>CM040241.1:199132129-200586704 GCA_022545495.1 Chrysanthemum lavandulifolium | reverse complement strand
GCAGCCTCATGAGCAAACGGGTCAAGAACGATTTGGATCAAAATCGCAGGTGGGGTACTACATTGTAATATCATCACCGGTTCATCATCATTGGAAGCGGTTTGTTCAATCTGTTGTTGTGGAGTCAATCGGTGTAGGTGCATCTTCAACAAAGAGTTGTTGTAGCAGTGTATCGTATAGGAATATTATCGGGTTGTGTAACGGAAACAATGGATACACCGAGCACGTTCATCAATATCGCCACCGAGCAGGAGCAAATAACCTTTCCATTTGTTGACGAGTGAGTGGGGGCTTTGTTCACCGATGATGGGGTTGAGGAAGTTTAAACGGTTGTGACCGGGTTCTAAGTCATTATACTTAGAAGCCATTTCGTAAGTTCATCAAAATGAGCATGAATCGCTTCCATTACCTCCTTAGTTCGACGATTCCGTTCAAAACCTTTAGAGTTATCACAAGATCCAATAAAGACTCAATATCGCCTTTGGCTTTGAGCTTTCCAAAATCATCACGATCATTATTCGGATAGCAAAGGGATCCAAATACATGAAAGTTTTGAGATTCGGTTTATGGTTGTGGACAAGCTCGAAAGGTGTTTTGTTGTGGCGTTTGGTGATCATAGAACGGTTTTGAGTATAGCATGCGAGATACGACACGCCCATAAGTAACTGAAGTTTAGCATTGATTAACATTGTTCTTGCGCTTCCACTAACGCTCGGTTTCGTCTTTCAACAACACCGCTTTGTTCGTGTGTACGTGCAATAGATGTTTGATGTGAATTCCTACTTTCTCATAGAATTCACGAAGGGTTTTGTTAACAAATTCGGTTCCTTTGTCTGCTCAATTAGTCTCGACGGTGTTGCGGAGCTGAACCCAGATTTTCGTGAGAAAGGTGATGATCATTTGTGAGCTTGGTCTTTGCTTCAATAAAATAGACCCAAGTCCATCGAGAGTCATCAACAATTACTAAGATGTAGCGTTTGCCATTGAGCGCTTGCACGCGATCGGGCCACACAAATCCATGTGAAGAAGATGAAGCACATGTTTGAGAGTCAGGTTCCACCTTTGAAGGAAAATGGGCACGAGTGCTTTTTCCTTGTTCACAGTCGAGCAAAGATGATCTTTTCAATACCGGAATCGGGGGAGACCTTCAACTAGTTTGTGTCGAGCAAGGTTGGTGATGGTTTGAAAGTTTAGATGTGAGAGACGACGGTGCCATAGCCGTGATTTTGTTGATGTTGCCTTTGAAAGTAAGCATATGGGAGATGAAGCAACCATGTCTTGCATAGAGATAGTGTAGAGACTAGAATTATGCGAGCCGGACATTAGGTCATTTCCTTGTAGATCACGAATGAAACAAGTTTTCTCCCGAAAGCAACCTCCAAATCTCCATCACAAACCGACCTCACGAAACAGATTATGACCGAGGCCTTCCACATAGTAAACCCTCACGATTTCGATGTTCCCATTGACATAATCTCCGAGCCCATGATAGTCGTGAAGTGATCATTCCCGAACTCGACAAAGCCAATGAACTTTGCAATAAAGTTTGATAACGCTTAAGGTTGCTCGTCATGTGTCGGGAACATCCGCTATCAACAATCCAGAGAATGATCAGATCACCGCATTACACATGCATTTACACAGATGGAATAGAAGTAGATGTGGAACCCAAATGTTAGAGGGTTCCAAGGTATAGGAGACATGCACATTAATGACTTTAGGCATCCATTTAAATCCTAGTGTGTTATATATCCATTTCGCCATCTATGACTACTCTTTGCTTTAGTCTTAGTGAATGCACTAGGTGGTACTACATTCTTAGGAGGTGAAACTGAGCTACAAAGGACAAAGAATGTTTTCCTTAGAATCTAAAGAAGGCGGTCTACCAAGCACGCATCGAGAATGATTAGTGGGCCTAGAGGTATTCCGATTCTTAGGATTCCGTAAACGAGAGATTATAGCTTTAGCAACACATTTGTCATGACAATCGAATTCATACTTTTACGACAAATAACACAAGGTGCATCGATCGAATATCAAAAGTGCTTAAAGGTTTAGCATTCACATCACTATTTCTATTACATTTGCCGACGCAACATCTATAGTGGAAGCAACGTGAGTCTTATTCATAGTCCTAGGGTGTTCTTCTACTTTAGCATTCCTTATTGATCTTTTCTTAGGTCACAACTTCCTATTCTTCGATTGAGTGCCCTAGGTGAAGTCCGACGCTTGGAAAAGACGCAACTATTCCTGTTTTAGTAGAAGGAATCACGTTAGCAACTTGTGATTTGGTAGTAGGGATTCTAGGTGCATGATTACTAAGTGTGACAGGTGCTAATCTCTTAATGATGGTTGGCGGAAGTTGTTCATACTTTCCTAACATTTCTCTTAACTTAGAGATAGTGTGAATCAAATCTTGATTTTCGGAATCGAATATTACCAAAGAAAATTCATGACTTCTCTAGTGTGAGCAAGATAGTGATCAAGTTCATTTGATGCTTCATGTCGAGTCTTATTGAGTAAATCAAATATGACACCATATTCTGCTTAATCATTACAAGTTCTTGTTCATATTTAGAGATTTGACTTTTCAAAGACACGCTTTGATCATCTAGTTGCTCAACTTTAGGTTCGAAGATTTTGCACTCAACCGAGCGATTTTCTTTTGAAAACTAAGTTGATGATTGTGAATATCTTTTCACACCAATGAAGACGACGTTTTGCGTTGTAAAGTTCGTTAAGTAATCGCTTATTTTCGACTTTTAAAGACTCGATCCGCACATTATCGATTCTCAGCAGCTACTACAGAGTCAACAGATCGCAGAGATATAATCGATGCATGTGGCAATGAATAGAATAACACAACATTATGGATATCAAAGACAGATAACATCTTCCAAGAGTCGATCAACATCTTTTCTCAAGATTTTCTTTTGCTTAGTATTAGAAATAGATGTTTCAGTTTTCTCGAAAACCACCTTCATCACTCCAAGTTCCTTATGAAAATCCTTTTCCCAAGCTAATGCACAACTTTTCAAATTTTTAACATTTGGTAAAAGATTTTTCCGAAAAATGTCTCTTTGTTCTCGCTAAAGGCGATTGAAAGTGTTGAACTTTGATTTCGAATGATGTTCTATCTCCTGCTCTAAAGTTTTGAGGTCACCATGAAAATATCAAAATATCTAAGAATTTTGCGATTTTCGTGTTTTGAGTTTACTTCATCGATTGAAGGTAAAGGACCATAAATTTGTGCATAGTTTGGTTGGGGATTAACATTAGAAGACTCGTGTGTTTTGATGATAACCCTTGGTGTGTTAGAAGAATCCGTTGTTGTGACGAAGTGACCGGTTTTGAATAATTAAAAGGTTTGTTGTAAACAACTGCTTTTAATTTTGATCGACTCGCCTTCGCATCTAATTCCTCTTGACGATGATATTCAACAACACTCATAACAAGATCATTAATTTTATATTCTGCACCGAAACTTGAGATTTGGTTTGAATATTTTAAGTGAAAGCTTTGGTTTGTAATCGCCTAGATTTGGTCCATATCCTTTTGGATTGGGTTTTAAAGTAAACTTTTCAATAGTCATATCGATTCACCATGTTTGTAAACAATGCTTTAAACTCTTTAATTTTGTTTTGCAAGCCAATAATTTCGCAAGAAGGTCATCTACCCGATTCGTTGAATGCTTTTGTATGCCGAGAACTGCTTTTGACAATTTAACAACTCACCTTTAGCTTTTGATTTTCCAAGGTGAGAGCGTTAATTTGCTTTTTATGTTCATGTTTCATTGTTCTATTTCGCATAACAAAGCATTCTTCAAAGCGGCTAGATCACGATCCGTCTCTAAATATTTTCGCTTTGATGAGATTTAGCAAAGCGGCTTCAAAACCTTTTTCACGGTTTTCTTGAGTTTTGAAAAGTTGAGTTGCATTTGTAAGCATTCAAAATCCTTGGTTATGATGCATTTTGCTTTTAAGTCCTTATTTAATGCATAACATTTCTCCATTTTGATTTGATGGTCTTGAATTAACCGAGCAAAACTGGAGGAGGCAATATTCGGCTTGTTCAACGTGAGTCACAACATGATCATTATTTAGATCCTCAGTACAACCACGGAGTCAATTTGATTATCAAGGAAACCATAAGGTCATCTTGATCGTCAAATGTAACTACTGTGGTTTATTTGAAAATCGTTAGAATGAGATGTATATGACTCATTTTGAACAATCGAGCCGTGCGCTATACCACTATGATGATGGTTTATTCGGTCAGACCCATCGTAATAAACTTAAAAAGTTTAATCACACAAGCTAACCACTTGTGAATGGTTAACCGTAATAAACTTAAAACAACTCGAGCAATATTAGATCGGATTAGTGGATTCAGGTCGTTAAGTCCCACGGAGGATGAATGGTGTTTGAACAAATTCAGATGTCGAATAATCACTAAGGATAGTGATCAGTAAGGATTTTGGAATATTTATACCTAAAGAAAAGTTTTGTAAATTACAGGGGCTTAAATGCAAATTAAAGAAAATTAAAAAGCTAAAATATATTAAATAAACGCTATCACTATTTTTACAATGATGTTTCTGTGATTTATAAAACAAAATAACTTAAATAAACTATTTTAATTAAAACGTAAACCTAAATTATCTAAAAACGTGACCTAAAATGAAAACGTGCGTTATGTATAAAAATTACGCGAGTGCGCAAGCTAAAACGTAAAATTTGTGAAATAAAAGACCTACGAGTGTAAAAACAATTTTCTTACTTACTATATGACAAAAGAAAATTTTAGAAAAAAGAATTATATTTTTTTTGACTTTTATATTTTTTATTATGAATTAAATACTGTTTTACACTAATTAAATGTTTAAAATACTAAAACTATTGAGAAAAATCAAACTTTTTATAAAATACTTTATACTAATACAAATCTATGAAAATACAAAAGTTGCAAAAGCTTGTTTGAATAAGCTAGTAATAAGCTAAAATACTCGTATAAGCTTAATGGACAAAGATGGGTTATATATTAAATTTTGCAAGTTGTAACCAGTCAAAGACCCAAGGGCAACTGGTATATAGGTACACACTATCACTCTTCAAGGGCGGGAGGTCTCAGGTTCGAGCCTGCCTCCCACCTTTTTGCTTTTTATTTTTTTTTCTTGATTTTTCTTTTACAAACTTATTAAGCACCAGGAAATAAGCAATTTTTATAACTTCAACTTTTTACAAAATCTACTAATAAGCTCAGTTTGAGCTTATTTTAACTAACAGTTATGAAAGAAAGAAAAATAAGCACAAGTTTAAGTAAAATGCTAATAAGCTAATGAATAAGCTAGAGTAAACTGTAAATAAGCTAAGAAAATGTTAATAAGCTACTATAACTACTGAATAAGCAAGATTACTAAGAAATAAGCACTAAATAGCTTCTAAATAAGCACTTAGCTAAACTGGTTTGCACAGTGAACTGTTTGGTTTTCTAAATACTTTTAAGCTAAATTTTAAGCACTTAAATAAGCTAAGAAATGAAAGTAAACACTTGGACTAACAAATATACTAGTTAAACTCTCTAAGAAGCTAATTTACACAGATTGGATTATACTAATAAGCTCTTGAGGAGCTTTTGAAATACTTATGAACACCGATCGATTTAGTGTACTAGATAAAATGGAACAAACAAAAGCAATCAAGAAGCTAATCAAATAAGCTAAGAATGGAAAATAAGCACTTGTAACCTTGAGTCACTAGATGAGATTCTCAAAAGCTAAATTACACAAGCTAGGGGTCACTAATAAGCTCTCCGAGAGCTTGTGAAATAGACTATCAAATCGTGAATGGGCATATTTTCGTAAAAGCACTCAAAAGAAGCTAAGAAATAAGGACTTAATAAGCTGATTATAAGTGAACTAATATTTTTCTAATTTAGTTAAGTTGCTATATTTTAATATTCTAGAAGCTTATGAGCTAAATCTTAGTATTAAACACACAATAAAATTCTAAAGTTTATTCAAAAACTGTAATTAGAAAAATTTGACTTTTTAATTTACACTAAGTAGTTGACTTTTATGAATTTCTAATGATCCTAGATGATCTAATTTGGTGTATTAGGCTAATATAAGACTGAATTAGGCTAGATAAGCAACTTTTACACTAGTATGCATGATTATGTAATCTCAATTTTCAACAGTTAACAAGTAAAATAATTTTAACTATGATTTTGACTTTTTGCTAAACTAGGACTAAATTTTATGCTAGAACTGAGCTATTAAACACTAAAGTGATATGAAACAACAACAATCAATGTCACAGATGCCCTTAAACACTATTAAAAAAGTGAATCCAAACACCTCTTTAGTAGACTGTTTTGAAGCTTTTCAAAGTTTTCCAATGATTAAGATCATGCAACCAATTAAAAACCTTATACTAACTGTATTTAGACATGATTAAACTAGAATTAACAAGTTTATAACACTTATACTTAAAATTGCAAATTTTGAAGAAAGGACTTACAAGTTGTGTTAATGCACAAAACAAAGAACTGAGGATCAATCCACTTCCTATAGCTTTCCACAAAGCTCTATACCCAAGAGCAATCCATATCTTACCCTGCTTCAGCTTCATTCACCATAGTCATTGATTTTTGATTTTACACTATTTTTTTGGTATTTTTCTGAAATTTTAAGTTCTATTACTAAAACTGATTTTAAGAGTTCTAATAGCTCTCAGAAGCTAAATAAAGAACTTTTATGAGCTTTTGAGTCCTAGATAACAACAGTTAACAACCTTTAAATATTTTGAGATTTTTGGCTCAAAAAAATGCATAAACTGAAAATAGAACTTAACACAGAGATTGAAACTGAAAATAGGATTGAAATACATCAAATATTATTACAAGGTGTTTGAAAGCTTTAAAATACATCAGAACTTGAAAAGTAATTAACTCGACATACATAAAATAAAATTTACACTAGTTATCTCACTCTTCCGCTTCTCCTCTTTCTTTATAGCATTGAGATACTCCCACATGTCTCTCGAATCTTTCCCACTTCAAATTCACCATTGGATGAGTCAAACTCATCCTATCCGCTTAAACCATTTTGGCGCCAAAAGTCATAGTAGGTCGCTTTGGGCGCTTTGAGATCAATTAAGGAAGTTTGGAGTATAGTAGAGGTGTAAGGACAATTCAGATAGTAGGTATGGGGTGGGGATGATTTGGAAAGCAAAACCGCCAGTGTGTGTAAAGAAAAGGTTCATGGTGGGGATGCATTAATTGGTTGTGGGTGGTGTATAGGTGGAAAGGGATGGTGATGAGTGTTTTAGATAGTCAGGGTGAGGTGGAAATGTTGAAAAGTGGAGAAAACCATTACTGGTTTTGGTTTGCAGCTTGTTGTGAAGGAGATGAACAGTGGAAGTAGTTTTAGGCGCGCGTTGACCTTTTTTGACCGTGGGATATTATAAGCGGGGGTCCAAAATGGGGGGGTCAAGGCTAAATGGCAGGGGTCTTTTTGGCTGGGCTCAAAATACAAAAGGCCATTTGGTTTGTTTAATATTACAAGGACCATTTGTGTAATTCGGCCAATCTTGAGGGACCAAACCTGTAATTTCTCAAAAGTTAACACAAGGACCATTATTGTCATTCTTAAATAGTACAAGGACCATAGTTGATTATTTTATATTTTTAAATATCCAAGGACCATTTATGACAATTTTAAAAGTTTAGGGACCTAAGTTGTAATTTTGCCAAAGATTTATTCAAGGACCATTTTTGACAACTTAGAATATTTCAGGGACCTTGAATAACATTTTTCTTTATTTTGATTTACCACGGACCTGTTTTTGACAACTTTTGAAACTTGAGGGACTAAAGCGCCAATTATGCAAACTTGATACGCTTTTCATCCGATTTTGATATTTTGCATTTAAAACACATAAAACACTTATTTGTGATATTTTTATCATTTTGATGCGTTTCGAGTGTTTTCGGATGCTTTTGGCATTCTAAATAAGACAAAATGATGAGTATTTAGACACTCATCAATCCCCAACACTAAGATATTGCTAGTCCCTAGCAATGATTTGAGAAAATTAATGGATTTCATCTCTTTACCAAAAGCCATTACTTCGGAGTAGCCAATTGTTTCAGCCAAGTAAGAACCTTGGTACAATGATAACCAAATGATTTTAAGCAAATCACCAACAGAACGGATTTGATTTGTCTTTACCGAGCCGCTTGCTTCGGACTAGCCAACTCTTAGATAAAATATCTTTGGTGAGCCGATTACCAATTATGGATTTCAACCGCCTTTACCACAAGCCATAAACTTGCGGGCTAGCCAACTTTTCACTAGTTAAAGATATGGTGAAATAACACCATACAATTTTGCGCAAATTGCAAGCCATAAACGGATTTGAGATATCTTTACCAAGAGCCGTTTGCTCTGGATTAGCCAATCCTTATGTGGGTTAGACATGGCGGATGATTACCATTTGCCGAGTAAGTGAAAACACTTACTCAAAAAAAAATTTTGGCCAAAACGGGAATTGGGTGGTATAATTACATGATAAAATTCGTGAGAATTCCCCCCCACACTTAGAAATGAATATTGCCCTCAATATTCAAAGTACCGGCGGTTATGCCGAAACATAGAACATAAAAGGGAAATATTACGGCCATTATTTTATTTTTGATATATACATTTTTTTTTTTTTAAAGAGACTTATATACAACAGCGTGGGGCAACTCCCCCACACTAGGATGATACTCACGGGTGAAAACCCATGTGGTGTGTGCTACTGTTTTTGATTACCGAGTCGCTAGCTTGACTCGATCCCCGCATTCATTGGTTCATGGGGAATGTTTGTAGATCCGGGACAACCACGGGTGGAATGTCCTCTCCAAAGTAATGCTTTAATCGATGACCATTCACTTTAAAATTTGGACCATCAAGCTGAGATAACTCAATGGTACCATAAGGATAAACCTTAGTGATGGTAAATGGACCAGACCAACGGGACTTGAGCTTTCCCGAGAATATCTTCAATCTTGAATTGAAAAGAAGGACTCGATCACCAACGTTGAAAACGCGATTCTTGATTTTAGAGTCATGAATCTTCTTTGTCTTTTGTTTGTAGATCAAAGAGTTCTCGTATGCTTGATCACGGAGTTCATTTAATTCATTCATTTGAACTTTTCTCGTGATCACCAAATGTCTGAATATCGAAGTTTGCATGTTTTAAGGCCCAAGATGCCTTGTGCTCAAGCTCAATCGGAAGATGACATGCCTTCCGTACACTAGCTTGTATGGAGTACACCCGATGGGTGTTTTGTAAGTCGTATGGAAGGCCCAGTGTGTCATCCAGTTTATCCGACCGTGATGCATGATTTTCGCCATCGTCCTTTCTAAAACTCTTTTAATACCACGGTTGGAGACTTCCACTTGCCCACTTGTTTGGGGTGGTATGCGAGAGAGACGGTGGGTTACACCATACTTTGCATGACACGATCAAATTGATCATTGCGAAATGTGTACCACGATCACCGATTATAGCTCATGGAGTTCCAAACCGGCAAAAGAGATTTCAAAATTTTACAACTACTCGGGCATCATTTGTAGGTAAAGCTTTCGCTTCAACCCATTTTGACAAATAGTCAACAGCCACAAGTATGTATTTGTTTCCTCGAGATGATGGAAATGGCCCCATAAAGTCAATACCCCAGATGTCAAAGATCTCACAAACTTGAATGGCGTTTTGCGGCATTTTATTTCTTTGAGAGATATTTCCGTGACGTTGACAAGCGTCACATGCTTTGACAAATTCATGGGCATCCTTATAAATCGGGGCCAATAAAACCCGGAATCAAACACCTTTTGGCGGTGTAGTTTGACTATGATGGCCCCAGTGGGTCCAAAGATGGCAAGCTTTGAGAATATCCATGCTTCTTGTCCATAAACACACCGTCGGATGACTTGATCCGCACAGATTTTGAATAAGTAGGGTCGTCCCGAAGTAATGTTTAACATCTTTGAAGAATTTGTTCTTCCGTTGGGTCGACATCCCTTTCACTATGAAGTTACCCGCATGGTAATTTCGAAGTCGAGAAACCATGGGGTGGTAGAGTTTCCACGAAAAGAAACAAGATTGAGTGTCTCGAGAGGAAATGTTTCATTTATTTCCTTTTCTCGAAAACATCTTGGTGAGGGTTTTCTAGACGGATAGATGATCGCAGCCTGTGTTCTCGGCTCCTTTTTATCACGATAATGATATCAAATTCACGGAGGAGGAGAACCCAACGGAGCAATCTCGCTTTGCATCTTGTTTAGCAAAGAGATATTTGAGAGCCGAGTAATCCGTATACACTACACATTTGGTCAAGATTAAGTATGGCGAAACTTCTCAAACGCATACACCACGGCTAATAGCTCTTTTTCCGTAGTAGTGTAATGAGTTTGAGCTTGATCATAGTTTTACTTGCGTAGTGGATAGGCTGAAAATGCTTGGATCTACGTTGCCCTAGGACCGCACCGATAGCAAAATCACTTGCATCGCACATGAGCTCAAAAGGCAAGTCCCATCGGGAGCAACGAGAATGGGTGCTTCATAGCTTTTTCTTTAATGTTTCAAAAGCTTGATGCACTCGGGTGAGAAGATAAAAGGAGCATCTTTTCAAGAAGATGGGTCATAGGCCAGCGATTTTAGAAAATCTTGTATGAATCTGCGATAGAAACCGGCATGACCTAAAAAACTCCTAATACCTTTGACGGTAGTAGGATGAGGCAGTTTAGCAATAACATCGACTTTTGCTCTATCGACCTCAATCCCATTTTTGGAAATCTTATGGCCAAGGACTATGCCTTCTTTGACCATAAAGTGGCTTTTCTCCCAATTTAGACAAAGATTGGTGTCTTCACACCTTTGAAGCATTTTTTCTAAATGGGAGAGACATGTTTGAAACGAATCCCCAATGACCGAGAAGTCATCCATAAACACCTCCATTGTTTCCCCGATCATGTCGTGGAAAATGGCCATCATACATCGTTGGAACGTGCCAGGAGCATTACATAAGCCAAAAGGCATACGTCTGTAGGCAAAAGTTCCGTATGGGCAGGTGAATGTGGTCTTTTCTTGATCCTTTGGATCAATGGGGATCTGAAAGTACCCCGAGAAACCATCAAGAAAGCAATAGTATTCATTCCCTGCTAATCTCTCAAGCATTTGGTCCATGAAGGGTAGAGGAAAATGGTCTTTACGGGTGGCGTCATTCAACTTACGATAGTCAATGCAAACACGCCATCCCGTAACCAGCCGAGTTGGAATTAACTCGTTATCTTCATTTGTGACAACAAGAATGCCACCCTTTTAGGAACACAATGAATTGGGCTAACCTAAGGACTATCTCGAGATCGGGTAAATCAATCTCGCATCAAAAGTTTGATAACCTCTGCTTGATAAGATCATGGATTTTGGATTTACTCTTCTCGATGTTGAATCTTGGTTTGAAGTCATCCTCCATCAAGATTTTGTGAGTACAAAACCTGTGGTTGATACCCTAATGTCGGAGAGTTTCAAGCAATTGCTTGCTTGTGTGACTTCAAGATCTTTATGAGAGCGATTTTCATCTTTACTCAAATCTCGAGAAATAATGACCGGTAATTTATCATCACCTTCAAGAAATGCATACTCGAGATGAGGTGGTAAGTCCTTAAGTTCGACTTGAAATTCTTCGCTTTTATCAACCTGACTTGACTTCCTTGTTATGAAGTTCGACGGGAGGGAGTGATGATGGATCATCATTAAGCAACTTCTCAATGAGAAGTATGTCCCCTCGATGTCGATGGGAGCGTGATCAATTTCCCATGGAATGTAATCACTAGACAAGTAGGCTTCAATCTCTTCCAAGATGAAGTCACTTTCCTCAAAAGGAGTGAGAGAAGGAGTAGAATTGGCAATGATGGGTTGAGAAGATGTGGTGAGATCCCCACTCAAGAATTATGAGAATAACCAAGAACTTCTTGAGTATTCTTCGAAGCAACATCAATGATATCTATTCGATTAACCGACTCGTAATCATAATTTGCGGAGTACCTCAAGTTTGATCAAGGTTAAATGTGACGACTTCATTACCAACACGTAATGTGATTTCTTGCTCAAATGCATCAATGAGAGCACGGCCCGCTCGTGAATCCTCGTCCAACAATGAGAGGAACCCGATGATCGGCATCGAAATCAACAACCACGAAGTCACCGGAAAATGGAACTTTCCTACTTTCAAATACGCCCTCGGCAATGCCAAGAGGACGGGATATTGTACGATCCGCAAGCTCGAGAGTCATGCATGTAGGAGTAAGTTCCTAAGAGAAAGTTTCTTCCATATTGAATAAGGCATCGATTGATGCTTGCACCAAGATCGGCTAAGGCAAAGCATTCAACCATTCCCGGAAATACACAAGGTAAGAGAAATTTTCCGGGATCTCCAAGCTTTTCGGAAGCTTCTTGTGATAACCGCAGAGCAGCTCTCGCATTCGAGGAGTTTTAGCCATTTCAAACAAATTTTCCTTGTTGCTTAACATGTGTTTGAGAGTTGATGCAAACTTGGGCATCGGCATGATAGCATCCACAAAGCTTATGTCAAAATGTAGTTCTTGGAAAATTTGAAAAATTTGTCCATTTGATGACCGGCTTTTTCATGAGCTTTGCTCATTCAAACGTGATGGGTAAGGAATAGAATATTTGGATTTGGTATTTTCAACGGAGCTACAGTGGTTCAAAACAACTCTGGGTTGGATTTGGGTTTCGGATAACTTGAGGATGGACATTGTTGGTACCTCCGTTATTAGTAGGAAGTTCCTTGTCCTTTGTTGCCTCGGATTCACTTTCCACTACCTTCGGGAGAGAAGAAGAAGAGTAGTAGGAATAGCGGGTCCATTGTATGAAACACCACTTCGGTTGTGATCGCCTTTGCATCGCCCCTCGGGTTAGCGATCGTGTTGCTCGGAAGTTTTCCGAGCCCGAGGGTTGATCATTTAAAGACTTCTTAAGATCGTGATCCGACCGACCAACAACCTGCTCATTTCATCTTGGGATTTCATGAATTGCTTCAATAACTCATCGATGATGGTACTGGAGGTCGTGGAGGGAAATTTTGAGGTCGGATGTTTTGATTATGACCTTGTTGTTGAAAATTCCTTGATTAGGATTCACATTTCAAATTGATTCCTCCATTGAAATTAGTTTTGATTAAGGTTTCCTTGATGTTGGAAACCTTGATTGGGTCCGGAATAGAAATTACCTTGGTTTTGATAACCTTGGTTCATTCTAGGTTGGTTTGATTCCGGTTTTGTATGTTAGGATTCTCGTTAAAACCGGGTGGTGCCTCGATAACTATTAGCACGGTAGTTTGGTTCATTTTGAGGACGGTATTGATTACCTCCTTGATGTGAAGTACCGGCTATAGCATTGGCTTCAAACGGACTACCATCGGTGGCGATCTGAGCTTGTAGTATGCATGAGGACCACCACAAGTAACACAAACTTCAACTTTCTTCACTTCACCATGTGATGGTGTCTGAGTGAAAGTGACTTTCTTTGGTTAGCAAGAACCAAAGCTCGAATAATATCCGTGAGTTTGTCAATCTTAGCATCGGTGCTAGATGTACTCACGGAGATGAAGTAGAAGGTCCAAGATTAGACCGAGTCCGATATGTCTTTGTGCGGAAAGGGCGGACCGGGACTTGTTTTCAATGATTTGCAAGGCTTCTTTTGTGGTCTTGCTCAAGAAATTACCTCCAGCGGAGGCATTTAGAGAGTCTTGGTCACTTGTCTCGCACCATTGTAGAAAGTATCCATTTGCATTAACTCGGTAAAACCATGATGCGGACACTTGCGAGCAATTCTTTGTAACGATCCCATGCCTCCCGAATGATTCATCAAACCTTTGAGAAAATTTCATTATCTCATTCTTAAGACTTGTAGTTCGGGATGGAGGATAGAATTGTTAACGAACTTGGTGACTAAATCCTCCCATGTCTCAATGGAACGAGGGGTTGTTTCTCAAGCCAATTCCGGGCTTGTCCCTCTAGAGAAAATGGGAACATAAGAAGCTTAATTGCTTCATGTGGGACATTCTTGTATTTGATGGTAGATGCAATCTTGTTAAACCATCGAATGTGTGCATGAGGATCATGCCGCTCAAAAACATAAAATTGGCTTTGGGTTACAAGATTAAGCAACCCGGTTTTGAGCTCAAAGGTATCAGCCACAATGGCTGGGACAATAATGGCATCTCCGTAACCCTCGATGGGTGCTTGGAGAAGCTCATTCATCGGTTTGTCTTCGCCATTTCGGCGGGGGTGGTGGTGGTAGACGCCTCGATCACGGTGAAGGAGCGAACGTCCTCTCGCTCACGAGGAATATTTGCAAGCTCGGATAGTGGACTTGTAGAACTGGAAGAACGAGTGCGCATGCACTAAGTATAAAAATCAGTTTTCAAAACAAATGCGAGGCAAAACGACAAGTGAACTTAAACCAATAATCACAAATGAAATGGCTTCTTTGAAAAAGGTATACCAAATCACAAGGACACAAAGGCAAGTTTTAATTCTGTTGTTCGGGAACTTATTATGGTTACACCCCCAGTTAGTAGGTGTACTGCCTTGATTTGCGGTGGTTGATTTTTATGTATTTAAGTACCACTAAAAAGACGTAGGTATGGATTTGTGCAAAGGGTTTAAAAACTTTTGGACAATATTTTTGGTATCGTCTCGTTTAACCAAATCGTATTTCTTTAAGAATCACCTTAAAGGAAACACAAGCTAGAAAACGTTACGATTGTTTTGTTGTTTTATATATTTTTGGTGTTGTTAACACTTTAGGAAAAGTGTTAATGAACTTTTTGATTTCGTTATAACTTTACAAAAAATTGTTTACAAACGATGGTATATGTGCAAGTATGGGTCTGAAAACTGCTTTAAAACACGCTTACAGCCTCCCCGGCAGCGGCGCCAAAATTTGATTGGCTTCCAAACAGTCAAGTTTAATCACACAAGCTAACCACTTGTGAACGGTCAACCGTAATAAACTTAAAACAACTCAGAAAGCAATACAATTAAGATCAGAGGAATATAGTGGATTCCTGGGTCGTTAAGTCCCACGGAGGATGAATGGTGTTTGAACAAATTCAGATGTCGAATAATCACTAAGGATAGTGATCAGTAAGGATTTTGGAATATTTATACCTAAAGAAAAGTTTTGTAAATTACAGGGGCTTAAATGCAAATTAAAGAAAATTAAAAAGCTAAAATATATTAAATAAACGCTATCACTATTTTTACAATGATGTTTCTGTGATTTATAAAACAAAATAACTTAAATAAACTAGTTTAATTAAAACGTAAACCTAAATTATCTAAAAACGTGACCTAAAATGAAAACGTGCGTTATGTATAAAAATTACGCGAGAGCGCAAGCAAAAACGTAAAATTTGTGAAATAAAAGACCTACGAGTGTAAAAACAATTTTCTTACTTACTATATGACAAAAAAAAATTTTAGAAAAAAGAATTATATTTTTTTTGACTTTTATATTTTTTATTATGGATTAAATACTGTTTTACACTAATTAAATGTTTAAAAATACTAAAACTATTGAGAAAAATCTGAAACTTTTTAATAAAATACTTTATACTAATACAAATCTATGAAAAATACAAAAGTTGCAAAAGCTTGTTTGAATAAGCTAGTAATAAGCTAAAATACTCGTATAAGCTTAATGGACAAAGATGGGTTATATATTAAATTTTGCAAGTTGTAACCATCAAAGACCCAAGGGCAACCGGTATACAAGTACACACTATCACTCTTCAAGGGGGAGGTCTCGTGTTCGAGCCTCGCCTCCCACCTTTTGATTTTATTTTTTTTCTTGATTTTTCTTTTACAAACTTATTAAGCACCAGGAAATAAGCAATTTTTATAACTTCAACTTTTTACAAAATCTACTAATAAGCTCAGTTTGAGCTTATTTTTACTAACAGTTATGAAAGAAAGAAAAATAAGCACAAGTTTAAGTAAAATGCTATTAAGCTAATGAATAAGCTAGAGTAAACTGTAAATAAGCTAAGAAAATGTTAATAAGCTACTATAACTACTGAATAAGCAAGATTACTAAGAAATAAGCACTAAATAGCTTCTAAATAAGCACTTAGCTAAACTGGTTTGCACAAAGGAACTGCTTGGTTTTCTAAATACTTTTAAGCTAAATTTTAAGCACTTAAATAAGCTAAGAAATGAAAGTAAACACTTGGACTAACAAATATACTAGTTAAACTCTCTAAGAAGCTAATTTACACAGTTGGATTATACTAATAAGCTCTTGAGGAGCTTTTGAAATACTTATGAACACCGGTCGATTTAGTGTACTAGATAAAATGGAACAAACAAAAGCAATCAAGAGCTAATCAAATAAGCTAAGAATGGAAAATAAGCACTTGTAACCTTGAGTCACTAGATGAGATTCTAAAAAGCTAAATTACACAAGCTAGGGGTCACTAATAAGCTCTCGAGAGCTTGTGAAATAGACTATCAAATCGTGAACAGGCATATTTTCGAAAAGCACTCAAAAGAAGCTAAGAAATAAGGACTTAATAAGTCGATTATAAGTGAACTAATATTTTTCTAATTTAGTTAAGTTGCTATATTTTAATATCCTAGAAGCTTATGAGCTAAATCTTAGTAATAAACACACAATAAAATTCTAAAGTTTATTCAAAAACTGTAATTAGAAAAATTTGACTTTTTAATTTACACTAAGTAGTTGACTTTTATGAATTTCTAATGATCCTAGATGATCTAATTTGGTGTATTAGGCTAATATAAGACTGAATTAGGCTAGATAAACAACTTTTACACTAGTATGCATGATTATGTAATCTCAATTTTCAACAGTTAACAATTAAAATAATTTTAACTATGATTTTGACTTTTTGCTAAACTAGGACTAAATTTTATGCTAGAACTGAGCTATTAAACACTAAAGTGATATGAAACAACAACAATCAATGTCACAGATGCCCTTAAAAACTATTAAAACAGTGAATCCAAACACCTCTTTAGTATACTGTTTTGAAGCTTTTCAAAGTTTTCCAATGATTAAGATCATGCAACCAATTAAAAACCTTATACTAACTGTATTTAGACATGATTAAACTAGAATTAACAAGTTTATAACACTTATACTTAAAATTGCAAATTTTGAAGAAAGGACTTACAAGTTGTGTTAATGCACAAAACAAAGAACTGAGGATCAATCCACTTCCTATAGCTTTCCACAAAGCTCTATACCCAAGAGCAATCCATATCTTACCCTGCTTCAGCTTCATTCACCATAGTCATTGATTTTTGATTTTACACTATTTTTTGGTATTTTCTAAAATTTTAAGTTCTATTACTAAACCGATTTTAAGAGTTCTAATAGCTCTCGAAGCTAAATAAAGAACTTTATGAGCTTTTGAGTCCTAGATAACAACAGTTAACAACCTTTAAATATTTTGAGATTTTTGGCTCAAAAAAAATGCATAAACTGAAAATAGAACTTAACACAGAGATTGAAACTAAAAATAGGATTGAAATACACTGAAATATTATTACAAGGTGTTTGAAAGCTTTAAAATACACTGTAACTTGAAAAGTAATTAACTCGACATACATAAATTAAAATTTACACTAGTTATCTCACTCTTCTGCTTCTCCTCTTTCTTTATAGCATTGAGATACTCCCCACATGTCTCTGAATCTTTCCCACTTCAAATCTCAGCCATTGGATGAGTCAAACTCATCCTATCCGTTTAAACCATTTTTGGCGCCAAAAGTCATAGTAGGCTGCTTTGGGCAGTTTGAGATCAATTAAGGAAGTTTGGAGTATAGTAGAGGTGTAAGGACAATTCGGATAGTAGGTATGGGGTGGGGATGATTTGGAAAGCAAAACCGCCATGTGTATATGATAAAAGGTTCATGGTGGGGATGCATTAATTGGTTGTGGGCTGGTGTATAGGTGGAAAGGGATGGTGATGAGTGTTTTAGATAGTGGGGTGAGGTGGAAATGTTGAAAGTGGAGAAACCATTCTTGGTTTTGGTTTGCGACTTGTTGTGAAGGAGATGAGCAGTGGAAGTAGTTTTAGTAGCGTTGACCTTTTTGACCGTGGGATATTATAAGCGGGGTCCAAAATGGGGGTCAAGGCTAAATGGCGGGGTCTTTTGGTGGGCTCAAAATACAAAAGGCCATTTGGTTTGTTTAATATTACAAGGACCATTTGTGTAATTCGCCAATCTTGAGGACCAAACACATAATTTCTCAAAAGTTAACACAAGGACCATTATTGTCATTCTTAAATAGTATAAGGACCATAGTTGATTATTTTATATTTTAAATATCCAAGGACCATTTATGACAATTTTAAAAGTTTAGGGACCTAAGTTGTAATTTTGCCAAAGATTTATTCAAGGACCATTTTGACGACTTAGAATATTTCAGGGGACCTTGAATAACATTTTTCTTTATTTTGATTTACCAGGACTATTTTTGACAACTTTTGAAACTTGAGGGACTAAACCGCCAATTATGCAAACTTGATACGTTTTCATCCGATTTTGATATTTTGCATTTAAAACACATAAAACACTTATTTGTGATACTTTTATCATTTTGATGCGTTTACGAGTGTTTTCGGATGCTTTTGGCATTCTAAATATGAAAAATGATGAGTATTTAGACACTCATCACCACTCATGTAACTCATGCATATTAGCCATCAACATAATAAATGATTGGCCTCGCAAGTCCTCCATATCATCATCCGAGTCTCATATCGCCATAAAGCTCGTTCTTTGTTTGTGAGAGATCCACCACTTCATAATTAAGAGCCAACGAAGAGCCTCTTTGAAATAAGCACCGCCCCTAGTCCTTGGCTTTGGGCATGCATTAGCCAGTGTTCCTTCTCATTGCGCTTGTAGCATCAAGACCATTCAAACCATTCTCGAGCATTTCTGTTCCACCACTTGAGCTCTGTTGTTATTCCTACCCATAGCATTAAACCCTTGACCACCTCCCATTTGACGACCATAACCACGATTCTGAACTTCAACTCGTCCATTGTTCACAACATCCCGATTTCCTGTATTGGATGAGGAACGAATACGATTGTTGGATTTGTTTGTATAACGGCTAAAAGCATTAGCAATCATAACAAACCCTTGTTGCAGTGCTTCGAACGGATCTGATTCCTCATTAGTTTGACTATGAAGTGTTTGATCATTGTTGTTGTTGTAAGGAACCAATTGATTTTGTTGAGATTGATGTGATGGATCGTTTGGAGTGATTGAGGCAGTTGGTTGAGTTGCTTGTTGAGGAGGATAACTTTGTTGAGCATATAAGGCAAGTTGTTGATTTTCCGGATGTGTAGGTGGAGCAATTTGAGCACGGAGAATCCTTTCCCGATCAACTTCCTTTTCATGAGGCTTCAAGTAATCGTACAACAATCCATATGTAGAATGATGCATATTCTTCGCAGACGGAGAAAAATGACATACTTCTCCCATTCAGACCAAGACTACTCGGAACTTAGTATTCACCGCAATTCTTGGCATGATGATGTTGTGTTTATCCAAATCATTGATGATATCTCGAAAATCGATGATGATAAGACTCTAGTGTCTCTCAGATTCAATCATGAAGTGTTCATAAGCCAAGTAAATTTTGGATTCCAAATCCTCCCGATTGAGTCTTGATCCTTCCATAAGAAGATGAATATGGTCCCACATTTCCTTTGTAGTATTTTGAGCATCAACACTTCAAAGAATTGGGTTAGGTAATCCTAAAGGATATATTGCATTGCAAGCTCATCAACTTCATAGTGTAGAAGTTCGTAGCATTTAGATCGCAATAGTAGCAATGTTGGTTTGTTCATCTCTTGGTGGAACAAAGATTAGGATCTCGGGTACAATGACATTAGGCATCTCAAATGGACCTTCCAAGATAACCTTCTTTAAGAACTTTCCATGTGGCTTCTTCAGATCACAAAACCTAAAGAACCTTATCACCCATTGATCGTAGTTTCTGGAGTGAGCATTGGAGGTCTATCAAGTGATACTGACTTCATGAATTGATTGTTGGTCGCTTAAAGCTTCACACATCTTTGCAAACCAAGTGGGTTCCTTCATAGTGTTTCGGATGGATGTTGATTGAATTCATTTCGTAGGGTTGAACTTGAAGACTTGGCGGTGTTTGAACCATTTGTGGTGGGGAATTGCACCAAGTTGTGGAGTATGTTGTTGATTAAATTGTTGTTGATAAATTGCTTGTTGTTGATTCCATTGTTGATGTTGTGGACATAGTTGTTGTTGTCGTTGAGGATAAGTGTAAGGAAATAGTTAGAGTATGGTGGTTGAGACATGTTGAAAACTTGTGTTGGTAAAATGGATCTTTGTAGTCGAATGAACCTTTGTTGATGAAGTGTCCTTAGGCGAGAAAAGACAAGAACTAAGTAGCACTTATGCGTAAAACACCAAAGTTACGCGTAACAAAGAGAAGTTCTGGAGGATTTAGCTTACTGCGTAAGTAGGAAAAAGCACTAAAGTTAGGCGTAGACAAAAGTTAGGCGAGAAAGTTAGGCGTGGGATTTTCTTAAGCGTAAGACTAGGCTTAGGCGTAGGAAAAATCTTAGGCGTAGGATTTCTACGCGTAAGCTTATGCTTATGCGTAATTTTAAGGTGTTTGCCAAATGATCTTTTACACTATCACGGCAAAAGATATCCAAAGTCGACGTATTTTCGGACTTATCCAAGTAAGAAAACACGGAATAAACCACGAAAATGAAGATCAAACCAAGGAAACACTTACGCGTAGTTTTAGGGTTTTACTACGGCGTAGAAATGCACGAAATTTTGATTCGTCCAAAAGTGTTTCTAAACCGGTTTTGTGTGATAAAATAGCTTCAATGACACCAAAATACACAAAAGTTTGAAACTTGATGAACCAAAACCTCTAAAACAGCTTATGAGTAGGATAGAACCCTCGTTCAAAACTCGATAAAAAACAACTATCCACGATAAAGTTTGAAACTTTTGCCAAAACAAGCATTTTAACACCTTAAAGCGTTGAAAGTACAAGAATCTTGGATTAAAAGTGTAAAAACAAGTTTTAAGCGAACAAAGTATCAAACGTGCGTTTTAGGCGTGGACCGAAACCCACTTCAAAAACAAACACGATTCACCCAACTAGTAGGCGATTGATACCACTGTTAGGTCACTAGTTTTACAAACACAAGTAATATAGAAAGAGATAAGGCGATTGAACAAGTAAAACCACACACACACACGTTAGACTAAGATGGTTATGCGTAGAGTGTATGTAAAAGAAAAACTTGAACAACCAACCCTCAAATGAGGGTTTACAAGAGTATTTATAGGAGGGAAGCTAGGGCAACACTCCTAGTTCCCTTCCTTTCCTTTATGGGCTTGGGCCTAAGCTCATGGGCCTTCTACATAAGCTTAAGGCTAATAACAAACATAAAGGCCATAATAAAGCTAACTATTACATATTAATTACTAACACTTGATTATGGTTTAGGAGTGATTCCAATAGCGGTAACTTAGTGACAATAAAACAATCAAATAAGCATATAGTTTGAAAGCAATTTGTTCGGTTTAAAATAAAGCATGTATCTCCCCCAAGGGTTTGTAAAACAATTGAATGATAGAAAATGGGGCTACGAACTCACCTGATACAATGATTATGATGATATAGTGGCAATACTGAAATGAGGTGCAATCTCTATCTGCAACCTAATATGAATGATATGATCTATTATAAATTATGAATATATATCGTACATGCAAATCCACATGTAATCTATACCACTTGTGCATTTTTGAAAATGAAGTGTATCGTCGAAATATACGTTTGTGTCATATTGTCAAGTTACAAAATACTTTACAAGTATTTACGTTGAAACAACATCCTATGATAGTCGTTAAGTGATAAATCAAGAAAATATAGTTTTTTCGTCGCAAAACAATGTACTTTGATAATTCGTGAAAATGGCTAAGTAGCCTCGTGAAGCTAGTCGTAACTTGGTGAATATTGAATGTTAGAAAACAAACTCAATGATTTTGGAAAGCTTGTAGCGATATCTAAAAGTCTTAGCATTTAACTTTTGATCATAGTAGTCTCGATCATAGAGAAAAATATAGATGAAGTAAGGTAATCGGACTAAAAATATAGTTTAAGGTTAGTTTTCGGCAAAGTTTGAGTGATCATATATTATTCGTTATATCTTCGTTTGACGAACGGTTGAACATTTTGGAAAATAGAATAGGCGAACTCACTTTTACTTGTAGACATCGTTTTCTCAAAAATACTCTATCGATATGAAAAACGGCTCCAAACATGGTCACTTGCGATAACCATTTTGGTCTAGTAGAAAATATATAAGTGTTAATACTTGTGAAAATAAGTACGATAGCCATATTTCAAACGCGTGTAACTTAGTAGTTATAGCTTGGTTTTCTACGTTTTATATATCCTCGGAATCATGATAGTACGTATTAATATATTTTTGATAAGTCGACTCTTCTAGTTTAGGTTTACAACTCGTTTTTTACCTATGAAAATTCCTGGACAGCATGTATATTTTCAGAAAAATAGTTTTCGTCGTTAAACTTGAAACTAACGTATCTTTTTCGTTATAAACCTGTTTTAATCCATTCAAGTGACCACGGTTTCGTTTTTAAGTCTATTTTCTGAAAATATAACTCAAAATATCTCATGACCTACTGATTTTTCCAGATTTCACAAAATGGAACAGTAGCTAAATATATATCGTTGAAAATGATTTTTTTCTAGTTTGTAACTGGTCAAAATCTCTTCCAATCAACACCAAAGATATTCTAAACCTACCATACACCTTCTTAGGGTGTCATGGGTTCCTAAACTTCACCAAAAATGATAAGGTTCATGGGAATATTAATTATAACATGTAAGTCCATTTTATGTTGAAAAATATATATAAAGTGGTATAAACTCATGAGAATACTTGCATATATAGTACGAGGATATAAAAATAGATCAAATAGAAGTATGAAAGATTAGGAAAAATCATTAGAAGCTTACTTGAGTGATTGAAGAGGTTTAGGTAACTAGGTACTTAATTACTTCAAGGTTTTTATTTCAAAACCTATACTAGAACACAACATGGATCTTGATAATACTTGAACTTGTAAAAATTGATGATTTCTTCTTCTCTTTTGATGTATGGCCGAACCACAAAGACCATGGAGAGGGTTTACTTGGATAGTTTTCTTAAAAAATGGTATTCGTATATATAAATGATAAGATAATACTTGAAGTTTAACAAATATCTAGTAGCATGGCATTCTTGTAGTATTTTTGGTCAAATTGCAAGTCAACAAGGTGACTAGATTATATATATGCCGACATACAAATTTGAATAGAAGAGAAAATGAACTTTTGTATTGACTTTGGTGTACATAACTAGTTATTAGTATATATAATGTATTATATATATTGTTTTGGGTACTGAGTTAACTAGAAATAAATTTAACGGAAAAAATAAAATATAATGAAGTCATAAAATTATAAAATTACATTTTATGCAAGTATCGGTGATTAAATAATTATCGATCGAAATTACGTAAATCGTAGTAAATATATATATATATATATATATATATATATATATATATATATATATATATATATATATATATATATATATACAATATATATACAAAATAAATTCAAAACATCGGGTAAACTAATAATATAATTTTTATAGCATTAAAATGAGTATAAAAATATATCAGGACAATTCTTAGAAGTGTTGGATCAATTATCCAAAATAAATAATCGTGCGTTAGCTTTTATTTAATAAATAAATATACGTTAATGAAATATGCAAACCCATGCATGAACTAATATGGAAATGATGTTACTAATGATATGTAGACTAAATCTTGTCTATATGAATTATCCTTGATGATATTACAAGAATACGCAAGCTTAACCCTCACGGTTACGCGAATTCGATACTCGTAAACCTAGTTTACGAAAAATGACGAATAAAAATCATGAATAGAAAATTTTCTTCGGGAATGAATAGTGTTTTGTGAATAGTAAAATTTTGAAATAACCTCTCAAAGTCTCAAACCGACTTCAAAAATGATGAATAGTAACCGGTGAATAGTAATTTCTCGAGATAAATAGTAAAAATTTGAGAATTGATAGAAATCCTGAAATGCGAATTGTTACAAAAATAGATATTTGCCTTCACATATAAGTTGTCTAATTTATACAACCAAATTACAAGTTAAGTTAATGTTAATCATTTACAAGTTAAATTCATGTTAATCATTTGCAACAAATGAATAACTACATTCAATATTTATCGGTTACCATACAAACACTCCACATTAACAACATTCAATATTTATCGTTTACCATACAAAAACTCCACATTAACAAATCTAAAAAAATATCATGTGTAGCTATATAAGAGTTCATATTTTTATTTTTGTTAAATATACACGAATTTAGAATATATCACTTAAACAATGTCTCGCCACATAACCACATAATTTGCAATATAATCACAGGAGTGATATTATTTAAATTTTAGCAATCATTACACAAAATGTTATAAGGCATCCCTAACAAAGATATACCATGCATGTCAGCATCACAATTCTTCTTCGTTAAGTATCATGCGTGAATCCGACTGACTATGATGTTGATTATATATATGATGTCATCCAACAACGATATATATATATATATATATATATATATATATATATATATATATATATATATATATATATATAGGGGAGAGTTAACGTGAGATCAAACTTAAAGTTGTAAAAATAAGATCAAGTGTAAAAACCACTAAAACATTTATAAATAACAATTTTAGCAATAATACACATAAAATAATATTTTAATACAAATTAACATTTTAGCAACTAATAACCAAATGATACACGAGTTTGGATTAGTGATACACCGATACACATTACACTAATAAATATTCCAAAATCGATACACATACAAAACCTCGATACACATTACACTTCTAATCAAAGTGTATCACCTAGGTTTCAGAAATTTTAAAAGAAATCTATCTAAACTTTAACAGTTTTAGTTGTAGTTAATAAAAATTTTATTTTTGTTGTAAGGAGAGTGTCGCTTGTCAAATTTTAGTTGGATCTCATTTTAACAACTTTAAGTTTGATCTTATTTGATCTAGATTCATATATATATATATATATATATATATATATATATATATATATATATATATATATATATATATATATATATATATATATATATATATATATATATATGGGGTGTTTCTTGTGAGAAGTCTAATTTTGGTGAGAGCGAGAAGAGATCCTAGCCTCCATCTAATCTGTAACACCCCCAAATCTCGGTATAGTGGAAGACTTAATCAAGTTTTCCGGGCGTTACTATTGGATTGGTATCGCACACAAGTATAGCAAAAAGATAGTCATTTAACATTCAAAACCAATCCCAAATTTAGTTATTTAAAACATTTAATCCAAAAGTGTAAATATTAGGCCCAACATATGATTTAATAAAATAGGTCCCCAAAGTTTATCAGAGTTAGAAATGATCCTTGAACCCCGCCTTCTTGCCAAGCTTCCACCGATCACGTAATCCAAACATCTCTCAAATACCTGAGAAATCTTGCTAAAAGGTCAGCTTACGCTGGGGAGTTCATAGGTTTAAGTTCAACAAAATCATAGTGGACCTGTAAGAGTTGATTTGCTATGTAAGACCTAAGATAGATAAATACCGTTTGCACACACCGATCCTACCCGGATCACCAATCATATCCCGCATCCAGGGATTACTCGGGCCCCGCAACTCTAGTCCAGCACTGTCGTGGCAACCTCTAGAACAGTTGCCAACCCCGGACTAGGTCGAGGTAGAAGTCTATTCTTAGCTAGGCAACGGTTAAACCTAGGCTAAGGCAACATCTACTGCACATCTATCTAAACAGTCAAGCATACAAGCAAATCCAAATAGTTTTAACAGTCCAAAAATAGTAGCATGATTCTCACCCCAATATAGTTAAAAATGTAGATAAAAGTGGGGCTATGAAACTCACCTTAGCCACAACAATGCACTATTCACTATTGACACGACTGGCATCTAAAGTTAATCTCCATGGCATCCAAAAGAATGTACGACGAGTACAATAGAATAGTTGTGATGCAACCTAATGCGTATACGATATACTTAGAATACGGCTCATACGATAGAGAAATCAATAGAAGTAATGTGTTGTAGTTTTCGTGGATCATTCATGTCGTTACTTTTAAAAGTACATTATCGTTCCCAAAAGTTCATAATTAATATCTCAAAAGTTTAGTTTCAACGTTTCGTGTGGTGGTAAGAAACATAGACGCGACGTACAACTCACGCGAAAGAAGAGGAATCATCGACAACATCGAGACATACAGGCCATAACTCACGCCAAAAAGGAAAAGACATCGACCAAGTTAAGAAATACTGTCAATACTCAAGCTAGTCAAAGATTAGGAAATGACGACAACCATTTATGAAATATACATAGACCAACCTTCGATAGTTTTCCCATAAACCCAAACGTACATGTTTATAGTAAAAGATAAGTTTATTTATCGCTTAATAAATAAAGGTGTCACATTTGTTACCCGTAATTTGTACAAGTTTATAATAAAATACTTCATATAAGTCATACCACAAAGCATTTTATAAATGACATGCTCGTTTGCTCAACGTTCCCAAATCCTTAAGATTCTAATAGATCATCTTATCAAATTAATATTTCCAACTAGTTTTGAAAAGTTATCTTTTATCTATAAAATACGTAGTATAAGTTATTATTGTCATTAATAAAGGTTTATAGTTAAATAAAACCATATCCGTTAATAATATATAGTGTTATATATCTCATTATCAGTTAAATGTGAAAATAGAATATTAAAGCTTATTGCAAGACCAACACATTAATACTCATTTCTGAGTCCAATATGTTGTACTTGATTAATTAAAAATAGTTAACAAAGTGCATCCTACAACCAAAATAACTAGTATGTCAATTGTTACTCTAAGCGTATAAACCATATTAAACGTTATGAGTTATAATGTATATAACTAATATCCAATATTAGTTATCAATCATGTAGTTAGTTTTTAATGTTTATTACCCTCTTTTATAAGTATCCTCGTTGTTAATCCCCGTTCAATATCGTATATCTCGATAATGTTATCCGATATTGTTATATCATGTGTCCGTTAAACGTTATTAGTTATTCCATTGTCGTTATAAAATTAATTCATCACATAATTGGATCGTCAAGTATATATTTTTGCACGTTTATCCGTTGACCTATATTATTTACCGGCTCCTTAGTAATCAATATAGCTAACCTACTCGTTACGTATTTCAATCACGTTTTACGACTTATAATTATGGGGTCTAAATGTATTTGACCCGTAACCAATACAGCGCAACAATCATCAAGTCAAATATTAGTCATTACGTTAAACCAAGACAATGTTGAACCTCTTAATATTTCTAGATTTATTTTGGTAAGTAACAAACAAGTTTCACAATATAAACAAACTAAGATATTTCTTCAATAATTAGAGAAGGTACACTCAAAAACACTAATCGCAAATATATTGCATTATTGTATGGTCAAATTTGTTGGTTACGCATTTAAACTTACGTATTCATTTTGTCATAACTCATAATTAGTTAATATAATTATTAATAAGTGTTATGGTGCAAGTGTGTAGCCCATTTTAGTTAAAAATATACTTGTATAATAAAATATGGTACTACTCATCATTTGTTAACCAATACAGAATAATCAAATAGATATGGAATCATAACATCCTTGGGTATATTCAACTGTATGCAATTTCTCCTTGGAAGATCCTACGACAAATTAAATGTCCAAATAAACACAACCGTAGGTCGTCAACCTGACCCGACACATGACCAAAACATATCCGAACCTTTCTTTATTATCTTGGTACCCACGAGTCTAACCCAAGAACCAAGAGGACTACTAACTCAACAAGATGGCTCGACTCAACAACAACCATATCAAGTTTATTTCAAAATTCGTTTCTTACCACACGAATGTAAATCAATGTTTAATTCAGTTTTTAACCGTAGTATAACACCCATGTTTTATAGAGAGAGAGAGGAGAGAAATATTCATGTGTGTGTTTTGTAGTCAGAGAAAGTAATGGTAAAAATGAAGGAGTGGTGAGGAGGTGGGGTATTTATACTTCAAGGGAGGACTAGACTTGTACATTCAAAACCACAAGGACGGAAATGAAACAATCACAAAGGACCCTAGATGAAACTTTATAAAACCTTCGATATAATTGATTAGGGACTCGTTTTGACTAGAAATGAAGGATTCATGACACGTGAGTTACACCATTGTTTTTAAAATATTAATTCCAATAAAAACGATATAAAATACGACACGTGTCTCAAATTAAATCAAACGATCGCTTAAATCGACGTTTCTCCAATTACGACGCATCGAAGAATTTACGAGTTGTCACAGCCTCACCTCCTTAAAAGGAATCGCGTCCTCGTGATTCAATTCAAATCATCCATTAAAGTTTAGAAGGGGTTAGTGCAAGAGCACGAGGGCTTATCTTCACGTTCCCTATGTGAATCAAGGATCTTACTGCGAGTTTCTATGAACTTTCGAAGACAGGGAGGCAACTTTACTAAAGTTTCCAGGTCTCATCATCTATGGTTTCGATAGGTCAACGAAGTTTAAACGTCCAAAAATTAGGATTTTTCAAAGGGATAACATTTGCCTCAACGGCAAGTCATTTCTTCCTACTATGCACAAAATGTTGGGAACTCTCTACTGAGTCTCGATGGTAGCTTGAGGCTCTGAGCTACTGGTCTCAATCTAGCAAGGATTTTCCGAAAGATTGACATAGCGGGGATTAAGTTTTCACATTTACTACTCGCTTCACAAAATTTCATGGTGGCTCCGAAAGCTAAATTCGAGGTTACCTCGGAGGGTTCAAGAGATTCACGTTGTCTATGCCTCCAAATGGTTTGTGAGTAACTTACATATCCATCTCAACTTAGAACGGTTTCCTTGGTATCTTCTTAAATAGGTTTAGATTTGGTAGGTTGGGTATTCCCATTTCTACCCAACAATCGGGATCGGCACTTACGACCATAAAGGATCTCTTACGGTGCCTTCGAGGTACCAAAGTGATAGGTATGGTTATAGGAGAAGTTGGCCAAGGGAAGGTGTCTATCCCGACCATTATCAAACTTAACAGGCACGCTACGTGTTCTACTAGGGTTCGAATGGTTTCTCTACTTCTGCCATTTGTCTAGAGATGATACACTGCAAGCATATCCTGATCGGTTCTCTCGGCCTAGGAATTGATAGATGAAACATGGGTGTGTAGCGATTGCCATAATCCGAAAAGATAGAAATTAGCATTTCCTAAAGCACACGGTTTCCTTTACGTGTGAAGAAGTCCATTTGTGTGACTTAGGTTTTCCGATCACGCTTTTCCTTAAAGAGGATCAGAGGGAGTTGAAGGTTGAGGAGGGAGGATCTGGTGTATACTAACCAAATGAATCTCAGATAGGGAAAACGGATCAAGGGAATTTCCCTCCTTCCAATAGAAGTGCCATAGTGGAAAGAAGGTAAGGAGCTAGAGTTCAAAGGTGAGGTCTAGCTTATTGGAGCAAGTCACTTTACCGGAGGGAGAGGATTAGGTACTACCTCACCTCCTTAAAAGAAGATAGCTGGGTTCTCTAGTGTTGCTATAACTATATGAGGAGAGACGAGAATTGTCGTCCATACTTTTCCTTTTTACTAATTCGCGGGAGGTGAATAGGTTGGTAAGACTACTAACATTCACTTAGGTAAAGGCGGGAATGTACTTCCAAAGTTTCATCTACGGTGTAGCTTATCGTTTGGTGAGAGGTCCGAAAGATTAGCAGGTGCTTCTCGAAGGATGAGAGAAAGATTATGTGATTGTCCTAGAGAACGGGGTTCAGGTTTCTCCTTAGGATTTTCAAGATTTCTGCTGAGTACGGAATCTCTACTAGATGAGAAGTCTAGGAAGTTCAGAGTATGTCTCTATTAGAAAGTGTTGATTACTACCATCAATCGTTCGGTTGACTTAGCATGATATCTAGGTTAGAGACGAGAGTACGACTCCTAAGAGAGAGTATTGGTTACTAACCACAGTCTGTCGATTGACTCATTGGTGCACTTAACGCTTAACGCAAAAGGTTTCAAGGTTCAACTCCAAAATCATAATCTCCAAAAGAAGTTCGACTACCAATCGATATCCAAATCATTTCCTAAATATGAGTGAACGTCAACGGCTCTAAGTAGGTATCCTAGAGAATTTCTCATCTATGGTGTGTAAGGTACCATATTGATAAAATAGGGTAGGTATTACCATAACCGGTGGTGTGACGTAGAGACTATTGTTGACAAACACTGTTGAGGGTTCAATGTTGCTAGAGTCAACATCGACGGAAAAAATATCTAAAGATAATCCTCGGTGAACAACTTCACTAGAACAAATCATTAGATCGTTATAGATAGGGGTACCTAAATAGAGGATAAGGTACGATATCAACAGCACGTAAGGTACTACCTTAACTGAAAGTTGTTGACGAAGCAACGTCGACCACAACATTATCGGTTTGAGCAACGTCAACTAGATGACGTCGCTAAAGGTTTCGAAAGTTTTCTCAACAATTGGTTCAAGACTAGGCTTGAGGTATAAGTGTCGGTAACAGAGTTACCAACGAAACGAGGCTAGATGACAAATCCAACGGTGTTACTACTGAAACGATGTGGAATGATAATTCCAAAAAGATTACTATCGAAATACGGTGGAATGATAATTCCAATACGGTTACTATCGCAACGCGACCGGATGACGTTTCGAAATCGAATACCGATTAAAGGTCGAAAGATGATTTTAACAAAGTTATTAACGAAATGAAGCCGAATAATAATTCGAGGCCAAACGATGACCCGAAGTCAAATGACGAGTTAAAACTCGGAACGAGATCAAAATCACAAAATCAAAAACCCAAGAACCAAAACCGAAAACCGAATCCAAAATAGTCAAGACCAAATCCAAAATAGCTCAAAACAATTTCAAATTCTCGAATATGATCAACGAGGCTTATGTCGAAAAACAATTCGGATGAAAACAGTGCCAATCGTGTCTCACCCAACTTATGGCGAACTACGCTCAAGTGTTACAAACAAGAATTTCACAAAACGGAGATGTATAACGATGCCAGAAGTGTTACGATTCAAGAGGTGTTACGATGCCAGTCTGTCGTGTGTAAGTGCGGGTTTTCGTGATTTTTGGTGAGTGTGAGTGTGCGAGTACACCTTAAGTTTATCGTTCTTAAAACCAATCTCAAATCCGAACACAATTTTGTTATAACAATTCCCAGTATTTTCAAAATTTACCTCTGAGACGGACATAGGTGATCAGTCCATGTCCTGCTGTCTCTGGCTGAATATAGGTAATCAGTCTATATTCAATCGAGGTTCGATAAATTTTTATTAAGCAAGGTACAACCAGTTTATAACCAACTCTTAATATATATTCCCAACTTCAATGTTATATGCCCAAAATGTATTCATTTCCTCATCTCAAAAAATATCTCGTTGTTCCATTTAGTTATTAGCGTTAGGTATCATCGTGTGCGTGTGTGTGTGGTATCGACTTGACAAACACCATGAATGCACTCAAATAACCACAATGCGGCTCATAATGACACAATAAGACGTCTAAATGATAAACTTTATAGTTTAATAAGTTTCGGAATAAATAGTTAGACCTTATCGAATTCTGCAACTCGATAAACTCAACCATTTGTTCATGTCGCTTATTATCCCGAACCAAACATATCCTAACGAGTCATAAGGATAATTTGCCCATTAATAACGTTATCCTACGTACATAGCGGGCGCCTATTAGGTTCGTCAACCTAATAAGTCCGTCATCCACGTGGATCAACGCTATTAATGTTAGGTCATCCGTAACCCATGCACAACACATGAATGACATTGATTACTCATAAATGACACCCTTCGATAAACGTGCCCTCGAAACATTTAATGACTCATTTATTACAAAACATTTCTATTTTTAAACGTTGGTTCCCGCTTTAAAATGTCGAACAACAAGGCGAGCCTTGTTATCGAATGCTTAGTATAAAACCATTTATCATCTATATTTTCCGGTACCATTTACTAGTATATATATATATATCTATATATAAATTTCGAGATAAATTTCAATATAAATTTATTCGTTTCAATATAAATTTCAATATAATTTTCAATGTAAATTCCAATATAACATTTCGATATAAAATTGCAATATAAAATTTCGATATAAATTTCGATATAAATTTCGAGTCATTATTCGTTTCGAGTCCCAAGTCCGAGTCATGACTCTCGGATTTTACACAATCATATTGCCCAAATAAATACTAAAGACCACGTTACGGCGTTGCCAGGGTATTCGAGACTAGAAAGTCACGATAACACCTGACGTAGCGCAAAGTTGACATACATACCATCGAATCCAAAATAAACAATTTTCACAATTCTAATTAATCTCCCAAGTAATCCCATACCAATCTCGCCATCTAGACAGGCAATCAAACATACCCAACACCATTAAACACTTCCAATCGACTCTTTCAATTTCCCAAACACAACCGATTAAAGGGTATCAAATCTAATGTTTGTCAATAACTTACCGATTACCCAAAACACCACAATTAATTTGTTATTCAATTAAGGCTGTTAATTGTAATGTCATTCGATTCCAAAAATCTGATTCATACCAATGATTCAACGTTAACCAAATAATCACACGTAGCCCAATTTATCATCTAAAACACTTGGGTTTCATATCATTATAACATTAATGATGAATTCATTATTAGTAATCAAAACACGTTGTAAACACACCTTGTGTCAATGATATTTTGTATAATATTAATAAGCATGCGAAATTTACTTAGTAATACTTAGAAGACGGATTATATGATGTATTGTAAGTAGACACAGATTAAACACAAAACTTAAGCTCCAATATTATTAATGAATATTACGAGTGATCTTGCTTATCACTAGGGTTACACCTTGAAGCCTTTGTGAATAATACGTATGTATGTAAGTTCGTAAGTACCTAAGACAATTACCTAGGACCTCCTTTTATAGTACAAGGAGTCCTTTACAAGATAAGTATAAAGCTAACAATATAGAATATACACAAGATCTTTTCTATACTTATCTAGACACGTTTTCCTAACCATTATCTAATAGCAGTGGTAATAATGTACCGGCGGTGGTATCGTTTCCAACGCTTGTGCAATCAGCGATGTCTTCCATAACTATTAGTGGTATGATTATTCCCAACAATCCTCCCTAAACTTATGATTTCTCTGCAAATCAATAAGTTTCTTCAATCTGCATCATCTTCAAGGATTTGAGGAATTCAACCAAACACTTTACTTCTTCCTTAACTTCGAATAGCTCTTGAGCATTGATCTTGAAGCCTATGTAACAATGCTCGACCTTCTCATTGTCTTCATGAACTCTTATTGTTGTACATAACATTCTTGTGAGAGTTCTAGCTCGAGTGGATATTCTTTCTCAAGAAGCATGAATGCATCTACTCCATTTCTTTGTAGAAATATGGTGAACTTCACATGAATCATAGTAAAACCATTTAGTACTGGGACATGAACATGAGAATTTCCATAAATCATCATTAATATCTAGATCATAGAGCCTTCTAAGATTAACCCATAACTCGCATCTCCTTCATATCTTTGAGATCTTGAGCATCAAACCTTTCTTATTCTTTAGCAAGACTCTGGTCTTCTTCAAATTGAATGAATGATTCACTATTGTTAGCCTTCCTCAATGATAGGATGTCTAACTTGTTAGGATACCTTCTTCTCACAATCATTTCTTCTTGAGTGAACTCCATTGGAATAAAATGTTTGTCTTGCCTCTCTTCAAATTAGAACTTCGTGCTTCTTCATTAGAGTAAATAATTTCAACTTTATCATCGTAGCATGATCCTTTGAATTGATGTCTTTTCCAACCACCAACCTTACAGCAATAATCTTTCATCATTGAAATCACTTGTGCCTTTGTTGGTTGTCTTGGTTTCTTTTGGCCCTTCTTGACTGAAACAATAGCCTCTTGAAGTGCTTGATTATTCTTCATTTGTATAAAATCTTTTAACTGTGCAGTTCTTTGTTCTGTAGTTAAAGATTTATCAGCTACAAGGTCAATTGCCTTCTTCTTGATTACTGGATCATGTGCAATCAAGAAATCAATTTCTTCTTCAGTAGGTACATAGCTGAACTCTGGAGTTTTCTCTCTTAATCTTGTAAGTGGAACAGTGGAAATTGAATTTTCCAATCTATCCAGCCTTTTAGCCTCCATAAAGCTTGCAACTTCCAATTCTTCAAGCTTTTTCTTTTCAGCAACTTCATCTTCATATATCTTCTTAGCAACTTCTTTATCATGAGCAATCTGAAGTTGTTCTTTCTTTGATTTCTTCCTTCCAGGTTGCTCTTCACTTTCCATAACTGCTTTACCTTTTTCATTCTTCTGTTTATCAATTTCTTCACTTGCAGTGACAACATCATGTTCAACAGTGGAAATATTTGGCTCTGCAGTGGAAATTTGATCAGTGGTAAAATCAGCAATTGCAGTACTGAATATATCTTGCTCTAGTTGCTCTTCTTGAATATTAGCTTCCTCTGCACCTTTACTAGAAACACCTTCATCTTCAAAATCAATTTTCCTCCCACGAGTTTAAGACTGTTTTCCTCCCTGTTTGGGAGAATTGCCCAAATCTGTCTTGAAGTCTTCGAATCACCATCGGGAGGTGAAGATGGAGATGAAAGCACAATATTTGCAGTTCTTCTTTGCTTGAACCCCTGCAACTCTTCCTTCAAGGTCTGAATCTCTACCTTCAAAGATGTAATATCCTTGGCATGTTGCTCCTTAAGTTGTGCCAAGTCTTGTTCTAGAGATTTGACTTGTTTGGCTAACTTTGTACACAAAACCATCAATTCCAAGTGTTGCCCACTGCCCTCATCACTTCCAACTGTATGACCTGTTGAGAGAGGTGAATCATGGGGCAATGGCTCAGATTCCTCCCTAGTTGGACTAGGTTGAAGTCTAGAACCACCACTGCTTGTTCCTAGACCAAAAGGTTTAGAAACATGTTGTGTTGTCATGAGAGAAGTTGACTATTTGCGCCTCCTCTCATAGGTGTGAGAAACAGGTGGAGTATAATCAATGTTTGGAACAGAGATTATGGGTGAGTTTTGTTCAGGTGAAATCATTTGAGGAAAGAGAGGTGTAAAAATCATGTTGCCATCTTTGTTCATGTTTTGAAAAACTTTAGGCTTAAGGCAACTGATTTTATAAACATTAATATGGGGTTGCAGTTGAAACTCATTTAGCATCGCTTGCACAAACCTTGGATACATTAAAATTTTGTTGAACTCTTTACATTGCCGGTCATACTTGTAAAAATATATTTTGACCAGTTAAAATCTTATCGGTGGCTAGACAAACCAAAGGGTAAGCCATGGTTGAACTAAATTGCTCATAAGATGTTTTCTTTGGACTGAGACAATGTAAAGAGTATGTATCAAAATCTCCATTGGGGACAAAACCACTCTTTTGAAATTAGCATTTTTATCGGTGGTATCATACCCATGGATGATAAAGTATCATGTATTTACGGCATAGGTAATGTGATGATACCATTGAGATCATCCAATTGGAGAACTCTCCTCAAGGATGCCTCAAGAACATCAATAGTTACCCCATCCACGATGGCTCTTAGAGCATCCATTTTCATGTTTCTATTCTCAAGTGTTATGGGTGACGAAGTCCAAAACTGTTTGATTTGAGAGATATAGATTGTGGGTTTTAAAAGCAAAGCATACCTTATATGGGTAGTATTAAGAAAGTCCACAATCTGATGAAAAACAGGGCCACTCTTCTCGTTTGACTTTTGTAGGTAGGCCACTTGGTTGTGCTCATCTGCAAATTTTAATGGTGCCATAGAAACTTTTGATGAAAAATGATATTAGGTCAGTAATAATTGAAGGAATAACTAGCCAATTGAGACAAAAGATATATAGAGGTAGGGTTTAAAAGTGTAGCGCAAGAAAGATTATCTAAGGAAAGTATTTATCTTTAGAGGATAAATATCAAATAGAAAAGTAGATAATTTTCTAGAAGTTACCCTATATATATGGAAAGCAATTTTTCTTCAACGGCTAGTAAAAATTTATTCTTGACACAACAGTTATAACGGCTAGAACAATAGTGGTAAAATAACATTTGTCGATGGAAGCTGTGAACTAGCGATGGTAATTTTCACAAAAATTTCAAAGAAGCGTTGGTAAAGAAAAACATATGAAAACTAGATCGCTCTTATCATAGTTTTAGCAAACTACCAGCTATCAACGGATTTGATATGTCTTTACCATGAGTCGATAACCATATAGTTTTGGTATGGACTAGCCAACTCTTAATCATACTCTTAAGAATATGGTGAGTTGATAACCATATAGTTTTGGTAAACTATCAACCATAAGCGGATTTGTCAAGTCTTTACCATGAGCCATTTGCTCGGACTAGTTGATTCTTATGTGGATTAGACATGGTGAATCAATAACCATTTGTTGTGTATCTCAGTTATACACCTTTTAAGATCAACTCCCATCTTTGCTGCATAAAAGTTATTGAACAAGCAAAAACACAAGCACAAAACATATACAAACTTATATAACAATATTAGTACCCAGAAACCTCCACTCAATCACCAAAGACAATTTGACAAAAAGTTTATGGATTTAGCATTCCAATACTTGTTACCAAGTACTGAAATCTACCTACATCAAGTCCTTTTGTTAATAAATCAGCATAGTTGTCATCAGTATGAATTTTGACAACTTGAATTAGTCCCTTTTCATAACAGTCTCTTATGAAATGGTGTCTAATTTCAATATGTTTAGTCTTTGTGTGTTGAACTGGATTCTTAATAATGCAAATGGTACTGCTATTGTCAATATGAATGATGGTATTCATGAAATTGTACCCATAGTCCAAAAGTTGATTATGAAGCCATAGAACTTGAGCACAGCAACTTGCGGTGACCACATACTACGCCTCGGTTGATGAATTAGCCACCATAGTTTGTTTCTTACTTTGCCATGACACTAATCATTTGCCAAGAAATTGGCATCCACATTGTAGATTTTCTATCCAAACTAGCTCCGGCATAGTCACTATCGAGTAAGTAACCAAATCTAGAGGGAATCTCTAGAGTACCACAATCCCGAGTAGGAAATGCTTTAAGATATCGAAAATCTTCTTCACAGCGGTCAAGTGAGAGAACTTGGGAGTGACACGAAACCTTGCACATGCACACACTGCAAACATGATGTCGGTCTAGATGATGTAAGATACATCAAAGATCCAATCATAGACTGTACATGTGTACATCAAGCGCTTCACCACTATTTTCCTTCAATAGTAGATGTGTAGTCTTGTCTGCGGGGTCTTTGGATGACTTTGCATCGATGAACTTGAACTTCCTTAGTATCTCGCCACATATTTATCTTGATTGATGAAAATACCATCTAGCCTTTGTTGTACTTGAAGTCCCAAAAGAATGTGAGTTCACCCATAGAACTCATCTTGAATTCTTCTTTCATTAGCTTCTCAAATTCTTTGCACATCTGGTGTCTTTGTAGATCCAAAATGATATCATCAACATACACTTGAACCAGCAAGATATCATTCTTGTCTTTCTTGATGAACAAAGTTTGATCCACTCTGCCTCTATGAAACCCATTATCAAGAAGATAAGTAGTTAAAGTTTCATACCATTTCCTTGGTGCCTGATGCAAGCCATACAAAGCTTTAACTACCATGTACACTTTATTAGGATAGTCAGGGTCTTCAAAGCCTGGAGGTTGAGAAACATAAACCTCCTCATCAATATGCCCATATAGAAAAGCACTCTTTACATCCATTTGATAGACTTTAAAGCCCATAAAGGATGCATAGGCTAAGAACAGCCTGATTGCTTCAATTCGTGCAACTGGGGCAAACACTTCTTCATAGTCAATACCCTCTTCTTGAGTGTATCCTTGAGCCACAAGCCTAGCTTTGTTTCTGATAACAATTCCTCTTTCATCCTTCTTGTTTCTGAACACCCATTTAGTACCTATTACCTTCTTACCAGAAGGCAAATCACAAAGCACCCAAACCTTTTGAAGCTTAAATTGGAGCAACTCTTTTTGCATTGCTTCCACCCAACTTTCGTCTTCAAGCGCCTTGTAAACATTCTTTGGCTCCATTTGTGACATAAAACACATAAAGAGACATTCATTCTTGCCTTCATGAGTCTTAGATTCATATATTTCACAAATGAATCCATGAATATCAGACAGCCTTGTTTGTCTTCTAGTCTTTACAAGTGAGTGGACATCCCCAATCAAATTCTCAAGAGGATGTGATTTATGAATAGAAGTGTGGGAAGTCTGAGGAACTGCAATTTCATTTGGCATATTTGAGATTTCAACATCATTGGCTTGAGCTTCTTCTATAATCGGGTTGTAACTTCCACTTACGGTGTTGCGGTGGAAAATTACGGCCTAGCGATGGAATCGCATTTCCCTTTGCTTTTGGGATCTTCAGTGTTCAAGTTGCTATCTTCATCTTTACGAAATCATTAGAAGAATGAGCATCTCCGGTCTTTGAAATATCATTATTATGCATAAAGTCCCAAAGTGGCGGTGAATTCATCTTGATCTTCCCTTTGATCTTTGATGGGTTCATCATCATCAAGAAACTCTTCTGAACCTGCCAAATCAAAAGAAGATGTACCTGTAGAGACAGACACATAATTCATAGTATTTGTTAACGAATCAAGATCAAATAGCCTTTCTGGACCTGTTCCTTTGACATTCGCTTTGTTCTCCAGGAACTCAACATGCAGATTTTCTTCAATCTTTTGGGTTCTTAAGTTGAATACTCTGAAAGCTTTACTGACCATTGAGTACCCAACAAAATACCTTTCATCTGCTTTTTCTTCAAATTTCCCCAGATAATCTATGGTATTGAGAATAGATACATGACATCCAAATGGTCTCATGAAGTCAAGGATAGGAGGTCTACCCCTAAATAACTCATAAGGAGTCTTGTTCTTTGTTTTACCACTAAAACCTGTTTTGCACATAACATGCGATGTTAATCGCTTGACCAAAAAGTGATTGGCAATTTTGAATCTGCCAACATGGTTCTAGCAGCCTCTATAAGTGTCATGTTCCTCCTCTCAGCAACACCATTTTGTTGAGGAGTTCTAGCAACACTAAATTCTCTTTTAATACCTTTATCTCTGCAAAATCATCCATAACTCTATTCTTAAACTCTGTCCCATTGTCACACCTGATGATTTTCACTTTGAAATCATATTGGTTTTCTACTTGTGTGATAAAGGTCTTAAGGATGCCAGTTGTTTCATCCTTTGTATTGAGAAAGAAAACCCATGTAAACCTGCTGAAATCATCAGTTACAACAAGACAATACTTTTTAAGATTTAAAACGCTCACGAGGTAGGACCAAACAAGTCCATATGTAACATTTGAAGTGGGTGAGCAATAGAGTTAATCGACTTTGATCTGAAGAAGCTCGTGTTGTTTGCCTTTAAGACAAGCCACATAGGTTTGATCATTTTCAAATCTCTTCTGAGGTAAGCCTCTCACCAAACCATCTTTGACAATCTTATTAATGGTTTTGAAGTTAACATGACCAAGTCTTCTATGCCATAACATGGATTCATCCACTGTGGCCTTTGCAAGCAAGCAAGCATAATCATCTTTAGCAACAATGTTGTTCATATCAAAGCTATATAGGTTGCCTTTTCTAGGAATTTTAAGAAGAATCTGACTTTCATCAGGCATCTTAAAATCCTTAGAGAGAACAAAGCACATATCTTTGGTAAAAAGAACATTGTTCTTCTTGTCACACATTTGTGACACACTAAAAAGATTATACTTAAGCTCTTTTACATAATACACAGGTTCAAAATCCAAGTTACCAGTTTTAATAACTCCTTTACCAGCAACTTTTCCATTAACACCACCTCCAAAGCTGACATACTGTCCATCATAATATTCAAAATCTAAGAGATAGGACTTGTTGCCAGTCATGTGCCTTGAACACCCACTATCTGTATATCCTTGATCTGATCTTTTTGTCCTTGGATGTTCCTGCACATAAAAGTAAGGAGTTAGTTTCTTTTGGGGACCCAAGCCATGATTGACTTGGATCTGCCTCGTGTATCAATATAGTTAAATCTAACAAAGGTCATTGATACACCATTGGGATTGGTTGTAGAGGTAGTTCCTTTAGGTTTCCATTCCCAACGTGCTGAGGCCTTCACAGCATTGCCCATGTCCCCCTTTTCTTGTTTACAACCCTTGCGGTGGAAACTTTTGAATGAGCGATGGAAGCTATTTGTTTTGGTTTAGGTACCCACTGTTGGTTATAATGAACCTTTTAGTTTGAAAAGTTCCTTTCCATGTTTGTGCAAATTTTGCAAAAGTTGTTTTGGACTTTGCACTTTTAACGGTGACTTAGGATGAGCGATGTTAGCTGTTTTGAAGTGGCAAAAGTTTTGAGGCCACTTCTTAGTTGAACTGCTCTTGGGATCATTTTGCTGTGTGGATTAGGGTGTACATTATTTTGAAACCTGTTAGACTCCACCCTTTTATTCCCATGGACTTCCCTTCTCCCAACATGATAGTCACAATAAGCATGTAAATGATCAAAACTACCACATATATAGCATGCCTTATTGTACATCACAAAATCACTACCTAGTTGTTGAGATTTAACATGATTCCAACTCCTCTGGTTACCCCTAGGAGCTGTAGGCTTGTTCCTATACATCTCAGCATACCTTACAGTTGATCTAGGTTTATTAGCTTGTATCCTAGGTTTCTCTGTAACAGTATTAACAACTTTTGGGATAGAAGTCTCTTCATTCTTTTTAACATTCTCATCAACAACTGATGAGTCACTAGCACTTTCAAAAACATCATTATCCTTCTTAACCTCTTCCTCACATTTCACAGTTGTGTCCTTTAAAGGACCATATTCACGTTCAAGATCCTGAAACTCTTCTAAGCTGTATGAGCTAAATCTATACACGGAGGTGATGGAACACCTCTTAGTGGTGGAGGCACTATATTATAACCCATACCGGACTTAACTTTACTATGAATTTGAGCATTCCAGTTTTATCAATTGACTTAGGCCGATAATAACATGTGTCTCTGATTAAATTGACATTTTCATTTATCTTTTAAGTTTTCAAGCTCTTTTGGTATGCCTCATTCACAATTGTTTTATGATCTATCTCTTCTAAGAAAAATCATATCATCATTATATTTTGACTCATTTTCTCTATAGTGATCTATTTGTTTTCTAATCTTATATAGCTCTCCTAAGATTTGACACGGTATAATTAGCGATATACAACTCTTGTCTTTCATTAGAATATAGATCATTAAGCCTTTCAACTTCTCTAGCACCCCTACATGTTTTAGAACAACTTTCAAAGTTTTGTACCTCGAGTCGAGAAAAGCCATGAGAGCAAATTCGGTGAACACAAGAGCGACATCTCGAAGATTCTTCCTCTTGTTCATCAACCATGAAACTCCAATCATAGCTCACACCATCAATAGCCAACATTGCCTTTGGTTCTTCCACAGTTGGTTCCTTCTTTTGCTTGTACCAAGTAGACCTGTTGTCCTTGGTCCTTGGTCTTTGGTCTTCTACATTCTCTAGCAAAGTGTCCCAACTTGTGGCAGTTAAAACACTCCACTTTCTTCTTATCAAAGCCTGCAGTTTCACTACCATTGATGTGAATAGGCTTGCTAGTCTTCTTGTAGAATTTCCTAGCCCTCATGCTAAGAAGAGCTATTTGCCATTTTATGTCCATCTCCTCCAAGTCATCTCATCAATTTGCTCTATGTCTTCATGAGTTAATATAGAGCCATTAACTTGAGTGGAGATAAAAGCATAAAGGTAGGATCTCCAATACTAGCAATCTTCTTCTTTGAACTGCGGTGGTAACACTAACATTACCGATGGAAACGTAGAACCGGCGGTGGCAATATCATCATCATTGTCATCTTGAATCATCACTTGTCAACAAAGGTTGACATCAAAGCCAAGTGCTTGAGCTTGTACCAAGTTTCCACCTTCTTTAGTCTTTGTTCAATGAGTTTAAAGTTGTTGTAAAGATCATTGAGCTTCATTGTTTCAATGTCCGCTTTGTTTTCCCATTGTAACATTAGTTTGAAACTCGAAGGCAAACTTCTTAGAAACTTCAAATTGAGGTCTTCCTTATCTACCTCAATGCCAAACACGATCGGTTGTGTAACAATCTTACGGAGTTTGGTGAAGATGCTATCAAGTGAGTCATTGCTTGAAGCGAGAGAAGTTTTCATAACTTTGCTTCAACAATGTCTTTTGTGTCTTCTTTGTAGCATCATTACCACCAAACACCGAGCAAATCTCTTCAAAAGTTCTTTAGCGCTCTTGAACTTCTTTGAAAGCTATGATCCGGTCTCTAGGAAGAGTCATCAACAACAAACTTCTAGCCTTTAGATCATTCTTCCTCGATGCTTTTTCGGTACTAGATTCGAGCACGAAACAGTCACCACATACGTGTCACCAACCTTCTGAGTACTAGTCACAGGCTTGAAAGAATCACCAATTAAGATGATCTCCCATAGAGCATAGTCTTGAATGAGAAAGTATTGCTCAATCAAGATCCTCCACATCTCAAACTCATTAAGTTTGAGCTTAGGTAGCCTTGGTGTAGAAGAGTTGGACGGTTGTTTTCCATCTCCATTGAATTTAGTGAGTAGGTTAAGCTTATTCCTTGGATCTTCTAAAACAAAATATCAGAACCTTCGCTCTGATACCACTTGTTGGATCTGGACACACACCTTGTGTCAATGATATTTTGTATAATATTAATAAGCACGCGGAATTTACTTAGTAATACTTAGAAGACGGATTGTATGATGTATTGTAAGTAAACACAGATTAAACATAAAACTTAAGGTCCAATATTATTAATGAATAATACGAGTGATCTTGCTTATCACTACGGTTACACCATTAAGCCTTTGTGAATAATACGTATGTATGTAAGTTCGTAAGTATCTAAGACAATGACCTAGTTTATAGTACAAGGAGTCCTTTACAAGATAAGTATAAAGCTAACAATATAGAATATACACAAGATCTTTTCTATACTTATCTAGACACGTTTTCCTAACCATTATCTAATAGCAGTGGTAATAATGTACCGGTAGGTTTCCACCGCTAGTGCAATCAGCGTCTTCCACAACTATCAGCAGTTAGTTTGCAATCAACGCGATGACTCAAAATTCCACCATCACTCGATCATCAAAATCATTATAATCCATCATCTAGTTATGATCAAGGTAAACATAATAAGATGCAAAACACGTTGACACACACACGATACCTACACACCGGTTTACATGCTTTATTAGCTTTAACGCGTTTTAGACTCGTGTTCATCAAAACTTAACTGTGGAACTCACGTTCACGAGACAAAAGGCCTCGTTTGTGACTCCCTGACTTAGTTATAATAGTACTATTTCCTTTATATTCCCAAATCATTTCCACGACCACTACTAATGTGCAAGTTTGAAATCAAGTGGTGAGATTACGCCAGGAAATTGCGTAACCCTGATACTTTGAGAGTATCCGCATTATTTGATAAATAATATTGAATTATTGGTTATCACATCCTGTGTTCATTTGTTCACTTTAATCTTCCAAATACATTCCAATAGATCCCACGTATTTGTGTATATTCATACAAAGTTTTCTCTATATTGTTTTGGGATATACCCAAGGCAACTACTTAATATAAGTTAAGTGTTATAGATTTAAGGTTTGGGACTCCACACTCTGTGATAGGTATAGTGTGTGCGAAACATGAGGACATGCTTTACATACATGTATAAGCATGATGACATGCTTATAGGGTGTCATAAGCATATAGAAATGCTTATGGGGTATGCGTAAGCATGAGGACATGCTTCCTGTGTGTGTATAAGCATGTGAAATGCTTATAGTGAACTACTAAGATAGGCAGACTTAAATCGTCTACTAACAGGGCACACGCTCAATCAAGTGTTCAATCAAACCGTTCATCAAATAAGCCATAAACATCTCATCAATCATCTTATCAATCAATCGAGTTCAAATTTCCAAAATCATAATATACCGTTTACTCAAATCAAATCCGTAGTTTCTCGATATTCACATCTCATTTACCCAAAATCATATCGTTTCAATAATCAGTTCACAATATCCCTTAACAGATCATCTCATAATTCAAAACGCTGCTCATACCATAATCAATTAAGAAGCTTGACTTGCGGCGTGGCGTCGTCGGTCGAGGATCAATTTTCTCAAAAGTGGTTATAGTTTAGGGTTTATAAAATACCTAATTCTCAATAACCTTGAGCTCGATACCAATCTGTAACACCCCAAATCTTGATACAATGGAAGACTTAATCAAGTTTTCGGGGCGTTACTATTGGATTGGTATCGCACACAAGTATAGCAAAAAGATAGTCATTTAACATTCAAAACCAATCCCAAATTTAGTTATTTAAAACATTTAATCCAAAAGTATAAATATTAGGCCCAACACATGATTTAATAAAATAGGTCCCCAAAGTTTATCAGAGTCAGAAATGATCCTTGAACCCCGCCTTCTTGCCAAGCTTCCACCGATCACGTAATCCAAACATCTCTCAAATACCTGAGAAATCATGCTAAAAGGTCACCTTACGCTGGTGAGTTCCTAGGTTTAAGTTCAACAAAATCATAGTGGACCAGAAGAGTTGATTTGCTATGCAAGACCTAAGATATATAAATACTGTTTGCACACACCGATCCTACCGGATCACCAATCATATCCCGCATCCGAGGATTACTCGAGCCCATGACTCTAGTCCGAAGACCGTCGTGGCAACCTCTAGAACAATTTCCAACCCGGACTAGGTCGAGGTAGAAGTCTATTCTTAGCTAGGCAACGGTTAAACCTAGGCTAAGGCAACAGCTACCGCACATCTATCTAAACAGTCAAGCATACAAGCAAATCTAAATAGTTTTAACAGTCCAAAAATAGTAGCATGATTCTCACCCCAATATAGTTAAAAATGTAGATAAAAGTGGGGCTATGAAACTCACCTTAGCCACATCAATGCACTATTCACTATTGACACGACTGGCATCTAAAGTTAATCTCCATGGCATCCAAAAGAATGTACGACGAGTACAATAGAATAGTTGTGACGCAACCTAATGCGTATCGATATACTTAGAATACTGGCTCATCGATAGAAATCAATAGAAGTAATGTGTTGTAGTTTTCGTGGATCATTCATGTCGTTACTTTTAAAAGTACATTATCGTTCCCAAAAGTTCTTAATTAATATCTCAAAGTTTAGTTTCAACATTTAGGTGTGGTGGTAAGAAACATAGACGCGACGTACAACTCACGAAAGAAGAGGAATCATCGACAACATCGAGACATACAGGCCATAACTCACGCCAAAAGGAAAAGACATCGACCAAGTTAAAAATCATCAATACTCAAGCTAGTCAAAGATTAGGAAATGACGACAACCATTTATGAAATATACATAGACCAACCTTGATAGTTTTCCATAAACCCAAACGTACATGTTTATAGTAAAAGATAAGTTTATTTATCGCAATAAATAAAGGTGTCACATTAGATTACAAGTAATTTGTACAAGTTTATAATAAAATACTTCATATAAGTCATACCACAAAGCATTTTATAAATGACATGCTCGTTTGCTCAACGTTCCCAAATCCTTATGATTCTAATAGATCATCTTATCAAATTAATATTTACGGCGAGTTTTGAAAAGTTATCTTTTATCTATAAAATCGTAGTATAAGTTATTATTGTCATTAATAAAGGTTTATAGTTAAATAAAACCATATCCGTTAATAATATATAGTGTTATATATCTCATTATCGATTAAATGTGAAAAAGAATATTAAAGCTTATTGCAAGACCAACACATTAATACTCATTTACGAGTCCAATATGTTGTACTTGATTAATTAAAAATAGTTAACAAATTGCATCCTACAACCAAAATAACTAGTATGTCAATTGTTACTCTAAGCGTATAAACCATATTAAACGTTATGAGTTATAATGTATATAACTAATATCCAATATTAGTTATCAATCATGTAGTTAGTTTTTAATGTTTATTACCCTCTTTTATAAGTATCGTCGTTGTTAATCCCCCTTCAATATCGTATATCTCGATAATGTTATCCGATATTGTTATATCATGTGTCCGTTAAACGTTATTAGTTATCCCATTGTCGTTATAAAATTAATTCATCACATAATTGGATCGTCAAGTATATATTTTTGCACGTTTATCCGTTGACCTATATTATTTACCTGCTCCTTAGTAATCAATATAGCTAACCCACTCGTTACGTATTTCAATCACGTTTTACGACTTATAATTATTGGGTCTAAATGTATTTGACCCGTAACCAATATTACCGAAACATCACTAGAAAACTCCGAGATATCAAGTAAAATTCATATTTTATTATAATTTAATTAATTTTTATTAATAATTGTTTAGAATTGTTAATATTATTAGCTTATTTAATTTTTTGAGTTTATTAGTGTAATTAATTTTAGATAAATTATCTTCACATGTGAAGATAATCATTTAGATGACTTAAGTGCAAAATAAGTCTAGTTATTAGAATCTTCACATGTGAAGATAATCATTTAAGTTTTGATTTCATTAGAATTTTTGAGGTTATAAGTTCAAATAAGACTAGTTATTAGAATCTTTACATGTGAAGATAATCATTTAGGAATGAGTTTTTGATGCAATTAGGCGATTCAAGCTTTGATTAGATTAGTAGTTTTGAGGTTATAAGTTCAAATAAGTCCAGTTGTTAGTATCTTCACATGTGAAGATAATCATTCAGGAATGAGTTTTTGATGAAATTAGGCGATTTAAGCTTTGATTAGATTAGTAGTTTTGAGGTTATAAGTTCAAATAAGTCCAGTTGTTAGTATCTTCACATGTGAAGATAATCATTTAGGAATGAGTTTTTAATGAAATTAGGCGATTTAAGCTTTGATTACTAGTATTTTTGATGTTATAAATTCAAATAAGTCTAGTTATTAGTATCTTCACATGTGAAGATAAGCATTTACAAATGAGTTTTTGATGCAATTAAGCGATTTAAGCTTGGATTACATTAGAATTTTTGAGGTTATAATTTCAAATAAGTGCAGTTGTTAGTATCTTCACATGTGAAGATAATCATTTATTTTAGGAATAAGTTTTTGATGCATTTACAAGATTTAAAAACTTTGATTATATTAGGAATTTGGAGGTTATAAGTTCAAATAAGTCTAGTTATTAGTTATAATTTCAATTAGATGATTTTAGCTTTGATTAGATTAGTAGTTGATGTACTAGTTTTGCTGTTGATGTAGTAGTTTTGGTTCCTGCTGTAAGGTATATAGAACCCTACATCGGTATATAGTTCTTTAGCGATGTAGGATTGTTGCTAGTGTCGGTGTGTAGCGGTATATGGTTTCTCATTATGTCTGATGGGTTCATCTTGTTAGTTTTGTTTCTACGAGTTATAGTAATAGTGAAACCCATCTATGTTTAGTATCTTCATATGTGAAGATAATCATTTGTTTTATGCAATTAGGCGATTTAAGCTTTCATTAGATTACGATTATTGACTTTATAAGTTATAATAAGTCTAGTTATTAGAATCTTCACATTTGAAGATAATCATTTAGGAATTAGTTTTTGATGAAAATTAGGTGATTTAAGCTTTGATTACATTAGGAATTTTAAGGTTATAACTTCAAATAAGTCTAGTTATTAGAATGTTCACATGTGAATATAATCATTTATTTTATGAAAATTAGGCGATTTAAGCTTTTATTACATTAGCATTTTTGAGTTTATAAGTAAAAATAAGTCTAGTTATTAGAATCTTCACATGTGAAGATAAGCATTTAGTAATCAGTTTATGTTGCAATTAGGTGATTTAAGATTTTATTACATTAGTAGTTTGATGTAGTTGTTTTGCTGCTAATATATGATTTTTGCTGTTGATTTAGTAGTTTTGGTTCCTACTGTAAGGTATATAGTTCCTGCTGACAGGTATGTAGTAATTTTTTCTACTGATGTAGGATTTTTGTTGTGTCAGGTATGACAGGTATATGGTTTCTACGAGGTATATGCTTTCATTAGATTAGGATTATTGAGTTTATAAGTTCTAATAAGTCTAGCTATTTAGAATCTTCACATGTAAACATAATCATTTATTTTATGCAATTAGCCGATTTAAGCTTTGATTACATTAGGAATTTGGAGGTTTTAATTTCAAATAAGTCTAGTTATTAGTTATAAGTTCAATTAGGTGATTCAATCTTTTGATTGGATTAGGATTTTGGTTCCTGCTGTCAGGTATATAGTTACTGCTGATGTAGGATAGTTGCTAGTGTCAGGTATGACAGGTATATGGTTTCTGTTGTAAATACAGACTAATTCATGCTGTTAATTTGGTAATTTTAAAGCTTTGATTACAATTTTTTGCACTTGTGAAAATTATCATTTATGAATGAAGTTTTGATACAATTAAGTATAGTTATAAAATCTACACATGTGAAAATAATCATTTTTGATTATGTTTGGTAGTAATTTATTTATTGTTTTGAAATATTTGTGAAAGGCTATTTATTATATGAAATTGATTTTTTTTGTAGGTATACATTATATAAAACAAGACGATTCAGATATATGTGAAGAAATTGAAGTAGAAGAAGGAGTTTTTCATTACAAGCCAATTGTTGATGAATCTGAGAAACCGAAAATAGGAAAAGAGTATACAACAATTGAAGAGTGTATAAAAATGTATGAAAAGTATGCTGAGAAAGCAGGATTCAGTGTTAGGCCGTCAACACAAAATACTCTGAAAAGCGGTATTGTAGAAAGGAAGTATTTGGTTTGCAACAAAGAGGGATTGCCAAAAGGTGTTAATAAGGATACTATGAGTGAAGAGACTAGTGAAACGCAAATTAGAACGTCAAGTATTTCTAGGACTGGATGTATGGCAAGGGTTAAATTCAAGCTCAATGCGAATCATACAAAATATGAACTGTACGATTTTGAAGAAAACCATAATCATACGTTGATTCCCGTAGTCTATAGAAATCTGACAAAGAAGAGGAAAAAAATGAGTCACAAACAACAAATATATATGCAACAACTTGGAGGTACAAATATAGGTGCAACAAGAGCTCATCATCTTTATGCAGCTACAAATGGAGGATACAATTCAGTTGAAGCAACAAAGACTGAGTTTAGGAATAATAAAAGGGATTTGAGCAGTCATATTAGTGATAGTGAAGCATAAATGTTGATTACAAAGATGGAAAATAGGAAAAAACATGTTGCAAATTTTTCTTTTGAGTATGCTGTTGAAGACAGCCAGTTGACTGCATTGTTTTGGGCGGATGAGATGGCAAAGTATAATTACAGAGAATTTGGAGACACTATATCTTTTGATGCAACTTTCAGAACTAATAAGTATGTTCTCTTTCAGTTTAATTTATTAATTCATCTTTTATGAAATTTCTTAATATGTTTAAATGGCTTTAGTAGCAGAAACTAAAGTAATTTTCACATGTGAAAAATATAAGTATCTAATTCAAGTTTTTTTTCGATTTTAGTTTGTAGTGGATAATATTCACATGTGTTTGAAAAATTAATTTAATTTATATAGCATATTTTCACAACTGAAAAAAGTACTGATAAATTTATTTTTTGTAGATATAAAATGGTATTTGTACCTTTTACGGGCATTGACAACCACAGAAAGTGTGTCACATTTGGTGCTGGAATGCTATCTAACGAAACAACAAAGTCATACATTTGGTTGCTCAGATGTTTTCTAAAGGCCTTTTCAAAGCAACCAAGATTAGTAGTAACTGATCAAGATCCTGCTATGAGAAAAGTTGTTGCTGCGATGTTTAAACAGTCAAAACACAGGCTTTTTATCTGGCACATAACAAACAAGCTTCCGCTTAAGGTAAGACATTAAATTCAAATGTGAAAAATATTTTTAAAGTTATAAGTGAAATAAGACTGGTTATAATTATTTAAGAATTTATTGATTATGGAAATTTCACATGTGAAAAAATCAGAAAAATATTACTTTTTTAAGGTTACAAATTTAATTTTCACATGTGAAAATATTTTTGAATGATATTTTCACAATAATCCATAAAATATAAAGTATTTTCACATGTGAAAAAATTCATTTAAGAATTATATTTTGATACAATTAGACGATTTATGTTTTGGTTATCACAAATAAAATTTATATTTTATAGATTATTGTGCTTTGTTTTTAACATAGGTTATAAAAAAACTGTAGTTTTCAGATTTGCAAAACCATTATAGACAATGGTACTTTTAGAAGAAGGTTGCACCGCTTAGTTTGGAGTCTGTATATAGATCCAGAAGAATTTGTGGAAAGATGGTTGGCGTTGATTAATGAATTTAACCTACAAGAAAACAAATGGTTATCAGATATGTTTGAAATAAGAGAGAGATGGATTCCAGCTTACTTCAAAGATGTTGAATTGTGTGGGCTTATGAGAACTACATCAAGATCAGAGAGTGAGAATTCATTTTTTCAAACTTTACAAGCAGTGGATCAGCGTTGTTAAACTTCATGATGGGCTTTGAATCTGCTATGGAAAGACAAAGGCATAAACAAGAAGTTTTAGATGATCAAACAATTCAAAAAGTTCCGAGATACAAGACTAAATTGGCAATAGAACGTCATGCTGCAAAGATCTACACAAGGACAATTTTCTTGCTGATTCAAGATGAAATAAACTCTGCTGTTTATGATTGTCATCAAGTGTCAGAAGTTATTGAAGATGGCATTGAAGTTCTGACAATAAAAGAAATTAGAGAAATAATGCCTAGAAAATCAAAGAAGAAATATAATTTTGAAGAAACTGAAGTTCAAAACAGAAGGGATAGGAGAAAAAAAGAGCTATGTTTCAAGGTATTTTCTATTCTTAAAAATTCTAATTTATAAATAGAGTTAATAAATAATATTTTTCACATGTGAAACTTCTATGAATTACAACATATTGAGTTATTGTTTGTGCATTGGATAATTATTGATTGGTTTATAAATTTACTTTATTTTGTGATATGTTTGATTTCTGTACATAATTTAATGATATGCTTCACATGTGAAAAATCTATCAACAGATATTATTAGTTGTTTAGTAGGTTATAGCTTGCTTAGTTTGAATAACTAATTGTCTATGCATGATTATTAATTGTTGATTTTGATTATATTTGCTGATGATATTGATTTGAATTGTGTATATAAATAATTTGATTTAGTTAATGAATTATATTTTTCACATGTGAAAATTCTATAAACACCTAATTTTTTAATCTATTTTATGATTATGTAGGTGTCAACTGATATGTCAGATGGGACGACGGTATGTTCATGCATGAACTTTGCAAGATTTGGATTCTTGTGCAGGCATGTATTTTGTGTAATGAAAGGAAAAGGAATTGAAGTTATTCCTGATAAATACATATTACGGCGATGGAAGAGAGACATATTGCCACCAGATATTCGGAAAAAGAAAAATTTGTGGGGTTCAGATACTAAAAAAATTATGGATCTTTCAATTACAGCTTATTCTGCAATAGACTACTGCCTTAATATTTTGGCAAAAGATATACCAAAGCTGACTGAATATGTGGAAAGAATCAAAATTCTTAAGAGTGAAGTTGAAGAAGCAAATCCAAATGCTAAACCGTTGACTAAGAAGTAAATGTTTAATATTCAGCTTGGAGTAGAAAAGCCAGCAACCAATGATGTTCAGAATCCAACAAAATGTAAAAACAAAGGAGATGCTCCAGCTGGACAAAGAATTAAGGGTGATTTGGAGAAAGTAAGAGAATATTTGAAGAAGAAGAGAAGATTTTGTAAAAAATGTCAAAAGCTGAGAAGACATGATGAGAGGGAGCGCAAAGAAAAGAGAATGAAGTTGTGACAGATAGTGATTCAACAGTGCATAGTGATTGATAATAAAAATGATTTGCAGATTACACGACATTAGGAAATGCATATGTTAATACATTTTTTTTACATTTTAATATGATACTTTGAAGATAGAGTGTCAATGTATAGATTTCAGAATTAATAAAGATATTATATGAATGATTTTTTTAAGTTTTATAAATAGTTGTTTCTTGAGGCAATTACTATTACTCTATATTTATTTTCACTTGTGAAAAACAAAATTAATGTTTTCCAACTCAACAATGATTCCACCAAAGGACTAGCTTGACCAAGAGTGAGTAGTTAGTTGCTAAAGGCTTATCAAATCTACTCCTTCTCCTACTGGTTACAACTTATGTTGCTGCTGGTGTCTTTTGGTTGCTGCTGCTAAAGATCATGTGTCATTAGTCAAGCTTTGGAAGCCTAGATATATATATAGAAACTTGAAGTTAAGCACGTCAAATTCAAGTTTATGGGAGGATTGTTAGGAATCATTCAATTGTAATAGTACATTGCTGCTAATGTAGTAGTATTTGTTTCTACTGTCAGGTATACAGTTCCTCCTGGTTTCTGCTGTTATTGCAGATTGGTTCCTGCTGTCAGGTACATAACTCTTGCTGGTATAGTAGTTATACGGTTTTACATATTTGCTGCTGATGTACTAGTTTTGGTTTCTGCTGTCTCGTATATAGTTCCTGCTGGTAAAGTAGTTATATCGTTTATGCTGTTAATGCAGACTGGTATTTGCTATGAGTTATATAGTTCTTGCTGGTATAGTAGTTATACGGTTTTACATATTTGCTGCTGATGTACTAGTTTTGGTTTATTTATTGCTATATAGTTCTGCTAGTTTTGGTTTCTCCCATTAATGCTGTTGGTTTCTCTGATTAGTTTTCAAATGTGCATTTATTCTTATCTTTAAAATAAATTCAAAATTCACAAATATGCATTTAATCTTATCTCTGTCAATTTACTTTCACATATGCATTTACTGGTCTTCTTTGGTATAATTTTATTTCAAACAATTTACTCTATAAATTTACTTTAACTTTAAAAATAATAATAATAAAAAATAACATGCAACATTAAATTTAAAGTTGAAAAGATAAACATATTGTCAAACAAATGTCAACAACAATAATAACATCTAAAGCATGATGCAACCTTGAATAATATTTTTAAGTTCAGATAATCTAACTTTCAAAACTTTTTGAACCCAGAAATCTAATTTTCAGAGCAACTCATCTAATCTTTTTCCTCTATTTTCAACTGCTACTTCAATAAGTTGTTTCCTTACTGATTTGTCCACTGTACAATACTTTGCAACTTCTTTGACAAAATCATTCCTGCATTTATTATTATCTGCCAAAATTATCCTTGCACCAAACTTTGATCTGTTAAATAGGAAATAGCAATAGTTAAAATCAATAAAAATTTCACATGTGAAAAATTAAATAAAATATCATTCAAAAAGCTGTATGAACACTTTTTAATCTTATAGAAAGTGAAAATATCATTCAATCATTTTTTATTACGTATGAAGTGACTAACCTGAGCATGTGAAGTTGCTTGGTTTGTTCCTTACTTTCCTTTAAAAGACCGTATTCCCATTTACTCTCAGTTTCGCCGAAATACATATTCATATGCGACATCAAAAAAACTCCATCATCAAAAAAATTATCCACAGTTCTCTATTTCATTTTAAGTCTTTCAGCAGTAACTTTTTGAAATGAAAATCCAATCTTTGGTGAATTGAATATGTTGTGAAACTTTTCAAACATCTTTATCTGCAAAAATAAAAAGTAAATAAAAAACATAAATTTTTAAAAAATATAAGAAAAAAAATTATACATATTTAAATTTTTTCTTACCAAAAGTTCTGGAATTGAACAGTATCTACTCTCATTTTCTTCATCCACCATTGAATTGTCGATAATTACAACTTTTCGTTTCTTTATATCAAAGCAAATAAAAAAGAAGTGGTCTACCCAGCATATAGGAAAGAATATCGATTCATATATAAATATATATATATATATATATATATATATATATATATATATATATATATATATATATATATATATATATATATATATATATATATATATATATCAATAAAATACATATAATATTAGAAAATGCATATTTAATAAAAATTAATAGAAAATTAAAGAGCCATACCAGATTGAAATTTTCAGCTACTAAAGTCCTTTTTACTTGGTAATCAGTCCTAAGAACAACATCTTCAAAAAACTGATACTTCTCATAATATGATGTAGAAATATCAACTATTCCCTTCGTCTGAATAACAAATTAAAGATAATACTCAATAATTGCATTTTAAAGATAACAATGAAGTACAATATTCTCATGATTAGTTTTTTTACAGAAAACAAAAATCATTCATATTTTATTTCTTTCACAAGTGAAAGAAAAATCAACACTTAAATCAACAATGAAAAATATTGATTTACCCAACTAACTCATAACGAGATAATTTTCTTCACAAGTGAAAATATTGATTCTAAACTTAAATAATCAGCTATAAATCAACACTGATCACAAATAATCAAAAATGAGGTACAAATTTTCTCATAAAATATGATTTACACAAATAACTCATTCTTAGATGATTTTTTTCACAAGTGAAAATATTGTTTTCTAAACTTAAAAAATCACCTCTAAATCAACACTGAATAAAAAATAATAAAAATTGAGGTACAAATATTCTCATAATTTATAATTTACACAACTAACTCATTCCTATATTATTTTCTTCACATGTGAAAATATTGATTCTAAACTTAAAAAATGGCCTCTAAATCAACACTGAATAACAAATAATCAAAACTGAGGTCCAAATATTCTCTTAATCTATGATTAACACAACTAACTCATTCCTATATTATTTTCTTCACAAGTGAAAATATTGATTCTCATAATCTATGATTTAGGCAAGTTACTCATTCCTATATTATTTTCTTTACAAGTAAAAAATAATGAATAACAAGTAATCAAAATTAAAAAACACTTACAACAATTGGTTTGAAAAAGTATCTAGATGGACTTTCGGGTGATTTGTAACGCTCCATGAAGTTCAACACATCCGACCATGCTTCAATAACACCTTCATCTACTTTCAGTCCAGGAGATAATGTCTCTAGTGTAAATCAAGTAACAAAGTCTTGGATGAACTATAATCATATACCAAATCACGACAATATATATATATATATATATATATATATATATATATATATATATATATATATATATATATATATATATATATATATATATATATATATATATATATATATATATATATCATTTTTAAAAATTTAATAAATTTCAAAAAAAAGATATAAATTTAAAAATTATTAACAAATTTCTCTTACACTGGATTAGTCTCATCCGGCACCATAAAAAGCGTATCAGCCACTTTTTCTTCTGAAGCTTTTATTGGAATAATTGGACAAATCTTCCTCATTTTGTATGGTGATCTTGCATGAACAGGAACAACAACATCACGCCTTGGATTTTGCCTAATAGGTGTTTCATTGATCACTGGCTTTCTATCTTCAATTTCATCTTTATCGAACTCAAATTCAGGACCCAAAGAAAAAGATGGTTTGTCGTCCAAACTTTGTTGTGGATAAGGGGATGAAACAACAAACGGATTTATAAAACATGACAAAGGTTTTACTTTCTTTTCTTCTTCAAAATTATTCTCATCTAGATTAAATGGTTTTGGAGTCCCAAAAATCCTAATGTCAACGTCTTTAGCAAATGTAACCTTCTTTGGACTTTTATCTGGAGAAAAAATAATCTTCTTTTCCACTTCTTTTAAAATATCCGGAACCCCAAATATCTCAGAATCAATATGAACTTCTTCTGTAGATTGCTTCATCTCATCTTTATAGAACAGTTTATCTACTTCAGTATTTAATGTTTTCAAACAATCAATCCGTTCCTTATCACCAGTTTCTATTAAAGGAACTTGAAACGTTTGAAAACAAATGTTATCATCTTTTTCCAAATCATTGACTATGTCTTCAACTGGTTCTTCATTTTGGTGAGTGCACTCTCCAGTGTTATAATCTTTTTCCACATCATTGACTATGTCTTCAACTGGTTCTTCATTTTGATGACTGCACTCTCCAGTTTCATAATTCTCTATTTCATTATTCCAGCCATCATCAACATTTGTTTCATAATTTTTAAGTTATCAATCCAGTCATCATCATCAACTTCAAACCCATCAATATCTTTTCCTTTACCAGATTGATTATCATATTTAACAACACTCCTTGACATATCATCTCCATATAGATAAATATTTCTAATACAAAGGTTGAACTTAGCTTTTATCTTTTTCAACCTTTCATTATCTGGATTTTCATAAAACCATGAAGTAAACTCATATTCCAAATCAGAAACAACTGTTTCAAGCAAATCAACTTTATGATCAAGTTTATCCAATTACGAGTCCAACTGTTTAAAAATTAAAAATATATATATATATATATATATATATATATATATATATATATATATATATATATATATATATATATATATATATATATATATATATATATATGAATAACAAATAAATATTACTAACTAAGATACTACAAAAAAAAAAAAAATAAATTGTAATAGTACATTGATGCTGATGTAGTAGTTTTTGTTCCTGCTGTCAGGTTTGTGTTGGTATAGTACTTATATGGTTTCTGCTGGTATAGTACTTATATGGTTTCTGCTGTTAATGTAGACTGGTTCCTACTGTTTGTTTTGTTTCTACTGATATTAGAAAATATTGTCATTTAATCTAGAAAAATATTAATACAAATTTAAAAGATATCGAACACCCTTCACATGTGAAGAAAGGATATGTATCTTTACATGTGAAGAAAGGATATGATCTTCACATGTGAAGAAAGGATTTGTATCTTCACATGTGAAGAAAGGATATGTATCTTCTAATGTGAAGAAATTTGCATATTTATTGATTTGTGTAGCATTAGCTACTACATTGATGATAAAATACCATAAAAACAATTTTTTCAATACGATCAACTCATGTTTATAGGTGTTCTTAACATCAATGTATGCTACTACAATTTTCTTTGTTCAATTATAAATAATACCTTTCTTTTTGTAGAATCGCTGTCATTGAAATCATCTTCATTTATATCAAGAATCCCAAATCCACCATTCTGAATTTCAAAAGTTTGCCTCTTTTTAATCATATCAGTACTCCAAAATTTGATTGCCGGAATTTCATGAGGTACACGTACTGAATCACATTTTGTTGAATGCACATAAATAAGCTGCAAAAATAGAACAAGAATAATTACTTTTCAAAAAAAAATCATATGTGAAAAATTGATTTAAAGTATAAAATAGATTCTATTTATATTTTTCACATGTGAAAATTTTAATATAAAATATAAAATAAAATCTAATAAAATAATACTCACTATTCAGACAAAACTGATTATTATCATATATGAAGAAATGATTAAAAAAAATTATAATGTATTGATATGAACGCTTACAGTAAGTGTTGTCAGAGGTCCAGAATAGTAGTTATTAGGATCATCCCTCACCCAAGTTTGTTTGCTGACCTTCAAGCAGTCCAAAACATATTTGCACCAATCAATACATTCAATTCTTGTATCTTCATGTATATAATTCAAAATTTGTTGAGGTCTGCACTGCCCACCCATTCCTCCTAATCCAAAAAAATTTGAGAATAAAACAAGCATGTTCAAACGGAATAAAATTCCTTCAACTTTTGATGTTTCAACCAGTTCAGCAACTTTCTTAGGTGTTGGATTCCTAACGGCAAATTGCCTAAACCATATTTCACTTAAATCTCCTCCCCTTTCCTTAGGCAAATCATGAATATCTATACCTCCAACAGGCACACCCAAAACAACGTGAATTAACTCTGGTGTTATTAGTATATCATTATTCTTAAGCTTAAGCTTCATCTCGCTAGGAATAAAGTTGTCAACAACAAAATGACCTATTTTAACCGGGATTTCTTCAATCGCCATATCATAAAGTGATCCAAACCCAATATCTATCAAATCTTTTCTTTGAGATAACGTAAGTTTCTTCATCAAATTGTACATACTTTTGGAGAACCCCTAGTTCTAATAGACAACCATTCATCTTCATCCAAACAATTTTCTTCACCACAAACTTTACTCTTCTTCTTAATGTTTTGTGATTTGCCATCATCAACCTTGTTAACTTCAACTTGCAGCTCAATCTGCTCAAGAAGATCTTCATCACGAACTTTGTACTTTTTTGAAACATTCTTCCTCCTCTTTCTCTTTTTAGATTTATCATTTTTTTTTATCATCTTCCTCCTCTGGATTACAAGAAATTCTCTTATATGAAACAATCCTAGCATCTTTTAATTTTTCATTTCTAAACAGATCTTCTAAATCAAATGCTTAGAGTAGTTTTCTTCAAGAGCCCACTAAATCAGAGTTGTTTTTCTTCTTTTTTCCAGAATCTTCTGAACTTGAAAATAGTTTTGTGCTTGCGTTAGAATTAGATGTTTTAGTCTTTCCCTTTCTTCTAATACTACTTCGGAAAATCAAATCCTTAGCTGATAGATAAACAAAATTCAACAGTTTAGTCTCTAGTATAATAAATGATTCATAAAAATGTACAAATAATTTTTTTCACATGTGAAAATTTTTAAATGAAAGTTTTCTAAACATATTAACGATTATTTAATCAACTAATATACAACAAATAGTAATAAAATACATGAAATATGTAGTTAAAATAATCTCATCATCTATAATTTACATAACTAAGTCATTCCTAGATGATTCTCTTCACAAGTGAAAAAATTGTTTCTAAACTTCAATAATAGACTCTATATAAACTATCAGCAGAAACACAGAAGTCAGAGTCCATGTCTCCGAACTACACACACACAGAAGAATTTTTTAAAACCGCTCTTTACGAAACTAACTAATTGCTTGATATAGACATCCGCTAAAGGCATACGTCAAATAATGTTGCCAAAAAAGCAAACACAGTTACTATATTAAAACAATTTTAAAATATCATAATGTCATTAAAAAAGCAATAAAGCCAGTTAATGTGAAAACTTGTCGACAGATCAACTAAAAGCTATACTTATCTAAATTTGCTTGCATATCATAACTATCGTCAATTTATATATTCATAGAAACCTAAACCAGCACCAGATCAACACAAACTGTAAATCTAACATAAAATCTAACATAATTCCATCATATTCAATAAAATCATTCTAATAGTACTAATATCTATATTTTAACAACACAAATTACAATCATACAAATTACAACTCATATCTAACATATACGAACATAATTAGCTAAAAATAAAGATATACGAACACAAATTACAATCATACAAATTACAATCACACAACTTAACAATTACTAGATATAGACATCCGCTAAAGGCATACGTCAAATAATGTTGCCAAAAAAGCAAACACATATAATATATTAAATAATTTTCACATATGACGAAATTGTTCACACATCTTAAAAAGCTACAAGACGTATATTTTCACATGTGACGAAATTGTTCACACATTTTAAAAAGCTACAAGACTACAGTCCGATACGTTCACATGTGAAGAAATTGTTCACACATCCTAAAAAGCTACTATACGTATATTTTCACATGTGAAGAAGTTTTTAAAAAGCTAGCCGACGTATATTTTCAAACGAGACGAAGTTGTTCACGTACCTTAAAAAGCAACAAGACGTATATTTTCACATGTGAAAAAATTGTTCACACATCTTAACCAGATCAACACAAACTGTAAATCTAACATAAAATCTAACATAATTCCATCATATTCAATAAAATCATTCTAATAGTACTAATATCTATATTTTAACAACACAAATTACAATCACACAACTCATATCTAACATATACGAACATAATTAACAAAAAATAAAGATATACGAACACAAATTACAATCACACAACTTAACAAAAACTAATTCAGTCATATCTAAAAATAAAATTTCTCATTAAATAAATAAAAAAAAATTAACTAATATACAAATAATAATAATAATAAAATACATGAAACAAGTAGTTAAATGTTTAAACATAAACAGGTAAAAATTAATAAAGAAAAAAATATAATAAAATTACCTTTAACACTTTTAGGTTTCATTCTTCTTCCAGAGATTATAAACGTCTGTTTAACTTCTCTTCGAGCATACAAACTGATTTAGGTAAACAAAAATATATTAATTGTTAATCTTATATATAAACTGATTTTAATCAGAAAATGATATATTTATTATCATAAGAATATCACATACCTATGATAGATTTAGCGTTTGCGAGTTTGAAAGGAAAAGGGAAATATAAAATCTTGAATAAAATAAGAGAAAGAGAGTCTAGAAGATATTTATCTAAATCCTAATTCAACGACAATAAACTTTGTCGTTTTGGGTCATGGGCTCATTTTGGACTGTCTAATAAGTATAAAATGATTTGTCCAACAAAACTAAAGCCCAAAATATTTTTTGAATGTCCATGAACCGAAAATTCAATATTCTATATTTGTTCTACGTAATTTGTTGTTTAAAGCATATAGTGAAAACTTGAAAAATATGTGTTGCTTATTCTATTGAACTCCAGGTTCATTAGTACTATGATTGTGTTTATTTTACTTAATCATAGAATAATTAAAATTTAGGTTTAAATAACAAAGTTTTTATTATAATTAAAAATAGAAGTTCTGTAAGACTTCTATACCAAAAATTTGTAATCATTCTTGAAAGGTACAATTTTTTGGGATAAATGTTTTTTTTGGCCTAGACTTTAACTCTTGATGAGATGACAGTTATATTTAAGAGTAGCTAATAACAAATTTAAAATGTATGTGGGTTTGTATACAATGTAAAATGTCTGCTGGTAGTATATCATGAAAGTGTTTAATAGACTGTAAAATGTGAACCTGATTGCTACAAACCTTTTTACATTGGTTTTTATAGGGTACTTGAAGAATTATACCATTAAGAATTATACTTCTTTCGTCCTAACCATCAACATTACACAATTAAACATAAAAGGTTCACCTAAACATACACCATAACATACCACATAGAATACCACATGATGTTCTAAAAAGTCATATAATCTTTATTATCCCCATTACATAATTCCAAACATAAAACTTCAGTTATCCATATCATGCTTACAAACATGGAATATGGGGAACTTAAATTGCCTTCCTTCTTCATGATCAGGAATGATTTGAACAATCTTCATCTAATAAAGATAACAAACAAAAAATATTTAATAATTTAACTAAATAAAAAGCATAACATAAAAATTTAAATATTCTCATAACTAAGTCATCTCTAGCGGCCAAAACATCAGTTTTATAATAGTCCATATCATCACTTAAAAAGTTCAACTTTTAGAATATTTTCTCATGTGAAAAAATAATATTTTAAAGTTTTTGAACATTTTCACTTATGAAAAGTTCAATATTGATCAAGTGATAAATTTTATGATAATCTAAGCCTTATTGTTGTTTTATTGTAGTTAAATCGTCGATAGTGGTCAAACACATAATTGGTTCAATATAAACATAGAATGGTATAAGCTAACCTGATGAAATTAAAATAACTTCCTTTTCATCATTGACATCCTTATCATCATCCGTTATTTCAACTATTCAATTAAAGTATTAGTTAATTCACCTTTTTTCATTATACATGCTTAAGAAAAAAAAAATGTAGATTAATTTACTTGTTTCTTCTACATTATTACAATATCGAAAACCTGGAAGAGTGTATTCACTGACTGAAAAAATTAACATTTTTGGGAAATTTAATAGAATGAAAATAGTGGCCTTACATCAGATAATATAATAATGTATCGATTTGAAATGTTTTCTTACCTTTACGAAAGTGCTGTTTAGAAGCTTCAACATACTTTTAAACATCACCCTCAATTGTTTCCCATAAATGATCATTATTAATATCTTCATCTGTTTAAATAAATCATGTAAAATATTTATTCAATTCAGCGCCTAAACGGTAAAATAAAAAATATTTCACATGTGAAACAAAGGTGTATACATACAGAGACAATCCTGCATTTCATTGCAAATTGGAATTTTATCCTTACACCTCCTTGTCATTTGTCTTTCAGGTTTAACTATAAAAATAAATACAACTTCAGAAGAATAATATAAAAAAAGGATATTAACTAAAGTAAAGATAACATACCATAATCACTGGATTCATTTGTTTTAGAAGTATCATCTACAATAACAAGAATATATAATGTCAATTATAATTTTTTTTGATTAAATATGAATATTATTTAACATACAAAGATTCGGAATGACATTTTCACATGAGAAAAAAAAGTATTTAAATAAAATTAATAAATAGATTTGATAAAAGAAAACGTTTTAAAAAAACACTAAACAAACACAATACTAGCATTACAAATTTGAATTTTACCCTTACACCTCCTTGCCATTTGTGTCTTGACCCTCCTTGCCATTTGTCTCGGAGGTTTAACTATAAAAATAAATACAATTTTAGAAGAATAATATAAAAACAAGTATATTAAAGTAAAGTAAAAATAACATACCATAATCATTGGATTGATTAGTTTTAGAAGTAGCATCTACAATAACAAGAATATATAATGTTAATTATGATGTTTTTTGATTAAAATATAAATATTATTTTATCATACAAAGATTTGCAATGAATTTTTCACATGTGAAAAAAAATTACACTAAAAAACTAAGTATCATTAAGTTTTTCATATTGACTAAAGATGTACATATTAAACAACAAATTCATCTTGAAAAAATACATCATTCTAATCAACATACTTCATAAAACCCAAGTCAAATAATTAAAAATGTATTGATAATTATAAAAAAAAAAATATATATATATATATATATATATATATATATATATATATATATATATATATATATATATATATATTAACATTTATCTAAACGATCACCGATAATCAAAAACAAAAGAATTAAAATATTAATGATAGATGTAATATAATAAACAAACAAAGTTTAGTCTAACTAAAATAAATAAAAATAAATAATTTTAGAGGCGGCTTTACCGTTGAAAATGGAAATGAAAATGAAAAAGAAACAAACTAGGGTTTCAGCGTATGTAATAATGACTATATATTTAAAATATTTTTACCGTCTGGGCTTTGATGGGCTTAAAAAGGGATTTATTATAAAAACACACACTACTTAAGTCCGTAATAGATTAATTTTAACTTTCAATTTATTACTATCATTTCTTGAAAATATTTAACATTTTTATTTATAATATATTATATTTTTATAAAAATATTTTATAATATTTCAACTTTTTGAATATTTTAAATATTTCAATGTTTGAGAAATATTAAATATTTGAAAGTTTGAGATAATTTTCACATGTGAAAAGTTCATTATAGATAAATATATAATTCTTTTGATTATCTAAGCATTATTGTTTGTTATAAAAAATATAGATCAAATTAAAAAGATTGCTACATAGCTTCATCTGCAATAAAAAGTATTGTACATAGCCATCTCAAACTATCAAAAACTTAAAACAAATCTCCTAGCTTGAACAATGTTTACACCCATGCCTATATGATGTTGGAGATTATGAGCACAGCAGGATAAAAATCAAACAGGAGGACCCCTAGCGTCAGTAAGCTGCTTTTTGACAAACCCAATCAGTTGCACTGCAGTGGTCATGTCATTTCCCACCATATAAGCTGGAACTTCCAACTTTAGTTTGAGCATTTTATCCATAACCTTTACAGATAGAGGATACTTGACATCTGTAAACATATATAGCACCATGCCAACTGCAGTCTCCAACACATGCACACTACAAAGGGGATACAACCTCCAAGTTTTAATCTCCCATGTATCCTGATCATCCCAGATTCTGTAACCAAAACCCTATGGGTGAGAATCCATCAATACCCTCAGATCACCCAACAAGACCATACCAATAGCATCAATATCATGAGTATCATAGTAAAGGAGAACCATTCTATATAGCTTCAATAAATCCTGTCTATCTACTAGATGCAAAATCTCCCTAAGACATAAAAAATGTTTGACGGATTTATCAACCTTGTAAATAGTATTCAATAACCCCATCCCCAAAGGACTAAAAGTCAACTCCCAAGTAGCAAGAGGAGAATAAGGAACAAGATACTCTTCAGAAGAATGCTCTTCATCATCAACCTTAATGAAAGAACTTTTAGCTGTTTGTAAATCCAGAGGTTTAGACCTGGGCTTATTGGCACAAGACTTCTTCCTGGTGCGAGTATATAGTCTAGGAGTAGGAGGAACAGATGTCTCTACATGAGTGGATTCACCAGCAGGAATAGAGGACTCTGTGGCAAGAAGAGTGTCAGTGGTAGGAGGAATAGTAGTAGACTCAACTGGTGGTGTTGAAGGAATAGAGGAACTAGAAGGAGTTGAATTCTCACTAGAATTTTGCTGCTTGGAGGAATTAGTTGATTCCACATAACTCTTTCTTTTCAATGTCCTGCTAAATGCATTCTCTTGATAGAGTCCACAAGCCTTTAAAATCTTCTCAAACTATGTCTTCAACTGATCATCAGACAATCTTTTCACCCTAGACATAGTCCAACCATTAGTATAAACATCACAACTCTGATTCTTCACAAAATGCCTCATGAAGTCCTTTTGTTGTGCCTTAGTCATAGGCTTGTTTTGCCTTTCTACTGCTAACCTTGCAGCAAGATCTTGTTTCCTCTTGTGAATTAAGGCAGCCATTCTGGCTTGAAAGTTGTCTTTATTGACATCAACACCCAACAGATCTTTTGAGAGAGAAGTATTTGATTCCACTTGAGCCGTAATATCAACCCAGTCAGCTTTAGAATAAAACATAGCAGAAGAAATAACATTCTCTTGCTTCTTTTTGGCCTCTTCTTCTCTGAATTTAGCCAGTTCCTCCTCATGTGCTTTCCTAGCAGCATCTGCTCCCAAGCTATCTTCTATCATTTGCTTGTTAGTCTTGTGAGGGACATGAGGATCCTCTTCAACTATTGGGGCTTTGCCCTTGTCAGATACATCAGCATGAACACGAGTAAAAGGTTGAGCATAAGAATGATCAGTAGTATCATGAGGTTCAGAGTGATCAGCATGAATAGCATCACCATCAGTAGAATCAGGACCTTCATTAGCACCAGCAGAAATATCTTCATTCAAACCAGGAGGAACTTTTGCAGCACCAGCAGTAGGCATGTCAGACATACCATCAGAAGTACCACCAGGAGGATCATCTGACACGTCACCAGAGGGAACTTCAGTGCCAGCAGCAACAGCAGCTTCGGCTAAGTTGATCAAAGCATCCTAATTGTTAGGATTTAGTAAATCCTGTTAGGACCGTATATTTGGTTGATATGGTGATTCGGGAGGTCTTGGAAGATGGAAGAAAGCCATCTTCAAGTTAGAGAGAGAAGGGAAAACTAGTGTGTGTTTTATTTATGAAGATGAAAGGATTACACTAAGTCTCACCCCTCCATGGAAGTATGGAGGGGTATTTATACCCAAACACTTACATCTATCACTAAATGACATAACAAGCCCTTGTGTTTAAGGTAACAAAGATAGAAAATGTAATCCCGTCAATGTCATTCCATTTACGAGTTAGGAGTGATTCCAACAATCTTCCCCCAATGGGACGACATAAGGGATTACTTACAACATTTACTACAAATATAGAAAACAAATGAAGAAAGGTCTTCATAAGCTCTTCAAGTGTTGAGGATGATGAAAGTTTACGCTCTTTGTCTTCTTCTTGTACCTTGACTTGAGAACCATTTTCTTCACTTGTAGGCAAATGATGTAATATGCATAAATTGGATTAACTTCCCCCCAATTCATGCCGCATGTCTTTAGCAGCTTCTCCGTACACTCCTTTTTGGCGAAGTTTACAATCGCCTTCCCCCAAACGATAACCGTCTTGATGAATTCGAAACTTTGATGTAGTGAACATTTCCTCCAACTTTTGAAATTTTCGACGCAGCGTGGAATTTGTAGATGAGCGATAAACCACACAAGGTAAATCGACTTGTTGCGGAAAATCCGTTCGGGGGTAACATGCAAGAAATCAACAAGATCTTCTCACGTATGTAGATGCTTCACACCAAACAAACCACGAAAGATGAATGAAAAGACTTCCCCCTGAATGTTGCGGTCTATCGGAATAATAGTTACCTGTGAATCTGCAATTACTCGATAAAATGACCGTGTGTGAGGCATCACAACATCATATTTAGGTAACTTCACACATGATAACTCTATGAAAGTGAGACGATAACACCAACTTGAGAAATTTTAACCACTAATCGTCTCATTTCTTCCCCCTGATTGAAGAAATTCATGAAAAGAGAGGGTTTTCGAAAAAAAATCCGAAAACATCAAAGGAAGCAGACACCACCTATACTCTCTTCCCCCTGATGTTTTCAATGAATCAGAATCATACACCACGTATGTTGATGATGAATTGGAGACAGCGAAACCATGTATGTCCAAGTAATCGAACAATTGTGAAGTACCATAAATATCATGTGAGAATCAATTGTTGATAAGACTTCTCTACTCGTGTACCCATTATCATTTTGACGGCTTTTTGTAGTGACTACTGATGGAGAGAACCCAATATGACGAACTTGAGACTGAAGTAGTATAACCCGAACTTGTGACTTAAACTTGCACTATTGTCAGACGAAGAACCCTTTTTCTTAACCTCATCGAAAAAAGGTAAACTTAAAGTTTCTCAAATTATCCACACCTTAGTGTGACACTTGAGCACAACAACGTAACTCCTTAAAAGTGATAGTTATACGCTGTGAGCACAACAACGTAACTCCTTACATCAGGTACAACTAGACAACTCAAGTCTTTGTCATTCGTAACGGTTAAAGCTCGAACAAGGATCTCGAAGAATCATGCATCCAACCAACCCCGATATCTTCATATACTTAGTACACGCACCCGTGATATCCCACTTCAACCTCAAATAAATAATAAAGAATTAACTCCGTAGTCACATCTTGCGGTTATATGCCCAAAACTAGCCTTCGTGAATTGGTTTAAGTGAACTATGATAATGGTTTCCCGATCTTGTCAAAAAAAATGTATCCTCGTGAAAATTTGTAATCGCCAAAATACCACACAACTTGTACCCAAATTATTAAAACTTAACAAATCAGCGTATCTAAAAAATTTCGGATAATACCTTTTTGTGTTATTATGTTGGTAGCTTACTTTAACAACAAATCACGCCTAAACCAAAAGCTCAATCGGATAATCAATATTTGTGATATAATTGGCCCAATCTGATAATTAACCCAAAGCTCAATCCAACATGAGGCCCAAAGCACTCATCCAAGCCTTATTAAAAAAAATAAATACTTAACCCTAATGAATTAGGGATATAAGTAGTACTAAAACTGCAAACCTAATCCTTTTAACATAACAGCCACAAACGCAGCTATACACCCCAAACTCAGATTTAGAATAAATCTAAAATCTCATCTCATCTCTAATTCATCTTATCTCAGATTTCACCATACTAATACCAATCATAATTCGAAGCAAACCTAACCGTACTTGATATTCTTCGAATATTTTGATGTTCTATCAAGAATCGTTGGGTTTAAGGTAGGGTTTGATTTGTTTTCGTTATTGTTCTTTTCAAATCGAAATAAAGAGAGAATATAACAAGATTGTTATATTTCTTTCTTTAGTGTTTTCGAATAATAAAAGAAAGGTATGTAACCTTTACAGAGATTTTATGATAGAAACGTGTATTGAATCTTTTAAAGATTGTGGTTTTATAACCCTACACGAATCTGAGATCACTGAGTTGTTTATCAATTTCAGTTTCAAGATCAATGAAGAGTCGGTTTAATATCGTGATATGAATATCCTTAAAGGTTTTGAATCATCTCAAAAGAGATACGATATAAACCGTACAGAGATCTTGAGTCCTCGTTCATTTAAGTTATGCGTCAAGTTGAGATTTATGATGAAAACGTGTTTGCCTTTAAAAATCGGTTGTAGGCCAAACCACGTGTCTGAGATCCTTTTTTTAACAATTGTAGTTTATGTTCGAATCTGAGTGGGATAAGGATAGTTTTTTAATGATGATGGTTGTTGGGTTGAGTTGTAGTGTAGCATTTGGTTTGTTAATCATTTTGTATGACTGATGATGTTGTGAAAAAAACAAACTGAAGTCCAAAGAGTTTGCGTGTGGTATTTAGTTTATGGTCAAAGAATCTAGTCTTCTGTCTTCTTCATTTCAATCCTTATGCGTAAAGATGGTTACGTGTAATCAAGGTTTAAGCGTAAACGTTTCCTACTCGTAAGTCCTTATGCGTAAAGCAATACGCGTAAGGTCTTACTCGTAAGATTCTTATGCGTAAAAGGGTGCTTATGCGTAAACCAAATTTTAGGCATAAGCCATGTTATGCGTAAGCAAACGTCCTTACGAGTAACTTTCCAAGTTACTCGTATCAAATCTGAAGCCCTTGTGTTTAATGGAGGTGTATTTATACCCAAACACTTACATCTATCACTAAATGACATAACAAGCCCTTGTGTTTAAGGTAACAAAGATAGAAAATGTAATTCCGTCAATGTCGTTCCATTTACGAGTTAGGAGTGATTCAAATCCAATACTTAAAGTGCGGTCACCTCAAGTATGTATACTCGTTAGAAAGCTCGTAGTCGTAGTAATTCAGTGATAGTATGTAGATTACTTAGTAACACCGTGGAGGACAGACGGGTCTTTACCCATCAGATGCACGATCCACGACCTAAAGTAGGCGTGCTATGCTTGTACCTATAAATACCCTTTGCCCTCCAAGGCAAAGGGTTGGAGCTTTCATAATACATTTTTCTTTGTCTCACTAAGTTTCCCATCCTCTCACTTTCTCTCTCTAAACCTTATCCTTACGCCTAACATTTGTGCTTATGATGTGTTTGTGATAAACCAAGATGTTACAAATGGTATCAGAGACATGATTTGATCATCTATTTCTCATGTTCTTGGTTTGATAGTTGTTGTTGGGTTAAGGTTTGGTTTGTGTTTACGCGTAGCGTTTGGTATACGCGTGGTACTTGCGTATAAGTTTTTGGTAAGCTTAAAAGCACTAAATTTTAAACTTAAAAATTCAAGATTCTTATGGGTTAAGGTTTATTGAGTGTTAAAATTTCAGTTTCTTGCAAAAAGGTTCAAACTTTACGAGTTTTTCTTGGTTTTTAAACGTGTTTGGATACGGGTATACTATCCTACGCGTAAGGGTGATAAGTGGTTTGGATCTAAGTCTTGTTGTTTTGGTGTTTTTTAAGGTTGTTTCATCATTATAATCAGGTTTGCTAAACGGTTTTGATCATAAAAATCTCATTTGGCATATTTTGTACTTCTTACGCATAAGAAAAACCTAATCTTACGCGTAAGGCGTTCTTCAAGTGATCTTCAAATCTGTTGGTTTACTCAGTGTTTTCTTGCTTGGATAAGCCTTAAAATACTTCGACTTTGGATATCTTTTACACTGGAATAAGTGTAAAGGATTTTTGGTTAAAACCCTAATTTTACGCATAAGCATAAAAGCTTACGAGTAAAATCTTTACGCCTAAGAATCAGACTGTATGAGTCTTGGTCACAAAGAATCAGACTGTACTGCTTAGGAAAGGAAAATGGGGTTAACATCCTTAAGTCAATTGATGAAGGACCATATCAAATTGAGACTACCTGAGACATTCTGGAAACTGCTGCTGATGGTTCTGTGACATTAGGACTGGATAGAGCAAAGACATATGATGATCTTTCTGATAAGGAGAAGAAGAGATACGATGCAGGCATCAGAGCTTCAAACATTGTTCTTCAAGGTCTACCAAAAGACATCTACAAGTTGATCAATCACAACACCAAGCTAAGGCGGTTTGGGATAACGTTAAGATGCTTCTATCTCGGTTCGAATCGACTCAAGAAGATAGGAGTCTCAAATGATGATGACTTTGAGAACTTTGAAATGATACCGGGAAAGTGTGATGAATATCATGTCGATTTCAAGTCGGTGAATGATACGAGGAATATCAAAATGACAATGCCGAATATTGACTAAATTCAAAGTTTGTGAACAACATGACTCCGAATGGAACAAATTTGTCACAAAGAATCAAACTCAACAAAGGATTGAAGAACACCAATTATGTGCAATCAGATGCTTATTTGCTTCAAAATGAGAAACATGCAAGATTTGACGAATGATCATGGAAAAGTTCAAGACCAATCTTTGGAGAAGCAAGCTCTTCAAATGATTCTATTGCATTCTACACTAATGTAGGGATCACTACCAAAGCATCACAAGTCATACCTCATCGAAATGGTAACCACAAGCTCATTCCCGATCCGGTATAAGCCACCGATTCGACGCATCATGGAACACTTCATCAATCAACTGGCTCTTATGGTTAAACAAAACTTGACCTCACTCCACATACTAACGGTCTTCACACTAACAATGAAATCGAATCGCATCCAATCTACACAATCATGCTATTGTCAGAGATGGAAAGGTTATGGTGCAACCAGTTCAAGGAAGACAATATGAACAGGGAAGAGGTGGAGTAGGTGGAGGATATGTGGCAAATCAGAATCGTGGAAGGAATATAAAATCAAGGACAAGCAAAGCCAATCAAGTACTACAACTGTGGTGGTAATGGACACATTGCGAGGAACTGCACATCTCCAAAAAGCCCCCAAAATGCAGAGTATTTTAGGGACAAGATGCTGCTAGTACAAGCTCAGGACAATGGAGTTGTTTTGGATGAAGAGGAATTGCTGTTTCTCGCTGAGGGAAATGCCAAGACTTATGATGCTGATGTGGACGAACAACCTGTGCATGGTGTTTTCGTAACAATCCCAACGCCTTTCAAGTTGCGATCGTGATGCATTTGACTCGGACGTTGATGATGAACCATATGCATGCACCATCTTCATGGCTAATATCTCTCGATGGTCTCTTGACCAACAACAGGCCCTTCCAAGGAATCCATCATATCGAGGTATTGAAACGTATGATGTGGTTGATAAGCAAAGGTTCACCATGAAGTACAATCCATCAAGTCATTGAATCGATATTGAAAATATGGGAAATAGCAATGTTGTCCCATATGAACAATATGTGAAGCAAGATGACGATCTTATTGTACCAAGTGATGAATCTTCGCAATTAACAATGAATGCATGTCCGATGAATACACCGTATTTGTGCTCGATGATTCCTTGACCACCGAACTCAATACCTATAAGGATCAAGTTGCCATATATGAACAGTGCTAAGTTTGAACCGACCTCATGTGAGCGGGAGATGGATATCCAAATGCATACACTTATCGAAAAAAGCAATTTTAGGGAAGAAATATTAAAACAAGAGTTAAATTCCTTACAAGAAAAGCTTAACAAAACTGCTAAGCAAAAGCAGAACTTCAAGAAAATGTGAAAGTGCTTAGCGAGAATTCAATGTTAAGGAATCAAAACTTTTAACCGAATTTTCCAACCTAAAAAATTTGAAAACAAACTTGAAAACAAGTTGTATGTACAAGGAAACACCCTTCAGACTGCTCACATGGTCACTAAGTATAGAGTCTTAAGCGATAAGCATAGTATCCCCATTGTAGAGGAACCCAATCCTGAGTATGGTAAAATAGCAAGAGCTGCTCAAAAGGTTTTCTATGATGGTGATGATATCCTCAAGCCTAGACAAAAACCATCATGCATTGAGTGCACTGAGGAAGATAGAAAATTAGAAGATGCAACTAAGGAAAAATTGAATGAGAAGCTTAAAGATCCCTGGTGCATTAAATATAACATCACTTTTAAGTCTCATGATTACACTAAGGAAAATTGGATTTCCTTGAACAAGTTTAAGCCTCAAACCCTATTAACGCCGAACAAGTGTTCGGAAAAGGATATGGATAAACAAAAGCGGATAACCTTGTTGAAAAGAACCCCACCCTCAGAGGAAATTGTCCCAAGCAACTGTGTATCCTCCAAATACACCAATGCATTTAGTGCCTAGAACACTTCTCACTAAGAGCAAGACCTTAATCAGCCTTTATGTAGTTTACCAACTATTTGTTGATTTTGAGAAAGCGTAAAAAGAGAATCACGCCTCGAGATAATCGAAGGGAAAGAGGTTTTGAGAAACTAAAGAATGCTATTTAACTGAGGTCATGCCTTTCTTTAAAAAATTAAAAGGTCAATTTGAGAGTCTTAAAAAGGGGATAGACACAGAGATTAAAGAAATGGAAAGGAATTTGATGCAATGATAGTTGAGGTCAATAATTATGAACGGAAACTTAAATATAATGAAATTGAAAGGAAGAATCTGCATATCTTAAATGAGAACTTGATTTCTCAATGTGTTGCTCAAGATGTGTTTTACATTGCTACGAATTCTTCTATTACCACATCTCAATTTCATGAATTATCTGTAGCTTTGAAAGTTTCCCATGATCGTGTCATTGAGCTTGAAACAACAAATTCAAAACTGCATGAGAAAATAGAACATGATGATCATGATAACCTGGTCAAACATTTTTCTAAATTATAAGTTGAACATCTTGCTTTGCAATTAAAATATCAACATCTCAAAGAAAATGTTAAAACCTCAAATATCAAGACATCCTATGATGCTCCTGAGTTTGATGCAGTTTTTGAAATTAGCAAACGTGATGAACAAATTCGAACTCATCATAACACGATCAAAATATTGAAAGCCCAAACTTCACAACTGAAAGGTGAAAAGAAGGATGTGACTGGTTCCCATATGCCTCCAACTTTAGATTCTCAGAATTTCCAACTTCAAAACATTATTGATAACTTGCAAAAGGAAAATGATTGTTTTAAAGCTGAAATTTCAAAGGTTAATGATCAAAACAAAGAGTTATGTGATTCATTTAAAGTTAATCATGATAAACAAATTGAAAAGATAACTTCTTTACTTAACAATATTGAGAATCAAGCATGAGGTGAAAGGAAAGTTACCAATCCCCAATTGCAAATATTCATTCCTAAGGTTTACACTTGTGATAAGTATGCTATCGATATGTTATATATTCCCCCCATTAGGAATAATGAACTTGCACATAAAGCATATCTCATACCTTAAGGAAAGTTTGAAGGGTCTCGTGAGATAGAAGATGAAAGATTAGAAAACCTTTTGATAGTACCATAGCCTATGCCTGCATGGATGCCAAAAGATCTCGGGAACTCTTAGAGTACGTAATTGTCACAAGTCCGAAATCTAGCAATAGGCGAGATAGAATAGTTGCACCAGTTCTATGCCTAAGGATAAGAATGTGACTTTTAATGTGCCTCACAAAACTTGAGATCCAAAGACTTCTAGACCACCAATGCAAAGTGTAGTATCACCAACTAATATTCCTATTGTTCCTTCTACAGAGTAATCAAGAACACTAAGGTTAGCGTGTCAAAGCCTTCAGCAATACAATGCGAAATAGGATCTTGCCAGCCAAAAGTGTTGAAGAGAAGAAAGTAGAAGAACATCCTAGGAAGAATAAGTTTGAATTGAATAAAACGAATCGTGTTGATTCTAGTATTAGCTATAAGTGTACTGTAATTAATTCGAATTCTGCTGCCTTTTGCAAAACATGTAAGGAATGTTTGATTTCTGGTCTTAATCATGAATGTGTTGTGAATGAGGTGATAAATGTTGTTAATACTCCAGTCAAAAGTATAAAAAATTTTAAACATGTTAAGGAGATCTGGAAGCCTAAAAGAAAAAGGGTCAGCAATTATTGGAAGCCTACAGGAAGAAAATTTAGCAATGTAGGTTATCAATGGAAACCTACTGGCCGAAAATTCAAAGTGAATGAATTTTGTGCAGAGATGTCTAGATCTATGCCTTCTAAGAAATGGAAGCCTACTGGTAGAATCATACCTTTAAGAAGTGCTCACACTTCACATAGGTCCACTGCCACTACTAGTCCTGCCTCCACTAGTGAAGTTCTCATAGCTTCTAGAAATGCTGTAGGTTTATCAATTGCATGTACTAACCACAAGGAACCCATTATTCCATGGGGATCCAATGCTTCTAGTTATCCATAACAGTCTGTGTTCAAATGCAGGTCGCACAAATCGTCCTTTGGTATTTGGACTCAGGCTGCTCAAAGCATATGACTGGAGATCGCTCGCGGCTCATGAACTTCGTGAGTAAATTCATCGGGACTGTTAGATTCGGGAACGACCATTTTGGTGCAATAATGGGTTATGGAGACTATGTTGTTGGTGAAAGTGTAATATCCAGGGTATATTATGTTGAAGGTCTTGGTCATAACTTGTTCTCTGTTGGTCAATTATGTGATTCCGATCTAGAAGTGGCTTTTAGAAAACACACTTGTTTCGTTAGAGAACTTGATGGTGTGGAACTGTTAAGAAGAACTCGTGGTTCAAATCTTTACACCATCTCTATCGAAGACATGATGAAGTATTTTCCAATTTGCTTGTTGTCAAAGGCATCAAAAACAAAATCATGGTTATGGCATCGCCGTCTCAATCACTTGAACTTCGACACCATTAATAATCTTTCCAGAAAAGATCTTGTAAGAGGCTTACCCAGATTAAAGTATGAAAAAGATCATCTTTGTTCAAAGATACCAATTGGGAAAAAGCAAGAAATATGCCCACAAACCCAAACCCACAAACTCGAAGAATGGAAGTTCTTCATACCCTTCATATGGATTTATGCACCAATGAGAGTGCAAACGATAAATGGGAAGAAATATATTTTAGTCGTTGTGGATGACTACTCTCGATTTACTTGGGTAAAGTTTTGAGGACAAAGGATGAAACTCCGGATGTCATCATCAAACTTATCAAGCGACTTGAGTTCGACTTAACAATCTTGTTAGAATTGTTCGAACAAACAATGGCACAGAGTTCGTTAACAAAGACTTAAGTCAATTTTATGAAAGTATTAGAATTAGTCATCAAAGAAGTGTTCCACGAACTCCTCAACAGAACAGTGTTGTTGAAAGACGAAATTGAACTCTTGTAGAAGCCGCAAGAACAATGTTGATTTACTCAAAGGTTCCAATGTTTCTCTGGGCTGAAGCCATTGCCACTGCTTGCTACACCCAAAATCGTTCCCTTATACACACCTCTCATGGAAAAACTCCATACGAACTTGTCCATAAACGAAAACCTGATCTCTCCTACCTTCGTTTGTTTAGTGCTTTGTGCTATCCAACAAATGACGGTCAAGATTTAGGTAAATTAAGAGCTAAGGTGGACATTGGAGTTTTTGTAGGCTATGCATTAAACAAGAAGTGTTACCGAATCTACAACAAAAGAACCCGAGATATCATGGAAACTATTCACGTCACGTTCGATGAGCTGTCTGAGCACATGGCTCCTAGAAAATCCAGTTATGGACCCGCACCTCAATTACTATCAAATAGTCCCATCAGTTCCTCTCTTGTACAGAATCACTCCCCTACTGTTCCGTATGTACCTCCATCTGAAAACGATTTGAAGAAACTGTTTGATCCGATGTTTGATTAATACTATGAACCTCATGAGAATCAATCTTCTTCATCATCTACAGTGGTGGCTTCTGAACCAATCATCACAGTGAATCCCATCTGTTTCTATGTCTCTATCTCCAGAAGCACCAACTGCCGAACACTCATCATCTCCTCAATCATCTGTTGTACATCATGGAATTGGTAATTTTGATGGAAATAACCCTTTTGCTACTCCCGAAGATGCTCCTTTTGAAAACATCTTTGCCCCTGAAACAACACCTGAACCATCTTCTTCAAGGGATCCAAACTCTGCTACTTCAGTCCCTCAACAACAACCACACGATCACCTTAGAAAATGGACACATGACCATCCATTGGACAACATCATTGGGAATCCTTCTCGTCCTGTATCCACTCGAAAACAACTTGCAACAGATGCCATATGGTGCTTCTTCAATTCTGTACTCTCTAAGATCGAACCGAAAGATGTTAAAACTGCAATGTCCGAAGACAGCTGGTTCAATCCAATGCAAGAAGAAATTCATGAGTTCGATCGACTAGATGTATGGGAATTAGTACCCGTTCTAGACTGTGCAATGATCATTGCTCTCAAATGGATCTTCAAAGTAAAGCTTGATGAGCACGAAGATGTTCTGAAAAATAACGCAAGGTTAGTGGCTAAAGGATATCGTCAAGAAGAAGGTATTGACTTTGAGGAATCTTTTGCTCCAGTTGCACGTATAGAGGCTATCAGAATCTTCTTGGCTAATGCTGCTAGCAAAAACATGGTAGTTTATCAAATGGATGTGAAAACCGCCTTTCTTAATGGAGATCTGAAAGAGGTGGTTTACGTCAGCTAGCCAGAAGGTTTTATGAATCCAGAGCATCCTACTCATGTCTATTGCTTGAAAAAGGCCCTTTACAGTTTGAAACAAGCTCCTAGAGCATGGTATGATAAGCTATCGAAGTTTCTTCTATCTAATGGATTCAGCAAAGGAGCAGTTGATCCGACATTGTTCACCAGAAGGTTAGGAAAACACTTAATCCATGTCCAAATATATGTTGATGACATTATCTTTGCCTCGACCGACCCTAATGAATGTGACCGATTTTCCAAGGAGATGGGCTCCAAATTTCAAATGTCGATGATGGGACAAATGTCATTTTTCTTGGGATTACAAATTTTACAAAGTCCCGGAGGCATTTATAAATCAATCTAAATACGCAAATGAAATTTTAAAGAAATTTGGATCTATTACCTGTGACCCTGTTGACATTCCTATGGTGGAGCGTACAAAACTGGATGAGGACCACTCAGGGATCATGGTAGATCAAACGAAATATCGTAGTATGATTAGATCCTCGATGTACCTCACACCGATGAGACCGACATTTTGTTCACAGATGCATGTGTGCTAGATACCGTGCTAAGCCTACCAAAAGCACCTTGATGCGGTTAAGCGGGTCTTCGGTATCTTCAAGGAACCATTCACATGGGACTTTGGTACCGAAAGACACCGGTATGTCACTAACGGCCTATGCGTATCTTGACCATGCAGATTTCAAGATACACGTCAAGTACGTCGGAGGTGCTCAATTTTGGGAGATAAGCTTGTGAGATGGTCTTCAAAGAAACAAATGAGTACTTCCATATCCTCTAGAGGTTGAATACATAGCCATGTCATCTTGTTGTGCTCAAATCTTATGGATGAGATCCCAATTATCGACTATGGCTTTGTATTCAACAAAGTTCCTCTGTCTTGTGATAATAAAAGTGCCATTGCTCTCTCGCAACAATGTCCAACACTCTAGAGCAAAGCACATCGACATTCGACATCACTTCATCAGGGAACAAGTTGAAAACGGTGTGGTTAAAATATAATTCGTGAGGACTGAATATCAGTTAGCAGACATCTTCACCAAAGCTCTTTTTCGAGAACGTTTTGAGTTTATTCTTCCACGACTAGCCTTAAAGAGCCTTCAACCAGAAACGCTCAAACTTCTTCAGGAGGAAGACGAGGAGTAAAGGTGTTCATCTCTATCTATCTTTGTACATATATTCTCAAAAACCAAAATACAAAAATATAAAATTTTCAACATCCATAAAAATCAGAAAATCTTGAAAAATTTCAAAAAATATTGTTTATTTATCATATTTTTCTTGGGGTTCGATAACATTTACGGACTTTGAGTTGTCACTCAAAGAATGGCACGGGTCTCTAGATGAAGTTCGAATTCATTAGAAAATGTTAATCAAAAGATTGGATCTTTCTTTCTCAATCTAAGATTTCAAAAGTCCTCTTGCCTCCATGTGTTAAAATAATTTCTAATACTTGAAGCACATGTTGAAGGGGAGCATTTCTAAAATATCAAAAACAATTAAGATACAAAATGTTTTGATTTTATATCACAAGTATCTTGATTGATTTCTCAAATGGATTTCAATTGGTTTCAAGGCGGAAGAACAATACCGAAAGACCGACCAATTTTAATTCATGCATGATGATATAAGGATGATAAGGTTAGGTATTCGTTCCCACGATCTCGCCAGAGCCGGAGGGATCTACCCAGGGACAATTCACTAGATAGTGTAGAAGTCCTTAGGTGTGATGAAAAAAGGAGAAAAGTGAGAAATGGGAAAAGTGCGGACTGAGATAGAGCTAGAACTGGAATAAACCCAACAAGGCCCTATGTAATGACGTCTCGGTAAGCACTGAAGGGGTTGAAGAATGAAAAAGAATTGAATGTGAAAAGGGTGAAAAGAAATAGCCCTCCAACAATCCAAATTAGGGCGTAAACCGGAGTTCAATACATATACTCAAGGTTACTTAGGTAACACTGGTATTGAAGACAAGACATCATGGACCCAGTGATGCACTACACTAATCTTCCCAAGCTACTCAAGTTCCTCTTTAAAGGACTTGTTTCACTCTCACGGGTAACCTACATAATCTATCGACTTTCTCTTAGAGATTGTTGATATTGAAGAAGGAGACCATCTCCCTAGTCTCCGGCATAGGAAACCAAAGTTCACTATTGAGTCTAGAGCCAAGAGATCATCTACAATATCTCATTAGGACACTGAATTAATGAAGACTTGTTGTTTCACACAATGTGGAAAGTAAGAATATATTAAGAGTCCTACGCATTATCCTTGTGGTATTGACAGAACATCCGAGTGATATGTTAAATATTCACGATGAAGATGGAAATCCTTCTAGAGCCAACATCAAACAAGCTCTTGGTGGGTGACATGTGAGATCTTGCAAAAGATCAAGCTTGTGACAACTGGGTAGAAATGATGGGGCGATTCAATCTTGAATCAACCTTGGTCCAGAAAATGAATTGACGGATACCTTTGAAAAACCGGTCGTTGTGCTTAAAAGTTCTTTTCCATAGCACATCGACTGTGTATTAATGTTTCAAAATTAAAGGGTATTTATGATTGATAATTGATTTTCCATAAAACCTTCATTTTATTTCAAAACTCTTTCTATTAAGCAATACACGATTGATTTCAAATCATTTTCATCAATCAGTGAATCTCAATTTGCTGGTTCACTCACTCCGTGTTGTCTTCTTTTTGAGAACAGCTAGTACAGCTGCGAAACCCTGTCAAGGAAATTCTTCAGAATTATACCTGATCACAGGCAGTACTTGTACTGATCAACGGGGAACCGTGGGCCGTGTACCTCAATTCAACAAAAGTGATCAAAGACACTTTCGTGCATTTTATTGCTAACTGTTTTATGCAGGGACACCCGACGGTTGCAGCTGATCAGAATTGAGGAGTCAATCTGTTGGATATTGGATTTCACTTACATATCATAACATTCACACAATGGGCATAGAGATGATTTTAGAGAGAGAGAAAGTGGGACATTCTAGTAAGAGAAACTTGTAGAATATTAGATTACCAAAGAACATCCAACCCTCTACCTAGCAAGGTAGAGGGTATTTATAGGTTACAAACTAAACGACCTCCTACGGCTGTGGATCGGGGATACGGTGGGTAAAGACCGTCCTTCCTCCACGGTGTTGCACTAAACTATTTTTACGCTACTGACTAACTAATTAACTACATAAAAGTGTAAATAACGACAAGTCTACGAGCTAACTTATGCTAAATAATAGTTGGGGTGACCGACTCTTCAATACTGGAAATTTCTAATTCCTAACAATCTCCCCCTAAGGGAGGTCACCCCATGTTTCACATTTCAAATCCTAGCATTCTATTCTTGACTTTGTTCTTGAGCTCATAGACTTTAACATTTCAACTTCGCAATCTTAGTGCATAGGTAGTGCAACTTCAAAGTCTGCATAGATTTGTACTTTAAAGTGGAGGTCATTCATGATCCATGAGATAATGATTATGAGCCATCTTTTGAGATCTTTATCTATGAAAAACCTCTGAGACATCCTTTGTGGTGCTGGTATCATGTGATGTTGTGACCTTAGGACCGACATGCTCACATTCTGGATCATGATATCTTCTCATCAGAGTAGCGGAAGAATTTGATGAATCATGATATTGGCAGCAGCGTAGCAGAAGCATGAAGTGAAAATATCAGAGTCATTGATGCACTAATCATGATTTCCTTTTAGATGAATGTGTTAAGTGAGCATGCGGCTATGGATTGACCGCTTCATTACGATCACCGCAAGCGTCGGGTGTACCGCATACAATAGTTAGCAATAAATCGCACGAAAGTGTCTTTGATCACTTCGTTGAATTGAGGTACTCGCCCACGGTTCCCGTTGATCGATACAAGTCTTGCTGTGATCGGTATCATTCGAAGAATTTCCTTGACGGGGTTTCGCGGTTGCTCTAGTTGTTCTCAAACCGAGCATCTCAAAGAAGACAACACGGAGTGAGTGAACCAATAATTTTAAGTCCACCGATTGATGAAAAAGATTTGAAAACAATCGTGTATTGCTCAATAGAAATTGTTTTTGCAATACAACGAGGGTTTTATTGAAAATCAATTATCAATCATAAAAACACCTTTTGATTTAAAAAATGAGTACACGGTTGATGTGCTAAAGAAAAGAGTTGTTAAGTACAAAGACCGGTTTTCAAAGGTATCCGTCAATCCATAACTGAACCGAGATTGATTCAAGAGATTGAATCGCCCCATTGTTTCTGCTTCGGTTGTCACATGGTTGATCTATATAATAGATCTCACATGCCACCTACCGAGAGCTTGTTTGATGTTGGCTCGAAGGCTTTCCATCTTCATTGTGAATATGATAACACATCACTCGGATGTTCGGCAATACCACAAGGATAATCGTGGGACTCAAGATATAATCTCTCTTTCCACATTGTGTGAAACAGAGAGTCTTCATTGAAAGTGTCCTAATGAGAATTATTGATGATCTCGTGGCTCTAGACTCAATTTGTGCATATTTGGATCCCGTGTCGGAGACTAGGGAGAGGGTCTCCTTCTTCAATATCACTAATCTCTAAGAGAAAGTCGATAGATAATGTCGGTTCCCGTGAGAATGAAACAAGTCCTTTTAAGAGGAACTTGAGTGGTTTGGAAAGTTGAAGTGCGGTGCATCCTTTGGGTCCATGACGTCTTGTCTTCAATACCGATGTTACCATCGTTAGCATATGAAGTGAACCGGTTTACGCCCTAAGGTTGAATAAATGGAGGGCTATTTGTTTTCACCCTTTTCTCATTCAATTCTTTTAATTCTTCAACCCTTCATGCTTACCGAGACTTCATAGCAAGGACCTTGTTGGGTTTGTTCCAAGACTTGCTCTATTTCGATCCGCACTCTTCCCGTATCTCACTTTTCTCCTTTTATCATCATACCTAAGGACTTCTACACTAACTAGTGGATTGTCCTGGGTAGATCCCTCCGGTTCGGGGGATCATGGGAACACATACCTAACCTTATCATCCTTATATCACCGTACATAAAGTAAAGTTGGTCGGTCAATTTGGTATTGTTCATCGCCATTGGAACCAATTGAAAACCATTTGAAAATCAATCCGGATACTTGTGATATATTATCAAAACATTTTGTGCCCGAATTGTTTTTGATAGTTTTAGAACAGTGCTCCCCTCAACATGTGCATCAAATGTTTGAAATCGTTTTGCACACGGAGGCAAGAGGAAGAATTTACTTCTTTGATTACCATTTTCTAAAGATATCAACATCACTTCCCGATCAAATCAAGAAGATAAAGCATTTCCGGAAGGATGAGGTTTCCATAAATTTGCTCCCCTCAATATGTGCCTCGAGATTAGAAAAGAGTTTTGCACATACTAGAGGAACCCTTTAAAGTGCAAACATGATCACCAAAGGATTAGAAGCCATACAATTAAGGTACCTTAAAGAGATTGAAAGTTGTGTACCACGATGACTTGAATTTGCAAAGAAATTCTCCCCTTAATATATGCTTGAGATTCGAAAATTGTTTAGCACATATTAGAGAGAAGTATGCACAAAAATTGTTCATCTTATCTTTTAACATCTTTCATATTTATATCACATTTTCTCCCCGATCAAAATCTTAAATCCTTTGAGATTTTGGATCTCAATTGATTTAAATATGTATGAGGTAAAATATTTGTAGGAGAAAAATGTGTCTAGTTTTATATGATCGAAGTGGACAACACGGATGTTTCCCTTTTACAAGGGAAACCACAAGACAAAACCTAGCACTATTACATGTATTATAGTTGTTCATATTTAGTACACCACATATTAAAAACATAACATAAACGCTTCCGAAGATGTCTTCATTCGGTCCTCTCGAAGAAGTTTGTAGTGACCATCCCAAGCCTTCCACCAACAAAACTTTCAAGGTTGCGGAAGATCCTTCGTGTCTTGAGTCTTCGCTGATTGCGACAATGAAGTGTTCACACCTCTTCAAGTCATCATCATCCAAAAATAGTTTTAACCCAAGATTTCATATCAATTTTGGCTTCTTTCACTCGGTGTCAAGTTCATCTTGACCAATTTGAGAGTACCATCACTAAACTTGTAGAGCTCACATAGGCGCATAAGCATACGAGATCCATATCATCGGTGAAGATGACGGCTCTAGGGTGTCAAGGACTTTGTATTCGCGATGAAATTCATGCCCGTTGCATTCCATTGTGGACTTGTAAGGTTGATCTGGTTTGGTAGCTTTCAATGCCAAGTGAAAGTCCTCAACTCGTTTTGAATGACTAAGCCCCGATCCAAAGAGTGACAACCGCAGAGGGCCTTTTCTCACGGACGGTAAATGTTCAAGGTGTCCTTGAAGATTTAAGAGATAGAGATCTTGAAATCATTTGGCGAGAGATGTTTGAAGTCGTTCTCTTCAATAGTATACTCTTTGAGGTCTGCTCTTTTAAGGACTATCTTCTTCAAGTACTCATATCCATAGATAGGGAAGATCTCTACTCGAACAACACTTAAGATTTGCGACTTTGATCGACATCATTGCGTCTTTTATCGACACCATGTCTTTCGATGTAGAATTTCTTCTTTTGAACCACCGGTGAGAAATACCATAAGAGCGGCAATATCATACTTTTGTTCTTCATTAGCCCGAATTGATCGGGAACCATCTGCTCAAGCCCCGATCGAGTAGGTTGCGACTTTCATCTTTGATATTGATAGAGCGGGTTTTTTCGAGAGCGAGCACACGATAGTCCAAGTCGTGATTGAAGAAGAATTCAGCTGAATGGTCATCGACCAGGTTCACCACCAAGAGGAAGAGATTTGTTGACATTGAAGCGGTCGATTTGCTCACCGACTTGGTCATTCAACATCTTATGGCATTCTTCCATCGATATTGAAGATGATTTGCATCGAGTGGAAGCCTTTGACAATTTCGTAAGCTTGTCCTTCAAGATCTCTTGGAGTTATGGATGAGATACTCTTCCGTTCACAAAACCATCTAATAAAACTTCCCATATCACCGATGTAGTGCGAAGAGAGTCTTCACCGAACTTCATAATTATTGGTGATAAGCGATGCCCAATTGTTGTCGGGAATCATAGAGTCGACTGGGATGGTCCATGTGGGTTACGGAGAAGGAGGTCTATCTTCCACAATGCGACTTTGAATTGTGTCTCTTGAAGGTGCTACCGGATGTGCTAGTGCGATTTCCGACCATGTAAGTATCAAACCAATCTTCGATGGCTTAGGAATATGCTTCTTCGATGCATCATCTTCATCTCGGTTCGATTCACCATGACTTGCGACTCTTCGTGAACTAGTTGATCATCGAGAATTGAGGTGGATGTGGGCGTGAACCTTGAATCAACCGTCGTCCGTGCAGCAGATTTCTTCTTAGTACTGTTCTTTTGTAGGACCCGATTGATTAGAAGGTTTTGGCGGTGATGATGGTGGTTGTGGTGGAGGTGTGTTGGTTGTCGTAGAAGGATCACCGACTCAGAAGTTCAGCGCCCGTTGGTGGCGGAGGGGAGGAGGATCTTTATGGTTCTTCATCAATGATTCCATCACAATAGTTCTCCTTTTCTTTTTAGCTTCTTTTCCCGACGTCAATCATAAACCGCTCATAATTGTCAAATTTAATGGATTCATCAAGTGCCTCATAGAGTTTCTTGTGAACCTCATGCTTGTCCTCTTGACATCATACATCTTTTCAAACAGAGCGCTCTCATATACGTGATAGGAAGGTCCTTGAATCATCTAAGTGGAGCCTCCATAGCCCATTCCACATCCTTGACTTCTCCTTCAATAGCGGCGGTAACCCTTCATTGAAGTTGAGGTGCTCCAATCTATAGACACGATCCACAAGAGAATCAGCAGTTTAGGAAGTTGCCTTTCCGAGCTTCTATCATTTTACGGCTTTGTCCAATAGTTGATTAGAGGTGAGGATCGGTGGTGGGGAAGTGGTGGAGCAACCTCATCCGCAATTGTAATGACGAGTTCGGGGGTTGGTGGCGATGTTGGTGGTGTTTGTACGATTGATTGAGTAGGTAAGGGAGGTGGAAGTGCGGTTGATAGTGAAGATCTCGACATCGGAGGAATAGTTGGCGTATCTTCTTGAATCTTGACGGTATACATGGATTGTGCGATATCTAAGGATTTGTCATTAATGAATTGATTACCAAAAGAAATCAGTATCAAGATCCTTAAGTGAGGATAGAGAGTTAGTAGACGATTTGGTTCATCCATCTTCAAGGTCTCATCGGATCTTGTCTCAAGGTTCTCCTGCGAGCCTTTTTGCAACAGGCGTCAACAATTCAAGCCGATTGAGTCTCACTAAGTGTAGGAGTTTCTTTAGGCGTTTGAGCACTTTGACCACTCAGTTGTTCTTTAGCATGAGATGATTCGGATCTTCTCTTGACTCATATTGATTGGTGGTGCTTGATGGAGATGATGAGATAGTTAAAAGCATGTGAGCGGCTTGTTCAGTTTCAACACTCGCAACCCCTTTTCCTTTGTCATGTGTTATTGGGGTTGTTTGTCGAGGTAGTTGAACGGGTTCTCTTAACACAACTCCACCTACGGGTGCTTTAACATTCTGACTTTCTAGGCTTTGCTGGATTCCAAGTTGCAGATCAGCATCATCCTCATCAGTTAACATGGTAATATTCCTTGGTACCTTAGTGTTCTCACCAATTTCCTTTTCCACTTTCTTCCTTTTTACTTTCTGCTTCTTGGTTGTGGTCTCTGAATGTTGTGACCTTTCAAGTCTCTTTTAGGAAGAGGCATAGGATGCTTGTGAGGTGACTTGGATATGGGAGCATTTGGTTGTAGAGGAGAGGTGTGACATCGTGAGAGGATCTTGTAGCTCTTTTCTTGTATTGCTTGAAGTAGTCCTTCTTCTTGATATCTTACGTGAGGAGACAATCGAGAATTGGCAATCCAAATAGTTCATTATCCATACCTCTAGGAACATATTTCAGGTTTCCTAAAACATATTCATCTTACGCATTGTGTAGAGTTGATTCACTCCTAGGATTGAATTTGTGTGTTTGTTGTAAGTACTGGATAACAAGCTTAGAAAATCGATCTTTGGGAATTACAAGCTTGTTCTGCTTTCTTTCGACCTTGAGCATTGTTAAAATTGGTTCTATCGAGATATGAATGTGTTCATTGATAAAGAGAATTCTTCCCAAATACGATCTGAGACATTCACATCAACCCTATTAACGATTCCCCATAGGATTTGCAAGATAGGAATTCTCACTTTATCGAACCCTAAAGTTTCCCAGATAAGCACAAGTTAAGAATGGTTGTAATAGCTCTCCAGGGTTGATACATGTGTCCGGTGATGATGTCGGATGCTCTTGAAATACTGTTCTGATAACCCAACCCAATTAGAAAGACAATCGGATCGTCGGCACGGTGGAGATTCGAGCGAAAGTCGTGGTTACATGGGGTGATTCCAAGAGCCTTGCTCGAATATCGAAATCAATTGTAAACTCCTATCATCCAGTTTGCAAGAGTATTGTCTTTGTGATTTTGTCCCATTGAGCGGTGTTCGAATTGTTGAATGTAAATGGTCGAATTGAGCATTGCTTGGTAATTGCTCAGAAGAAGTTTGTGTTTTGAGGATGTCAATAGAAACTTTGAGTATCGGATTTTGTTGAAGCCTTTGTAGGTCCACATACGATTGCTTTTTCCAATAACGACCCATTGACTCACAGGAAGGATTTCTTCGTCTGAGAGAACTTTGGATGATGCCGAAGGGGTAACGCTCTTTTCTGGGATTGAACTTGCCATTGATGGTCTGAGTAATCATACAATCAACAGTAATGATTGGGAACAGGTTAGATGATAAATGATAAGTGAGACAACATTGAGAGCACCCTTAAGACATAGACACATAGAAGTAGTAACTCAGAAGGAGTCCCCAAAACACATACAGAGAAATATTGAGTGGCATAAGTTTCAAATATATGACAATTTTCAAATATATGACAACTTTCATAAGTGAGATAATTCAATGAAGTATAATCTTACAGATAAATATTCACATGACGAGCTGATAACGGATTAACAGGCAAAAGAGTGCGTTGCAAAGGGATCATGTCATGAGCCACGATACAAATGTAGAAGTGATATAACAAATATGCATGAGGAAAAAGAAACATTTGGTTGTCGTGAGAGAAACCAAGTACCTTTTGCCTAAACAGACATGTCATAGCAGATTACATAGAGTATGTAGACTCAACAGGTTGAATTAGGAGATCCTAAGTATTGTGAGAATGAGATCAACTTTAGCACTAAACCTTTGAACAATTTAATAACCCTTGACCCTAAGACTAATTCGCAGCATGAAAGTGAACAATGTTGCAAACTTGTAAAGACAAGTCGCCATTACTAGAGCCACAGACAAGTCGCTAATTGTTTAGCTCTCTAAGTCGCTATGCTAATTCGCTAACTTGTAAAGACAAGTCGCCATGAACAGTAACTAAACCAAGTCGCTACAAATCAGTTAACTAAGTCGCTAAGGTTACTAATTCGCTAACTTGTGAAGACAAGTCGCCATGAACAGTAACACAACCAAGTCGCTATAAAATTTGTTAACTAAGTCGCTACTAATTCGCTAACTTGTAAAGACAAGTCGCTGACAACAAACTCGCTACCCAAGTCGCCAGAATATAATAAGCTAATTCGCTACAGAACCGTAATCGCTAAGTTAAATCCTAACTCGCCATGAAGAACATTCAGGCTAAGTCGCTACCAAGAACATGTTAAGTCGCCATCAAGAACATTCATAATTTCAACAGACAAACCACCCAATCCACCAATCATTCATCATCCTTACATGGAAACACATTACTCAGCAGTCACAATAACATATACCAACACTTAGTATACATGCAACATAATAATCAACAAAGCAACACGATTTAATGAACCATCGAACCTACTAGGGATTCAAGCAGTCACAGAACACGAGCTCGAACGGATCTGGTTAAGGTGACAAGTTAGAAACTTAACACAAACGCTTAAGAGAACAAAGATAAGATGGATTCGAGACAAACCTCTTGCTAAGTCGCTAGGATGAGCAATATGACGAAGAAAGGAAAACGAGAGAGAGAGAAAAAAAACTTATTTGAGAAAAGAAATGGTAATTCGTTAAATGGTAATTCGCTAGGGGTATAAAAACTATCTTTGGCAGTATGACACAATTGGTCCTTGTGGTTTTAAAGTGAGGTGAGGTAAGTCGCTAGTGCAACACAACTTTCACATATATGACAAGTTTGGTCCCTATGGTTTTGAGGAGCAGTGGTAAGTCGCTAACACAGATTATAGACTAAGTCGCTAGCATAGATTATCACAATGATCACCATGAATCAATTAATCATTTAGTCAAATAAGCATTTAATGCTAGGCACTTAATACGTGGGTACACAATGATAATCACATGAGCAAGATACGACCACAACCTACAAAACCATAACCGAGATAATTCCAAAGGCAAAACACGACCTCAACTTACTAACGAGCAAGCATTATAACCAACCACGAAGCCAATGGCATAGATAGTCAAGAAAACATATACACATCTCCCCTCAATCAATGTTATCAAAGAACATTGATTGACATTAATTAACCCGTTATAAAGAAACAAGAATATTTCAATTGTTCAAACTTCATCTATGATCCCGTGCCATTATTGAATGACATTTCTAGGACCGTAGATGTTATCGATAACAATGAATGTATTCTTTATTAGATTGGGAAAAACATGATAACAATGAATGTATTCTTTTATTTTTAATTTTTAATTTTTTTTTTTTTTTTTTTTTTTTTTTTTTTGGAGACTTGATTTATACACATATATAGAAGAGCGAGTCCCGATTCAAGATGAATAGGAGTCAAAGTAAGAAGTACATCAACTCGGCACGCTATAGCTCTGAATGAGCTATGTTCATTTCGATGGGAACCAAGTCATGAAGTTCTGATTGAGTTGAGCATTGTACCGAAAAAGGCGAGAGCACATTGTCTTTGGAAGCACATGTAGACTTGTACATAGAAGGGTTAGTGACATGTTTAATCTCACATTTGGATGCATCACAGTATAACACAGACGTATCATTAATGGGGATCCTATTAGGTTCTACATTCTTGAAAAGTTTACCAGTGGGAATCCACTTGAGGCATGATCTAGGAATGTAAGTTCGTTTAAGTCCTGTAAACTTAAAAAATCTGCCAGTGGGAATCCATTTGAAACCACAGTTAGTTGAGCTAAATGAGTGCACAACCTTGTTTTGACTATTTGTTCTTTTGAGATCAGAGAATTTCTTAGGGGATTGATCAGTCAAATGATGTTTTGCATGAGAGCTAGTTAAACTTATTGCATTTCTGATCTGTGAGAGTTGACCATAAGTCCTATGTTTGAGATTCATCATATCTGAACTAGGCAATGAAGTGACTGGTTTTGACAAAACAGACATGTTATCAACTTGGGATGTAAGCTTAGATTTCAATGGTTTAGCTCTTTCAGACCTAAAGGCATTAGGTTGTTTAATAACTGTTCGTTTCAAGTGGTTCTGAACATTTGACTTTCCCAAAGTTGAAGGTTTTGCAAACTTAGTGTTCATCCTATTTCCAACAGACTTCCTGAGCTCATTTTTAGGGCAACAATATTGAAGCTCTTATCCCGAATTTGTGCTTTGAGGTCATCAATGTCTTTCATCAAGAGGTTAGATTGATTGACTAACTTAGAGTTTGTTTCCTCAAAGTTCTTTCTTAAATGCTCATTTTCTCTTAGAAGGTTGGACACACATAGAGCTAGTTCGAATTTCTAGATTCTAGTGCATCACTCATCTCATGACGGTCATATTTACGGGCTTCGAAAGAAGTGATTTGATTGCCTATGGTCGAATCTTTGTCCCGAATCTTGGATTTTAAGCGATTAATTTCAAAAATTCTCTAAATTCGGAAGTTCTGATTAGTGCGGTTTTTTGCATAAAACATTTCATCTTTTGTTGTATTTCAATTTGCAATGAGATCGGTGTTTTCAAGAATTGAAAATTTGTTTGAAAGCTCATCATATACCCTTTTTCAATCATGTTACTTGCATTAGATTCGAGCAAAACAAAGACGATTCCACATTGTTATGTTCGAGTAAGAGTCATGTACCTTTTATGAGAACTTGTGTGATCGGATAAGTGTACCTTATTGATTGATACCTTTTCGACTACGAGACTTTGAGATCGGTCTTTTCTCTTCATCCTTTTCCATCACAACCGAGATTACGCAATCGGTGTCTTCTGCTTGGTTCAAGCGGAATGAAGCATGACACGTCATCATTGCTCCATGGAAACTCTTGGCACTCATTCAATTCATTCACTTTGTTATTCTCATTAGCGACTTCCTTGATGTATGTTTCCATATTACTCAAAAGTTGAATAAATGAGTTTCGAACTCATGAATTTCCATTCCGTGTGTTTCTTGAAAGATATTCCACCATGATATCATCAAAATCGAGGAGTATTCTTCCGGATAAGTTCACGAAATTGATTGATGATGGTTTGGAGAGCGACATGAGAATCATCGATTGAGAACTTTTCTTTGGTAATTTGAAACCTTAGTCGTTCTAAGTTAAGTAAAACAGTTCTTGTCAAAGTGGGAAAATCTGACGAAGGATGGCACAACTTATTCGATCCATGGTTGTATATAAGAGTAATTTGAGAAGTCGATGAGATGTTGAAACGGCTCACTGGTGCATTCCATATTCTTAGCATCATTTGCGGACATTAAGAGTGACTTATTTGAGTTGTTACGATTAATCGATATTGAATCATTAAGTGTATGGCATTCGGATAAGCATTACTGTTTCACTATTACGTGTTGTGTCATAGAGAGCAAGTACTTTGGTGATTAAAGGATCCGTGATGGTGACATTGTGTTATTATGAATTACTCCCCAAGTCTCTAGAGATTTTGAACCAACTCGCTAGCAACTATATAGTAATGATCCCAAGTCGTTAAATCAACATCCAAGTCGCTAAGTGCAAGTCGCTAATCCTCTAGTCGCTATACCACCAAGTCGCTAAACAATTTCAAGTCGCTAAGTAGTAACTCGCTAAGCATTAAGTCGCTAGCAAAATTTTGGCGACAATTAAGCTACACAAGTCGCTAAAGATACAAGTCGCTAAAGAGCAACTCGCTCTGGACCAAGTCGCTACCACCAAGTCGCTACCAGTGGTGGAGAGTCCACAATTTGTCTTGTAAATCGCTAGATCTAAGTCGCTTGGTCTAAAGCGTAACTCGATACAAATTTGTAAAGCAAGTCGCTACGAAGAAAGTAATCCGTGAGTTAAGTCGCTAGCAAGAAAAACCACATAAACATCACTTTTCAATCCAAAACAACCCAACCAAGATGATTCAAGCTTACCAAATGAAAACCTACACACTTGTGATGATTCTAAACATAAAAGTACTAACAAAATCCAAACTTTAACACAAGAAATCAACCAAATGATGCAAAACCACTAAACTTTTTCAAACTCAAAACCACCTAAAACCACTAGAAATCCAAAGATGTGCAAGATATGATCTAACCATGGCTCTTGATACCAATTGTTGGATATTGGATTTCACTTACATATCATAACATTCACACAATGGGCATAGAGATGATTTTAGAGAGAAAAGTGGGACATTCTAGTAAGAGAAACTTGTAGAATATTAGATTACCAAAGAACATCCAACCTCTACCTAGCAAGGTAGAGGGTATTTATAGGTTACAAACTAAACGACCTCCTGACGGCTGTGGATCGGGGATACGATGGGTAAAGACCCGTCCTTCCTCCACGGTGTTGCACTAAACTATTTTTACGCTCTTGACTAACTAATTAACTACATAAAAGCGTAAATAACGACAAGTCTACGAGCTAACTTATGCTAGATAATAGTTGGGGTGACCGACTCTTCAATACTGGAATTTTCTAATTCCTAACAAAATCCATTGCCACATGCTCACACATCGCTTTCACACCTTAAGAAATCATGATATGTGCATATATTCATCAACTGATTCTGATATTTTTCAATCCATGCTTCTGCTACTCTGATACAAATATCTTAATCAACAAATGCTTCCGCAACTCTGATGAGAAGATATCATGATCCAAGATGTGAGCATGTCGGTCCGAAAGTCACAACATCACATAATGGCAATACATCAAAAGGAAGAGTCAGAGATTTGTTGTGGCTGATGATCTCAAAACTGGCTCAAAACTCAACATCGCGTGGATCAGTTAAAGACCTCCACTTGTAATAACAAAACATGCAGAACATGAAGAATCAAAGACTACGAGCTACAGAACAAATGAACTTAATCAATGAAACCAAGAACATCAAAAGAAATATCTGTTTGTAATCAATGTAAGTTGAGGTGACCTCCCTTAGGGGGAGATTGTTAGGATTTAGTAAATCCAATTACTTAAAGTGTCGATCACCTCAGTATGTATACTAGTTAGAAATCTCGTAGTCGTAGTAATTCAGAGGATAGTATGTATATTACTTAGTAACACCGTGGAGGACGCAGTCTTTACCCATCAGATGCACGATCCACGACCTAAAGTAGGCGTGCTATGCTTGTACCTATAAATACCCTTTGCCCTCAAGGCAAAGGGTTGGAGCTTTCATAATACATTTTCTTTGTCTCACTAAGTTTCCCATCCTCTCCCACTTTATCTCTAAACCTTATCCTTTCACCTAACATTTGTGCTCATGATGTGTTTGTGATAAACCAAGATGCTACAAAAATCAACACTTTTGTCACCCCCAACTTCTGGATCAGACTCAGTTGCCAACTTTCTCTTCTTTAATAGAACAATCATCTCTTTGACCTTGTTGACTAGTCTACCAACTACATCCAAAAACAAAACCTTGTGACTTTTAAGATCAGCTTCCAAAGTAGTCACTCTTTGCACAAGTAGAGATACCATAGTAGATAGAGCTTCTAGAGACACCTGGTCATCTGCACTTGGTATATGTTTGTCAGCAGATGGAGTTGAAGGAGATCTCAGTGCAGGTGTAGGAGACCTGAGTGGAGTGTGAGATTCATGATGGTGAGGACTTGGAGGTTGGAATATATATCTTGGTTCAAGATCCCTATATGCATAGGTTACGGTGAAGGTTTAGAGATAGGTGATGGTTCATGATCCCCTGTTGGCATAGATTCTTGTTCAGGTTCAGAGATAGGTGATGGTTCATGATTCCCAGTAGGCATTGGTTCTGGTTGAGGTTCTGAATAATGAACTGCATCAGGCATAAGATCAGTAAGTAAACCCTCACCCTCTTGAGCTTGGTCCAGCATGACAGTAGTAAGGGGCATATCAAGAACGGCACTAGTAAGCTTCATGTTGGCAAATACTTTATTTGATAACCTATACACCTGATAGTGCCTTGTCGACACAGTTTCTAAATTTAAAATAAGTTGAAGAAACCTAGGATACATCAAGAATTTAACCTTGCTGCTGATGTTGCCCACCATCATGTTAAAAATGTAGTTTGACCAATTGAACTTCCTTCCACTAGATAGGCAGATAAGAGCCACAACGATAGCACTCCCAAACTAATTCCAACTCCCAGACTTAGAACTGAGACAGTACAAGAGTGTGTGAACCAGGAACTTGCATTGAGGTGAGAACTTATTCTTGAAGAATGTGAGCTTGCCTTCAGTTTCATAGTGAATATTGTCTAAACCAGAGTAGATGTCAGAGATTGCCAAATTAGTAATGCCAGCAGCATCATCCAATTGAAGTCTATCCCTGATCAAATCTTCAGTAATTGTATACTTCATATCATCAATGATAGCAAAAATGGCAGGAGGACCAAATTCTTCAGACCTTAGTGCTGCTGTTGACCAAAATTGCTTCACCAAGGAATCATAAATAGTTTGAGGATCACTAGTAATAGCATACCGGATGTGGGATGCCCTTAAGAAGTCAATTATTTGGTGATATTCATCATTACCTTGGGGTTTTTCCAAGAAACCCACCTTGTTGTGCTCGGCATTATATTTAAGTTCAGCCATTGACGAATTAGAGAGACGGTTGATGTGAAATGGTGGATTGGAATGCTTAATAAACTTGGTACTGGTTTTATTTGATACTGGTAATCAGCGGTAACAAGATTGAGGTTTATTTGGGCGATGTGAAAAATTAGGTTTTAAATAAAAAACCCTTGACAAAAATATCGAACAAATAAATGTTAGTGTAGATTATAACTCAAATTAGGCGAGAATTTGAATAGTCAACCATATCTTTAAAACCAACACGAACAAAATATAACCAGCACTAACTTGATAAATCAGCACTAACTTGATAAAACAGCACTAACTTTAATAACCAGCATTAACTTGAAAAACCAGCATGAACAAAAACTGTGACTGTAGAGTATAGTGTTTTGAAAAAAAAATACCACAACCAGAAGGAAGTGAAGTACCTAGAAGCATTATCTTTTATAAAAAAAGGGGTAGTTTGGATGCGAGTAATGAACACTTGTTACGCATATAATTATACAACAATTTACAACTTAGTTAACCATTTACATTTGATTGTTTCGCTTCGCTTATACATTTAATTATACCATATAATTATACAACCATTTACAACTTAGTTAACCATTTACATTTGATTGTTACGCATATAACTATACAACCATTTAAAACTTAGTTAACCATTTACATTTGATTGTTACGCATATAAAATTTAGTATTTTACATGAATTTAACATCCTTAAACCACAAAAGCATATAAAATTCATTAAATTTTTCCCACAAAGTGTGAACTAATCCGACAAGTGCACTAAATTTTCACACAAGTGTGAACTAATCCCACAAATGCTCTAAATTTTCAAATATTTGAAATCAATTAACAATGTCAAAAATTCAATATTTCAACTTTGAGAATATTTTCACATATGAAAAGTTCAAAAATACTGATGTAATAAAATATGTTATAATGGAATCCTTTATATCAAATTTGTCAAGTCAATGATGATAAACTAAATTTATTCATAAAAGTATTAAATTTATTAAAAATATAAAAATGATAAAGTTTGAATAACATAAAATATAATCTGTTTTTTTATAAATATAAGCTGCTGTGAACTATAAAACAATAAAAATATAACCTTATGTGAAATATTATATGCTGTAATCTATAAATGTATTTTGAAACATTTCAGCCAATATATCGAAATCATTTTTCCTCTAAGCATCAATCACTTTTTTCGCGTACATCCCTATTAGCAATAGCATATAGAATCATCTTCCTCCTTTCATCTTCTGATTTATCCTCAAATTCTTGAACCAACTTCAAAAACTTATTCTTTAACAAATTCAGATCAGACAATAAAATCTTCGCAGCAAATCTTGATCGCAATAAATTCAATTGTATACTTTGTTTATGAGACTCCAAATAAATACCACAATCCCAATTTTTTAAACCGTTATAACTTTCCATATGAAGCATTAAAAAAACACCACAATCCACATGATTATTCTTCGTCCTCTATTTCATTTGCATCCTTGATGGGTTTGTATTTCTAATATCTTCATGTTTAATGTGATCTAAATAGGCAACAAGAACTTTTTTCTACAAAACAAATTAATAAGAAAAAAAAAATATTTTTAGTATGAATTATTATGAGAACATATATTAAAATAGTTGGGACGATGGTAGAATAACGCTAGTGATGAGCAGTATTTAAGGATTGCAAGGAAATCTGATAAGGATTGGTGTAAACAAACGACTAAGGTTGTAAACCTTAGTCATAAGGACATAGGAGGAAGTTGCATCTAAAATTTCACATGTGAATAAAAGGGAGAAATATACTTACAATTTCTTTAGGAATGCCATAATATCTTTTACTGAAATTAGGTCCATTGGCACTATTGTCAATAACTTTAAATGAACCATTTCTGAAATCAACACATATAAGATACATGTGTCCTTCATGACAAACAGGGAAGAAAAGCTGCAGTAAAAATAAAAGCAACTTAAAAAATTTGTTAAATTTACATATCAATTATACATTAGTTACTGAATTTTAAAAAAATTTAAGAACATACCATATCAAATGTTTTGAATGACATAAGATGCTTTTCATCATTTCTAAAACTTTCTTTAATACTTTTTGTGAACACTTGTAACTTCTCCTGATCAGTATGCTTTTCAATAAAGTATGATGGTTTCTGCATAATAAATAATGAAATTATTGTTTTTAAATATGATAAATACTATAAATATATATAGTTATATATAACAAAATTACTTACAGTCACAGAGACTTTAAAGAAAAATTTGGATGGTAACATATCATCTTCTTTATATAATTCCAAAACGTTGAGAATCTCTGACCATATATCGATGACATTCGTTGACAATTCCAAACTTGGGGTTAATGTTTCCATATCAACATGAGTTAAACAATGGCCACTTTCACTTTTAAAAATTGGTTCCCTGTAATATTTGAAAAAAATAAATAAATAAGATTAGGATATAGTCAAATATTGAATAGATAAAAGGACTTCTGAAATATTAATTTTTTAAAAAAATAAAGTTACCATTTAGGCGCTGTCATTGCAAATAATGTATTAGCAACAATTTGTTCATCTTCTGAAAGAGGCTTTTTAGGGTTCTGAGGTTTATCTTGAAAAGGAGAAACACGATCCGTCCATCATATATATCAACATCGAAGATACTTAAATCATCCACGTAACATCCAAAATCGCCAAAAATATATATAATAAAAAATAATATTAATTGTTATAAACATGATTAATGTATAAAAAATAAAAAAATAAACTTAAATTGATGTTTAATATTAATTGTTATAAACATGATTAATGTATAAAAAATAAAAAAATAAACTTAAATTGATGTTTTTTCACATGTGAAAAATATTATAAATTGTGATAAAATTACAAAATTCAGTGTTTTTTCACATGTGAAAAATGGAAATTGTAAAAATAATATAATTGAAAATTGTAAAAATAATATATTTGAAATATGCAAAAAATAATAATTGAAAATTAAAAAAAAAAGATTTAATAAATAATATTATCACAAACCATAATAATCCACAAATCATCAAGTTTTTGAATAAACTAAACCTTGATCATTTACCAGAAAATCTTCAACTGCTATATCAGAATCTAAATCTTCATCCAGTTGTTCTTTGTTTTCAAATACATCTAAAACTTCTTCACTTTCAGCTTTACTCTTTTTTGGGGGATCTTCTTTGGAAGTAGTAGAATTAATTTGAGGTTCAACTTGAAGAACAGTTGCTGCAGAATTGTCAATTGGTGACACAACTTGAATGTTTTCAGTGCTAATTTCATCTTTATCTTTTGCTTCTTTTGAAGAATCTTGAACATCTACCTTAAAACTGAAATTGAAACTGAAAAAGGTTCTCAAATACTTTAAATAACTTAAACAAAATACTTGGAAAGATTAAATTACACTGGAATTCTGAAATTAACTAAAACGACATAAGCTTAAATTATAATTAAAACTAGAGATCTTCTCAATGACTCTTCCTCTTTCTTTATAGCCTTTTTGAACTCCCACATGTCTCGATCATATCCCATCAACAATCTCACCATTGATTCACCAAAGTCATCCTAGCCTTTAAACTTACTTTTGGCGCCAAAATTGAGATAGACTGTTTGGGCGGTTTAATCTAATTAAGGAAGTTTGGAGTATAGTAGAGGTGGAGGGACAATATGTGAAGTAGGTATGGGTTTAGGATGACTTGGAAAGCAAAAAGCAGGTTTATGTGAGTGCTACGATGAAGGTTTATGGTGGGAAGCATTAACCGCTTGTGGGCTAAGATGTGAGGAGGGGATGAGTGGAAAGGTGGGTAGTGAGGTGAGGTGGAAAGGAGGTGGTGAAAACCACCTCGGTTTTGGGTTTCAGCGAGGTGAGGGAGGCGACAGTGTCGCGGTTTTCTTATTTAAGCGTGAGTTGGGCTTGGGTTTGGGCCAAGTCCGAGTTTGGTTGGATATTAATAATAGAAAGGGTCCGTTTGGTTTGTATAAAGCACAAGGACCAAAAGTGTAATTCGCCAAAGTGAGGACCGAACTTGAAAAATTTCCAAAGCTCTCACAAGGACCATTCCTGCCATATGTGAATAATACAAGGACCAATATTGATTATTTTCCATTTTGAAATGTCCAAGGACCATTTTGACAATTTTCAAACTCTGGGGACCAAACTTGTAATTTCTCTCTAAACTTATCATAAAGGACCAATTTTGTCATTTATTAATAATACAAGGGTGATGTTTGAATAATTTCTATTTTTGAACACCCAGGGACTATTTTTGACATGTTTGTAAAGTTGAGGAACTAAAGTTGTAAATTGTGATTTTTTAGCTTTAAAGGGTTTGTTTTGACAAATTTTGAATCTTATGGACCTTAATTGACATTTTACAAGTTTTTGAATTACCAGGGACTAGATTTGACAACTTTTGTAACTTGGGGACTAAAGCGCCAATTATGCAAACTTGATCGTTTTCATCGATTTTGATGTTTTGCATTTAAAACACATAAAACACTTGTTTGTGATATTTTTATCATTTGATGTGTTTCGAGTGTTTCGGATGTTTTGGCATTCTAACAAGATAAAATGATGAGTATTTAGACACTCATCAATCCCACACTAAGATATTGCTAGTCCCTAGCAATGATTTGAGAAAAATTAATGGATTTTACCTCTTTACCAAAAGCCATTACTTCGAGTAGCCAAATGTTTCGGTTCAAGTAAGAACCTTGGTACAATGATAACCAAATGATTTTGAGCAAATCACCGACTTTCAACGGTTTTGATTTGTCTTTACCATAAGCCGTTTGCTACGGACTAGCCAACTCTTAGATAAATTATCAATATTATCTTTGGTGAGCCGATTACCAATTATGGATTTCAAGCGCCTTTACCACAAGCCATAACCTTGCGGGCTAGCCAACTTTTCACTAGTTTAAAGATATGGTGAGTTGAACACCATACAATTTTAGGCAAATTGTAAGCCATAAGCGGATTTGAGATATCTTTACCAAGAGCCGTTTGCTCTGGATTAGGCAATCCTTATGTGGGTTAGACATGGTGGACTGATTACCATTTCTTTGAGTAAGTGAAAAACACTTACTCCAAAAAAATTTTGGCCAAAACGGGAATGGGTGGAATAATTACATGATGAAATTCATGAGAATTCCCCACACTTAGAAATGAATATTGCCCTCAATATTCAAAGTACCGCGGTTATGCGAAACATAGAACGTAAAGGAAATACTACGGCCATTATTTTTGTGATTTTTTTTTTACTTTGATGAAAACTTATATACAACAATGGGACACCTCCCACACTAGGGTGGTAGAAAGTAGAAAGAAGTCGAAATCGGGTGAAAACCCATATAGTGTGCTCTTGTTTTGATTCCCGAGTCGCTAGCTTGACTCGACCCGTATTCATTTGTTCTTGGGAAGCAACGTGGAAAACCAATCTCGATCGGACTTTCGTTCACGGTGTTAATAAACATATGAACATCGAAAGTTCCACACCGACGAGATACAACCGCGTATTGTTAATAGTAGAAACTATAAAGGATGATACGGGGTCAAAGATGGTGTCCTCATTCCCGAAAGAGAAAAGGAAAGAGCAACCACACCATCTGTGAAGAATGGAATAAAGTTGTGCATGAGAATGCAAGTCCATTCCTCATCGGTAAAAGCAAATCACTATTTTGACATTTTAAGCTTAGTCTTGAAGTTTGTATGGTGATTGTCAATAGAATTTCCGGTAGGGAGGGTTGGAAACGGTTCTTCAATCAACAGATTTTCCATAAAACAATGGGGCAACTCCCCACACTAGGGTGGTAGAAAGGGGTAAGAAGACGAAACATGGGTGAAAACCCATATGGTGTGTGCTAATGTTTTGATTCCCGAGTCACTAGCTTGACTCGATCCCGCATTCATTGGTTCATGGGGAATGTTTGTAGATCCGGACAACCACGATGGAATGTCCTCTCCAAAGTAATGCTTTAATCGATGACCATTCACTTTAAAATTTGGACCATCGGGTTGAGATAACTCAATGGTACCATAAGGATAAACCTTAGTGATAGTAAATGGACCGGACCGGTAGGACTTGAGCTTTCGAGAAAATTTTCAATCTTGAATTGAAAAGAAGGACTCGATCACCAACGTTGAAAACGCGGTTCTTGATTTTAGAGTCATGGATCTTCTTTGTCTTTTGTTTATAGATCAAAGAATTTCGTATGCTTGATCACGGAGTTCATTTAGTTCATTCATTTGAACTTTCTCGTGATCACCGGCTATCTGATATCGAAGTTTGCATGTTTTAAGGCCCAAGAAGCCTTGTGCTCTAGCTCAATCGGAAGATGACATGCCTTTCCGTACACTAGCTTGTATGGAGTACACCCAATTGGTGTTTTGTAAGTCGTACGAAAGGCCCAGTCGTCATCCAGTTTATCCGACCGGGATGCACGATTTTCGCCATCGTCCTTTCCAAAATTCTTTTAATACCACGGTTTGAAACTTCCACCGCCCACTTGTTTGTGGGTGGTATGCGATAGATAGACGGTGGGTAACACCATACTTTTGCATGACACGATCAAATTGGTCATTACAAAAATGTGTACCACGATCACGATTATAGCACGAGGAGTTCCAAACACGGCAAAAGAGATTTCAAAATTTCACAACTACTCGGGCATCATTTGTAGGTAAAGCTTTTGCTTCAACCCATTTTGACAAATAGTCAACGACCACGAGTATGTACTTGTTACCACGAGACGAAGGAAATGGTCCCATAAAGTCAATACCCCATATGTCAAATATCTCACAAACTTGAATGGCATTTTGTGGCATTTCATTTCTTTGAGATATATTTCCATTACGTTGACAAGCATCACGGTTTTGACAAAATCGTGGGCATCCTTATAAATTGTGGGCCAATAAAACCGAATCAAACACCTTTTTGGCGGTGTAGTTTGGACTATGATGGCCCCGGTGGGTCCAGCATGGCAAGCTTTGAGAATTTCAAGAGCTTCTTGTCCATAAATACACCGTCGGATGACTTGATCCGCAGATTTTGAATAGGAAAGGGTCGTCCCGAGTAATGTTTAACATCTTTGAAGAATTTGTTCTTCTGGCTGGTCGACATACCTTTCACAATGAAGTTACCCGCATGGTAATTTGCAAAGTCAAGAAACCATGGGGTAGAAGAGTTTCCACGAAAAGAAACCGCATTGAGTGTCTCGAGAGGAAATGTTTCATTTATTTCCTTTTCTCGAAAACATCTTGGTGAGGGTTCTCTAATCGGACAGATGATCGTGACCGTGTTCTCGGCTCCTTTTTATCACGTATGACGATATCAAATTCTTGGAGGAGGAGAACCCAACGAAGCAATCTCGGCTTTGCATCTTGTTTTGCAAAGAGATATTTGAGAGCCGAGTGATCCGTATACACTACACATTTGGTCAAGATTAAGTACGGCCAAAACTTCTCAAATGCATACACCACGGCTAATAGCTCTTTTTACGTGGTGGTGTAATGAGTTTGAGCTTCAGTCATAGTCTTACTTGCGTAGTGAATAGGCTGAAAATGCTTATTTCTTCGTTGCCCTAAGACTGCACCGATAGCAAAATCACTTGCATCGCACATTAGCTCAAAGGGCAAGTCCCAATCGGGAGCAACGAGAATGGGTGCTTCAGTAAGCTTTTTCTTCAATGTTTCAAAAGCTATGATGTACTCGGGTGAGAAGATAAAAGGAGCATCTTTTTCAAGAAGATGGGTCATAGGCCGGGCGATTTTGGAAAAATCTTGTATAAATCTACGATAGAATCCGGCATGACCTAAAAAACTCCTAATACCTTTGACGGTAGTAGGATGAGGTAATTTAGCAATAACATCGACTTTTGCTCTATCTACCTCAATCCCGTTTTTTGAAATCTTATGGCCAAGGACTATGCCTTCTTTGACCATAAAGTGGCTTTTCTCCCAGTTTAGACAAAGATTGGTGTCTTCACACCGTTTGAGCATTTTATCTAGATGGGAGACATGTTTGAAACGAATCCCCAATGACCGAGAAGTCATCCATAAACACCTCCATTGTTTCCCGATCATGTCGTGGAAAATAGCCATCATACATCGTTGGAGCGTGCGGGAGCATTACATAAGCCAAAAGGCATACGTCTCGTAGGCAAAAGTTCCGTATGGGCGGTGAATGTAGTTTATCTTGATCCTTTGGATCAATGGGGATCTGAAAGTAACACGAGAAACCATCAAGGAAACAATAGTATTCATTCCTGCTAATCTCTCGAGCATTTGGTCCATAAAGGCGGAGGAAAATGGTCTTTACGGTGGCGTCATTCAACTTACGATAGTCAATGCACACACGCCATCCCGTCACCAATCGAGTTGGAATTAACTCGTTATCTTCATTCGTGATAACAGCTTATGCCACCCTTTTAGGAACACAATGAATTGGGCTAACCCAAGGACTATCTCGAGATTGGGTAAATCAATCACGCATCAAGAAGTTTGATAACCTCTGTTTGATAACATCATGGATTTTTGGATTTACTCTTCTCGATGTTGAGCTATTGGTTTGAAGTCATCCTCCATCAAGATTTTGTGAGTACAAAATTCGTGGTTGATACCCTTAATGTCGGAGAGTTTCAAGCAATTGCTTGCTTGTGTGACTTCAAGATTTTTATGAGAGCGACTTTTCATCTTTACTCAAATCTCGGGCAATAATGACTGGTAATTTATCATCACCTTCAAGAAATGCATACTCGAGATGAGGTGGTAAGTCCTTAAGCTCAACCTCGGAAATTCTTGATTTTCTCAACCGATTTGATTTCCTTGTTATGAAGTTCGACGGGAGGGTGAAAATGATGATGGATCATCATTAAGCAATTTATCAATGAGAAGTATGTCCCCTCAATGTCGATGGGAGCGTGATCAATTTCCCATGGAGCAGAATCACTAGACAAGTAGGCTTCAATCTCTTCTAAGATGAAGTCACTTTCCTCAAATGGGGTAAGAGAAGGAGTAGAATTGGCGATGATAGGTTGAGATGAATGAGTGAGATTATCACTCGAAGAATTATGATCATAACCAAGAACTTCTTGAGAGTACTCTTGAAGCAACATCAATGATATCTATTCGTTAACCGACTCGAAATCATAATTTCTTTGAGTACCTCAAGTTTGATCAAGGTTAAAAGTGACGACTTCATTACCAACACGCAATGTGATTTCTGCTCAAATACATCAATGAGAGCACGACCCGTTCTCGTGAATCCTCGACCAACAATGAGAGGAACCCGATGATCGGCATCAAAATCAACAACCACGAAGTCGGTGGAAAATGGAACTTTCCTACTTTCAAATCGTCCTCGGCAATGCCAAGAGGACGAGATATTGTACGATCTGCAAGCTCGAGAGTCATGCATGTAGGAGTAAGTTCCGGAGAGAAAGTTTCTTCCATCTTGAATAAGGCATCGATTGATGCTTGCACCAAGATCGGCTAAGGCAAAGCATTCAACCATTCACGAAATACACAAGGTAAGAGAAATTTTCCAGGATCTCCAAGCTTTTCTCGAAGCTTCTTCAGGGATAACTGAGAGCGCTTCTCGTTAAGAGGAGTTTTAGCCATTTCAAACGACTTTTCCTTGTTGCTTAACATGTGTTTGAGAGTTGATGCAAACTTGGGCATCGAGATGATAGCATCCGCAGCTTATGTCAAAATGTAACTCTTGGAAAATTTGGAAAAATTTGTCCATTTGATGACTAGCTTTTCACGGAGCTTTTGCTCATTCAAACGTGATGGATAAGGAATAGAAGATTTGGATTTGGTATTTTCAACGGAGCTACTGGTGGTTCAAAACAACTCTGGATTAGACTTGGGTTTCGGACAACTTGAGGATGGACTACCGAAGGTAGGACTTGTCTTGATACTACGTGGACTTGAATAATGCACCTTGTCATTGTATCCTTGGTAACTTGACTCATTGCCACAGTGGAGGAGGCATTGGAGTCAAAGGTCCATTATGTGTTGGAGGTTCACTTTCTACTACCTTTGGGAGAGAAGAAGAAGAAGAGGTAGTAGGAATAGCGGTCCATCATGTGAAACACCACTTCGGTTGTGATCGCCTTTGCATCGCCCCTCGGGTTAGCGATCGTGTTGCTCGGAAGTTTTCCGAGCCCGAGGGTTGATCATTTAAAGACTTCTTGAGATCGGTGATCCGACCGACCAACAACTGTTCATCTCATCTTGGGATTTCATGAATTGTTTCAACAACTCATCGATGATGGTCCAGTTGGAACAATGGCGGAGGTGGATTAGGAGGAAATTTTGAGGTCGGATGTTTTGATTATGACCTTGTTGTTGAAAATTCCTTGATTAGGATTCACATTCCCGAAATTGATTCCCTCGATTGAAATTGTTTTGATGAAGGTTCCTTGTTGTTGGAAACCTTGATTGGGTCCAGGATAGAAGTTACCTTGGTTTTGATAACCTTGGTTCATTCTAGGTTGATTCGATTCGGTTAGGATTCGGTTAAAACCGGTGGTGCACGATAAGTATTAGCACGGTAACTTGGATCATTTTGAGGATGGTATTGATTACCTCCTTGATTTGAAGTACCGGCTATAGCATTAGCTTCAAATGGACTACCATCGGTGGCGATCAGATTGTAGTATGCATGAGGACCACCACAAGTAACACAAACTTCAACTTTCTTCACTTCACCATGTGATGGTGTGCGTGTGAATGTGACTTTCTTTTGGTTAGCAAGAACCAAAGCCGAACAAACATCGGTGAGTTTATCAATCTTAGCATCGATGCTAGATGTACTCACATGAGATGAAGTAGAAGGTCCGACATTAGGCGGAGTCCGATATGTCTTTGTGCGGAAAGGCGGACCGGGACTTGTTTTCAATGATTTGTAAGGCTTCTTTGGTGGTTTTGCTAAGGAAATTACCTCCATGGAGGCATTCAAAGAGTCTTGGTCGACTTGTCTCGCACCATTATAGAAAGTATCCATTTGCATTAACTCGGTAAAACCATGATGTGGACACTTGCGAGCAATTCTTTATAACGATCCCATGCCTCCCGAATGATTCATCAAATCTCGAGAAAATTTCATTATCTCATTCTTAAGACTTGTGGTTCGGATGGAGGATAGAATTCGTTGATCGAACTTGGTGACTAGATCTTCCCATGTCTCAATAGAACGAGGGGTTGTTTCTCAAGCCAATTCCGGCTTGTCCTCTAGAGAAAATGGGAGCAGAAGAAGCTTGATAGCTTCATGTGGGACATTTTATACTTGATGGTTGATGCAATTTTATTGAACCATCGAATGTGTGCATGAGGATCGTCCCTCAAAACCGTAGAATTGGCTTTGGGTTACAGTTAAGTAACCCGGTTTTAGCTCGAAGGTATCGACCACGATGGTCGGAACAACAATGGCATCTCCGTAACCCTCGATGGGTGCTTGGAGAAGCTCATTCATGGGTTTGTCTTCTACCATTTCGACGGTGGTGGTGGTGGTAGACGCCTCGATCCACGGTGAAGGAGCCGAACGTCCTCTACGCTCACGAGGAATCTTTCCAAGTTCGAAAGTGGACTTGTAGAACTAGAAGAACGAGTGCGCATGCACTAAGTATAAAAATCAATTTTTCAAAACAAATGCGAGGCAAAAGACAAGTGAACTTAACCAATAATCACAAATGAAATGGCTTCTTTGAAAAAGGTACACCAAATCACAAGGACACAAAGGCAAGTTTTAAATCGATGTTCGGGACTTATTATGGTCACACCCCGCTAGTAGGTGTCTTGCCTTGATTTGCGGTGGTTGATTTTATGTATAATTTAAGTACCACCGAAAAGACGTAGGTATGATTTGTGCAAAGGATTTAAAACTTTTGGAAAATATTTTTGGTATCGTCTCGTTTAACCAAATCGTCTTGTTTTAAGAATCACCTTAAAGACAATACAAGATAGAAAACGCTACGATTGTTTTGTTGTTTTATATTTTTTTGGTGTTTTTAACACTTTAGGAAAAGTGTTAATGAACTTTTGATTTATATTAACTTTACGTAAAACTTTTACAAACTGTGGTATATGTGCAAGCACGGGTCCGAAAATGCTACCAACACGCTTACTGCCTCCCGGCGGCGCCAAAATTTGATCGGTGCAAAACCGCTGTTATCTCACGCAAGCTAGCCACTTGTGAATGACCAATCAGTAAGAAACTCAAAACAGTTCACACCAATGCAATTTAAGATCGAGGAATATAGGGATTCTCGGGTCGTTAAGTCCCACGGAGGATGAATTGGTGTTTAAACAACTTGATCGGATGATAGAATGATCACTAAGGATAGTGATCGAAGGATATTGATGGAAAATTACCTAAAGAAAAGATCTACAAATTACAAATGACTTAAATGCAAATTAAGAAAATTAAAAAGTTAAAATATATTAAATAAACGCTATCACTATTTTTACAATGATGTTTTGTGATTTTATAAAATAAAATGACTTAAATAAACTATATTAACTAAAACGTAATCCTAAATTATCTAGAAACGTGGTTTAAAATGAAAGCGAGCATTACTTTTAAAAATTACGTTGGAGCGCAAGCAAAACGTAAAATTTATGAAATAAAAGGCCTCACTGAATGTAAAACTAATTTTATTACGTACTATATGACAAAAGAAAATTTTAGAAAAAGATTTATATTTTTAGACTTTTATATTTTTATTATGAATTAAATAAGATTTTACACTAATTAAATGTTAAAAATACTAAAACTAATGAGAAAATCAAACTTTTTATAAAATACTTAATACTAATACACTTTTATAAAAATACAAAACCGAAAAAGCTAGTTCGAATAAGCTAGAAATAAGGGAATAAGCTCGTATAAGCTAAAGAGACAAAAGGGGTTAAGTATTAAATAGTGTAAATAAAAGCGAAAAAGTCCCTAGGGCGCTTGGTGTGAGTGTGGTGTGGTGAGTGGGTGGCGGAGATCAAATCCAGCGGTAGCAATTTTTGCAACTTTTATTTTTGGAATTTTCTTCACAAACTTGTTAAGCACAAGAAAATAAGCACTTTTAATAATCGTGACTTTTATGAAACTGATTAATAAGCTCAGATGAGCTTATTTTCTCAACACCGCAAGAAAATGGAAATAAGCTAAAGAGTTTAAGCCAAAATGGCTTTTAAGCTAAAAATAAGCAAAGCTACAATGGAAATAAGCTAATGGACTGATGATAAGCTAATATTACAACCGAACAAGCTCAAGCACTTAGAAATAAGCACCAAATAAGCTAAAATAAGCACTTATATATAATCGATATACAGGGACACTATGTAAATCACTAGGCACCTTTAGGCTTATTTTAAGCACTTAGATAAGCTACAAACTTAAAACAAAACTTGAATTAACTAGATGACCGGTTAAGCTATTCAAAAAGCTAAAGTACAAAGTTTGGTTTACACTAATAAGCTTGTGAGAAGCTTATGAAGAATTTGAAAAACCACTGAGTCAAGACTCAGTGAATGCTGAGTTTTGGACAAAACAAATAAGCACTTGCAGCCCTATTTAAAAAGCTACAAACTTAAAACTTAAACTTGGGACATTGAGATAGCTAGGTTGGCTTCTCAAAAAGCTAAAACACACAGGCTTAAGCTAATTGATAAGCTCTCTGAAGGCTTGTGAAATGGGGTACCTCAACTGTGCACAGAGCACTCTTTGACTTTTTAAGAAATTAAAACAAGTTGACTTTAATGAACTTTGGTTTGAATCTATTAACGATTAAGTAGTATTAAGCTAAAATGAGATGGAATTAAGCTAAAGTAACAAGCTATGAACTCATCGTGATGGGTTTTACACTTTAAAATCCAACAGTGAGCTTATGAGGTGAGATTAAAAGAGTATTTTGACTTTTCACCAAATAAGGTCTGGATTTTATTGTTGAACTGAGTTCTTAGGACCTAATGTGACAGATAATAACAACAAGCAACCACACTAATACCCTTTAACACAGTAAACTGAGCAAATCCAAACAGTCTTGTATGAGACTGTTTTGGTGATTTTCAACGAGTTTTACAGATTCAGATCATGCAAATCATTACAGACTTAAGATTATCACTAAACAAGACTAAATAATCATAAAACAACAGCAATAGCAACATAAGACAGTGAAATACCAAGATTGAGTAAAATGCTTACAAATTGGTTTCCAATGTAAAACTGAGAACCATGGTCTGAAACAACTTCCTATAGCTTCCCAAGAAGCACTAAACCAAAGAAAGTCCAAAAGCTACCCTGCTCCAGCTTTGTTCTTCATTTCTTCATGGACTTTTTTATTTTTCAACAATTTTTTGGTATTTTTTGGTATTTTTCTCTTTTTATACTAGAACTAATTTTAAGATATCTAATAGCTTTTATAAGCTATATGGGAGCTTATGTGTGCCTACTCAGTCCTTAATAACATCTATTAACAACATTTGAATCATTTTGAGATTTTGAACAAGAAAATATGCATAAACTTGAAAAGTAACTTAAAACTGAAATTGAAACTGAAAAAGGTTCTCAAATACTTTAAATAACTTAAACAAAATACTTTGAAAGATTAAATTACACTGGAATTATGAAATTAACTAAAACGACATAAGCTTAAATTATAATTAAAACTAGAGATCTTCTCCAATGACTCTTCCTCTTTCTTTATAGCCTTTTGAACTCCCACATGTCTCGATCATATCCCATCAACAATCTCGACCATTGATTCACCAAAGTCATCCTAGCCTTTAAACTTACTTTTGGCGCCAAAATTGAGATAGACCGTTTGGGGCGCTTTAATCTAATTAAGGAAGTTTGGAGTATAGTAGAGGTGGAGGGACAATATGTGAAGTAGGTATGGGTTTAGGATGACTTGGAAAGCAAAACAGGTTTATGTGAGTGCTACAAGAAGGTTTATGGTGGGGAAGCATTAACTGCTTGTGGGCTAAGCTGTGAGGAGGGGGGATGAGCTGGAAAGGTGGGTAGTGAGGTGAGGTGGAAAGGAGGTGGTGAGAAAACCACCTCTGGTTTTGGGTTTCAGGCGAGGTGAGGGAGACGCACAGTGTGCGCGGTTTTCTTATTTAAACGTGAGTTGGGCTTGGGTTTGGGCCAAGTCTGAGTTTGGATTTGGATATTAATAATAGAAAGGGTCCGTTTGGTTTTTATAAAGCACAAGGACCAAAAGTGTAATTCTGCCAAAGTGAGGGACTGAACTTGAAAAATTTCCAAAGCTCTCACAAGGACCATTCCTGCCATATGTGAATAATACAAGGACCAATATTGATTATTTTCCATTTTTGAAATGTCCAAGGACCATTTTGACAATTTTCAAACTCTGTGGACTAAACTTGTAATTTCTCTCTAAACTTATCATAAAGGACCAATTTTGTCATTTATTAATAATACAAGGTGATGTTTGAATATTTTCTATTTTTGAACACCAGGACTATTTTGACATTTTGTAAAGTTGAGGACTAAAGTTGTAAATTGTGATTTTTAGCTTTAAAGGGTTTGTTTTGACAAATTTTGAATCTTATGGACCTTAATTGACATTTTACAAGTTTTTGAATTACCGTGGACTAGATTTGACAACTTTTGTAACTTGGGGACTAAAGCGCCAATTATGCAAACTTGATACGTTTTCATCCGATTTTGATGTTTTGCATTTAAAACACATAAAACACTTGTTTGTGATATTTTTATCATTTTGATGTGTTTCGAGTGTTTTCGGATGTTTTGGCATTCTAACAATATAAAATGATGAGTATTTAGACACTCATCACTCCACCTCTTTGATATTCATGCATCCGGAAATCCTCCTCTATAACTTTATTAGGTTGTTTTTCGTGAAGATTTCCAACATTAACAACCATCATTTCTTCTACACATTCAATCACCAAGAATCTTGCTCACCAATGATTCTAAAACTTTTCACATTCGCTTTCTTGCTTTTTGGTGGATATTCTTTTGAAGTAGTAGAATCTTGAATTGGTGACCCAACTTGAATTTTTCGATTGCTCATTTCATCGTTATCACCGCTTCTTTTAAAGAATGTTGAACATCTACGAGAATCTTGAACGCGCATTCGAGAATCTAAAACTTCTTCGCCGACTTTGTAAGTAGTAGAATCAACTTGTGTTCAAGTTGAAGAACACTTGTGGTCCACTTGTGTCTTCTTTATCAAAGATCTTACGCTTTGTTATTTTCTATAGTTTCAACACTATGAAGCACTACACCTTGTACTTCATATTGCATCACTCCCGAGTCTTCCAAAAATCGAACATTCACCTCCACGAATTTTTTCGGTGTTCATTTCATCTTTATCTTCGCTTCTTTTGAAGAATGTTGAACATCTACCGAGAATCTTGAATCGCATTCCGAGAATCTAAAACTTCTTTAGTTTCGACTTTGTAAGTAGTAGAATCAACTTGTGTTCAAGTTGAAGAACACTTGGTGGTCCACTTGTGTGTCTTCTTTATCGAGATCTTACGCTTTGTTATTTTCTATAGTTTCAACACTATCAAGCACCGCACCTTGTGCTTCATATTGCATCACTCCCGAGTCTTCCAAAAATCGCACATTCACGTCCCGAATTTTTTCATTGCTCATTTCATCTTTATCTTCTTCTTTTTGAAGAATGTTGAACATCTACTTGAGAATCTTGAACGCATTCCGAGAATCTAAAACTTCTTGATTTCACTGTAGTAGTAAAATCAACTTCCGGTTCAAGTTGAAGAACATTTGGTGGTCCGACTTGTGTGTCTTCTTTATCGGCATCTTCGCTTTGTTATTTTCTATAGTTTCAACACTATCAAGTACTACACTTTGTGCTTCATATTGCATCACTCTGAATCTTCCAAAAATCGGACATTCACCTCCTGAATTTTTCGATGCTCATTTCATCTTTATCTTCCGCTTCTTTTGAAGAATGTTGAACATCTACTTGAGAATCTTGAATCGCATTCCGAGAATCTAAAACTTCTTCGCCAAACCGTAGTAGTAAAATCAACTTCCGGTTCAAGTTGAAGAACATTTGGTGGTCCAAATTGTGTGTCTTCTTTATCAACATCTTCTGCTTTGTTATTTTCTATAGTTTCAACACTATCAAGCACTACACTTTGTGCTTCATATTGCATCACTCCTGAATCTTCCAAAAAATCTGGACATTCACCTCCCTGAATTTTTTCAGTGCTCATTTCATCTTTATCTTCTGCTTCTTTTGAAGAATGTTGAACATCTACCTGAGAATCTTGAACTGTATTCCGAGAATGTAAAACTTCTTCAGTTTCAGCTTTGTAGGTAGTAGAATCAACTTCAGGTTCAAGTTGAAGAACACTTGGTGGTCCAACTTGTGTGTCTTCTTTATCAGCATCTTCTGCTTTGTTATTTTCTATAGTTTCAACACTATCAAGCACTACACCTTGTGCTTCATATTGCATCACTCCTGAGTCTTCCAAAAAATCTTCACATTCACCTCCCTGAGTTTCAACATCTACAACTTCTTCACTTTCACCTTTACTCTTTTCAACTTGAAGAACAATTGGTGCGAAATCTTGAATTGGTGACCCACCGGAATATTTTCAGTGATCATTTCTTCTTTATCTTCAACCGTATCCTTAATGATTGGTGATCCAGCTTGTAGAACACTTGGTCCAGATTCTTGAATTGGTGACATAGCTCCTAAATCTTCAATCATTCCCAAAATTTCTACACATTTAGTTTCTCCACCTCTTTGATATTCATGCATCTGGAAATCCTCCTCTATAACTTTATTAGGTTGTTTTTCAGGAAGATTTCCAACATTAACAACTGTCATTTCTTCTACACATTCAGTCACCGGTAAATCTTGCTCACCAACAGATTCTAAAACTTTTTCACATTCAGTTTTACTGTTTTTTGGTGGATATTCTTTTGAAGTAGTAGAATCTTGAATTGGTGACCCAGCTTGAATTTTTCAGTGCTCATTTCATCGTTATCTGCGCTTCTTTTGAAGAATGTTGAACATCTACCGAGAATCTTGAATCGATTCGAGAATCTAAAACTTCTTGCTTTCAGACTTTGTAAGTAGTAGAATCAACTTGAGTTCAAGTTGAAGAACACTTGTCGGTCCAACTTGTGTCTTCTTTATCAAGATCTTACGCTTTGTTATTTTCTATAGTTTCAACACTATGAAGCACTACACCTTGTACTTCATATTGCATCACTCCCGAGTCTTCCAAAAATCGAACATTCACCTCCTCGAATTTTTTCATGCTCATTTCATCTTTATCTTCCGCTTCTTTTGAAGAATGTTGAACATCTACCGAGAATCTTGAATCGCATTCCGAGAATCTAAAACTTCTTTAGTTTCGACTTTGTAAGTAGTAGAATCAACTTGTGTTCAAGTTGAAGAACACTTGGTGGTCCAACTTGTGTGTCTTCTTTATCAAGATCTTCGCTTTGTTATTTTCTATAGTTTCAACACTATCAAGCACCGCACCTTGTGCTTCATATTGCATCACTCCCGAGTCTTCCAAAAATCGCACATTCACGTCCCCGAATTTTTTCATTACTCATTTCATCTTTATCTTCTTCTTCTTTGAAGAATGTTGAACATCTACTTGAGAATCTTGAACTGCATTCCGAGAATCTAAAACTTCTTCGGCGACTTCGTAAGTAGTAAAATCAACTTCCGGTTCAAGTTGAAGAACATTTGGTGGTCCAGCTTGTGTGTCTTCTTTATCAGCATCTTCTGCTTTGTTATTTTCTATAGTTTCAACACTATCAAGTACTACACTTTGTGCTTCATATTGCATCACTCCTAAATCTTCCAAAAAATCTGGACATTCACCTCCTTGAATTTTTTCAGTGCTCATTTCATCTTTATCTTCTGCTTCTTTTGAAGAATGTTGAACATCTACTTGAGAATCTTGAACTGCATTCCGAGAATCTAAAACTTCTTTAGTTTCAGCTTTGTAAGTAGTAGAATCAACTTGTGTTCAAGTTGAAGAACACTTGGTGGTCCAACTTGTGTGTCTTCTTTATCGCATCTTACGCTTTGTTATTTTCTATAGTTTCAACACTATCAAGCACTACACCTTGTGCTTCATATTGCATCACTCCCGAGTCTTCCAAAAATCGCACATTCACGTCCCCGAATTTTTCAAGGCTCATTTCATCTTTATCTTCTTCTTCTTTTGAAGAATGTTGAACATCTACCTGAGAATCTTAAACTGCATTCCGAGAATCTAAAACTTCTTCAGTTTCAGCTTTGTAAGTAGTACAATCAACTTCCGGTTCAAGTTGAAGAACATTTGGTGGTCCAGCTTGTGTGTCTTCTTTATCAACATCTTCTGCTTTGTTATTTTCTATAGTTTCAACACTATCAAGCACTACACTTTGTGCTTCATATTGCATCACTCCTGAATCTTCCAAAAAATCTGGACATTCACCTCCTCGAATTTTTCGATTACTCATTTCATCTTTATCTTCGCTTCTTTGAAGAATGTTGAACATCTACCTTAGAATCTTGAACGCATTCGAGAATGTAAAACTTCTTCGCCACGACTTTGTAGGTAGTAGAATCAACTTGTGTTCAAGTTGAAGAACACTTGGTGGTCCAACTTGTGTCTTCTTTATCGGCGTCTTACGCTTTGTTATTTTCTATAGTTTCAACACTATCAAGCACTACACCTTGTGCTTCATATTGCATCACTCCCGAGTCTTCCAAAAATCTTCACATTCACCTCCACGAGTTTCAACATCTATAACTTCTTCACTTTCACCTTTACTCTTTCAACTCAAGAACAATTGGTGCGAAATCTTGAATTGGTGACCCACCTGGAATATTTTCAGTGATCATTTCTTCTTTATCTTCAACCGTATCCTTAATGATTGGTGATCCAGCTTGTAGAACACTTGGTCCAGATTCTTGAATTGGTGACATAGCTCCTAAATCTTCAATCTTTCCCAAAATTTCTACACATTTAGTTTCTCCACCTCTTTGATATTCATGCATCTGGAAATCCTCCTCTATAACTTTATTAGGTTGTTTTTCAGGAAGATTTCCAACATTAACAACTGTCATTTCTTCTACACATTCAGTCACCGGTAAATCTTGCTCACCAACAGATTCTAAAACTTTTTCACATTCAGTTTTACTGTTTTTTGGTGGATATTCTTTTGAAGTAGTAGAATCTTGAATTGGTGACCCAACTTGAATTTTCAATTGGCTCATTTCATCGTTATCTGCTTGCTTCTTTTGAAGAATGTTGAACATCTACCGAGAATCTTGAATCGCATTCGAGAATCTAAAACTTCTTGATTTCGACTTTGTTAGTAGTAGAATCAACTTCAGTTCAAGTTGAAGAACACTTGTCGGTCCAAATTGTGTGTCTTCTTTACCAAAGATCTTCGCTTTGTTATTTTCTATAGTTTCAACACTATGAAGCACTACACCTTGTACTTCATATTGCATCACTCCCGAGTCTTCCAAAAATCGAACATTCACCTCCTCGAATTTTTCGATTGCTCATTTCATCTTTATCTTCGCTTCTTTGAAGAATGTTGAACATCTACCGAGAATCTTGAATCGATTCGAGAATCAAACTTCTTTAGTTTCACTTTGTAAGTAGTAGAATCAACTTCAGTTCAAGTTGAAGAACACTTGGTGGTCCAAATTGTGTGTCTTCTTTATCGAGATCTTACGCTTTGTTATTTTCTATAGTTTCAACACTATCAAGCACCGCACCTTGTGCTTCATATTGCATCACTCCCGAGTCTTCCAAAAATCGCACATTCACGTCCCCTGAATTTTTCATGCTCATTTCATCTTTATCTTCTTCTTCTTTTGAAGAATGTTGAACATCTACTTGAGAATCTTGAACTGCATTCCGAGAATCTAAAACTTCTTCAGTTTCAGCTTCGTAAGTAGTAAAATCAACTTCCGGTTCAAGTTGAAGAACATTTGGTGGTCCAGCTTATGTGTCTTCTTTATCAGCATCTTCTGCTTTGTTATTTTCTATAGTTTCAACACTATCAAGTACTACACTTTGTGCTTCATAGTGCATCACTCCTGAATCTTCCAAAAAATCTGGACATTCACATCCCTGAATTTTTTCAGTGCTCATTTCATCTTTATCTTCTGCTTCTTTTGAAGAATGTTAAACATCTACCTGAGAATCTTAAACTGCATTCCGAGAATCTAAAACTTCTTCAGTTTCAGCTTTGTAAGTAGTACAATCAACTTTAGGTTCAAGTTGAAGAACATTTGGTGGTCCAGCTTGTGTGTCTTCTTTATCACCATCTTCTGCTTTGTTATTTTCTATAGTTTCAACACTATCAAGCACTACACTTTGTGCTTCATATTGCATCACTCCTGAATCTTCCAAAAAATCTGGACATTCACCTCCCTGAATTTTTTCAGTGCTCATTTCATCTTTATCTTCTGCTTCTTTTGAAGAATGTTGAACATCTACCTGAGAATCTTGAACTGCATTCCGAGAATGTAAAACTTCTTCAGTTTCAGCTTTGTAGGTAGTAGAATCAACTTCAGGTTCAAGTTGAAGAACACTTGGTGGTCCAACTTGTGTGTCTTCTTTATCAGCGTCTTTTGCTTTGTTATTTTCTATAGTTTCAACACTATCAAGCACTACACCTTGTGCTTCATATTGCATCACTCCTGAGTCTTCCAAAAAATCTTCACATTCACCTCCCTGAGTTTCAACATCTACAACTTCTTCACTTTCACCTTTACTCTTTTCAACTTGAAGAACAATTGGTGCAGAATCTTGAATTGGTGACCCACCTGGAATATTTTCAGTGATCATTTCTTCTTTATCTTCAACCGTATCCTTAATGATTGGTGATCCAGCTTGTAGAACACTTGGTCCAGATTCTTGAATTGGTGACATAGCTCCTAAATCTTCAATCATTCCCAAAATTTCTACACATTTAGTTTCTCCACCTCTTTGATATTCATGCATCTGGAAATCCTCCTCTATAACTTTATTAGGTTGTTTTCGGAAGATTTCCAACATTAACAACTGTCATTTCTTCTACACATTCAGTCACCGGTAAATCTTGCTCACCAATAGATTCTAAAACTTTTCACATTCGGTTTCTTTGTTTTTGGTGGATATTCTTTTGAAGTAGTAGAATCTTGATTTGGTGACCCAGCTTGAATTTTTCAGTGCTCATTTCATCGTTATCTGCTGCTTCTTTTGAAGAATGTTGAACATCTAACTGAGAATCTTGAACTGCATTCTGAGAATCTAAAACTTCTTCAGTTTCAGCTTTGTAAGTAGTAGAATCAACTTCAGGTTCAAGTTGAAGAACACTTGCTGGTCCAGCTTGTATGTCTTCTTTATCAGCATCTTCTGCTTTGTTATTTTCTATAGTTTCAACACTATGAAGCACTACACCTTGTACTTCATATTGCATCACTCCTGAGTCTTCCAAAAAATCTGAACATTCACCTCCCTGAATTTTTTCAGTGCTCATTTCATCTTTATCTTCTGCTTCTTTTGAAGAATGTTGAACATCTACCTGAGAATCTTGAACTGCATTCCGAGAATCTAAAACTTCTTTAGTTTCAGCTTTGTAATTAGTAGAATCAACTTCAGGTTCAAGTTGAAGAACACTTGGTGGTCCAGCTTGTGTGTCTTCTTTATCAGCATCTTCTGCTTTGTTATTTTCTATAGTTTCAACACTATCATGCACTGCACCTTGTGCTTCATATTGCATCACTCCTGAGTCTTCCAAAAAATCTGCACATTCACGTCCCTGAATTTTTTCAGTGCTCATTTCATCTTTATCTTCTTCTTCTTTTGAAGAATGTTGAACATCTACTTGAGAATCTTGAATCGCATTCGAGAATCTAAAACTTCTTGAGCCAAACCGTAGTAGTAAAATCAACTTCCGGTTCAAGTTGAAGAACATTTGGTGGTCCACTTGTGTCTTCTTTATCGGCATCTTCGCTTTGTTATTTTCTATAGTTTCAACACTATCAAGTACTACACTTTGTGCTTCATATTGCATCACTCCTGAATCTTCCAAAAAATCTGGACATTCACCTCCCTGAATTTTTTCAGTGCTCATTTCATCTTTATCTTCTGCTTCTTTTGAAGAATGTTGAACATCTACTTGAGAATCTTGAACTGCATTCCGAGAATCTAAAACTTCTTTAGTTTCAGCTTTGTAAGTAGTAGAATCAACTTCAGGTTCAAGTTGAAGAACACTTGGTGGTCCAGCTTGTGTGTCTTCTTTATCAGCATCTTCTGCTTTGTTATTTTCTATAGTTTCAACACTATCAAGCACTGCACCTTGTGCTTCATATTGCATCACTCCTGAGTCTTCCAAAAAATCTGCACATTCACGTCCCTGAATTTTTTCAGTGCTCATTTCATCTTTATCTTCTTCTTCTTTTGAAGAATGTTGAACATCTACTTGAGAATCTTGAACTGCATTCCGAGAATCTAAAACTTCTTCAGTTTCAGCTTCGTAAGTAGTAAAATCAACTTCCGGTTCAAGTTGAAGAACATTTGGTGGTCCAGCTTGTGTGTCTTCTTTATCAGCATCTTCTGCTTTGTTATTTTCTATAGTTTCAACACTATCAAGTACTACACTTTGTGCTTCATATTGCATCACTCCTGAATCTTCCAAAAAATCTGGACATTCACCTCCCTGAATTTTTTCAGTGCTCATTTCATCTTTATCTTCTGCTTCTTTTGAAGAATGTTGAACATCTACCGAGAATCTTGAACGCATTCGAGAATGTAAAACTTCTTGCCGCTTTGTAGGTAGTAGAATCAACTTGGGTTCAAGTTGAAGAACACTTGGTGGTCCAACTTGTGTGTCTTCTTTATCGTCGTCTTACGCTTTGTTATTTTCTATAGTTTCAACACTATCAAGCACTACACCTTGTGCTTCATATTGCATCACTCCCGAGTCTTCCAAAAATCTTCACATTCACCTCCTCGAGTTTCAACATCTACAACTTCTTCACTTTCACCTTTACTCTTTTCAACTTGAAGAACAATTGGTGCGAATCTTGAATTGGTGACCCACCGGAATATTTTCATGATCATTTCTTCTTTATCTTCAACTGTATCCTTAATGATTGGTGATCCAGCTTGTAGAACACTTGGTCCAGATTCTTGAATTGGTGACATAGCTCCTAAATCTTCAATCATTCCCAAAATTTCTACACATTTAGTTTCTCCACCTCTTTGATATTCATGCATCTGGAAATCCTCCTCTATAACTTTATTAGGTTGTTTTTCAGGAAGATTTCCAACATTAATAACTGTCATTTCTTCTACACATTCAGTCACCGGTAAATCTTGCTCACCAACAGATTCTAAAACTTTTTCACATTCAGTTTTACTGTTTTTTGGTGGATATTCTTTTGAAGTAGTAGAATCTTGAATTGGTGACCCAGCTTGAATTTTTCAGTGCTCATTTCATCGTTATCTGCTGCTTCTTTTGAAGAATGTTGAACATCTACCTGAGAATCTTGAACTGCATTCTGAGAATCTAAAACTTCTTCAGTTTCAGCTTTGTAAGTAGTAGAATCAACTTCAGGTTCAAGTCGAAGAACACTTGCTGGTCCAGCTTGTGTGTCTTCTTTATCAACATCTTCTGCTTTGTTATTTTCTATAGTTTCAACACTATGAAGCACTACACCTTGTACTTCATATTGCATCACTCCTGAGTCTTCCAAAAAATCTGAACATTCACCTCCCTGAATTTTTTCAGTGCTCATTTCATCTTTATCTTCTGCTTCTTTTGAAGAATGTTGAACATCTACCTGAGAATCTTGAACTGCATTCCGAGAATCTAAAACTTCTTTAGTTTCGACTTTGTAAGTAGTAGAATCAACTTGTGTTCAAGTTGAAGAACACTTGGTGGTCCAACTTGTGTCTTCTTTATCAAGATCTTCGCTTTGTTATTTTCTATAGTTTCAACACTATCAAGCACCGCACCTTGTGCTTCATATTGCATCACTCCCGAGTCTTCCAAAAATCGCACATTCACGTCCCCGAATTTTTCAATTGCTCATTTCATCTTTATCTTCTTCTTCTTTGAAGAATGTTGAACATCTACATGAGAATCTTGAACCGCATTCCGAGAATCTAAAACTTCTTCGGCCAACCGTAAGTAGTAAAATCAACTTCCGTTCAAGTTGAAGAACATTTGGTGGTCCACTTGTGTGTCTTCTTTATCAAGATCTTACGCTTTGTTATTTTCTATAGTTTCAACACTATCAGGTACTACACTTTGTGCTTCATATTGCATCACTCCTGAATCTTCCAAAAAATCTGGACATTCAACACCCTGAATTTTTTCAGTGCTCATTTCGTCTTTATCTTCTGCTTCTTTTGAAGAATGTTGAACATCTACTTGAGAATCTTGAACTGCATTCCGAGAATCTAAAACTTCTTTAGTTTCAGCTTTGTAAGTAGTAGAATCAACTTCAGGTTCAAGTTGAAGAACACTTGGTGGTCCAGCTTGTGTGTCTTCTTTATCTTCATCTTCTGCTTTGTTATTTTCTATAGTTTCAACACTATCAAGCACTACACCTTGTGCTTCATATTGCATCACTCCTGAGTCTTCCAAAAAATCTGCACATTCACGTCCCTGAATTTTTTCAGTGCTCATTTCATCTTTATCTTCTTATTCTTTTGAAGAATGTTGAACATCTACCTGAGAATCTTAAACTGCATTCCGAGAATCTTAAACTTCTTCAGTTTCAGCTTTGTAAGTAGTACAATCAACTTCCGGTTCAAGTTGAAGAGCATTTGGTGGTCCAGCTTGTGTGTCTTCTTTATCAACATCTTCTGCTTTGTTATTTTCTATAGTTTCAACACTATCAAGCACTACACTTTGTGCTTCATATTGCATCACTCCTGAATCTTCCAAAAAATCTGGACATTCACCTCCCTGAATTTTTTCAGTGCTCATTTCATCTTTATCTTCTGCTTCTTTTGAAGAATGTTGAACATCTACCTGAGAATTTTGAACTGCATTCCGAGAATGTAAAACTTCTTCAGTTTCAGCTTTGTAGGTAGTAGAATCAACTTCAGGTTCAAGTTGAAGAACACTTGGTGGTCCAACTTGTGTGTCTTCTTTATCAGCATCTTCTGCTTTGTTATTTTCTATAGTTTCAACACTATCAAGCACTACACCTTGTGCTTCATATTGCATCACTCCTGAGTCTTCCAAAAAATCTTCACATTCACCTCCCTGAGTTTCAACATCTACAACTTCTACACTTTCACCTTTACTCTTTTCAACTTGAAGAACAATTGGTGCAGAATCTTGAACTGGTGACCCACCTGGAATATTTTCAGTGATCATTTCTTCTTTATCTTCAACCGTATCCTTAATGATTGGTGATCCAGCTTGTAGAACACTTGGTCCAGATTCTTGAATTGGTGACATAGCTCCTAAATCTTCAATCATTCCTAAAATTTCTACACATTTAGTTTCTCCACCTCTTTGATATTCATGCATCTGGAAATCCTCCTCTATAACTTTATTTGGTTGTTTTTCAGGAAGATTTCCAACATTAACAACTGTCATTTCTTCTACACATTCAGTCGCCGGTAAATCTTGCTCACCAACAGATTCTAAAACTTTTTCACATTCAGTTTTACTGTTTTTTGGTGGATATTCTTTTGAAGTAGTAGAATCTTGAATTGGTGACCCAGCTTGAATTTTTCAGTGCTCATTTCATCGTTATCTGCTGCTTCTTTTGAAGAATGTTGAACATCTACCTGAGAATCTTGAACTGCATTCTGAGAATCTAAAACTTCTTCAGTTTCAGCTTTGTAAGTAGTAGAATCAACTTCAGGTTCAAGTTGAAGAACACTTGCTGGTCCAGCTTGTGTGTCTTCTTTATCAGCATCTTCTGCTTTGTTATTTTCTATAGTTTCAACACTATGAAGCACTACACCTTGTACTTCATATTGCATCACTCCTGAGTCTTCCAAAAAATCTGAACATTCACCTCCCTGAATTTTTTCAGTGCTCATTTCATCTTTATCTTCTGCTTCTTTTGAAGAATGTTGAACATCTACCTGAGAATCTTGAACTGCATTCCGAGAATCTAAAACTTCTTTAGTTTCAGCTTTGTAAGTAGTAGAATCAACTTCAGGTTCAAGTTGAAGAACACTTGGTGGTCCAGCTTGTGTGTCTTCTTTATCAGCATCTTCTGCTTTGTTATTTTCTATAGTTTCAACACTATCAAGCACTGCACCTTGTGCTTCATATTGCATCACTCCCGAGTCTTCCAAAAATCGCACATTCACGTCCTCGAATTTTTTCGATTGCTCATTTCATCTTTATCTTCTTCTTTTTTGAAGAATGTTGAACATCTACTTGAGAATCTTGAATCGCATTCCGAGAATCTAAAACTTCTTCGCTTTCACCGTAAGTAGTAAAATCAACTTCCGTTCAAGTTGAAGAACATTTGGTGGTCCAGCTTGTGTGTCTTCTTTATCAACATCTTCTGCTTTGTTATTTTCTATAGTTTCAACGCTATCAAGTACTACACTTTGTGCTTCATATTGCATCACTCCTGAATCTTCCAAAAAATCTGGACATTCACCTCCTTGAATTTTTTCAGTGCTCATTTCATCTTTATCTTCTGCTTCTTTTGAAGAATGTTGAACATCTACTTGAGAATCTTGAACTGCATTCCGAGAATCTAAAACTTCTTTAGTTTCAGCTTTGTAAGTAGTAGAATCAACTTCAGGTTCAAGTTGAAGAACACTTGGTGGTCCAGCTTGTGTGTCTTCTTTATCTGCATCTTCTGCTTTGTTATTTTCTATAGTTTCAACACTATCAAGCACTACACCTTGTGCTTCATATTGCATCACTCCTGAGTCTTCCAAAAAATCTGCACATTCACGTCCCTGAATTTTTTCAGTGCTCATTTCATCTTTATCTTCTTCTTCTTTTGAAGAATGTTGAACATCTACCGAGAATCTTAAAGCGCATTCGAGAATCTAAAACTTCTTGATTTCGACTTTGTAAGTAGTACAATCAACTTCCGGTTCAAGTTGAAGAACACTTGGTGGTCCAGCTTGTGTGTCTTCTTTATCAACATCTTCTGCTTTGTTATTTTCTATAGTTTCAACACTATCAAGCACTACACTTTGTGCTTCATATTGCATCACTCCTGAATCTTCCAAAAAATATGGACATTCACCTCCCTGAATTTTTTCAGTGCTCATTTCATCTTTATCTTCTGCTTCTTTTGAAGAATGTTGAACATCTACCTGAGAATCTTGAACTGCATTCCGAGAATGTAAAACTTCTTGATTTCACTTTGTAGGTAGTAGAATCAACTTGTGTTCAAGTTGAAGAACACTTGGTGGTCCAACTTGTGTGTCTTCTTTATCGATCTTACGCTTTGTTATTTTCTATAGTTTCAACACTATCAAGCACTACACCTTGTGCTTCATATTTCATCACTCCCGAGTCTTCCAAAAATCTTCACATTCACCTCCCCGAGTTTCAACATCTACAACTTCTTCACTTTCACCTTTACTCTTTTCAACTTGAAGAACAATTGGTGCAGAATCTTGAATTGGTGACCCACCTGGAATATTTTCAGTGATCATTTCTTCTTTATCTTCAACCGTATCCTTAATGATTGGTGATCCAGCTTGTAGAACACTTGGTCCAGATTCTTGAATTGGTGACATAGCTCGGCTAGTACCAGTTTCTTCATCCATATTTTTTTTATGATGGAATATCTCAAAGCAATGATCATTTCCCTAATAATTAAAAAATTAGCATTAATAAAAATTTAAAGATAGTTTCACATGTGAAAAATATAAGTTATTAAAAAATAAAGCAAGAAAAAATACTTTTCACATGTGACAGTATTTACTTTCACATGTGAAAAAAATCTATAAATTTTTATAAAAATCAAATGGATTTAATTTTTACCTGACTTTCATCATCTGAATTGACTGAAGTTTCATTCATTGAAATATCATGATCTCCCATAATCCCTTTCCCTTTCATATCAACTGGAACATTGCCATCACCTTTCTCTACAAAATCATCATCTTCCTCTACCAAATCAGCAAAATCCTGAAAAATCAAAGATTGTGTTTGTTAACCATAAAGGTATGGAAGATACTAATTTGATTACTTAAAGGTTCTAACTTGTAACTGAAGGAAATATAAGATATGCTATCAGATGTTTCAGTTTTTTAGAGGTTCAGTTCCCAGGTTTCTGCTGATAGAACTTCCTTCGCTGCTGGTAGTGATAAGATGCATAAAAAGTTAAATGTTTGCATATGCTGTTCCTTCTTTGGAGACAACTGAGGTTTCTACACAGGATATCTCTTCAACTACTGGGGTTGGTCTACTTCTTTGGGGTGATTTAAAGGTATTGTTGGCCTTTGACGACATTATAAAATATATTAAAGAAAAAAATACCTTTGACTCTAAGCCACCCGTGAAAACATCGTCTTGTTTCGGTAATAATCCAGAACCTCCAGCCTCAAGTTCTAATTTCTCTCTATACTTCATTAAAATTGTCTTCCATTCTTTAATTATTGGCCTTTGACGAGAAACAGGAAAAGGATCACATCTTGTTGAATCAAGATATAAGAGCTACAAATTAAAAAATTTATGTAAATAATAAATTCATATAAGTGAAACAAGCTATAAATGAATTTATATGTAATGATTAATTAATATGTAATGATTGATTACTTACAGTCATAAAAGTGATTGGACCTGTGAAGTTGTTGGAAAGTCTGTAATCCCACTTTTTTATGCTTGGAGCCAAACAATCTATTATATATTTGCACCAATTTACACTTTCAACTTTCTCAATGACATCATCATTTATACTCTTCAAAATATTCAAATTACATGCTCCTTGCGTATCACACATCCCCATTGTATTTGCAAAGAGTATCAAAAAATTCATTTTAAACAACTTCCCACAATCATTTGTTGAAACTATAACATCCGTTATATCATTCGGTCGGATGTCATTCTTCCCAGACTTAGAAGGAAATTGATTTAACCATTCTTGGATAAAAGGATCATCTGCCTTTCTTTCATTCAAGGAATCTAATGATGTTCTTCCTATAGGAATACCAAGAACTTCATGCACCTTACTTTCTGTAACATCTATATAACCATTACTTAATGCTAATTTCATTACTTCCACATCTAACTTAGAAATAACATAATATCCTAAACATCCGGGGATATCATGAATCATCATCCCAACAAAACCTCCAAAACCCATTTCTATTAAAACCTCTTGCCTTTTAGCATTTAAAATGCTTATTGCAGAAAATAGAGCAGTTGGTGCTGTCCTTGTTCTAATAGAAGGAATTTTATCATTATATTTTACTTTTCTTTTTTTTTGTCTTTGGTTTAAAATGATCATCATTGTCCTTATTTTCCCTCTTTCTCTTTCCAGAATTATCACCAGTAGACTTTCTTGGTCTTCCTCTCTTACCAGCAGTTGAAGAATGACTTCCTTTTTTAGCCTTATCTATAAAATAAAATAAAAACTATTTATAAAATATATTTTTCACTTGTGAAAAATTAACAATATGCATACTAAAAAATATGAGTTATACTATTTTCACATGTGAAAACTATGCTGAGAAAGCATGGTTTAGTGTTAGGCTATCAACACAAAATAATCTGAAAAAGTCTCATTGTAGAAAGGAAATAGTTGTTTTTCAAAAAAAGATATAACCGAAAGGTGTCAATAAGGATGTATGTCAAAATGTATGATTAAATGATATGATGACAATGCTAAAACAGAATCATGGAATTAGATTAAAGTTTTTTACCAGAATCATCACCAGTAGACTTTCTTGGTCTTCCTTTCTTACCAGCAGTTGAAGAATGAGTTACTTTTTTTTTGCCTTATCTATAAAATAAAATAAAAACTATTTTAGAAGATAAATTAAAAATATGCATACTAAAAAATATGAGTTATACTATTTTCACATGTGAAATCTATGTTGATAAAGCATGGTTTAGTGTTAGGCTGTCAACACAAAATAATCTGAAAAAGTGTTATTGTAGAAATGAAATAGTTGTTTTTCAACAAAAGGTATAACCGAAAGGTGTTAATAAGGATGTATGGCAAAATGTATGATAAAATGATATGATGACAATGCTAAAACAGAATCATGGAATTAGATTAAAGTTTTTTACTAGAATCATCACCAGTATGCTTTCTTGGTCTTCCTTTCTTACCAGCAGTTGAAGAAAGAGTTCATTTTTTTCCCTTATCTATAAAATAAAATAAAATTTAAATCATAATAATGAATATTTAGAAAAATATCTATTAAATTAAAATAAAATTATAGATTAAATTTATGTACCAGAATCGTCAGTAGCGGAATCTGTACTAACAACTGATGGAAAATTTCGATCTTCTGTATAATCACTGGTTTTTTTGTGTGTAGATAAAGCAACTGCAATAAAAAGAATATATAATTTTAAGTATCATGTAAATATTAAATATGTTTAATAAAATGTTATATTAATTAATTTCAATTCAACAAAAAAATACTTTTAAATAACAAAATTAGTTTATGTTAAATTACCTTTAACAGCATTATCCAAATCTAAATCTGAATCTTCATCTGAAAAAAAAATATTTTATTTTTAAATGTCAAGTATTACAAAGGACAGAATGTATGGAAAAGTGTATGATAAAATGAAATGATAACAATACTAAAGCAGAATCATGAAATTAGATTTAGTTTTTTACCAGAATCATCACCAGTAGACTTTCTTGGTCTTCCTCTCTTACCAGCAGTTGAAGAATTAGTTCCTTTTTTTGCCTTATCTATAAAATAAAATAAAATAAAATTATAAAATATATTTTTCACTTGTGAAAAATTAACAATATGCATACTAAAAAATTAGAGTTATACTATTTTCACATGTAAAAAGTATGCTGAGAAAACATGGTTTTGTGTTAGACTGTCAACACAAAATAATCTGAAAAAGTGTTATTGTAGAAAGGAAATAGTTGTTTTTCAACAAAAGGTATAACCAAAAGGTGTTAATAAGGATACTACGAGTGAAGAAACTAGTTAAACTCAAATTAAAACACGGTGTATTGCAAAATGTATGATAAATTGATATGACAACAATGCTAAAATAAAAATCATGGAATTAGATCAAAGTTTCTTACCAGAATCATCACCAGTAGACTTTCTTGGTCTTCCTCTCTTAACAACAGTTGCAGAATGAGTTTGTTTTTTGGCTTTATCTATAAAATAAATACAAATTTAGAAGATATATTTTTCACTTGTGAAAAAATAATAATGTTATAGAGTAGTATTTACAATAGAATGACGAATTTCGTCACATGTGAAATTTTTCGTAAATAGAATCTTCACAAGTAAATAAATTTTAATTTACATTATTATGTTTTTCACATGTGAATAAATTTTATATTACCTTTAATGACACTATCCATATTGAAATCCGAATCATCATCTGAAAAAAAAATACAAAAACAAAAAAACAAAATTTAAATCATAATAATGCAAATTTAGAAAAAAAAAAAATCTATTAAATTAAAATAAAATTATAGATTAAATTTATGTACCAAAATCGTCACTAGCGAAATCTGTACTAACAGCATTATCCAAATCTAGATATGAATCATCATCTGTAGAAAAATTAATTAGTTTATGTAACTTCTATATTCTATACAAAATAGAAACTAAAATTAGATTACATTTTTTTACCAGAATCACCACTAGTAGACTTTCTTGTTGAGTGAGTTCCTTTTTTTGCGTTATCTATAAAATAAATACAAAGTATAAGCTTATAATAAGATATAAACAATTAATAAATTTATTTATGAATACAAACACAACAAAAAACAACATTAAAAAAACACCTAATCTCTCAGACTCTCAAAATTATAAAACTAAGAAAACAAACTAGTATTGGGGAATTTCATCACAAAAAAAAGAGATCAATAATGCAAGCGGCATTTGTCCAAAAATGTACTAGTACCAAATACTAACATACAACAGCACCTATACTTATCCTAAACCACACTAAACACCATTCAAAGCAAACAAAACACAACATAGTAAAAACTCATTAAAACCAAGCAATCTAAACATTTAGACATAGACCTCAATTTCATCAGCTTAGCAATCTCAAACAAACATAATCCAATCTCAAACAAACATGAACCCAAATACACTTTTATTCTACCTCGTCACACTTCTTCAACCTCCAACAACCCTCTCGCCACAAATACACATCTCCACCGTTAATAGCACCAAAGATTAAAAAAAAACAAACATAATCCAATCTCAAACAAACATTAACCCAAATACACTTTTATTCTACCTCGTCACACTTCTTCAACCTCCAACAACCCTCTCGCCACAAATACACATCTCCACCGTTAATAGCACCAAAGATTAAAAAACTCGTCCCGAAGTTAGTACACAACAAAAGTCAAAACTTATATTATTCTAAAACTTATTGCCAAACACCTAAACATTATTGTACACATATGTTGTTTTGACAATTCAAAATACTTAGCTTATACTAAAACTTATTGCCAAACACCCTTGTATGGATACTAATATATTCAAAAAACTATAAAAATAAATAAATAAATTGCTATTTCTATACTTTTACAACAATCATTATACAATAGATAAAATCATAATTATAAAAAAGTTTACCATTAACAGTTGGTGTATATTTCTTCTTAGATGATTTTCTAGCGATACTCTTTCTTCTTCTTCTTCTCTCGTAACATAGAAATTCTGAACAACAATAGATGATTAATAACAAAAACTAAACCAAGCAATAGTAATAATGTGTAACAGGAAACTAACTTTGAACCGAAGAATTTTGTTTTTCATCCATAAAATTAGGGTTCAAAAATCGATTTGGGGTTTTTTTGTCAAAAACCGATGACGGTGGTTTTTGGTTTATTTTGGTTTATTTGGATAATAAATTTTTTAGGATGGATTAAAATATCTGAATAATTTGTGGGAATTTTTTTTAATTCAAATTTGGATTGACTAAAGTGAGGGAAATGTACAAGTGAAGATATGTTATATACAAGTCTAGGGAGCGTTGGTGATTTGGATATTTGTTAACACGTGTGGTTCGGTTTGTTGTTTTAGTGTGACATGGATTTATTTATGTCACTTTGTAGAAAGGGTCTTTTTGGCTGGATCCAAAATCACTCAAAAAAAGAGTAGCCATAATTTCATATTTATACTTCTCTAGATGAATAATTACATGTATATCTTTTTGAATTAGTTTTTTATGCATAAAATACAATACTTTTAATGCATCAAAATGATATATATGTAATTTCTGAAATTTTCAAGGATATATATGTAAAAGCCCTGAAAAAGTAAAATCTCTTTAGCTCAACCCAAAATCCAATTAAATATAAAAAAAAATCCAATTAAATTTAAACCCAGAAAAAGGGCATTATATGCAAATATAATGGAAAGTGTTTTGCTTAACATTCTAAATAGAACGTGAAAAAATATCAAAAATGTAATTGCAAACGGTTGTAACATCCGATAATTCACCTATAGTTTGACATTCCAAAAGTGTTTTGCTTAACATTAAAAATAGAATATAATTTACTTTCACATTCCTCTTTTACAATTTTTGATTTTTAGACCATTTTTCTATTTTATGTAGTATAGATATAAATATATTAACCTATTGAATATAACATTAATAAGTAGATAGTGTAAAATTGAAACAAAACATTTTTATCATAGATTTATAATAATTATAAATAATAAAATAAATTATCTTAATTTGAAATTAATGTGTAAAAAAAAATAATAAATAAATAAATAAATAAATTATAAAGTCATGAAATTTTTTTGTTTAAAAATGATAATAAGTCATATGATATTAAAAATGACCTACTTGTTGATAATGATGTTTAAAAATGCTTGTTTAGTATCCCAATCGAATAAATAGCTTTTTAATGTGTTTATTGTTAGGGTTTTAAAAAAAAACACCCTTAGACTTTCTTACTCTTTGTCTAGTAAGATTATTTTTTAATTTTTATAAATCATGGTTATTGAAAAGATTAAAAAAAAATTGTATTTGTTAGATAAAAAAATTGTATTTGTTGGTAACTATTTGTTTCTTTTTTCCTGGTTTAATATTTGTGGTGTAGTATATTTTTATAATTTATATTTTTGCCTTGGGTTGTCTAAATTATTGTAGTTTAACATTAAAAAATGAACTTTCATTATTATGATCTTTTTTTGATAATGATTTTTGCTTTGGATTGTCTGTATATTTTTGTAATTTAGATTTTAAGAGTCTTTTTTGTCAAATATAATTTAGTTACATTTTTATTTTAAGTTTTTATCTTCTTCTATACTCCTTTATAAAGGGTTTAGGACACTTTAAATAGTAGTCTTAAAATTTTTAAGACCAAAAATATTTCCATCAAAAATAAAAAGTTAATTAGCCAACCATAATAATTAAGCATACATATGTGGGTGTTTTGGTGGTTGGAGTCGTTGAGGCGGATGAAAACATAACATATTTCAGTAAGGTCGATAATAATTAAGCATACATAGTTGTATTTTGTTTTGTTTGTTATGTTGTTGGATATGAAAAGTAAGTCCGATGACAGGGATTTGTTTTAGTAAGGTCGCATTGTTGTTTGATTAGCATTTCTGGTTGGTTTTTTGGTTCCAACAGGGATTTGTTTATATCCATTGATATTTTACCAGATTTTGTTAAAACAGTAAGTTACCGTTCTATGAGATCATGCTAGAGAAAAAATTTGTACTTCAAAAACGACTCTTAACACTCTTCAAAAATATAATAACTCGCAACTGCAATTTTGGCAAAACGAGACAGCGCAGGAACTAAACGAGGGTATCCGACTATATTATTTGAATCATGAAAATGTGGTTGTCATTGATTAAAATTAAGTTTTAAGTTTTAAGGTTCCAGTGAAATTTATTATATCTATCTGAACTATAACAACCCACGATGTCATCTACACTTGCATATATGTTCATGAAGTTGATTCATAATGCAAACTGATGAAAATCAGTGTCTATTACTTTTTCCTGGTTTAAGTGTAAAACTGAATAGTTAGTATACAGTGATAATAATCAGCGTGTACTTACCATCATTCAAAATAATCAATTAAGTTTAATCCTTGAGAATACTACATCGACTACACTCGAAACCAACTGATATACTTATTCGTCTCATGTTCAAACTTTTTCATTACCTCTTTTACAAATAATTTATAAAAATGAAATTGTCCAAGTGGTCATTTATCAAGGTTAAGTTTCACTAAATGTTTTTATATGTTCTTTGATACATGTTAAGAATTTTTATTTGAGTTGAATTATCGCATATTACAACCTTTTGCAATTACGTTATGATATTTTCAGGTCATATTTTAAACGTTACACGAAACACTTACTACAATATCGCATATTGTTAATTGTATGTTGATAGAAACTTCCGTTGTGAAGCACGGGTATTCGCCTGGTATTAAAATACGTATATATTGATACCCTTCTACTAAATTCTAATTTATTGATTATTGACTTTAAATTGCACGGGCATCATAAGTGTTTGATACGGTTTTTTTTTCGTGCTACGTTGTTGTTTGTGTTTTTTTAAAAATTCTGGTTTTTTGTATTTTTTTTAAACTATATGGATTTTTTTGGGACTTTCATATTAATGTGTTGACTAATAGTATTTGGTCCATTCGTTTTTGACCTGCCTAATTTTTTATTACTGCTCTCTCAATTGTCGATCATCTAACCATGGCAGGGAAGCCTAACATTCAAGAACTCTTAGCGGCTTGTGGTTCCACTGACCTTGCCACTGCTTTTAAGTTCCTCTTTAGCTGTGAGGTGACTGAAGATCGGAGTTTGCTGAATAGTTTGGAAGAGGAGCGTGACCAACTGGAGCGCAAGGTTCACAAAAGGGAGAGAACCATTATGGAAACCCACGGGGTATGGGCCTTTCGTTGGGCAAGCTGTAGATGGTTTAGGGGGTTTGGTGGAATTGCAACGTGTTGATACGGACACGTTGTTTGCTCTGGTGGCCTTCTGGATGCGGTGCGTGCTGGGATAGCACTGAAGGAGAGGCAAGTTGGGCTAATGGAGCAGAATGAGGGGATGTATGATTAGTTTAGTGGTCTGTGGCTTTTGTTGGTGGTTTTTTTTTAGCTGCTTGGTTGATGGGTTGTTTGCATCTTTTATTTGTTGGATTAGGCATGGTTGGTTAATATTATTAGTAATGCTTTTATAAACTTATGTACTGTGTCCTGATGGATGTACCCTTTGATAGGATACCATTTTGTTTTGTGTAGGATAATCCATCTGATGTAAGGAAACTATTGTAAGTTTGTCTATCGTAATGGAAAATTAGTATCTTTAGCCTATATATGTTTTATTATTTTATCTATTTTTTGTGTGGTAAGGTGTTTGTAGTGGTTTAGACTGTGTTGGCAGGTTTCAGTTTTGCTATTCAATTGTGCACGACTCTGTGCGTCTAAACTTTTCTATGTTGCTTTTTGGGATAGGTCTTTGTAGTGGCTTATACTGTTGGTAGTGGTCTGTGGATTGTCCCTTTTCTTTTTGTATAAATGTTACATGTGCCTTGTGTTTAGTTGTGTTTGCTTTTGTTGAATGATATAGTTGTTGTGGCTGCTATGTCGCGTCCTGGTTGTCTTGCGGAACTTGGTTTTGCGTGCGATAGTGATGCACTCCAGGATCAGATGTGCCTTTTTTTTGAAAGGGAAGTTATTGTTGATCGTGAATGGGAGACTATGGTGCGTCTGCGTTGCTTCGAGATTGCTGCACGTATCAGGTACCTGGATGACTTGATCAAGGAGGTTCTTCAGGAACGGCATGATCCGGTTGTGGCGAATTCGGTTACATTTCTCAGGGAGGTGCGGGCACAAGAACATTTTAAACAGGTTATGTTTCAGGGAATGCTTCGTGAGGCTCATACCGCTCTTCGATCTGCAGCGGGCTACATCATCAGTATTCGTGCACTGTAATGGTTTATTGTCTTTGTCAAGTGTTTATTTGTGTGAGATCAAGGATCGTGAGTTTCAAGCATAACGTGAAGTTAAAGTGTAGCTACTTTTATCGCCTGTTAGTGATAGTTTAGCCTGTTGTGGTGCTTGGTTATTTTCTGGTGTGTGATAGTTTGTGTTTGCGGTATGTGTGTAAAAGTTTTATTCAATTGAAGTTATGTTGCTGTGTTTCCCTTGGATTTTTTTCCTTGTATTTGTGTATAGAATTCATGGCATTATGTAGATATATGATAGTAATATGTACTAACGACTGTTTACATTGATTGAAAATGGCATGGCTTAGCATGACTTTGTACAGCCTTGTGATTTACCTAGTTGGTCTATGTACATTGTTCGATACCTTAGAGATTACTGATCTGCAGTGATTACTGTACATACCTTACACCTAAAGTTTTTTTACATTGGCCTATTTAGTTTAACTATCTTATATTAAGGAGAAACAAACCGGTGAATGTCTATGCCATTATTCTTTTTTAGCCTTTTTAGCTTCTGGTTCAGATGTGCCACCTTGTTCCTCTGGGAAAAGTTGTTTGCGGATCTTTGTGGACGCACTTGTTCCAGTTTCTTTCTTTTTTTTCACGCTTAGGGTATAGATGGATATAGTTTGCATCTGTGCAAATACTATTTTTTGTTTTTTCACATGTGAAAGTAAAATTCTAACACATTTGAAAATATTTTTGATGAATCCTAACAAATTGCATCTATCAGTATTACAAAGTAATTAAACACATAAACTTCCGTTATCATAATTAAACATACATTACCCAAAATACCATTAAGTATTATAGTTATTTTTTCCTAACCATTGACATTATATAATTAAACATAAACAGATTCACCTAAAAGATACTACATAGCATACCACATGATGTACCAAAAGTCATAGAATCCTAAAACATCCACATTACATAATTACACACATAAACTTCTGTTAACATAATACGAAATTTCAAAATTGAATATTCATTCATATCATGCTTCAGCAAACATGGAATATGGGAACCTGAATTTGCCTTCCTCCAACACGTTCAGGAATGATTTGAACCATCTTAAAACACATCATTTTTGGCTGAACAAACCCACAAAGTTCACCAAAACCCCTCCAGTTTCCTTTCATTACAACATGATTGGTTCTTTCTGGTTGTAACCTGTGTCGCACCATCTCTATGACCATCGGTAACATAATGCGGCGGTGGACAACATATGCCTTTGTGTATGTATGCATGAAGCGTGGCGGTCCACAGAAGTGTGTCGGTGTTGTCTGTCAATTTAAAAAAAAAACTCACTTCAATTTTTCTCTAAACATTTCAGAATAAAACAAACAACGAGGCATTCTCTTCATCATCATGATCAGCATTTAAAATAAACATTTTTAAGAAATAGATTTTAATTCTTACTAGTTTGAATGAGTCACTGACGTATGCACATAGAGGTGTATAAAAAACATTCTCTTCATCATCATGATCAGCATGTAAAGGCCAGCGGCGATTGAAGCCGACCTCTTATCGCATTATAAAATACATATATGATGGTCATCGACCAAAAAATATTTTATACTTAAAATTGTATTTGTTCAATAACAATACCTTTGATGTCACGAAACTCTATTGGACGTGGATCCCTCCTTATCATAGTTGGTAATATTTCCTCTCTGGAAAGTCCCAAACCGTCACCTCCAATAATAACAATAGACAAGTTGTTATTTCCCCTATTTGTAAACACAATTCTTTGTCCAGATTCTAAACCAACTGCATTCACCAAAGCTTCCCAGCCTGGTCCGAAAAAACAATTGTCCCTTTTTGATGAATTCAAATCCAACTGAACCCTCATGTGGTCAACATTGAAGAACAAATTTTCACAGCTAATTCGAAACCTGTTCACCAATATGTTTTGCAAGAACTCTCCTGGTAGAATCTATCATGGATTACATGTAAAGAGATATAATTATAATATCAACAATTCACAGTTTATAAAAATTAATAATTTTTTTAAGTTACATAAATGTTATTTCAGTCATTTACCTGATTTGCAGGAGTGTACTCAACCAAGCATCGAGTAAGTCTATGACCTATGATGTTCCTGTCATATCCATAGCATTCCGATCCATCTTCCGCATAAACAGTAACATAATAAGAATCTAATCCTTGCCTTATAAAGTGTATATCTATGGCATTTGCTGGCACATTTGAGTGAACAAAGTCAATCCAATCTTGGTCCCACAATACCCATCTTTCATCAATCCTTTCAAGCTCAACCTTATACCTATCCATATCATTCCCAGTAAGATAAAGCATGTTGTTTCCAGTGTAGAAGTGATCATCAAACACTTGTGGTAGTTCCTGTCAAAAATACAAGATTTAATTTGGTACACAACGCTAACATCATGTTATAACGTTAAATATAAATAAATGCATTCTAAAACTTTTACCTGTTGTTGTTTGAAAGTGTGTGTACATACTTGAAAACAAATTGCTGAGCCATCCTGCATTACACTTAGTTCAGTTTTTTTTAGCCATTCAAATGTTGATGATCAACCAACTAAATGTTTTTCAAAACATAATACTTTAACATTAAAAAAACAAACCACTAAAACCTATTGAGGATCTTAGTAACAATCAATACTAACTAATTATTGACTAAACATTACCTTTATATACTAACCAATAAAACAACAAAACATCATATTTTTATAAAACATAAGATATTTTAGATGTTCCATTATCAAGAATTAACATTAAATACCTATTGAGGATATTACTAACAATCTATACTAACTAGTTTAAGAATGAAGTTTTGATACAATTAACTCTATAAAAGGTCAATAACATGAAAAATTGTTCCATTATAATTATTAAACACTTTTTATGATATACCCAATTATAGGCCAACTTTAAAAGTAGCTATAATTGAGCTCGAGTCGAGTTTCGAGCTCGCTTTAAACCAAAGCTTGAACGAGTTTGATTCGAGTTTCGAGCTAGAGTTTTACTAATCAAGTCGAGTTCCCGCTTGGCAATACTCGACTCGACTCCTCTCGTTTACACCGTAAATACCCATTATTCCAGAAACTATATTTTGATTACCCTTAAAACATCAACTTACAAAAGATCATATTCAAACACAGATCGACCAAATTATAGGCCAACTTTAGTCAAAGTTGTGTAAAACACATTACTTCATCTACAATAGGACAGATTATATAAACTATTTCTTATTTATCATTATACTTTAGTCAAAGTTGTAACACATTACTTCATCTACATTAGGACAGATTATACTTCACTATTTCTTATACTAAACATAAACATTTGATAAGTAAATTCATGGATGAAGGATCATAAAAACAAATAAATAAAAATAAAAATAAAAAATCCGGACTTGAACTAACCTTTCAATCTTCTTAATTTTTGGTAGTTAGATTTTACAGACTCTTAATATGAAAAGAGACGTATTAAATAGAGTGAAATCGTAATGATGATTGTGGAAGATAGATATACATAAATATCAACTTGCATGTAAAAAATACGGTTTAAACCTTTCATTTTCAAAAAATTTCATTTACAAAACCTTTCATTTACAAGATCGTAATCGTAGAATTGGATCATGATCGTAAGATTTTATAAAAATGTATATATTTTTGTATAGATGTTGTAGTTTTATATACGAATTTAAATGGATGATAAAATAAAAATTTAGATGTTCAAGTACCGTAGTTTAATATTAGATATATTTAAATTAATGCGAAAAGATAGTGTTAATTTATTAAATCATAATCCATGACTTTTTTTTATATAGACGATTATTTATGTTTTGCGTAAATATCCTCACATTTTTATGTTTTTAGCAAGTAAATCAAGATTTTTTTTTTTATTTTTTTATGTTACTAACATTTTTTATACCTACAAGAAATGAAAACCGAACCAAATTGAATTAAATATTTGATTTTTATTCGGATATGGTTTTAGCAACATAAATATATATATATATATATATATATATATATATGTATACAAATAAAAAACTTTTAAAACTACTTCCTAGTATAAATATATCGTATTTTAAACATGAATTCGGGTAAATCCAAAAACCGAACCAAATTCACATTTGCTTCGATTTTTGATTTTACGAATAAAAGCGTTTAATTAAATTAAGTGAACCAAATAAATCAAACGACCAGATAACCGAACGGACAAACACAATAAAAACTTTAAAAATCAAAATTAGTTTGATCCAACAAGAATAATGTTAGGTCTCTAGTTTTACAAACACAAGTAATATAGAAAGAGATAAGGCGATTGAACAAGTAAAACCACACAGACACACGTTAGACTAAGATGGTTATGCGTAGAGTGTATGTAAAAGAAAACTTGAACAACCAACCTCAAATGAGGGTTTACAAAATATTTATAGGAGGAAGCTAGGCAACACTCCTAGTTCCTTCTTTTCCTTTATGGGCTTGGGCCTAAGCTCATGGGCCTTCTACATAAGCTTAAGGCTAATAACAAACATAAAGGCCATAATAAAGCTAACTATTACATATTAATTACTAACACTTGATTATGGTTTAGGAGTGATTCCAACAATCTCCCCTCAGTGTTGGTGATGAACGGTGAAGGCGTTGATGTAATAGTAGCTCGACGTCTTCGACATTCTTCCTTCTTGTGAGAAGAATTCCTTGATTCGAACAACCTCCCGGTGTAGAGATAGTTGTCTTTGAACAGTTATGCTTTGACGTAATCTTTAACTTTGTTCTTTGATCATTGTTCTTTGTGGTGAAATGATAGTATGTTGTTGTTCGCATCAAGTCCGCCTCAGTGCCTTGTTTGCTCCAAGTCTCCACGTCATTCTTCAACATGCTCACACGCTCTTTGATGTTGGAATTCAATGTTGATGAAGTTCTTTAAGTCTTTAACTTTGTAGATTCTTTGGTTTGACGAAGAATCATTCGATCATTGTGTTGCTTTTGGATAGAACTTCCATTAGTGATGATGTTGGCGTGAGCATGAGAAGAATCAAGACGATCATCCCGGTCCGGAGCTTCCATAAGAAGAAAACATTTCAAACGGTTAGTAATAAGCGTGTTCCAAGACTTACAAGTTTGAACTTGAGAGTGTTAACAAAGATAGTGTGAAAACACAACTCTAATTCTTACAAAGGCCGTTCTGAACCGGAGTCCCACAACCGAGATAACACGATGTATCAAGTACATCTACAGCTCGAGATGAGTCGAGAGGTACACCGTAGCATCACCTTACGATCAGAGACCGTTTGAGACACACTCCGCGTAATCCACGGGAGTTACCGAAGTGACTTCTTTGCCGTGGTTGTTTGATGTTGACCACGGCGGAGTTTCCATTCAATCACCGAGGATCACGCCAGTGAACCTCTCATAAATGTTCTCGACAGTTGCTAAGATCTGTGAAGGACTCGATATGAACCACCGATGATCTTATTTGTTGATCGTCAAGTGATAAAATGTCAAGTGTTGCTAAGAGATCTTTTGATGAATCTCATGGCTCTAGACTCAATAGTGCATTTTGGTTTTCTGGCGGAGACTAGGGAGAGGTCTCCTTCTTCAATACCAAATGATCTCTAAGAGAAAGCCAATAGTTTACGTAAGGTTCCCCGTGAGAATGAAACAAGCTTCGCTGAGAGAAACTTGAGTGGCTAAGAAGGTTTAGTGCATGCGTCCACCGGGTCCATGACGACTTTTAATCTTCAATACCGGTGTCACTAAGTGACAACCAAGAGCCTATGAATTGAACCCGTGTATGCGCCCTAAGTTGAATAACTGGAGGGCTATTTCTTTTCACCCTTTTCTTTGCATTTCTTTTTATTCTTCAACTCCTTCTTTCTCCGATTCTCATTTTCTCCTTTTATAATCTTACCTAAGGACTTCTAAGTACTAACTATTTGTGATGTCCTTGGGTAGATCCCTCCGACTCTGGCGGATCATAGGACAGTTATTCCTAACCTTAGTCACCTTATAACTCCATGACTAACCTATGTTGCCATTAAAACCATTGTTTGTGAAAAATCTCTCAAGGGGTTTGTAGATGAAAACATGTTTGAACCATCGTGAGAGATAGGATTTTGCATAAATACTCCCCTCCACATGTGCTAAAGAGTTTTAATGGTTTAAATGCATAGTGAGGAAAGAGAGCGCACATTTTGAATTGATCCACTGGAGATAGACAATCCCCATGAGACACGGTTCGTTGCATAGTTAAAGAGTTACATTGTCGACTTTTAGGTGACAACTAGTTCTAATAACTACCTTGAAGGTGTAGACAAACCTCGAAAGGTTGTCATACCCGTCGAGTTCATGTCTACCAAGAGTGTCTCGAATGGTACTTTCTACTTGGACAAGTCATTTGCGAGACACGTTTACATTACTAGCGAACTAGCTTGAAATTATTACCCGTCCAGACAAGTCTTTTCGAGTAACTAACAGCTTTAGTTCCGTCAATTCGTTGGTTAAGTCTCAAGTACAGATTCATTTGCATTTTGCACAACATATTTCTTATCACACAATTTTCTCCCCTCAAAATGGCATATAAAATGTTATTTTTGAACGGTTGAGAATAAATATGACCATTTCGAGTGTTGCGGAAGATGACCACTATGAACAATTTGTGAACAAAGTTTTGATTCAAATACTCCCCTCAACTAGTGATATAAACAGTTTAGGTTTTGAAAAACATACGGAAGTACTTGTTCTTTTGAGCAAAACCTTGAAAATGAAAGGTTTAATAGGTTTTACTCAAAAGTAAGAAGCTTTCGCTCCTTTTATAAGGATTGTGGCAATCAAGCATACCACGGGTCCTTTCTTGTAAATTACGGGTTGTACATCATTATGTGTGCACAAGCCATAGACATATATCATCACACATCCAAAATATTTAATGAAAGAACCAAATCAAGGAGTACCGGAAGTGCATTGATGTTCCCGAGTACGAGCAGGCGTTGATAGCGGTGATGTTGATCCCGGGTCGACCACCAACAAAGCTTTCCAACGTTTTAATCGATCCCTTCGAACAACCGTTCATCAATCATGGTGATGATCCTTCTCACATTCCTCCGATCCCGAGAATTCCATCGCTTAGGATTCCCAATGTTTTCACGTATATCCTTCAATCGATAAGCTAATCCGTCCCTAACCATCTTGAGTATGATCTCCAAATTTGTGAAGCTCATTACACGCCATCAAGCAATTGCGATGAAGTTCATCGCGATAAACGACACCAAACGGTTTCTTGATGGCGTTAATTGTGATAGTTGGTTGATATCGGGAAGATCAAGCGTGGTGGAGTGAAGTTGACACGTGTCCGATATGATTCAACGGCAAGTCGGAGATCTTCAACACGTTCTTTTATGACTATGCGTCGATGAAAATGAGCGGTGACTTGATGAATTCACGTTGTATTTCGGTTGAAAATTGTCTCATGCGACCGTACTTTTGCAAGGTACATGTCTTCAATATCGTTGAGAGACAAATTCTCAAAGTCGACTTCACATAATGCATAATCCCTTTCATCCTGCCTTTTGACCACAATCTTCTTGAGAAAGGTGTAGTCCCATTTAGATGAAAGACCAACATGTTGGATGGCAACGATGTCTTTAGTACTAAACACCGCATGTTGTGACTTCGAACCGACGACACGTAGTAGATTCGTCGGCGTTCGGCGATGATGAATCCCATACAATGCATCTCGGTCGTATGCTTCCACCGTGTTGGAGAACAAGTGAGAGGCATGTTCCTCAATGGCAATGCAGTTTGAGTAGATAGGCTGCGGGGAATGGAAGTGTCAAGGATGTAGCATATTTCCTTGAACCATCGCCACCATGGAGAAGAAATTCCGTGTCTTTGTTGAAGAAATATCGGAAGGAATCCGTGGTTCATCTGGTTGGCCAATGGTCGGTAGAGGTTTGGTCCAATCGATGTAGTATGGAGGGTTGTCCCTTTTGTGAAGTCAATGTTTGCTTCGGGTTGAGCCAATCCATGTTTGTTAGACATAGCCCGAGCAATGTTGTCAAGGTGATATTCGACCTCGAGGGCACTTTCGAGTGTCTTTTAGAAGTTGAAACGCTTCATTCTTGATTCGCTTCAACTCGATTTCGTCATTTTCTTCACATGGAACTTTTCTTGTAAAAGTTTTGCATGCTCAATGTAGAACCGTCTACCAAATTCGACCTTCTTCGGGGTAGGGAGTGTTATTAACAAGAGTTGAGAACCATTCAAATTCTTGATTTTTTCGTCATCTAGCCAAGATACGACGTCGATCTGGCGCCTTCTTCTTCTTCTTTTCGACGGCCTAGATGATGATACAGGTTTCGAACTTGTTTGGGAGAGGTGGGTTGTTGTAGGGCTCAAGGACCTCTTCATCGTCACCACCCGTATACTCAAAATAATCACCGGTTTTCGAGTTAGGGTGGTAACTCGAATCATCCCGAGGTTTACCCGTAGAAGAACGAGGAGGGACTTTGTTGAGTAGGAGTCCGTTGGAGAGGAGGTGGCATAGAAGATGATTCACCAGACTTCTTTTGACGTTTAGCTTCATCATGCTTATCCTGATCCTTGTCTTCATCGTCTCTAGGATGTTTAGACTTTTCAGCTTCGAATCTACATGCTTCTTGGAGTTGGTAGTCCAACAATGCTTGAAACAGCTTTCCTTCATCAGAGGTAAATGTCCCAGATCGTTGAGGCATTTGTGTGACAAGCTTGGCCACCAATTCATTATCCGAGAAAACTATAGGATCAGATGGGTTAATTGTGACGGTTAAAGGTGTTGATCTTATAGTTTGCTTGGCTATCTGTATAAGATTTGGATATAGTTGTCTGGTGAACATCTCCTTTGTGACTTTAGGAACGATATTCTGAAGGTACTTGTTAGTGTAACCTTCGATCATTTCGTTCAGTTCCTCTTGACGATGACTTTTCATGAATTCCTGAATAAACTTCCTTTCTTCTTTCATCTTTTCATGCTCGTCATACAGATGCTGTATGTGATCAGCATAGAAATTCAACTTCTTTTGGAGAATGTCTTTCTTTCCGATTTGTTGTACAACTTTCACTATTCTTTGATGAGTCTGAGAAATCCAAGATCGAGGTGGTTTCTTCACAGATTTGGATGTTGATTTGGTTGACTTCTTTGATGGTGGTGGTGAGGAGTGAGATGAAGAATCTGATGAGGAGGAGACATGAGGAGGCTCGAGGTCCTTAGGCGGTTCAGAAGTTTCCTTCTGTGATCGTGTAGGACTTTCGAGCGACTTGTCATAATCAAGATCTTTATCTTTCTCGGACTTCTCGGTTTGATTTCTCAAAGTCATATTCGATAGTATCCTCCACAAGCTTTTGTTGTTGTAAAGAGTGGTGGCACGGATCCCTTATCGGGTTGATTAACCGCATCGGACACAGTGAAGAGTGGGCAAGACTACTTGATCCTCCGGGTCCACCCATTTGATCTTTTGCAAATTCTTGACTTTTTGAAGGTGTCTAACGAGTTTAAACTTCTTCCCGTAGGATTGATCCAGTTGCTCTTCATCACTTTCGAGCTTGAGCTTTGATCATACGGCACAAGCGCCGAGTCTTCCCTTTGCCATGTTCGGTTGGAGGACTAGGAGGTTTTGGCATCAAGGATTGTCATCCTTGCGCTTTCAAAGTAGGTAATCTCTTCATCGTGTCGCATACCTTGAGCTTTCGTCCAAAAGATTTCTTTGCGGTTCGGGCTTGGGGATTGGGATGGGAGTAGCTTCCTTAGATGGAACAATCCTCTTTGAAGGAGGGTTCCTCTTGGGAAACTTCCTTTGACTTTCTATGCTTAATGCACTTCCAAAGACTCGCCTCTTCCGGTTCTTGAGTAGGTGTCCCGAAGCCTTTTCATCAAGATGGCCAACTTTTCCTTCTTTTATGGCTACCCGATACCTTTTGTACGTTTCCACTTTTTGATTTCCTTTGTAAGAAGGTGAGCGGAAACTCAAAGACCTGTTTCTTCGTAGATGATTCTTTGATTCGACGGATAGTATGGGCTCACCAAGATGTCATGATTATCCGGGTCATTGAGTCTCCGGGATTTCGGGATGAAGTCCAAGGGCTCTGGATCAACAGTTTGGTGTATCCGACATAGGGAATTTTGGAGCCAAGCTTCTTATGAAACAACATCATATCTTCCCATAGCAAAGCTTCAATTATAATGTCCTTCTTGTTGATCAACGACTGAAAATTTGCGCTCCATGAGCTTGGGATGCTCATAGCCACCGTCACGACCGTAGACCGATTTGGTGATGATCATATAGAGTGTCCTCCATGGTTGAGGAATATTCTTGACTCCACGTGAGAGTGCTTCGTAATGATTCCTTTAGATTCATCATAACCAATATCTATCAAGAATTGCGTGACGCCTCTTGATGGGGGTAGCAAAGAAGTCGGTTGGAATGATGTCCGGAATGATGAGAACAACTCGTAAGTCATCGGGAGTGATAGTGACTTGTTTGTGATTAAGAGTCACATTCACAAGATTTTGACCGGTGATCCTCGCATAGAATCCCGAATTGTTGAATGTAGACCTCTGAACTGTGGCGGTGTGAGAGCATGTTTTGGTAGGGATGATTCACGAGAATATCCACCGCAATGAGACAAGAAGATTCGAGCATGTGAGGGTGTCAAAGTCAACCCTAAGGTTGTTCTTTCCAAGCTTTCTCGGATAACCTACGGAAAGATATCGACAATTGTAAGAACTTCTGATGCATCCACATTCATTTGTTCAGCCATGTCGTGATCTGAAATAACATTAGCCAAAAGAACCAACATATCGAAAGACATAATGTTAGTCAACAGAAGGTTTTATTGTCTAGTTATTGAATGTACAGTGTCAATGATTGTTATGAGTCCTAAGTCACTTGTTTGTCCAATAGTCTAATGACGTCGTGAAATGTTTCGTGAGTTAGTTAACTTTAATTTTTAGAGTTTATGTTATCACTTATTGTTCACAACATATCAAACATTTGAGTTTATTAGTGACATTATTGGTTTCGTGATGATATGATTAGTTTATTAACAAGTTTGTACACGTAACAATTCATAATGAAGGTCAATCAAGGCATAGGCGTAGTTTTGACAAAGTTAAGCGTAAACAGTAATGACATACGCGTACACGAAAGCTTACGCGTAGGATCCTAACTTACGCGTAAGAGAAGTTACGCGTAGGAAAGGGGGTCTTATGCGTAGGGCTTACGCGTAGGCGTATAAAGACCTTACACGTATGGCTTACTCGTAAGAGTAGACCTTATGCGTAGAGTCACTGTTTACGCATATCCTTCACAGGATACGCGTAGTCCCTTTGTAGAACCTTATGCGTAGAAGTTACGCGTAGGATTTCTCTTACGCATAACTTCCTACGCGTAAGGTAATCCTTATACGTAGAGTTGCAAATGACCTTGATTCTGAATATTTAGCGTAGCAAAGCCTGAAATAAGTTCATCAAATCATCAAAGTTAACACAAAACATCATTTTATCAACAAGTTATGGCATGAACATTCATAATGCAGTTATGCGTAGAAAGTCATACGCGTAGGTCAAAACCCTAAGGGTTAAGAATTACGCGTATGAATTTTAACCATAGGATTTTCACCATACTTTTTCTGGTAGTTTAAGAGTGTTGTGAGAGTCTTTAAACCAAGTATTAACATCTAGTTCGAGATGAATCAAAAATACCCAATTTTTAGAACTTAAACCCTAATTCCTAATTCTGAATCAATTAGGGTTTCTGGGTGGTTATAAGGCATGGATATGATCAACTCAACATCACATAAGCATAACACAACAATCTTTTTGACCAAAACACTTCACATTCGAAAATACCCAAATCGACTCATAAACCCTAATATTCAAAAAAACCATTAATTCGTGTTTCTGGGTATGTTTAGGTGATGAAAATGTGTTTATTGATGTTAACGAAACATTTTGACACAATATTTATAACCACAAACACCCATTCTTGATTGAGTGTTCATACGCTTATGCGTAGAACACTAAATCAAACATAGATCAAAATTTGACCGTTGGTTTTGTATAAGAATCAAAACCTATGTTTGTAAACACGTTAAGATCATAAAACCACTTACAAATTGATGATCCAAAACACAGATTTGTAGAAGGATTTTTAGGCATAGGATTTTAGTTGGTTGGAGAAATAAATGTGAAGTAAATGAGTTAGGTGGGGTGTTTTGTATAAAATAACTTTAAGGTTATGACAGTTTTGGTCCCTCCACCTTTTCCTTTTTCATACAAAGCCATTTAACTTCCATTTTGGTTACCAAGCAAAATTTTTAGGAAAGAAACTTGACGACACTCCCCCTCGACTTAAGAAATAATGAAAGGTTATAAATTTAGTCCGAGGAGTGTCATTTAATCAGAAACTTCACCACCATTGTTAAAGGAAACAACCGGGATATGATAACATGCAAGTACACAGATGTTTTGAAACAGTTAAGTGAAAATTTTCTCCCCCTCAACACTTCATCGTAAAAAATACTGAATTTTGAAAGATTATAGTGTTGAAGGAAGAAATGTACTTGCCATGTTGAAAGATTATAGATTAGAAGAATATTTTTGTTGTTTTATAAGATTTTATATTTTTGTATTTTGTTTTGAAAAATTTATTTACAAAAGATGTTTTGGTGTTTAACGGGTTTTAAGACTGCTTTTAAGGGTCATCCAATTCCTCTTGAGTCAAACACCTCATACCAATCCGGTGGATCACTCATTAAACCTAGCGGGAGGCAAGGCTTTGGTGAGAAGATCCGCCAATTGGTATTCTATACCCACAAAGTATAATTCAACGGCACTGCTCCACGTGGTCCTTGATGAAATGATATCGAAGATCGATGTTCTTTGATTTCGAGTCTTGAATCGAGTTGCACGAGATCGCAATGGCACTCGATTGTCGCAGACATCGATTCTCATCAAATACGTAACCATAGTCTTTGAGTTGTGTTCTCATCCGGATGACTTGAGCACAACACGCGGACATGGCTACATATTCTCGCTTCGTTGATGACAACGATGTACAATCCTCGCTTCTTTGATTGCCAAGACACCGCTTTATCACCAAGAAATTGTAGAGCTCTCAAGTACTTTTCCTTGAGTCTAAGCATCCTGCGTGGTCGTCGTCTGGCGATTAGTTCAAAACCGAATCCTTCGGATACCGGATCCCCAAGTTAATGGTTCCCTTGATGTATCGGAGGATTCTTTTAGCCTCGAGAGGTGGGTTTCAGCTTGGTCGCGATCGATAACGGAGCATAGATAAACGGCAAAGACAATATCAGGTCTGCTAGCTGTTAGATACATGAGAGACCCAATAATACTACGGTATTTAGTAGGGTCCACTAATTTCCCATGTAAATCAGCGTCTAGCTTCTTGGTATGAGTCATTGGTGTGGCATAAGTATCACAGGTTTTCATTCCAAATTTGTTTAACAGTTCAAGGGCATATTTGGACTGACTCAAGAAAATACCATGGGGTGATTGATGAACTTGCAGTCCTAGAAAGAACGTGAGTTCACCCATCATGGACATTTCAAAATTTTTCTTCATTAGTTTTGCAAAAGCGGTTGAAAAATTTTTATGTGTAGACCCAAAAATGATGTCATCTACGTAAATTTGAACAATTAAGATATGTGCCCCGTGATATTGTATAAAAAGTGTTGGGTCAACCGAGCCTTTGGTGAAATTATTAGCAATGAGGAAAGATGATAGCTTATCGTACCATGCCCGAGGGGCTTGTTTGAGACCATAAAGAGCTTTGTTCGGTTTGTAGACATGGTTCGGGAACTCGGGATCAACGAATCCATCCGTTGGTGACATAAACCGCTTTCTTTAAGTTGTCCATTGAGAAACGCAGCTTTGACATCCATCCGATAGACCGTCATATTCATATGAGCTGCGAACGCGAGAAATATCCAAACGACCTCAAGACGAGCAACCGAGCAAATGATTCTTCAAAGTCTATTCCTCTTCCCGACGATAACCCTTGGCAACTAGATGTGACTTGTTTCGGATGACGTTCCTTCAAAGATCCAATTTGTTTTTCCAAATCCATTTTAGACCAATGACGTAGACCCTGTGGGTCTTTCAACCGCCCATACTTCAAGACATTTGAATTGGTTGAGTTCTTCTGCATGGATTCAATCCAGTTGTCTTTTGTCATTGCGTCTTTAATGTTTTTAGGCTCAGATTAGCGGACGGTGAGTGCATAAATGCAATGTTCACCATCTGTGTGAAGACGTTGTCTCGCTGGACCGGTTGATTCGGGTTGCCAATAATATTAGCCGAGGATGGTCTTTTGTCCATCTATGTGTAGAGGTTGATGTTGGTATAGATTGTGCGATTCGAGGATTCAAATGGTTTGTTGAAGATTCCGCGACATCCGTGTGCAGCCTCATTAGCAAACGGGTTGAAGAACGCATTTGGATCAAAATCTGCGGTGGGGTACTTCATTCATAATATCATCACCGGTTCATCATTGTTGGAAGCGGTGTGTTCAACTGTTGTGTTGGAGTCAATCGGTGTAGGTGCATCTTCAACGATGAGTTGTTGTAGCAGTGTATCGTATAGGAATATTATCGGGTTGTGCGGTGAAATAATGGATACACCGAGCACGTTCATCAATATCGCCACCGAACGAGGAGCAAATAACCTTTCCATTTGTTGGCGAGTGAGTGGGGGCTTTGTTCGGTGATGATGGGGTTGAGGAAGTTTAAACGGTTGTGACCGGGTTCTAAGTCATTATACTCGAAGCCATTTCCGTAAGTTCATCAAAATGAGCATGAATCGTTTCCATTACCTCCTTAGTTCGACGATTCCAGATTCGAAACCTTTAGAGTTATCACAAGATCCAATAAAGACTCAATATCGCTTTGGCTTTGAGCTTTCCAAAATCATCACGATCATTATTCGGATAGCAAAGGGATCCAAATACATGAAAGTGTTTGAGATTCGGTTTATGGTTGTGGACAAGCTCGAAAGGTGTTTTGTTGTGGCGTTTGGTGATCATAGAACGGTTTTGAGTATAGCATGCGAGATACGACTTCGCCCATAAGTAATCTGGAAGTTTAGCATTGATTAACAATGTTCTTGCGCCTTCCACTAACGTTCGGTTTCGTCTTTCAACAACACCGCTTTGTTCAAGTGTACGTGCAATAGATGTTTGATGTTTGAATTCCCACTTTCTCATAGAATTCACGAAGGGTTTTGTTAACAAATTCGGTTCCTTTGTCTGCTCGAATTAGTCGGACGGTGTTGCGGAGTCGAACTCAGTATTTTCGTGAGAAAGGTGATGATCATTTGTGGAGCTTGGTCTTTGCTTCAAGAAAATAGACCCAAGTCTATCGAGAGTAGTCATCAACAATTACTAAGATGTAGCGTTTGCCATTGATCGTTTGCACGCGATCGGGCCACACAAATCCATGTGAAGAAGATGAAGCACATGTCGAGAGTCGTGTTCCACCTTTGAAGGAAAATAGGCACGAGTGCTTTTCCTTGTTCACAGGCTGAGCAAAGATGATCTTTTGAATACCGGAATCGTGGGAGACCTGCAACTAGTTTGTGTCGAGCAAGGTTGGTGATGGTTTGAAAGTTTAGATGTGAGAGACGACGGTGCCATGGCCAGGATTTTGTTGATGTTGCCTTTGAAAGTAAGCATATGGGAGATGAAGCAACCATGTCTTGCATAGAGATAGTGTAGAGACTAGAATTACACGAGCTAGACATTAGGTCATTTCCTTGTAGATCACGAATGAAACAAGTTTTCTCCCTGAAAGCAACCTCCAAATCTCCATCACAAAATGACCCATCGAAAGCAGATTATGACCGAGGCCTTCCACATAGTAAACCCTGCCGATTTCGATGTTCCCATTGACATAATATCCGTAGCCCATGATAGTTGCAAAGTGATCATTCCGAACTCGACAGCCCAATGAACTTTGCAATAAAGTTTGATAACAGTTTAAGGTTGCTGTCATGTGTCGGGAACATCCGCTATCAACAATCCGAGAATGATCTCAGATCACCGCATTACACACATGCATTTACATAGATGGAATAGAAGTAGATGTGGAACCCGAAATGTTAGAGGGTTCAAGCGATATATGAGACATGCACACATTAATGACTTTAGGCATCCATTTAAATCCTAGTGTGTTATATATCCATTTCGCCATCTATGACTACTCTTTACTTTAGTCTTAGTGAATGCACTAGGTGGTACTACATTCTTAGGAGGTGAAACCGAGCTACAGTGATGACAATGTTTTCCTTAGAATCTAAAGAAGGCGGTCTACCAAGCACGATCGAGAATGATTAGTGGGCTTAGAGGTATTCCGATTCTTAGGATTCCGTAAACGAGAGATTATAGCTTTAGCAACACATTTGTCATGACAATCGAATTCATACTTTTACGACAAATAACACAAGGTGCATCGATGAATATCAAAAGTGCTTAAAGGTTTAGCATTCGTTACCTCACTATTTCTATTACATTTGCCAAGCGCAACATCTATAGTGGAAGCAACGTGAGTCTTATTCATAGTCCTAGGGTGTTCTTCTACTTTAGCATTCCTTATTGATCTTTTCTTAGGTCGCAACTTCCTATTCTTCGTTTGAGTGCTCCTAGGTCGTGAAGTGCGGACGTTTGGAAAAGATGCAACTATTCTGTTTCAGAGAAGGAAGCACGTTAGCAACTTGTGATTTGGCGGTAGGGATTCTAGGTGCATGATTACTAAGTGTGACGGTGCTAATCTCTTAATGATGGTTGGCGGAAGTTGTTCATACTTTCCTAACATTTCTCTTAACTTAGAGATAGTGTGAATCAAATCTTGATTTTCGGACCGAATATTACCAAAGAAAATTCATGACTTCTCTAGTGTGAGCAAGATAGTGATCAAGTTCATTTGATGCTTCATGTCGAGTCTTATTGAGTAAATCAAATATGACACCATATTCCTGTTTAACTGTTACAAGTTCTTGTTCATATTTAGAGATTTGACTTTTCAAAGACACGTTTTGCTCAATTTTAGGTTCAGAAGATTTTGCACTCAACTGAGCCATTTTCTTTTGAAAACTAAGTTGATGATTGTGAATATCTTTTTCACACCAATGAAGACGACGTTTTGCGTTGTAAAGTTCGTTAAGTAATCGTTTATTTTCAGCTTTTAAAGACTCGATCTGAAGCACATTATTAGTATTCTCAACAGCTACCACAGAGTCAACAATGTCGCAGAGATATAATCGATGCATGTGGCAATGAATAGAATAACACAACATTATGGATATCGGCACGATAACATCTTCCAAGAGTCGATCAACATCTTTTCTCAAGATTTTCTTTTGCGTTTAGTATTAGAAATAGATGTTTCAGCTTTTCTTGAAAACGACCTTCATCACTCAAGTTCCTTATGAAAATCCTTTTCCCAAGCTAATGCACAACTTTTCAAATTTTTAACATTTGGTAAAAGATTTTTCGAAAATGTCTCTTTGTTCTCGCGCTAAAGGCGATTGAAAGTGTTGAACTTTGATTTCGAATGATGTTCTATCTCTGTTCTAATGTTTTGAGGTCACCATGAAAATATCAAAATATCTAAGAATTTTGCGATTTTCGTGTTTTGAGTTTACTTCATCGATTGAAGGTAAAGGACCATAAATTTGTGCATAGTCCGGTTGGGGATTAACATTAGAAGACTCGGTGTTTTGATGATAACCCGTGGTGTGTTAGAAGAATCCGTTGTTGTGACGAAAGTGACCGGTTTTGAATAATTAAAGGTTTGTTGTAAACAACCATTTTAATTTTGATCGACTCTCGTCTTCGCATCTAATTCCTCTTGACGATGATATTCAACAACACTCATAACCGTATCATTAATTTTATATTCGCACCGGAAACTTGTGATTTGGTTTGAATGTTTTGAGTGAAAGCTTTGGTTTGTAATCGCCTAGATTTGGTCCATATCCTTTTGGATTGGGTTTTAAAGTAAACTTTTCAATAGTGTTACTAATTCACCATGTTTGTAAACAACAGTTTTAAACTCTTTAATTTTGTTTTGCAAGCCAATAATTTACGCAAGAAGGTCATCTACCCGATTCGTTGAATGCTTTTGTATGTCGAGAACTGTTTTTGACAATTTAACAACTCACCTTAGCTTTTAATTTTCCAAGGTGAGAGCGTTAATTTGCTTTTTATGTTCATGTTTCATTGTTCTATTTCGCACAACAAAGCATTCTTCAAGCGGCTAGATCACGATCTGTCTCTAAATATTTTTCGTTTGATGAGATTTAGCAAAGCGGCTTCAAAACCTTTTCACGGTTTTCTTGAGTTTTGAAAAGTTGAGTTGCATTTGTAAGCATTCAAAATCCTTGGTTAACAAAGCATTTTGCTTTTAAGTCCTTATTTAATGCATAACATTTCTCCATTTTGATTTGATGGTCTTGAATTAACCGAGCAAAATGCGGAGGAGGCAACAGTTCGGCTTGTTCAACGTGAGTTACAACATGATTATTATTTAGATCCTCAAGTACAACCACGGAGTCAATTTGATTATCAAGGAAACCATAAGGTCATCTTGATCGTCAAATGTAACTACTGTGGTTTATTTGAAAATCGTCGAATGAGATGTATATGACTCATTTTGAATATCCGAGCCGTGCGGATTCGGATATTGGCGGAGATATTAGTTCGAGATATGATGATGGTTTGTTCGGTACTGAGACAAGCCATCGATGTCATACACTGGGCCTGTGTCACTCATGTGTAACTCATGCATATTAGCCATCAACATAATAAATTGCATTGGCTCGCAAGTCCTCCATATCATCATCCGAGTCGCATACGCCATAAAGCTCGTTCTTTGTTTGTGAGAGATCCACCGACTTCATCCTTAAGAGCCAATGAAGAGCCTCTTTGAAATAAGCACGCCCCTAGTCCTTGGCTTTGGGCATGCATTAGCCAGTGTCCCTTCTCATTGCGGTTGTAGCATCGAAGACCATTCAAACCATTACGAGCATTTCCTGTTCCACCACTTGAGCTCATTGTTATTCCTACCCATAGCATTAAACCCTTGACCACCTCCCATTTGACGACCATAACCATGATTACGAACTTCAACTCGTCCATTGTTCACAACAGCTGATTTCGTGTATTGGATGAGGAACGAATCGATTGTTGGATTTGTTTGTATAACGGCTAAAAGCATTAGCAATCATAACAAACCCTGTTGCAATGCTTGAACGGATCGATTCCTCATTAGTTTGACTATGAAGTGCTTGATCATTGTTGTTGTTGTAAGGAACCAATTGATTTTGTTGAGATTGTTTGTGATGGATCGTTTGGTGTGACCGAGGCGCTTGGTTGAGTTGCTTGTTGAGGAGGATAACTTTGTTGAGCATATAAGGCAAGTTGTTGATTTTCCGGATGTGTAGGTGGAGCAATTTGAGCACGGAGAATCCTTTCCCGGTCAACTTCCTTTTCACGAGGCTTCAAGTAATCGTACAACAATCCATATGTAGAATGATGCATATTCTTCGCTGACGGAGAAAATGACATACTTCTCCCATTCGGGACCAAGAATACTCGGGAACTTAGTATTCACCGCAATTCTTGGCATGATGATGTTGTGTTTATCCAAATCATTGATGATGTCGAAAATCGATGATGATAAGACTCTAGTGTCTCTCGATTCAATCATGAAGTGTTCATAAGCCAAGTAAATTTTGGATTCCAAATCCTCCCGATTGAGTCTTGATCCTTCCATAAGAAGATGAATATGGTCCCACATTTCCTTTGCGCCTTTTGAGCATCAACACTTGAAGAATTGGGTTAGGTAATCCTAAAAGGATATATTGCATTGCAAGCTCATCGACTTCATAGTGTAGAAGTTCGTAGCATTTAGATCTGCAACAAGAGCAATGTTGGTTTGTTCATCTCTTAGTGGAACAACATTAGGATCTCCGGGTACAATGACGAGAGGCATCTCAAATGAACCTTCCAAGATAACCTTCTTTAAGAACTTTCCATGTGGCTTCTTCGGATCACAAAACCTAAAGAACCTTATCACCCATTGATCGTAGTTTCTGGAGTGAGGATTGGAGGTCTATCAAGTGATCCACTTCATGAATTGATTGTTGGTCGCTTAAAGCTTCACACATCTTTGCAAACCAAGTGGGTTCCTTCATAGTGTTCTGGATGGATGTTGATTGAATTCATTTGTGTAGGGTTGAACTTGAAGACTTGGCGGTTTTGAACCATTTGTGGTGGGGAATTGCACCAAGTTGTGGAGTATGTTGTTGATTAAATTGTTGTTGATAAATTGCTTGTTGTTGATTCCATTGTTGATGTTGTGGACTTAGTTGTTGTTGTCGTTGAGGATAAGTGTAATGGAAATAGTTAGAGTATGGTGGTTGAGACATGTTGAAAACTTGTGTTGGTAAAATGGATCTTTGTAGTCGAATGAACCTTTGTTGATGAAGTGTCCTTAGGCGTAGAAAAGACAAGAACCAAGTAGCACTTATGCGTAAAAACACCAAAGTTACGCGTAACAAAGAGAAGTTACGCGTAGTATTTAGCTTACGCGTAAGTAGGAAAAAGCACTAAAGTTAGGCGTAGACAAAAGTTAGGCGTAGAAAGTTAGGCGTAGGATTTTCTTAAGCATAAGACTAGGCTTAGGCGTAGGAAAAATCTTAGGCGTGGGATTTCTGGCGTGGCTTATGCTTATGCGTAAGTTTAGGGTTTTTGCTCAAATGATCTTTACACTATCACGGTGCAAAAGATATCCAAAGTCGACGTATTTTCGGACTTATCCAAGTAAGAAAACACGGAATAAACCACGAAAATGAAGATCAAACCAAGGAAACACTTACGCGTAGTTTTAGGGTTTTACTACGCGTGAAATGCACGAAATTTTGATTACGTCCAAAAGTGTTTCTAAACCAGTTTTTGTGTGATAAAATAGCTTCAATAACACCAAAATACACAAAAGTGTGAAACTTGATGAACCAAAACCTCTAAAACAGTTACGAGTAGGATAGAACCCTCGATCAAAAAACAACTATACACGCATAAAGTTTGAAACTTTTTGCCAAAAACAAGTATTTTTAACACCTTAAAACGTTGAAAGTACAAGAATCTTGGATTAAAAAGTAAGCGAACCAAAGTATCAAACGTGCGTTTTAGGCGTAGGACCGAAACCCACTTCAAAAACAAACACGATTCACCCAACTAGTAGGCTCTGATACCACTGTTAGGTCACTAGTTTTACAAACACAAGTAATATAGAAAGAGATAAGGCGATTGAACAAGTAAAACCACACACACACACGTTAGACTAAGATGGTTATGCGTAGAGTGTATGTAAAAGAAAAACTTGAACAATCAACCCTCAAATGAGGGTTTACAAGAGTATTTATAGGAGGGAAGCTAGGGCAACACTCCTAGTTCCCTTCCTTTCCTTTATGGGCTTGGGCCTAAGCTCATGGGCCTTCTACATAAGCTTAAGGCTAATAACAAACATAAAGGCTATAATAAAGCTAACTATTACATATTAATTACTAACACTTGATTATGGTTTAGGAGTGATTCCAACAAATAAAAAAGTATAACTAACTGGATTCACAAAACACAAAGAGGCCGAAACATTAAAGTCCATAAAAGAAATATATCTGACTGGACTTTCACTACAATAGAATCACAACAACACCTCCTTCTCAAGCTAGGGTTTTTAAGTGGTTTTCCTCTTTCTTCCAAAACACATCAAATCATTTTTTAAAATAAAATTTTCATCAACACCAACAACTACCGATATGTTTGCCATTGTCCACCACCACAATCATCATTAATCAGGACCATCCTCCATTGATTATCATCATCATCATCAGTAAGTGGATTAAGATTTTGATTCATGATTATAGATAAAATATTTTTTTTCTTCTATATGTTTAGTAATTAGTTATGTTTAGTAATTAGAAAGTTGAACTCTAGTTATCTTAACATGTGAAGATAAGTTGATGTTTTTAGTTGGCGCCCATTATTAGCTTAGTTCATGTAATAAAACCTCCTGAGCTTCAAGGTCTTGTATATTAATTATAAATAAAGAGAAACTTATGGCGGTTGAACCTACCTCATTTTTATGTACTGTAATTGTTAAAACTTGTCTACGTAATTAAATGATTTTTTATACACGATTATTAATGATTTGTAAGAATATCTTCGCGTGTGAAGATTTTCAACAAGATTGATGTTTTGATCTTACTCACGTTCTATTTATACTAGAGTTGAAAACATAGGAAATATTGATGTTGCATAGATAGCACATAAACAAACATTAAAACAGTTTTCGACAACTAAAAAACTAATATGATACTAAAAACATAAAAAGACCATCATCATAAACTACTTTTTAGTTCCAGAGCTCTCTCCCTTGCTTTTCTTATTTGCTTTGACTCGTTGAAACAGATTTTCAAGACTACTAATCTTATTTTCCAAATTATAATTATCTTCAAATCTTGTAGCATTATTCACTTGTTGCTCCACTTCGTTTTTATCATCTTCCTCAGTTTGTTGCACCACCTCGCTTTGCTGCATCACCTCACTTTGAAACTCTTCCTCCACCAGATTTTGCTGCATTATCTGACCTTGCTGCACCACCTCACTTTCAGCCTCCTCCTCATTCTCTAGATCTTCCTTATCTTCATCTTCTTCCTCCTCTTCCCCATTAAGTCCATAAATCTCATTCCAGTAGAAGTCTTGGCGACGCAGCCAAGTAAGGATATTTGTCCTCATCCACAAACTCACTTGCCTATACGAACCATATTCTAAAATCGGTTCTTCCCCAAAAGCATCTAACACTGCATCAAAAAGCAAATAGCTGTTTAAGACAAACTCATACTCTTCTTCATCATTTTGAAAGTTTCCATTTGGTGTTGCCATTGTTCTTGAGTGAGAATAAGAGAGAAGAAAGTGAGTGTGTGTGATAATAAGAGAGCAAAATTATGTAGTACAATATGGAGTAGAGAGTAGATAAAATAAAGTATCTTTTACACGTTGTTGTACTTTAGTGAGAATACTGTCAAAAAGTATATTATATAATCAGTAACAAGACTTATCTTTAAATTCTGTCACAAATAATCTTACCTTTTTTCTTATCTTTACATTGTGCTGCAGTTGATATAATTTTTAATAAGAAGTATTTAGAAATATTAAATAATCAAAAGTATTAAATTTTACAACATGTCTCGTGATGCAGTAACTTATAACAGATATGCAGTAATTTAATTGAGATGCATTATGCTTTAGTTTAATTTAGTTTTTAATTGAGATACATTAATTTATAAGAGATTTGCAGTAATTTCTTGTTTAGTTTGGTTGTACAAATGTTCTTTTCAATTGAGTTGAATTTTACTTGTACAGGTTATTTGCGGCTTCTATGGCATCCATATCAGTTTCTATTTCTAGTTCTCGGCGTTTTACCTCTGATATAATAGCAAATGGAACTCTAGCATCAGAGTCAGATTCCGAGAAACAAAACTAACAACAGGAAACTTAGTGTTAATATAACCAGCAGAAACCAAACTATAAGCTTCATCTTAATGTTAACATTTATTTCTCGTACCATTTCAATTTCCTTTATTGAATCTTGATGACAATAGAAAGCTAACATGTCTGGACAATTTCTAGAATTAGCATGGTTTCTTAGCTTAGCAAACTTAGGACAACTTGCCATTATGTTTTCTTAGTTATTTTACACAACTAAGCAGTTGGTTTGTAAAAAAATTAACATGCGCATTTGTGTTTTCTTAGTAAAGGCAACCTTCTTTTTAACATATGTGATCCATGTTCTCATAATTCAATCTTTCACATGATGCACAGACCCTCCACTATTATTCAATAACATCAAAAGAAAAATTGACAAGTGGTACACTATTATGAGTGGTTGCATTCCACATTTAGAATTTTTGTCCTTATCATTCAGGCTTTTAAAAATAATGCATGAATCATTTACTGTCATTCAATATCAAACAACAAAAAATAGCCAATTAATTTACTATATATGCAGCCACTTTAAAAACCAGCCACAAATTGCCACTAGATTTGCTTTTTTCACTTACACATACTCACAAGAGTTACTATTTATGAAGACACATTGAAAACAGTTTCTACCTAACCATTTACTTCAAAAGGTTTCTACCTAATCATCACATGCTAATTTTTTTTGTTACAACAACTTTACACATGTTTTGTTTCTAATGTTCTTACTTTTATTAAGTTTATGCAGTGGCAATGGAGCATGCAACTGCAGAAAAAAGGAGGACCAAAAACACATAAAAGAAGAAAGGAAACTAAATGTTAACTTAACAATCTAAATGTTTGAATTCGCATTGTTAAAAACTGATATGTTTTGCAACATATTTTTGCTGTAACTACAGAAATATATGCTAAAACATTCCTAATCTTTTGTGTAAAAGTCAGACTCAACGTATGTTATGTTTCCATGACAAGGTACTAATCTTTTTGTAAGGTAATTACAGTTGGGCTATAGAAATATGTAATAGTTATTAATCTATGTCTGCTCTCTACCTCGTATAAAACAAATTTGGGACAATTGAGAGCTTATATGAGCTTGTTAAATAGCTGCAAAAGTGGGCTGCAGGGTGTTTTACTTTTTATGACACATTATAATGTTGAAAGGGTGATGCTTTGAAGGGCAAATTAAGATACTAAATAAGTTTGTAACAGAAAAATAAGCTAAAAAACATATTTAAAACACAAACTAAAAGATCATTTGAATTTTTTCACATGTGAAGTTTTTATAGATTTTTAATTTTTTACTTTTTTATTTTTCTTTTTAATTTTATAATATTTATAATAATATTTTTTCCTTTTTATGTTTTTTGAATTTCAATTTTACTAGTATTTTTGTTGACATTTGTTTGATAATATGTTGATATTTTTAACTTTGTTGAACGTGATTTGTTTTTACAACTGAAAGAAAAATTGATAGAATTACAAGAATATCTTTGGGTGTGAAAGATTTGAACAAGGATTGATGCTTTCGTCTTACTTGCGTTCTATTTATACTAGAGTTGAAAAAATAGCATATATTGATGTTTTATAGATGATTATTTATGTTTTGTATGAATATCTTCACGTGTGAAAATTTTTGAGCAAGTAAATGAATCTTTTGAAATTTCTAGTGTATAACGATAACCCTTTTATGTTGGGCTTTAATATTGGACACAAAGATGTTAATATTGGGCTAAAAATTTAAATAATACAAAAAACATTTAAAATTGGTAGCCACAAAAAAAAAATCAAGTTTATATAATATGAAAATAAAAAACCTCAAAAACCTTAGTAGGCAGGAAACTAAAAAAATTGGTAGCAACAAATTCAACAGAATATAAATTCGTTGTATTTCTTTTTGGATTTTATTTTAGGTTTTACCATTTTATTTGCTTATAAAGTTATTTCAGGTTAATTAAATTTCCGTCATTTGACTAATTAACAACTATGGTTGTCGGAGTTAATTTTTAATAAAACAATTACATATCGCGTTTGCTTGTGCAAATAATGCAATTCTACTAATTTTAAAATTTTTAGAAAATTTAAAAAAAGACAATTAAAATTTTTAATTAAACTACATGTGTTGGGATCTAACTTATATAGTTGGGATTTAGACTAACAAGGAAAATAATTTCAAATACATTTCAAGAAAGATTAAATAACGTTTTGAATAGTGTTGATCCTTTTAGAAAAGAGCAGTTTAAATAAGGTTTCTGCTGACTGTGGAAATGTTTGTTTCTGCTGGTTGTTTAGTGTTTCTGCTGGTAGAACATGTTTAATGGTCAAACAATTTTTCCTACGGATTGACTCGCGTTTCTACTCGTCACATGGGAAAAGGGTAATTTTTGGGATTAAATCATTTAAATTGGTCAAATAATCTTTTTATGTGATATAATTGGCAGTTAATTTGCAAAATAGCGTAACTTTTCAAAACCCCCAATTTCCTATTTGACGATTCAATTAACATACCGTCTCTTTCTTCTGTCATCAATCTGATGGTAATTATACTTAATGGCGACTTTAAAATTCAAGGGAGACCATAACAAGGTGGCCTATCTGGATAAATCAAAAGGAAGTGAGGATTATCATCAAATCCTTGACTTTTTAAACCGCTCTTCACTCAGGTATGCTTTGACACATTGCCCTCCCATTGTCTATGACTCGTTAGTCAGGCAATTCTGGGCCACAACCTCTACAAGAACTCTTGAGGGTAGGCCCCAAGAAATTGTAGCAACCATTGATGGTAGTGAATGTGTGATTTCTGAGTCATCTATTCGGACTCATCTTCATTTGAATGATGGGGAGGGATTGTTTGATTTTACCCAGACCGAGATTCTTGAGGGTATGGCAACCCTTGGTTATCCAACTGACGGCACATTTACCTTTTACAAGAACCGATTTTCTCCAAAATGGAGATTTCTTGTTCACACCCTACTTCAGTGCCTCAGTCCCAAGTCAGGAGGTCGGAATCAATTTTCAAGCTCTCTTTCCTCTGGTATTATTTGCCTATCTGATGGGAGGACCTACAACTTTTCTTGGTATATTTTTAGGGAGATGGTTGGGAACATAGGGGCTAATACTAAAACTAAATTTCTCATGTACCCTAGGTTTCTCCAAATGATATTAGGTATTCAGACCACTGATACTACACCCATGGCCATGGTTAGGCTTACTTCCAAATTATTTGCCAACATGAAGACTAAGTTTGATGGGGTCCATAAGCCCCTATTGCCAGCTATGTTGCCTAGTGGCAATGATGGTGATGGTACAGTTGTTGCTGCTGGTGGTAACATACCATTTCCCACACCTGGCAATGATGGTCTTGATGAAACAGTTGATGTTGGTGGTAATATACCACCTCCCACACCTGGTAATGATGGTGCTGGTGCAGCTGTTGTTGCTGGTGGTAATCTACCACTTCCCACACCTGGCATAGATGGTGTTGGTGCAGCAATTGCAATTGCTGGTAACATACCACCTTCTTCATTTGAGTCTGCTGATCCTACTGCAAAAGATGGTGCTGGTGCTAATCCACCATCTCCTCCCAGTCATAGCACCTATGCTGACCCAGGCACCTCTACAAGGCAACCAACTCCTAGTCCAACTAGGCAGACTTTTGAAAATGATACATTTTCAGGTGGTAATTATAATGCTTCTCCTTCAATGTCCAATGACGCTCCACACTCACCGGGTAAACATACTAGTGGAGCTGAGGATTCTGATACTCTCACGTCTATGTCCTCTTTACTTGACAGGTGCATGCAGAAGGTTGATACTTTGGAGTCAAAACTCAGGGACACCAAGAAAAATCTTGGTCGTGCAATTATTAGTTTGATTGCCAGAGTCAATCATTTGGAGGGGCAGCTTAAGAGGCGTAAGAGATATGTTGTGCTTTCTGACTCGGAGGATGAAAACGAAGCACCAAAGGATGATATTGACATGGATGCTCTCCACGAGTTGGAAAGTGTCTCACTAGCATATGCCAATATAGAGGATCCAGAGCCTGAACAAACGGAGGAGTTTAATTCTACTTTCCAGGAAGCTGAGGTTAATGATGAGATTCCAGTTTCAGACATATCTTACATGTCCTATAGCAGACGCAGCTTTTGAGAGGTTAAGTTCTCAAGTTTTTGTTGCTCAGACCTCCATTGCTGCTGCTCAGGCTGATCCTCCTCAGGCTGATCTTGTTGCTGGTAGTTCATCTGTTGCTCCTGGTGATGCATTTCCTTCATTTCATACTATACTTGCACATGTGAAAAAAATCTATACTTGAACATGTGAAAATTTTAAAAATGGTTAGATATCTTTTTTAATGATATGAATGATAAAGTTTAGTAATATATACAGTTTTCAATATTTATAAAACTATAGTATATTTCTCTATTAAAAGTTGTAAATGTTCTCATGATTTAATGAAAATAGGTGAAGATGCCGGAAATAATGATGATCATTTCGAGGGAGAGAATGCAAATGATGAGTTTGTTGAAGATGCTGTAAATAACAATGTTGATGCAACTGATATAGGTAAAGATGCTGTTACTTCAAATAGATACATAATTAAGTAGAAACCTCATATATTTTTATCAGGTTCATTGAACTCTGTAAGTTTAACCAACGAGTGAATTACTTGTCTCACTTTGACTGATATGATTCTCATATTATTGATTCTGTGAAAATTTGTTATTTTACATGTTCAAAAAATAGGGATGGGACATGCTTTTTTGAAAAAAATCTATACTTGCACATGTGAAAAAAATCTATACTTGCACATGTGAAAATTTTAAAAATGATTAGATATCTTTTTTAATGATATGAATGATAAAGTTTAGTAATATATACAATTTTCAATATTTATAAACTATAGTATATTTCTCTATTAAAAGTTGTAAATGTTCTCATGATTTAATGAAAACAGGTGAAAATGCTGGAAATAATGATGATCATTTCAAGGGAGAGAATGCAAATGATGAGTTTGTTGAAGATGCTGTAAATAACAATGTTGATGCAACTGATATAGGTAAAGATGTTGCTACTTCAAATAGATACATAATTAAGTAGAAACCTCATATATTTTTATCAGGTTCATTGAACTCTGTAAGTTTAACCAACGAGTAGATTACTTGTCTCACTTTGACTGATATGATTCTCATATTATTGATTTTGTGAAAATTTGTTATTTAACATGTGCAAAAAATCTATACTTGCACATGTGAAAAAAATCTATACTTGCACATGTGAAAATTTTAAATGACTATATCTTGTTATATTCATAATTAAGTAGTTGCTAATCTCTAAGATTTAATGAAACAAGAGAAAATGCTGAAAAAAACAATGTTGTTGCAACTGATACAGGTAAAGATTATCCTACTTCAAATATATTAATAATTAATTATATTTTCATTCCGTCCATTGAAGTCTAAGCTTACAGAACGACTAGATTAGTTGACTCACTTTGAATGATATGATTCTGTCTCCCTTCTTTTAGTATTGCCATAATGGATCGTGACTAATCCAAATATACCTACTCTTCCTGGTGCAGACACAAATGATTCTTCTGGCCTCATTAACAAAGGGAAAGCAGATATGATGGATGATAACAGTTCTTCTGATCAAGAAAAGTTGTTCAAAAATTTAGAAAAAGAAAAACTTGGAGAGAATGATGCCGTTCTTTCAACTGATACTAATACGGATGGCACTTCTGTTCCTGCTGGCAATAATCCTATTACCTCTGACATGACTTCTGCTGGTGTTGCTTCTGCTGGTCTTTCTATGGCTAGTACATGTATACCTACTGTTCTTGCTGCAGACACAAGTGATTCTTCTGGACTCATTAACAAAGAGAGAGCACATACGCTGGATGATGACACTTCCTCTGATAAAGACAGGTTCTTTAAAAAAATTGAAAATGAAAAACTTGGAGAGGGTGATGCAGTTCCTTCGGTTGATACTAGTACTGAGAATGATGAAGAATTCGCAAGAAAAATCCAAGCTGAGGAACATGCAAAATTTGCAAGGAGGATACCAGTTGAGAAAGAAGCACAACTGGCTAGCACCCTAACCACCTAGAGAAAAAAAGAATTGGATGCTCAATCTATGATGTATAGTGACGCTGATCGGGCTAATATTTTGGCTAACGTTGCAACAAACTCTTCTCTCAAACATGAACTATTAGGAGATGATGAGACAGACGATGACTATGCTGCTAGAATGTTTGCCTTAATAGAAAAGAATAAGCAGGCTATTGATGAACGTAAGGCTAAGGAGAAACGGGACATACCAATGACTCAAGCTCAGCAAAGAGAGTATATGCGAAATTTTGTGAAAAATCAGAGTTGCTTTCTCTCTGGCTCTGGATGGACCATGACTCAAATCAAGCGATTACCTGATGCAAAGCTACGGGCAGAATATGAGAGGCTTCGACGGGCCCTTGAGAATGCTCAGATCTTAAAGTGTAGGAATAGTTTGAGCAGCTCTAAACCACTGTTAGATGAACCTTCTCTCAAAAGGCTTAAGACTTCTAATATTTGTCACTCTTTTGTTGAGGTTGTTGCTGGTTCTTCTCAACATGATGGGTCTAGTCAACCTACTGCTGATGCTACCTTTTCTTCTAAGGAGTTGGTTACTGCTCCTTCTATCTCTGTTTCTAGTCTCTCCACACAAGAAGCACCATCTGCTTCTTCTGGTGACAAACCCTCCATTCCTGCTGTTCCTTCTGTGGAGACACCTAAAGCTCCGATACCTTTTGTTTCTACTCCAAATATCTATTCACATACCTCTTCCAGGAAGCGAAGGAAGTCTTTGGCTAAGAAGCCTACTCCTAAGCCAATTGAGGACTTGGATGATCAGGTTTTTCTTAAGTTTGATTCTGAGAGTGAACCTGATGATGATCCCCCTCTTCTTTGAAATGATATTGCTGCATGGAAAATCATGTTTGCACCTCTTGGAGAAATCAATGCAATAATAAGGGTTGATGGTGTCACCAAGTACTTTACCTTTCTTAAGGAAATTTTGCATATGGTGAATAGGCAAGACTTAATCTATCTCTATGGAATGGTGGATAATCATTATGCAACTTACACTGCTACAGGGGTTGGTCTCAAGCTTTGGAATGATTTAAAGGTATTGATGGACTCCCTTGAAGGTGGAGATGCTTACTCAGTTTGGTCCAACCAACAGTTTTGGCAAGTGAGGAGTTGTAGGTTATACGTCTTCTCCAATGTTCACATATTGGGGACTATGACTTGAGAAGTGCTATATATGTTTGTGGATGTGCCATATCCGTTGACGGCCAAGCTTATAGAAAGGATGCTTAAGCACAAGTTGGAAATTGGAAAAATGGTTGTTGGTAATGACTTAACTACTACTGAGAAATTGGTTAGGTTCATTAAAAATCAACTTGCTGATGCTTAGGTTCCTGGTAAAATTAAAAATAAATAAATAAATTAATTAATTAATTAACAAATAAATAAATAAGTAAAAATAAAAATAAAAATTATTTTAAACTAACCTATATATAATAAATCTTTTTCTGGAGTGCTATGTTTTCAGGTTTTGAGTGTTGGTTAACCACCAAAACAACAAATGCTGTGATTATGAAATCCATTGACAGATGCTGACTTACTCAAAATAAGATGGTTCTCAATGTACCATGGTCTGATAAACCAAAACATTGGCTACTCCATGAGCAAACGGCTCTGGTAAAGAGATCTCAAATCCGTTGATGGCTGACAATTTGACAAAAATTGTATGGTGCTCAACTCACCATATCTGTGTAGATGAAGAGTGGGCTAGCCCACAAGTTCATGGCTTGTGGTAAAGGCAGTGAAAACCATGGCTAGTCCTGAGTAAAACGGCTACATGTAAAGACATATCAAATCCGTTGATGGATGTGATGATTTGCCCAAAATCATTAGGGTTTTCCAACTCACCAATGATTCACGTTCCAAGAGTTGGACTGGTTATTAGTTCACCAGGGTGATGCCATAATTCCACCAAAGGACTAGCTAGCCCAAGAGTGAGTAGCTACTTGGTAAAGGCTCATTAAATCTACTCTTGCTGCTGGTTACTACTTATGTTGCTGCTGGTGTCTTATTGTTGCTGCTGCTAAAGTCTATTGTTGTTGTCTTATTGTTGCTTCTAAAGATCATGTATAAATCAACAAGCTTTGGAAGCCGACATCTATATGAATGCAGACTGGTTCTTGCTGGTATAGTACTTATATGGTTATAGTAATAGTCAAACCAGTTTATGTTTAGAAGTTTGTTAGAGAAAGGGATATGCATGAAATATATTAGGAAATGATAATGCATATCTTCTCTACACGTTTTCTAGTAAATGTCGTTTAGGGATTCTTGTAATATATACTAGGAAGTGATAATTATTTTTGTGAAATTATCTTCACATGTGTAGTATCTTTAATTAGGCAATTTAAGGTTTTATTAAGTTTTCTTCACATGTGAAGAAAATCAGAATGCATTGGATAATTGAGGTATATAAGTGCGAAAATAAGTGTAGTTGTAATATCTTCAATTAGGCGATCTAAGGTTTTATTAAGTTTTCTTCACATGTGAAGAAAATCAGAATGCATTGGATAATTGAGGTATATAAGTGCGAAAATAAGTGTAGTTGTAATATCTTCAATTAGGCGATCTACGGTTTTATTAAGTTTTCTTCACATGTGAAGAAAATCAGAATGCATTGGATAATTGAGGTATATAAGTGCGAAAATAACTGTAGTTGTAATACTTCAATTAGGTGATCTAAGGTTTTATTAAGTTTTCTTCACTTGTGAAGAAAATAAGAATGCATTGGATAATTGAGGTATATAAGTGTGAAATAAGTGTAGTTGTAATTTCTTCAATTAGGTGATCTAAGCTTTTATTAAGTTTTCTTCACTTATGAAGAAAATCAAAATGCATTGGATAATTGAGGTATATAAGTGTAAATAACTATTATGGTATGACTGAAACATGTTGCTGCTTCTTTTTAATTGTCGTTAAGATATCTTTTACCGTGTTATAATTTACTATGATTCAACATGTGTGGTTTGCTATTTGCAGATGCTTTCGCCGTTCAGTTATTGAAAGATATGATATGACTGAAACTTCATGTGTGGATGATGCTGATAACTTGAATGGTCATGTTGATTCACTTAATCCTGCATGTGGTCAGTTTTAATTCTTTGCTTTATAATGATCAGTTATGAGAAAATGCATCTTTATATGTCTTTAGCTCTCAGTTTCATAGCATTTAGATTCACTCATGTCCTTTGTGTGATTACCTCTTACCCTAGTGAATATTGTATATCCTCTCTTTTTTTCATGGTTTTTTGTATAGATGATCACATTATTTAGATCAATCTTTGCTTTTTCTATTAACTTCAAAATGTACTTCTCTACAGTTTGAAGTTATTAACTATTAGAATGAGTCTTAACTTCAGTTTTTCCAGAGCCTTTTTTCAGAAGTAAAACATGTCGATGATCCTGAGATGAATCATACCTCTGATGATCAACCTCATTCTCGAGGTGAAATCTGTGTTAGGGGGCCCATTGTTTTCCAAGGCTACTACAAAAAACAGAGTCCACACGTCTGTAACTAATCTCATTTCATTCTTTTTCTTGAGATCGAAGAGATATAAATTGGTTCAACTGATTTGAAATTACACTTAATTGTGCAGAAGAGAAGTAATTGATGATGAGGACTTGCTTCATACAGCATATACTCACTCTTAAGATTATAGATAGGTAACCTGAGTCTTCATATTTTTGTCTACATAGTTATAATTTGACAAGTGAAACTTCTGATTGTTGCTTTTGGAAGTGATTTTCTGTAGATACTTTACTAATACAAAATTACTGCGTTGCGGCCAATGGAAAACTATGTATTGGTTATTTATGTAATGTCAAATTGATTGGTGACAGGAAAACATATGTAAGTTGCTGCTGGTGTCTTATCATTGTTGCTGCTAAAGTATTTTTTTGCTGCTAAAGATCATGTATCAATACACAAGCTTTGGAAAGCCGAGATTTATCTAGAAACTTGAAATTAACCTTGTAAAATTAAAGTTTAGGGGAGTCTTGTTAGAAATTATTAAAATTGTAATAGTACATTGTTGCTGGCGTATGAGGTTCCTGCTGTAAAATATATAGTTCCTGCTGGTATAGTAATTATATGGTTTCTGCTGTTAATGCAGACTGGTTCCTGCTGGTATATTAATTATATTGTTATAGTAATAGTCAAACACGTTTATTTTTAGAAATTTGTTAGAGAAATGTATATGCATGAGATATATTAGGAAGTGATAATGCATATCTCCTCTACACGTTTTCTAGTAAATGACGTTTAGGGTTTCTTCTAGTATAAAAGAAACTCTCAAAAATGAAAAATGTATACCTTGAAAAAACACTTTTAATAGTTGAAACTTGTTTTTGAAGTAAACTATCTACATGCTTGACCCAATTTTGTTCATATTTTATTTTATGTTGCATATAAAAGCATGAATATTATAATTTAATTTATTTGGTCATCAAGAAAAAAAATTCAGTAATATAATCAGAATATTCTAATTTAATTTATTTGGTCATCAAGGAAAAAAAATTGTGTTGCCCTCTATTATAAATTATGTCATTTCATTTTCAGATACAATCCTTTTATCTTTTTGCATTAATCTATATATTGTAACAAAAAAGTTTTAGAATCACATGCTAATAAATTAACATTATCTTTTTGCATAAATGTTATCACGAAAAAACTATAATAAAAAAACATTAAAACAAGAAGTAGGTGCACCGTGCACGTATGTAGTAACTTTGTGCAAATATGCATTGCAATATATCTAATATTCTACTACTACGGTACCTGAAAATATAGCTTTTTAGTTTATCATCCATTTAGATTCATTTATCATATGAAATATTATATAGAAATATAAAACTACAACCCCTATACCAAAATATATACATTTTCATATGATCTTACGATCCCAATCTGATCCTAAGATTACGATCTTGCAAAGCCAAAAACGATCCTAGGTAGGATCCCGATCCTGACAACCTTGCTTTTTAGGCCCAACTTAATCAAAATATAAAAATACAGTCAAAAAAACGATTAAAATATATAGTCAATAATATACACACCTAACACCGATAAACTCAACCACACACTCCTATCTAACTCAGTTAAAGACAACACAGATAAACTCACCCACACACTCCTATCTAACTCAGTTAAAGACAGAAAAATAATAATCAGCTTGGATTTTTGAGATAATCAATCAAAAACAGCAAGCATATTATAATCAGCAGATTGAAAAAAGGTAGAATTCAAAATCTTATTTAATTGCTTAGATCTATGAAAATATGGTGATTGATTGGAATATGTGATTGATTGGAATATTAGGAAGTTCGGTAAGCTTGCTTATTTTGTTTATTAATAGTGAAAATGTGATTGATTGGAATATTAGGACTAGGGCACGTGCTATTTGATAAAATACCCCACTAATTTAGTAGAAAAGTTTAAAGTTTTCGCATGTGAAAAGTTTAAGCTATTTGTTAAACCTTTTAAATGCCGAATTCAAAATCTAATTTAATTGCTTAGATGTATAAAAACATGGTGATTGATTGGAATATTAGAAACTTCGGTAAGCTTGCTTATTTTGTTTATTACTAGTGCTAATGTGGTTGATTGGAATATTAGGAATAGGACACAAGCTATTTGATAAAATACCCCACTAATTTAGTAGAAAAGTTTAAAGTTTTCACATGTGAAAAGATTTAGTTGTTTGTTAAACCTTTTAAATGCCGAAATGAAACTAATAGTTACATATGTAATTGTTTGTATATCTCAACAGAAATTAAATATGAAGAAGCCAAAAAGAATAACAAGAAGCCAAATTGTTGAGAAGAAACTTACAGAAAAAAGAACAACAAGAAGCCAGAAAGTAAAAGATGATGAAGGAACAAGTAAAAGAAAAGGAAGAAAGACAAAGGAAAGTACTGAAGCTTCTACTCTTCTAAGAAGTTAAAAACAAACAAGGGAAAAATGACCAAAAAAAACAATGCTAAAAAGAAAATTACTATTAGAACAAAGACCGCAGCAACGGCTCTTTTTTCCACTATGAACGTTTTAAATGCCGAGAGAAGAAAATGTTTGATTAAAATGGGGTTTGGAAGTTTGATTGGTATGAAGATACATGAAATTCCAGGTGCTTTAGGGTATTATGTTATTTCAAAGTTTGACATTGAAAAAATGAGTTTAGCGTTAAGTAATGGTTCTATTGATGTTACTGAAGATAAAGTTCATCAAATTTTGGGTATACCTGTTGGAGGAATTTCAATAGAGTGTTTGGAAGAAAGAAATGCAGATGATCTGTTCATCAAAGAGTGGTTCCAACAGTTTCAATCAAAATCTGGAAAAAATAACATCCGTCCAAATGATATAATGGATGTTATAATTACAACAAATGATTATGGGAACCTATTTAAAGTGAACTTTCTAATGCTTTTTGCGAACACGATGGGGATGTGTGAATCTTCAGGAGCATGTAGCTTATCTGTTTTGACAAAAATAAATGATGCTATCCTGGAGAAAGCTGAAACTGTAAATTGGAGCAAGTTCGTAATTGATTGTTTAGAACCAAGCATACGAAAATGGAATTACATAGTTTCAAACTACTTTGTTGGTCCGATCACTTTTATGACTGTAAGTAATCATTCATTATATATAAATACATATATTGCTTATATAATTTGTATGAATTTAATATTAACATAAAAGTTTAACATGTAGCTGTTATATCTTGACTCAACAAGATGTGACCGTTTTCCAATTCCTAGAAATAGGCCAGCTATAACAGAGTGGAAGTCAGTTTTCATGAAGTTCCGAGAAACAATAGAACTTGAGGAAGGAGGTTTTGGTTTATTACCAAAAAAAGAGGATATTATTGGGAGTGACTTAGAATCGAAGGTACTTTTTTCTCTAAAATTTTGTATAATTTTTCACAAGTGAAAAAATCATTAAATATTATATGCTACCATAAATTTTAATTTACTTGTTTTTCTTAAACAGCTTGCTGAAGAAAAAATTGAATCAGATCTTTTGATGCTGATTGATGAGAAGGAAAAGTTAAATGAGTTGTTAAATGAATCAATGAGAAAATTTCCAGAGAATCAAAAGATAAATGATTTGAAAAGAAAATTTGATGGTATCTTTTCTAATGATATAAATGATAAAGGTTAGTAATATATCGATTTTCAATATTTATAAAACTAGAGTGTATTTCTCTATTAAAAGTTGTAAATGTTCTCATGATTTAATGAAAACAGTGAAGATACCGAAATAAATGATGAATAAAGTCTAATCACACAAGCTAGCCACTTGTGAATGGCTAACCGTAAGCTACCTCACACAAGTTAGCCACTTGTGAATGGCTAACCGTAGACTTAAAAGCGCTTAAAACACAAATACAATGAAGTCACGGAGAATATAATGAATTCCGGGTCGTTTAGTCCCGGAGACTCAATGGTGTGTCAAAACAAACTCGGAGGATAGAATGATCACTAAGGATAGTGATCGTAAAGGTTTTGATTAGAAATATTACACTCTTGATTGATTGGAATGGAATGGAATACGAATAGGAAAGCACAACAATCGGATAAAAAAAAGCGTAAGCGTAAGTTTAAAACTACGTATCGTACAAAATAAAAAGTGAAATCTAAGAAATAAAAGACCTAAAAATATGAAAATAACATTTTGGAATCCTAAAAATAAAAGAAAATTATTAGAAAAAGAAAATTATTTTAACACTATTTAATTAATTATTATTAATTAAAACTATTTTAACTATTTAATAAATACTCTAAAATAGAAGAAAATACAAAATAAGGCTAGAAAAATAAACTTATGATTCAGAAAAATCTAAAATACTATAAAACTAATTTTAAAATTAAAATATATTTTTCACACTTTTTATCTAATTATTACTAATTAATTATTATTTAAAATACACTTAAATACTAGAAAATATAAAATAAACTTGGAAAAATAAAATTTTAACTTGGAAAAATCTAAAATATAATAAAACTAATTTTAAAACTGAAAATATATTTTTATGCTTTTAATTATTTATTACTAATTAATTACTATTTTTAACTATTTAAAATTATAATAAATACTAAAAGATAGAGAAAATATGAAACTTTTCATAAAAATACTATATGATGACAGAAAACTAAGAAAAATAGAAAAAACAAGATTTGCTTATTAATAAGCTAAAAAAAATCAAAAAGCTAAGAAAAATTAAATAAACACTATCACTGATTTTAATTTGATATTTTTCTGGATTTTCTTTTTGAAAACTACTTTACTACTGATTATATGAAACTTTAACAAAGACAAAAATTTTACAAACTTGAAATAAGCTGTTTGACAAGCTTAAAATCCCAACAGTAAGCTTAATGAGCTTATTTAGTGAAATAAGCTCAAACAAGGTTGCTAGCTGAAACAGAAGCTCAAAGTAGATGCAAACAAGCTAAATGAACAGAAATGAGGCTAAGATATACAAAGAAGCACACTGAAAAGCTATGAATAAGCTAATAAGCACTTGGCTTAAACACAGAAATGGGACAAGCTTTAAGCTACTTGCAGCCCTAGCCAACAAGCTCAAAAGTGAAAACTTAAGCTTGACAATCCAAGATGACCAGGTTGGCTTCCCAAAGAACCAAAGAACACAAGATTTAAGCAACTAATAAGCTCTATGTGAGCTTATCAAATTGGACCAACCAACTGTGCACAGGGCAGTGTTTTCAAACAGGTATCCAAAATAAGCAGTAAAATAAGCACTTAAAAAGCTGAGAAACAGAGAACTAGCATTTTTGTATTTTTGTATAGCAACCAAACTTTAATACCCTAAGAGCTTATAAGCTGATTCTCACTAATAAACACACAGTAAAAAGATCTTTTTTATTCAAAAACGACCAAGTTGGAAATTTGACTTTTAAGAAAACTAAAGTTTGACCAAAATGAACTTTGAGTTGATTACAATCACCGATTATGTTATGTTAAGGTGTAATAAGACTAACTTGAGCAAGATTAACAACTTCCTAACACGAATCATGATCATGAATCCTAAAAATCAAGCAGTGAGCTCATAAGATGAGATCAAATGCAATTTTGACTTTTGCTTGAACAAGAACTGAATTTCTTGACTTCTTTGAGTTATTTAGAACAATGTGACACAAACAAACACAAACAACAAACATAAACAAGACTTACTACAGTTTAAACAAGCAAATCCAAACACCCTTTAAGTGACTGTTTTGAAACTTTTTCAAAGCAAATCACAAATTTAAACCATGAAATTGATTTCGAGACCTTGTATAATCATATATTAGAACTAATGAAGCCTAAACAACAACCATAACAACATAAAACTCGAAATGATCTATATGCAATTTTAAGCATTAAAACTAAATTTTTATAAACTACAAATTTAAAAGAACAACCAACTAATTTTATGGCTTAAACACACTTAATTATATCTAATAAACAATAAGAAAGCAAAATTAAAGCTAATGAACAATTACAACGGTGAAATGCCAAAATGGTCAAAAAAGCTTACAAATGGGTATCCAAGCGCAAACATAGAACCAATGACCAATACCAATCCTAATAGCTTACCACTAAGCTTTAACCCAAGGCCATCCAAAATTCACCTGCTCCATTTGTGTACACCATTTCCAATGGATTTTTGATTTTAAACTATTTAATTGGTATTTTGGTGATTTTTGATTTTGATTACTAAACTGAGTTTTAGTGTATCTAATAGCTTAGATAAGCTATATAGGAGCTTATGTGTGCTTATTTCAGTCCATAATAACAACTACAAACAACATTTGATCATATTGAGATTTTTGAAATGAAAATTGCATAAACGAATTATAACTTGATACTTGAAATTGATAATTCACAAAAGTTTTATTAATACATAAGAAACTTGAAATACAAAGTTTTGAAAGCTAAAACATACACTTGAAATTGAAAATTAAGCTAAAACGACTTAATGAAATGTAAAATTACACTAGATACTTTTGATACATTGCATCTCTCTCCTTCTTTATAGACTTTTAGCACTCCTTTGATCTCTGAATCTTTCCCACCAAATTCTAGCCATTGGATTGGCTAGAACCATCATATCCATCCACTTGTATTTTTGGCGCCAAATTTTCTTCAAAGCGGGTTTGAGCAATTAATGGATTTGGTTCAATCAATTAAAGATTTTGGGTTTAGAGGAGGTGGAGGGACAAGGTATGGAGAGGGGAGAAAAGGAGGAAAACCATCTGGTTTTGGTGTTTGAGGGTTGTGAGGGAGAGTGACTGTGTGTTGGCGGTTTTCCTCTGGTTTGACTTTCGTTGACCGAAGGCTTAATAACACGGGAAGTCAAAGGGGGTTTGGTGGTCTTTTGGTTTGACCTAGCTCAAGGGTCAAGGGGTCAAGGGTTTGGGCCAAAGGTGGGTTTGGATTGGATTTGGGCTTGGATTTAATATTATAAGGATCCGTTTGGTTTAAGTAGAATACAAGGACCAAAATGTAATTTATCCAAACTTCAAGGACTGAAATGCCACTTTCCAAACTTCTCACAAGGACCAAACTTGACAAACATTGATAGTACAAGGACCCTTTTGCATAAAATCCATTTTAAAAGGTCCAAGGACTAATTTTGCAATTTTCAAAGTTTAGGGACCTTTCTTGCCAATTGACCAAAGAATCATTCAAGGATCATTTTTACAACTTAGAATACTTGAGGGACCTTGAATGATAAAATTCCACATTTTGATATTCGAGGACTAGATTTGACAACTTTTAAAACTTGGGGACTAAAGCGCCAATTTTGCAAACTTGAATCATTTTCATCGATTTTGATATTTTGCATTTAAAACACATAAAACACTATTTGTGATATTTTGATCATTTTGATGTGTTTACGAGTGTTTCGGATGATTTTGCGGTTTAGATTATACAAAAATGATGAGTATTTAGACACTCATCAATCCCCATGTTGAGATATTGCTAGTCCCTAGCAATGATTTGAAAAACTTGATGGATTTGAAAACTCTTTACCAAAAGCCATCACTTACGGAGTAGCCAATTGTTTTGATTCAAGTAAGAACCTTGGTACAACGATAACCAAATGATTTATTGGCAAATCATAAACCATATAACGGTTTGATGTGTCTTTACGAAGCCGTACCATACGGACTAGCCAACTCTTAGATAAATTATCGAATTATCTTTGGTGAGTGAATACCAATTATGGATTTTCCACTTGCCTTTACCACAAGCCATAACCTTGCGGGCTAGCCAACTCTTCACTTTTTAGGATATGGTGAGTTGAGAACCATACAATTTTGGGCAAATTGCAAGCCATATAAGCGGTTTGAGAAATCTTTACCAAGAGCCGTTTGCTCTGGATTAGCCAATCCTTTTGTCTTATCAGACATGGCGGATGATAACCAAGATGAGTAAGTGTAGAACACTTACTCCAAAAAAAAATTTTGGCCAAAAGCGGGGAATTGGGTAGATAATATATGAAATTCGTGAGAATTCCCCACACTTAGAAATGAATATTGCCCTCAATATTCAAAGTACCGCGGTTATGCGAAACAAAAAACGTAAAGGGAAATACTACGGCCATTATTTAGAAAGATTTTTTTTTTTTTTTTTTTTTTTTTTAGAACATGATTTTATATACAACGATGTGGAAACTCCCCACACTAGGGTGGTAGAAAGGGGTAAGAAGGCGAAATATGGGTGAAAACCCATATGGTGCGTGCTAATGTTTTTGATTACCGAGTCACTAGCTTGACTCGATCCCGCATTCATTGGTTCATGGGGAATGTTTGTAGATCCGGGACAACCACGGGGAATGTCCTCTCCAAAGTAATGCTTCACTCGATGACCATTCACTTTAAAATTAGGACCATCGGGTTGAGATAACTCAACGGTACCATAAGGATAAACCTTAGCAATAGTGAATGGACGGACCAGCGGGACTTGAGCTTTCAGAAAATCTTCAATCTTGAATTGAAAAGAAGGACTCGATCACCAACGTTGAAAGCGGTTCTTGATTTTAGAGTCATGAATCTTCTTTGTCTTTTGCTTGTAGATCAAAGAGTTCTCGTAAGCTTGATCACGAAGTTCATTTAATTCATTCATTTGAACTTTTCTATGATCACCATTATCGTATATCGAAGTTTGCATGCTTTAAGGCCCGTATGCCTTGTGCTCTAACTCAATCGGAAGATGACATGCCTTTCCGTACACTAGCTTGTATGGAGTACACCCGATGGGTGTTTTGTAAAATGTCGGAAGGCCCAGTGCGTCATCAAGTTTATCCGACCGGGATGCACGATTTTCGCCTCTTGTCCTTTCAAGAATCCTTTTAATACCACGGTTTGAAACTTCCACCGCCCACTTGTTTGGGGTGGTATGCGATAGAGAGCGATGGGTAACACCATACTTTTGCATGACTCTTTCAAATTGGTCATTACAAAATGTGTACCACGATCACGATTATCGCTCTCGGAGTTCCAAACACGGCAAAAGAGATTTCAAAATTTCACAACAACTCGGGCATCATTGGTGGGTAAAGCTTTTGCTTCAACCCATTTTGACAAATAGTCAACGACCACGAGTATGTACTTGTTACCACGAGAAGAAGGAAATGGCCCCATAAAATCAATACCCCATATGTCAAATATCTCACAAACTTGAATGGCATTTTGTGGCATTTCATTCCTTTGAGAGATATTACCATGACGTTGACAAGCGTCACGAGCTTTGACAAAATCGTGGGCATCCTTATAGATTGTGGGCCAATAAAACCGGAATCAAACACCTTTTGGCGGTGTAGTTTGGACTATGATGGCCCCGGTGGGTCGGCATGGCAAGCGTGAGAATGTCAATAGCTTCACGTCCATAAACACACCGTCGGATGACTTGATCCGCACAGATTTTGAATAAGAAAGGGTCGTCCCGAAATAATGTTTAACATCTTTGAAGAATTTGTTCTTCTGTTGGGTCGACATCCCTTTCACAATGAAGTTACCCGCATGGTAATTTGCAAAGTCGACAAACCATGGGGTGGTAGAATTTCCACGAAAAGAAACCGCATTGAGTGTCTCGAGAGAAATGTTTCATTTATTTCCTTTTCTCGAAAACATCTTGGTGAGGGTTTTCTAATGCAGACGAGATGATCGTGACTAGATTCTCGGCTCCTTTTTATCACGTATAATGATATCAAATTCTTGGAGGAGGAGAATCCAGCGAAGCAATCTCGGCTTTGCATCTTGTTTTGCAAAGAGATATTTAAGAGCCGAGTGATCCGTATACACTCGCATTTGGTCAAGATTAAGTATGGCGAAACTTCTCAAATGCATACACCACGGCTAATAGCTCTTTTACGTGGTGGTGTAATGAGTTTGAGCTTGATCATAGTCTTACTTGCGTAGTGAATAGGTGAAAATGCTTGTTTCTTCGTTGCCCTAGGATGCACCGATAGCAAAATCACTTGCATCGCACATGAGCTCAAAAGGCAAGTCGATCGGGAACAGCGAGAATGGGTGCTTGATAGCTTTTTCTTCAATGTTTCAAAAGCTTCTATGCACTCGGGTGAGAAGATAAAAGGAGCATCCTTTTCAAGAAGATGGGTCATAGGCCGGGCGATTTTGGAAAAATCTTGTATGAATCTACGATAGAAACCGGCATGACCTAAAAAACTCCTAATACCTTTGACGGTAGTAGGATGAGGCAGCTTAGCAATAACATCAACTTTTGCTCTATCTACCTCAATCCCATTCTTTGAAATCTTATGGCCAAGGACTATGCCTTCTTTGACCATAAAGTGGCTTTTCTCCCAGTTTAGACAAAGATTGGTGTCTTCACACCTTTGAAGCATTTTATCTAAATGGGAGAGACATGATTGAAAAGAATCCCCAATGACCGAGAAGTCATCCATAAACACCTCCATTGTTTCCCCGATCATGTCGTGGAAAATGGCCATCATACATCGTTGGAGCGTGCGGGAGCATTACATAAGCCAAAAGGCATACGTTTGTAGGCAAAAGTTCCGTATGGGCAAGTGAATGTGGTCTTCTCTTGATCACGTGGATCAATAGGGATCTGAAAGTAACCGAGAAACCATCAAGGAAACAATAGTATTCATTCCTGCTAATCTCTCAAGCATTTGGTCCATGAAGGGTAGAGGAAAATGGTCTTTCTGGTGGCGTCATTCAACTTACGATAGTCAATGCAAACACGCCATCCGTAACCAATCGAGTTGGAATTAACTCGTTATCTTCATTGTGATAACGATAATGCCACCCTTTTGAACACAATGAATTGGGCTAACCCAGGACTATCGAGATCGGGTAAATCAATCACGCATCAAGAAGTTTGATAACCTCTTGTTTGATAACATCATGGATTTTTGGATTCACTCGTCTCGATGTTGAGCTATTGGTTTAAAGTCATCCTCCATCAAGATTTTATGAGTACAAAACTCGGGGTTTATACCTTTGATGTCGGAGAGTTTCCAAGCAATTGCTTGCTTGTGTGACTTCAAGATTTTTATGAGGCGACTTTTCATCTTTACTCAAATCTCGAGCAATAATGACGGGTAATTTATCATCACCTTCAAGAAATGCATACTCGAGATGAGGAGGTAAGTCCTTAAGCTCAACCTCGGAAATTCTTGATTTTCTCAATGACTTGACTTCCTTGTTATGAAGTTTGATGGGAGGAGAGGAGGAGAAGTATCCGGTTGACAACTTCTTTAGAAGAATATCTCCTCAGTTAATCTCATTTTGATTAATCTCATTAGGAATTGAATCACTAGGGTGAGGGTTGATGATGGATCATCATTGAGCAACTTCTCAATAAAGTATGTCCCCTCAATATCAATTGGGCGTGATCAATTTCCCATGGAGCAGAATCACTAGCCAAGTATGCTTCAATCTCATCTAAGATGAAGTCGCTTCCCTCAAGCGGAGTGAGAGAAGGAGTAAATTGGCTATGATAGGTTGAGAAGATGTGGTGGAATCCCACTCACGAATTATGAGAATAACCAAGAACTTCTTGAGTACTCTTGAAGCAACATCAATGATATCTATTCGGTTAACCGATTCGGAATCATAGTTTGCGGAGTACCTCGAAGTTTGGTCAAGGTTGAAGGTGACGACTTCATTACCAACACGCAATGTGATTTCTGCTCAAATACATCAATGAGAGCACGGCCCGTTCTCGGAATCCTCGACCAACAATGAGAGGAACCCGATGATCGGCATCAAAATCAACAACCACGAAGTCGGTGGAAAATGGAACTTTCCTACTTTCACAAATCGTCCTCGGCAATGCCAAGAGGACGGGATATGGAAACGATCGCAAGCTCGAGAGTCATGCATGTAGGAGTAAGTTCGGAAGAAAGTTTCTTCCACACTGAATAAGGCATAAGGTTTATGCTTGCACCAAGATCTGCTAGGGCAAAGCATTCAACCATTCACAGGAATACACAAGGTAAGAGAAATTTCCGGGATCTCCAAGTTTTTGGAAGCTTCTTGAATAGCTGGCGGCGATTCTCGTTAAGAGGAGTTTTGCCATTTCAAACGACTTTTCCTTATTGCTTAACATGTGTTTGAGAGTTGATGCAAACTTGGGCATCAACATGATAGCATCCATAAAGCTTATGTCAAAGTGTAATTCTTGGAAAATTTGGAAAAATTTATCCATTTGATGACTAGCTTTCTCACGGAGCTTTGCTCATTCAAGCGTGATGGGTAAGGAATAGAAGATTTGGATTCGATTCTCAGCAGAGCTACGGGAGGTTCAAAACAACTCCTTGATTTGACTTGGGTTTCGGACCACTTGAGGTTGGACTACAGAAGGTAGGGCGTGTCTTGATACCGTGGGCTAGAATAATGCACCTTGTCCGTTGTTTCCTTGGTAACTTGACTCATTGCCACGGGAGGAGGGGCATTGGAGTCGTGGGTCCATTGTGTGTTGGAGGTTCACTTTCCACTACCTTTGGGAGAGAAGAAGAAGAAGAGGTAGTAGGACAGCGGGTCCATCATATGAAACACCACTTACGGTTGTGATCGCCTTTGCATCGCCCCTCGGGTTAGCGATCGTGTTGCTCGGAAGTTTTCACGAGCCGGGTTGATCATTTAAAGACTTCTTAAGATCGACAATCGGTGACCAACAACTGTTCATTTCATCTTGGGACTTCATGAATTGCTTGATAACTCATCGGATGATGGTCTGGAGGAGTAATGACGGGAGGAGGCTGGAGGGACAATTTGAGGCCGTATGTTTTGATTATAGCCAAAATTCCCTTGATTAGGATTCATATTCCCATGAAATTGATTCCCTCGATTGAAATTGTTTTGATGAAGGTTTCCTTGATGTTGGAAACCTTGATTGGGTCGAGGATAGAAATTACCTTGGTTTTGATAACCTTGGTTCATTCTTGGTTGGTTCGATTCGGTTTTGCATGTTATGATTTTGGTTAAAACCGGGTGGTGCACGATTAGTGTTAGCACGGTAGTGTGGTTCATTTTGAGGGCGGTATTGATTACCTCCTTCTTTGTGAACTACCGGCTAGAGCATTGGCTTCAAAGGACTACCATCGGTGGCGGTACAATTGTAGTAAGCATGAGGACCACCACAAGTGACACAACTCTCAACTTTCTTCACTTGACATGTGTTGGTGTCGAGTGAAGGTCACTTTCTTTGGTTAGCAAGAACCAAAGCTCGAACAATGTCGTGAGTTTATCAATCTTAGCATCGGTGCTAGATGTACTCACGGGGATGAAGAAGAAGAAGGTCGACATGAGGCGATATGTCTTTGCTCGAAAGGACGGACTTGAGATTTGTTCTCAATGATTTGCAAGGCCTCTTTTGTGGTCTTGCTCAGAAATACCTCCGCGGAGGCATTCAAAGAGTCTTGATTGGTGCGATTGAGACCATTGTAGAAAGTATCCATTTGCATTAACTCGGTAAAACCATGATGCGGACACTTGAAGAAGCAACTCTTTATAACGATCCCATGCCTCCCGAATGATTCATCAAATCTACGAGAAAATTTCATTATCTCATTCTTAAGACTTGTGGTTCGGGATGGAGGATAGAACTAGTTAACGAACTTGGTGACAAGATCTTCCCATGTCTCTATAGAGCGAGGGGTTGTTTCTCGAAGCCAATTCGGGCTTGTCCTACAGAAAATGGGAGCAGAAGAAGCTTGATAGCTTCATGTGGGACATTCTTGTACTTGATGGTAGATGCAATCTTGTTAAACCATCGAATGTGTGCATGAGGATCATCCGCTCAAAACCATAGAATTGGCTTTGGGTTACTAGATTAAGCAACCCGTTTTGAGCTCGAAAGTGTCGACCGCGATGGTTTGGGACAACAATGGCATCTCCGTAACCCTCGATGGGTGCTTGGAGAAGCTCATTCATGGGTTTGTCTTCGCCATTTCGACGGAGGTGGTGGTGGTAGGCGTTCCTCGATCACGGTGAAGGAGCTGAGCGTCCTCTCGTCTCGAGGAATGTTTCCAAGTTCGAAAAGTGGACTTGTAGAGCTGGAAGAGCAGTGCGCATGCACTATGTATAAAATCAATTTTCAAAACAAATGAGGCAAAACACAAGTGAACTTAACCAATAATCACAAATGAAATGGCTTCTTTGAAAAAGGTACACCAAATCACAAGTGACACAAAGGCAAGTTTTAAATCGATGTTCGGGAACTTATTATGGTCGCACCCCAGTTAGGTAGTGCCTTGCCTTGATTTGCGGTGGTTGATTTTATGTATATATTAAGTACCACTTGAAAAGGCGTAGGTAAGATTTGTGCGAGATGGGTTCAAAAACTTTTGGACAATATTTTTGGTATCGTCTCGTTTAACCAAATCGTCTTGTTTTAAGAATCACCTTAAAGACAATACAAGATAAAAAACGCTACGATTGTTTTGTTGTTTTATATTTTTTTGTGTTTTAACACTTTAGGAAAAGTGTTAATGAACTTTTGATTTTCTTATAACTTTACAAAAACTTTTACAAATGATGGGTTATGTGCAAGAATGGGTGCGAAAATGGCTAAACACACGCTAAAGCCTCCCGTGGCGCGTAAAATTTGATCTGTGCTAAACCGTCAAGTCTAATCACACAAGCTAGCCACTTGTGAATGGCTAACCGTAACGAGACTTAAAGCGCTTAAAACACAAATACAATGAAGTCTGGAGAATATAATGAATTCCGGGTCGTTTAGTCCCACGGAGACTCGATGGTGTGTCAAAACAAACTCGGAGGATAGAATGATCACTAAGGATAGTGATCGTAAAGGTTTTGATTAGAAATATTACACTCTTGATTGATTGGAATGGAATGGAATACGAGAATGGAAAGCACAACAATCGGATGAAAAAAGCGTAAGCGTAAGTTTAAAAACTACGTATCGTACAAAATAAAAAGTGAAATCTAAGAAATAAAAGACCTAAAAATATGAAAATAACATTTTGGAATCCTAAAAATAAAAGAAAATTATTAGAAAAAGAAAATTATTTTAACACTATTTAATTAATTATTATTAATTAAAAACTATTTTAACTATTTAATAAATACTCTAAAATAGAAGAAAATACAAAATAAGGCTAGAAAAATAAACTTATGATTCAGAAAAATCTAAAATACTATAAAACTAATTTTAAAATTAAAAATATATTTTTCACACTTTTTATCTAATTATTACTAATTAATTATTATTTAAAATACACTTAAATACTAGAAAATATAAAATAAACTTGGAAAAATAAAATTTTAACTTGGAAAAATCTAAAATATAATAAAACTAATTTTAAAACTGAAAATATATTTTTTATGCTTTTTAATTATTTATTACTAATTAATTACTATTTTTAACTATTTAAAATTATAATAAATACTACAAAGATAGAGAAAATATGAAACTTTTCTAAAAATACTATATGATGACAGAAAACTAAGAAAAATAGAAAAACAAGATTTGCTTATTAATAAGCTAAAAGAAAAATCAAAAAGCTAAGAAATATTAAATAAACACTATCAACGATTTTAAATTGATCTTTTTCGGATTTTCTTTTGAAAACTACTTTAATACTGATATTATGAAACTTTAACAAAGACAAAATTTTACAAACTTGAAATAAGCTTGTTTGAGTAGCTTAATATCTCAACAATGAAGCTTAATGAGCTTATTTGGTGAAATAAGCTCAAACAAGGTTGCTAGCTGAAACAGAAGCTCAAAGTGGATGCAAACAAGCTATATGAACAGAAATGAGGCTAAGATATACAAAGAAACACACTGAAAAGCTATGAATAAGCTAATAAGCACTTGGCTTAAACACAGAAATGGGACAAGCTTTAAGCTACTTGCAGCCCTAGCCAACAAGCTTCAAAATGAAAACTTAAGCTTGAGACTTCAAGATGACCAGGTTGTCTTCCCAAAGAACCAAAGAACACAAGATTTGAGCAACTAATAAGCTCTATGCAAGCTTATCAAGTTGGACCAACCAACTGTGCACAGGGCACTCTTTTCGAGACAGGTACCCAAAATAAGCGATAAAATAAGCACTTAAAAAGGCGAGAAGCAGAGAACTAGCATTTTGTATTTTTGTTTAGCAACCAAACTTTAATACCCTAAGAGCTTATAAGCTAAATCTTATTAATAAACACACAATGAAATTATCTTTTTATTCAAAACGACCAAGTGAAAATTTGACTTTTAAGAAAACTAAAGTTGACCAAGATGAACTTTGAGTTGATTACAATCACTGATTATGTTATGTTAAGGTGTAATAAGACTAACTTGAGCAAGATTAACAACTTCCTAACACGAATCATGATCATGAATCCTAAAAATCAAACAGTGAGCTCATAAGATGAGATCAAAAGCAATTTTGACTTTTGCTTGAACAAGAACTAGTTTTTTGACTTGATTGAGTTATTAGGAACTAGTGTGACACGAACAAACACAAACAACAACATAAACAAGACTTACTACAGTTTAAGCAAGCAAATCCAAACACCCTTTAAGTGAGCTGTTTTGAAATTTTTCAAAGCAAATCACAAATTTAAACCATGAACTTGATTTCGGACCTTGTATTATCATTATATTAGCACTAAATAAGCATAAAACAACAACCATAACAACATAAAACTAAGAAATGATGATATGCAATTTTAAGCTGTTAAAACTAAATTTTATAAACTACAAATTTAAAAGAACAACCAACTAATTTTAATGCTTAAACACACTTAATTATATCTAATAAACAATAAGAAAGCAGAAATTAAAGCTAATGAACAATTACAACGGTGAAATGCCAAAATGGTCAAAAAGCTTACAAATGGGTATCCAAGCGCAAACAAGAACCAATGACAAACACCAATCCTAATAGCTTACCACTAAGCTTCTAACCCAAGGCCATCCAATATTCACCCTGCTCCATTTGTACACCATCTCCAATGATTTTGATTTTTAAACTATTTAATTGGTATTTTGGTGATTTTTGATTTTGATTCTAAAGCGAATTTTAGTGTATCTAATAGCTTAGAAAAGCTATATAGGAGCTTATGTGTGCTATTTCAGTCCATAAAACAACTACAAACAACATTTGATCATATTGAGATTTTTGAAAATGAAAAATTGCATAAACTTGAATTATAACTTGAAACTTGAAATTGATGTTTGCAAAAGCTTTATTAATACACTGAAGAACTTAAATAAAGTAGTTTTAAGCTTAAATATACTTTGAAATTGAAAGTTAAGCTAAAAGCGACATAATGAAATTAAAAGATTACACTAGATACTTTGATACATTGCATCTCTCTCCCTTTATAGACTTTTAGCACTTCTCTTTGACCTCTGATTCTTTCCCACCAAATTCGAGCCATTGGATCACTCTAAACCATCATATCCATCCACTTGTATTTTTGGCGCCAAATTTTCTTCAAAGCGGGTTTTAGCAATTAATGGATTTGGTTCAATCAATTAAGGATATTTGGGTGTTTAGAGGAGGTGGAGGGACAAGGTATGGAGAGGGTGAAAAAGATGGAAAACCATCTCGGTTTTGGTGTTTCTGAGGTTGTGAGAGGAGAGCTACGTGTGTTGGCGGTTTTCTCCGTTTGACTTTCTTTTGACTTTAATAACACGGGGAGGTCATAATCAAAGGGGTCTTTTGGTTTGGGCTCAAGGGTCAAGGGTCAAGGGTTGGGCGGTGGATTGGGCTGGATTTGGGCTTTTATATTATAAGGATCCGTTTGGTTTAAGTAGAATACAAGGACCAAAAGTGTAAATTATCCAAACTTCAAGGACTGAAAATGCCAACTTTTCCAAACTTCTCACAAGGACCAAACTTGACAAACATTGATAGAACAAGGACCCTTTTGCATAAAATCCATTTTAAAAGGTCCAGGACTAATTTTGCAATTTTCAAAGTTTAGGGACCTTTCTTGCCAATTGACCAAAGAATCATTCAAGGATCATTTTTACAACTTAGAATACTTGAGGGACCTTGAATGATAAAATTCCACATTTTGATATTCGAGGGACTAGATTTGACAACTTTTAAAACTTGGGGACTAAAGCGCCAATTTTGCAAACTTGAATCATTTTCATCGATTTTGATATTTTGCATTTAAAACACATAAAACACGATTTGTGATATTTTGATCATTTTGATGTGTTTACGAGTGTTTTCGAGATGATTTTGCGGTTTAGATTATACAAAAATGATGAGTATTTAGACACTCATCAAAGTATATAGGGTAAAGAATGCTAGGGGGAAGAAAAGAGGTAGAGATCAAAATGCTAAAGATTCGGCTACTTCAGGTATATTCATTCTATATTCAATTATAGAAACTTTTATTAAAAATAATGTTGTTTGGATAAATACTAGTATATCCTCTCTTTGAATGAATCTGTTAATACAAATATCGTCATTAAACGTTATTTATATTTTTGATCTTTGCCTAAGTTTTGTTAACGACAAAAGTAAATTTAATTTATAAAAGCTTAAAGCTTGTCAAGTTTATTAGATATTAAAACAAGCTTTCTCAAACAATATATTCATCATTCAAGCATTTACATTTGTGATTAGTGACATCTTGATATGACTCTAATCATTATGTATGATAGTAGTTTTAGAATGTGTTAGGTTCTTAAAACCAAACACTACTTAAGCATTTGCATATTTTTAAAAATAGTAATACAACATTTGACATCATGTATTACATCATGGAAATCATTGGAAGATTTCATTAGATATTTTGTGAAGATTTGTACTCTTCATATCTTGCACAATCTCACTTAGATAGAGTTGACTTTGGCAAGATTTGATATCTTGGTCATCGAGACCAGCGGTACCAAAATGGTACACGGGCGGAACCCTTTAAGGGTCCGTCGTCCGTGGACGCCTCCCATCCATTTGGCTATAAATAGCAATGCCAAGCCAAGTAGTTTATCATCCTTTTCCAACATACCTTCATATATATCTTCTCTAACCTTTCTAACTCGGTTTCATACCATATTAGTGATCTCTTTGTAGCAAAGAAGATCAAGTCATATTCAAGCTTCAACGAGAAGTTGGAAGTCTTGTTTGTTTAGTGTTGTATGATCTAGTGTTGATCCATACTTCATTGTTGTATCAAACCATCATAATCTTGTGAGTGTGAGTGGTTAGTATTTTAGTCCTCAAAATACATTGTGTGTGGGAGTAGTTGTACCTTGGAAAGAACTCGACATCTAGCTTAGTGTCGGAAATAGTGTAAGCGAAGTGTAAAGGTTTTCTCCGCGGTGAAAGGAGCTTGTTGACTAGTGAAGTTAAACTCTCGAGTGTGAGACTCGGGGAGTGGAGTAGGCAAGGAAAAAGAGTCCTTGTAGGCGAACCACTATAAACAACTTGTTGTGGTTTGATCATCTCTTTCCTTATTTACTTATTACACATTGCTTCCATATTTCATTAACATACTCAAGATCAATATCAATTGATCTTTCAATAAGTTTCAAAACAAAGTTTTAATTGGTAAACTATTCAACCCCCTTCTAGTTTTCTACAATTGGTACCAGAGCCTCGTTGCTCAAGAATTTCTAAAATAACTTGTATTTTATAAACTTGAAACGATCCATGGATTCGAAAACTTTAAAGAAGGGCAATCTATGCAAAGACCACCACTCTTTGAAACCAATGGATTTATCTATTGGAAAACCATTTTGAAACATATGTAAAATCGATATAGATCTTTGGTTTATTATTGTTAAAGGAGATTTTAGTTCTACAACAAAGGATATTTCCGTTGATGAACAAAAGAAATTAGTTGTTAAAAATAATGAAGCTAAAATGATGCTTTATAATGCTTTACCTAGAAAAGAATATGAAAGAATTTTATGTGTGAAACCGCCAAAGATATTTGGGAATCTTTAATTGTTACACATCAAGGTAATTCACAAGTCAAGGATAACAAAATTGATCTTCTTGTTCAACAATATGAGCAATTTGTTATCCCCAAGATGAAACCATTGATTGTGGCTTTGCTCGCTTTAACACTATCATTACATCACTTAAAGCACTTGATGAATCTTTTCGTAGTAAGAACTTTGTCGAGAAATTTCTTAGAGCACTCCATCCCAAATGGAGAGCTAAAGTGACCGCTATTGAAGAATCAAAAGATCTCTCAATAATGTCACTAGACGAGCTAATTGGCAACCTCAAAGTTCACGAAATGGTAATGGAGAAAGATTCGGAGATCATCAAAGGAAGAAAGGAGAAGATCAAATCCGTTGCTCTAAAAGCAAAGGCGGAATCAAGCGATGATGATGAATCTTGTTCCGGTAGTGAAGATGAGGAGTATGACATGGCTGTTAGAGATTTCAAGAAGTTCTTTAGAAGAAGAGGAAAGTTTGTAAGACAACCTCGAGAAGAAAAGAAGCCATTCCGAAAAGATCGGGATGATAAGAAGAGTAAAGGTGAAAGAAAGTATTTTAGATGTGGTGATGCAAGTCATCTCATAGGAAAATGTCCCAAGCCACCTAAAAGCAAAACTCAACGAGCTTTTGTAAGTGGTGCTTGGAGTGATAGTGAAGACGATGAAGAATCAAGCAAGGAAGAGATCGCTCTAATGGCACATGAGTCAAATGAGTTACTTTCCGATTCTTCTTATTCTTCTATAGATGATGACACCTTGCAAAAACAATATAATCAATTGTGTGAGCTAAGTCTAAAAATCATAACTAAAAATAAATTTCTAAAAATCAAAAAGGAGTTTTTGGAAAATGAGGTATATGAGTTAAAAGAAAAAGCAAAACGACTTGAAAAAGGAAAAGCAAATGACGATGATTGTAAATCATGTCAAGAGCTTAATCTTGAAATAGAAAAAACTAAAGCTCACACAAGAAGTTCTAATAGCAAATAATTCTAAGTTTAAAAGGTTTAACAAAAACATCGCTCTTGCCGATGAAATAGTTAAAATCCATAAAACACCAGGAGACATGAATGGGCTAGGTTTTAATGAAGTATTAATTCCAAAGAGTCAAAACAAAACGGCCGAAAAGGACGAACAGTCTGTCAAAATTGCTGCGAAGATAAAGACGGACCGAACGGAACCAAAATAAGGGTTCCGTCCGTTGTGCAAAATGGTACCGCGGTACTTGATGAGTAATGTAATGTTCGCAATACTGACCGTCATCAATTTGTTAAAGTAACAAAGAAAACCAATGATAATGTTAAACTAAAACCAGCCATTATATCGAGAGTAGGACTTGTTAAAATGAATTTAGATCAAAACTACTCAACGACGATATAAAACTTCTTTTGCCAAACGCCCCTTTCCTAAGAGCAACCACAACGTTCAACCTAACTACCAACACAACGGTTGGAATCAAAGTTTTCCTAGACCATATCAAACTCCAGATTACATGCCATGGAACTCTTACCCATCATTTCCATACATGAATCAAATAAATGGTATGTTTAACCCAAACGGACCCATGAGATATTGGGGACCAAATGTTTGAGTTATTTGCTTCTTAGGTATGCTTGAAAGTTGGATTGGAACCTGATGAATGGATAAAAGATAGTGGATGCTCACGACACATGACGGCAACGAAAGTCTCTTCTCATCATACCAAGAGTATGACGGAGGTAATGTCACTTTCGGTAGCAATCTCAAAAGCAAAATCATTGGCAAAGGTACGATTGCTCATAACTCTCTAACTATTGAAAATGTTGCTCATGTGGATAGGTTAGGATTTAATCTACTTAGTATTAGCCAACTATGTGATAAAAGTATAAAGTACTATTTGATGAAAATGGTAGTAGAATACTAAAAGATGGTATCACCATAGCTAAAGGAGTTAGGAAAAATAACATATCGTCATGAAAATAGATAAAACATATAATGACAAACTTTGCTCAACAACATTAGACGATAGCTCATCTCTTTAGCATAGACGCTAGGTCACGCTAATATGAGACTTATACAAAACCTATCTTCAAAAGAGTTGGTTAGAATTTACCAAAACTAAAATATGACCAACACTTTTGCGACGCTTGCAAAATTGGTAAACAAACACATAGTAGTCACAAATCTAAAAATATGGTGTCCACATCTAAGTGTCTAGAATTATTACATATGGACTTGTTTGGACCATCCGCTATAAGAAGCTATGGAGGCAACTTATACACTTTGGTCATAGTAGATGATTACTCAAGGTTTACTTGGACGTTATTTTGAAAACCAAAATGAAGCTTTTGATAAATTTGAAATACTTAGCAAGAAAATTCAAAATCTTCTAGGTGTCAAATTGAGTCGATCCGAACGGATCATGGTCGTGAATTTGACAACGAAACTCAATTTGGAAACTTTGTGATACAAATGGTATAACACATAACTTTTCCGCTCCACGAACACCTCAATAAAATGGAGTAGTAGAACGTAAAAATAGAAAAATTCAAGAAATGAGTAGAACAATGCTTAATGAACAAAACATTCCTCAAAAGTTTTGGTGTAACGTTGACACTTCTACATATATTTTAAATAGAGTCTTAATCGTCCTTTCCTAAACAAAACACCATATGAACTTTATAAAGGTAAAAGCCAACATTAGGATATTTTAGAGTCTTTGGTTGTAAATGCTTTATTCTTAATACTAAGGATTATCTCACCAAGTTTGACCCAAAGTCTTATGAAGGTGTATTTCTTGGTTACTCTCAAACTAGTAAAGCTTACATTGTCCTAAATAAAGAAACAATGATAGTCGAGAATCGTTGAACATAACATTTGACGAAAGTCCACCTCCTCTAAGACATCACCTTTGGTAGATGATGACTTAGTTGAAAGTCAAATAATAGAAAGTCAAATTAATAATAACAAGGAAGATGAACCATCAAATAAGGAAATTGTCAACATCAAAGAATCTAAAAGTCATCCATTAGAAAAGGTCATAGGACAACTTAATCAAAGAACCTTAAGGTCACAAGCCCAAAATCAAAGTAATCATTATTGTTTTGTATCCACCATTGAACCAAAAACCATAAATGAAGCAATAAAAGATGAATCATGGGTAATTGCCATGCAAGAAGAATTAAACCAATTCGTTAGAAATGATGTTTGGAAACTAGTTCCAAAACCCAAAGATCAAACTATAATTGGAACAAAATGGGTCTTTCAAACAAAATGGACGAAAATGGTGTAGTATCTAGAAACAAAGCTAGGCTTGTTGCACAAGGTTATAATCAACAATAAGGAATTGACTATGATGAAACTTATGCACGGTAGCTAGACTTGAATCTATTAGAATATTACTTGCTTATGCATGTGCTTATGACTTTAAATTATTTCAAATGGATGTTAAAAGTGCTTTCCTTAATGGGTTTATTAACGAAGAAGTGTATGTTGCTCAACCTCCCGGTTTTACCGACTTTGAGAAACCACATCATGTCTTCAAACTCAAGAAAGCATTATACGGCCTTAAACAAGCACCTAAAGCTTGGTACGACCGTCTTAAGACTTTTCTTATTGATAACAAATATACTATGGGATTAGTAGATAATACTCTTTTACTAAGAAAAGGAATCACAAATTATTATTGTTCAAATATACGTTGATGACATTATATTCGGATCAACTTGTCAAGAACTATGTGATGATTTCTCTAAAATCATGCATGACGAGTTTGAAATGAGTATGATGGGTGAGTTAAACTTCTTTCTAGGACTTCAAATTAAACAACTAGAAAACGGTATTTTCTTTAACCAATCTAAATATATAAAAGACATGCTTAAGAAATTTGGTCTTGAAGATTCCAAACCAACTAAAACACCCATGTCCTCGGACACTAAACGCACCAAGGACGAAGAAGGTGAATTCGTAGATAACACTAAATATAGAGGAATGATTGGTAGCCTACTCTATCTTACGGCTAGTAGACCCGACATTATGTTTAGTGTTTGTCTATGTGCTCGCTTTCAAGAAACCCAAAGGCATCACACTTAGAAGCCTTAAAAGGATTTTAGATATATTAAGGGAACAATGTGTTTAGGATTATGGTATCCCAAAGGAACGGGTATAGAAACCATAGTGTATGCCGACTCGGATCATGCCGGTGATTATGTCGATAGAAAAGTACAAGTGGTATTTGCACTTTTGTTGGACATTGTCTCACCTCATGGTTTGCAAAGAAGCAAACGGCTTTAGCCATCTCTACTCATCAAGCCGAGCACGTCTCACCGGAAAAGCATGTCAACAAGCTCTTTGGATGAAGCAAGCTCTCGTAGACTACGGAATTCATCTCAACGACATTGTGATACTTTATGAAAACAAAGGAGCCATCGATCTCAAGAAGAATCCCGCTCAACATGCTCGCATAAAACACATTGAAATCCGTCATCACTTTCTTCGCGACAATGTTCAAAAGGTAACATTTCAATCGAGAAAGTATCCTCCGAAGACAACATTGCCGACATCTTAACTAAACCTCTTAAACGAGAGCCTTTTAATCTTCTTAGACTTGGTTTAGGGTTAATGGAACCAAACATGTAAGATAAACATAGCCTAAAACATTAGAATAGTCAAACCAAAACAATTTTGCCTTGTATCACATCAGAGCCACGGCACCAACGTCAACACGGACGGAACCAAATATTTGGTGCCGTCGTCCGTGGTGTCTAAAGAAGCAAAATGCTATATACAAATCATCCTCTTCCTCAAAACCCACTTTACCAAAACGTGTAAAACTTAAACCAAGCTCATTATTGTCATCTTCCCACTCACTAATCACTGAAGATAACATCATTGTAAGTATCCTAACTACATTTCATCTCTTAATTCTGAGTCTAGGATTCTTATTTATGCACAAAACTATCACAAATCTTTACATGGGGTTTTATGTATGCTTTTATACCAAATATGAATTCAATTGGCAAATTGCATAACTAGTCATTCAAATTAGGTACTAAATTATCATATTGCATAAACAAATCATGTTTCCCACTAATTGATAGATAATGAATATAAGGCCTTATTCAAACAACCAAACACCCCATGTCAAAAGTTTTGAAAAGCTTCTCACTTGTAGGAAAACATTTTCATTGCTAATACAAATAGAAACGTTAAAATTTTCATCACTTGCATGCTCTTGAATACTAAAGGTATTGCATAACTAATATGCACTCCGGGTATATTCAAATGTAGCCACATTGAATTAGGAGCATTTGGGTTATCTCATGGTATTTGCCAAACACCCCACTAAAACCATTTTTTTGCATAAAATGAGTCGAGATAACCGCAACTCCAAATTGTTTTCATATAGGCACACACTAGAACCAAAAACGTTAAAATTTATTTTCGTTTTTAACATATTAATTCTTGTCCTTAGGAATAACCATGGTAGCCGCAAGATTCTATGATCACAAAGATACCCTTAACTACATTCCCAAACACCACAAAACCAAAGGACTTACCAAGGAACAAGTAGAAATATTTAAGAGTCTAGAATCAAGGTATTTCCATGAGGTAGAACCATTCACTCATCCTTCCTTGAAAATACCAATCTTCGTGAAGAACTAGCCGCCATTCAATTCGATTGTCTTCTTGACATCGATGAACCAATTTGTCCTAGGTTTGTGTTAGAATTCTATGCTAGTGTGACCGGCTTTAGTGATGAAGACGTTGATGAATTTTGTCTTAGGTTTAGAATCAACCAAAACGACTACACCATCACCTTAAGCAACTTTGCTCAAGTATTAGGAATTCCCAACCGAGGAACTTGTGTCTACACGGATAAGTGGTCACTCATGGCTCTTGATACAATCAATGACCGCTCTCTTCCCTACATAACCCGTTTGGCCAATAAGGATGTCATCGGTGAACACCTTTTAACCCAAAAAGTGATACAACCCGAAAGTTACCCGAAAGGAAAAGAGGTAAACCGAGATCCATATGGAATGGAGCTAAATGAACTTAAGCCCGAATTTAAGAAATGGGAGGAACTACTTAGAGCCAACGTCATTAGCACCATAGGAAATAGGGATCACTTAAATGCTTGCCTATGTCACATGCTCTACAACTTATCCATTCGACAACCATTCAACTTAGCCTACTACATAGCTAGAAGAATGATTGATATTCCAACTCAAGGATCGGTTGCTCTTCCATACGGGATGCTTCTCACCCGTCTCTATAGAAACTTCGCACCAATTCCACCAACCCCAAAAGGGATGCACCTCCACTATGAACTCATCCTCACATCTTTGTACCTTTGAGTGATGCTCGAGTTGCTAAGACAAAAGGAAAAGAGCAAAACCTCCAACTCCATCATCTTCATCATCAAATAGCTCCGAGGATGGTCTTCCAAGCTCTCATCTTCCACCTCATGAGTATTACGATCTCTTCCCGAGATTGAGAATGAATCAGTTGAATTCAAGCAAACTAAGGGAATGTTCAAGTGCCTTGGTAGGATGATGAACAAGATTTACAAGAAGTTGGACAAATAAGGGTACTTTAAGGAGTGTTTGGAACAATGCATTATCGTTAATGTTTGATACTATTTAGTTGTTTTTATTATGTAGGATGATAATATAACTTGAAACAATGGTGTATGCTAACAATTTCATGCGGGGATAGCACAAGTATGCTATCAATTTTACCCATTTTCACTATATTGTGAAAATCAATAAGCCTTGCTCAAAATCTATGCTCCACCGTGTTTATACATGTGTTATTTACTTTTCCTAACTAGAAATGTTTAGTATAACACTTTTGAGAAAAATTTCGTGTTTCGAAATGTCCCCGACACCTAAAACGTACTCATCCATATTTACACTCCACGGATCGACGGCACCATAATTTTGGTACCGTCCTTTATGTAGTTTGCACCGCCGATCTCAGACAGGGCGGACCGCACGGCACCCTTTAGGGTACCGTCCGTGTATGATTTTGGTGCCGTGGATCCTCCGTAATTTTCTCGAATTTCGACTCTTCGTGATTCCAAATTATCTTCCATCACTTATAAATCAATCTTAACTAGTTTATACTGTTATTAGAACTAGTATTATTTACTAAGGTATATAAGAAATCCATTTCCACCAAAATTCAAAAATTTGAAAAATCCACCCAAGGAGCCCTTTGGCATAAAGGAAGGAACCAAATTTTTGTACCTTTAAACCGTGGGTAATCAATATTAGGAAATTCCACTCACTAGAACACATTTATTGCAAATCTTTTCTTCTTCACTCCATCTTCCTTGTATGGATTGACTTGGGTGATATGACTAGCATTCAACCCACTTCCAAATCATTAGGAACCTCATCTCTTCAATGGTTCAACATCAAATCAAACACATTTCTCAACAATTTTAACCTCTATAAATTGAAAAGCTTTACCATGATCATCCTCACACCTTCCTCATTCTCACTACTATCTAGCAAATCAAAACCCAAGTTAAAAATGACTAAATCATCACCAAAACCTTGCAAGAAAACCGCTAGAATTAGCGTAAGGCCTTGTTGTTTTGTTCATCTTAGCTCATCATCCGAATCTTCACCACTCACAATCTCATCTCCCATTAGAGATGATACAAATCTTACCTTAGCTACACCCACTTCATCACACATTGTGATCACCACTCCACCACCAACAAAAAACACTTACTTCACCTCCACCGACACCCATCCAAACATCCAAAACCCCCTCACCACCTTCACCAAGGTCTCCCACTCTCACTCCCATGGAGTTATTTTCAACTCCACCAACATCACCAAATCCTTTCCTAGAGGACTTGGAAGACTTGCCTCCTAGGCCAAGTCATCCACCACCATTGCCATCCTTTGGCACAATTGAGCGAATCGCTCATGAGTCACCTCGGTCATCCATTGACCCAAACGCCCATTAGGGCCAAGACCTCTCCTTTTCCACCCCATTCACAAGGACACTCATGGTCCTTTATATGGGATCATCCACTTCCATCATCAATGTCCCTCATATTGAGGACATTCGGAGTGCATGTGGGATGACAATCCCACTAGAGAGAGATTCAAGCCGAACTCAACAACCTCCACCAATTCAAAGGCATGGTGGATTCTCACTTAAGTGAGACAATGCAAATGCAAAATGCTTTGCTTGCATCCATCATGACCACTCCAAACATTCCCAACACCACCAACACATCCACCATTCCACCACCACAACCTCCCCAAACTTTCTACCCTCCAAGGCATGGTTGCTCAACTTGTGAGCAAATGGGCCAAACTGTGGAACGGACCCGGGTTATGGTCCATGACTTCCAAGAAGAAATGAGGTTCATCCTCAACCACATCCTTGAGCGTCTTAACGCTCTTTCCCATCCACCATCACTTTAGGATGGTTTTAGAATAGTCTTTCTTATGTTTACTTTCTTAGGATAATTTTTATTTCTTGTACTAAAAACACATCATTGTGTTCTCTTTTCATGATCTTTACTCATGAAAAATTTTTAACTAATGAATGTTGTTTATTATATTGTTGGTGTCATTACATAGTGTTTGGAAATGCTTGTGAATGATCATTATTACTAACAATTTTTTTTGTAGCTTTATTTTCACAATCCATGTATCTTTCCATTAAAGCACCCAATTTAGGGGGAGCTTTGAACAAGGGGAGATAGTAGCTCGCTCATTACATTCCGATAGCCTCTTCTTTTGTTGAGACAAAAGGGAGAAAATATAGAACTTTGAAATTATTTATATTTGACTTTTCCGAAAAGTCAACCCATACATTTGACTTTCTAAAAGTCAAACAGAACCCTCATTGATAATACTTGACTTTTCTTAAAAGTCAAATCATATACTTTGACTTTCGAAAAAGTCAACATCATGCATCAACTAGTGAATTCTTTGACTTTCATAAAAGTCAAATTTCATACAATTGCATTATCATTCCCTTTTCAAGTTCTAAAACTAATATTTTATAACTCTTGTACAAACTTTGTTTCTTTTATAAAATAAAATTTATATTTTGTCCTCAACAAAAGGGAGATTGTTAATACAAATATCGTCATTAAATGTTATTTATATTTTGATCTTTGCCTAAGTTTTGTTAACGACAAAAGTAAATTTAATTTATAAAAGCTTAAAGCTTGTCAAGTTTATTAGATATTAAAACAAGCTTTCTCAAACAATATATTCATCATTCAAGCATTTACATTTGTGATTAGTGACATCTTGATATGACTCTAATCATTATGTATGATAGTAGTTTTAGAATGTGTTAGGTTCTTAAAACCAAACACTACTTAATCATTTGCATATTTCTAAAATAGTAATACAACATTTGACATCATGTATTACATCATGGAAATCATTGGAAGATTTCATTAGATATTTTGTGAAGATTTGTACTCTTCATATCTTGCACAATCTCACTTAGATAGAGTTGACTTTGGCAAGATTTGATATCTTGGTTGTCGACCGGCGGTACCAAAATGGTACAGGCGGAACACTTTTAGGGTCCGCCGTCCGTGACGCCTCTCGTCCATTTTGGCTATAAATAGCAATGCCAAGCCAAGTAGTTTATCATCCTTTTCCAACATACCTTCATACATATCTTCTCTCTAACCTTTCTAACTCAGTTTCATATCATATTAGTGATCTCTTTTGTAGCAAAGAAGATCAAGTCATATTCAAGCTTCAACGAGAAGTTGGAAGTCTTGTTTGTTTAGTGTTGTATGATCTAGTGTTGATCCATACTTCATTGTTGTATCAAACCATCATAATCTTGTGAGTGTGAGTGGTTAGTATTTTAGTCCTCAAAATACATTGTGTGTGGGAGTAGTTGTACCCTTGGAAAGAACTCGACATCTAGCTTAGTGTCGGAAATAGTGTAAGCGAAGTGTAAAGGTTTTCTCCGCGGTGAAAGGAGCTTGTTGACTAGTGAAGTTAAACTCTCGAGTGTGAGACTCGGGAGTGGAGTATGGCAAGGAAAAAGAGTCCTTGTAGGTCGAACCACTATAAACAACTTGTTGTGGTTTGATCATCTCTTTCCTTATTTACTTATTACACATTGCTTGCATATTTCATTAACATACTCAAGATCAATATCAATTGATCTTTCAATAAGTTTCAAAACAAAGTTTTAATTGGTAAACTATTCAACCCCTTCTAGTTTTCTGCTGAATCGCCTCTTTGGTGTTTGATGATACGAACATAAATGAATCTCACGAAACAAGCGAAGTACGAAAAAAAGAGGAGACCGAGAAAAATCAGTTAACGATTCTTCAAATGCATTACGAACTATATTACCGATCGGTAAATATTATTTTCTATTTGTTCATACAAGTTAATTTAAGTTTAATTCATAAACAATAAATTAGTTCTTAATGAAATGCAACATTTTCGTGTCTTCTAATTGCGTTCGATAGAAAAGAAATGAAAGAAAATATCAAAGACAAAAGATGTTATTTGATAATTTTGCCACAATCTTTATGCAGTGTTATCCTAGGTCCTGTTCCTTAGTAGTATTTAATTTTCAGTACTTTGTTATGCTGTTGGTACAATCTTTATGTTGGTTGTTGTAAGACAGTTGGGGTTTATGGATGCTGATATGTTGTACGGACTAAGAATTGATCTCCACATTAGTGTTAGGGTTAGGACGATGATGTGTAAAACAATTGCTAATTTGATGATGCTTTTTGTCTTTGTCATTGTTGTTTGTTAGTCATGGATGTTGTTTGGATCTGTTGTATAGCTTAGCTGGTAAACTTCCCATTTTCCAAGCTAAATATAACTTGTTCGAGCCTTAGGGTCGGATGGATGATTCTTTCCAAGCTAAAAATGTTACTTCTATAGATGTATGAGTAACATTTGGGCTTTGCTTTTTGTTTAGAAAAATATGAACAATGGTGCATGAATCTGGAACATATAAAAATTACTTTTCACTTATGAAAAAACAAACATAACCATACATACTTTGAATTTCTTAAACAAATATTTCATTAATATAATGAAAAAATCTTAAAACAATCATAGATAGACAAACATCATAAACTAATTAACACCATTTCACTCCTGCTTCCTACAACCACTGCTCTCTCCCTTATGCATTTTCCGGTTCACCTTGATTTGTTGAAACATATCTTCAAGTTGACTAATCCTGTTTTCCAACGCATAAACATTTGCTAAGCCGAAGTTATTTCCACCTGGGTTCTCCTTCTCAGCTTGATGCTCCTCCTCATCAAGTTGCTCATCCCCCATCTCTTCAACATGATCCTCCTGCTTAGCATCTTGATTCAACTGATTCTCCACCTCTTCAACCTGATCATCCTCCTCTTCCTCGCCATCTTCTTCATCTCCCTCATCAGCTACATTAATCTCATCCCAGTAAAAGTCTTTTGTCCGCAACCAATTAAGAAACCTGGTCTTCATCCACTCGTCCACTTGTCTATACGATCCATATTCAACAATGGGTTCATCCCCAAATTCATTTATGATTGCATCAAAAAGTAAATAGATGTTTAAGACATATTCATACTCTTCTTGCTGATTTCAAAAATTCATTGGATCAAGTTTATTACTGAATGTGAATAAACAGGCATTAGCGCATGTGTATAAATAGACAAAATATACTATGTCTACATATTATTAAATTAATTTAAATGTGATTTAACTAGACAGGGATTTACTTTATGGTACAAAAGCAACTGACAAACTTATCTTTTACCCAGGTGAAAATAAAAATAGCCAAATACTAAGTGTTCCTGCTGTTAACGTAGACTAGCTCTTGTTGTTAGTTTCTCAAAAAATATGCATTTAATGTTAACTCTAGCATTAGCTCATGTGTATGAATAGGAAAATATACTAAGTCTACAGATTGTTGTAGATTATTAAATTCATTTAAATGTGATTTAACTAAACAGGGATTTACTTTATGGAATTATGGTACATTATGCTGATAAGGTCACTTAAAAATACACAAACTATTTCCCAAAAAAGCAACTGACATGCTTATCTTTTATCCAGGTGAAAACAAAATAGCCAAATGCAAGAGTTCAAAAAATACTTACTTTTTAATGGACAATTTCTTGAATCATGATTACCATATTCTCCACAACTTGAACACTTTCTTTTTCCATCATTAGCCATATGATTGATTTAGAATACCAGTTGAGATTATGTTTCGAAGAGATAAGGAACAGCCCACTGGTTCTTCACGATCACCAGGATGTAATGTCCTAGAACAACCAAGTTTTCAATTGCAGATTTGCATTAACCACTGTAAAAAATAGTTCAACGATTGCAAAAAAATAGTTCGGGTGATGCTATTTCAGGTGATGCATCAAGGAATATAATTAACAATAGTTCAAAGATTGCAAAAAAGATAGTTTCTCTAATTGCAACAGGTTGCCTAACCAGTGAAAAGAGGAAGTGGAAATTCACTGCCCTATCTTATAATCGTAGGTGACGGCTGCCATTAACATTAGCTATATAAACTTTCAAAAACATTATTGAATATCACAAAGTTGTTAGTACATTGCTGCTGATGTACTAATTTTGGTTCCTACTGTAAGGTATATAGTTCCTTATGGTATAGAAGTTATATGATTTCTGCTGTTAACATAGACTGGTTCCTGCTGTTAGTTTCTCAAATGTGAAATTTCCTCTAGTTGAAATCGCCTCTAAACTCATTCTTATATGATTTTCTTCACAAGTGAAGATATTTTTTCTTAAACTTAAATAGTCGCCTCTAAACTCAATCTAATATGATTTTCTTCAAAATAGAAGATATTTTTTCTTAAACTTAAAAAAGTTACCTACTCAATTTTGAAACAGGTTCCCTAAAACTTGAACAAGAATGTGGAAATTCAATGATCATTGACAAAGGATTTCTAGTAATGTATACGTGTAGGAACAATAATACCACTTTAAAGTAACCATATCAGTGAAGCTTACTATTTTATTATAACCATCTCAAAAAAACAGCACTAACTCAAAAAATAAACAAAAAAACCTATCTAGTTGAAACTAAGCTAGATAAGCTATCAACTTTAAAATGATCACATAAGGAATCAGTTAAAAAGTTAGGTTTAATTATGTTACAAAAAAATGCTATTATTACTTTTTTAGTTCAGAAAAGTTGCAGAATGTATGCCTCAACTGATACTAATAGAAATTACTTAGCTCATAATTCAAGACCAAATCCCACTGAAAAGACATCTGAATCAGCTAAACATACCAATTCTACTAAACCATTAAATCAATCAGACTGATACACCAACTCAGACTGTAAAAACAATGACCTCACAAAACAGACAATGTGAAACAAAATGAGGCTTCACCATCATGCACAAAACACATAACATCACAGGATACTCTAAACGAAACTTAAATCCGATAATATTCTCAAAATTCCATTGCTTACTAATATTCTTCACTCGTGAAGATAAATTTTAAAAACTTAAATAATCGCTAATCTCAACATTATTCACATGTGAAGATACTCTAAACGAAACTTAAATCCAATAATAACCTCAAAATTCCATTGCTTACTGATATTCTTCACTCGCGAAGATAAATTTTAAAAACTTAAATAATCGCTAATCTCAACATTATTCACATGCGAAGATACTCTAAAAAAAAACTTAAATCCGATAATAACCTCAAAATTCCATTGCTTACTGATATTCTTCACTTGTGAAGATAAATTTTAAAAACTTAAATAACCGCTAATCTCAACATTATTCACATGCGAAGATACTCTAAAAAAAACTTAAATCCGATAATAACCTCAAAATTCCATTGCTTACTGATATTCTTCACTCGTGAAGATAAATTTTAAAAACTTAAATAATCGCTAATCTCAACATTATTCACATGCAAAAGATACTCTAGAAAAAACTTAAATCCGATAATAACCTCAAAATTCCATTGCTTACCGATATTCTTCACTCGTGAAGATAAATTTTATAAACTTAAATAATCGCTAATCTCAACATTATTCACATGTACCTAAATTAAAACTAAAAACTATGATTTATGCAATTTAATTCATCTCTAATAATCAAAAACCTAATCCGCAAAACTATTATTTCACAAACGCACCATTAGATAGTAACTGTAAACAAAACAGAATCTAATAAACCAATAAAAATCTTCACATGTACAAAAAATAGATGTGTAATAAAGCAAATAAATCAAGTAACATATTCATGAGATAGTCAACGCCGGAGTCAATGCCGGAGAAAAAGTTGTTAAACAGTTAAAAACTAAATCAGATTTAAACAGAAAAATATAAATTAGAGAGCCAATACCGGAATAAACGCCGGATATAAAAAGAACGAGATGACGGAGATGACGGCGGTGACGAAGATAAGGTGACGGAGATGATGGATGTAAACTAGCAGTGATATTAAGTTTTTTTCTAATATCAAAGTAACTTTTTAAGTAAAATTGTTAATATCACAGTTACTTTTTACATGTTTTCTTAATATCAAAGTTAATTTTTTTAATATCACCGTAACTTTTCTTAATATCGTAATAAAAAAGACATCGATATTAAGCAAAATTGTTAATATCACAGTAGAACTCATAATATCGTTAATATCATGGTAGGACCATAATCAAAAACAAAAAGTGCTCATAAAAATCAAAATGAAAGAAGATAGCAATAGTAAGGATCGCTCAAAAGGAAAAAATCAAAAATCGCTTATATGGTCAATTGGTACCGTGAAGAATATGGCAGATCTTGACTTTTTACAAAAGTCAAGATCATATCTCGAAATGGCGGTCCAGTCAATCCGCACATCCGCACGAATTAAAAGAATCTGCACTGATCCTCACTTACATATATATATATATATATATATATATATATATATATATATATATATATATATATATATATATAGGAAGTTAAAATAAAAGACAAATATCCGTAAAAGAATAAAAGATTTTTTTTCAAAAAAGTTCACGAAAAATTCCCAAAAATCCCACAAGATCGGGTATGTTGGTGCATAAAACTTTGTGAAAACATTTTTATAATTTTGAGTTTTGATACATTTTTTAGTGCACAAAAACTAATTTTGATGCGCAAAAAATTTTGATGCACAAAATTTTAACTTGTTTTAGTTTGATGCGCAATGTTATTTTGATGAAAAAGTCAAAAGAAGTTGGGTGCAAAACCAATTTTGATGCACAAAAAGGATTTAATGCGCAAACGTATATTTTCATAATTTTTTTCGAAAAAATATCCACTTTTAGAAAAAGTTTTTCACAACTTTTTCATGCACCATCATACCCGATCTTGTGGGATTTTTGGGAATTTTTCGTGAACTTTTTGAAAAAAAATCTTTTATCTTTTACGGATATTTGTCTTTTATTTGATCTTTATCCTATATATATATATATATATATATATATATATATATATATATATATATATATATATATATATATATATATATATATATATATATATATATATATATAGTGAAACTTTATTTTCGTAACCCACTTTAACTGCGTAGAACTCATGAGAACCAATTTTTTAACCGTTAGATCATTTCATCAATGGATGAGATGACTTGTGCTATTAGTGTAATTAATATAATTAAAAGGAATGTTAGGTAACTATTTTTGAATGAGTTAGGGACATTAAGGGAATTTCTAAAATTATTTCCTAAAACCGTCCCAAATTTTAGGAATTATTCACAGTTAATTCCATATATCCTTTATCTCTCACATATCTCCTCCTCTCAAACCCTAATACACATTCAAATTTCACAAGTAATCTCCCAACTAGAAAAAAAAAATGATCGTCGATGTAACCAAGAAAGCCGCCGTCGTTGTTTATCTCTAGTTTATGAGCATGTGTAGCAATCACGATAACAACTTATTTAAGGGATAAAACAACAATTTGTTCGCCATGGTTCTAGATCCGGGTATTTTTTTGTTGTCTCTATCTTTCCTAGACTGGACTGTTCTCGGTTTGTCAAATGTTGTCATTGCCGTAGGCCATGTGGGAGAAGGATCGACTTTGGTATGTTTATTTTTATTAACTGTTATATCTCATTGATGTAGGCCATGATGTAGGCCATGATGGTGATATGTATATCTCATTTAAAGTTATGTAAAACCGGTGTTAGGGATAAGCTTATTTGAGTGTTTGTTGCTTATTGTACTTTTTATGGTCTCGTGATAAGCTAGTTTGTATGTGTTTCACTTTTTGGGTAGATAGCGTCAAATGGAGCTCACAAAATTAAATATGTTTTCTTCACTTGTACAAGTTTTGTGTTTTCTATTATAAAACATATATGTTTTGGAAAGATACATATATGTTTACGATAAAACATATATGTTTTATGTTTTGGATTATAAAACATATATGTTTTGACATGTTTACATCATTAGTTTAATATACACTCGTGCATATGCGTTATGCTAGTTGTTGTGATTAATTTTCATTTCTTATTTGTTTGTGGTTTAATTGTTTCGCGCATCCTTGTTTCGATTGATTGATGAAGATGATGATATCATTAAAGACCGGAAGTGGATGAACACGATTATACATGAAGATAATTTGCGACTTTTGGAGATGTAACATGTGTTTTTGTACATGAAGATAATTACGTGAAGATAACTAGCATAACGCATGTGTTTTTTACTTGTAATAAAGTGAAATGTAACATTTAAGTATATCAATCTTGTTTTTCTTTTATAATGATTTATGTTCTTTAATTTGTGTTTCAAACTTTCAAAAAATAATGATTACGTAAAAATATTGGTAGGTTGATAAAAAAACGTTAGCTAAAAAAAAAACATGTATGCATTTGACTAATCGAAAACATGTATGCACATTGACTATTTGGGTAAAAAACATGTATGCACTTTTGCCTATTTGAAAAAAACATGCATCACAGCTTATAAAGTTATCGCATCACGCTTATAAAGTTATCGCATCACAATCATGATTTTAGTGCACTAATGTTATAACATTGATTTTAGTGCATCATAGTTGATGCACTTAACTATTAACTATGATGTAGTAACTTATAATAAAGATGCACCAAGACTTATTAGTGCATTAAGGTTATAAGTTATCACACACAATTATGATTTTAGTGCATTAAGGTTATAAATTACCGCATCACGCTTATAAAGTTATTGCATCACAATCATGATTTTAGTGCATTTAAGGTAATAACCTTGATTTTAGTGCATCATAGTTGATGCAATCGAACTATTAACTTCTAATAAAGATGCACCAAAACTTATTAGTGCATTAAGGTTATAAGTTACCGCATCACTGGTTATAAATTTATCGCATCATAATCATGATTTTAGTGCATTAAGGTTATAAATTACCGCATCACAAGTATAATTCGATGCAAGATTTTTATAACCTGGATGCAAAGAATAAATTTTAGCGGAAACTTTTACGGATTTTTTGCCCAAAAATTTTTTTTTATGGAAAAATTTTTTTTGATGGGGTGTGGGTGTGTGGTGGGGATGGGGGTGACACATGTCACATGACATGCCATGGTGATGTGGCAAAGGTGAAACATGTCACCTCCACATGCTTTCATTCTTTTCATTATAAGAAACTTTTTCAACTCCTAACCCTATATATATATATATATATATATATATATATATATATATATATATATATATATATATATATATATATATATATATATATATATATATATATATACATATATATATATACATATATATATACATACATATATATATATATACATATATATATATATATATATACATACATCTATGTATATACATACATCTATGTATATCTATATATATATATATATATATATATATATATATATATATATATATATATATATATATATATATATATATATATATATATATATATATATATATATATATATATATATATATATATATATGTAGGTAGGTTAAAATGAAAAGTTTCTTATAATGAAAAGAATGAGAATATATATATATATATATATATATATATGTATATATATATATATAGAAGGCAGAGTTAAAATGAAGTTTAACATAATGAAAAGAATGAGAAGGCGCTGGAGGTGACATGTCACCTGCCACATCACCATGCCATAAGTCACCCACCCACCCCACCCCACCCCCCCCGAGCAAAAAAATTTTTTCCCCGAAAAAATTTTTTTAAAAAAAAAAAAAATTTCCATAAAAATTCTCGCCAAAATTCATTATCGCATCAGTTATAAAAATACCGCATCACAATCATAATTGTGATGCGAATTTATAACCTTAATGCACTAAAATCATAATTATGATGCAAGAAATTATATCAGTGATGCAAGAACTTATAACCTTGATGCACTAATATGTTTTGGTGCATCTTTATTATAAGTTATCGCATCATTCCACAAAGGTGTAGATTGGCGGGAACACTTGACCCCGGGTGCCTTTGGCACCGTACCATTGTCCACCCCACAAGGAATAGCTCCTGAACTCTCCGGCCTAGCTGGGCACCAACTGGAGTGAGCACGAGCCAAGACTCGGACCCTAAGCTCTTATTCCACAAAGTCTCCAAGGTGTGTCACGGGTTTTATGAGGCGGCACTATATGAAACAAATGCCAAGGATGGGACTTGATCTTGGGTCAATTGACTCAAGCACAAGTGCTCCAACCATTGACTAATGCTCTATTGGTAAGTTAATGCATCATAGTTAATAATTGGTCAAAGCATCAACTATGATGCACTAAAATCAAGGTTATAACCTTAAATGCACTAAAATCATGATTGTGATGCAAGAACTTTATAACCTGTAATGCAATGTAAGTTATAACCTTAATGCACTAAAATCATAATTGTGTGTGCAATAACTTATAACCTTAATGCACTAATAAGTCTTGGTGCATCTTTATTATAAGTTACCGCATCATAGTTATAGTTAAGTGCATCAACTATGATGCACTAAAATCAATGTTATAACATTAATGCACTAAAATCATGATTGTGATGCAAGAACTTTATAACCGTGATGCAAGAACTTTATAACCGTGATGCAAGAATTTATAACCTTAATGCACTAAAATTATGATTTGATGCATTTATAATCCAGATGCAAGAAAAATTTTGGCGGGAAAATTTTTGGCGAAAAAAAATTTTTTGCCTCAAAAAATTTTTTTGGCGGGAAAAAATTTTTTCTGGGGGGGCGGGGGGGGGGGGGGGCGGGGCATGTGGGGTGGGGTATGGGTGATGTGGCATGATGATGTGGCAAAGGTGACACATGTCACCTCCACATGCCTTCTCATTCTTTTCATTCTAAGAAACTTTTCATAATAACCCAAACCTATATGTATATATATATATATATATATATATATATATATATATATATATATATATATATATATATATATATATATATATATATATATATATATATATATATATATATATATATATATATATATATATATATATATATATATATATATATATATATATATATATATATATATATATATATATATATATATATATATATATATATATATATATATATATATATATATATATATATGTATATGTATAGAGTGAGGATCGAGTCTGCGATTCTTTTAATTGCATGCGGATGTGCGGATTGATCCTGGACCGCCCATTTCGATCCGATCTTGATTTTTGTAAAAATCAAGATCTCGCTACTACATTCACTGTACCAATTGACCATGTAAACGATTTTTGATTTTTTCCTTTGAGCGATCCTTACTATTGCTATCTTCTTTCATTTTCAGATTTTTATGAGCACTTTTGTTTTTTGATTATGAGTCCCACCGTGATATTAACGATATTATGAGTTCTACCGTGATATTAACAATTTTGCTTAATATCGATGTCTTTTTATTACGATATTAAGAAAAGTTACGGTGATATTAAAAATTAACTTTGATATTAAGAAAACATGTAAAAAGTAACTCGTGATATTAACAATTTTACTTAAAAGTTACTTTGATATTAGAAAAAACTTAATATCACCGCTAGTTTACATACTACGCTAGCCTTAGTGAAACTATCGCTAGCCTTTACTTAGTAGTGATATTAAGAAAGTTTGATAATTACGGTGATATTAACAAAATTCATAATATCATTATACCTTTAACGATGAAATGATTTTTTTCCGAATTTTTTTCAACATTCTTAATAAATTGTTGTCCTCTTTCTTTTTTAATTTTTGATTTTTTGAATTATTTTTTTTGTTGTTACTGTGATATTATCCGCACCATCCCTACTTAAAATCTAATCCGCACCCCATCCTTCCTCTATATGTATATATATATATATATATATATATATATATATATATATATATATATATATATATATATATATATATATATATATATGTGTATATATATATATATATATATATATATATATATATATATATATATATATATATATATATATATATATATATATATATATATATATAGTGTAGTTATTTTCGAGCCAAGAAAAACGCGAGAGCTGCGAGAACCACGTTTGTACTACTAATAATGCATAATGTATATCGTATGATGCAAGATGGCGTTTTGAAAATATCTATAATTTATTTTGAAAGAAAAATAAAATTAGGGCAAAGTGGTAATTTGATATCTCCATAAAATAGCATCTCATCTTCATAACAGTTACTTTTTTTATTCTTTTTCATCTGCTTCTTCTTCACCCCAAACCCTAGCCGCCTCTTCTTAGTACAATCTGTATTTTTTTCTAACCCTAGCCACGAAGATGCAAAAAAATGGCAAAAAAGGCGTTTCTATTAATATTTAAGCCCAATTGACGCTGCAAATATTAAACCCTTTTTCCAATGAATCGACGGCAACATTAAATAAACCCTTTTTCCAAGTAGAAGAACATGTCAGCAGGTATGAATGTATGATTATTTGTCTATTTGTTTAATAATAATTTCAATTCAAGAATCAAGAACATATTATTTGTTTAATAGAACTTGAAAATGTATGGTCGTATATGCTAATACATTAAGTGAGTATTACGGAGTATTTGTTTAATTTGATGTCAGATGTTTGATTTTTATTTATTTTAGCTATAAATATATAAATAATTATACAAAATACACAAACGTTTCTAGCCGTACCCGTTTCTTGAATTTTGAGACATTAGCGTTTCTAAGTACCCGTTTCCGTCCCCATCCCCGTATCCGTCCCCGTGCAACATAACTTACTCCTTTCTTATCTCGGTCCCAATTTTATTGCTTTCTTGTTCTTGAATATTAAGTTAACGGATATATATGGTTGCAACAGGCTTCAGAGTTGACGTTGGAGAAGGTTGAAGGATTGCACAATGATTGCACAAGTATCAAACTCGGGGATGAAGCCAGGCATCGGGGTATCTATCATACTTGAAAAAACAATTGTGTGTAAATGAACCAAAGGATCTTGTCATCACTCTTGTTTCTCTTTCTGTTGCCAGGTAACTACTTTTTTTTTATTTTATTTCATGCACTCAAGTAAATTATAGTGTTGTTGGACTTCAAGTAAGTTATAATGTTGTTGGCATACAATATAGTTCGAGTGAAATGTGAGAAATCACGAAAAACACAATTTGTAACCTTGATTCATATTTTTTTATGATATTTTTTGTGAATTCATTAAACATCAGTAGTTAAATGTGTCTTTTAAATAGATGTGTTGAGAATACTTGTGTTTGTGTATTTTGTAAACTTATGATAATTGTACATGTGTTTCGGTATGTGTTAGTGTAAGAGTTTTATTAGTCAACACATTGATAGTGTATTAAAATGCATATATGTTTTAGTTTGATATAAGGATGTTTTGTGTTTAGTTTTAATTTAAGGATGACTTGTGTTTTGTGGTTGATATAAAATTAGTTCAATTATGTGCATACGTGTTTTAAGGTTAGAGTACATGTTTGTTTTATGTCCGATAAAAACCAAAAAATCAATGAAAGAGGTTTGCATATGTGTTTTAAGGTTCATATAAACCAAAGAAGGGTTTGACTTCCTTTATTGACATTATTTAGAAGGCGGTGTTTATCGATGTTAGACTTGGACCTTTATTGACATTATTTGTTTACGAGTATTTAGTTGTTGTATTAGTGTTGAAATTTTTTCTCTCGCTTCTATTGGTATTGTATTAATGTGGAAGGTCATGGTGGCGGGTTACTTGACGTCGTTGATCTTTGAGTCTGACCAGATCTATTGAGTATGAAGCGAGATGATAAAACATATATGCACGGATAAAAACACATGTGCAAATTTCATGGGATTTTGAGCGAGGCGCGACGAATACATGCTAGACGCTTAAAGATTTAACCAACTGTTGAAGACTTTGGATTATGCATATGTGCAGGCTTTATATATTTGTAATAAAATTGATTACAATTTGTAAATTTGGAAATTTAGAAATTGCATAAATCTGTTGTTAAAGTTTTGTTATTTGTATTTATATTTATGTAATATTTCTCAAAAATACATTTGCATATACAAAACACATATGCATAAACTAAAAGTGCAATTGTCATAATGTACTTAGTAGTTAACTTTTTTTTAACAAAACACATGTGCACATAATGTATTTTTTCTCTTGAATAATACCAAAAAATAATTAAAAAAAAAAAAAAAAAAAAAAATCCTAAACTTTAGGAACTAAAAACGCGTTTTTGAAAAAAAAATTAAAAAGAAAAAAAATACAATTTACCATTATACCCTTTTGTATTAAATAATAAAAATTAATATAAGAAAAATCGATTGGTTGGTCTTTGGTTCTCGCAGCTTCGTGATTTTTCTTGGTTACGAAAATAACCCTTCCTATATATATATATATATATATATATATATATATAACACCAAGTTATGTTATTAATTCTATTGATGAATCACACTTTTTTTTCTTTTTTCTTTTTTTTAACATAATGAGATTATGTTATTTGATTCTCTTGAGAGAATCATCATAGAATATTCTAATCATAACTTAAGGTTATGTATTTGATAAAATCATGATAGAACCTGAGATCTTATCTCTTTTTTTTTTTAAATTGAATATCATAACACAAAGTTATGTTATTTTGACTCTTTCTTGAGAATCATAATTCAACATTCAAAAGAGTAACTCGAGGTTACTGCATTTTGATTATGTTCATCGTAGTAGAACTTGAGGTTCATACTCTTTTTTTTTCTAAACATAATGTGAGGTTATGATATTAATCTTTATAAAAGGATCATATTAGAACTTGAGGTTCTAATAAACGTTTTTTTCAACATAACTTGAGGTTATGATATTGATCTTTATAAAATAATCATATTAGAACTTGAGGTTCTAATAAACTTTTTTTTAACATAACATGAGGTTATGATGTCTTTCGACTCTCTTAATGAGATCTGTTGGGATATGAAAGTGCTGAAGATTGACAGAGTATTACAGAAAGTCAAAGTACTGCTTAATGATAAAGTCAAAGTACTGCATATAAAGTCAAAGTACTGCAAGATCAAAGAACTATATTATTAGTTTATAGAAAGTCTTGTAATTCTAGAATATTCTATGTTAGATTACTTGACGTACAAGGATACAAATTGTAAACCGACTAGGGTATCCTTGAGCCTATAAAAGGACCTCTAGATTGGCATAACGACGTGATTTTATTAGAGTTTTAGAGAAGTTCGATATTATTAGAGTTGTTAAAGATCCGTATATTAAGCGAGTTAGTGTTATTAATAAAATCGCTCATAGTTAAAGTTATTCTTCTTAGCTTTGTTAAGTAAATTCCGATACTTAATAAAGTTTGCTCGATGTTTCTCTGTTAATAACTTAGGATTTATCCAAGGTTATTAAACCTTAACAAGCTATTTAAGTTAGTTTGGTTAGAGTACATCGATCCAACAAGTGGTATCGAGCTTGTGTGGAAACTCGACTAAGAAGAAACCCTAAAACCGACAATGTAACCTAAAGATGTCGATCGATTCTGCTCCACCACCTTCCATCACTACAATGAGGATTCTGCCATCAAGAAGGGTGAATACGATTTATGGTGTATGAAGATGAGGCAAGACATTGTCATTCTGCACCATGCTCTATGGAATGTAATCGTCAATGGTAATGAAGAAGTTCCAAACAGATGTTCCCCGGACAACCCAAAGCACCTAAGGCGCCCTACCAAAGAGCTACATTAAGGAATTAAGAGAAGGTTCTCAACATTCTCTTGTCGCCATTCCGATGGTCATCTTCTCAAGTTTCATGATGCTAAAGATGCTAAGCCTGGGTGCTCTCAAGACCATATTTAGGAATGAAGCTTCTAAAAGATGCACGTAAATCATTGAAACAATAGCTTGAAACTTTCACCGTATGTGAAAGAGAAAGTCTTGATGTCGCATATGATAGATTTCTTAATCTCCTTAACATGTTGGAATTATACAAAGCTCAAGTTTTAGTTGAAGATGCTAATCTGAAGTTTCTAAGAGTTTGCCATCTACATGGCATGTGATTGCTATTATGATTAGAGGACAACCTGTGCTTGATGTTATGGACTTTGATGATCTCACAATCATCTTAAGGTGTATGAGCATGAGATGAATGGTCCAACAAGTTCTAAGTCACATAGTATTGCTTTTCTATCATCCGAAGAGGGCAAGATTCCACTAAAAGTACCGCTTCTCCAACTCAAAGTCTTGCCTCAAAGTAATGTCTCAGATATCGCTCCCACCTATGCTCAAAGAAACCCCACCACCTACTACTATGCACTCGGATGAGGTTGTGTGCTCTTTCTTTGCACAAGAAGCTTCTTTACCTGCTGCTTATGAAGAAGATCTCTCCCAGATTGATGAGGATGCTTTAGAAGAGATTGATATCAGGTGGCAAGTTGCTTTGATCACTGCAAGGATCAAGAAGTATATGAAGAAAACAGGAAGGAGCATTGACTTCAAACCTAAACAGGGAATCACTTTTGACAAATCCAAAATTGAATGCTTCAATTGTCAAAAGACTGGACACTTTGCAAGGGAGTGTAGGTTTGCTAAGTATCAAGCAAAAGGATGATCGAGAAACCAAAGTGGAGCTAAAAGAAATCCCATTATCAAACAAAGGCTTTGGTTGCTCAAGAAAATTTGTCGAAGTTGACCGAGTGAAGAGTTTGATGATGAACCAGTGACTTATTGTATGGTAGCAGTGGAAGAAATAGTTTAAGATTCGGTAGAAGAATTGGACTGGAGCACTATTTTTGATGAGAAAGTTGATCATGTTGCTTTGGAATTTGGAGATGGGTATGGAGGATTTGACTGGAGCTTGGAGTGTGAAGATGATCCTGTTCTACTTGCAATGGTAGCTACTTCACCAAGTTCAACCCCTATCTCTGAGGTATGCTCAAATTGTCATGATTTCTATCAAAAACTGCTAAAAAATTATGTGTATGAAAGAGATAATTGTGTTAAGGCTAGGTCTGAGGTAGCAGGTTATCAAATAACCTTAGAGTCAATGGAAGCTAAAATTATAACACATGAAAATAATGAAATGGCTTGGGGTGAAAATATGAACAACAGATTACCGCTAAAACTCGGTGAATGGAAACTAAACTGTAAAATTGTCGAAATTGAGAACTCACTAAGAGAGAAATGATTTGTTAGCAAAGTTTGATGCCCGGAAAGAATCGTCTCATCATATGTTACTTATGTTCAAAACCGAGAAGAGCATACATTAGAACCGGCTTAGGTTTTGGTATGGACTTTGATAACATAGAAGAAAACACATCTAGTGATAAGGATGAAGGTGATTTTGAGGATGTTACCACTAGTGATGATGAACTCATTAATTATGTAGACACGATAGTAATGAGGGTTCAATTAGTGAATCACCTCCGAGTATAAGAAAGACAGAGGTTATCATGTCGTTCCACATCCAGCTGGTAGTCATCAACCCATAAGACTTGATGTTTCACGCTTTGGTGTAGATGCCTAGAGTTTAGGAAGAAGCTTCTTGGTCAATCTAGGTCCGAAACCCCAAAAGAATCTATTGAAACAAATTTTCAAAGTCAAGCAAGACCTTCTACTCAAAGTATCGCCCACAAGCAAGACTCTTCAGAAAACCTTTTCAAAACAAGATCGCTAAACCTTTTGGGATAATTTTGGTCAAAACAGATTAATCATTCACCTAGAAGGCAAAATAGTTTTGGTCATAGACATAGAAGAAGTCATATTGGGAGTATGGGTGAAAAGCGTGTTTTGTGTGTTTTAGTCCTAATCATTTAATCAAGGATTGTGAACATCATTCGTAATACCTTAGAAATTTTCAAAGAATAGGTATGCTAACCGAAAACCTAGAGAGAACAAACCGGTTTGGAATAATTCTAATAGGGTCAATCATGCAATTTTCACCGGATCATAGGTACCCCACCAACAAGACCTTTTTCTAAACCACCAAGACTTTCACCAACAAAGAATTCACAAAGTATCGCTCACCAAACCAAGGTATCTGCAATACCACTTGGCACGTAAATCCTAGGAGATCTCATTACTATCAACCTAGAAGATACTACAATTCACATAGGGGATCTAGATCACAGAACCAAGTGTTAAACCGAATGGGTTAAGAGAGAAAGTACTGCTGAGGACAAAATGTACTCTCAACAAAAGTGAATTAGATGTTTTCATAATACAAGAAAAAGAGAATGATTTTGCAAAGGAGAGTTCTCATTGAAAATCCGTAAAGTTTTGAAAATTCACATGCTAAAAATCAAAAGATAATTCTCGATCATGTTTTGAAAAACAAAGGAAACTACATACTCAAAGAATTTGAGTTTGTAACTCACGCGGGAACACAAGTCAAGAATGGCTTGGTTTCCTAAAAGAGACTAACTCTAAATCTTTGTGCAGGCAACCTGCAGGAGGAGCTTAAAGATCATCTTATTGTGGATAGTGGTTGCTGCGAAGTATGACAGAGACAAGGATATTCTGTCGATTTTAGATCTATTAGTGGAGGAAGAGTTGCATTTGGGAATGATCCCAATGGAGGAAGGATTACCGGAAAGGAACTATCAAAGCGGGCGATAGATTTTGAGAATGTTAGATATGTGAAGGAGTCAAGTTCAACTTATTGTCGGTTTTCAAATCGTGACAAAAGCATCCCGTGTTATTCATCGACACGTAATGTCTCATCCTTTCTTCTCGAATTCGAGCACAGTTGATGATAACTTGGTAGTACTCGTAGTACCAAGAACCAATGATGTGTATAGTCCGGACATGAAGAGTCTTAACTCTTATGGAAGAGCCACTGCTTAGTGGCAAAAGCAACAACTCAAGAAGCACATCGCTGGCATAGAAGATTAAGCCATATAAATTTCAAGAATATCAACAAACCGGTCAAAGGCAATTTAGTTAGAGGTTTACCTTCAAAGACTTACAAGAATGAACACTCTGCTTACGCGCGTAAGAAGGAAAACAACACAAAGCTTCATGCAAGAAGCTTGAGGAGAGGACAATTAGAGAACCTTTGAGTTATTACATATGGATCTGCTTGGTCCTGCTCTCGTGGCAAGTTTAAACAAGAAAAGTATTGCTTAGTTGTTACTGTATGATTGCGAGATTTAGTTGGGTATTTTCTCGGGATTTAAAGATGATACTTTGATGCTATTCAGACACTAATAATAGCACTTGAAAAGCAACTAAGACTCAAGGTCGAGGTATTAGATGTGACAATGAAACCGAATTCAAGAACAAGCTTATGGATGAATTTTGTGCTAACAAAGGAATCAAGAGGGAGTTCAAGATGCAAGAACACAACAATGAGAATGGTGTTGCGAGAGGAAGAATAGGACTTTGATTGAAGCAACTAGAACTATGATTGCAGATTCACAACTACCTATTCAATTCTGGGCTGAAGCTGTAAGTACTGTGATTTGCTCCGAATGGTCTATCTTTTATTAGTCAACCACTTGTGAATGGTCAACCATAAAAGTCAAACAGCTTAGAACAAAATGCAATTAAGTCCAGAGGAGTTTAGTGTTTCCCCGGGTCGTTAAGTCCCAACGAGCTGTGCGATTGAATAGCTAAACGCGTAGTGATCGGGTGATATTGAACAGGAAAGGGGTTATGATTGATTACACTAAGGAAATTAAATCTAATCAAGACTTTGAAGTTATTTTAATTCTATATTTAAAATCGTTTAACGATTAAAACCTAAAACGCGTACGTTTACAGAATTTTACATTTATTTTTAAACTAAAAATGATAATTGAAAACTATTTAAGAATTAAAACTAATTTTAGGATTTTCTTGATTTATTTTGAATTAAAACTAATTTTGAACATTAAAATATAGCTTAAAATGCTAAAAATTAGGAAAAGATGCAAGCAAATTACAAAACTATTTTTCAAAAATCAAATTTAACTAAAAGATTTTCAAACCGAATCACATTTTTTTGACTTTTTCTATTTATTATGAATTTAATACTATTTAAAATACTAGAAAATACTATTTAAACTAAGAAAATTATGGAAAATATTTTTTGGCTTTTTATATTTTTATAAAACTAATAAAATTGAAATTGCATTTTTCCGATCTTTTCCTCAATTATTTGGATTAAATGCTAATTAAAAAGGCTTAAAATGAGATTAAATGCGAAACATAGAAGATGAACAGGGAAAATATGAAAATTTCCGAAAACTATAAAATAATACCGAGAATCAAGGAAAATAATGTAAACAACTCAGATCACAGAAATATGAAATGGGCGACAACCGATGTAATAAGCTAAGTGAAATAAGCTATAAGCTAACTATAAGCTACCATAAGCTACCTAATGCTCAAACTGACCTAAACTAACTAAGATAAGCCTTCTACAACTGAATTGAACCTAATAAGCACAAGATTAAAGCATTTGAGCACAAATTCAATTTCAAGTCTACTTTGCCAAACGGCCCTACTGGTCCTATTTTGAGCACTGATTTAGAGGCTTAGAAAATCCTAAAAATAAACTAAAAATACGCAATCAGAGATCACCAACCGTAGATTCTTCATCCAAAATTTCAAAGAAGATTGACTCACCTAAATGTTAGGAATTAGAAATTCACCTCTAGCTTAGTTAAACTACTTGTTAAAGAGTCGGTCACCATTAGACAAGTATATGTAATCGCGAAAGCTCAACACATCCAGTCTAAAAAGCTAGTAAAAAAGCTCAATTTCAAAGTTTAGTAGTAAATTTAGTTCAAAAGTAACACCGTCCAAGCTTCTTCGAGGAATTTCTCCTCCTTTGACTTTTGACGGATCTTAAAACTTACCCAAATGTTAGGAATTAGAAATTCAAAGATGCCCGATCCACAGTAATTTTAAGTTTAGTAGTATTTAGATAAGTAACACCGTGGAAAGTGTATGCCCGATCCACACCCCCCAGTTATTATGTAAGATTATAAATACTCTACCTTCCAAGGTAGAGAGTTGAGCTCATAATAATATCTTTCACTTTCTCTCACTAAGTTCCCTAAACCTCTAACTTTCTCTCTAGAATTCCATCTATATGCTACTTTGTGTTATGGTTTGATGTGTATGTGAAAAGTAATATCCTACAATTGGTATCAAGAGCCATGGTTAGATCATATCTTGCACATCTTTGGATTTATAGTGGTTTTAGGTGGTTTTGAGTTTGAAAAAGTTTAGTGGTTTTGCATCATTTGGTTGATTTCTTGTGTTAAAGTTTGAATTTTGTTGGTACTTTTATGTTTAGAATCATCACAAGTGTTTAGGTTTTCATTTGGTAAGCTTGAATCATCTTGGTTGGGTTGTTTTGGATTGAAAAGTGATGTTTATATGGTTTTTCAAGCTAGCGACTTAGTTCACGGAATATTTTCTTGGTAGCGACTTGCTTCACATTTTGTAGCGACTTACATGTTGTTGAAGGTAGCGAGTTAGATCTAGCGAGTTAAAGTACAAGTAGTGGATTCTCCACCACGGTAGCGACTTGTGGTAGCGACTTGGTCCAGAGCGAGTTGCTCTTTAGCGACTTGCATATCTAGCGACTTGTGTAGCTTAATTGTCGCCAAAATTTGGCTAGCGACTTGGTCCAGAAGCGAGTTACTATTTAGCGACTTGCTTTTGTCTAGCGACTGGGACTCTAGCGACTTAGGGTGTAGCGTTAATTAAGGGTTAGCGACTTAGTGCATTATCTCGCTAGCGACTTAGTGCTTTATCTTCTAGCGACTTAAGTGATTGTTTACGGTTTTCTTGATTTAGTAAAACCCGTGAAAGAATCTATTTCCGGTTTAATCATAGAGTTATAAAATCCCGTATAACTGTTAACATGTCTACCAACGCTCCTACCGCCATCTCCATCGCTGTCGAGGATGTTCAAGCAACTGGCTCAGATACTCGCCCACCCATGCTTGATGTAATCGACTACGACTCTTGGGCTCAACGAATCGATCAGTATTGCCTTGGAAAGGAAAATGGTGTCAACATTCTCAAATCCATTGATGAAGGACCATATCGAGTTGAGACGACTAGAGACATACTTGATACTAATGAAGATGGTACTCTGCTACGGAATGGATGGACCTAAGATGTATGATGAGCTTGATGATAAGGAGAAAAGAGATTCGATGCGATATCGTGGCTTCAAACATTGTTCTTCAAGGTCTCCCTAAAGACATCTACAAGTCGATCAATCATAACACCGATGCAAAGGCGCTTTGGGATAATGTTAAGATGCTTCTCTCGTGTTCGTAATTAACTATGGAAGATGAGAATCCCAACTCTATGACGAATTTGAGCACTTCAAGATGAAACCGATGAGAATGTCTATGAGTACTATGTGAGATTTCATAAGTTAGTTAATGACATGAGGAACATCGAATGACTATGCCTAACATTCAGCTTGAATTCAAAATTTGTGAACAACATGAATCCCGAATGGCACAAGTTTGTTACCGTGAAGCTTACTAAAGGATTGAAGAACACAAACTATGAGCAACTCTATGCCTTCCTCCTTCGTAATGAGAGACATGCTATGTTTGAAAAATTGATTCTCAATCGCTCAAAACTAACCCAGGAGAGACAAGCTCGCCTAATGATTCAACCGCTTTCTACTCAAACATCGGAATCACAACCAAAGCTTCACAAGTCATACCCTTGGGTAATGGTAATCACAAACTCATTCCCGATCCTATGTACAAACAAGTCGATGCCGATGCACACGCTGGTAAGCTTCATTAATCAACTAGCTCTTCTCATTAGCCAAAACATGAATTCTCTCCCACAAACCAACAACAACCTCGTAACAAAGATCTAACCCACACAATCAAGCTACCGTTAAAGATGGAAGGATCGTGGTGCAACCGCCAGAAAGACAAGATGATCGTGGAAGGGTGGAGCCGGTAGAGGTTATGTTGGCAATCGTAATCGAGGAAGGAATGGTAACCAAGGTCAAGCTAAGCCGATCAAATGCTATAACCGTGGTGGTGAGGGACACATTGCAAGGAACCGCACATCTCCAAAGCGCCCACGTATCGCCGATTACTTCGAGATAAGATGTTGCCGCACAAGCTCGTGACAATGGTGTGCGTTGGATGAAGAGGAATTGTTGCTGCTTGCCGAGGGCAATGCCAAGACCTATGATGCGATGTGGATGAGCAATTATTCGTGAGATAGGTCACAATCATCGAACGCCTTTCAAGTCGCCGATCGTGATGCATACGACTGATGTAGATGATGGACCCATCGCACACACAATCTTTATGGCTAGCATCTCTCCAATGGTTTCTCCCAAGATCTCTTCTTCACCACAAGTGGCCCATCCAAGGACAAACTCATCTCGTAGGTATTAAAACTATACGATGAAGTCGATGTGCAATGATGCATGACAAAGTACAATCAATCGAAACTATTGAATCAAATGTTGAAAATATGGGTAATAACAATATTGTCCCATACGATCAATACGTGAAACAAAGTGAAAGTGAAGTTGTACCAAGTGATGCATCTTCTCGCAATCAATAATGACTATGTCTTTGATGAATACACCGCATGTGCTCCCGATGATTCCATAATTTCAACTAAATGCCTATAAGGAACGTGTTGCTATTTATGAACAACGTGCAAAATTTGAGTTGACCACTCGTGAGCGGTGAAATGGATGTCCAAGTGAGTACAAGAATTAGAAAAGTAAGTTTAGAGAAGAAGTATTGAAACAAGAATTAAATTCCTTGCAAGAAAAACTTTCTAAAACAACTAAACAAAACAAGAACTTCAAGAAAATGTGAAAATGCTTAAGCAAGAATTTAATGCAAAGGAATCAAAACTCTTGAGAGATTTTTCTAATCTGAAAACTTTGAAAACAAACTTGAAAACAAGTTGTACTTACAAGGAAACACCATTCGATCGCTCACATGGTCACCAAACATCGTGTCTTAAGCGATAAGCATAGCATTCCCTTGTTGAGGAACCAAATCCAGAGGTAATTAAAAGGCTAGAAATGCTCATAAGGTGCTTTATGATGGTAATGAAGTCCTTAAGCCTAGGCGTAAACCTAGTTGCGCTTGAGTGCACCGAGGAAGATAAGATATTAAATGAAATCACTAGGAAAAGATGAATAAGAAACAAAATGATCCCAAATGCAAAGAGAAAACATAATCATCTCTCCTCATGATTACAAGAAGGAAAACCGGATTTCCTTGAACAAGTTTAAGCCTCGTGACTTTGTTGACTCCCGAACAAGTCTTCGGAAAATGGATTTAGATAAGCGTAAAGCGGAAAATATTATTGAAACAAACCTCCCTTTGAAAATGCCTAGAGCGACCGTGTATCCTCCTAATACTCCAATGCATCTTGTTCCTAGAACAATTGCCACTAAAAGCAAGACATTAATTAGCCAATACGTTATATTTCAACTATTTGTTGATTTTGAGAAAACTTGCAAGAAAAGGATCACACCCACCGTATAATCAAGGAGAAAGAGGTTTTGAACAAATGAAAGAATGTTATTTAATCGAGGTCATGCCCTTCTTTAAACTTCTAAAAGATCACTTTGAGAGTCTTAAAAGGGGTAGAAACCGATATTAAGGGTATGGAAAAGGAATTTGATGCAATGGTTGTTGAAGTTAGTGACTATGAGCGTGCAATCGAAATATAATGAGATTGAGAGAAAGAACCCGCATACATTAAATGAGAATCTTATTATCGAATGTGTTGCTCAAGATGTCTTTTTCATCGCTTCAAATTGCTCTATTAATGCTTCCAAATTTCATGAACTATCTCGTGGCCTCGAAAGTCTCCCATGATCGTGTCATTGAGCTTGAAAAACTAATTCTAAACTAAACGAGAAAATTGAACCGGATGATCACGACACTTTGGTTAAACATTTTTCTAAACTAGAAGTTGAGTATTTTAATTTACAACTAAAATATCAACATCTCAAAGAAAATGTCAAAACTTCAAATATCAAGACATCTTCGATGCTCCGAGTTTGATGCGCTTTTTCAAATTAACAAACGTGATGAATGATTCAAGCTCAAGGCAACACGATCGTAAAGTTGAAAGCCCAAATCTCTCAATTAAAGGGTCAAACGAACAATATGACAGCTCCCAAATGCCTCCTCCTTTAGATTCTCGAATTCTCAAACGTTTCATCTTCAAAACCTTGTAAATGCTTTACAAAAGGAAAACGAAAGTTTTCTAGAAGAAAATGAAAAGGTTAAACGTCATTTCAATGAGTTGTTTGAATCAATTAAAGTCACTCAGAACAAAAACAATGAACAAATAACTTCATTGCAAAAGGAAATTGAGAATCAAGAGTCGTAAAAGGGAAAATGCCAATGATCAATGAGGAAAATGTTGTATCAAAGGTTCACTCGTAATAAATATGCTTTATCTCGTGACATATGTCCCCTCATCTAAGGAACAACAAACTTGCCATTCAAACATACTTCTCATCCCTTAAGGATTGCCTAGAATGTCTGCGTGAGATTGTTGAAGAGGATAAGCTAGAGAAACCTCATGATAATGCAATTGGTCATGCATGCTTATATGCCAAACGATCTCAAGAAATCTTAGAATGCTTGATCACAATTTGCCCAAAGTCATTAGGAGAGAGAATTAACCCTTTGATTCCATGCTCAATGCCTAAGGCCAAATATGATATGCACTCGATTCCCAATGTTTTGAATGAGAGGCGAGTGTACCATTGAGTAGTTCAGATTCTAGATCCGCAATGCTAGGAAAGTGAACTCAAATGTTCCTTCTAGGAGTACTAATCTCAAGACTCTAGTGTTAAGAAAGTGAACCTTAGTGCACCGCTAGTAGTTCGATCCCAAGACATCTAAACAGTGGTGCAAAGAGTAGTAAAACAAACTAATGTTCCCATTCCTCTACAGAGTAATCATGACATTAAAGGGAGCAGTCAAAGTCTCAAGACAATACAAGGAATGATAGGACCTCGCAAGCTAAGAATGTGCACCGAAAAGAGTAAAGAACAATCTAGGAACTTTAAGCTTGAATTGAATAAAACGAATCGTGTTGATTCTAGTATTAGCCATAGGCGCATCGTAATTAATTCAATTCGATACTATTTGCAAACCTTGTACCGATGACTACTTGAATTCGCTTTCTAATCATGAATGTGGTGTCAATGTTTTGCCTAATGATGTTAATTGTCCAATTAATATTGTTAATGCTAAAATTCATGCTAAAAAGGCTAAAAGGCAAAAGCGAAAGAAAGTTAGAAAACAATGGAAACCCACAGAAGAACATTCAAAGAATAGGTTTTATTGGATACCGTTGGTCATAAGACCAATCGATAATGCCCACTAGAAAATGGATGCCTACCGTAGAACTATTCCTTAAGAAGTGGTCACACCGTAAAACAGGGCTAATACGTACACTAGTATTGCATCTATTCACAATGATTCCATTACCTCACCGTCTCGATATGAATGCTTCTATTTCGATGCGGGTGTTCCAACTGCTGTTACTAACCATATGGAACCCATTCTTGCATGGGGATCCCAATTATCCATTATCCATTCTTGTCTCGTGTTCAACCGCAGATCGCTCAAATCGCTCGTGGTACCGGACTCAGTCGCTCCAAGCATATGACCGAGACCGTCACGCTCATGAACTTCGTGAGCAAATTCATCGGACCGTTAGATTTGGTAATGATCATTTCGGTGCTATTATGGGTTATGGAGATTATGTTGTTGGTGATAGTGTCATCTCCGTAGTGTATTATGTGGAAGGTTTAGGTCATAACTGCTCTCTCTGCTGGTCAATTCGTGATTCGATCTAGAAGTAGCCTTCGTAAAACATACCGCTTTGTTAGAGATCTTAATGGTAAGGAACTGCTGAAAGGAACTCGTGGCTCAAACCTTTACACCATCTCTATCGATGACATGATGAGAGCCTCCCAATCGCTTGTTATCTAAGGCTTCAAAACAAAGTCATGGTTATGGCATCGCCGTCTCAATCACTTGAACTTCGCACCATCAACGATCTTTCCGTAAAGGACTTAGTTGTAGGTTTACCTAGACTAAAGTATGAAAAGGATCATCTCTGCTCGCATGTCAATTGGGAAAAAGCAAGAAGTATGCCCATAAACCCAAACCTACTAACTCGTCACGTAAGTTCTTCATATGATTCATATGGATTTATGTGACCAATGAGGGTGCGTAATATCTTTGGGAAGAAATATGTGTTAGTTGTGGTTGATGATTATTCTAGATTCACCGGGTCAAGTTCTTAAGGACAAAGGATGAAACTCCCGATATCATCATCAAACTCATCAAACAAATTGCAGTTAGACTAAACAAAACCGCCGTAATTATCGTAATGCATAATGGAACCGAGTTTGTCAACAAACAACTTAGTGAATTCTATGAAAGCGTTGGAATCACCATCAAAGAAGTGTTCCACGAACCCCTCAATGTAACGGTGTAGTTGAAAGACGAAATCGTACTCTTGTTGAAGTCGCTAGAACAATGCCGATCTACTCAAAGGTTCCAATGTTTCTCTCGGGTCAAGCAATTGCCACCGCATGCTACACACAAAATCGCTCCCGATTCACACTATTCATGGAAAACTCCATATGAACTTGTCCACAACAAAAACCTAATCTATCTTTCCTTCGTGTGTTTGGTGCATTGTGCTATCCAACTAATGAGGGTCAAGACTTAGGCAAACTTAGGGCCAAAGTCGACATTGAGTATTTGTAGGATATGCATCAAACAAAAGGGATACCGAATCTACAACAAAAGAACCCGAAATATCATGGAAACAATTCACGTTACGCTTGATGAGTCGACCGTCAAATGGCTCCTCGGACACCCACCAGACCCGCACTTCAAAACAATCCCATTGGTTCATCCCTTGTTCCAAACTCCTCTCAAGAAACTCCATATGTACCTCCATCCAAGATGATGTAAAGAAATTGTTTGATCCTATGTTTGATGAACTGTATGATTCAATTACAAATGAGGTGTCGATCCCTACAATGAGGTTGCTCATATTCCGTTGAATGAAGTCAATCCTTCGCCTCAATATCTTTAAGCCAAGAAGCACCGTCACGATCCTTCGCCTCATCAACAAATCATCATTCTTCAAATGTACATCATGGAAATGTTTCGCATCAATGATGAAGTTAATCCCTTTGCTACCCCAAGATGCTCCATTTGAAAACATATTTGCTACTCCCGAATCATCATCGAACCATCTTCTTCGTGAGACATCGACTCGCCTACCTCGCCTCAACAAATGCCACATGAACACCTCGTAAAATGGACTCACGATCATCCATTAGACAACATCATTGGTAATCCTCTCGTCCCCGTATCAACCCGAAACAACTTGCAACCGATGCCTTATGGTGTTTCTTCAACTCCGCACTATCTAAGATCGAACCAAAAGATGTTAAAACCGCCATGAATGAAGACAATGTTCAATGCTATGCAAGATGAAATTCATGAGTTTGATCGCCTTGATGTATGGGAGTTAGTACCGCCCCAGATTGTGCTATGATTATAGCTCTAAAATGGATCTTCAAAGTAAAACTTGATGAGCATGGTGATGTGTTGAAGAACAAGGCTCGATTAGTTGCTAAAGGATATCGCCAAGAGGAGGGTATAGACTTTGAAGAATCTTTTGCTCCAGCTTGTTCGAATCGAGGCAATCGTAATCTTTCCGCTAATGTCGCTAGTAAGAACATGGTAGTTTATCGATGGATGTAAAGACGGCATTTCTAAACGGAGATCTTAAAGAAGTCGCTCACGCCGCCCAACCCAAGGTTTTGTGAATCAAGAGCATCCTACTCACGCTTATCGCTTGAAGAAGGCTCTTTACGGTTTAAAGCAAGCTCCAAGGGCATGGTATGATACATCACAAAGTTTCTTCTATCAACCGGATTCATCAAAGGAGCATTGATCCTACATTGTTCACCGTGAAGTCGCAAACATTTGATTCATGTTCAAATTTATGTTGATGATATTATTTTGCCTCGACCGACCCAATGGAATGTGATCGTTTTCAAATGAAATGAGTTCAAAGTTTCAAATGTCAATGATGGGACAAATGTCATTTTTCTTGGGATTACAAATTTCAAAGTCCCGAGGCATTTTCATAAATCAATCTAAATATGCAATGAGATTTTAAAGAAATTTGATTTGATTCAAGTGACCTGCTGACACCCCCATGATTGACCGAACCAAACTAGATGAGGACCTCTCGTGGATCATGATTGATCAAACGAAATATCGGAGTATGATTGGATCCCGATGTATCTCACGCTAGTAGACCGTACATCTTGTTCATTGTTTGCATGTGTGCTAGATACCGTGCTGCCTACTAAAAGCACCTTGAAGCGCTTAAACGGGTCTTTCGGTATTCCAAGGAACCATCAATATGGGACTATGGTACCAAGGACACCGGTATGTCACTAACGGCCTATGCGATGCCGATCATGCAGTTGTCAAGATACACGTCAAGCACGCCGAGGTGCTCGCTTTTTGGGTGATAAGCTTGTGAGTCGGTCTTCAAAGAAGCAAATGAGTACTTCTATTTCCTCTACAGAGGTTGAATACATAGCCATGTCATCTTGTTGTGCTCAAATCTTATGGATGAGATCTCAATTATCCGACTATGGCTATGAATTCAACAAAATCCTCTCGCATCGTGATAATAAAGTGCTATTGCTCTCTCATGCAACAACGCTCAACACTCAAGAGCAAAGCATATCGACATTCGACATCATTTCATCGTGGAACAAGTAGAAAAGGTGTGGTGGAACTATATTTTGTGAGGTCCGAATATCAATTAGCGACATCTTCACCAAAGCTCTTCCAAGAGAACGCTTTGAGTTTATTCTTCCACGCCTTGGCTTGAAAAGCCTTCAACCGTAACACTCAAACGCCTTCGTGAGGAAGACGAGGAGTAAAGGTCTATCTTCATCTATCTCTTGTATATATATCTATTGAAAAACAAAATACAAAATTATAAAACCTTCAAAATCAAATAGAAAAATATAAAACTTTCAAAATCCATAAAATCAAAAATTCGAAAATCTTCAAAAATATTGTCATTTTGTCATGTTTTTTCTCGGTTCGATAATATCTACGGTTTTTGTGTGTCATTCAAAGAATGACACGGACTTTAGATGTTTGTTCGAATGTTATTATTAAAAAAAAAAAAAAAAAAAAAAAAAAAAAAAAAAAAATCAAAAATATTTTTGGGAGAAAGAGAAATGGTTTATTGTCATTTTCGTGCAATAACCCGGTTTTAAAGAAAGAACAGAGCCATGTTTTATCATGTTTTCAAATTCCATGCTCGATTCTATAAACATTTATCTCATTGAAACCAAATGCTTTGAAAAATAACTCAATCTCTATTTTGATAATCATCGACTTATTTGTCAAAATTCTATCTCTCAATCAACAACCTATGTCATTGATTGAGGGGAGAATGATTTCAATTAAATTAAAAGTTATTTGGCATTAAATTGTTTTCAAAAGATATACATGCATGTTTTATCAATGGAGTTTAAAGTCTTAAAATCCGATCCTTATCGCTCAAACGCTTTCACAATCAAGTCACAATTCTCCTTAAAAGCTTTCAAAATCAATTTAATCTATACGAGATCACAAATCTCAAATGTTTTGATAATTGTGATCGGGAGAATGTGTGATTTAAATTGGATTTAAACCGATAATTCGTAAATGGTTTCATAAGAGTGTACATGTCGTCCTTCCCACATGTGACAAACGATTTCAAATTTTCCATGCACATGTTGAGGGGAGCATCTATATTAAACCTTTGATTTGAAACGTGATCATTCATCCCAATGTGCAAGTTCCTCTAGTATGTGCAAAACTCTTTTCAAACCTCGAGGCACATATTGAGGGGAGCAAATTTATGGAAACCTCATCCTTCCCGAAATGCTATATCTACTTGATTTGATGTGGGAAGTGATGTTGATATCTTTTAGAAAATGGTAATCAAAGAAGTTAATTCTTTCTCTTGCCTCCGTGTGCAAAACATTTTCAAATATTTGATGCACATGTTGAGGGGAGTTCTCGCTCTAAAATTATCAAAACAATTCAGTACAAAATGCTTTGATAATATATCACAAGTATCTAATTGATTTTCAAATGGTTTTCAATTGATCCAATGGCGTATGAACAATACCAAATAGACCGACCAACTTTACTTTATGTACGGTGATATAAGGATGATAAGGTTAGGTATGTGTTCCCATGATCCGCCGTAATCGGAGGGATCTACCTGTGGACAATCCACTAGTTAGTGTAGAAGTCCTTAGGTATGATGATAAAAGGAGAAAATGAGATATGGGAAGAGTGCGGACTAAGACCGAGCTAGTACCGAATAAACCCAACAAGGTTCTAGCTATGAAGTCTCGTAAGCAATCAAGGGTTGAAGAATTAAAAGAATTGAATGAGAAAAGGGTGAAAACAAATAGCCTCCATTTATTCAACCTTAGGGCGTAAACCGGGTTCACTTCATATGCTACCGATGGTAACATCGGTATTGAAGACAAGACGTCATGGACCCAAAGGACGACCGCACTTCAACTTTCCAAACCACTCAAGTTCCTCTTAAAAGGACTTGTTTCATTCTCACGGGAACCGACATTATCTATCGACTTTCTCTTAGAGATGGTTGATATTGAAGAAGGAGACCTCTCCCTAGTCTCCGACACAGGATCCAAATATGCACAAATTGAGTCTAGAGCCACGAGATCATCAATAAATCTCATTAGGACACTTTCAATGAAGACTCTCTGCTTCACACAATGTGGAAAGAGAGATTATATCTTGAGTCCCACGATTATCCTTGTGGTATTGCCGTAACATCCGAGTGATGTGTTTACATATTCACAATGAAGATGGAAAGCCTCTCGAGCCAACATCAAACAAGCTCCTCGGTAGGTGGCATGTGAGATCTATTATATAGATCAACCATGTGACAACCGAATGAAACAATGGGGCGATTCAATCTCTTGAATCAAACCCGTTCAGTTATGGATTGACGGATACCTTTGAAAACCGGTCTTTGTGCTTAAAACTCTTTTCTTTAGCACATCGACCGTACTCATTTTTCAAACCAAAAGGTATTTTTATGATTGATAATTGATTTTCAATAAAACCTTCGTTGTATTGCAAAACAATTTCTATTGAGCAATACACGATTGTTTTTCAAATCTCTTTTCATCAATCGCTGGACTTAAAATTACCGGTTCACTCACCCGTGTTGTCTTCTTTGAGACGTTCCGTTTGAGAACAACTAGAACAACCGCGAAACCCCGTCAAGGAGATTCTTAGAATCCCACCGATCACAGCAAGATTTATATCGATCAACGGGAACCGTGGGCGTGTACTCAATTCAACGAAGTGATCAAAGACACTTTCGTGCGATTTATTGCTAATCGTTGTATGCAGTACACCCGACGCTTGCAATGATCGTAATGGAGCGGTCAATCCATAGCCGCATGCTCACTTAACACATTCAACTCAAAGAAATCATGATTAGTGCATCAATGACTCGATATTTTCACACCAAGCTTCGCTACGCGCCAATATCATGATTCAACAAAAGCTTCCGCTACTCCGATGTGAAGATTTCATGATCCGTAATGTGAGCATGTCGGTCCTAAAGTCACAACATCACATAATACCAACACCACAAAGGATGTGTCGAGATTGTTGATAGTCGATGATCTCAAAAGATGGCTCAAAATGATTATCACGTGGATCAAGAAAGACCTCCACTTGAAGTAACCAAACATGCAATGTGAAGAATCAATGACTACGAGCTTAGGAGCAAAGGACTACATCAAGAATGCAAGATCAATTGTTAATGTATTATCTATTTGTATTCAATGTAATTTTGGTACATGATTGAGGTGACCTCCTTGGGGAGATTGTTAGAATTAGAAATTCCGTGTGTTAAAGAGTCGGTCACCTCAAGTATATGTAATCGTTAGAAAGCTCGTAGTCGTAGTTCTTTTAAGTTTAGTAGTATTTAGTTAAGTAACACCGTGGAGGACGGACGGGTCTTTACCCACCAGATGCCCGATCCACACCCAAAGTGTGGCGAGTTATGTAAGACTATAAATACTCTCTACCTTCCAAGGTAGAGAGTTGAGCTCATAATAATATCTTTCACTTTCTCTCACTAAGTTCCCTAAACCTCTAACTTTCTCTCTAGAATTCCATCTATATGCTACTTTGTGTTATGGTTTGATGTGTATGTGAAAAGTAATATCCTACACTAAAAGATAACATTAAAATTAAAGCGACATACAAGAAAATTAGAAAATTACACTACTCCCTACTTTCACCTTCTCCCTCTATTTATTGACAAAATGTTCCCCTTGTCCTCCGAGTAATTCCCACCACTTTGCGAGCCATTGATCACTTGGGCTCTTTTAGCCGCTGATGAGTTTTTAAGGAAAACGATTTTAGCAACTTGGGGGTGGATTGAGTGCACGGTAAGAGGAAGCATTAAATGCTTTTGGACGTTTGGTGAGGTGGAGTGATAAGGGTGGTGGTATGCGAGGTGGAGGTATGGTTGGAGCTGGAATTGCAGAGGTTGGGTGAAGATGGAGGGAAACCGTGGGGGTTGACTGGGGAGTTGACCCCGGTTTTATTAATAAGGGATTGGGTTGGGCTTTGGTTAGGGTCCGGTTTGGATTTGGTATTAATAACAAGGACCAAAAATGCAATTCCACAAAAACCAATGGACCGAAACTGTAATTATCCAATATTCATCATAGGGACCAATTATGACAAGTTTAATTTTCCCAACGACCAAAAATAATAATTTTCAAATTAAAATGTCTCGGTAATCATTAATCTTTGAAATTTCGTGGACTAAAGTTGCCATTTTGCAAAATTGAATTTTATAAGGCTAATTTTGACAACTTGAAAATCCCCGAGGGCCTTTTATGAAAAATTAACTTGTTTTGAATAACCAGGACTAGATTTGACAATTTATGCATAAAATACATCTAAATATTTTTTCTGCCTTTTCAAGACTTTTCAAAGTGTTTTTGATGCTTTTTCAGTAGAAGGAACAAAAATGATGAGTATTTACACACTCATCAATCCCCACACTAAAACATTGCTAGTCCCTATCAATCTTTTGAGAAAACTTAATGGATTTGAATCTCTTTACCAAAAGCCATTACTTCGAGTAGCCAAAAGTTTCAGCTCAAGTAAGAACTTTGGTACAATGATAACCAAATGATTTTGAGCAAATCACCAACTTTCAACGGTTTTGATTTGTCTTTACCAAGCCGCTTGCTTCGGACTAGCCAACTCTTAGATAAAATATCTTTGGTGAGTCGATTACCAATTATGGTTTTCTAACCGCCTTTACCACAAGCCATAAACTTATGGGCTAGCCAACTCTTCACTAATTAAAGATATGGTGAATAACACCATACAATTTTGGGTAAATTGCAAGTCAACGGATTTGAGATATTTTTACCAAGAGCCGCTTGCTCTCGGATTAGCCAATCCTTTTGTTTATTAGACATGGCGGATCGATAATCAGAAGTCGAGTAAGTGCAAAACACTTACTCCAAAAAAATTTTTGGCCAAAATGGGGAATGGGTGGTATAATTACATGATAAAATTCGTGAGAATTCCCCCACACTAGAAATGAATATTGCCCTCAATATTCAAAGTACCGCGTTATGCCAAACATAGAACGAAAAGGAAATACTACGCCATTATGTTTGTGATTTTTTTTTACTTTGATGAAAACTTATATACAACAATGGGACACCTCCCCACACTAGGGTGGTAGAAAGTAGAAAGAAGTCGAAATACGGTGAAACCCATATAGTGTGCTACTTTTTTTGATTCCCGAGTCGCTAGCTTGACTCGACCCCGATTCATTTGTTCTCGGGAAGCAACGTGAAAACCAATCTCGATCGGACTTTCGCTCACAAAGTTAATAAACATATGAACATCGAAAGTTCCACACCGATGAGATACAACCGCTGTATTGTTAATAGAAGAAACTATAAAGGATGATACGGGTCAAAGATGGTGTCCTCATTCCCGAAAGAGAAAAGGAAAGAGCAACCACACCATCCGTGAAGAATGGAATAAAGATGCATGAGAATGCAAGTCCATTCCTCATCAAGAAAAAGCAAATCACCATTTTGACATTTTTAAGCTTAGTCTTGAAGTTTGTATGGTGATTGTCAATGAATTTCCTAGGGAGGGTTGGAAACAGTTCTTCAATCAATGATTTTCCATAAAAGGATGTCCCTCCGAATCAAAGTAAGTATTATCAATTCTGTTGAATCGACTCATCACTAAGAAAGGCATCGACTTCATTCCAAAAGTTGTCATCTTCCTCATCCGGAGTGAGAGAAGGATGGAAGAGTCGGAAATAATAAGACTAGGAGATGATGGATCATGTTTGAGCAATTCTTCAATGGGAAGAATGTCTCCCATTGGATCACAAACATCATCATCCAATCCAGATGAAATCAAGAGATTTTGGTTTCATCCACGAGTTAACAAACTCGATACGATAAACCGATTCCGAGGTGGGACAAGTGGTGTGCTCTAGAGCTAGCAATTTCCACCACTCCGATAAAGTCTCCGATTCTAGATCATCATCATCAAGAACACTCTTGACTTCCTTGGTACATCTTTCAAACCATTTGTTTGAACCGTGGTTGATTTTCAAAGCTTTTAGCTCAAAGACGCTTTTGGTGACCTCTTAACCGTGAAATTTGAGAGTGTTGCATTGATTCTTTCGCATTTTTGATCAATTGTGGCAACACTATGTTTGATAGAGGTTTGAGTTCTGTTGATATTAAACGTGAGTTCTTCGTCGTCAACATGGTCAACTCTTCAAAGAATACATCAATTAGAGCACGCTGCTCTCAAGAAAGCTCTCCCAAGATGAGGGAACTCTAGGATCCGTGATCAAAGTCTACTACAACAAAGTCAAGAGGAAAGTGAAACTTTCCTACTTTCACCACGACATCCCCGGCCATCCCAATTAGACGAGTTATGGTACGTCCGCTAGCTCGAGTGTCATACAAGTGGATGTAAGTTTAGGAAGAGATGCTTCTTCCATACGGAGAGTGGCATGAGGTTAATGCTTGCGCCAAGATCGCCAAGGCGGAGCATTGAACCATCCCCAAGAAATCACACGGATTAAAACCGCCGGGTCTTCAAGCTTTTGGGAAGCTTCGAGAAGGACCGAGCATTGCTCATTGAGAGGGTTTTAGCCATCTCGTATAACTTATCTTTGTTGCTCAAGAAGCCTTTAAGCGTGATGCAAATTTGGGCATTAGAACGAGAGCATCAACGGCTTATATCAAAGTGTAGTTCATTGAAAATTTGGAAAATTTTTTCCATTTGCTCTTTGGTTTTGTCTTTGAGCTTCTCATCATGCAATCTTGATGGGTAAGGAAGTCGACTAGACTTTGAGCCGGACGGAAGTCATTTCGCTCGAATTTGTCTTCGAACTCGGTTCCGGACTTAAAGCTTGACCACCGGGTGGGACGCGTCGGTACTTCGGGCTCGAGAAATGCACCTTGTCCGTTGTATCCTTGGTAACTTGACTCATTGCTCCCGGTGGAGGAGGCATTGGAGTCGAAGGTCCATTGTGCGCCTTACCACTACGAGTGGTGACGGCTTTCAACTCGGCATTTGGATTCGAATCAGATTGCTTGGGAGTCCTCCGTAAGATGACGAAGCTTTGTTCATATTCATGTTCATGAAACCGCTCATCATATTCTTCAACTCATTTGTCTCGCCGAGACATTGTGGTATCAATTTCCTTTTTAGCTCAACTCTCATGTTATTGATCCGAGTTTGCATTGAACGAATACTTGACTCAAGAATTTTCATGAAGTCATTTGGTAGGGAGCTTGAGAAGGTTGTTGATAACTTTGCCGATTCGGAGCTTGATATGGTTGGTTGAAATTGTTCCTGCTCGATTGAAATTTTGAGAGTTATTGAAGTTTTGTCCTTGATTCGAACAAAGCGATTTTGATTGCCATAGTTTTGCAATCGAGGAAAACCGTGTGGTGTCATACCGCTAGGTGCACGGTAGTGAGGATCGCCGCGGTCGGTATTGATTGTGGTTTACGTACAACGGAGCTTGGTAAAAGAAGCATCGGTTGCTTGACAATCATAATACGCGTGTGGACCACTACAAGTTTCACACACCTTGTTCACGGCTTTGATTGGTTCCGCTTATGAATTTCGCTTTTGATTTCCTTTACCTCTTTCATCATACAACGGATGACGTCCGTTAGAGCGTTAACGGAGCGGCTAACCCGGAAGAGTTACCTGATGATGAAGAAGGTGAGTGTTCGAATATTGACTTTGTTGCAGAAATAGGAACTTTTGATTTTTCTCGCAAATCTCAATCACATCTTTAGGCTTACGATTCAAGATATTGCCACCGCGGTGCGCTCAAAGAATCTTGATCGCTACTGCTCAACCCATTATAAAAGATATTAACTTGTCAAGCTCGTGAATTCATGATGGGGCATTTCGAGGAGATCTTTGAATCTCTCCCATGCCTCTCAAAGTTTTCATCGAAATTTTGACGAAATCCGAAATTTCATTTTAAGATTAGTCGCCTTTGATGGAGGAAAGAAATAATTGACAAACTTTGAACAAGATCCTCCCAAGTTTCGATGGTTCGAGGGGTTCTTTTTCCACCAAATCCGGCCGCCTCAAGTGAGAACGGAAATAGCATCAATTTGATCACTTTTGTGGCACATCCTTGTAATTGATAGTTGAGGTCAACTTGTTAAACCAACGGATGTGCGATACGGGTCTTCTCGATCAAACCCGTGGAATTGATTCGTGAACACAAGTCGATCAAATGTGTCTTTAATTCAAAGTGATCGAATTGATTGTCGGTAAACGATGGCATCTCCATAACCCTCGGTGGGTGCCTCGGAGCATTTCGCCATAGTTCGCTCGTCGCCATATTGTTGTTTGAATAGTACGAATCTCGGTTCGACTATTCGGCAAAGACGCCTACGAGAACGCTCTTCTAGGAATTTCGCTAGATCACGAAAAGGACTCAATGATCTAGAAGAACGAAAAGCATGCACTAGACGTAACTCGATGAAACAAGAGAATTATGAAAATGGGGAAAGAAGAATCTTTTTGGGTTTTATGGTTTTATAAGAAAATATAAATATATATAGATGGTATGAACAAGGAGTGAATATTCAAATCACTAACCTGCTAAACGTAAGACTATTAGCACAGCTCCCCGGCAGCGGCGCCAAAATTTGATTTGCTCCGAATGGTCTATCTTTTATTAGTCAACCACTTGTGAATGGTCAACCATAAAAGTCAAACAAATTCGAACAAAATGCAATTAAGTCCGAGGAGTTTAGTGTTTCCGGTCGTTAAATCCCAAACGAACTGCGATTGAATAGCTAAACGCGTAGTGATCGGGTGATATTGAACAGGAAAGGGGTTATGATTGATTACACTAAGGAAATTAAATCTAATCAAGACTTTGAAGTCATTTTAATTCTATATTTAAAATCGTTTAACGATTAAAACCTAAAACGCGTACGTTTACAGAATTTTACATTTATTTTTAAACTAAAAATGATAATTGAAAACTATTTAAGAATTAAAACTAATTTTTAGGATTTTTCTTGATTTATTTTGAGTTAAAAACTAATTTTGAACATTAAAATATAGCTTAAAATGCTAAAAATTAGGAAAAGATGCAAGCAAATTACAAAACTATTTTTCAAAAATCCAATTTAACTAAAAAGATTTTTCAAAACTGGAATCACATTTTTTTGACTTTTTCTCTATTTATTATGAATTTAATACTATTTAAAACTAATTAAAATGCTAGAAAATACTATTTAAACTAAGAAAATTATGGAAAAATATTTTTTGGCTTTTATATTTTTGTAAAACTAATAAAATTGAAATTGCATTTTTCCGATCTTTTTGAATTATTTGGATTAAATGCTAATTAAAAAGGCTTAAAATGAGATTAAATGCGTAAACATAGAAGATGAACAGGAAAAATATGAAAATTTCGAAAAACTATAAAATAATACCGAGAATCAAGGAAAATAACAAAAACAACTCAGTGGTCACAGAAATATGAAATGGGCGCACAACTGATGTAATAAGCTAAGTGAAATAAGCTATAAGCTAACTATAAGCTACCATAAGCTACCTAATGCTCAAACTGACCTAAACTAACTAAGATAAGCCTTCTGCAACTAAATTGAACCTAATAAGCACAAGATTAAAGCATTTGAGCACAAATTCAATTTCAAGTCTACTTTGCCAAACGGTCCTACTGGTCCTACTTTGAGCACTGATTTAGGAGGCTTAGAAAAATCCTAAAAATAAACTAAAATACGCAATTTGAGATCACCAACCGTAGATTCTTCATCCAAAATTTCAAAGAAGATTGACTCGTAATTGAGTGAATTAAAATCCACAAAGTTTACTACGTAAAACTTATTCGACAATTTTGACTTCTTGGACGTAATTGTAAACTTGACTTTGTAAGTTTTGATCTTGCAAAACGGATCGAGGATGATGTTTTATGGTGCACAATGACACAATTAAGCTATATTAACATGATCTAAGCCTAGAATGCAAGCTAACTCTAATTTACTCTAACCGATATGCATATGAGATCGTGAAACTTATGATTTTGACTTCTAATGAACTTTAATGAAAAGAAATGACTAAATTCAGATTACTCACCTAAATGAAGCTATAGTATCGTGTCCTAACCAAAATATACACCTCTAGCTTAGTTAAACTACTTGTGCCAAACACACTTTAAATAGTTCTTTTGAGATTTTCAAAGCATAAGATGCTTTTTAGCCATTAGACCGATTCCTAAGACTAGATTATGATAAATGAACTAAAATTAGCGATAAACATCAATAATAACAACACATCCATTGAATTACTAAAAGCTATTTTATGCTAAAAAACGAAAATTTAAGTTCAAAGGTAGAAACCTTAAATGTTGCCTCGAAATGATTTAAACAGTTCAAAAGTCACACGTAATCGTATCCAAGCTATCGCAATATCCAAGGTCCAATTTCTCCTCCTTGACTTTTGTTGACCGTAGATAAAATTGCTTAAAACTTAAAATTGAGCTCACTAAAAGCTACACACGCCTTTAGTTAGCTCATTGAGTTATAATAAGGCTTATCAAGCCCAGGTTTAGATTATTTAAGGCTGAATAAATTAAAGAAAACTGAAAAACAAGAATTTTGAACAAAACTCTGAATTAATGCTTTTAATTGAATTACAAGTGACTGAAACACTTAACTTTAGTACATAGAACTGGAAATTACAATTTAAGAAGTTTTAACTAAGACATTAAAATTAAAGCGACATACAAGAAAATTAGAAAATTACACTACTCCCTACTTTCAGCTTCTCTCCCCTCTATTTATTGACAAAAATGTTCCCCCTTGTCCTCTGAGTAATTCCCACCACTTTGCGAGCCATTGATCACTTGGGCTCTTTTAGCCGCTGATGAGTTTTTATGGAAAACGATTTTAGCAACTGGGGTGGATCGAGTGCACGGAAGAGGAAGCATTAAATGCTTTTGGACGCTTGGTGAGCGTGGAGTGATAAGGGTGGTGGTATCGAATGGAGGTATGGTTGGAGCCGGAATTGCAGAGGTCAGGTGAAGATGGAGGAAAACGCTGGGGTCGACCGGGAGTCAATTCCCTTTTATTAATAAGGGATTGGGTTGGGCTTTGTTACTATCCGGTTTGATCCGTATTAATAACAAGGACCAAAATTGCAATTCCACAAAACCAAGGGACCAAACCGTAATTATCCAATATTCATCATAGGGACTAATTATGACAAGTTTAATTTTCCCAAGGACCAAAAATAATAATTTTCAAATTAAAATGTCCCGGTAATTTCTTTCAATCTTTGAAGTTTGAGGACTAAAGTTGCCATTTTGAAAATTGAATTTTATAAGGCTAATTTTGACAACTTGAAAATCCACGAGGGCCTTTTATGAAAAATTATCTTTTTGAATAACCAGGACTAGATTTGACAATTTATGCATAAAATACGCCTAAATATTTTTTCCGCCTTTTCAAGACTTTTCAAAGTGTTTTGACTGCTTTTGCAAAGGTAGAAGGAACAAAAATGATGAGTATTTACACACTCATCATATCGCTTACTATGTACTCAACAGTATCACCACAAAACCACGTATGAAGACACCTTCCGAGTTCTCGATGGGCAACAAATCCATCATTCGTTTTATGAAGCCTTTTGGATGCCCTCTCACTATTTTAAACACAATTGATAATTTGGGAAAGTTTGATGGCAAGTCAGAAGAAGGATATTTATTGGGTTATTGTACCAACAGTAAGGGATTTAGAGTGTACAAAAGAGTCACTAAGAAGATTCAAGATTGTCTTCATGTTGAGTTTTTAGAAGATCAAGACAATCAAAAGGGTAAAGGTCCTGATTGGATGTTTGATCTTGAGGTTTTAACTCCTTCTATGAACTATGTACCTGTTAGAGAAGAAAATCAACCTGTACATGATGTAGAAGACTTACAAGATGTAGTTCATGGAGTTCACATTAGACCGATGTCGTTCTCGATGCTACAAAGCAAAGTATCGAGGTTCCAATGCAAAGTCTTGATGCACCAAAGAAGAGTATCGATGAACCAAAATCCTCATTATCTCCGAGGATCAATCTATTCGAAGAACTAAATCGATGCTTCTTCAAGATGTTTTAGCACATTCTTACATCGATGAACAAAGAAGAGCTTATGAAGCAAAGAAAGAACAAGACTAATTCGAGAATACTCTTACAAGATTTCGACCAAAGTACCGCCGCACAGCTGATGATGCTTTAGATGATTTGGATGATCCTACCATGCCCGGATTAGAAGAAACCGATGATGATTTTGCTGATGAAGGTATTTTCTCAGATTCCAATGAAGGTGTTGATTATACTAACTTGGATGATGCATATGGAGTTGCACGGTCTCCAATATTATGGATTCATAAGAATCATCCTACTGATCAAATCATTGGTCCTTCTACTTCTGGAGTGATGACAAGACACAAGGCTAAGAGTTTTACTAAACCTCATAATGCTTTACTTAGCTTTGTCTACAAATGTAACAGTCAATCATAAGGACCATCAAACATGTCTCATTTACTTGTTTTATTTCTCAAGAGAACCCAAGAATATTGCTCAAGCATTGACAAAAGAAAGTTGGGTTGAAGCTATGCAAGAAGAATCATACAATTCAAACTTCATGAAGTTTGGGTATTATGTGATCTTCCAGATGGGAAGAAAGTTATTGGAACCGATGGGTTTTCGAGTCAAGAGAGATGAAAGAGGTAATGTCATCAAGAACAAGGCAAGGTTAGTAGCTCAAGGTTACGCATAAGAAGAAGGAGTAGATTATGATGAAGTATTTGATCCTGTAGCAAGAATTGAAGCTATTAAAATATTTCTTGCATTTGCTTCATATATGGGATTTCGTGTTTACGGATGGATGTCAAGAGTGCCTTTCTATGGTACTATAATGTAAGAAGTTTATGTTAAACAACCTCCTGGTTTTGAAGATCCTAAACATCTTAACAAAGTCTACAAGGTGGTTAAGGCTCTTTATGGCCTTCATCAGCACCTAGAGCTTGGTATGAGAGGCTCTCTACATTCTTATTACAACATGGTTACGTGAGGGAGCTATTGACAAGACTTTGTTTATCAAAAGAGACAAGAAAGATATCATGTTAGTTCAAGTCTATGTTGATGATATCATCTTGGAGCTACCAAACAGTCTATGGTTAAGGAGTTTGAGCACCGATGCGTAAAGAATTTTATGAGTTCAATGGGTGAGTTAAATTTCTTTTGGGACTTCAAGTTAAGCGCCTAAGGAAGGCATTTTCATAAGTCAAGACAAGTATGTATCCGACATACTTAAGAAGTTTAATTTTGATGACATGAAGTCTGTCACTACACCTATTAAATCAATTAACTCATTGGGCAAGGATGAAGATGGAAACCCAGTTGAAGTCAAGTTATATAGATCAATGATTGGTCAGTGTTATGTATCTTATCGCATCTAGGCCCGATATCATGTTTGCGCTTGTCTATGTGCAAGATATCAAGTCTCACCAAAGATTTCTCATATGAATGCAAAGAAGAGAATTTTCGTTATTTGAAACAACAACCTAAGTTATGGTTGTGGTACCCCAAGGATTCACCTTTAACTTGGAGGCTTTTTCGATAGTGATTATGCAGTGATAATTATGACGTAAGATCAACAATGGTGGATGCCAATATCTTGGAAGAAGATTAGTTTCATGGCGTGTAAAAGCAAACAATTGCGCAACATCATCTATGAAGTCGAATATGTGGTCACGTAAGTTGTTGTGACAAGTTCGTGGATGCGTAATCAACTCTTGGATTATGGGTTCAATTTTAAGAATACTCCTATCAATATTGATAATGAGAGTACTATCGTATTGTAAAGAATCCACTATCATTCCAAGACCAAGCACATTCGATTAGGCATCACTTTATCGAGATTACTATGAGCATGCACTCATTAATGTGGTCAAGGTTCACACGGATGATAATGTAGTGACTTACTCACCAAAGGCTTTGATGTTTCAAGATTTAATCACTTGGTGGTAAGCATTGGCATGATTAACTCATCGAGCTACATTTAAGGGAGGACTATTAGTGTTAGTATAGTCATGTGCATTGTTCGAGGGGAGGATATTTTGTATACTTAGCTTATAATGAGGAATTTGGAAAGTATCGCTTTTATGAAAGTACCGCTTGGAAAGTACCGCTTGAAAGTATCGCACACGTGGAAAGTACTGTTGTCTTATTGAAGCATGCTCCAACGGTAATATTAAGGGGTAATTCTACTAACGGTAACTTTGTTATTATGGGCTGTGATTTTTCAAATCTCACCTATAAATAACTACTTTCCGATTTTCCCTCTCATCTTGATATTCCCATATCTTTTCCATATTTCTCTCACCATCTCTTTATTATTCGATTATATTTTTAATTCTGCTTACATACTCAACCATGGCGAATCGTCCTACTGTTTCAAAGCACAATATGGTGGCGAATTTAGATAAGACTGAATCTAATGAGGCGTTTCATGATATTATTGATTATCTCACTGGGTCGCCAATCAGTTATGCTCTTTTAGTGGAGCCGGATATTATTGAACCTTGGATTCAAGAATTTTGGGCTACTGCTAGGGATAATATGGAGAATGATGAATTTTATATTAGGGCTACAGCTTGTTGGAAGAACTGTGAAGATTATCAAGCATCTATTCGAGAAGACTTATTGTTTAATGATGAAGAAGGGCTATTCGCTTTCCTAAGGAGTTGATTTGGGAAACTTTTGGGCACCTTGGTTATGAAGGATCTTTAATGTAACAAACATTCGTGAAACAACTATTTTGTCCTCAATGGAAGTTTTAGTGCATGTATTGCTTCATTGTATTAGTGCTAAAAGTACTTCATGGGAGCAATTTGGATCTAATATTGCATCTGCTATGGTGGGATTGGCTACAGATCGTGTTTTCAATTTTTCAAAGCTTATTCTCGATGGCCTGCTTTCTCACATCACTCATGGATCAAAATGGTTGATGTATCCTCGGTTTATACAAGTTTTCTTGAACAAACAACTTGCTGATGTACCTAAGCCTACAGACTTATCACCTGTTATTGTACAACAAGCAAAGATTTTTACATTTATGGCGAGAAGAAGTGATCTGTTCAGAGGTCCAGATACACCTTTAACTACTTCTATGATGGAAGTTGTTCAAGCTGTTAGAGCTGATGCTGAAGATGATAAAGCCAGTGAAGGTATTGCATCTGCAAGTACTGCATCTGCAAGTTCTGCTTCTCAAAGTGCTGTATCTCCAGAAGGTTCTCCATCTCCACACCAATTTGTTCCTGATTCTCAACCAGAGGAACATTCACCTATTCAAGGAGATGCTTCCCATACTATCTCACCTGAAGAGTTAACATTGGATAATTATGTTTTAACAAGGGAGTTGGTCAAGTTGAAAAAGACTACTGAGGCTCAAGCAAAACAGATTAAGAGGTTGATGCTCAGGTATAAGAGGTTAAAGAATTTTGTTAAGCCTTTTATCAAACGTTATCGCTTATGGGTTAAGGAAGAACACAAGCGCCGAAGGCAATTTAAGAAGAAAAGCAAAGGCAAAAAGGTTACTAAACCATCTTCTGACCAATTGGGAGGAATTTAGAAGAAAAGAATTTGAAAGAAGATGTGGTTAAGGAAAAGAACCTCAAGGTACTAAAGAGCATGTTGTTATTGAAAGTATCAAGAAGAAAGGTCTCAAGATCAAGGTACTAAACAACAAAGCATCGCTTTCACCGGAACTCACAGACAAGAATTGGTTACACCAAGAGTATTAGACTTTGAAGAGGAAACGGTCCTTCAACTATTCCACATGAAGAACAAGTCGGTCCTCAATAATCGCTATACCGAGAGGAAGTCGATACACCTCAAAGAATACATATTGCTAGTGATGATGAATTTATTGCAACAATATTGCATGATTTATCAAAGCCAATGGTCATTACTATTCCAGAGTGCAAGAAGAGGAACAATCAAGAGTTTCTCAACCTACTATTGATCCTAAGGATAAAGGAAAAGGTGTTTTGGTAGAAGTAAAGAAGAAGAAACCAACTTTAGCACAATTAAGAGTCGCCAAGATGCTTTGAATGAACAAGCGACTAGAAAGATTCAAGAAGAATTAAATGCTAAAGATAGAGAAGATAAGGAAGTCAAGAAGCTCATAATAGAGAAGCGACTAAGAAATTGCATGAGGAATTGAATGTCAAGCTAGTGAACAATTAGAGTCACCTGTTCTCGCTTTTTATGCCTAGAAAACCAAATCTTGCTAAAGAAAGGAATGCAATGATGGCGATTTGAAAAGCAGGATATAAAGGATTGCGAAGTTGAAGCATGTTGATATGAAAAGATTATATGATGTTTGAGATGTGAAGCTTATAAGAAGGATGTTGCAAGTATCAAAGATTATAAAGATGAAGTTACCGGATCAAGCGTAAAGAAAGAAAAGTTTGAAAAGAAAAGGAAAACGAAGTTGAAGATAAACAGCTTTCTAAGAAAGAAAAGTTGAGTTAAGATCTCAAACTAAGGATGAATTAAGAAATTATCTCGTAATAGTAGATTTTGAATATTCCGAGAAGATGACATGAAGATGAATGATCTCGACACTACTTTTGAAGTTGTGGATTCTAAAGATGGAAGATATCCGATGTTTCATAGAGAAGATGAAAGCTTGAGTGTTCAATGACTATGGATTTATTGCATATCATAGATAGAGTGGATCTATTCTATTTATATCATGTGGTGAAAGAATATTTTGAACATCATTCATCGAAGGAATTGGTTTGGTTTTACTTGGAGATCTCACAACCGCATGGGAAACCGATGAACAGAGTAGTGATGAAATTTGGAAGAATCAAGAGAGCTGGGAAATTGTTTGTTGGAGATTTTTGAAGAACTGGAGTTCATGTTCTAGAACCGAAAACGGTACAATGATTCACATGTTTCTTGATAGAAGATATCCTCTTCCGTCGATCTTATCGAGGAGGATGCTAGAGCATGGAATGGAAGTTGAAGAGGACAATGAAATTGCTTGTATGGTCATCCATTTGTTTATCAACCGGACTACTATTGCGTAAGATAATGAATAACCGGTATGAGACTTACTTGAATAAATTATTTTTGATAAATCAAGATTTTATTCAGTATCACGATCAAACAAGATTTTAATCAAAGTACCGCTTGCGCCTTTTAATCGCTTATGTGATTTTGAAGAAAACTTTGTTATAATAAATATTTTGAAACAAAGGTCAATAAACGGTTTTGAGATGATAATATCAAAAGGTTATCAATTCACCATGGTTACAAAAGGATTGACTAATCCATGAGCAAACGGCTCGTAAAGATATATCAAACCGCTTTTAGTTGACAACTTGCTAATAAGTTGGATGGTAATCAACTCACCATATCGAGAATGTGAAGAGTTGGCTAGCCCACAAGAAAATGGCTTGTGGTAAAGGTTGTGGAAAAACCATTATATGGTAATTAGTTCACCATGATGAAAGAACTAACTAGTCCGTAAGGTACAACTTTTGGTAAAACATATCAAATCATTGATAGTTGATGATTTGCTAAAAATCATATGGTTATCATGTACCATGGTCTTACACACCAAAACATTTGGCTACTCCAGTTAATGGCTTTGGTAAAGAGATCTAAATCCATTAAATTTTCAATGATTCACCTCTCACAGAGTTAACACACCGGAAGTGATGAGAATAGTTTGCAACTTAAACCTAATTAATGTACAAATTGTCATATGTTGTCGTGTTGTTTGAAAAGATGGAGCTTCTTTGGATGATGTCAGAAAAGAATATTTCTAAAGATACTTTGACTATGCATGTAAACTACAAAGATACAATCCAAAGACAAAGACACAATATGTTCTTAAAGATGAAGTCGATGAAGATAATTATTAAAGGAACTTGAAGTCAAACAAGTAGAATTCAAGTTAGGGGAGGATTGTTGGGATATGAAAGTGTCAAGATTGACAGTAGTATTACGAAAGTTAAAGTATCGCTTAATGATAAAGTCAAAGTATCGCATATAAAGTCAAAGTATCGCAAGATCAAAGAACTCATTATTCGCTTATAGAAAGTCTTGTAATTCTAGAATATTCTATGTTAGATTACTTGACGACAATGATACAAATTGTAAACCGACTAGGTATCCTTGAGCCTATAAAAGGACCTCTAGATTGGCATAATACGACGTGATTTTATTAGAGTTTTAGAGAAAGTTCGATATTATTAGAGTTGTTAAAGATCCGCATATTAAGCGAGTTAGTGTTATTAATAAAATCGCTTATAGTTAAAGTTATTCTTCTTAGCTTTGTTAAGTAAATTCCGATACTTAATAAAGTTTGCTCGTTGTTTCTCCTCGTTAATAACTTAGGATTTATCCAATGTTATTAAACATTAACAAGCTATTTAAGTTAGTTTGGTTAGAGTACATCGATCCAACAAGATCATTGTAGAACTTGAGGGTTTTTTTTTTTTTTTTTTTTTTTTTTTTTAAACATAACATGAGGTTATGTTATTAATTCAATTGATCGGACCATATTAGAACTTGAAGTTCTAATTTATTTTTTTCTAACATAACATGAAGTTATGCTATTAATTCTATTAATTGAATCAAATTAGAACATGCGGTTCTAATTATTATTTTTCATTCATGACATGAGGTTATGATATCTTTTAATTATAATAAATCTTGAGGATCTTATATAAAAAATAAAATAAGATTACCTTTCTCATGATTTAACTCTGCGAATACATAAGTTTCATAGAATTAATCAAATAATTTCCAATTAGTAGAATCGTTTATTCGTAATTTCCAATATTATATTCTAGTCATCACCATTATAGGTGATATCAATGGTTACGATGTAATTTTAAGTACAAACAAGTACAAGATCTAAGTTACAAACATAGAGTGTAGTAATTTAATACTCCCTCCGTCTCAATTTAATTGTCATGAGAGAGAAAGCACAAAGTTTAATAAAAGTGGGGCAACTTTAATTTTCAACCACACAAATAGAATATTCCCCCTTTATATTCCCTAGTTTTTACTAAAAAGGGAAAGTAGACAATTTTTTTGAGACATCCAAAAATGAAAATATGGACAATAAAATTGAGACGGAGGAGTAATACACATGATATTCTTACGAATCAGTTGTCACTTATTATCTAAACAATTAACCATGTCATACAAAAGTTTGATTTGAGAGAATCTGAAATTAAAATCAGACTAATAGCATTGTAATACTACAAACACAAATGAATCAATTAAAGGTTTAGATGATAACATAAACAGCAGTAGAGTTTAAACATATTTAACAAAGTATATAAATATATAGTTTACAAATCGCTAGAAAATCAATATTAAACAAACTAGATCTTAACACTTTTGTTTATGTTTGTCTATAATTAATGTTTCACCGTCTTAATGATTTTTTTTTTCGTTTATGGATTCAATGATAAAAAAATCTGTTGGGTATCACAAAACAAAAATCGAACTTCACATATTATCGTGCAACACATAGCAGTAACATAAAACTTTGAAACAATGATCTTATAAAATACTAAGAACAGGAAAAGATTTAACATTAGGATTTAAGATCATTTGAAGACAAAAGATTATTTAGGGATCAATCTCCACCATCCATTTTTATTTGATCTAATGAATTAGATTAATCACAACAATTAAAAAAAACCACTTTCATCATATTTTTTCAAATATTAATAACTTTCAAACTGTTAATCGTTAAGCGAAAAAAAAGATCATCACGACGAGCATATAATTATCTTTCTATAGATAGGCACTTTGATATATTTTCGGCAATTTTTTTTTTCTTCGTATTTTTCACTTTTTTTTAAGTTTTTTCGTTTTTTTACATTACTGAAATTTGCATTAAAAAATCATATATGATTAAACACTAATATCACATGTGATATCACATATCATATATGATTTAACACTAATATCACATGTGATATTCAAATTAGTGTTTAATCGTATATGATTTTTTTCATGCAAATTTCAAGTAACGTAAAAAAAAAGACGAAAAAACGTGAAAAAAACGATTTTTTTTCCTTTTTTCGAAAGTATATCAAAGTGCCCGTATATAGAAAGATAATTAAATGCTCTTCGCGATGGTGTAAATATTTTCACTTAACGATTAACGGTTTAAGAGATATTTAAATTATAAAAAATAGGTGAAATAATAAAATGCTTTTAATCTCAGTCATTGATTTCTTTTTAGATAGATTGTGGAGATGAGTCCCTTGGTATGTAAAATAACTCTCCTCTAACATTAGAAACCAAATACCATTTAGAGCGTGCTGATAAAGTATTATACATGAAATGAAGAAGAACACAAGAATGAGAGAGGAAGAGAATTCTTATTATTGAGATGTATTAATAATGTTACAATAGGAGGTATTTATAAGGCATAGAAAACCCTAACTTGTTAATCAAGATTATGATGAATAAACATAAACCCATAAGCCCATAATATTTTACCATACTAATATGTTTTATTTCAAACTAAATGTGATTTATTGTTGGAAATATGAACACAATTATGAATTTAACGCGTTAACCTATAATGCTTCTAAAATTTAATACTGACTCTTCAGATTCCCAATTATTTGTGTATATATTCTTTCCATAAACATGTTGCTGCATACCCATCTTAGATCATCAACCTTGGTCATCCATCACATTCAAATCTGAGTATGTCGACTAGAAACAAAAGAGCAAGAGATGATGCAGATGCATTTATCGAAAACGATGAAGCACATTGTCACACCCCAAATTACTGCTTTTGCAATGAATGGAATTCTGGGGTTGATCGTCATAGCATCACAATCACAAGTATATTGAACGACCTAAAGTGTCGCTTGAAAAGAACATCGCTTGATATATTAAAAACATTCGAGTTACAAAGATAGGTCCCAAATGAAAATCAAATGATGCGGAAAATAAGTTTGGTACAAGTCAAACGATGTTTTAAAATGTATAAATCTATGTGTGACGATCGTCATCGCGACTCTATGATAAGTCCTCATGCATGCCATGAAGTGAATGCCTTAGTTACCTGAAAATACATTGCTAAAAGTGTCAACACAAAGGTTGAGTGAGTTCATAGAGTTCATGTAAAACGTTTTATACGACTACCACAAGTATAGGCCATGTATGACAAATATGTCACATAAAAATGTTACAATTGCTTAAGCACATGACACCGAAGCTTGACTGATGTTCTCCCCAACAGAGTGTTTTGCCAAACAACTCAAATAATGATAATGAAATGAAATGCATCCGTTTTACCAGTTGGAATCCACCAACCCGGATGGAGGAGTCACCCTCAATAGATCTATCCACTCACCCTGGCTTCTTTCAGAATTAACGGTTCATGTTTATGAAATGGGGACATTTAACTGGCAATGAGGTAACTTAAGCAATGTAATAAATTTGATATACTTGGTATCGTAATAAAAATGATGTGCAATGTATTCTCCCCCGTAGGTTTGAAATAAAGTAAAAACTTGAATAAATCGGGGCTATGAAAACTCACCTTGTGCAATGTTTATGATGATACAATGGCAAAAGTGGATACTCTGAAATGAGTCGCAACCTCTAACCGTGACCTATTATAAATGATATGTTCTAATGTAAATCATGAAACAATGTCGTGCATGCAAATCCACATGTAATCTATACCACTTGTACGTTTTTGAAAATAGAATTTATTGTCGAAATATATGTTTATGACATCTCGTCATGTTATAAAATACTTTACAAGCATATACGTTGAAACAACCTCCTACGATAGTCGTTTAGTGATTTATTAAGAAATTATAGCTTTTCGTCGTAAAATAATGTACTTTGATAATTCATGAAAGTGACTAAATGGCTTCGAAAAGCTAGTCGTAAAATGGTGCACAACGAGTGTTAGGAAACAAACTCAACGGTTTTGGAAAGCTTGTATCATTATCTCAAAGTTTTAGCTTTTAAATTTTTATCATAGAGGTCTCGATCATGGAGAAAACATAGGTAAAGTAGGTACTTGTATCCAAAATATTGTTTAAGGTAACTTTCGCAAAGTTTGAGTGATCGATTTTACTCATTATAACTCCGCTTGACGAACGGTTGGACATTTTGGAAAATAGGCTAGGCGAACTTACTTTTACTAGAAGACATCATTTTATAAAAAGTATTACATCAATGTTAAAACGACCCTCAATATGGTCATTCATGGCCGATATTTCTTGGTTATTAGAAAATATATAGTTATACTTATATAAAATAGTTACGCAACTTTGTTAAATCGAGTGTAATTTAATCGCTACAAGTCCGCTTTCACGCTTTTATATGTCCTTAGCTTCGTGTTAAAGTATACTAATATATATTTGATAAGTCGACACATTTTATAACGCTTAAGACTCATTTTTGACTCGTAAAAAGTTGAGAATACATGCTGAATTTTCTGAAACAATTAGTTTTCGTCGTTAAACTTAAAAATAGCATAACTTCTTCGTTATAACTCCGTTTTAACCCGTTCAAGCGGCCACGTTTTCATTTTAAAGTATATTTTCTAAATATCTAGCCCAAAATTTTTTGTAAACTGTCGAGATTTCCAGATTTCACAATTAAGATCAGACCCTTAATTATAGTTGTCGAAAATGATTTTTCTCGCGTAATACTTGTTTCAATCACTTCAAACCAACTCCAAAGCTATTCTAAACCTACCATACACCTTCTTAGGGTGTCATGGGTTCCTAGACATCATCAAAAATGAAGTGTTTCAAGGGATTAATTATAGGATAATTATAACTAATAATATGTACTAAAACAATTAAAAGTGGTATAAATTCACATGTAACTTGCATGTTTTCTTGCAAAAATGATGAAATAACATAAAGATGAATATGAAAAAGTTATGAAGATCATGAAATGCTTACTTGAATGATTATGAATTTTTGAGAAGAGTATGCTTAATAATCTTGAGGTTTTTATTTCAAAACCTTAACAAGATCACTAATAGAACTTAAATAAACACTTGGACTTCAAAAATTTATGGTTTCTCTTGATCATTTGGGTTGGCCGGCCATCATGGAGAGGAAGAGAGAATTTTGGTCTTGTTTCACCTTTGATAATTGTTATGTATGTGTTTTTGGATTAGATACTTAGTATAATAATAGTATAATTGTAAATATCTTGTAGATTGAATAGGTGTACTCTTTTTAGTAGCAAAAACAAAATTTGTCACATGTATTACAAGGGGTGGCCGGCCATGAGTCATAGGGGGGAGGTGAGGTGTATTTTCAATGAGTTAAAGTATTTAAGTGTAAATAAAATGTGTAATTTGTAGGTATAAATAGGTATTTAGTGTAGCTTTAACTAAAAATAAATTTTAGCGGAACAAAATAAAATGTATTGAAGCCATAAAAATTGTAAAAATATATTTCTTACAAAAATTGAGTGAATAAATATTTATCATGTTGAATTTACGAAAACCATCGTAATTATATAAATATAACAATTTATATACCAAATAAATTTAAAACACCGGGTAAAGTAATAATATTATTTTTATAATCTTAATATGAGTATAAAAATATATTAGGATTATTTTTGGAAGTGTCGGATCAAATGTTCAAAATAATGATTACGCGTTAACGTTTATTTATTAGGAAATAAACGTTTAATGAAATATGCAAAACCATGCATGAACTAATATGATGATAATGATGCTAATGATATGTAGACTAAACCTAGTCTATGTAGACTAAACCTAGTCTATATGAAATGTCCTTGATGATATTCCATGAATACGCAGCTTAACCCTCCAGGTTACGCGTATTTGATATTCGTAAACCTAGTTTACGAAAAATGATGAATAATGACTCATGAATAGTGATTTTCTCCGGGAATGAATAGTGTTTCGTGAATAGTAAAATTTTGAAATACCCTTTCAAAATATCAAATCGACTTCAAAAATGATGAATAGTAACCAGTGAATAGTAAATTCCCGAGATGAATAGTGAAATTTTTCAAAGTTTGTAAAATGACCTGAAATTACGAGTTGTCACATTCGCCCATCCAAAAGGAATTCATCTCTAATTCAATCCATGTTAGGTTCTCACGGTGTTACTTGTGAAAAGGTAAGGATATTTGAGTCGCATTGGGTCGTCCAATGTTTTTCTGAATCGTATCACGCCTTTCCAAGACGAGACTTTGAACATAAATCTGTTGCCAACTTGAAATTCTAATGGTTTGCGACTTATAGAACATACTTCCAATATTTTGCGTCGTATATCGACGTAGCTTATCTAGCTATATGTTGTTACTTGTAACTGATTCTTGATTTGTACAATTTCTTTGTTGTTTCATGAATGAGTCATGGGCTAGTGAGTTGGACTTTCCTGGTTTTGACCCGTGAATAAGTGATTGATATTTCAACCATGGGGTGCCTCAATTGGTATAGTCAATATGTTCATGTGTTGACTATTGTTGTAAGGGAACTTGTCGATGAAGAATGATTTGCCTAATCATTTCTATAGAGTCACACATGCTTGAGCATATCATCTAATGTGGGAATTGTTCTCTCGCTCTAACCATTGAGCTGAGGATAATAGGCGGTAATCATGTCCTATTAGGTTCCATGGAAATCTTGAAATAATTGTTAGAAGTCTAAGGTGAATCGAATAGCTTTATAATAGGTACAACTGAAATTGATACCATGTCTCTCGTGCCAATTTCAAAATGTTAAGTCTGTCGAAAAGGACCTTATTGAAAAGAATAGATTATGGGTAACAGTTGTGATTCCTCGCGTTTCTCGGTCTAGCGAATGTCATTACTTGAGTCTTACTTGCCTAAGGTCTCTTATCAAAATATTTCCATGCTATATGTTGTAAAGTCACAAAACCTTAAATATGTAAGTGATGTGGTGCGGTGATTGATTTTCAAGACTTGTTCCGACATTGAGTGCTTCTAAAATAGTTCATCACCTAGATTGTTATCATGCTAGCAAGAAAATAGATACCAGCTCATACTATGTCGAAGAATGTTTGTTCTAATTTCAATTGTAGACGGGGAGTCATTGATTGTCCGATATGTTCAAACCTGTTGCATCTCTTGATATGAAAGTGAGGTTACTTGGAATTTCTAGTGAACACAATGCCTTAGGGGAAGTTTATATAGATAACCTTAACTTAACCAAATCTTCCTTTAAGGGAAACTCATTGTAGGGAAGTTTACATATTGTTGAGGCCATGTTTAATGAAATATTCTGTAGTCTTGGTTAGAAGACTTGGTTTATCTCTATAGTGTTGCTTCGGGTATTCGCTCAGACAAATCTGAACTCGGTCTAGCTAGTACTTTTGAAATGATAGAGTTTGGATTCTAATCCAAAATAGTGGTTCGGAATGTCTCGTGATGTCTTAAGATTTTTGTTGAGTTTTGAATCATCCTACTACCTAGTTCTAGTCCTTATTAGTAGTTCTGAAATCTTTTCATTGTTTTCTTGTATTGAGGAATCCTCCTCGTAGATGGTATAGTAAGTCTTTCCTAAAAATGTCACTCGTCAAATTCCAACTTATCGGTTGTGTGAGGGATATATGGTGTAGGTATCTATAGAGTGTTAACAAAAGAAATGTTCATGAATAATTTCTCTGATTACAAAGCTTTGCTTTTAAGTGAAGATTGTTTTAAGAAGTTTGAAAAGATGCTTGTTTCTTTCATGACATAATTTTTCCTAAATTATACATAGGTGATCAGGCTATGTATAATCGAGGACAAATGATGTGATGATTGGTTTTGTTGAAATGGTATTATGTTTTTCCGAAGTTTTAGATGGTATTCAACGTTTTATTTTGTAAAATAATGGCTCAAACAATTTTTTCAGAGTAACATGGAAATCGTTTCGCGTAATGATATTAAACAGTTGATAAAATGACTGAAAGTCAATTGATAGGGTGGTTACAAAACAACTTGTTTTAAAATTTTATAAAACAATGTTTCTAAGATGGTGTAAAATGGCTTGAAATAAAATTAAGTGAAATAATTTTATAAAGTAATAGCAAAATAACATGAAATAAGATTTGTTGGATGGTTGTGATTATCGTGGAGTTAATAAGGGATAAATATTACATTAGATTGAAAGGTACCTATTATCTGTTCCTATTGATGGTCAAATAGTGTTTCAAGTGTAGGAATAGTAGACGGTCTAGCAGCAATAGCCCTAGAACTCTCACAGTCCTCAAACCTATGAGATGGTGTAGTGTCTATAGTCTTAGTGATAGATGGTAATGGTGTGTTAAATCATGCACGCTTCCCAAGCTGCAAGTCAGATGTATGAGTAGTGTCTATGAGATGTGATGGCACGGATGGTACTCTAGATGACAATGATGATGAAAATGATGACAATGATGATAATGGAAATCCTTGTGGTGAGTTAAGAAAATAGGTTCATTAGGACTAAGCCTATAAGTTCTACCAAATGGTATAATCATCCCAACCGAATGATAAAATTGTCATGATCCTACGGTGAATCAATAGTGATCGTGATGGTGTAGGTGGAACTTTGCCTCCTCAAAGGGTTCACCTCGCCATCCGATGTTATCGGTGTTAAGTCAATCGATGTAAAATTGTGATAGGGAATGACAGGCATTCTCCATGTCAAAGTGATGGGATGGGTATCTCAAGGCATTAATGTGACAATCGATTTGAAATGAAAGTAAATAACTCGCAAAATGTGCGTATGAAACCGCATGTATAGTGACTATGCACTTATGATGAAATGATGAGATGCTATGATGATGTAGTTATAGTCTAGGGTCAATGATGCAACCTAGTTCTCTATAATCAAGCTCGATGCCAATCACACACCCCAAATTACATGTTTTGCGCCGAATGGAATTCACGGGGTTGATCATCATAGCATCACAATCACAAGTTATATTGAACGACCTAAAGTGTCGCTTTGAAAAGAACATCGCTTGATATATTAAAAACATTCGAGTTACAAAGATAGGTCCCAAATGAAAATCAACATGTGCGGAAAATAAGTTTGGTACAAGTCAAACGATGTTTTAAAATGTATAACCATGTGTGACTCGTCGTCACCGCGACTCTATGATAAGTCCTCATGCATGCCATGAAGTGAATGCCTTAGTTACCTGAAAATACATTGCTAAAAGTGTCAACACAAAGGTAGAGTGAGTTCATAGAGTTCATGTAAAACGTTTTATACGACTACCACAAGTATAGGCCATGTATGACAAATATGTCACATAAAAATGTTACAATTGCTTAAGCACATGACACCGAAGCTTGACTGATGTTCGCCCCAACAGAGTGTTTTGCCAAACAACTCAAATAATGATAATGAAATGAAATGCATCCGTTTGACCAGTTGGAATCCACCAACCCGGATGGAGGAGTCACCCTCAATAGATCTATCCACTCACCCTGGCTTCTTTCGGAATTAACGGTTCATGTTTATGAAATGGGGACATTTAACTGGCAATGAGGTAACTTAAGCAATGTAATGAATTTGATATACTTGGTATCGTAATAAAAATGATGTGCAATGTATTCTCCCCCGTAGGTTTGAAATAAAGTAAAAACTTGAATAAATCGGGGCTATGAAAACTCACCTGGTGCAATGTTTATGATGATACAATGGCAAAAGTGGATACTCTGAAATGAGTCGCAACCTCTAACCGTGACCTATTATGAATGATATGTTCTAATGTAAATCATGAAACAATGTCGTGCATGCAAATCCACATGTAATCTATACCACTTGTACGTTTTTGAAAATAGAATTTATCGTCGAAATATATGTTTATAACATCTCGTCATGTTATAAAATACTTTACAAGCATATACGTTGAAACAACCTCCTACGATAGTCGTTTAGTGATTTATTAAGAAATTATAGCTTTTCGTCGTAAAATAATGTACTTTGATAATTTATGAAAGTGACTAAATGGCTTCGAAATGCTAGTCGTAAAATGGTGCACAACGAGTGTTAGGAAACAAACTCAACGGTTTTGGAAAGCTTGTATCATTATCTCAAAGTTTTAGCTTTTAAGTTTTTATCATAGATGTCTCGATCATGGAGAAAAACATAGGTAAAGTAGGGTACCGAAAGATCCGTTTAACCTCTTTGAGGTGCAGTTCGGTAGGCTTAGCCTGAAACCGTGCTAATAAGCAAACAGCAAAATGAATATCGGGTCGACTAGCAGTGAGGTACATGAGAGAACCAATCATGCTTCGATATTTCTTCGGATCAATAGGTTTCCAAATCAAATCGGCTCCAATTTTTGGTGAAGTTACCATTGGTGTTCCGACAGAGTCACAATTATCCATGCCATGATTTTTCAAAATCTCGGTTGTGTATTTAGCTTGATTTATAAAAATTCCATGAGGGACCGATGTATTTGTAAACCAAGAAAGAATTTTAGTTCCCCATCATGGACATTTCAAATTTGTTTTTCATGAGATTTTCAAAATGTTTTGAAAGATTCGGATTAGTGGACCCAAAGATGATGTCGCCCACATAAATCAACAATCAAAATGTCGCTTTTGCATTTTGTGTAAACAAGGTAGGATCAACTGTTCCTTTGGTGAAATTGTTTTGGATAAGGAAAGAGGATGTCGTCATACCACGCCTTGAGCTTGTTTCAATCCATAGATTGCCTTTTGAGTTTGTAGACGTAGTCCGGATGTTCCATGTCTATGAAGCCTTCCGGCCGACTTACGACACTTCTTCTTTCGTAGTTCCATTCAAGAACGCGGTCTTAATGTCCATCCGATAAACCGTGATGTTTTTGTGAGTCGATAGGCTAAGAATATCCTGATCGCTTCAAGTCTAGCTACCGCGAATGACTCTTCAAAGTCTATCCCTTCTTCCCGCTCTATATCCTTTGGCCACAAGACGAACTTTGTTGCGAATTACGCTCATCTCTTCATCCCTTTTGTTCTTCCATAACCATTTGAGATCAATGACGCGAATGTCAATTGGTCTTGGAACCATTTCCCAAGAGTCATGTAGACGGTATTGGAGAAGTTCCTCCCGCATCGCTTCTATCCATGCGGGTTCTCGCCATTGCCTCGCGAATGTTCTTTGGCTCTATATTGCTAATTGAGCAAAGGTAAATGCATAAGTCGCAATCGGTGGCAAGTTGGCATCTTGTCCGAATTGGCCTCAAGGTTCACCAATAACTTGTTCAATTGGGTGGTCTTTTGTCCACTTCGAGTGTAAGGATACCGCTGGTTATACGTGTGCGATTTAGATGGTTCTCGTAAGCTTGAGGATGATTCACCGATTCCGTGGCAAACGGGTTTTCAAATAAGTCTTCATCTAACATTGCATCGCTCGTTTTGGTTTTGCTCATCAACCGCGGTAGAACGGGTGCAATAACCGTAGTAGATGTAGATGGAGTTGGTGCATTGATTTCACCGTTGTAGATGCATCTTCGTTGGTGGTGGTGGATGATTTTGAGCGGGTGCAATAAATGTTGGTTTGATGCATTTGTCGAAGTTCCACCATAGTATTCATCGAACATTAACTCAAGAAATTCTCCCATTCTTGTTCTTTAGGATTGGCAAACCAAGTTGATTGAGCTCTTTGAGGTACGAGTCCCGAATCGATGTGTCCGTAAGTCTGCGGTTTAGTGCGGGTTCTAGAGCGAGTCTCTCGTAAGCCATATGTGAAAGTTCATCAAATTTCACATTCATCGCTCCATGATCCTCCTAGTTCTCCGTTATACACCGAATGCCCTCGAGTTATCTCGAATATCCAATGAAGATTCCAATATCACCTTTAGCTTTCAATTTACCTAGATCTTCTCTGCGTTCGTCGGATAGCACAAAGCGCCAAACACGTGAAAGTAAGAGATATCCGGTTTCTCGTTGTTCACAAGCTCATATGGGTTTTATTGAATCTTGGATGGATGGGGATCGGTTCGAGTGAAACAAGCAAAGGCAACAACATCACCCATAGAAATAACGGTGCACTAGAATAAATTAGCATTGTGCGAAGCTTCCACAAGAGTTCTATTTCTTCTTTCAACTACCCTATTCTCACGTGGAGTTCTAACAACCGATGTCCGATGAGTGATTCCAACATCTTCAAAGAAAGTTCTTAACTCCCGATTAGTGAATTCGTGTCGTTTTCGCTCTCACAACCCTTATCGGAGTTTGAAGAAGTACTTGAATACGCTTCGTAAAGGTGATGATGATGCTCGATGCTTCGCTTTTGATCTCAAAACCTAACCCATGTATATCTTGAATATTCATCAACGATAACAAGAATATACTTTTCCCATTAATGCTTTCAACTCTCATTGGGCACATAAGTCCATGTGCAACATATGCAACCTTGCTTCCGAACCAGGTACGGGTTTGGGTTTATATGATGCTCTTTTGCTTTTTCCTTGTTCGCATGATGGACATAAGTGATCCTTGTGTATTTGAACTTTGGAAGTCCGCTGACGATGTTGTCTTTGGCAAGATTGTTGATGGTGTCAAAATTGAGATGGATAACCTTTATGCCACAACCAGATCGTGTTCCGATGCTCGTGTCATAAGACATATTGGTGATGAAGAGGCCATTTGGTTGATGTCGATAGCATACAAGTTTGTATCACGATTCCCGCCAAGAGATCAATGCCATCCAAGTTTCTAACGAAGCAAGCATTTCTCCTAAAAGCAACCTCTAAATCGCATCACGTAATCGCCCGACTAAGAACAAATTGTGTCCCAACCCTTCGACATAGTAAACCCGAGTGATCAAATAATTTCCAAAAGGTAGATCTCCATAACCCATGATAGTCGCTACATGATCATTTCTAAAACGTACGGTTCCCATGAATTGCCAAACGAAATTGATCGCCAGCTTCAGATTCCCGGTCATGTGCTTGAGCAACCCGAGTTGACGATCCAAAGACATATTTCAATAACCCGCCAATAATGTAAGAAGAAGAATTTGGAAACCGTTTTGATTTTGGTTCCTTTGGGTGGAGGTAAAATCGATCACACTCATAGAAGTCATCTATTGGTAAGACAGTTCATCACTCATTCTACCATTCGAGTGTGAAAGTTCTACCCGTGGGTTTCCAAATGTCATCCCTAAAGTAAACATTATGCTCCCTATCGGAGTGTAAAGCCTAAGTCTCGCGACTAGTCTTCCTATTCGCTTAGCATAAGTTCTTTTGGGAACATTCTTCTTAATGAGCTTAACAATCTCATTCTTAGAAACACAATCATCATAAACATTAGTTAAAGATTTCTTGCAAGTTAAACAAATGATTCAACACATTCATTAGACTTAGCAAGTTTCATAGGTTCGTTACATTCAGATGAAATGTCTTTCTTATTACAAAGCAGTAAATTCCTAGGGTGTTCTTCTACTTTCTTCTCTTTATTCAAGCTACTACTCTTAGAGGCAAGCGAGACTCTATTGTTCCTTGTATTGCTCTTAGGCTTTAGTATTCTGCTCCTAGAGGTGCTTTCTAGTCCTGTAGAAGGTAAGGCACACTCATTAGGATTCACAATCTTATCTAGAGAAGTGGTTTCAGCTTTCCGAGTCTCTTTAGAGTGCTTTTCTAAACTTATGTCGTTTGTTCCATATGTTTTAGATGTGGAGGCAGACACAGTAGTGGTACTCATCTTAAAAAGACCTGGAGCTAAAACTTTTGGTTTCTCAATAACCGCTTTTCCTTTATCAACATTTTGTTTAGGCAAGGCAGGTGGATTGACTGGTTTGGATAAATCCTTTTTCTCATTGACTTTTGAGGAGGCATTAAAACAAACATTTTTGTTTTAAAACCGTTTGGGAACATTTGCTTTCTCCATACCAATGGTTTTGTAATCTTAGTATCCATTTCCTTTCCTTTTTGACATTCCAGTTGAGCCCTCAAAAGATCATTTTCGCTTTCATGTCATTGTAGGCACGCCATACGACAATTTGTCATACTTGCATTCCTCGCTTTTTCGATCAAGTTGTTTAAAATATGAGACATTTTCTTTTCAAGTTTCTCAAGTGCTTTTCATATTTTGACACAATTTTGGAGGTCTCAGATCGAGTCTTTCATGATCTTCAATGTAATATGTTTGCAAAATGATGGACATAATATCGAGAGTCGTAACATCTTGAAGAGAGTCATTTAATCCAAAACTTTGATTTGTTCAACACACTATTAGCTTGATTTACTGTGGATTTTGGTCCTTGACAAAGTCACTGTTTCTTTCAAAAAGCTTGTTCAAAATGAATTACCCTTGCACCGATGGCATTCACCGAGGGCAATTTGAGTTTCAAAGTACTTTTTATTTTCATTATCAAAACTATTAAACCATATGTTTGTTGTAATATTGGTTTTAGTTTTAACAAAGGTCTTGAAGATCCACAATTCTAGTTTTCACATTGTCTAAAATAATTTCGCATCACTTGTGTTAAAAGGATTGTTTGAAGACATTTGTTCAATGTTCGAAAGAGATTTGGAGACAACAACCGGTTTTGAAATGATTTTGAAATGTGTTTTGACTCTTTGTTTGAAACACTTGGTGTGATGGAAAACTTTGACTTTTCTTTTGATTAACAAAAGTAATTCCGTTAATTTTGTTCCATTTGTTATAATCAATTGGTTTGATTTCCAAATTCTTTTGTTTCATTTTGATCTACTCTCCTCGGATAGTTCTAACGCTTCAAGAGAATCACGAACAATAATGGGTTTATGCAAAACATTTCCATTGTTTAACACATTCGAGATTTCGAGCTTTCTTGAGGAACGAAGAAGGGTCGTTACCAAGTGCCATTCTATTAGTAGTATGAAAACGCGGATTTACTTGATTAGAAAGCATCTTGATTGTTTGAGCGTAATGACCCGCTTTTAAGAAGCAAATTTTCCAAAGTTTGGATTTTGTCATTTTATCAAGAATTTCATCAAGAAGAGAATCTTCTCGCTTTGAAAATCAAGAATCAACTCGCTTCTTCTCTTTTCAAGATTAGAGAACATTTCTTTTTGTTTAGAAAGTTGGTTATTTAAATCGAAATTTCCTTGTTTAAAGATTTAATTTTCAAGTTCAAATTCACATCGAGTGTGTTGTACTTGATTTGCAATAGTTGTTCTTTAGAAACCAAATTTCGATAACCAATTTCTAATTCGATTCTTTGTTTTTCCGAAATTCAAAGGCTTTTGTGTTCTCCTTGTAACTCTCAAGCTCGCAATCAATTTAGCATTTGCGGCCTTAACTTCGCGATTGACCGCTCTAACTTTCTCAATTTCAATGCCACGCTTATTGATTAATGATTCAGTAAGCACGTGTTTCCTCATCGCCTCGAGATTTTGTGCCACACGCCTCCACTAGGATCCACATCCGAGTTTCGAGTTAGTATTGCTACAACTCGGATTTTCCGGTATGTATCATAAGTAGGTGTTGGCGCCCGCAAATCTCGTCGTCATGAGTAAACACGCCAAATATGACATTGTTATAGCATGGATCAATGATTGGTACCTCGACATGCGTTGGCGCTATAGACAGAGGTGCGTCGTAATCGATGTCGTACTTAGTCTCCTCAAGATTTGCCATGAAGATGCAGCTTGCATTGAGTTCCTCGAGGTCTTCCAAATCATCCATAATAGCCATGAAGTCATGTTCCTCAAGACCCAATTGAAGTCCAGATTGTTCCTTTTGTACCAACATGATAGCTTTACAAGATACGCAAGATCCTTCTTTTTCGCTTAGTTGGACAATTCCTTGCCATGTGACCCAATCCTTGACAGCTATAACACTTAACTGATTACATTCTCGATTCACATTTCCATAATTCCCAACGATCGGAGTCGCAACATTCCCATTCGATTACCAACGCTCTATTCCCAACATTTTGTCCCATCTGATTACCACGATTCGAACCGCTGATTACCCATGCGAAATACAATCAGATATCCTCGCGATTCCCAATAACTCCAACCATTTGTCCTTGATGACCCATATTTACACCCTACTGCAATTTGCTTGTTGCGAGTGTTTGATGAAATCCTTTGGTTGTTGTTAGTTGGTGTGGAATAGCGACCTCAATGCTTTACCCAATAAAGAAAATACTTGTGACAAAGCTTCTTCGGGTTCCATTTCAAGATCGGTGATTCCTTGTTCCCGTAATGTTGTTGTTCGGTGGATAGGTTTGTTGTTGCCGCAAGTTGTTGTTAGTGGAAAATGATGAAGCTTGTTGTTGTGTATTCACCGGAGTTTGAGTCTTTGCAATGAGTGCCAATGGATCATGATTCTTTGCTAATCTTTCTTGCTCGACTTCATTCACTTCATTTTGGTTTTGTTTCGTAAAATCGTTGAGTTGATCAAAGTTCACTTGATGTAAGTCTTTGTTTGGTTGACAATAGTGACATATCGTCCCCATTCTTCCGGTAGATTGTTCAAGAACTTGATGTTGCTCACGATAGTTCTAGGTGTCAACTTGTTTCGATCGCTCATTCATTAAAGTGCGAAACCTTCCATAGTAGGATTCAATGGATTCTCCCGGAGTAGATGTAAACTTCTCCCAAGCAGCTTAGCAACTTGTTCTTTGTGTCTTGTTGACCAATTTTGTTCCATGACAAAGTCGCCTAACACGCTCCCACATATCGAAAGCGGTTTCACAACCGCTCTGCCAAAAAGATGTCTCATTGGTAAACCCGCTGGACAATATGAATTGCCATGTCATCCGCTTGACTTTCTTCCGATCCTCTTGTAGTATTCCGATTCTTTTAAGACGAAAAAATGGTGGGACGGAGGTGTTGCATCAAGATTTCCGTGGTCTTGGACTTGTCGAGGTATGAAGGGTCCATCCCGAATGGATTTGATCATCAATTTTCCATTAGGTTTTGTCTTGATGTAACGAAGCATTCGACTTGTCCATTGAAGATAACCACCTTTTTCCAACATAGGAGGACGGTTTTCGCACCTACCGCATGAATGTCTTGTTGAGTTGCCATAGATGAAGGTATGATATGATAAAGTTGATGTAGGATCGATTCAACGATAAAGGAGTTGTGTTGGATGAAGATTAAGCTCGGTTGTTGTAGTGAAAATTTGCTCTAAAAACTTAAAAACCTCAATAACTTCTTTTCGGAGCGTTTTTAGGACTTGAAGGTTTACCCGAATCAACTTTAGTTTATTCGTCAGTCTATTCTCCTCGTTCTCAAGGTCGCTTTGATGGGTAGATCGAAAACGGAGTTACGGTTCAAAAGTTATAGCCGCTTGAAGTTATGCTCAAAATCTTACTCAGAAACCGCCTTAAGCGAGAAATGCTTATGCGTAGGATTCTTATGCGTAGATAGCTTAAGCGAGGATTCCTTATCGTAAACCATATCTTACGTAAACTTAAGGCTTAGGCGTAAACAAAATGCTTAGGCGTAGAAATCTTATGCGTAAGTGGAACTTATCGTAGATTGTTACGCATAGGCGTTATGCTTATGCGTAAACTTAGGTTTAGAACTAAAAATCCTTTACACCGCCACAACAGTAAAAGATATCCACAAGTCGAAGTGTTCCACACACTTATCCAAGTGAGGAAGCACCGAGTAACCGTTGAAGCTCAAGATTCTTAGCCAAAAGTTATGCGTGGGAAGTTATGCGAGAAAAAGGGTTTTGACTTTTCTTCGCGTAAAAAGAGGGTTTTAACCTCACGCGTAAAAATTTCCAACGATTCAAACAATTTCGCTTGCACAAACAAATTTAAAAACACCCAATAACACAAATCTTTGACCTTTTCACCCAACGTGCTTTGTTCTCTTACGCGTGAAATGGACAACGAAAAGATACGAGTTTAAAAGTGATGTAAAACACGTAAAGCTTCAAACTTTTGCAAAACTAGACTCTTTAACACTATACCAACCTTAAACCATAAGAATCTTGAAGATTTTAGTGCAAAAATAAAGTTTTAAGCGTGACCACTTTGATCATCGAGAGCTTACGCGTAACAACACAAACAACAACAAAAAACTTCAACCAACCACTCCTAAACCATTGTTAGGCGATTGATACCAATTGTAGGACCTTACTTTTATCAACCTTATCACAAACCCAACACATTACCACTATACGCGTAGAAACACGTTAACCACAAATACAAACAAAGCGTAGAAATAAGATGAGAAAGATGGTGACTTGATGTTATAAGTGTGTATGTGAAGAGATAAAGATGAACACAATATGTTGTATATTCCAAAGGAAAAACACACACACACACACACACACACACTCAAGCACACCCCTCAAATGACCATTTGAGGGGTATTTATACTCTAAATACAAGATGCCCTAAAGGGCTTTCCATGGGCTTTCGTGGGCTTGGACATGGGTTGGATTGGATATAAGGCAAGCTTAACTAAACTAATACCCTTTTAGCTTAGTCCAATCCACGAGCCCGTTGACTATTCTAGCACGATATCTAACACACGTTACAAAGTTCCTAAACGTGAATGACCATCACTTCTAATAAAACTATTAAGGCTAACACTATTATGCGTAGAAGATGAAGAACGAAGATGAGAAAGGAAAGATGGTGACTTGATGTTAGAACCATGTATGTTATGCGTATGAACAAGATAGAAAGATGAAAACAATAAGATGTTATATTGCTCCAAAGAAAACACACACACACACACTCAAGCACACCCTCAAATGAGACTTTGAGGGTTTATATAGTACAGTAGTAGACGCCTAATGGGCTTGGCATGGGCTCGTTTGGGCTTGGGTTGGACATGGATTGATATAAGGCTAGCTTAACTTAACTTCTAACCAATTAGCTTAGCCCAGTCCACGAGCCCGTTGACTATTCTATCACGATATCTAACACACGTTACAAAGTTCCTAAATGTGAATGACCATCACTTCTAATAAAAACTATTAAGGCTAACAGGGAGGGTCGGGGATTATGGAAGATCAAGCTAGACATTTTAGAGAAAGAAAGAGTAGAGAGGGAAGTTTATATTAAGAGAAAAACACTATATGTGTGTTTATTAGAATGAAACAACCAACCCTTCCCTTAGAGGGAAGGGGTATTTATACAAAATACTTAATGCCCCTTATGGGCTGTGGATCAGGCATACAGTGGGTAATGACCCGTCTGTCCTCCACGGTATTGCTTAAACTAACTAATGACTAATAAATAATGATATGTCTATGAGCTAACTTATGCTAGTCTATGGATGGGGTGACCGACACTTTAACATGGATTTTCTAAATCCTAACAACAAGGAAAAGGAGATTGAATTAGGAGAATGGAAATGAGATAAAAACATAATCGGGCATAACTATGCCACGAAAATATCTTATGGGAACCGTCATGAGGAGAATGATACTAAAGGACGTGACCAAGGAGTCAAGAGCCCTAAAGAGTATGTGGAAGGAGATAAGGTGCTCTTGTTTAATTCAAGATTAAAATCACCCAAAGGAAGGTGTAAGCCAAAATGGTGTGGCCCTTATACGGTAGGAGGGGCAAAAAGAGGTGGAACCATTATGTTATTTGACGAAGATGGAAAGGAGTTCACGGTAAACATACGACGTGTGAAACACTACCAAATCAATGAAAATGACCTAGTGAATAAAGGAGATGATGGTAATGAAGTCATGTAGGGTACGACTTCGAGTCTAGCTACAAGACTTATAAATAAAGAAAACCGCTTCTTGGGAGGCAACCCATGCTTAATTGTTTCCTTGTTTTGTTTTTCATTTTTGTTTGTGTGTTTTGTAAATCTTTTTCATTATTGTTTAATTCTCATGTCCATTTTGTGAAAATGCTTTACTTTGTTTTTAACTTCGTCTTAATTGCATATAAAGGTATTTTACAAAAAGATAAGTGTAGGGAAGATCATATATGTTTTTAAGAACATTCATGAACATGAGATTAACAATATATGAAATTTCATATATTTGTGTGTTTGTTAGAGTCAAATGCTTGTATCGAGTCATAATAGATGTTTTGCAGGAATTTTCCCAGGTTTTTAAAGAAGTAATTTTTCCAGAAAACGCACCAGACCCTTTCTGTCAGGACAACCTGACGGCGTCGGGACTAAAGCCTGATAGCGTCAGGAAATGTAGAAACAGATTCACAATTTCGTTTTCTGTCTAACTTGTAATTTTTGAAAACTTCCAATTCTTAATTTTCAAAAAAAACTACAAACATCCATTACACAAGCATTATATCTTACTCACTTTCTAGTATAGTTTTGTTGCATATATAGTTTCTACCGCCGATTTTATGCGAGGTTTCGTTTCGTTTTTTTTTTATAAGTGTGCATGTTATATTAGACAAGAAAAAGAATTACATATTGGAAGCATTTATTACTTGTAGGTCCAAAGGTTATAGATCTAAGCAGCCTTGTAAGACAATAACTAACTTGGATAAATACAAACTAATTATGTGAAGAACTCTCTAACAATGAGTATTTGATGCTAATGCAAAATATTAACAACAAGCAAGAAGAATACAATAATTACTAAATAACTTTCTCTATTAATCTCTAAAACTTAATATCTAACAATATACTTTTAGGGTTCCTTTATACCTTAGGAAACCTTAGAATACAAAACGTGTGAAGGATAAAGATATCTCTTCCTAAGATGTCTCTACGCTACATGTTCTTCCCTAATATAACTCTAACAAACTATTATGTTTTAACATAAATAGACTTAACTATAAATACTAAACAAGATTAACTAAGGTTTGCTGACTTAACTTTGTACTTGGTAGACTTAACAACTAATTCTAAGCTTACTAGACTTAACCTTTATGCTACCAGTATTAAGTCTGATTACATAATTCCCAACAATCCTCCCCTAACTCGATCTTCACTTGTGAATTTCAAGTTCTTTATACTTTTTGAGGATCTTGGAATTATCCTTGAGCTGCATCTTTAACTGTTCTTCATTTTTTGATCTGTGCAGCATCATGTCAGCAACATATCAGCACTCCATGGTCTTTATTGCAATTGTGACTGTATGTACATCAAATCATAAAAGTTTCATGCTATTCTCATCACATCTAGGTGTGTAAACTCCTGTGAGAGGTGAATCATAGAAAAGTTAATGGATTTGATGTCTCTTTACCAATTAGCCATTACTATTGGAGTAGCCAATCATCCGTGTGTAAAACCATGGTACATTGATAACCATCGATTTTAAGCAAACCAAAGCCTATCAACGGATTTGATTAGTCTTTACCAAAAGCCGCACTTTTGGACTAGTCATGGTTTTCCACTGCCTTTACCACAAGCCATAAACTTGTGGGCTAGCCAACTCTTCATCTACACAGATATGGTGAGTTGAGCACCATACAATTTTTGGCAAATTGTTAGCCATAAACGGATTTGAGTTATCTTTACCAGAGCCATTTGCTCATGGATTAGTCAGTTCTAATGTGGGTGAGACATGGTGGACTGATAACCATTTGTTGTGTTAGTGCAAAGCACTTTCACCAAGTGAAACCCTCTAAAAAACCATTTATTTTTATCAACTTATTAACACAACACTAAACAGCTAAGAAAATTCTTCCAAACATTTTAAAAATTATTGTTGTTGAGCTTTTGATTCAATCAGTTTCAAAAGCTGATAACATGCATTATCTTTTACCTCACCAAGCAACTTCTTTTCAAGCATTTCCATGCAAGTCTTGTTTGAAAGTGGATAGTCCACTTCTGTTAGCATATAAACAATCAAAGTATCTGATTCCAAAAAATGAACCTGATAGGTATGGAAGTATCTCCATCTGATTACTTGCTCTTGACTTGCCAGCTTCCACATCTCATTATCAGCATCTGGTGGCTCAAACATTGTCTTCAAATCTCCCCAGAGGACCCTTTCATACTCCTCCTCTGGTCTTTGATCACGATACTTTTCCACCATCAGCTAATACATGGTCTTCAGATCATCCCTGGACAAATCACTGAACAATGCAGGAAAATTTACATATATTGTGTCAGAGTAATTTTCCCTTACTACCTGATAAGCACCTTTCTTTCCAGTTTTAATGATATGTATCTTAGCAATATTTGGTGGAAGTACTGGACCTTCTGGAATGGATCCCATTGTGAATTCTTCTGAGGAAGGTTCATCAACCTTATCTTTCATATATTCGGCCACTTCCTCATTGACCTCATTTTTATCCTTCTTTGTAGACTTCTTAGCTTTAGATTTCTTTCTGGTCCACTTAATGATAGGTTTTGGAACTTTAACTTCCTCTTCCTTCTTTACAATGTTAGGCTTATCAGCAACTTTTTCAGCTTCAGCTTCCTTTGCAATTTCTTCTTCAGCAAGCTTTTCACCATATGCAATCTTCTTAACCTCTTCAGTATTCTGCCTTTTGGCTTCCTGAGGTTGAAGATTTATGTCTTTCCTTTTGAGCATTGAGGCTTCTAGCTCAGAATCCATTGGAGAAAAACTATGAACCTGCTTAACCACATTTTCAAACTCTGCTTTGAGATCTTCAGCTTTTAGCTTTCTCAATTGAGTTATCTTCCAGCTAGGATGACCTTGACTTTTGATGTAGTTGATCATATATTCTGTTTTCTCTCCCTTAGTCAGAGGTTTGTTCATCTTTTCCCTTTGCCTCTGTTCTCTGAAAAGCTTCTTCTTCTCATTGACCATCTCTACCATCCTTCTAGCAAAGTTTTTTGTTCCAATATCTGGTAGGATGTCCCTATTAACTTCAAGTCTTGCTCTTATGTTGTCCCATTCTACATCAGTGTATAACTTTGCAGATTCCAGATTAACTTCATGTCTGGTTGTTGATCCCATTTGAGCAAACGATCTAATATAGAAACTGACTTAAACAAAGAACTTATTAAGTATTACGCGGAATTTAACACTTAATCTTAAGAAGAAGAACAGTAAACATTCAACACCTCAATATTATTATTAATACGAATACTCTAACCAGTATTAGGGTTTTACAACCTTGAAGTGTATCGACCTTAGATATAAAACATACGTATATCTAATCTAACCTAGGACCTCCTTTTATAGGCTAAGGAGTCCTTTACATTATACAATACGTAACCTACAAGATAAATATCTTTTCCATATTTATCTAATACAAAATACTAAACCGACTATACAAGACTAGCAGTGGTTACAATAGTCTATCAGTAGTTACACAATACTACTAGCCGCGGTTTATCATCATCCGTGGTTACATCCTTCTATCCGTGGTTATATCAACTTTGTCCGTAGTTCTAGTACTTAGAATAATTCTTGATCGAAGGAACCAAAAATCCAACAATCCTCCCCTAAACTTGATACATTCCAACAGAATTCTCAAGTTTCCTTTAAGCTCAAAACATCTGGATTGGAGGATGTAGCCAAACACTTACTAGATTTAAGAATATTCTCATACTTTAGCAATAAATTGTAAGCTTGACCATCATAGGGCAACAACATTTTGATAATACCAGGCTTCAACATCGAGCAATAATCACTGGATTCAGTTGAGGATAATCACCTTCTACAAGCATATGAATAACTTCTCCAGAAATAGTTAAAACATGAACTCCATAAGTTTGATATAAAAACCATCTTGTAACATTACCATTGTAGAGTCCTTTCCAGTAGCATATCCCTGCTGATTCCCAATAACTCCAACCATTTGTCCTTGATGACCCATATTTACACTCGGCTGTGCAATTTGCCCGTTGCGAGTGTTTGATGAAATCCTTTGGTTGTTGTTAGTTGGTGTGGAATAGCGACCTCTTAATGCTTTACCCAATAAAGAAAATACTTATGACAAAGCTTCTTCGGGTTCCATTTCAAGATCAGTGATTCCTTGTTCCTGGTAATGTTGTTGTTCTGGTGGATAGGTTTGTTGTTGCTGCAAGTTGTTGTTAGTGGAAAATGATGAAGCTTGTTGTTGTGTATTCACCGGAGTTTGAGTCTTTGCAATGAGTGCCAATGGATCATGATTCTTTGCTAATCTTTCTTGCCTCGACTTCATTCACTTCATTTTGGTTTTGTTTCGAAAAATCGTTGAGTTGATCAAAGTTCACTTGATGTAAGTCTTTGTTTGGTTGACAATAGTGACATATCGTCCCCATTCTTCCGGTAGATTGTTCAAGAACTTGATGTTGCTCACGATAGTTCTAGGTGTCAACTTGTTTCGATCACTCATTCATTAAAGTGCGTAACCTTCCATAGTAGGATTCAATGGATTCTCCCGAGTAGATGTAAACTTCTCCCAAGCGCTTAGCAACTTGTTCTTTGTGTCTTGTTGACCAATTTTTGTTCCATGACAAAGTCGCCTAACACGCTCCCACATATCGAAGCGCTTCACAACCGCTCACATAGCAAAGATGTCTCTTGGTAAACCCAGTTGGACAATATGAATTGCCATGTCATCGCTTCAACTTTCTTGATCCTCTTGAGTATTCCGATTCTTTTTTAAGACGAAAAAATGGTGGGACGGGAGGTGTTGTATCAGCATTTCCAGGGTCTTGGAGTTGTCGAGGTATGAAGGGTCCATCCTGAATGGATTTGATCATCAATTTTCCATTAGGTTTTGTCTTGATGTAACGAAGCATTCGGCTTGTCCATTGAAGATAACAACCTTTTTCCAACATAGGAGGACGGTTTTCGGCACCGGCTGCATGAATGTCTTGTTGAGTTGCCATAGATGAAGGTATGATATGATAAAGTTGATGTAGGATCGATTCAACGATAAAGGAGTTGTGTTGGATGAAGATTAAGCTCGGTTGTTGTAGTGAAAATTTGCTCTAAAAACTTAAAAACCTCAATAACTTCTTTTCGGAGCGTTTTTAGGACTTGAAGGTTTACCCGAATCAACTTTAGTTTATTCGTCAGTCTATTCTCCTCGTTCTCACGGTCGTTTTGATGGGTAGATCGCTGAAAACGGAGTTACGGTTCAAAAGTTATAGCCGTTTGAAGTTTTGCTCAAAATCTTATTCGTAAACCAGTTCTTAAGCGTAGAAATGCTTATGCGTAGGATTCTTATACGTAGATAGCTTAAGCGTAGGATTCCTTATGCGTAAACCATATCTTACGCGTAAACTTAAGGCTTAGGCGTAAACAAAAATGCTTAGGCGTAGAAATCTTATGCGTAAGTGGAACTTATGCGTAGATTGTTACGTGTAGGCGTTTATGCTTATGCATAAACTTAGGTTTAGAACCAAAAATCCTTTACACTGTCACAGCGTAAAAGATATCCACAAGTCGAAGTGTTCCACACACTTATCCAAGTGAGGGAAGCACTGAGTAACCGTTGAAGCTCGAAGATTCTTAGCCAAAAAGTTATGCGTAGGAAGTTATGCGTAGAAAAAGGGTTTTGACTTTTCTTACGCGTAAAAAGAGGGTTTTGACCTACGCGTAAAAAATTTCCAACGATTCAAACAATTTCTCTTGCACAAACAGCCTTAAAAACACTCCAATAACCCAAATCTTTTGACCTTTTTCACCCAACGTGCTTAGTTCTCTTACGCGTAGAAATGGACAACGCAAAAGATACGAGTTTAAAAGTGATGTAAAACACGTAAAGCTTCAAACTTTTTTGCAAAACTAGACTCTTTAACACTATACCAACCTTAAACCATAAGAATCTTGAAGATTTTAGTGCAAAAAATAAAGTTTTAAGCGTGACCACTTTTGATACCGAGAGCTTACGCGTAACAACACAAACAACAAAAAAAACTTCAACCAACCACTCCTAAACCATTGTTAGGCGATTGATACCAATTGTAGGACCTTACTTTTATCAACCTTATCACAAACCCAACACATTACCACTATACGCGTAGAAACACGTTAACCACAAACACAAACAAAGCGTAGAAATAAGATGAGAAAGATGGTGACTTGATGTTATAACCGTGTATGTGAAGAGATAAAGATGAACACAATATGTTGTATATTCCAAAGGAAACACACACACACACACACACACTCAAGCACACCCCTCAAATGACCATTTGAGGGGTATTTATACTCTAAATACAAGATGCCCTAAAGGGCTTTCCATGGGCTTTCGTGGGCTTGGACATGGGTTGGATTGGATATAAGGCAAGCTTAACTAAACTAATACCCTTTTAGCTTAGTCCAATCCACGAGCCCGTTGACTATTCTAGCACGATATCTAACACACGTTACAAAGTTCCTAAACGTGAATGACCATCACTTCTAATAAAACTATTAAGGCTAACACTATTATGCGTAGAAGATGAAGAACGAAGATGAGAAAGGAAAGATGGTGACTTGATGTTAGAACCATGTATGTTATGCGTATGAACAAGATAGAAAGATGAAAACAATAAGATGTTATATTGCTCCAAAGAAAACACACACACACTGTTAGGAATTAGAAAATTCCATAGTAAAGAGTCGGTCACCCCAAGTGTTATCTAGCATAAGTTAGCTCGTAGACAAATCGTTAGTTACGTTATTTATTGTTTTATTAGTTAGTTATTAGTCTAGTTTAACATAGTGCAACACCGTGGAAGAAGGACGGGGCTTTACCCACTGTATCCCTGATCCACAGGCCGATAGGAGGTCGAGTATTTGTAAGTATAAATACCCCTTCCATCCATGGAAGGGGTGGTGTGCTTCATTCAATCTAATATTTCATACTTTGTGTAAACCTCTAGCAAGAACACCCTCTCTCTCTCTACTAACTCTCTAACTATGGCAATCATGTATTTCCATCATCCAAGACCACCCGAATCATCAACACAATAAATATACGATCCTACAATTGGTACCAGAGCCAAGGTTGTTGTGTTGTGTCGATTTATGGTGGTTTTTTTATTCTTGGTAAATCTGTTTTTGTACTTTTAATGTCGTAATATTCTTTGGTTTAAGTATTTTGGTAAAACAGTTTTGATATATTGGTCTTTATATCTTTATTGGTCAAAAAAGTCCCGTGGCTGTTTTTGTTGAGTATTTTGGTAAATCAGTTTTGATATATTGGTTTTTATATCTTTATTGGTCAAAAGAGTCCAGTGGCTGTTTTTGTTATGATCTGTTTGTATCTGATGTCCAAAATGTCACTTTTGTTACCAAAATCTTACCCATGAAAGAATCTGTGGTCAATGGTCAAAACAGTCATAACATCAGTTTTTATGATGTGTTTCTGGGTATTCATGAATATGGTCGGTAAACATGGTCGGAAATAACGCCGGAATAAGTCATATATCATGTTAGCGAGTTGTACATAAAACAGTCCAGATTCAAAGTATCAAGTAGCGACTTGTGCTAAATGTAGCGACTTGTCTATTGACTATTGAGTCAATAGCGATTTGTAATGAAAAAGGTTAGCGAATGTGAGTTTTGACTTACTAGCGACTTGTCAAAATAAGCTTAGCGACTTGTTACTGAACAAGTCGTAGCAACTTGTGCTAGCGAATTGGGTTAAAGACTTTGGCTAGCGACTTGTTTAATAATGGTTAGCGACTTATCTTTCCTACTAGCTACTTGTCTCGACAAAAAATAAATAAATAAATAAATAAATAAGATAAAGATGAATGAATGACATTGATCACAACCATTACCGACATAGCGATTACCAAACATCAATGCTACCAAGACTCGGACTCATTTTTAATGGATCTCAGTTCACATATCGTGTTGGGTAACAATACATCAAGAAAAGAGGTCTATCTCACGATACATTAGTCATCACAGATCCAAAAAGTATAACTCATCTACATCTAATTTCATTTAATTTGACACTTCCATGATCTCAGTCCTCCTTTACTCATTGAATTGAGCAAATAAAAGGATTTCCATCACTAACCAAGACTCAAAGCAACAAAATATATTTTAGAATCTCAGACTTCTCTCATAAGTTTCAATGCTTCATCAAGCCACAAGGGCCCCTCACATGAAAAGGAGAATAGTCCATCATCGATCCCTATTTAATCTTACACGACTCGTTAATCATCAATGCTCAAGTACTTATTCGAAACTAAAAGACAAGGAAGATAACAATTGTGTTATTTCCTCTATCTTTGGTTCGGTTTTACTTAAAACAAGAAACGAAAATCATTCTAATTAATTCTTACCCGTGTTCTATATCATGGTTCTTGAAGCCGACTTAAAATGATTCTTGCCATCCCTGTGGCTAAGTCGAACCTAGTCCCAACCTCATGCCATCCCAGTGGCAAGGTCTATATGAGCAACAACGGAGGGTACTTTGATGACTTGGTTAAGAAAGACTTTGTTTAGATCCGTTGTCTTAAGTACCTTTCGGTGTGAAGATTGTTAACTGACAGGACAATCAAATGAAAGTAAGATTATTTTTTGGTTATGAAATTGGTTGGTGTGAGTTATTAGGAAATGGAGGCTGCTCATTTTATTTGTTTCTCCTGGTCCAAAGATTGAGAATGAGGCGACTGATTTGTGATAGGGTTGTTTTTTTTTGGTGGCGTATTTTTTGTGAAAGCAGATTTGTTGTTGGAGGAGTATTAGGGGATTGTGTGTGATGTTTACGTTTTTATACCATAAAATTAGGGTAACATGGGAGTAATAGTGGGTCACGTATTTCTTTTACATGAGTTGGGCGAGCAGATTATTTTGGCTTACTATCTCACAATGGGCCGTTCAATGTTTGTGAAATTTATCTGGGCCTCATGTGTTTTAACGAACTAACAAGCCAGCTTTGAATATTTGTGTGACAATTGGATGAGGTTAAGGATTTTTGGACGTTGGATATTGTGGTATTTATCGGGTACAATATTTTGTGAATCGGGCCTCTTGTGTTTATATATTACTTGAGCTTATAATTAATTTACTTGGATTGAATATAAATCAGGTGGGCTGAAGTTGGACTTGATTTTGACCAGACTAGGGGGTGTGAAAATTTGATGTGATCCCATGAGATTTGGATTTTATGAGTTTTGATGATGAGATTTGGTGTGATGATGAGATTCAATGGGTTATCATCTCATTTGTACGAAGACGGAAAAGATGGTGCTACTAAAAATATTTGATGTCATCCAAGTACAAAGTGGTGGTGTTAAGTTGTTCTTATTTGGAATTGGATGCTATATGATTTGGTCTATTAGGCTTCTCAATCATGGGCTTTTGTCAATAATTATTCTTGAATATGAACTACAATTTATGAGATCTAATAATGAGATTGGTTGAAGAGATTTGTCGATCATGAGCTTTGATGATGTGAGTTGATGAGATGTTGAGATTTGTTGTGGTTTGCGGATTGGTACTTTGGTGTATAAATTTTCACGGAGGATATTTTGTCACGGCTTGAAGTGTTTATTGGAAAATGTTGACTACGGGGTTGTTTGGACGATATTTCTTATTTGAATTTGAAGTGACGTTTTCCGGGCGTGTTTACTTATTTCATCTTCTTTCTTTCTACCCTTCCGCGAAGATGACTTGTTTGGGCTGTTATAGTGTGTGATAAAGACTTGGCTATTTAGTTACGGTTGTGATTCTCTCTCGATTAACCCACGACGTAGCTATCACTTCGGTGTCTCACGCAGTTGAGGATATGTCAAGAGGTTTTGTACATTGGGTACACCGTTTCTTCTTCACAAGGACTAGTACAAGGTTAAGTAACAACTCTCTGGGGAATTCTACTTCATGATCAAGTTTGGTATATCGGGCTTACTTCTCCATGTGGTCACTACAATTGCTGACAGATTACGTGAATGATGTGTTTACCAAAGTATTGATTGGATGGTTGATGATGGTGTTGATGTTTGATAATAAACCGTTGATAAACCACTGCATGTTCCCCTAAAACAGATATTCACCGAAACCAAAGTTGCCATAACACATTCAAGCTGACATTGTTTACGATTTTGTCTTGGTTTTGTAAACTCCATGAAAGAACCTATTTCTCGGTTTAAATCATAGACATGTAAAATCCCATGACAATGGAAACATCCCGTAATTGTAAAGTGCATTTCGGATCAATCATACGGTTTATTCTTGGTTTTGTAAAATCCCTTGAAAGAAACTATTTCTCGGTTTAAACTATAGAATTGTTAAATCCGTGATGATGGAACCATCTTGGAGAAAGGAAAGCGTATCTCGGGTCTTCGATCTTTGGTGTTACGGATTCTGCTTGAAGAAGGGATAAAAGGGTGTACTTCATAAATTGGATGTGTGTTTAGATATTCGTCATGGCGGTTTGGTTACTTCAAAGTTTTACGGGTTATGCTCACTAAACCATGGTCGGGATGAAACCATTATCAAAGTTCACTTAAATGTCAAAGAAGGCTAGATTTGAGCGATTCGAAAGATGTGACAACGGCGTTAATTCAAGATTATTTATTTGAGGTTGAAGTGAAATATCACGGCAAGTGTACTTAGTATCCGAAGGTATCGGGGATGGATGGATGAAGATTCTTCATGATCCTTGTTCGAGCTTATTATTAAAATGAAGACTTGGAAATCCAGTTATTTTGGGAGTCTTTTCCTTTTACCACGAGGGAATTGGGCTCTGTTTGCCACAAAATAACTATCACTTTAAGGAGTTACGTTGTAGTGCTCGATGTCACATTCAATTGTGAATTTTCAAGAGGTAATGTACGTCTTATACTTGATGGTTGGTTGGTTGAAGAGTATAGAGTACATAGAGAGTACTTAGAGATGCTAATGGAAATCGGCACCGCTCTTTGTTATATATGTGCAAGTTTAAGTCACGAGTTCGGGATAGTTTACTTCAGGGTCAAATTCATCATATTAGGTTTTCTTCATCAGCTGTCACGACAAAGAGCCTACTGAATGATAATGGGGTTGATTACATGTTTTGCTAAGAGAGCTGAAAAGAGAGAGATAATGATGTATGAACACAACAGTTCATGCCTCGTACTCTAAAGAAAAGAAATGTGTACGTTTCAGTGCGCATTATCTTCCAAAGAAGAGAAATCTTCTTATGACGTATGAACACATCAGTTCATGCCTCGTTCTTAAAGAAAAGAAAAGTGTACGTGTCAGTGCGCTTTATCTTCTGAAGAAGAGAAATCTTCTTATTATGACCATTCTCATCAACATGCTTCATACTTTTTCCATGCGCTTCAGTCATCAAGTGAACCGGGCTACCACTGATTGTTTTTCTTATTCCACTTGCTCAACTATTATGACGATGGCGACATTATGTGCTAATTTTGCGAGGGAGAAGTGTGAATAGAATACTTTTGGATGATTTCACTTATTTAGTCAAGAATGGCATCTCCGTATGCAATTCTTGAGGGGGAGAAGAAGTGTGAATTTTTTGCATAGTTGATTGATATTTGAGAATATAAATGGTCATACGGCTCTAAACTCATGTAAGATCCGAGCTTCTTCTTATCGGGTAATCTTCACATGGAGTTTCTTCTAAGAGCCGTTAGTTGACATCTTCACTCGGATTGATAAGTTTATCGACAAAGTGCTTCCGGTTAATGCTTCACGTATACATCAACATGATGATTCCGAACAATCTCTCTGTTCTTGTTTGATGTGATTGGTAGTTTGGTGTTACCATCTTGTGTGTTCGTTGAGGCTTGATTGCTGATTTCCTTGATGAACATCTTTCATTCTTGTTTGATTGGGAGGATTTTAGTTAAGGGATTTGCAAGATGTAAGTTAATTGGGATGCTTTTGGTGGGATGCTTTTTGGTGTGAGTTGAAGATGTTAACTATCTATTCCCCAACCGACAATCTAGAAGAAAGTCGAGTCTACATCGGTTCTACATTTTCTCATTGTATGATTAGAAGACTAAAAAGCGAGTTGCATGTTATTATCAAAAGACTTCTTCTTATTCGGGCACTTATCAAGCAGTTGTCGGTTTAGGGAGAGCACTAATTGGGGAGTTTGAAATGCCAAATTTAATCCCTAATTAGACTTGCTCACGTTATTATTCAACAAGTTGACTCTCACGAGATACTTGAGCTAATGATGTTCTTCTCAAAATATTTCTAGTATACGGACTTACAAAGAGTTGTCGATTCAAGTATCAAAACCGAGAAGGGGAAGGAGACAAGCATCTAAACGCGAGTAAACTTGATGTACTTAATACTTCTAAGAAATTGAAGATATCTCGGAAGACAAATGTTATTACCGAGAGAAACTCAAGGTTTGACTCATGGCGAGTAAACTTGATGAACTTAATTCTTCTAAGTGATTGAAGATATCCGGGAAAACAAATGTCATGACCGAGAGAAACTCAAGGTTTTACTCATCAAGGCGTTTAGTGTTAGTATTTCAACTACGTGGGGAAGTGATGTTAGAAAGTTTCGAAGATAAAGAGGTATACTAGTGTGTGGTGATTTTGATGGTATCGCAATGATCGGGGAGAGAGAGTGTGTACATTGGGGCGCCAATTGTTTCACTTGAGGGCTTAATCGGTGATTCGGATATATAATCACTTATTCGGAGTTGACATCCGAGAGATTGTCATCCGCAGATAATCGATGACTTGGCACGCTTCTTCAATGTTATCGCTTATCCCTTCCTTGGGTATTGGTATACTTGGATACTTGAGCTTCATACACGATCATCGGGGAAGAAAAATGTGAACATGGGAGGTGTTTTCATTCCCTCATGATGTGTATTCGGAGAGCTCTTGGGTCTTGGTGTACTTGGTTCTTGAGCTTCATACACGATCATCCGGGAAGAAAAATGTGAACATGGGAAGGTGTTTTCATTCCCTCATGATGTGTATTCGGGAGAGTTCGTGAGCATTATACAAAGAGGTCGACTACATCAATTCTTCTACTTGGGGAATTGTTCTCTTGACACCTTTTGGAATGGATCGCTTGAGACTTCATGGAAAAGGAATTTTGAGAAGACTATTTAAATGTGGGATGATACGTTGTTGTTGTTCTATTGGATGATATAGCCTTGAGCGAAGAATCACGGTGATTATTCTTAAAAGGAGCAATGGATCAATGATAATGGTGTGATTCTTTGTGCACTGGCTAAAGCAAGCTTGAAATAGAGCTTGAATCTGCTCAACATAAGGATTTTCGGTTTGGGGGAAGTCGCCAAAGTCTCACTTTCAAGTGGCTCAATTTCTCTCTCGATTAAAGAGTCTTGGAAGCTTTGGTGGTGAATGCTTAAGAGATGATGACTCTATCTTCTACAACGAGGTCGCTCGATATTCTTATCTTGGTACTCGTATCATCATCCTCTTAACTATATCATCTATTCTATCCTTGTATATATTTATTCAAAAGCAAAATACAAAAATATAAAACCAACAAAAGAAAATAGAAAAATATAAAACCTTCAAAACCCATAAAATCGAAAATTTCAAAATACCAAAAATATGTTTTCGCATGACATGTCTTCTGGTATCGATAACATCTACGGTCTTAGAAATGTCATTCAATAATGGCACGGGACCATAGATGAAGTTCGAGCAGGAGGTGTAAATATTCTTTTCTAAACATGTCTTAAACAATGGCTTGCAGTTACTTCAGACTGTGACCCGCGCTAAAACCATGGCTTGCTATTATTTTTGATAGCAACCCGCTCTTCAAAAGAAGGAAAGTGCTGCACTAAACATATTTTCAAAAATATCATGCACTTATCCTAAAACACTTTGAGGAAAGTATGTCGAAGGACTGCTGTTCCTACACAAATGTTTTTCCGTCTAAAATTCTTCAGAAAAATATTTGTTGTATTTCAAAATGGTGGTAAAATGAGTTGCTTGAAAAATCAATCGTGGTCGAGTTTTCAGACATCAAAAAACTCAATCGATGACTTCAACACTTTTAAAAATGTTTCAAAAATGAGTCATTGATTGAGGGGAGAATGTTTTCAAATCTATATCATCTAACGAGCTTTCTTAATTATCCCACGTGCTTAATTAAAATGATATTTGCACGTGTCGAAGGACTAGGAATTTAGGATATGATTGTTAGGTTTAGATGATTAGAGTTTGATTAACACATAAACCCCATGCCTTATATGATCGATTGTTATGTTGAATTGACTTTAATTAGTCGATTGTTTGTTATGGGTGATGTCGACCACCATATATATGTATGTGTGTTCACTAACGTATGCGGTATATTGGGTATAAGAATGTTCCCGATCCGGATCCCACAATTGATGATGATTGGATGCGAAAGGAAAGGGTAACTATATCTTGGGTTGACAAATGAAGAAACGGAGCTTAATCGGACTTCAATGGAGAGTTGGCATGAAATGCAACGTAAGAGGTCTTCTTGCATCAAGAAATGGTTTTCTTCACAAGTGAAGAAACGGAGCTTAATTGACCTCGGTTGGCATTCAAAATGCAACGTAAGAAGAAGTCTCACCGCATTTGCGACGGTTTTCTTCCAACCCTACAAAGAACAACAACGGAAGCTTCTCAACCACTAACGTATCTTTGTGCATGATACCATTTTAAACAATTTTGAATAAATTTGAATAAATTGTTTTGAAAATGGAATATATTGTTTTGAAAATATATTGGACTAAATTTTGAAAATCACCGGACTTCATTTTATCAAAACTTAAGTCACTCAATTATCGACTTGGTCATCGATTGAGGGAGAGTGATTTAATTTAAAATATTTTCATACAATATATCTTCAAAAAGTCCGTTTGTACAACAAAAGTGGTGATCTAAAGATTTAATGTTATGTCATGGTATGATTTTTCTTTAGAATCAAGGTCTTTCAAAATGAAATCTTTTACATTCTTGTTTGATTGTGAAATTGTTTTGTTTTACTTAAAGATCTCTTAAAACTATCATACCGACATTAACAATCTTTAATGTCTTAAAATGGTCCGTGTCATCATCTTTCAAAATTGAATCTTGCCACGTCTTTCCCAAATGTTTCTAAATGATTTAAATCGGTTGGGATCACAAATCTCAAATGGTTTGATATTTCGATCGGGGTAGAGATCGTGATTTAAATCTCAAATCTGTTTTAAATGGAATTGGTTTTAGTCCTTTAAAGGCACTCCTGCCTCCATGTGCCAAACGATTTCAATACACATAATGCACATGTTGAGGAGGAGGATTTATCCAAAACCGGATGAGTATTTAAACAAGGCCACATTTTCTCCCATGTTTTCTAAACCTAATTAAATCACTTGGGATCCAAAATCTCAAAGGGTTTGATATTTTGATCGGGGAGAATTTGTGATTTAATAATGAAATTTGATAAAAGGTGATTGTTTTGATTTAATTGTGCACGCTGCTCGCTCGTATGTGCTAAACGCTTTCGAATCTTGAAGCACATATTGAGGGGGAGCAAATAAACTATCGAGGTACGAGAAAGATTTTTAAAGTGATTTATAAAGTACCTTGATTGAGTTTGAAAATGGTTTCTTAATGGCTCTTGTGATTGTGGATGTGCTTCAAAAGAACTCTTGCCTCTATGTGATAAAATGTTTTAAAATATCCTATGCACATATTGAGGGGGAGAATTTTACCAAGAAAATCAAATGGCTTTTTCGTATGAAAATTGTGATCAAAGAAAATATTTCAAAGTCCTCTTGCCTCCTTGTACTAAACAATTTCTAAATCATACGCACATGTTGAGGGGGAGGTTTTCTAAATGATCAAAACTATTAAGGTACAAAATGCTTTGATCTCGTATCACAAGTACCTTGATTGGTTTTCCAAATGATTTTTCAATTGGTTTCATGAAGGAAAGAACAATACCAAAAGACCGACCAATTTACTTTATGCATGGTGTTATAAGGATGGTTAGGTTAGGTATTCGTTCCCATGATCCGCCGAATCGGACGGATCTACCGAGGACAATCCACTAGATAGTGTAGAGTCCTTAGGTATGATGAAAAAAGGAGAAAAATGAGAAATGGGAAGAGTGCGGATGACATACGAGCTAGTCTTGAAATAAACCCAACAAGGTTCTAGTTATGAAGTCTCGGTAAGCAATGAAGGGTTGAAGAATGAAAAGAAATGAATGTGAAAAGGGTGAAAAGAAATAGCCCTCCATCAATTCAACCTTAGGCGAAACCGGGTTCAATACATATGCTCTTGGTTGTTACTAAGGTAACACTGGTATTGAAGACAAGGCGTCATGGACCCGGACGCCTCGCACTAAACTTCCCAAGCCACTCAAGTTCCTCTTAAAAGGGCTTGTTTCATTCTCACGGGGAACCGACATAATCTATCGACTTTCTCTTAGAGATGGTTGATATTGAAGTAGGAGACCCTCTCCCTAGTCTCCGGCACAGGAACCAAATGTGCACAATTGAGACTAGAGCCAAGAGATCATCCACAATATCTCATTAGGACACTAAATTAATGAAGACTTGGTGTTTCACACAATGTGGAAAGTAAGAATATATTAAGAGTCCTACGCATTATCCTTGTGGTATTGCCAGAACATCCGAGTGATATGTAAAAATATTCACAATGAAGATGGAAATCCTTCTAGAGCCAACATCAAACAAGCTCTTGGTGGGTGACATGTGAAATCTTGCAAAAGATCAAGCTTTTGTCAACTGGATAGAAACGATGGGGCGATTCATTATTGAATCAACCTTGGTCCAGGAATGGAATTGACGAATACTTTTGGAAAAACCATTCGATGTGCAAACCTTCTTTTCTCTAGCACGTCAAATGTGTACTTATGTTTTCAAATTCAAAAAGTATCTCTGATTGAAAAATACTTTTAGAAAAACCGTTCGATGTGCGAATCTCTTCTTTTCGCTAGCACGTCGAATGTGTACTCATTCTCTAATACAAAAAGTATTTTGTTTGAAAATTGATCTTTCTCACAAAACCTTCGTCGTATTGCAAAACTCTTTCTTCAAGCAATACGCGATTGTTTCTTCAAATCATTTTCATCAATCGGTGAATCTCAATTATTTGGTTCACTCACTCCGTGTTGTCTTCTTTGAGGCGTTCGGTTTGAGAACGGCTAGAACATTGCGAAACCCTGTCAAGGAGATTCCTCGGAATTATACCGATCACAGGCGAGACTTGTATTGATCAGCGGGGAACCGTGGGCGTGTACCTCAATTCAACGAAAGTGATCAAGGACACTTTCGTGCGCTTTATTGCTAGCGTCAGTATGCGGTACACCCGACGATTGCGGTGATCGAAATTGAGGAGTCAATCCAAAGCCGCATGCTCGCAAAGAACCACACTTAATTGAAGAAATCATGAGTGGTGCATAACTACATAACACGGTTCGATATTTTTATACTATGCTTCGCTACGCTTTGCAAATATCATGAACCGATGAAGGCTTCCGCTACTACGATGGAAAGATGTCATGATTCAAAAGTGTGAGCATGTCGGTCCAAATGTCACAACATCACATGATGGCAACACAATAAAGGGTGATCCAGAGATTTGCCGTGGCTGATGATCTCAAAGAAAGCTCAAAGATCATCAAGATGTGGATCAGTTCAAAGACCTCCACTGAAAGTACAAATCTATGCGGACTTTGAAGTTGCACAGCTAAAGCACAAAGATTGCAGAATTGAAGAATTGTAGTCTACGAGCTAAAGAACGAAGTCAAGAATAGAATGCTAGGATTAGAAATGTAAAACATGGGGTGACCTCCCTTAGGGGGAGATTGTTAGGAATTAGAAAATTCCATAGCAAAGAGTCGGTCACCCCAAGTGTTATCTAGCATAAGTTAGCTCGTAGACAAATCGTTAGTTACGTTATTTATTGTTTTATTAGTTAGTTATTAGTCTAGTTTAGCATAGTGCAACACCGTGGAAGAAGGACGGGTCTTTACCCACGGTATCCCTGATCCACAGGCCGATAGGAGGTCGAGTATTTGTAAGTATAAATACCCCTTCCATCCATGGAAGGGGTGGTGTGCTTCATTCAATCTAATATTTCATACTTTGTGTAAACCTCTAGCAAGAACACCCTCTCTCTCTCTCTCTACTAACTCTCTAACTATGGCAATCATGTATTTCCATCATCCAAGACCACCCGAATCATCAACACAATAAATATACGATCCTACACACACACACACTTTCAAGCACACCCCTCAAATGAGACTTTGAGGGGTTTATATAGTACAAGTAGTAGACGCCCTAATGGGCTTGGCATGGGCTCGTTTGGGCTTGGGTTGGACATGGATTGATATAAGGCTAGCTTAACAACTTCTAACCAATTAGCTTAGCCCACTCCATGAGCCCGTTGACTATTCTATCACGATATCTAACACACGTTACAAAGTTCCTAAATGTGAATGACCATCACTTCTAATAAAAACTATTAAGGCTAACAGGGAGGGTCGGGGATTATGGAAGATCAAGCTAGACATTTTAGAGAAAGAAAGAGTAGAGAGGGAAGTTTATATTAAGAGAAAAACACTATATGTGTGTTTATTAGAATGAAACAACCAACCCTTCCCTTAGAGGGAAGGGGTATTTATACAAAATACTTAATGCCCCTTATGGGCTGTGGATCAGGCATACAGTGGGTAAAGACCCGTCTGTCCTCCACGGTATTGCTTAAACTAACTAATGACTAATAAATAATGATATGTCTATGAGCTAACTTATGCTAGTCTATGGATGGGATGACCGACACTTTAACATGGATTTTCTAAATCCTAACAACAAGGATAAGGAGATTGAATTAGGAGAATGGAAATGAGATAAAAACATAATCGGGCATAACTATGCCACGGAAATATCTTATGGGAACCGTCATGAGGAGAATGATACTAAAGGACGTGACCAAGGAGTCAAGAGCCCTAAAGAGTATGTGGAAGGAGATAAGGTGCTCTTGTTTAATTCAAGATTAAAATCACCCAAAGGAAGGTGTAAGCCAAAATGGTGTGGCCCTTATACGGTAGGAGGGGCAAAAAGAGGTGGAACCATTATGTTATTTGACGAAGATGGAAAGGAGTTCACGGTAAACATACGACGTGTGAAACACTACCAAATCAATGAAAATGACCTAGTGAATAAAGGAGATGATGGTAATGAAGTCATGTAGGGTACGACTTCGAGTCTAGCTACAAGACTTATAAATAAAGAAAACCGCTTCTTGGGAGGCAACCCATGCTTAATTGTTTCCTTGTTTTGTTTTTCATTTTTGTTTGTGTGTTTTGTAAATCTTTTTCATTATTGTTTAATTCTCATGTCCATTTTGTGAAAATGCTTTATTTTGTTTTTAACTTCGTCTTAATTGCATATAAAGGTATTTTACAAAAAGATAAGTGTAGGGAAGATCATATATGTTTTTAAGAACATTCATGAACATGAGATTAACAATATATGAAATTTCATATATTTGTGTGTTTGTTAGAGTCAAATGCTTGTATCGAGTCATAATAGATGTTTTGCAGGAATTTTCCCAGGTTTTTAAAGAAGTAATTTTTCCAGAAAACGCACTAGACCCTTTCTGTCAGGACAACCGACGGCGGGACTAAAGCCTGATAGCGTCAGGAAATGTAGAAACAGATTCACAATTTCGTTTTCTGTCTAACTTGTAATTTTTGAAAACTTCCAATTCTTAATTTTCAAAAAAACTACAAACATCCATTATACAAGCATTATATCTTACTCACTTTCTAGTATAGTTTTGTTGCATATATAGTTTCTACCGCCGATTTTATGCGAGGTTTCGTTTCGTTTTTTTTATAAGTGTGCATGTTATATTAGACAAGAAGAAGAATTACATATTGGAAGCATTTATTACTTGTAGGTCCAAAGGTTATAGATCTAAGAAGCCTTGTAAGACAATAACTAACTTGGATAAATACAAACTAATTATGTGAAGAACTCTCTAACAATGAGTATTTGATGCTAATGCAAAATATTAACAACAAGCAAGAAGAATACAATAATTACTAAATAACTTTCTCTATTAATCTCTAAAACTTAATATCTAACAATATACTTTTAGGGTTCCTTTATACTCTTAGGAAACCTTAGAATACAAAATGTGTAGAAGGATAAAGATATCTCTTCCTAAGATGTCTCTACGCTTACATGTTCTTCCCTAATATAACTCTAACAAACTATTATGTTTTAACATAAATAGACTTAACTATAAATACTAAACAGTATTAACTAAGGTTTGCCAGACTTAACTTTGTACTGGTAGACTTAACAACTAATTCTAAGCTTACTAGACTTAACCTTTATGCTACCAAGATAAGTCGATTACATAATTCCCAACAATCCTCCCCTAACTCGATCTTCACTTGTGAATTTCAAGTTCTTTATACTTTTTGAGGATCTTGGAATTATCCTTGAGCTGCATCTTTAACTGTTCTTCATTTTTTGATCTGTGCAGCATCATGTCAGCAACATATCAGCACTCCATGGTCTTTACTGCAATTGTGACTATATGTACATCAAATCATAAAAGTTTCATGCTATTCTCATCACATCTAGGTGTGTAAACTCCTGTGAGAGGTGAATCATAGAAAAGTTAATGGATTTGATGTCTCTTTACCAATTAGCCATTACTATTGGAGTAGCCAATCATCTGGTGTGTAAAACCATGGTACATTGATAACCATCTGATTTTAAGCAAACCAGCAGCTATCAACGGATTTGATTAGTCTTTACCAAAAGCCGTACCCTTTTGGACTAGTCATGGTTTTCCACTGCCTTTACCACAAGCCATAAACTTGTGGGCTAGCCAACTCTTCATCTACACAGATATGGTGAGTTGAGCACCATACAATTTTTGGCAAATTGTTAGCCATAAACGGATTTGAGTTATCTTTACCAGAGCCATTTGCTCATGGATTAGTCAGTGGGTGAGACATGGTGGACTGATAACCATTTGTTGTGTTAGTGCAAAGCACTTTCACCAAGTGAAACCCTCTCAGAAACCATTTATTTTTTTCAACTTATTAACACAACACTAAACAGCTAAGAAAATTCTTCCAAACATTTTAAAAATTATTGTTGTTGAGCTTTTGATTCAATCAGTTTCAAAAGCTGATAACATGCATTATCTTTTACCTCACCAAGCAACTTCTTTTCAAGCATTTCCATGCAAGTCTTGTTTGAAAGTGGATAGTCCATCATAGCATATAAACAATCAAAGTATCGATTCCAAAAATGAACACGACGGTATGGAAGTATCTCCATCTGATTACTTGCTCTTGACTTGCCAGCTTCCACATCTCATTATCAGCATCTGGTGGCTCAAACATTGTCTTCAAATCTCCCCAGAGGACCCTTTCATACTCCTCCTCTGGTCTTTGATCACGATACTTTTCCACCATCAGCTAATACATGGTCTTCAGATCATCCCTGGACAAATCACTGAACAATGCAGGAAAATTTACATATATTGTGTCAGAGTAATTTTCCCTTACTACCTGATAAGCACCTTTCTTTCCAGTTTTAATGATATGTATCTTAGCAATATTTGGTGGAAGTACTGGACCTTCTGGAATGGACCCCATTGTGAATTCTTCTGAGGAAGGTTCATCAACCTTATCTTTCATATATTCGGCCACTTCCTCATTGACCTCATTTTTATCCTTCTTTGTAGACTTCTTAGCTTTAGATTTCTTTCTGGTCCACTTAATGATAGGTTTTGGAACTTTAACTTCCTCTTCCTTCTTTACAATGTTAGGCTTATCAAGAACTTTTTCACTTGACTTCCTTTACAATTTCTTCTTGAAAGAAGCTTTTCACCCTATGCAATCTTCTTAACCTCTTGATTACGCCTTTTGGCTTCGAGGTTGAAGATTTATGTCTTTCCTTTGAGCATTGAGGCTTCTAGCTCGTAATCCATTGGAGAAAAACTATGAACCCGCTTAACCACATTTTCAAACTCGCTTTGAGATCTTGACTTTTAGCTTTCTCAATTGAGTTATCTTCCAGCTAGGATGACCTTGACTTTTGATGTAGTTGATCATATATTCTCTTTTCTCTCCCTTAGTCAGAGGTTTGTTCATCTTTTCCCTTTGCCTCAGTTCTCTGAAAAGCTTCTTCTTCTCATTGACCATCTCTACCATCCTTCTAGCAAAGTTTTTTGTTCCAATATCTGGTAGGATGTCCCTATTAACTTCAAGTCTTGCTCTTATGTTGTCCCAATCTACATCAGTGTATAACTGCGATTCAGTTAACTTAATGTCCGTTGTTGATCCCATTTGAGCAAACGATCTAATATAGAAACCGACTTAAACAAAGAACTTATTAAGTATTACGCGAATTTAACACTTAATCTTAAGAAGAACGAGAAACATTCAACACCTCAATATTATTATTAATACTGAATACTACTAACCAAGATTAGGGTTTTACAACCTTGAAGTGTATCGACCTTAGATATAAAACATACGATATCTAATCTAACCTAGGACCTCCTTTTATAGGCTAAGGAGTCCTTTACATTATACAATACGTAACCTACAAGATAAATATCTTTTCAATATTTATCTAATACAAAATACTAAACCGACTATACAAGACTAGCAAGTGGTTACAATAGTCTATCAAGAGTTACACAATACTACTAGCCATGGTTTATCATCATCCATGGTTACATCCTTCATCCGTGGTTATATCAACTCGTCCGTAGTTCTAGTACTTAGAATAATTCTTGATCCAAGGAACCAAAATCCAAAATCCTCCCTAAACTTGATACATTCCAATGTAATTCTCAAGTTTCCTTTAAGCTCAAAACATCTGGATTGGAGGATGTAGCCAAACACTTACTAGATTTAAGAATATTCTCATACTTTAGCAATAAATTGTAAGCTTGACCATCATAGGGCAACAACATTTTGATAATACCAGGCTTCAACATCTGAGCAATAACTGCTGGATTCAGTTGAGGATAATCACCTTCTACAAGCATATGAATAACTTCTCCAGAAATAGTTAAAACATGAACTCCATAAGTTTGATATAAAAACCATCTTGTAACATTACCATTGTAGAGTCCTTTCCAGTAGCATATCCCTGCTGATTCCCAATAACTCCAACCATTTGTCCTTGATGACCCATATTTACACCCTACTGCAATTTGCCCGTTCATGAGTGTTTGATGAAATCCTTTGGTTGTTGTTAGTTGGTGTGGAATAGCGACCTCTTAATGCTTTACCCAATAAAGAAAATACTTATGACAAAGCTTCTTCGGGTTCCATTTCAAGATCGGTGATTCCTTGTTCTCGGTAATGTTGTTGTTCGGTGGATAGGTTTGTTGTTCTTTAAAGTTGTTGTTAGTGGAAAATGATGAAGCTTGTTGTTGTGTATTCACTGAGTTTGAGTCTTTGCAATGAGTGCCAATGGATCATGATTCTTTGCTAATCTTTCTTGCCCATTTCGACTTCATTCACTTCATTTTGGTTTTGTTTCGTAAAATCGTTGAGTTGATCAAAGTTCACTGATGTAAGTCTTTTGTTTGGTTGACAATAGTGACATATCGTCCCCATTCTTACGGTAGATTGTTCAAGAACTTGATGTTGCTCACGATAGTTCTAGGTGTCAACTTGTTTCGATCGACTCATTCATTAAAGTGCGTAACCTTCCATAGTAGGATTCAATGGATTATAACTCATCTACATCTAATTTCATTTAATTTGACACTTCCATGATCTCAGTCCTCCTTTACTCATTGAATTGAGCAAATAAAAGGATTTCCATCACTAACCAAGACTCAAAGCAACAAAATATATTTTAGAATCTCAGACTTCTCTCATAAGTTTCAATGCTTCATCAAGCCACAAGGGCCCCTCACATGAAAAGGAGAATAGTCCATCATCGATCCCTATTTAATCTTACACGACTCGTTAATCATCAATGCTCTGAAGTACTTATTCGAAACTAAAAAGACAAGGAAGATAACAATTGTGTTATTTCCTCTATCTTTGGTTCGGTTTTTACTTAAAACAAGAAACGAAAATCATTCTAATTAATTCTTACCCGTGTTCTATATCATGGTTCTTGAAGCCGACTTAAAACAGATTCTTGCCATCCTTGTGGCTAAGTCGAACCTAGTCCCAACCTCATGCCATCCCTGTGGCAAGGTCTATATGAGCAACAACGGAGGGTACTTTGATGACTTGGTTAAGAAAGACTTTGTTTAGATCCGTTGTCTTAAGTACCTTTTGGTGTGAAGATTGTTAACTGACAGGACAATCAAATGAAAGTAAGATTATTTTTTGGTTATGAAATTGGTTGGTGTGAGTTATTAGGAAATGGAGGCTGCTCATTTTATTTGTTTCTCCTGGTCCAAAGATTGAGAATGAGGCGACTGATTTGTGAGATAGGGTTGTTTTTTTTTTGGTGGCGTATTTTTTGTGAAAGCAGATTTATTGTTGGAGGAGTATTAGGGGATTGTGTGTGATGTTTACGTTTTTATACCATAAAATTAGGGTAACATGGGAGTAATAGTGGGTCACGTATTTCTTTTACATGAGTTGGGCCGAACAGTATTATTTTGGCTTACTATCTCACAATGGGCCGTTCAATGTTTGTGAAATTTATCTGGGCCTCATGTGTTTTAACGAACTAACAAGCCAGCTTTGAATATTTGTGTGACAATTGGATGAGGTTAAGGATTTTTGGACGTTGGATATTGTGGTATTTATCGGGTACAATATTTTGTGAATCGGGCCTCTTTTGTTTATATATTACTTGAGCTTATAATTAATTTACTTGGATTGAATATAAATCAGGTGGGCTGAAGTTGGACTTGAGTTTGACCGGACTAGGGGGTGTGAAAATTTGATGTGATCCCATGAGATTTGGATTTTATGAGTTTTGATGATGAGATTTGGTGTGATGATGAGATTCAATGGGTTATCATCTCATTTGTACGAAGACAGAAAAGATGGTGCTACTAAAAATATTTGATGTCATCCAAGTACAAAGTGGTGGTGTTAAGTTGTTCTTATTTGGAATTGGATGCTATATGATTTGGTCTATTAGGCTTCTCAATCATGGGCTTTTGTCAATAATTATTCTTGAATATGAACTACGAATTTATGAGATCTAATAATGAGATTGGTTGAAGAGATTTGTCGATCATGAGCTTTGATGATGTGAGTTGATGAGATGTTGAGATTTGTTGTGGTTTGCGGATTGGTACTTTGGTGTATAAATTTTCACGGAGGATATTTTGTCACGGCTTGAAGTGTTTATTGGAAAATGTTGACTACGGGGTTGTTTGGACGATATTTCTTATTTGAATTTGAAGTGACGTTTTCGGCGTGTTTACTTATTTCATCTTCTTTCTTTCTACCCTTCCGCCAAGATGACTTGTTTGAAATTGTTATAGTGTGTGATAAAGACTTGGCTATTTAGTTACGGTTGTGATTCTCTCTCGATTAACCCACGCGTAGCTATCACTTGGTGTCTCACGCATTGAGGATATGTCAAGAGGTTTTGTACATTGGGTACACGTTTCTTCTTCACAAGGACTAGTACAAGGTTAGTAACAACTCTCTCGGGAATTCTACTTCATGATCAAGTTTGGTATATCGGGCTTACTTCTCCATGTGGTCACTACAATTGCTGACAGATTGCGTGAATGATGTGTTTACCAAAGTATTGATTGGATGGTTGATGATGGTGTTGATGTTTGATAATAAACCGTTGATAAACCACTGCATGTTCCCCTAAAACAGATATTCACCGAAACCAAAGTTGCCATAACACATTCAAGCTGACATTGTTTACGATTTTGTCTTGGTTTTGTAAACTCCCGCGAAAGAACCTATTTCTCGGTTTAAATCATAGACATGTAAAATCCCATGACAATGGAAACATCCTGGTAATTGTAAAGTGCATTTCTGGATCAATCATACGGTTTATTCTTGGTTTTGTAAAATCCCGCGAAAGAAACTATTTCTCGGTTTAAACTATAGAATTGTTAAATCCCGTGATGATGGAACCATCTTGGAGAAAGGAAAGCGTATCTCGGGGTCTTCTGATGCTGGTGTTACGGATTCTGTTTTGAAGAAGGGATAAAAGGGTGTACTTCATAAATTGGATGTGTGTTTAGATATTCGTCATGGCGGTTTGGTTACTTCAAAGTTTTACGGGGTTATGCTCACTAAACCATGGTCGGGATGAAACCATTATCAAAGTTCACTTAAATGTCAAAGAAGGCTAGATTTGAGCAGTTCAGAAGATGTGACAACGGCGTTAATTCAGTATTATTTATTTGAGGTTGAAGTGAAATATCACGGGCAAGTGTACTTAGTATCTGAAGGTATCAGGGGATGGATGGATGAAGATTCTTCATGATCCTTGTTCGAGCTTATTATTAAAAATGAAGACTTGGAAATCCAGTTATTTTTGGGAGTCTTTTCCTTTTACCACGAGGGGGAATTGGGCTCTGTTTGCCACAAAAATAACTATCACTTTAAGGAGTTACGTTGTAGTGCTCAGTGTCACATTCAATTGTGGATTTTCAAGAGGTAATGTACGTCTTATACTTGATGGTTGGTTGGTTGAAGAGTATAGAGTACATAGAGAGTACTTAGAGATGCTAATGGAAATCGGCACCGCTCTTTGTTATATATGTGCAAGTTTAAGTCACGAGTTCGGGATAGTTTACTTCAGGGTCAAATTCATCATATTAGGTTTTCTTCATCACCGTCACGACAAAGAGCCTCTTGAATGATAATGGGGTTGATTACATGTTTTGCTAAGAGAGTCGAAAAGAGAGATAATGATGTATGAACACAACAGTTCATGCCTCGTACTCTAAAGAAAAGAAATGTGTACGTTTCAGCAAGATTATCTTCCAAAGAAGAAATCTTCTTATGACGTATGAACACATCGGTTCATGCCTCGTTCTTAAAGAAAAGAAAAGTGTACGTGTCGATGGCGCTTTATCTTCCAAGAAGAGAAATCTTCTTATTATGACCATTCTCATCAACATGCTTCATACTTTTCCATGCGCTTGGTCATCAAGTGAACTGGCTACCATCGATTGTTTTTCTTATTCCACTTGCTCAACTATTATGACGATGGCGACATTATGTGCTAATTTTGCGAGGAGAAGTGTGAATAGAATACTTTGGATGATTTCACTTATTTAGTCAAGAATGGCATCTCCGTATGCAATTCTTGAGGGGGAGAAGAAGTGTGAATTTTTTGCATAGTTGATTGATATTTGAGAATATAAATGGTCATACGGCTCTAAACTCATGTAAGATCCGAGCTTCTTCTTATCGGGTAATCTTCACATGGAGTTTCTTCTAAGAGCCGTTAGTTGACATCTTCACTCGGACTGATGAGTTTATCGACAAAGTGCTTCCCGTTAATGCTTCACGATACATCAACATGATGATTCCGAACAATCTCTCGTTCTTGTTTGATGTGATTGGTAGTTTGGTGTTACCATCTTGTGTGTTCGTTGAGGCCCGATTGTCGATTTCCTTGATGAACATCTTTACGTTCTTGTTTGATTGGGAGGATTTTAGTTAAGGGATTTGCAAGATGTAAGTTAATTGGGATGCTTTTGGTGGGATGCTTTTTGGTGTGAGTTGAAGATGTTAACTATCTATTCCCCAACCGACAATCTAGAAGAAAGTCGAGTCTACAATCGGTTCTACATTTTCATTGTATGATTAGAAGACTAAAAAGCGAGTTGCATGTTATTATCAAAAGACTTCTTCTTATTCGGCACTTATCAAACAGTTGTCGGTTTAGGGAGAGCACTAATTGGGGAGTTTGAAATGCCAAATTTAATCCCTAATTAGACTTGCTCACGTTATTATTCAAAGAAGTTGACTCTCACGGATACTTGAGCTAATGATGTTCTTCTCAAAATATTTCTAGTATACGGACTTACAAAGAGTTGCTGATTCTGAAGTATCAAAACCAGAAAGGGGGAAGGAGACAAGCATCTAAACGCGAGTAAACTTGATGTACTTAATACTTCTAAGAAATTGAAGATATCTCGGGAAGACAAATGTTATTACCGCAGAGAAACTCAAGGTTTGACTCATGGCGAGTAAACTTGATGAACTTAATTCTTCTAAGTGATTGAAGATATCTTGGGAAAACAAATGTCATGACCGCAGAGAAACTCAAGGTTTTACTCATCAAGGCGTTTAGTGTTAGTATTTCAACTACGTGGGGGAAGTGATGTTAGAGAAAGTTTCTGAAGATAAAAGAGGTATACTAGTGTGTGGTGATTTTGATGGTATCGCAATGATCGTGGAGAGAGTGTGTACATTGGGGCGCCAATTTGTTTCACTTGAGGGCTTAATCGGTGATTCGATATATAATCACTTATTCGGAGTTGACATCCGCAGAGATTGTCATCCGCAGAGATAATCGATGACTTGGCCTCGCTTCTTCAATGTTATCGCTATCCCTTCCTTGGGTATTGGTATACTTGGATACTTGAGCTTCATACACGATCATCGGGGAAGAAAAATGTGAACATGGGAGGTGTTTTCATTCCCTCATGATGTGTATTCGGAGAGCTCTTGGTCATGGTGTACTTGGTTCTTGAGCTTCATACACGATCATCCGGGAAGAAAAATGTGAACATGGGAAGGTGTTTTCATTCCCCATGATGTGTATTCGGGAGAGTTCGTGAGCATTATACAAAGAGGTCGACTACATCAATTCTTCTACTTGGGGAATTGTTCTCTTGACACCTTTTGGAATGGATCGCTTGCACTTGAATGGAAAAGGAATTTTGAGAAGACTATTTAAATGTGGGATGATACGTTGTTGTTGTTCTATTGGATGATATAGCCTTGAACGAAGAATCACGGTGATTATTCTTAAAAGGAGCAATTGGATCAATGATAATGGTGTGATTCTTTGTGCACTGGCTAAAGCAAGCTTGAAATAGAGCTTGAATCGCTCAACATAAGGATTTTCGGTTTGGGGAAGTCGCCAAAGTCTCACTTTCAAGTGGCTCAATTTCTCTTCATTAAAGAGTCTTGGAAGCTTTGGTGGTGAATGCTTAGAGATGATGACTCTATCTTCTACAACGAGGTCGCTCGATATTCTTATCTTGGTACTCGTATCATCATCCTCTTAACTATATCATCTATTCTATCCTTGTATATATTTATTCAAAAAGCAAAATACAAAAATATAAAACCAACAAAAAGAAAATAGAAAAATATAAAACCTTCAAAAAAAACCCATAAAAATCAGAAAATTTCAAAAATACCAAAAATATGTTTTCGCATGACATGTCTTCCTGTATCGATAACATCTACGGTCTTAGAAATGTCATTCAATAATGGCACGGGACCATAGATGAAGTTCGAGCAGGAGGTGTAAATATTCTTTTCTAAACATGTCTTAAACAATGGCTTGCGCTTTCTTGATCGTGACCAGCGCTAAAACCATGGCTTGCTATTATTTTGATAGCAACCCGCTCTTCAAAAGAAGGAAAGTCTTTGCACTAAACATATTTTCAAAAATATCATGCACTTATCCTAAAACACTTTGAGGAAAGTATGTCAAGGATCGTTGTTCCTACACAAATGTTTTTCCGTCTAAAATTCTTCGTAAAAATATTTGTTGTATTTCAAAATGGTGGTAAAATGAGTTGCTTGAAAAATCAATCGAAATCGAGTTTTCAGATTAATCATAAAAACTCAATCGATGACTTCAACACTTTTAAAAATGTTTCAAAAATGAGTCATTGATTGAGGGGAGAATGTTTTCAAATCTATATCATCTAACGAGCTTTCTTAATTATCCTCGTGCTTAATTAAAATGATATTTGCCTCGTGTCAAAGGACTAGGAATTTAGGATATGATTGTTAGGTTTAGATGATTAGAGTTTGATTAACACATAAACCCCATGCCTTATATGATCCGATTGTTATGTTGAATTGACTTTAATTAGTCGATTGCTATTATGGGTGATGTCGACCACCATATATCTCAGATGTGTGTTCACTAACGTATGCGGTATATTGGGTATAAGAATGTTCCCGATCCGGATCCCACAATTGATGATGATTGGATGCCGAAGGAAAGGGTAACTATATCTTGGGTGACAAATGAAGAAACGGAGCTTAATCGACTTCAATGGAGAGTTGGCATGAAATGCAACGTAAGAGGTCTTATCGCATCAAGAAATGGTTTTCTTCGACAAGTGAAGAAACGGAGCTTAATGGACCTCGGTTGGCATTCAAAATGCAACGTAGAAGAAGTCTCACCGCATTTGCGACGGTTTTCTTCCAACCCTACAAAGAACAACAACGGAAGCTTCTCAACCACTAACGTATCTTTGTGCATGATACCATTTTTAAACAATTTTGAATAAATTTGAATAAATTGTTTTGAAAATGGAATATATTGTTTTGAAAATATATTGACTAAATTTTGAAAATCACCGGACTTCATTTTATCAAAACTTAAGTCACTCAATTATCGACTTGGTCATCGATTGAGGGGAGAGTGATTTAATTTAAAATATTTTCATACAATATATCTTCAAAAAGTCCGCTTTGTACAACAAAAATGGTGATCTAAAGATTTAATGTTATGTCATGGTATGATTTTTCTTTAGAATCAAGGTCTTTCAAAATGAAATCTTTTACATTCTTGTTTGATTGTGAAATTGTTTTGTTTTACTTAAAAGATCTCTTAAAACTATCATACCCGACATTAACAATCTTTAATGTCTTAAAATTGTCCGTGTCTGTCATCTTTCAAAATTGAATCTCGCCACGTCTTTCCCCAAATGTTTCTAAATGATTTAAATCGGTTGGGATCACAAATCTCAAATGGTTTGATATTTACGATCGGGGTAGAGATCGTGATTTAAATCTCAAATCTGTTTTAAATGGAATTGGTTTTAGTCCTTTAAAGGCACTCCGCCTCCATGTGCCAAACGATTTCAATACACATAATGCACATGTTGAGGAGGAGGATTTATCCAAAACCGGATGAGTATTTAAACAAGGCCACATTTTCTCCATGTTTTCTAAACCTAATTAATTACTTGGGATCCAAAATCTCAAAGGGTTTGATATTTTTGATCGGGGAGAATTTGTGATTTAATAATGAAATTTGATAAAGGTGATCGTTTGATTTAATTGTGCCTTGCTCGCTCGTATGTGCTAAGCGCTTTCGAATCTTGAAGCACATATTGAGGGGAGCAAATAAACTATCGAGGTACGAGAAAGATTTTAAAGTGGTTTATAAAGTACCTTGATTGAGTTTGAAAATGGTTTCTTAATGGCTCTTGTGATTGTGGATGTGCTTCAAAAGAACTCTTGCCTCTATGTGATAAAATGTTTTAAAATATCCTATGCACATATTGAGGGGGAGAATTTTACCAAGAAAATCAAATGGCTTTTTCGTATGAAAATTGTGATCAAAGAAAATATTTCAAAGTCCTCTTGCCTCCTTGTACTAAACAATTTCTAAATCATACGCACATGTTGAGGGGGAGGTTTTCTAAATGATCAAAACTATTAAGGTACAAAATGCTTTAATCTCGTATCACAAGTACCTTGATTGGTTTTCCAAATGATTTTTCAATTGGTTTCATGAAGGAAAGAACAATACCAAAAGACCGACCAATTTACTTTATGCATGGTGTTATAAGGATGGTTAGGTTAGGTATTCGTTCCATGATCCGCCGAATCGGACGGATCTACCGAGGACAATCCACTAGATAGTGTAGAGTCCTTAGGTATGATGAAAAAAGGAGAAAATGAGAAATGGGAAGAGTGCGGATGACATACGAGCTAGTAATTGAAATAAACCCAACAAGGTTCTAGTTATGAAGTCTCGGTAAGCAATCAAGGGTTGAAGAATGAAAAAGAAATGAATGTGAAAAGGGTGAAAAGAAATAGCCCTCCATCAATTCAACCTTAGGGCGAAACCGGGTTCAATACATATACTCTTGGTTGTTACTAAGGTAACACTGGTATTGAAGACAAGGCGTCATGGACCCAAAGGACGACTTGCACTAAACTTCCCAAGCCACTCAAGTTCCTCTTAAAGGGCTTGTTTCATTCTCACGGGAACCGACATAATCTATCGACTTTCTCTTAGAGATGGTTGATATTGAAGTAGAGACCTCTCCCTAGTCTCCCAAGACAGAACCAAATGTGCACAATTGAGACTAGAGCCAAGAGATCATCCACAATATCTCATTAGGACACTAAATTAATGAAGACTTGGTGTTTCACACAATGTGGAAAGTAAGAATATATTAAGAGTCCTACGCATTATCCTTGTGGTATTGCCAGAACATCCGAGTGATATGTAAAAATATTCACAATGAAGATGGAAATCCTTCTAGAGCCAACATCAAACAAGCTCTTGGTGGGTGACATGTGAAATCTTGCAAAAGATCAAGCTTTTGTCAAGCTGGATAGAAACGATGGGCGATTCATTATTGAATCAACCTTGGTCCAGAATGGAATTGACGAATACTTTTGGAAAAACCATTCGATGTGCAAACCTTCTTTTCTCTAGCACGTCGAATGTGTACTTATGTTTTCAAATTCAAAAAGTATCTCTGATTCAAAAATACTTTTAGAAAAACCGTTCGATGTGCGAATCTCTTCTTTTCGCTAGCACGTCGAATGTGTACTCATTCTCTAATACAAAAAGTATTTTGTTTGAAAATTGATCTTTCTCACAAAACCTTCGTCGTATTGCAAAACTCTTTCTTCAAGCAATACGCGATTGTTTCTTCAAATCATTTTCATCAATCGGTGAATCTCAATTATTTGGTTCACTCACTCCGTGTTGTCTTCTTTGAGACGTTCGGTTTGAGAACGACTAGAACAAATGCGAAACCCCGTCAAGGAGATTCCTCGAATTATACCGATCACAGCAAGATTTGTATTGATCAACGGGGAACCGTGGGCGTGTACCTCAATTCAATGAAAGTGATCAAAGACACTTTCGTGCGCTTTATTGCTTCTTGTCAGTATGCGGTACACCCCGACGATTGCGGTGATCGAATTGAGGAGTCAATCCAAAGCCGCATGCTCACAAAGAACCACACTTAATTGAAGAAATCATGATGGTGCATAACTACATAACACGGTTACGATATTTTTATACTATGCTTCGCTATCTGATTCTGCGCAAATATCATGAACCAGTAAGGCTTCCGCTACTCTGATGGAAAGATGTCATGATTCAAAAGTGTGAGCATGTCGGTCCAAATGTCACAACATCACATGATGGCAACACAATAAAGGGTGATCCAGAGATTTGCCGTGGCTGATGATCTCAAAGAAAGCTCAAAGATCATCAAGATGTGGATCAGTTCAAAGACCTCCACTGAAAGTACAAATCTATGCGGACTTTGAAGTTGCACAACTAAAGCACAAAGATTGCGGAATTGAAGAATTGTAGTCTACGAGCTAAAGAACGAAGTCAAGAATAGAATGCTAGGATTAGAAATGTAAAACATGGGGTGACCTCCCTGGGGAGATTGTTAGAATTAGAAAATTCCATAGCAAAGTCGGTCACCCCAAATGTTATCTAGCATAAGTTAGCTCGTAGACAAATCGTTAGTTACGTTATTTATTGTTTTATTAGTTAGTTATTAGTCTAGTTTAGCATAGTGCAACACCGTGGAAGAAGGACGGGTCTTTACCGGTATCCACGATCCACGGCCGATGGGAGGTCGAGTATTTGTAGTATAAATACCCTTCCATCCATGGAAGGGGTGGTGTCTTCATTCAATCTAATATTTCATACTTTGTGTAAACCTCTAGCAAGAACACCCTCTCTCTCTCTCTACTAACTCTCTAACTATGGCAATCATGTATTTCCATCATCCAAGACCACCCGAATCATCAACACAATAAATATACGATCCTACACACACACACACTTTCAAGCACACCCCTCAAATGAGACTTTGAGGGGTTTATATAGTACAAGTAGTAGACGCCCTAATGGGCTTGGCATGGGCTCGTTTGGGCTTGGGTTGGACATGGATTGATATAAGGCTAGCTTAACTTAACTTCTAACCAATTAGCTTAGCCCAGTCCACGAGCCCGTTGACTATTCTATCACGATATCTAACACACGTTACAAAGTTCCTAAATGTGAATGACCATCACTTCTAATAAAAACTATTAAGGCTAACAGGGAGGGTCGGGGATTATGGAAGATCAAGCTAGACATTTTAGAAAGAAAGAGTAGAGAGGAAGTTTATATTAAGAGAAAACACTATATGTGTTTATTAGAATGAAACAACCAACCCTTCCCTTAGAGGAAGGGGTATTTATACTAAAATACTTAATGCCCCTTATGGGTCGTGGATCGAGCATCTGATGGGTAAAGACCGTCATCCTCCACGGTATTGCTTAAACTAACTAATGACTAATAAATAATGATATGTCTATGAGCTAACTTATGCTAGTCTATGGATGGGGTGACCGACACTTTAACATGGATTTTCTAAATCCTAACAACAAGGATAAGGAGATTGAATTAGGAGAATGGAAATGAGATAAAAACATAATCGGGCATAACTATGCCACGGAAATATCTTATGGGAACCGTCATGAGGAGAATGATACTAAGGGCGTGACCAAGGAGTCAAGAGCCCTAAAGAGTATGTGGAAGGAGATAAGGTGCTCTTGTTTAATTCAAGATTAAAATCACCCAAAGGAAGGTGTAAGCCAAAATGGTGTGGCCCTTATACGGTAGGAGGGCAAAAGAGGTGGAACCATTATGTTATTGACGAAGATGGAAAGGAGTTCACGGTAAACATACGACGTGTGAAACACTACCAAATCAATGAAAATGACCTAGTGAATAAAGGAGATGATGGTAATGAAGTCATGTAGGTGCGACTTGAGTCTAGCTACAAGACTTATAAATAAAGAAAACCGCTTCTTGGGAGGCAACCCATGCTTAATTGTTTCCTTGTTTTGTTTTTCATTTTGTTTGTGTGTTTGTAAATCTTTTTCATTATTGTTTAATTCTCATGTCCATTTTGTGAAAATGCTTTATTTTGTTTTTAACTTCGTCTTAATTGCATATAAAGGTATTTTACAAAAAGATAAGTTTAGGGAAGATCATATATGTTTTTAAGAACATTCATGAACATGAGATTAACAATATATGAAATTTCATATATTTGTGTGTTTGTTAGAATCAAATGCTTGTATAGAGTCATAATAGATGTTTTGCAGGAATTTTCCCAGGTTTTTAAAGAAGTAATTTTTCCAGAAAATGCACCAGACCCTTTCTGTCAGGACAACCTGACGGCGTCGGGACTAAAGCCTGATAGCGTCATTAAATGTAGAAACAGATTCACAATTTCATTTTCTGTCTAACTTGTAATTTTTGAAAACTTCCAATTCTTAATTTTCAAAAAAACTACAAACATCCATTACACAAGCATTATATCTTACTCACTTTCTAGTATAGTTTTGTTTCATATATAGTTTCTACCGCCGATTTTATGCGAGGTTTCGTTTCGTTTTTTTTATAAGTGTGCATGTTATATTAGACAAGAAGAAGAAGTACATATTGGAAGCATTTATTACTTGTAGGTCCAAAGGTTATAGATCTAAGCAGCCTTGTAAGACAATAACTAACTTGGATAAATACAAACTAATTATGTGAAGAACTCTCTAACAATGAGTATTTGATGCTAATGCAAAATATTAACAACAAGCAAGAAGAATACAATAATTACTAAATAACTTTCTCTATTAATCTCTAAAACTTAATATCTAACAATATACTTTTAGGGTTCCTTTATACTCTTAGGAAACCTTAGAATACAAAACGTGTAGAAGGATAAAGATATCTCTTCCTAAGATGTCTCTACGCTTACATGTTCTTCCCTAATATAACTCTAACAAACTATTATGTTTTAACATAAATAGACTTAACTATAAATACTAAACAGTATTAACTAAGGTTTGCCAGACTTAACTTTGTACTTGTAGACTTAACAACTAATTCTAAGCTTACTAGACTTAACCTTTATGCTACCAGTATTAAGTCTGATTACATAATTCCCAACAATCCTCCCCTAACTCGATCTTCACTTGTGAATTTCAAGTTCTTTATACTTTTTGAGGATCTTGGAATTATCCTTGAGCTGCATCTTTAACTGTTCTTCATTTTTTGATCTGTGCAGCATCATGTCAGCAACATATCAGCACTCCATGGTCTTTACTGCAATTGTGACTGTATGTACATCAAATCATAAAAGTTTCATGCTATTCTCATCACATCTAGGTATGTAAACTCCTGTGAGAGGTGAATCATAGAAAAGTTAATGGATTTGATGTCTCTTTACCAATTAGCCATTACTATTGGAGTAGCCAATCATCTGGTGTGTAAAACCATGGTACATTGATAACCATATGATTTTAAGCAAACCAGCAGCCATCAACGGATTTGATTAGTCTTTACCAAAAGCCGTACCCTTTTGGACTAGTCATGGTTTTCCACTGCCTTTACCACAAGCCATAAACTTGTGGGCTAGCCAACTCTTCATCTACACAGATATGGTGAGTTGAGCACCATACAATTTTTGGCAAATTGTTAGCCATAAACGGATTTGAGTTATCTTTACCAGAGCCATTTGCTCATGGATTAGTCAGTTCTAATGTGGGTGAGACATGGTGGACTGATAACCATTTGTTGTGTTAGTGCAAAGCACTTTCACCAAGTGAAACCCTCTCAAAAACCATTTATTTTTATCAACTTATTAACACAACACTAAACAGCTAAGAAAATTCTTCCAAACATTTTAAAAATTATTGTTGTTGAGCTTTTGATTCAATCAGTTTCAAAAGCTGATAACATGCATTATCTTTTACCTCACCAAGCAACTTCTTTTCAAGCATTTCCATGCAAGTCTTGTTTGAAAGTGGATAGTCCACTTCTGTTAGCATATAAACAATCAAAGTATTTGATTCCAAAATGAACCTGACAGGTATGGAAGTATCTCCATCTGATTACTTGCTCTTGACTTGCCGACTTCCACATCTCATTATCGAGATCCGTGGCTCAAACATTGTCTTCAAATCTCCCCAGAGGACCCTTTCATACTCCTCCTCTGGTCTTTGATCACGATACTTTTCCACCATCAGCTAATACATGGTCTTCAGATCATCCCTGGACAAATCACTGAACAATGCAGGAAAATTTACATATATTGTGTCAGAGTAATTTTCCCTTACTACCTGATAAGCACCTTTCTTTCCAGTTTTAATGATATGTATCTTAGCAATATTTGGTGGAAGTACTGGACCTTCTGGAATGGACCCCATTGTGAATTCTTCTGAGGAAGGTTCATCAACCTTATCTTTCATATATTCGGCCACTTCCTCATTGACCTCATTTTTATCCTTCTTTGTAGACTTCTTAGCTTTAGATTTCTTTCTGGTCCACTTAATGATAGGTTTTGGAACTTTAGCTTCCTCTTCTTTCTTTACAATGTTAGGCTTATCAGCAACTTTTTCAGCTTCAGCTTCCTTTGCAATTTCTTCTTCAGCAAGCTTTTCACCCTCTGCAATCTTCTTAACCTCTTCAGTATTCTGCCTTTTGGCTTCCTGAGGTTGAAGATTTATGTCTTTCCTTTTGAGCATTGAGGCTTCTAGCTCAGAATCCATTGGAGAAAAACTATGAACCTGCTTAACCACATTTTCAAACTCTGCTTTGAGATCTTCAGCTTTTAGCTTTCTCAATTGAGTTATCTTCCAGCTAGGATGACCTTGACTTTTGATGTAGTTGATCATATATTCTCTTTTCTCTCCCTTAGTCAGAGGTTTGTTCATCTTTTCCCTTTGCCTCTGTTCTCTGAAAAGCTTCTTCTTCTCATTGACCATCTCTACCATCCTTCTAGCAAGTTTTTTGTTCCAATATCTGGTAGGATGTCCCTATTAACTTCAAGTCTTGCTCTTATGTTGTCCCAATCTACATCAGTTGAGCAAGTCTGGTTGTTGATCCCAGTTGAGCAAATGATCTAATATAGAAACTGACTTAAACAAAGAACTTATTAAGTATTACGCGGAATTTAACACTTAATCTTAAGAAGAAGAACAGTAAACATTCAACACCTCAATATTATTATTAATACGAATACTCTAACCAGTATTAGGGTTTTACAACCTTGAAGTGTATCGACCTTAGATATAAAACATACGTATATCTAATCTAACCTAGGACCTCCTTTTATAGGCTAAGGAGTCCTTTACATTATACAATACGTAACCTACAAGATAAATATCTTTTCCATATTTATCTCATACAAAATACTAAACCGACTATACAAGACTAGCAGTGGTTACAATAGTCTATCAGTAGTTACACAATACTACTAGCCGTGGTTTGTCATCATCCGTGGTTACATCCTTCTATCCGTGGTTATATCAACTCTGTCCGTAGTTCTAGTACTTAGAATAATTCTTGATCCAAGGAACCAAAAACCCAACAATCCTCCCCTAAACTTGATACATTCCAACAGAATTCTCAAGTTTCCTTTAAGCTCAAAACATCTGGATTGGAGGATGTAGCCAAACACTTACTAGATTTAAGAATATTCTCATACTTTAGCAATAAATTGTAAGCTTGACCATCATAGGGCAACAACATTTTGATAATACCAGGCTTCAACATCTGAGCAATAACTGCTGGATTCAGTTGAGGATAATCACCTTCTACAAGCATATGAATAACTTCTCCAGAAATAGTTAAAACATGAACTCCATAAGTTTGATATAAAAACCATCTTGTAACATTACCATTGTAGAGTCCTTTCCATTCAGGTTCATCATGAGTAGGTTCAAATAAAATCTTCAAATGATGATAAACCAATCTCTCATGATTATCATTTGGATGTACTTCACCAAACTTATTCTTGTAAAGTATCCAAAGATTGATCAAATCATCTCTACCAAAATACTGAAGCCTCTGTGAAAATTTATTATACTCATAAACTTCATTGTTGAGTCTTTGAATTTTCCAAACTCCTTCACTTCCAACTTTAAGCTTAAACTCATAAGAAATAATTTGATTAACATCTTCAACTACTTTCAGTCTTTTAGAATCAGATGTCTCCTGAACCTCAGATTTTCTCTTTCGTTTGCTTTGAATCCACTCTTCATCCTTTTTACTCCACTCTTCTTCCTTTTTAGAATTCATTGGACAGAAATCATCATTATTAATCCTCATACATCTCATATAAAGCTCACGAATTCTTTCAAATGAACACCTATTAAGATTATCAGGAATATGAATGCCTGAATTCTTAATAATCTTCATCAGTACATTCCTCATCTGTGCAAATGAAGGAGGTTTCTTTCTTATAACTTGCTTCCTTTCTTTACCAATCCTCCTTGCCCATAGACTCAAAAGTCTAGCTCTTTCCTCATCATCCAACAGTTCCCATTCTTGTGCAGTATATTCATCATTTATTTGTTGAGAAGCTTCAAGATAGTTTTGTGATTCATACCATGTAGCTAACCATCTCTGACTAGCTTCCTCTTCTTCTAGCTTCCTTTTCTCTAAAGCTTCTTATTTTGCAGCTAACATATTTCTAACATACTCTTCATCATAAGCAACCTGCTCTGCTTTACTTTTAAACTTCAACTCTAGTTCTACAATCCCTTTACCTTTACCAATGTCTTGTTGAACCACTTTCTTCTTTAATGGATCACCAATAAATAAACTTTTACTTCTAGATTTAGGTGCAGCAGATTCAAGAGATAAAACAGGTGCAATGATAGGTGTAGAAATAGATGAGGTTTTGCTTAGATTTATCAATGTACTTGCAGCTTCTTTTTCAACTTATTTAGATTTAGGTGGTGATATAGAGAGAGTTGTGACAATAGTGGAAGTGGTTATGATAGCAGTGGGTGTAATAGTAGTGGGTACAATTGCCATGTTTGAAACTGCAGCAGTGGTTACAAGAGTACTAACCGTGGTTGCAGACATACTATCAGTGGTTGTGTCCTGCACTACTTCATCTTCTACAACAGTCTTCAACCTTTCAAGAACCGCCTCATTCCCATCTTTATCGATACCAAAATTCTTGATCTCCACTATCAACATCTTCTTCCGAGATACATCAACGACCTCCCACAATTCATGCCTTCACTCCTCCCTTGTTTGGATACATCCTCCATATTCAGAGTGGAGAGAGTCCACCTTCTTTCATCCTTCTCATAGTTCTCAAAACAAAGAATCCTGTGTCTTCTTAGTTTCTCCAAAACCAATACCACGTGCTTCAATCGCCTAATTTCTTTCCCACAAACACACCCGACTCAAAGACTTGAGATTGTTTTCTCATTTTGGCACATTTATCCGTCAATTCATTAAAACGTTCAAGAATATCCTCCCACTTCACTGTGTGAATCGGTCCGAGAGGTGGTTCATTGGAAAAGTCATCATGTACCCGACTTAGGATCCGTCAATTCGGTTTCATGTTCCAAACTATCCTCATCACTTGTTTGTGGTAATCGCTCCGAGAGGTGAATCCTTGGATATAGTAAACATAGCACCGCACCTTGTCTCGATCATCTATGCACCCTTTAGTAGCCGGTTGGCTGAGATTCCTCCACTGTGTTAAGTTCCAAGGAACTCTCCACATTAGGAGTTGCCAAAGGTTGGCTCTTAATTATGTTTCCACTTTCCTGACAAGCATCTAAGCATGAATCAGTAGTGGAAGCCCTTCCAATCATGTCACCTCCACTCCATGTGACAGCCTCATTAATAACACCACTAACACCAGCCTGAGGTAGCTTGGTGCCCTTCAGTCTCCTAGTCCAGACAATTGGTTTAACAGTGGTTTGAATTGTACTAGCAGTGGGTTCAGATGCTAAAGGTTGTGATTCAAGACTTTCATCAAACTCAGGATCAGTAGGCAAAGTAAGCATATGAGGAAATAAAGGAACATCTCTAATTTGTACATTTGGCTTCTGATTCCTCATATGTGCAAAAACCTTAGGAAGCATATGATGTACTTCATACTCTCTAGAATGCTCAACAGGTTCTGCTATTTGACTTTCCACAATAAGTTGAACAAACCTATGATACAAATAGTATTTATCCTTCTTCTTAATGTTTTGTACTAGCCCCTCATAAATCATCCTAGACCAATTGAACTTCCTTCCATCAGACAAACAAATAACAGCAGTAGCAATTTTGAAGGAAAGTCATTAAACCTAGTGGTCTTATTACTCATACACATCAACAAGGTATGAATCAGAAACTTCCATTGTGTTGAAAACAAACTCTTAAAAAATTGTACCTTTTCACCCCTGTGTGTATATCCTAACTTTTCCAAACCAGCAACTATCTCAGCATCTGAAAGATTTATAATGCCATCAGCATCATCAAACTTTAAAACTTCCCTAATGATCTCCTCATTAACAGATATAGCATTCTCATCCACAAGAGTGTTAAACACTTCTACTCCTTCAACCTCTTCAAGCTTAGTATTCTTCCAAAACTGATGTATGTAGGCTTTAAAAATGGTTGGTGTGACAGTTAAGGCATAGTGAATAGGACTGTGTATAAGGAAATCAATCATTTGATGAAAACCGTCAGATCGAGTGTTCTTGATGAGATTAGCAACAAGATTATGTGTGTTGGAGTACTGGGTCGCCATAGTGATTGATGATGGGTATGATGTGGGTTTTGTGAATAAGGAAAAGGAAAGTGATTAGGGTTGATGTAGAGCGCCAAGGTGAAGTGATTTGAAGATCAATTAAATGATCCATCCGTGATTTGGGGAGAGAAATATACTTTTGCCAAAGTTACCAAACAATTTCAGAGGCCACCAAATCAAAGGGAATCCTTAGAGTACCAAAGGCCCAATTTAGGATGACCTTTAAGATATCTAAAGATCCTCTTAACAAGATTCATGTGTGAGGTATTTGGTGTGACTTGAAATCTTGCACACACACATATCGAGAACATAATATCCGCCTAGATGCGATGAGATACATCAAAGATCCAATCATAGACCTGTACAACTTCAAATCAACTTTGGTACTTCCATCATCTGGTAGCAATGGTTTTTGAGTCTCCATAGGTGTACTTGCACTCTTTACATCTTGAAACCCAAACTTCTTCAAAACATCTGCTACATACTTATCTTGACTAATGAAGATACCATCAGTCCTTTGTTGAACCTGTAGCCCCAAAAAGAAAGTGAGTTCTCCCATAGAACTCATCTGAAACTTATCATGCATAAGTTTCTCAAAATCCTTACATAGCTCCTTGTTTGTTGAGCCAAAGATGATGTCATCTACATAAACCTGAACCAATAAAATATCATCTTTGTGTTTTCTAATGAACAAGGTTTTATCAATCAGCCCTCTTTTAAACCCATTTTCAATTAAATAAGTAGACAGGCACTCATACCATGCCCTAGGAGCTTGATGCAAACCATACATAGCCTTTCTCACCCTATAAACCTTGTCAGGATGATCAGGATCTTCAAAACCAGGAGGTTGACAAACATAAACCTCCTCATCAATTATGCCATACAAAAATGCACTTTTAACATCCATCTGATACACAACAAAATTCTTGAATGAAGCATAAGCCAAAAATAATCTAATAGCCTTTATTCTTGCAACTGGGGCAAACACTTCATCATAATCCAAACCTTCAGTTTGTGTGTATCCTTGAGCAACCAATCTTGATTTGTTCCTTACAACAATTCCTCTTTCATCCCTCTTGTTTCTGAACACCCATTTAGTCCCAATAGCCCTTTTACCATTAGAAAGATCAACCAATGTCCAAACCTCTTGAAGCTTAAACTGTAGAAGCTCCTCTTGCATTGATTCTACCCAGCCTTCTTCTGATAAAGCTTCTTCCACTCTCTTGGGCTCCTTTTGAGACGTAAAACAAGCAAACAGCAATTTTGCGATCTTTATATTTGTTTCTTTTGTGAAGTGATCTTGCAAAGAACCCATGTTCGAGAAAGGGTTCGATGTTCTTAACCCCGCTTGTTTGAACTGGAGTATTCAAGTTTCCAAGTATTTGTTCCTTGGGATGAATCTTGTGAATCTCGGTAGAAGTGATTGGACTTTCATGAATGATGTTTCAAGTTAGTCAAATCAAGATTGAAGAAATCATCCATGTCTTCATCATCAGTAGGAGTATCAATTTCTATCAAAGCAGGCATGGTAGGATCATGTGGATACTCCTCATCATCAAATAAAGGCTTTGCATGTGGTCCAAAGAAAGTACTATCACCAGTACTTGCATCCGGGGTTACAAATGGACTATCAGTGGTAGAGGATGGCTTAGCAGTGCTTTCAGTTGGCTTAGCAGTGCTTGCAGAATTCCTCTTCTTCTTTTCAATTTCTTCTACCGACACTGAGTTATCTTTCAACAATTCATCCTTATCTTGATGATGAACAACATTGCCTTCATTGATCAGTACATCATCATCAATGGGACCTTTCTTGTCAATGATGGAAGGAACAGAACCAGCTTTCCACTTTTCAACCAAATAGAACTCCTTTGGAGAATCAGCTTCCTTGGAAGGTGTCTCTGTCTCAGAATCCTTTTGTGTACCTGCATTAATATTAGTGGAAGTTCCTGCAATGATAGGCTCACAATTCATAGATTTGGTTAGCATATCAATGTTAAACAGCCAGTCTGGTCCTTTGGTCTCAACACTAGGAGTCTTTTCACTGAATTGAACATGTAGGTTCTCTTCAACAATTCTAGTCCTCCTATTGTATACTCTAAAGGCTTTACTATTGAAGAATAGCCTAAAAGTATCCATCATCGCCTTTTTCTTGAAACTTGCCTAGGTAGTCTATGGTATTCAAGATGGTAACAGGACACCCAAAAGGTTTTAGGAATGCAATCATAGGCTTCCTATCATGTAACAAACTCATAAGGAGTCTTGTTATGAGGCTTCATTACCTTACTTCTATTCTGCACATAACTTGCAATTCCTACACCAAACCCAAAAGGTAGTTGGTAACTTTGATTCGACAACATTGTCCTAGCGACCTCAATTAGTGTCCTATATTTCTTTTCACCACACCATTTTGTTGTGGTGTTCTAGCAACACTAAACTGTCTCTCTATACCCTTAGTTACACAAAACTGATTTATCACATCATTCTTAAACTCAGTTCCATTATCACATCTGATTACCTTGACCTTATGGTTTACTAGATTTTCTATCTTAGTAATGAAACTCTTGAGGATCTCACTAGTCTCACTCTTAGTAGCTAAAATAAGCTCATCATCCATCTGTTGTCTTGCAAGCTTAGCTGCTGCAGTTTCCTCCTCTGCTTTGATTATAGCAATCTCTGCCATGCTTGCTTCATCTTCTCTAATTTTCTTTTGGTCCTTTTGGGCTCAGAATACTCTTCCGTTATCCCCTTTCCTTTTCTTTGAGTGAACTCCTCACCAGTCTTAACAAGAACACTGGCAGAACTAATATTTACCCCACCAGACTTAACTTCATCTTCACCAGAATTAACATCTGCTTCAAAGCCAGTATTAACTCCCTCTTCAAAGCCAGTATTAACTCCCTCTTCACCAAAACTTGCAGCATCAATCTTCTTCTTAGAAGGCTTCTTCTGACTAAGATCCTTTACTAAAATTTTAGCTACTTCCAATACTTGAGGACTAATTATTTCCTCAGAGGATTTTTCCTTTGTTGGTGTTTTGAAATCTGATCCACCCTCCTTCAAATTCCTCCCCTGTTTGGGAGAATTTTCTTCACCTTCTGAATCAGTCATGTCTATCCCCTTTAGTTTGAATTTCCCCTCCAGTCATTTAACCCTCTTCACCAATTTAATTAGAGCCTCTGTTTGAGTCTCCTTTGACTTATGTAGATCTTTCTTCAACTTCTCTATTCTGGTTAGCAATTTGGGAACTAGATTGAGGAGTTCCTCCATAGATAAGGAAGATGGATCTGTTGTAGGAGTGGGTGTTGGAGGTTGTGTTTGAGGAATCTCTAGTGGTTCTTCCTCATACACTGGAGTTGAAGGTAGTGGTGGAGTTGGTGTCCTCTGTGCAGACTCTGGTTCATCAGATTCTGATTGTGGTTGAGTTTGAGCCTCAGATGTAGCAGAAGTAACAGATGTACCTGCAGGATTAGTAGCAATAGCAGGCAACAGTGGCCTGTGAACCCCCTCAAAGCCCCTTTTCATATTACCAAAAATCTTTAGTAAAGGGAACAGCAATGTAAGGATGTTTGCTTGATGTTTCAACATTTAAGTTTAATAGTAAAAACCTTAGGTACATCAAAAACTTTTTCTTATTATTTGCATTGGTAACCATGGCATCAAAAATCATTTTAGAAAAGTTGAAGAGTCTACCAGTGGATAGATAGACCAATGCTGAAGCAATATTGCTTCCAAATTGATCCCATCCACCACTTTTAAAACTCAAACAATGTAGAAGATGATGCACAAGGAAACTCCATTGTGGTGTAAAATGACTTTTTAAAAAAGTAAAAGATCCATCAGAAAAATATCCAATATTACCCAGACCCTGAAAAAGTTCCTCATTAGGAAACATAATGATCCCTGAGGCATCAGCCAATTGAAGCTTGCTTCTGACTGATTCCTCAGTGATAGTATAGTCTAAGGTATCAATGGTCGCCTTTAGTGCAATAGTCTCATCATCAAGAGTGATGACAGTAATTGACTGCCAAAACTGCTTGACTAGAGAAGCATAGATAGTTGGATTGTGAGTAAGGGCATACCGAATGTGAGAGCCCTTTAAGAAATCCAGAATCTGCTCGAACCCTGTGCTTTCATTAGGTTTCTTGAGAAATCCCACTTGGTTGTGCTTATCATTGAACTTTAATTGTGCCATGTTTAAGTCAAATTGAAGTATTGTAAGTTCTGGTAGGTGCGCAATGATTAGAATTTGGTACTGGTAAAGAGAGTTAAGCGGGATAAAAGATTTTATACTTTAAAGATAAATATGAAGTAAATAAAAGATAAATATAATCGAATATTACCTATATATATACTTATGCCCGCCGAAAATTAAGCAACAGCATTATTAAAACAGTAAAAATCAATTTTTCTTTGACCAGTACTAACGGTAACAAAAATTGCACTACCAGACTTAAAATAGTCAACTAGACTTAAGTATGACATCACCAGTGTAAATTCTAAACAGTAGCACATCCATCAGTACAACTTCCTACCTCCCCTATCTTTGAGAGATAATGCTTTTCCCTGGAAAAATCATTCTAAAGCAAAGATATATATACAATAGGTAGTTCTTTAAACTATAATTAACTCAAATTGTCTACCAGAATTAATTCTTAGAACAACCAAAAGAAATTGTTCAAGCACATCAACAATATTGTAGCAAACACAGAAATTACTTCAAAGATGTTCTAAAAATCACCAAATCAAATAAACAAATAGATGTTTATAAAACATCTATTATGATCTAACTATCCATAGGGTAGCCTATGCTACCATCACAGATAACAGAATATCCTTGGACTTCCTCAAACTCCTCCAAGTGATCCATATTACCAATCATATGCCCAGAACATCCACTGTCAAAGATGCCTCTATCTCCCATGTTCATGTAAGGATGTTCCTGCATAGAAAAGATAAATTAGTTTCTCTTAGGGACCCAAGCCGCCTTGTGGACCTTTAGATTTGACAGTATTAACAAAAACCGGTCCACTATTATACTTGGAGTTTGGTCTAGGACTCCATTTATAACCTGTTGAGGCCTTAACAACAGATCCCCCATAACCCTTTGCAGCACCAGATTTAAAAGTGTTTGCTGCATATTTGACCAAGGGTCTTCTAATAGGTGAATGTGATTTTGCAAAATTTCTTCTATGTTGGAAGGCATTTACCTAGGATGAGGTACTGGTGTGCACTGGTTTTCTATGTCTAACAGAATTAACATTTACATTACCAGTATTAACTTTAGGCAAACCAGAACTAATATTTTGCCTAACAGAATTAATTGACACACCAGCATTCACATTTGATCTAACAGGACTAACAAAAGAACTGCCAGTATTAACGGGTACTGGTCTAGAAACAAATTTATTTGCATGGTTAATCCTGTTTACATTATTCCACACTGGTCTAACAAAACTATTTCCAGTGTTTACAGCCATTTTCCTTTTAAGTTTCAGCCTCCTTAGCCATTCTTTTCTCATGGAAATCACAATCTCTAATTGAATAACTTAGGACTCAACACACAAAATAACTCTTCTTAGTGAAAGAGTATCCATCCCCAAATTGTCTCTGCATTAACCCATTCCAATTCTTTCTGTCTACTTTAGGTGTCTCAGGTTTAGTCTGTTGCCTAGGAGTTTGGACACAACTAGCTTTAATTGTTTCTGGTTTAGACACAAAGATGATAGCCTTAGCTTGTTGTGATTTGGGCACATAAGGCTTACTTATTAAGATTGGTTTGGAAATCTTTATGGGTTCATATTTAAGCTCAAAAGAACATTCAGAGACATTCTCAATGGATCCATCATTGTCATTAGATTGACAGGTAGAATACTCACTAGTTTTGTCTTTTGATAGATTGGTCTCAGACCTCTTTCCAAAAGATCCTTCACCGCCATTAGATTAACAGTTAGAAAATTCAATGGAATAGTCTTGAGAAGCAAGTGTCTCAAGGTTTTTCCATTTGCTATAATCAAATAAAGACTCGTCATATTCTTTTTCAGGTTTAGGAGTATAATCACCATTAAGGGGATGAGGAACACCTTTGTAGTTGTTAGTTTTAGAAAATCTATGATACACAGGTTTTCCTTCAAAATCACCTTTTGAACTAACAAAAACAGTTTCTTTCATCTCTTCTTCATATCCTAAAACCTCTTTATCTGATTTTATCTCAAACCCTAAACCAATTTTACTTGTTGAGCTCATACCTGAATTTATTAACCTCCATAGATTTTTACCCGTGTTTTGCCATGAGTCAACTATCTTTTGCAACTCTTCTTTATCTTTAACTGCTTTCATTCTGATTATTCTGTATTTTCTAAGCTTCTCATCTTTTTCAAATATTTCATTACCTTGGAAAGTAAGCTTTTCATTTAGAGATGCATTCTGTTTTTGAAGAGTATTTACTTGTTTTTCTAATGTTTTAACAGCATTTTCATAAGCAAGTAACTTAACTTCTTGATCACCTAATTGACTCATCTGTTTATCACAAAGAGATTGCAGTTTATTATATGAATCAGTGCAAATTTTTGAGCATAAAGATACCTCACTGCTGGAGCTTATAGCCAGGAGATCATGATTGACTTCTGTTCCCGCATCAGTGTGCTCTCCCCAGTTAATCACACCAGCTTCCAAAGTCAACAACCTCATCTGACTCTTATCTTCCTTCTCAGCATGCCTAGGATAGAAGGAATCCCTCTTCTTTTCTTCATTGGCCTCCTTTACTGTACTTAGCAAAGTGACCTTTTTCTTGACACTTGTAGCACTTAAGCTTTGACTTATCAAATCCTACTGGTCTCTTCCCATCAAAACGGACTTGCCTACCAGTCCTTTTGAAGAATTTCTTCATCCTCAAGGCAATCATGGCACACTGCCAGTTTATATCCATTTCCTCCATCTCCTCATCTTCAATCTGATCCAACTCTTCATTGAGGATGTCTTCAGATTGACTAGAAAACAGTGAGTAGATGATCTTATCAGCAAAACCAGCAGCACCATCCTTTTCCTTCACACTAGAAGAAATAGTATAGCTACCAGAAGTAAAACCACTACCAGATTTAACTTTGTTTTTGCTGCTCTTGCCTTGAGAGACAAAAGCGACATTGTTGTCACTTGAAGAAGCCTTTGAACTTCCTTTGATGTCTTGTTCATAAACTCTAAGGTTATTGGACACGTCATCTATTGACAGAGTGTCAATATCTTCTTTAGTTCTCATGATCATTGCCAGATTTGACCATTCTTTGGGCGATGATCTGAGAAACTTCATATTTGCATCTTCATTAGACACTTCAGACCCATGTGCTTCCAACTGTGATAGGAGTTGTTGGAATATGTCATAGCATTTCTCCAAGCTTTCGGAACTGCTCACTGTAAAGGCTTCAAACTGTTGTTTATAGATAGCTTTCTGCATCTTCTTTGAGTTAGCATTTCCTCCAAATCTGGTTCTAATAGCCTCCCATATCTCCTTAGCATCATCTATACTGTGGAACCTCTTAGATGTTCCTTTGGAATGGCCATCAATAAGAGAGTTCTTGCCTTTCTTTCTTTCTCCACAGCAAGTGTCTCTGCAGCAGAGACTGGTGGAAGAACCCTAACCATGCCATCTTTACCTTTGGAAATTCTCTTCTTTGAATTCCCATTCTGGATTACTTTCCAGACCTCATTATCTACATATTCCAGATAATGTTCCATTTCCATAGCCCAAATTTCATACTCTTCCTTTTTCAGAATAGGAAGTTTGAGGTTGGAAATAGTGGTTGTAGCAGGGATTGGTTGTTGTTGTTGTTGTTTCTTAGACCCTGCTTCTGATGCTTCAGAATCATGGTCAGAAGCCTCTTCATCACTAAGGTAATTTGAGAAATTATCATGCTGAGACATTCTTTAGGATTTATGAGTGAGATGAGATGAGTGTTTTGGTGAGATGTGTTTCTTCAAATTCAGAGTCCTTCAACAGGCTCTGATACCACTAGTAGGTCCAAAGGTTATGGATCTAAGCAGCTTTGTAAGACAATAACTAACTTGGATAAATCCATACTAATTATGTGAAGAACTCTTTAACAATGAGTACTTGATGCTAATGCGAAATATTAACAACAAGCAAGAAGAACACAATAATTACTAAATAACGTTTTCTATTAATCTCTAAAACTCAATATCTAACAATATACTTTTAGGGTTCCTTTATACTCTTAGGGAACCCTAGAATACAAAACGTGTAGAAGGATAAAGATATATCTTCCTAAGATATCTCTACACGTACATATCCTTCCCTAATATAACTCTCACAAACTATTATGTTTTAACATAAACAGACTTAACTATAAATTATAAAAAGTATTAACTAAGGTCTGCCAGACTTAACTTTGTACTGGCAGACTTAACAACTAATTCTAAGCCTACCAGACTTAACCTTTATGCTACCTGTATTAAGTCTGATTACATAATTCCCAAAATTACTTGCTCATTCTTCTTGGATAAGGATTTAACCGCAACTTTATACATATCCTACCGAGCTAATCAGGGGAGTACTAGTTTCTTTCTCTTTTATTTACCTTCCTTTATCATAGATTTGATACTTTTGGGGAACATTTGGGACAATGTTCAGTTTAAGTGTAGGGAGGAAGAATAAAACGAGAACTTAGAAACTATTCACTCATTTGATTTTTGTCTTGTCCTTGGTAAATTGTCTAATAAAGTATGAGAAATAATTTTTAGGGTAATTTTAGCACCGAATTTTAAAAAATTTATGGCATTTACGAATTAAAATTTAGTCTTAATAAAGCGTCTCATGGATAGGAATTATATGACAAGCACAAAAATCGTATACCACTCAAATTCCACCCCAAAAATGTGAGGTTCGCCCCCATATATTTAGGAATAAAAGAATTCATCTTTAGTGCTTAGTGAGTGTACCGGTAGTATAATAGATTCTAGAACTTGTTTTGTGATGCATTTCGAGATCACTAGTGAGACTACATTCGTGTAGTTAGGATTAACTAAATGATAAGAGGAATTAGGATAACCCTTTTTTTTAAACATGTAATTTAACTACGTCATCTACATCGGTTGAGTAATTTTCCCCACACCCTTGCGATGTACTCATCTTTAGTACACGATACCAATAGTTAACCCCTCAGAGCCTATCTTTTTCGCGGTTTTCGTGATGTTTCAGTTTTCGGAATATCAATGAAAAGCATTGTTTACAATCCACCCTCAAATGTTACACCCAAATCGCCTTAGCCTACCTTGTATGCACTCATCTTTAGTACATTATTGTAATCATTATTTAAACCCTTAATTAATTATCTAGTTACTTGCATGGTTGCTACGTCGAGTCATATCATTTGTATACAGTTTTGGGACGATTGGGACTAATGGGTTAAAGTAGTATTTTATGGAGTAACGGGAAGGAATGATAAATTCGAATTCCCTTTGTCTACGTAATTAAGTACTCCAAGTGTTTTGAACTTTTCTATTCGGGTCAATTAATGTTAATGAAATAAAAACTCAAATGTAACGATGCTCCTATAAATCCCTTTATTTTGATGTTATCGTAGAGGATGGTAGAGTAAAATGGTATGTAAAAAAAAAGTTGTTGAAGAAAAAAATGAGAAAAACATACGGGCTACCATCCTACATCGATCTCTATGTTTATGTTTCTAAGTTGATGTTTATGTTTTGTTTCAATTTATTTAGTGTTAGTGAGTCGAGTCTTGGCTTAGCAATGCCACGTCTTACATGCTTGTAACATAAGATTTTTGACTTGCCACCACTAAATATCCCCTTATCCAACAAAACCCTTTACTTCCCTACCCTAAGCCTAACATTACAACCCTTTCAAAAGACCTCTTAGATAGATTCCTAGGTGCTTACGCAAAAACGATGGAGGTTTGATCTATTCTCAAGCCTATGGTATTCTATGTACTATGACAGGTGGTGAGTGTTTATCTTCCATTTCCTTACATGTTATATTTCATATAACCCTGAGAGATAAGAGAATCCAAACACCAATTTTGAGGTGCTAGTGTATAATTTATATGCTTGTTATGACTATTGTGGTGCTTGTATTTGTTGTAAACTATTTTAAACCAATGCTAGATAACCCATAACTTATAAATTGATTGGCCAAAAGCACATTTGCTTGAGGACAAGCAAATTTCAAGTGTAGGGATATTTGATAAGGATTTAAAACATACATTTTTAGGAGGTCATTTAAGCCCTAAATCGATACAGTTTATATCCGTTACTACTTAAAATCGTTCCTTTTCACATTTTAGGTCTTCTGGAAGCAAAATGCTGAAATCAAGCACATTTGGACGAAAAGGAGCGAAAACATGAAGAAAATGGCAAAGTCAAGAAACAAGGCTGTTTTGCAAGCCTGACGGTGTCCCAACCCAAAAGGTGACGCTGTCGCTCAGGAGGATTTGTAATTAAAATTCAAGTGATGGCTCAGGTGTGAAATTGGTTCTACAACATGACGACGTCATGCCTATTTTCTGGAAGGCGTCTCTCTTTGGTTTACACAAGACGTCCAAGAACCATTTCAAGACGATGTCCCTTATGAACACAGATGACGTCACACTTCTCAACTGACGTTGTCCGAACGATGACTTGGCCCAAACGAAACCCTAATGACGGCGACCAGACGGCATCACCAGCAAAGGCGACGTCATCTCATTTGTAAATCTATATATAGAATTCGATTTTTCTGCATTTAGGGTGTTAGAATTTTGGATAGCAAACCCTAGTTCGTGTGTAATCTGACTTGGACAGTATTTTAGGGTTCCAAACCCTTCTTTACATCAAAAGATAAGTTTGTTAATCCATCATTCACCATGTTTATCCTATGTTCAATTATTTGTGTGTGTGCATGCTTATCCATTATGAGTAGCTAATTTACTATTATGTTTGCTTAGATCTATGAAATCTAGTTGTTAATTATTGTTAGGTTGTCTCTTGTTTTAATTGGTAGACGCTAGAGTAAGGAAAATTGGCTTCTTCTTTAATTGTTGCGAGCTTGAACGTCCTAAATAGCATAAAGCTTGAGAGTGCACTTGAGCCATCGTTTTGTTTATTGCGTGAATTGTAGATTTAGTATAATAGAGTATTCGGGGGAGATATTATGGTACTTGGCGATCCCGGATAGTCTAGAGGAGAGTTACAATTAATAGAACTAGGGAATTAGGTACCCCCCCCCTATGACCACACGGAATACAACGCACCAATTAAGATGAGGATGTGACAATTTGTAACACCCCCAAAAAATGGTTTGCAGCGGAAGAAAAGGTTTTTGGGATGCTACTCAATTGGATCATAACACAAAGTGAAAAATATAGATTTTTCTTAAAATATTTCATTTATTATAGTAAAACAAAGTTTACAAAGTTGAATTGTTACGGAAAAATGGCTCATTAACAAAATGTGGTCCCCATTCGTAAATCAGAGTCATCTATGACCATGCCATGCCAATGCCCAAGCGCCTCCAGAGTTAGCTATCGCCTTTATAATACCTGAGATAAACATGCTTAAAAAGATCAACACAACGGTTGAGTGATATTCATAGGTTTAGTAAATGGTTGAACACAAGTAAGAGATGATAATTGCTTCGAAGACAATTACCATAGAAAAACAGAGATTATTATGCACTAAGCTCATGACACCAATACTAATCGCATACACCTAATTCTTGGTGTAAGTAATAAAATTTCCCCGGATGTAATAGCCAATTACATAGAGATAATCAAATAGTGTGCATACAGGTTATTTCGATAACCGAGTCGGGGTCGTCAATTCCCATAGTACTATCCACAATATTTGCGTTCACTCGCAAGTGATTAATGGTTCATGATGAAGGGGACTTTTGGCTGCCAACTTAGGCTATAATAATAATAATCAGGCAAGCATACCTTTTAAGAAAAGACTTGTGTTCTAGTTTTTAGCATGTATCTCCCCCAAAGAGTTTATAAAACAGTTAAAAGAGTAAAAGTGGGGCTATGAACTCACCTTAGTGATAACGATAGGCAATGCACAACAATTGCAAGTATGATATGACACGGCTTCAACACGAAACCTAGATATAATATGGCAAGTCTCAGATAATATATTCCGTTTACGACCATAAATGGTAATGTTTGGAAAATGGTTTAGTTGTGAGACACTCGTATCGTTATAACTTGTGTGGTAATGTTTAATGTTCAAAATGAAAGGTTTTCAAATGTTTTCTCATGTGTTTGGGTTACGTAGCTTGTGTGGACGTTATCGACGTACCTAAAATGTAGTTGTGAAAATATTTCTTAAGTATTGGCTCTTGAAATAAATGGAGGAATAATGTATACGAAGCTTTCGTATAAGAGTTAACTCGAATATTGGCTCAAGTATGATAGATGAGGGAATAATTACAAGTCGAATTGTATTTATTTGTTTTGTTAGTCTTCGAGGTGTGAAAATTATATGTACAATATATATTTATTGGAGTTGTAAGAAATAATATATTTGAAAAAATATAATATTTATAGTTTACGGGGATGTGGTCGTCGAATTAAAACATGTGTCAAACATATTTGTTTAACGAAAGGTGATAAAGTAATAAGTTATTTAATATTTTTTTTTTAAAGTTTTAGGATGATAAGTGTCAAAGTGTTCAATGTTGAGGGGTTGAAATTGGAAAAGTTATATAAGACAAAATCTTTATAGAAGTTTTTAAGGAAAATGACAAGTTGTTCGAATAGGAGGGCTGGATTTGTCAAAATGCGAAAGTTACAAAAATAACAAAATAATGGATAAACTACCAAAAGATATATTCGAACTCAAGACCTCCATGATAATCACCCAAGCACTTCCCAACTAAGCCAAGGGTCTTTTGATGTTAGATCTTGAAGCTTAAATGTATTTAAGGGATTTTCGACTGTTTTATATTTGTTATATATTTCTTCTTGCTTGCAAATGCAATATGTTTTGGTATCATGAAATATACATAGCGTGCACTTTGGTTTATATTTAGTGTTAACTACATTTCTTTTTGTTTTCCTACCACACAAGTTAGCAACACAAGTGTTCACGACATGTTCGAGTATGTGTAAAAGATATAGGATATATAAAAAACATAAAGAAACTAGATAGGAGCGCGATGTCGTTCCACGCATGGAAGAAAGTCATGAAGACTTACCACACCAAAGTTTGGTGGTGTCGAGTTCAAATGAGGAGTACTTGATACCCGATTCATTTCCCATGATTATAACTCGTATGAGTATTAATCCTATGCTACACTTCGTACTCCAAGCTTTTCCCTTCTTCTTTTATTTTATTTGCACAAAAAAGTGAGTATGTTTGTGAGTTTGTGAGTTTGTGATTTGTGAAGCTTGAGAGTTATGAGGACATATGATAGAGAGTGTTGTTTAAATAGCCATAAGAGGCATGGCCATGAGGTTATTTAACTTACTAGCTTACCTAGTGATCAAGCAAAAGAGGAAAAAGAATACTAAACATGGAAGTATTCGCCAAAATGTTAGGCGTGAAAAGGGAGTAGTCATATCACAGAACATGTTAATGTGTTGAATAGCCAAAGGAAAGTCAAAGTAGGCTAGTACATGTAAGGTCCATGGAGGAAAAGTATCAAAGTGTTTTTGATGCATCGAAATTAGTAGCTCATAAAACTAGGATGGTGTGTCTTGGTAGAAGTGTGTAGCCGTGTATATGGTGATGTTGTTTGTTCGGTTATAAGCAGGGGAATCAAAAAGACTTTTAGCCCAAGTGACTAATGGATCAAAGGGTGTGTGTCCAATTTATGTTATTATCCAAGTAGGGTTAAAGACATATGTACATGTTTTGTCATTTCACAATTGCAAGGCTCTAAATATTCTTGTTGTAAATTTTGTGTGCTCGATGCACAGTAAAAAAAGAAAAATAGGAATTTGGCCAACTTTTGGTTTTATGTTTATTTAGTGTATTTTGGGTACCGTTTCAGCTTAAATGTGTGTCGCGGTGTCATGGTTTGATGTTTTTATCAAACGTGTGATATGCAATTTTGACCATGTTTTTATAAAAGTAAAAATAAAAATATTAATTCTGACCTAGAAAGATGTTTATTTGACATTAGCCATAATTAACTGAGTGTTGGAATGTGTCGAGTGTCGGTTTTTATGTTTTATGACAAAATCTATCGTTCTTGATTCAAATAGGCTTGGAAAAATCCAGAAGTGAAACTTAGGAACATAATTACTATAGTTTATTGTTAAAATTTGTTTGAAATTTTACGGGTTGTTATAAAATTCAACCAACCAATAAGAGATAACTAGGGAGTAAGAACATCTAAGTAAACACGCTTTTAATCAACATAAGAACGCACCTTACAATACATAGCTTATCATTTCTTTTTCATTAGTTAATTAGTTATTAGTTCTAAAGAATTAGTAGTTAAAATTGGTAGAAGTACCACCCCCCCACTCCGATACCTCGAGATTTTACTTGTTTTCTAAAAAATATAAAAAGCTAAAAAGAATCACCCTCAACCTCACTTTCTCGTCATACATCTCTACTAGCATCTCTATTCCCCTAGAGAACGATCAACCCCCTAGGCTTACCCATATTACACTGCAACAATTAGGTACACTGCCTAGTGGGTTGTAAAGCTTGCTCACGGAAAAGGAAGTCTTTCCCGCTATCATTATGTTTGATGATGAAACTTGTTTTGGAGTAGTTTTGTGATACTTGTTTGGGATGATGTTAACTATCGTGTGGATGATGAATGATTAGTATGGTTCGAAAAAGTGATTGTTCTCATAAGTTTGTTTAAATATAAATCGTATTCTTAAACGTGTTGATTTGACATACTTGGATTTAGGGGTCGAAAGAACTTCTAATCATGTTTAACTCTAAAAAGTTGGTGCACAAATGAGTTGGTACTTGATAATGGACACCTATTAAATATTCAAGTTTTAAATGAACTCGAGGGTATTTAATCATGAGTGTTGGCCGAAAGGGCTCGTAAGAAAAAATGTGACTAATCATCGTTTTCACACATATGAACATACATGACTTGGTTATTTGGATGAGTATTCGCCAAAAAGGCTCACCCATTAAACTAGTATAAACATGTGATTTTCTTGATATTACCTATTGACTAGAAAATCATGTGAATTTGATATGTACATTCTACAAATGTTTTACCCAAACATGTTCAACATTCTATCACGATTGGTTACTATTTCCCTTACAAGTATTTGTTTTTGATTGATTGGATTTGATATCTCATTGTTCATTTGTTTTATTTCTTGGTGCATTAAGAGTGTGACAATCTTTTGTGCAATTCTTACGTTATTATATATGGCAAAAGTTCCGTATAGAACCAATTTTTACCAAAGATCCCATCAATTAATCTTGGCCTCTCATCCACATATCATCCAATGGCTAAAATTAAATCTTACATTTACACTTAGAGGGTGAATTGGTCATTTAACACCCAACATTTAACACACTCGCACCTCTCACCTCTCACACTTACCGGTTCACTCTCACCTCTCACCTAATCTTCTCTCATTAAACCACTCACACCAAACCCTAATTTTTTCCCCAAATGATATGAATAATGGTTTCATCATCTGCTCAAACTAAGGATAAATCAAAGAACGATTCGTCATCTGCTCAAACTCTTGCCGGTAATTTTTTGATTTTTTTTATATTACGTTTTTAATGAGTTTGTTGGATTAGTTAGAAATTTAATGCGATGATGTTGATGTTGATGTTAGAAATTTTCATAATCTGATTCTGCTGCTTTTTTATGAGTTTGTTGGATTAGTTAGAAATTTATTGCGATGATGTTGATGTTGATGTTGTGCATTTTCATAATCCGATGTTGATGGATTAGTTAGAAATACATTAGTTAGAAATATATCTGATGTTGTGCATTTTTTGAGTTATGCATATAAAACAATACTTGTATACCAAACCCGAAAGCCCTGCGAAATACTTGTACTGGTGGACATCTGCAAATTGCATTTAACACTGTATTTTTAGGATAAGGATTTTAGCTACAACTTGTGTAATTAGCAAATGTTTGCTAGTTCGGGATGTTCACTTCATGATTTCGCTTTGAAACTTCATCGATTAAAAAGTACCATCTTCTTTCATTTGTGCATCATTGGTAGAAGCAATACCAGAATCTGATTCTACCTAAGGCTTGCTAATAACGGTCCTTTTTTTTCTCTTAAATTATGGCATGATAAAGGGAAGCACAAGAAAAAGTAAAACATAATCATTAACAAATAAATGTACGGGTTAAAACGTTGAAATGACACCCCTTGCTCGTGTTTTTTACTCACAAACAGGACCGTTGATTACGCTTGGATTACTTTCTTTTGACAACATTGAAACAGTAAACATCTAGAAACGTGAATACAACTCCGCTTAGATGCGGATTTAGGCAGGAACTTCATGGGAACGTCCTCGAAACACACTTCCTCGTGCTTAATTAGTATAAAATAATGATTAAGCTCCTGTTGCATATATACCCACTTTTTCGTTTCCTTTTTAATGTCCCTTTAAATAGATGTAGTTTCACTCGATATATATCATCCATCAGATTAGTATACCCCCCATCATTGGATTACTTGCAACCACTAATTACCCCGCAGCCCATGGATATAAACAAGTAATAAAAACTAATAAGATTGTGCAATTTTCTTCAAATATTGTTGAGAACAAGGAAGTTGATGATCAGGGGTCTTTAAGTGACGAGTACAGTAGTTATATTGATGGCGTAAAGATGAAAATGAGAGATCCTCCTGATGTTGATGGTGGTACAGCTGTAGCTAACCATGCATAGCTTCGGTGACAGGATTTCTAGTTTTATTAACCATGCAAAACTTAAGTTGATTGAGCAAGTACTTTGCTACTTATGATTGTATATTTGTATGTGTGTTCAAAATAAGCGTAGGGAGTATGGTTTCTGTTTGAGCAAGTACTTTGCTACTTATGATTGTATATTTGTATGTGTGTTCAAAACTAAACTGTTCATGTTGCTTAGTTTCATCATCTAGCGTTGTCTAATACGTATAAGAAATCTAAGCTTTTATGTGTGAGTTTGTGTATCTATTTCCGGATTTATGGGTTGTCCGATAGAGTGATAGCACTTGGTCTCGTGGATTTTATGCTATCGGTACTAGGAGAATCAACACGATTCAATAGATCATAGATTGTATGGTCATTGGATTAAAGATGGTGGTGATATAAGCAGTTATCGTTGGTCGGATAAACCGATGTGCGAGCATCATCATTATCATTATCGTGCACTTAATTTTTGTAAACCCTTGTTTGTGTGTGTATGATTAAGGAAATGTTATCACTTATCAGCTTATTAGGTTATTTTTTGGTCTCAATAAGTTGGAATCAGTTGTTACAAGTTCAATATAGTAGGTTTCAACTCATTTGAGCTTGTGAAACCTAATTAGCCATTGTAGCTTATTTCTTTAGTACTGATTTATCTATAGTGCTAGAATCATATATGATTCTACTCTAAATCATATATGATTCTACTCTAAATCATATATGATTCTACTAGAATCATATATGATTCTATCAGAATCATATATGATTCTAGCAGAATCATATATGATTCAAGTAGAATCATACATGATTCTACTATGATTCTAGTAGAATCATACTAGAATCATATGTTTGAGTTATTAACAATCATATTGTAGTAGATTATTTACGGGTTATTAACATTTAAAATTTTGATGCAGATCAATCAAAAACTGGCAATGTGAAGATGACAAAGGGAGTAGTGACGAAGAATAGGACTCCTCCTAAATCAACCGTTATTAAACCCATCATAAATCTCTTGTCAAACCCATCATGAAACCTCATCACAAACCTCTTCACAAACCTCTTGTGAAACCCTCATGTCAAACCCTCAAAACCAAACCCTGCCACTGATAAAAATTTAGCGTCTGAGGAGAAATTAGATGAAGACAGTGGTTCTAGTGAAAGTGATGAGTACAAGTATGAGGGTGAGGACGAGGAAGGGGATGCGTCTAATGAAGAAGAGGGAAGTGAAGAGGAAAGTGGTGAGGAAAGTGAAGAGGATGAGCAGTTAGTTAAGAATTTAAAATCAAAGAGTGTAAAAGGAAAGAGTAAAAAGGTTAAGAAAGAGATTTCTAAGTCGATAGCGACTCAAAAGATCAAAGGGCTAAGAAACGTGTCAAGGAAATGAAGGATGTTTCGAGACTAAGAAAAGGAAGCGTTTTCTAAGTCGGAAGAAGAAAATGTCTCAAGCCTAAGAAATCTTTGAAGAAGGTCAGAGGTTTATTGAAGCCTAAGAAGGAGCATTTGTTAAAGGTCAAGAGAAGGTTAAAATGAAGATTGAGCGTGTATTGAATTGATTCGAGATAAGGAGAAGAAGAAGAAACCTCTTCTTGAATGCAGTTGAGAGGAATGAGTATTTGAGTAAATTTAATGTTCTCTTATCTAGGATGCCCTTCTAGCTTGTTTTCTACAATCCGTGATGCGAGAGTTGACATGGAATCTTTCTTGGCGGATATTGGTTTTTCTTCATTGCACATGGTTTCTATTGACACGCTTCCATCTCGTTTGGCAAGGTTTGTGGTATCAAAGTTTAATAACAAAACTTACGAGTTTGTGTTGGAGAAAGGGACGATTCTTGTCACTCGTGAGAAAATCCACGAGATTAGGAATTCCTCTCGGTGAAATTTCTTTATTTGATTTACCCGAGAGATCTCTTGATGATCCTTTTGTGAAGTTGTGGTTGAATCAGTTTTATCCAATGAAGTTGAAGGATATCCGAGCTAGTCATATTGCTTCAAAGTTGGCCATCGCAGAGCGAGTTGACTTCATGTTTAAAGTCAACTTTCTTATGTTATTTGCAAATGTGATGGGTAAAGTCGATACAATGAAGGCGCTTGTTAATTTGAATGTGGTTAGACGACATTACAAGATACTAACATTGCCCAAATTGATTGGTGTGGTTACATTTACGTTGTCTCAAATATAGTGAACTCCCAAAGACTTAGCGGCTACTATATTGGTCCAAAGGTGCTTCTTGATTGTAAGTTTATACTTTTATGTTTACTTGTTTTTGTGTATGCTTTTTTATGATATCATTGTGAATTTTCTTTCTTTTAACAGCTCCTGTATCTTGATTCCACAAAATTTGAGCGTTTAAATGTTATCCGTTACCGTCTTGCTATCAGAAACTGGAGCACAACTTCAATGAATCCACGGCAAAAGCTTGAAATTGAAGAAAAAGTCATAGGCAAATTGGATTTGCATGCAGAATGGAGTGAATCTGAAGTACATGAAACCGAAGGTTTTTATGATGGTGGGGTGAATGTGAGCAAGGCTCGTACTTCTGTGCCTCCCTATCGATAAGCAGTTAGACTCTTTTCCTGTCTTTTTTGAATTATCTGTTTGAACTACAATCACATATGATTCAAACAGAATCACATGTGATTCAGAGAGAATCATATGTGATTCTGATAGAATCATAAGTGATTTAGAAAGAATCATATGTGATTCTGACAGAATCATATATGATTCAGATAGAATCATATGTGATTCTGACAGAATCATATATGATTTAGAGTAAAATCATATGTGATTCAAACAGAATCACTCACATATGACTAAAGACTAATTGACATGTTATTCAATATTTTCACTTGGCTTTTATGTGACATGTCTTATATGATTTTGTTTTATCTTGAGTTTTGCAAGATGATTAAAACAAGCTTTCAAACATATCTCGTGAGAAGGTTGAACTTGAAGATCTTCCGAAAAGGCTAATCTTGAGTTCCCGAATGACGAAGAAGTTCTTGAATTATACGAGAAATATGGAGGAGTATTTAAAGGTGTTATATTATTTGAAAATGTTCATGTTGATGATTTTAATCCGTGAGATGGAGGAGGATCGATGATGGTGAGAACATTGATGGTGACAACAAAGATGTTGAGGGAGATAATTTGGAAAGCGAGACTCTTGCTTGCGAGGCTGTTGTTGAAGATGAAGCGGAAGTACCAATAATTACTGAAGAAACGTATACGCAGTGGATTGAAACAAATATTGATTGGGTCGGAGAGGTGATTGACTGTATTTGCGATGCCTATTATGATGTACTTTGTTTAACCCTTCTATCTTAGCAGTTTGATCTTACAAGTTTCAAGTCGAGTAACATATGATTCTTTACTCTGAATCACATATGTGATTCTCTCTGAATCACATATGTGATTCTCTCTGAAGATGAAGAGGATGTACCGATAATACCAAGTTTCTGAATCATATGTGATTCTCTCTGAATCACATATGATTCTTTTAATCTTTTAATCTTTTTATAATTTGTTCTTTTAATCTTTTGTAACTAAAAATTTGTTTTTATTCAGGATGATATTAACTGGCCTCGGGTTGTTCAGCCGGTTAACATTGAGTGTCCTCACACTCCTGAACGAGTGGTTACTCGTTCATCTCCTAAGAAAAGAGTTCCTAAGCCATCTTCTTACCTGTCATCACCATACATGAATAAGAAGACGCCGATTATCGCTCTTCTTAAGAGGCTTGAGTTTGAGTTGGGAATAGCTTGTTTTCAATGCGAGGCGATAAGTTGTAAGTTTACTTTATTTTTATTTGTTTTGGTCTTTATTTTTATTTCTGTAATAGCATTTCTAATTCACTTTTTTTTTTGTTTTTCAATTTAGTGAAACGGTTTTTCAAACTCGTTCTGGTAACCATGAGGTATCGTCTATACGTTTAAACATGGAGACGTTGGCACCAAGTTTGTGGATAGATGCAAATGTTGTTGACTCTTGGGGAGCAGTGCTGAATTATGAAGAATCGCTTAAAAAGGATCCGTCACCAAAAAGGCATTTTTTTCCCACGAATTGTATTGTAAGTTATTTTAATTAAACTTTTTCAATCAGTTTTATTTTAATTCAACTTTTTCAATCAGTTTTTACTCGTATGTTATCTAAGTGAATCATATTTGCTAAGAATCATATGTTATTCTGATGAGAATCATACATGATTCTGAATAATCATACATGATTCTGAATAATCATATATGATTCTTATTAATCATATATGATTCTGTGTGAATCATATATGATTCTAAGTAAATAACATATGATTATTCGTAATCATATATGATTCTCATCGAATAATCATATATGATTCACATGATTCATATATGATCCCGAGTAATCATACATGATTCACACATTCATATCGATTTTGAGTGAATCATATATGATTCGATATTTTACACATAAACATGATTTAGTTCAAGTACTAAAATATCATATGATTTATTGTTTAATACAGACAGAAGCTATGGTTAAAAAACTTATTGATGAAGATGAGCAGTGGAATATGTTTTCAGAGGAGATGTTGGCTCATTTTAAAAATGACAATGACAATGCCTCTAGGTCTCTTGCAGATATTGAATTGGTAACTTCTCATTCCATTAGAAATTTAATTTTGTAGAAGTTTGAATTTGAGTTTTAACTTTCCTTTATTTTGTTGAAATAGGCGTTTTTCCCGATTCGTATCTCCAATCATTTCTATGTTGTTGTTTTCAACATTAAGAAGAGTGCAACATCGATGATCATCCTTGATAATTCTGATTCTGGAACCTACAATTCCTACAAGGACGTTTGTGAACTTCTGGCAAGTTCTTTTAAAAATCATATGTGATTTTTATACAACTTATATGTGATTTATGTACATTTTTTAACCATGTTTTTATTTTTTGTAGAAAAAGTTTTTTTCCAGGTTTCTGCAAGAACATAATCATCAAAATATCTCATTGTTTCTAAAGTTAGAGGACGAGTTCCAAGGATGAAATGGAAGACTAAGAGCAATCATGTAGACTGTGGAGTTTTTGCGATGATTCATATGGAGTCTTATGTTGGTGATCCTGTTGCAAAATGGGAAGTTGGTCTGTGTGCAGAATCAGAGCAGCAGGTTGCATTGTTAAGGAGGATGAGGTTTAAGATTGCTACCAAGATCCTCTTGCATGATTTGAATGAACATTCACAAAAAATGTACGATTTGGCATATAGGTTCCAGGCTGAGATTCCTGAAGAGAACAGGATTTCAATTATTGTGAATGCTATTAAGAACAGGGCGGAGCGTGAAAAGGATCCTAAGAAGGATGAGGTTGTTCATGCTCCTAAGTGATGGTAGTCATGATAGTTTATGTAGTGATGCTAGTTTAAAACTGATGTTAGTATCTGATGGGTAGTTTTTGGTAGTCTTGATGTTAGTTTAAAACTGATGGGTAGTCTGATGGTAGTATGGATGTTAGTTTAAAACTGATGGGTACTCATTTTTGGTAGTACTGATGATGGTAGTATCTGATTGGTAGTTTAAATGTTTTTCTTACCTGCTATTTTGCTATATTATCTGATTGGTAGTATCTGATGTGATTATGTGTGAATCATATGACTTTTGTGCAAATCATATATGATCTGTCTTGAATCATATATGAGTTTTGAAATCATATATGATTGTCAAAAGATCATATATGATTCAAGGCAGATCATATATGATTTTGAAAAATCATATATGATCTGTCTTGAAATAAGCAACATATTATATATATGCTTCAAGGCAGATCATATATGATTTTGAAAAATCATATATGATCTGTCTTGAAATAAGCAACAGATTATACTTTTGGGGAGTACTGATGATGGTAGATCACATATGATTTTTGAAATCATATATGATTGTCAAAAGATCATATATGTTTCAAGGCAGATCACATATGATTTTGAAAAATCATATATGATCTATCTTGAAATAAGCAACAGATTATACTGAAATAATGAAATAAGGAACAGATCACATATGATTATATGATTTGCACTATGTAACTTTTCAATTAAACAAAGGTAACTTTTCAATTAAAATGTATGTAACTTTTCAATTAAAAATAAATAATAACCAAATATAAAGAAAGTATGACATTCAAGAAGCGTTAGTCGCTTGTTCACCCGCATCAGTTTCGATGTTTGTCGTTGCTTGTTCACCCGCATCAGTTCTAGCTTGTTTTTCAGCAACAATTCTTGCAAGTTTTGCAATATACTTTGGGTTCAATGGACATGTCATCTTGATGTGATTGTTAGTCTTCTCACCACAGAATCCACATTTCCTTTTCCTCTTAGATGTTCCTTCAAGTGCCATTTCTTTTCCACTCTTTCTACGATCTTCTTTCGACCAACCTTTGTTTGAAGCATTGGATGGATTTTTGACCACATGTTTTTCAGGTTTTTCAACTGCATATATATCCTTAATTACATCTCTTGTTTTGCGTGACGGAGGGTTAGGCATTTCATCCTCAATTTCTTCTTGATTGATTTCAATTGTTCCACAAACTTTCCTAAATTGGCTTCATCTTTACTCAACAAAATAAACACTCGCTCTACCACAAAAGTAGCCTCATTTGTTAATTTTTCAATTGGTTCATTCTTTTCTCCATACCGTTTGTATTTCTTCTCAAACCGGTGGTATTATATCCCTTCTCCAACGCTCAATATGTACTTTTCGGGGATGCTTTGAACATCACGGTTCTTCAAAACACGAATGCATGTCGACATAAAACCCGAATCAAAGAAAATGCCTACAAGTACATTCCATCGACCCGTCTTTAAGAGAACGCAGAACCTAATTGCGAGCAGAAGGAAATAAAATTAGAACTTTTTTAGTACTGAAACCTATATGATTTTGTGAGCATCATATATGATTCTACGTAAAATCATATATGATTCTATGTAAAATCATATATGATTCTACATAAAATCATATATGATTCAATGTAAAATCATATATGATTCAATGTAAAATCATATATGATTCCACATAATGTCATATATGATTATATGTAAATCACATATGATTCTGGTTGAATCACATATGATTCTGGATGAATCATATATGATTTCATGTCAGATGGTAACAGCTAAAAAATATTCAACAGTTGGAAGTAAATTTACCTTGTATTCTGCTACCTTTTCAGATTCTTCTTTTCTATAGAAAGTGTCCTATAAGCAATGCATTCCTATCTTTAACCCTAACTATCTCACAATCCTCTTGCTTTTAAACTCTTCTATTGTGCAAGACCAACAAGCTTCGTTTATTTCCTTTGAACAAGCGAAATATTGATCTTGTGTATACTTTATATGCATGGAGTTCCATCTTTAACATTGTAGAAAGTTTTGGAGCCGAGTCAAATGTGTTGAAATCCAATTGTTCTTGCCTATACCTTTGCCTCTCCATTCTTGATTCAAGCACATCATGAAATTGACTAATGTTGACCCATGATTTGTGAAATGTCTAAAGAATGCATTTTCACTCTCGGACCTTGAAGTAGTTCTCATCAATCCAAATAATGGAGAGTCAATAAAATAAGTTGGTAGCCACATTTCTCTAAGTCTAAACATCTTTTTCATCCATTTATGGTCTTGCAATCCAAAATCTTCAATCAATTTTTTCCATTTTCTTCAAATTCCAATGGTTCCATGAACATGTTCCACACAATCTTGTTGAAGCGCTTTTGAAATCGGTTTCATTATAGATCTTTTACAAATCGTGAGAAAATTTCATGTTACATAGAATCATATGTGATTTACATAGAATCATATGTGATTCTAAGTGATTCTAAGATTATATTTCTCAATATTAAAATAGTATACGAATTAAAATACCTTCGATGGAATTTTTGTGTGATATGCCACATACATAGTCTATGTTTGGATTCGATGAAACTGCTTCAATTGCTAACTTCATGGCTCCATCTTGATCCGTTACAATCATTTTTGGTTGTTTTTGATGTGCAGTCATGAATGATTTTAGTAGCCATGTGTAAGCTTCTTCATCTTCTCTTAGAAGCATTCCCGCACCCAATGTCACACACTTTTTATGATTATCTATCCCGGTGAATGGAACAAACACCATATCGTATCTGAATATCACAATTTTCACACCATATTGTATGTGAGAATCATATATGATTATGTGATATTCATTTGGGATTCCATGAGAGTCATATATGATTCTGAGAGAATCATATGTGATTCTGAGAGAATCATATATGACTCTGTGAGATTCATTTGGGATTCCATGAGAATCATATATGATTCTGAAAGAATCATATGTGATTTAATGAGAATCATATGTGATTTAATGAGAATCATATATGATTCAGATAGAATCATATGTAAGATTCAGATTGAATTACAAGTGCTTCATGTAAATAACATGTGAATCAGATTGAGAAGAGACTTACTTGTTGGTTCTGAATGTTGCATCAAATGACACAATATCTCCGAATTCCTTATAGTTGCATTTGGCAACTTCATCAGCCCAAAACATGGCAACCAATTCACTTTTTTCAACCATATAATGAAATGTAAAGTTTGGAACATATTTCTTTCGGTTTTCCATTTTGTTTATCAACATTTGTGTGTCACTTTCACCTATGCATACGTTTATATCCCTTTGATGATTCTTGAAATCACTACTTGTGCCATGAACATATTGAGAACCACCTTTCATGCTACATAACAAATTGTGTGCCTTTGTTGCACCAAGTCTGAAGTTTGAAGCTTTCACAACGAACATTTTTTCCGATTGAGTCATCTTCCTTTGTTTCTTTGTTAGATGCTCATACTCTTTTGGAATCATTAAATGATTATGCTTAGCAACAAATTTAGTTATTTCGTATTCTCTAGAAATAGGATCCAAAGTTATGAATATTCGCGCCATACAACCTGTTACCCGTTGTCTTGTATTTCTGACTTGTTTATCACTGCTTTTAAGATCCAATGTGTTGATATTTATGTCTTTTGGAACGCCTTCCCTATTACACATAAGGTACTTACTTTTTACCAAACCACTTTTGTATTTCTCTATGCCGATTTCTTAACTTCAAAGCCTGCTTCTTCAGCGTATTTGTTGTACATTTCAATACATTCCTCTATCGTTTTAAACTTTTTCCCCTCAACAGGTAAATAAATATGATCAACAACGGGTTCCCAGTACACTGATCCTCCAGGAGTTTCTTCATGTGCATATAAAGTTGGTCTTGGTGTCATGACGAATCAGATAGTGAGTTACATTAAAAGAATTAGAAACATTAATTTTCATAACAGAATCAAAGTATGATTCACATAGAATCATATATGATTTTCCTTTGAATCATATATGATTCAATAGGAATCATATATGATTTCTCCTTTTATTACATAAACATATCAATGTAACAGACAAACTAAAATATGTGGTTCAGTAGGAATCACATATGATTCAGAATCATTCAGAAAACTAAAATATATGATTATGAAGAATCACATATGATTCGAAAACTAAAATATATGATTACGAAGAATCACATATGATTCTATCGAATCACATGTGATTCTTCGCAGACGCATTTCATCAAACACATGCTGTGCATCTATATCATGAACATTAAAAATCATATATGATTCAGAATCATTCAGAAAACTAAAATATGTGATTCAGTAGGAATCATATATGATTCAGAATCATTCAGAAAACTAAAATATATGATTTTGAAGAATCACATATGATTCAGAAAACTAAAATATATGATTATGAAGAATCACATATGATTCTATCGAATCATATGTGATTCTTCGCAGACGCATTTCATCAAACACATGGTGTGCATCTATACACCATGTGTAATTCCACTAGAATCAGATATGATTCCACAAAATATTCAAACTAACCAAAGAAACAAAGCAATAAGCTACCAAAAATAAACCTTTGCTTATCCTACCAAGAAATAAGCTATTTTATACTATTTAGAATAAGCAAAAAATTAACTGAATCATATATGATCCTTTTCTTCTTTACCTTGAATAACAGGTGTATCTTCTTCTTCCATAATCTCAGCATCCACCAATATATCATCTTCAATATTAACCTCAGCATCCACCATAAGCTCATCTTCATATCTATTTTCATCAACAACATCATTGTTTTCCATTACCAACGGTGAGGATGGTGGAGAGGTTATGGTGGTGGAGCGGTGATGGTGGTGGATCGATGATGGTGGTGGAGCGGTGATGGTTGTGGAGCAGTTATGGTTGTGGAGCAGTGATGGTGCTGGATTGATGATGGTGTTGGATCGATCATGGTGATGGAGCGGTGATGGTGGCGGAGCTGTGATGGTGGTGGAGCTGTGGTGGTGGTGGAGCTGTGGTGGATCGGTCATTGGTGGATCGGTCATTGTGTGTGTGTGGTGGAGCTGTGATGTTTTTTTTTTTAGGTAAATAATGGAGGTAGGTTTATTTTTTTAGTTTATATAATTGACATTTTTGCCCTCTAAGTGTAAATGCAGGATTTAATCTTAGCCTTTGGATGTAATTGGATTGGAAGGTTGAGATTCATTGGTTGGTTCTATGGTTACTCAAGAATCTACATGGATCTCAACTCTATTATATATATGCTAGAAAACCAAAGTCTCTTGGGACGATCTCTATTTACCACAAACCATATTACACACGAACAAGTATATTTGCTCGTATGCATTTTCTAATTAATTGGTAAAGGAATTAATAATTTAAAAATTGAGTAGTTTCATACGACATATCTATTTTATAGACCCGTAATACACGTATCAACTACTATCTCTTTTCCAATGTATATTGCATCAAATAATCGTTTAGGAAATAGTTGGATTGTGTCATCGATCTGCTTCCTTGTGACATTTGAATAAATTATCTTGAAGACTTAATATCAATAATATAATAGAAATTCATTCAAATGGATGATATCTAAAATAACTACATGATTTTAAATATTCATATCATCCCCAAACAAAATTGAGTACCAAAATATGATGGAAGTACGTTTTATTCGAAGAGAAATAAATGCATAACACAAATACTCAAGTTCACAAGGTTTACATTAGACTAAAATACACCGTTGGTCCCTATACTTGTAGTGGAAGATCGCGATGGGACGAAACCGGGCATATTCATCGTCGGGGTCCCTATTTCAAGGTTTTCACTGCTACAAGTCCTTTGACCATTTGCCGTTAGTCAAGGACATCTCAAGCGTTACATTTGTCTTTAGTCCAAGGGTAATTTTGACATTTCCATATTTCAAAGCTTGCTCGATACACTTTTCTCTCGACGATAAAATAGAGCCCGATAAAGCAACTCATATTCACCACTCATCCCTAAAGTCTCCTCTACCAAAACTAAATCTTATCCCGAATTTTTCCGATCTACTTTTAATAATGGTTCGTTGTGCTTGTGGTAGGCTAGTAGTAGTAAAACTTCTTTGGAATAATGTCAACGCCGGCAGCGATACTATGCATGTCCTGCTCAGGTTGGCTAGCATTCTATTGGTTGTATTTTTTAATTATCATGTTTAGTTAATAGTTTCATCTTGGAGACAGACTTTTAAGTTAGTTCAAACGTTTGTTTTCGATTTTTAGGGATCCAGTGTCCCATAAATGGGTGGTTGGATCCACCACAAACCACCGTGAGCAAGGAGGTGTTCCTCTGCTTGCAAAGGCATATCCAGCGTAATGAGGCGGCGTTGCATGAATGCCAACAAGCCCTCATCAGCGAGACCATGGATACTATGGACGCAGTCGCCAGGGCAAATGAGCTAGAGGCTACTCAAGCCGATACCCTAGCTGAACTCCTCCTTGAGAAGGAGAAACTCTGCCGACTGAGGAATTTCTGTGTTGTCTCCTGGATACTCATCTTTGCCGTCTGTGTTTGGTTTATCTAGTGGGTTAGCAATGTAGGTGGTTTTTTGCCTTTTCAGTCGGTGGTATGTATGGTCTGTGTAAGTAGACGTGTGGCGATGTGTAAGTAGAAGTGTGGCGATGGTTGACTTTTGAAAAGTCAAGTTTTTATGTAGTTTGGTCCTTCTACAGTATTCGTAGTTTTACCTTTATCCTTTAGTCCTTTTGAGTGTTATGCCTTTAATACTTTCTCCTACCCCTTATAAATGATCAAACCCACCTTAGTTGCCACACAAATATTATGTAAGTCAAACCACACCTTAGTAAAATGTCAAACTCATAACAAAGCTACAAGTATCAAAGATGGATGAATGATGAGAGATGGATGAGCAGACACCACTTTCGAGTATAAACATAAACTTGATATGGTGTTGTTCATCCATCTTTCATCCTTCATTCCTGTTTGTCATGATAAAATAATCAGATCCAACTCGAAACCCGGATACAAGTATCAAAGATGGATGAATGATCGTTGATGGATGAACAGACACCATTTCTGAGCATCAACATAAACTTGATATGGTGTTGTTCATCCATCTTTGATCCTTCATTAGTGTTTGTGATAATACAATAACAGTAACCAAACTCAAAACACAAATCCAAGTTCAACAGATCCAAGAACCATAGAGAACCATAGACATATGAAGTCTCAAGGATGGATGACGGACACCACTTTTGAGTATCAACATAAACTCCATATGGTGTTGTTCATCCATCTTTGATCCTTCATTAGTGTTTGTGATAATACAATAACAAGAACCAACTCAAAACACGGATGTATGAAGACTCTAAAACAATACAATAAAACACAATTAAACCCATACGCTAACATGACATGATTTCATACATAACGCAATGGATATATTTCAAATGCATAACATTTTGAGTCTACAAAGTTCATAAACATACATTGTTTAAACACAACAAATATTGTTTAGGGAATACATATTCGATGGATAACATTGGCTTTCATATGCTTAACTAGCAATTTTTGTGGTGAAGAAAGCTTGTAGAAAACTAGAAGGGGGTTGAATAGTTTACCGATTAAAATCTTTGTTTTGAAACTTATTGAAAGATCAATTGATATTGATCTTAAGTATGTTAATGAAATATGCAAGCAATATGTAATAAGTAAATAAGGAAAGAAATGATCAAACCACAACAAGTTGTTTATAGTGGTTCGCCTACAAGGACTCTTTTTCCTTGCCCTACTCCACTCCCCGAGTCTCACACTCGAGAGTTTAACTTCACTAGTCAACAAGCTCCTTTCACCGCGGAGAAAACCTTTACACTTCGCTTACACTATTTCCGACACTAAGCTAGATGTCGAGTTCTTTCCAAGGGTACAACTACTCCCACACACAATGTATTTTGAGGACTAAAATACTAACCACTCACACTCACAAGATTATGATGGTTTGATACAACAATGAAGTATGAATCAACACTAGATCATACAACACTAAACAAACAAGACTTCCAACTTCTCGTTGAAGCTTGAATATGACTTGATCTTCTTTGCTACAAAAGAGATCACTAATATGATATGAAACCGAATTAGAAAGGTTGAGAGAAGATATGTATGAGAGTATGTTAGAAAGGGATGAGAAACTACTTGGCTTGGCATTGCTATTTATAGCCAATTTGACAGAGCTGCCTGACGGACCGCGGACCCTTAAAAGGGTTCCGCCTGTACCAAATTGGTACCGCCATCCGACAAATAAGATATCAAATCTTGCCTAAAGTCAACTCTATCTAAGTAAGATTGTGCAAGATATGAAGAGTACAAATCTTCACAAAATATCTAATGGAATCTTCCAATGATCTCCATGATGTAATACATGATGTCAAATGTTGTATTACTATTAATAGAAATATGCAATGCTTAAGTAGTGTTTGGTTTTAAGAACCTAACACATTCTACAAACTACTATCATACATAATGATTAGAGTCATATCAAGATGTTACTAATCATAAATGTAAATGCTTGAATGATGAATATATTGTTTGAGAAAGCTTGTTTTAATATCTAATAAACTTGACAAGCTTTAAGCTTTTATAAATTAAATTTACTTTTGTCGTTAACAAAACTTAGGCAAAGATCAAAATATAAATAACGCTTAATGACGATATTTGTATTAACAATCTCCCTTTTGTTGAGGACAAAATATAAATTTTATTTTTATAAAAGAAACAAGTTTGTACAAGAGTTATAAAATATTAGTTTTAGAACTTTGAAAAGGAAATGATAATGCAGTGTATGAATTTTGACTTTTATGAAAGTCAAAGAATTCACTAGTTGATGCATGATGTTGACTTTTCGTAAAGTCAGTATGCGCTTGACTTTTTAAGAAAAGTCAAGTATTATCAATGAGGGTTCTGTTTGACTTTTAGAAAGTCAATTGTATGCGCTTGACTTTTCGTAAAAGTCAAATATAAATAATTTCAAAGTTCTATATTTTCTCCCTTTTGTCTCAACAAAAGAAGAGGCTATGCGAATGTAATGAGCTCGAGCTATTATCTCCCTTGTTCAAAGCTCCCCTAAATTGGGTGCTTTAATGGGAAGATACATGGATTGTGAAAATAAAGCTACAAAAAAATTGTTAGTAATAATGATCATTCACAAGCATTTCCAAACACTATGTAATGACACCAACAACATAATAAACAACATTCATTAGTTAAAATTTTTCATGAGTAAAGATCATGAAAAGAGAACACAATGATGTGTTTCTAGTACAAGAAAATAAAATTATCCTAAAAAAAAACAAATAAAAGACTATTCTAAAACCATCCTAAAGTGATGGTGGATGGGAAAGAGCGCTGAGACGCCAAGAATGTGGTTGAGGATGAACCTCATTTCTTCGTGGAAGTCATGGACCATAATCCGGTCCGTTCCACTTGTTTGACCCGCTTGCTCACAAGTTGAGCAACCATGCCTTGGAGGGTAGAAAGTTTGCGGAGGTTGTGGTGGTGGAATGGTGGATGTGTTGGTGGTGTTGGGGATGTTTGGAGTGGTCATGATGGATGCAAGCAAAGCACTTTGCATTTGCATTGTCTCACTTAGTGAGAATCCACCATGCCTTTGAATTGGTGGAGGTTGTGGAGTTCGGCTTGAATCTCCTCTCTAGTGGGATTGTCATCCCACATGCTCTCCGAATGTCCTCAATATGAGGGACATTGATGATGGAAGTGGATGATCCCGTATAAAGGACCATGAATGTCCTTGTGAATGGGGTGGAAAAGGAGAGGTCTTGGCCCTAATGGGCGTTTGGGTCAATGGATGACCGAGGTGATTCATGAGCGATTCGCTCAATGGTGCCAAAGGATGGCAATGGTGGTGGATGACTTGGCCTAGAGGCAAGTCTTCCAAGTCCTCTAGGAAAGGATTTGGTGATGTTGGTGGAGTTGAAAATAACCCATGGGAGTGAGAGGGAGACCTTGGTGAAGGTGGTGAGGGTGTTTTGGATGTTTGGATGGGTGCCGGTGGAGGTGAAGTAGGTGCTTTGATGGTGGTGGAGTGGTGATCACAATGTGTGATGAAGTGGGTGTAGCTAAGGTAAGTGTGTATCATCTCTAATGGGAGATGAGATGGTGAGTGGTGAAGATTCGGATGATGAGCTAAGATGAACAAAACAACAAGGCCTTACGCTCATTCTAGCGGTTTTCTTGCAAGGTTTTGGTGATGATTTAGTCATTTTAACTTGGGTTTTGATTTGCTAGATAGTAGTGAGAATGAAGAAGGTGTGAGGATGATCATGGTAAAGTCTTTCAATTTATAGAGGTAAGAAATTGTTGAGAAAAGGTTTGATTTGATGTTGAACCATTGAAGAGATGAGGTTCCTAATGATTTGGAAGTGGGTTGAATGCTAGTCATATCACCCAAGTCAATCCATACAAAGAAGATGGAGTGAAGAAGAAAAGATATGCAATAAATGTGTTCTAGTGAGTGGAATTTCCTAATATTCAGATTACCCACGGATTTGAAGGTACCAAAATTTGGTTCCTTCCTTTATGCCAAAGGGCTCCTTGGGTGGATTTTTCAAATTTTTGAATTTTGGTGGAAATGGATTTCTTACATCCCTTAGTGAATAATACTAGTTCTAATAACAAGATAAACTAGTTAAGATTGATTTATAAGTGATGGAAGATAATTTGGAATCACGAAGAGTCGAAATTCGTAAAATTACCCGGAGGATCCACGGCACCAAAATCATACACGGACGGTACCCAAAAAGGGTGCCGTCTTCCGCCTGCATGTGTATGGCGGTACCAAATTATATAAAGGACGGTACCAAAATAATGGTGCCGCCTCGATCCGTGGAGGTCAAATATGGACAGAGTTCGCTTTAGGTGTCTCGGAAATTTCCAAACCCAAATTTTTCTCAAAACCTGTTATACTAAACATTTCTAGTTAGAAAAGTAAATAACACATATGTAAACATAGTGGAGCATAGATTTTGAGCAGGCTTATTGATTTTCACAATATAGTGAAAATGGGTAAAATTTGATAGCATACTTGTGCTATCCCCGCATGAGATTGTTAGCATACACCATTGTTTCAAGTTATATTATCATCCTACATAATAAAAACAACTAAATAGTATCAAACATTAACGATAATGCATTGTTCCAAACACTCCTTAAAGTACCCTTATTTGTCCAATTTCTTGTAAATCTTGTTCATCATCCTACCAAGGCACTTGAACATTCCCTTAGTTTGCTTGAATTCACCGATTCATTCTCAATCTCGGAAGAGATGTGTAATACTCTTGAGGTGGAAGACGAGAGCTTGGAAGACCATCCTGAGCTATTTGATGATGATGATGAAGGAGTTGGAGGTTTAGCTCTCTTGCCTTTAGTCTTAGCAACTCGAGCATCACTCAAAGGTACAAAGATGTGAGGATGAGTTCATAGTGAAGATGCATCCCTTTGGGGTTGGTGGAATTGGAGCGAAGTTTCTATAGAGACGGGTGAGAAGCATCCCGTATGGAAGAGCAACGGATCCTTGAGTTGGAATATCAATCATTCTTCTAGCTATGTAGTAGGCTGTTGAATGGTTGTCGGTGGACAAGTTGTAAAGCATGTGGCAAAGACAAGCGCTTATGTGATCCCTATTCCCTATGGTGCTAATGACGCTTGCTCTAAGTAACTCCTCCCATTTCTTAAATTGCTTAAGTTCATTGAGCTCCATTCCATATGGATCTCGGTCTACCTCTTTTCCTTTCGGGTGACTCGGGTTGTATCCGCTTTTGGGTTAAAAGGTGTTCACGGATGACATCCTTATCGGCTAAACGGGTTATGTAGGAAGAGAGCGGTCATTGATTGCATCAAGGGCGTGAGTGACCACTTATCCGTAGACACAAGTTCCTCGGTTGGGAATTCCTAGTACTCTAGCAAATTCACTTAGGGTGATGGTGTAGTCATTTTGGTTGATTCTAAAGCTAAGACAAAATTCATCATCATCTTCATCACTAAAACCGGTCACACTAGCATAGAATTCTAACACGAACCTAGGACAAATTGGTTCATCAATGTCAAGAAGACAATCGAATTGAATGGCGGCTAGTTCTTCACGAAGATTGGTATGCTCAAGGAAGGATGGGTGAATGGTTCTACCTCGTGGAAATACCTAGATTCTAGACCCCTAAATATTTCTACTTGTTCCTTGGTGAGTCCTTTGGTTTTGTGGTGTTTGGGAATGTAGTTAAGAGTGTCTTTGTGATCATAGAATCTTATGGCTACCATGGTTATTCCTAAGGACAAGAATTAACATGTTAAAAAAAATTAAGATAAATTTTAACGCTTTTGATTCTAGTGTGTGCCTATATGAAAACAATTTGAGTTGCGGTTATCTCGACTCATTTTATGCACAAAATGGTTTTAGTGGAGTGTTTGGCAAATACCATGAGATAACCCAAATGCTCCTAATTCAATGTGGCTACATTTGAATATACCCGGAGTGCATATTAGTTATGCAATACCTTTAGTATTCAAGAGCATGCAAGTGATGAAAATTCTAACGTTCTATTTGTATTAGCAATGAAAAATGTTTTCCTACAAGTGAGAAGCTTTTCAAAACTTTTGACATGGGGTGTTTGGTTGTTTGAATAAGGCCTTATATTTATTATCTATCAATTAGTGGGAAACATGATTTGTTTATGCAATATGATAATGTAGTACCTAATTTCAATGACTAGTTATGCAATTTGCCAATTGAATTCATATTTGGTATAAAAGCATACATAAAACCCCATGTAATGATTTGTGATAGTTTTGTGCATAAATAAGAATCCTAGACTCGTAATTAAGAGATGAAATGTAGTTAGGATACTTACAATGATGTTATCTTCAAGTGATTAGTGAGTGGGAAGATGACAATAATGAGCTTGGTTTAAGTTTTACACGCTTTGGTAAAGTGGGTTGTGAGGAAGAAGATGTTATGTATAAAGTCGTTTTGTTTCAGAGACACTGACGGACCGCACGGCACCAAATTTTGGTTCCGTCCGTGTTGTCGCTTTGTGCCGTACTACAGAGAGTATACAAGACAAAATTGTTTTGGTTTGACTATTCTAATGTTTTAGGCTATGTTTATCCTACATGTTTGGTTCCATTAACCCTAAACCAAGTCTAAGAAGATTAAAAGGTTCTCGCTTAAGAGGTTTAGTAAAGATGTCGGCAATGTTGTCTTCGGAGGATACTTTCTCGATTGAAATGTTTCCTTTTGAACATTGTCGCAAGAAAGTGATGACGGATTTCAATGTGCTTTGTACGAGCATGTTGAACGGGATTCTTGCTCGAGATCGATGGCTCCTTTGTTGTCGCAGTATCACAATGTCGTTGAGATGAATTCGTAGTCTACGAGAGCTTGCTTCATCCAAAGAGCTTGTTGACATGCTTTTCCTACCGAGACGATTCGCTTCAAGAGTAGAGATGGCTAAAGCCGCTTGCTTTTTTGCAAACCATGAGGTGAGACAATGTCCAACAAAAGTGCAAATACCACTTGTACTTTTTCTATCGACATAATCACCGGCATGATCCGAGTCGGCATACACTATGGTTTCTATACCCGCCCTTTGGGATACCATAATCCTAAACACGTTGTTCCCTTAATATATCTAAAATCCTTTTAATGCTTCTAAGTGTGATGCCTTTGGGTTTTCTTGAAAGCGAGCACATAGACAAACACTAAACATAATGTCGGGTCTACTAGCCGTAAGATAGAGTAGGCTACCAATCATTCCTCTATATTTAGTGTTATCTACGGATTCACCTTCTTCGTCCTTGGTGAGTTTAGTGTCCGAGGACATGGGTGTTTTAGTTGGTTTGGAATCTTCAAGACCAAATTTCTTAAGCATGTCTTTTATATATTTAGATTGGTTAAAGAAAATACCATCATCTAGTTGTTTGATTTGAAGTCCTAGAAAGAAGTTTAACTCACCCATCATACTCATTTCAAACTCGTCATGCATGATTTTAGAGAAATCATCACATAGCTCTTGACAAGTTGATCCGAATATAATGTCATCAACGATATTTGAACAATAATAATTTGCGATTCCTTTTCTTAGTAAAAGAGTATTATCTACTAATCCCATAGTATATTTGTTATCAATAAGAAAAGTCTTAAGACGGTCGTATCAAGCTTTAGGTGCTTGTTTAAGGTCAGATAATGCTTTCTTGAGTTTGAAGACATAATGTGGTTTCTCAAAGTCGGTAAAACCGGAGGTTGAGCAACATACACTTCTTCGTTAATAAACCCATTAAGGAAAGCACTTTTAACATCCATTTGAAATAATTTAAAATCATAAGCACATGCATAAGCAAGTAATATTCTAATAGATTCAAGTCTAGCTACCGTGCATAAGTTTCATCATAGTCAATTCCTTCTTGTTGATTATAACCTTGTGCAACAAGCCTAGCTTTGTTTCTAGATACTACACCATTTTCGCCCATTTTGTTTCGAAGACCCATTTTGTTCCAATTATAGTTTGATCTTTGGGTTTTGGAACTAGTTTCAAACATCATTTCTAACGAATTGGTTTAATTCTTCTTGCATGGCAATTACCCATGATTCATCTTTTATTGCTTCATTTATGGTTTTTGGTTCAATGGTGGATACAAAACAAAATGATTACTTTGATTTTGAGCTTGTGATCTTAAGGTTCTTTGATTAAGTTTTCCTATGACCTTTCTAATGGATGACTTTTAGATTCTTTTATGTTGACAATTTCCTTATTTAATGGTTCATCTTCCTTGTTATTATTAATTTGACTTTCAATTATTTGACTTTCAACTAAGTCATCATCTACCAAAGGTGATGTCTTAGAGGGAGGTGGACTTTCGTCAAATGTTATGTTCAACGATTCCTCGACTATCATTGTTTCTTTATTTAGGACAATGTAAGCTTTACTAGTTTGAGAGTAACCAAGAAATACACCTTCATAAGACTTTGGGTCAAACTTGGTGAGATAATCCTTAGTATTAAGAATAAAACATTTACAACCAAAGACTTTAAAATATCCTAATGTTGGCTTTTTACCTTTATAAAGTTCATATGGTGTTTTGTTTAGGAAAGGACGATTAGGACTCTATTTAAAATATATGTAGAAGTGTCAATCAAGCTACACCAAAACTTTTGAGGAATGTTTTGTTCATTAAGCATTGTTCTACTCATTTCTTGAATTGTTCTATTTTTACGCTCTACTACTCCATTTGATTGAGGTGTTCGTGAGCGGAAAAGTTATGTGTTATACCATTTGTATCACAAAAGTTTCCAAATTGAGTTTCGTTGTCAAATTCACGACCATGATCCGCTCGGATCGACACAATTTTGACACCTAGAAGATTTTGAATTTTCTTGCTAAGTATTTCAAATTTATCAAAAGCTTCATTTTTGGTTTTCAAAATAACGCCCAAGTAAACCTTGAGTAATCATCTACTATGACCAAAGTGTATAAGTTGCCTCCATAGCTTCTTATAGCGGATGGTCCAAACAAATCCATATGTAATAATTCTAGACACTTAGATGTGGACACCATATTTTTAGATTTGTGACTACTATGTGTTTGTTTACCAATTTTGCAAGCGCCGCAAAAGTGTTGGTCATATTTTAGTTTTGGTAAATTCCTAACCAACTCTTTTGAAGATAGGTTTTGTATAAGTCTCATATTAGCGTGACCTAAGCGCCTATGCCAAAGAGATGAGCTATCGCCTAAAGTTGTTAAGCAAAGTTTGTCATTATATGTTTTATCTATTTTCATGACGATATGTTATTTTTCCTAACTCCTTTAGCTATGGTGATACCATCTTTTAGTATTTTACTACCATTTTCATCAAATAGTACTTTATACTTTTTATCACATAATTGGCTAATACTAAGTAGATTAAATCCTAACCTATCCACATGAGCAACATTTTCAATAGTTAGAGAGTTATGAGCAATCGTACTTTGCCAATGATTTTGCTTTTGAGATTGCTACCGAAGTGACATTACCTCCGCCATACTCTTGGTATGATGAGAAGAGACTTTGTTGCCCGTCATGTGTCGTGAGCATCCACTATCTTTTATCCATTCATCAGGTTCCAATCCAACTTTTAGGCATACCTAAGAAGCAAATAACTCAAACATTTGGTCCCCAATATCTCATGGGTCCGTTTGGGTTAAACATACCATTTATTTGATTCATGTATGGAAATGATGGGTAAGGGTTCCATGGCATGTAATCTGGAGTTTGATATGGTCTAGGAAAGTTTTGATTCCAACCGTTGTGTTGGTGGTTAGGTTGAACGTTGTGGTTGCTCTTAGGAAAGGGGCGTTTGGCAAAAGAAGTTTTATATCGTTGATGAGTAGTTTTTGATCTAAATTCATTTTTAACAAGTCCTACTCCTGATATAATGGCTGGTTTTAGTTTAACATTATCATTGGTTTTCTTTGTTACTTTAACAAATTCAAGACGGTCCAGATTGCGAACATTCTGTTTCATCAAGTACCATGGTACCATTTTAGACAACGGACGGAACCCTTATTTTGGTTCCGTCTCGTCCGTGGCTGCATCGCAGCAATTTTGATGTAATGTTCGTCCTTTTCGCCGCTTTGTTTTGACTCTTTGAATTAATACTTCATTAAAACCTAGCCCATTCATGTCTCCCGGTGTTTTATGGATTTTAACTATTTCATCGGCAAGAGCGATGTTTTTGTTAAACCTTTAAACTTAGAATTATTTTCTATTAAAACTTCTTGTGTGAGCTTTAGTTTTTCTATTTCAAGATTAAGCTCTTGACATGATTTACAATCATCGCTATTTGCTTTTCCTTTTCAAGACGCTTTGCTTTTTCTTTTAACTCATATACCTCATTTTCCAAAACTCCTTTTGGTTTTTAGAAATTTATTTTAGTTATGATTTTTAGACTTAGCTCACACAATTGATTATATTGTTTTTGCAAGGTGTCATCATCTATAGAAGAATAAGAAGAGTCGGAAAGTACCTCATTTGACTCATGTGCCATTAGAGCGATCTCTTCCTTGCTTGATTCTTCATCGCCTTCACTATCACCCAAGCACCACTTACAAAAGCTCGCTGAGTTTTGTTTTAGGTGGCTTGGGACATTCTCCTATGAGATGACTTGCATCACCACATCTAAAACACTTTCTTTCACCTTTAATCTTCTTATCATCCCGATCTTTTCGAATGGCTTTTTTCTTCTCGAGGTTGTCTTACAAACTTTCCTCTTCTTCTAAAGAACTTCTTGAAATCTCTAACGCCATGGCATACTCCTCATCTTCACTATCGGAACAAGATTCACCATCATCGCTGATTCCGCCTTTGCTTTAAGAGCAACGGATTTGATCTTCTCCTTTCTTCCTTTGATGATCTCCGAATCTTTCTCCATTATCATTTCGTGAACTTTGAGGTTGCCAATTAGCTCGCCTAGTGACATTATTGAGAGATCTTTGATTCTTCAATAGCGGTCACTTTAGCTCTCCATTTGGGATGGAGTGCTCTAAGAAATTTCCGACAAAGTTCTTACTACGAAAAGATTCATCAAGTGCTTTAAGTGATGTAATGATAGTGTTAAACGAGCAAAGCCACAATCAATGGTTTCATCTTCGTGGATAACAAATTGTTCATATTGTTGAACAAGAAGATCAATTTTGTTATCCTTGACTTGTGAATTACCTTGATGTGTAACAATTAAAGATTCCCAAATATCTTTGGCGGTTTCACACATAAAAATTCTTTCATATTCTTTTCTAGGTAAAGCATTATAAAGCATCATTTTAGCTTCATTATTTTTAGCAACTAATTTCTTTTGTTCATCAACGGAAATATCCTTTGTTGTAGAACTAAAATCTCCTTTAACAATAATAAACCAAAGATCTATATCTTTTGATTTTACATATGTTTCAAACGGTTTTTCCAATAGATAAATCCATTGGTTTCAAAGAGTGGTGGTCTTTGCATAGATTGCCCTTCTTTAAAGTTTTCGTAATCCATGGATCGCTTCAAGTTTATAAAATACAAGTTATTTTAGAAATTCTTGAGCAACGAGGCTCGTACCAATTGTAGAAAACTAGAAGGGGGTTGAATAGTTTACCGATTAAAATCTTTGTTTTGAAACTTATTGAAAGATCAATTGATATTGATCTTAAGTATGTTAATGAAATATGCAAGCAATATGTAATAAGTAAATAAGGAAAGAAATGATCAAACCACAACAAGTTGTTTATAGTGGTTCGCCTACAAGGACTCTTTTTCCTTGCCCTACTCCACTCCCCGAGTCTCACACTCGAGAGTTTAACTTCACTAGTCAACAAGCTCCTTTCACCGCGGAGAAAACCTTTACACTTCGCTTACACTATTTCCGACACTAAGCTAGATGTCGAGTTCTTTCCAAGGGTACAACTACTCCCACACACAATGTATTTTGAGGACTAAAATACTAACCACTCACACTCACAAGATTATGATGGTTTGATACAACAATGAAGTATGAATCAACACTAGATCATACAACACTAAACAAACAAGACTTCCAACTTCTCGTTGAAGCTTGAATATGACTTGATCTTCTTTGCTACAAAAGAGATCACTAATATGATATGAAACCGAATTAGAAAGGTTGAGAGAAGATATGTATGAGAGTATGTTAGAAAGGGATGAGAAACTACTTGGCTTGGCATTGCTATTTATAGCCAATTGACAGAGCGCCTGACGGACCGCGGACCCTTAAAAGGGTTCCGCCTGTACCAAATTGGTACCGCCATCGACAAATAAGATATCAAATCTTGCCTAAAGTCAACTCTATCTAAGTAAGATTGTGCAAGATATGAAGAGTACAAATCTTCACAAAATATCTAATGGAATCTTCCAATGATCTCCATGATGTAATACATGATGTCAAATGTTGTATTACTATTAATAGAAATATGCAATGCTTAAGTAGTGTTTGGTTTTAAGAACCTAACACATTCTACAAACTACTATCATACATAATGATTAGAGTCATATCAAGATGTTACTAATCATAAATGTAAATGCTTGAATGATGAATATATTGTTTGAGAAAGCTTGTTTTAATATCTAATAAACTTGACAAGCTTTAAGCTTTTATAAATTAAATTTACTTTTGTCGTTAACAAAACTTAGGCAAAGATCAAAAATATAAATAACGCTTAATGACGATATTTGTATTAACACGCACATCTCCACAAATGTTCCTTGTATGCTTTAGCATTCCATTGCAATTTCATATTATCATGGATGTGCTTCAAACAATATCGTGTTCAAAGACTAGGAATACTTCGCTAACTGGAATGATACCTGCACAAATAAACATAAATTCCTTACTAATACAATTTGCATATAAGGAAAATACAAGTCATTCTAATCAACAAAATGGTAACATCACCTTTGCCTCGTCACGATAAAAGTGTAGTTTGAGTTTCGTTGCAAGTCAAGATCATCTCTTAGACATTCAAGAAACCAAATCCATGAGTCTTTGCTTTCACCTCTGCAACAGCGTATGCTGTGGTATATTCCATTGTTGTCGTTTATACCGATCCGCCGGTCGGCCAGAAAAGGACCCTCATAAAAGCACCATCTAACCCCAACAACTCTCTTTGACAAGCTTTGTATCCTTCCTTCAATGCGCCTAAGCATACATACATTCTCTTGAAAACTCGGTTGGACTTGTTGCATCCGCTGCGGTTTGTACACTTATCCTAACTGTTGTATCTGGGTTAGTTTTCGCAACTCTACAACATAGTCTCTTAAAAGGCGTCTTCACGCTTATGGTCACCCCTAATCTCATTTTCGCCTTGTTTTTTGCCCTTAACGCTTTTGCATAGACACCGAACTTCAAACTGCTTCTCGAAATGATCTTGAATAATACGATTGGAATATCCGGATTGACTTGAACTTGGTCAACTATTTGCTTGAAAGAAACTTGTAGTCACAAGCTTTAATGTCTCTTGATTGCAAACATCCGTGTTCATCCTTGAAAGTTCGAACAATCCATACATCTTTATCTCGTATTTTGGCTACATACAACAACCATGGACACTCACATTACTTGCTCCTTGCGCTTTCAAATACACATCCCTACCGAGGCCTCTAGTTATCGGACCATTTTTCCTCTTTGGGACTTTCCTCACTCGAACCTTCGTTATTCCACAAACAGTATTTGTCCGAGACACCTAACCCTAATTCTCTGTTTGTCATTCTTAATTAGTTGTAATTTCCTCCTAGTCTTTATTGAAAGCATGTAGATCCTATCTTTCACTTCTTTTGCGCTTACAAAACTTTGACCACGTAAAAATATATTTCGTCCTCTGTTTGTCTTTGCCTCACTTAACTTTTGTTTCTTGTATGCCCTCAATTTGTTCCTCCTAATAACATACTCATCCTCATTCTCGTAACCACTTGCAAAATCATTATCATCTAACAAATCCAACTCATTTTTCTTAAAAATCATGTGGTAGCTGGTGGTGGTACCTATAGATGGTAAATCAGTAGTCTCGGTCACTTTGAACAGATTAACATCAAAATCGTGCTCCTCAAAAGTATTAGCCTCATCGACAACCGTGTTTCCATCACCATTGTTCTCAATATCATCATCGTCACTCATATAGGTGTCTCGTGTCACTCACATTCTCATCACTTACGACTTCATCGATTTCACTAACTCGCATGATTTGCCTTTTGGATATGATCCACGGATTACATGTTTCCTCCTCATGATGACCAAACTCTTGATCATTTTGAGATACCTCTTCGTGACTATCTATTTGGATATGCTCAATATGTTTATCTATATGCTTGTTGACATCACCGCAACATCTTCGATGATGATGACCTCTACAAATTGGAAACAAGGGTTGTGTTTCGGCATCCGACTAGATTGTACCAAAGTATTGACTTCCAAAGGTTGATCTCAGAACCTCACATAAGTCCTCTACCACGCACTTATTAACAATGTTTTCTAAGAACAATTTCTTTGAGCAATATGGAACAATAGCAAGAGTCGCTTTTTCTTTGTTGCATCCACATCAAGAATAATCGTCCTAATTGACTTTGGTGACATTTGATCAACGCCTAATGTTGTCTTACCATTTTCAACATAAACCTCTATCATCTTATGGTCATCAACAAGATCTTTTAATATTTCTAAATTAGCACTCTCACTTAAGCTATACAAACCATCATCTAAATTACTACCGTGCTTAACAAAGTAATAGTAATTTTTGAACCCACTCATAACCCAATTCATACATAAGCACATCCAACTCTTCAACCGACACACTATCAACATCAACCAAATCAACTAAACTTTCCATACCTCCAACGATATTCTACTGTGCCAAGATTTAAAGACACCATTGTGATGAACCCTCATACTAAACATTTTAGATCTACCACCTGAAAACATGTCAATATATGTTTGAAGCATTCTATAAACTTTGTAAAACCCCTTTTATCACAAATACCTTATCACTTTACCAAGCAAACCCAACACAAACCAAACACAAATATGTTATGCGTATAGAAAGATAAAGTAAAGAACTTGGTGACTTGAATGATAAATTCGTATGTATGTTTAGAGAGGTAGAGAGAAGAAAGATGAAACAATAAGTTGTATATTGCTTCAAGGAAAACACACACACACACACACTCAAGCACACCCCTCAAATGACAACTTATTGTTTCATCTTTCTTCTCTCTACCTCTCTAAACATACATACGAATTTATCATTCAAGTCACCAAGTTCTTTACTTTATCTTTCTATACGCATAACATATTTGTGTTTGGTTTGTGTTGGGTTTGCTTGGTAAAGTGATAAGGTATTTGTGATAAAAGGGGTTTTACAAAAAAAAACATTACCGTATTTCTTCTTAGCGGAGTCGTATAGGACGGTATCATCAACTGGATAACCTGACTGTCTTCTTACTTTCCATAGGGTAAACTCCATGCCTTTGGTTTTATGATCGATAAACAGGGGTTTTGTGACATGCAATTAGGGTTTGTGAATTCTGATAATTAATGTAACGAAAGTTCTGGGACGATTGATAATACAGACTATGTGTTTATTGGGGCGGGAAGAGGGTTACATTACCTGTGCCAATAATTAAGAAATTTTTAATTAAAATATGGAAATGTCAAAATTACCCTTGGACTAAAGACAAATGTAACGCCTTGAGATGTCCTTGACTAACGGCAAATGGTCAAAGGGACTTGTAGCGAGTGAAAACCTTGAAATAGGGACCCCCGACGATGAATATGCCCGGTTTCGTCCCATCGCGATCCTCCACTACAAGTATAGGGACCAACGGTGTATTTTAGTCTTTACATTATTATAGAACATTATAAAAGGCTTTCTTAGATTGGGTATCCTTAAGGCCGACAACATCAATCTACATAAGCTTCAATGATGGATTCGATTGCAGGAATGTTGATGACATTATAGCGAGAAAAGCCTGCATCACTCAATATCTTCTTCCATTCGACTTCAGTCCTTTCTTTCCCACTCCCGACGCATGACAGCATAATTAGATCGTGAACAATACGTATATCTTCAAAAATACCATCTCCTCCTGGTCGCAGTATAATATCTACAATAATAACTTTCCCGGTCTTTTTTGGAATGGCATCCCGACAATTTTTAAGTATCTGAATGCACTCATCATCGCCCCAGTTATGCAATACTGACTGTGATACACAAATTTATATCAAAATTGCACAATAATTTATTCATTTTTCATATGGGCAATTTCTTTATGTTAACAAAACTCTAGTATTTTACTTTCACATACACCGGTTAATATTTAATAATGGGTTTTTACTCAACATAGCCTTAAGAGTGATGTTTAACAATAAAAAACAAGCTTATTACATCAAAATGGTTCAGACGGTTATCATCAAGTTGGTTGGTGATTATCAGCCAAGTACAGCATAATTATGTATGTCCTAATCTTTTTGAAGGATAGTACTTACAAAGTCCTCTAAAATATGTGTGTTGGATTATCGGTAGAATTAACTTGCATATATAAAAGATACAGTAATCAACTTCGATCAAATTTCTATTTCGGACAGCATATTACTTTATCGTATACTTTAAGTGCCCCGCCCGGATTTGAGAATTTGAGGGAAATTTGAACAAAATTATTGAAACATTTTTGGGTAATTATTGTTGTAAGGAGTAGTACCTTCAAAAATATAAAATCTCCGGATGGGATAGCTTTAAACATATCACCTTCAACGTGTGTAACTCCTTTATATGTTGGTGCCGTAGAAATAGCACGAGGCATGTCCAAATTGATACCTTTAAGATGTGGGTATGCATTAACAATCTCATTTATTGCGGCCCCAATACCGCCACCAACGTCGACCAATGTTCCGTTCAACTCATCGAATCTATAGTCCGACATAATTGCATCCATGCTAAGCCTTGTTCTACATGCCATTGCTTCATTGACGATGTTGTTAGCTTGTGGGTTGATAGAAAGGAAACCCCAAAAATCGACTCCAAATGTCTTCACCATTATTGTACCACCTTCTGCAATTGATTTATTGAGGTTAAAAAAAGGGGAGAACAGAAGTAAGTCTGTAACCATCATTGCTAATGGTGCAATGGTGGTCCTGGGAATATGTACAAGCCACTTAGAACACATGTTTAGGGAATAAAGTGGTTCTACGCTGTCTGGTTGATGGACTAGATCGAACATTTGTCTGTGGACCATGAACATCATAAGGCGTGAGAGGCCATCGATGTTTAATGATGGAGAGTTAATCTCACGAGCGATTTGAGACAAAGTGATCGGACCATCATGATTGTTAATAATATCGGCAATGTTGAGCTCTAAAGCACATCTTATTGCGACACCATCCATACAACCATACAGAAGCTGCAATATCTTTGCAAGGCCTTCGAACGTTGTATTGTCTTGTGTTCTAGTAAATGCATCCATATCTGTATGTAGTTAGTACTTAGTAAGGTAGGAAACAACAAAGTTGATGCATATATGATACCTTAAAGCAATGGGGGATAACTATACTTTATATAGGCATTTCAACGTGGTAGTTGTTGAAATTGTTAATAACTAAAGTATATTCACCCGTGCGTTCAACGAGGCTATAGAAAATACAGGCCGGTTTATCAAAGAAAGTAAAATTCTCACCTGAGTGAAACTTAATATATAATTTCATTTCAAAGAAATAAAAGAGGTGCACCAAGTTTGATTTTCCTGGCATTTTAACCTTTTGAGGAATATATAATTCACGTCGAATGGGTTCGGATCAAACTGTTTAATATCACTAATTGATTTAGTTTTATATATGCAAGGAGTCTTTCATATGCCTTTTCATGTAAATATCATGTTTTTCAAGTTTGCTGTATAAAGATTATGACTCATTAATGAACATGCTGCTTTTCTATATTACTTTTACGACTTTCTGTTTTGTAATTGCGTTTTAATAAAATATGTTCAATTTTTTTTATAAGTTCTTTGTTATCCACTTAATCTTTAGTCTTTTCTTGAACTGATATTTTATTATCTAATTTAATAGATAAACGGACCACTAGCTAGCAGAGATTGAACTATTGGGCATAAATTGAGCCCCAGCAAACATTGCATTCATTACATTCTTTTTCTCAGATATTTGGATCCCAACTAAATTCTAACGGTAATGACTTGAAGGAGCAGTCAAATAGCCACGACTGTTAGGCTGAATTAACAGACTCGCGAATGCTTCAATTCAAATAAAACGTTTAGCTGGGAAATCTTTATGTGTTTGAATTGACATTTATGATCACATGCGAGAAAAATTCAATATAAATCTCAAAAATTTTAAAAAGGAACAAATTCTTGTCATTTACTTTTTCATCAAACAAAAAAAAACTCACTTTCAATTTTTTTTTAAATTAAATATCTCTCGTCAATAGTTACACGAAAATAATCATATCATCGCGACGAAAATTAAATCAGCTTTCTATAGAGGGACACTTCTATATACTTTCAACGAACTTTTTATTCGAATTTTTTCGTGAGTGTTGAAATATACGTCAGGAATAATCACATCCATTTGTGATTTATGAAATCATATGTGATTTATGAAATCACACGTGATTTATAAAATAACGAATCACATGTGATTTTTCTAAACGTAAAGTTTAACACCAAAACAAAACTTAAAAAAAATGTTCGTCGAAAGTATATTAAAGTGTCCGTCTATTGAAAGATAAAAAGATTCTTATCGCGATGTTGTAGTTTTTGTCGCTTAACGATTTACTATTTCCAAGATATTTTATTTATTTATTTTTTAAAAAAATATGAATAGCGCTTTCCTTAATTTTGAAAAAAATTAGTAGCCAAGATTTGTTCATTGAATTTTAGAGAATTTGAGATGTATATTAAACTCGGATCATCTTTTCATTAATTGATATTCTTTAGAAAGTCTTATTATCTATATATACTATAAAGCAAGACACTTTCTTGCAACATTAATTGCTAACTTTCGCAAGTTGGCAAAAATAGCCCCTAAAGTTTAGGTGTCGTTGCAAAATAAGTCCTGTAGCATTAATTGCTATCTATAGCAATTTGGCAAAAATAGTCCCTAAGGTTTAAGTGTCCTTGCAAAGTAAGTCCATTATAGCCACGAAAAATAGTCCCTAAGGTTTGAATTGTCTTTGCAATGTAGGTCCTTCAAGGACTAGCCAAATAAATAGACAAACAAATTTTCCGGTCATTCATCTGTTCCAAATTCACGTCTACAAAAACAATCCCGCTGCATCGCGCGGGTTTCCACACTCGTTATTACTATATATACTATAGAGAGCAAGACACATTATTTGCAACATTAATTGCTATCTATAGATTTTGCAAAAATATAATAGTCCTGGGTTTAAGTGTCATTCTGAAGTAAGTTCTCAGAAGATTAATTGTTATCTATAGCAATTTGGCAAAAATAGTCCCTAAGGTTTAAGTGTCGTTGCAAAGTAAGTCCTCAGAGAATTATTTGCTAACTATAGCAATTTGGCAAAAATAGTCCCTAAGGTTTAAGTGTCGTTACAAAGTAAGTCCTTTGTAGCCACGAAAATAGTCCCTAAGGTTTGAATTGTATTTGCAAAGTAGGTCCTTCAGGACTAACCAAATAAAGTTTGTAGCATTAATTGCTATCTATAGCAATTTGGCAAAATAGTCCCTAAGGTTTAAGTGTCCTGCAAAGTAAGTCCTTTGTAGACACGAAAAATAGTCCCTAAGGTTTGAATTGGCTTTGCAACGTAGGTCCTTCAGGACTAACCAAATAAATAGACAAACAAATTTTCCTATCCATTCATCGCCCAAATTCACCTCTATTAAAGCAATCCACCGCATCGCGCGGCTTCACACTCGTTATATATATATACTAAACATGGGAAGAAAACAGAACAAGTCAATATTAAATGCAAACTTTCAACTTGGCGAAATAGTCCCGATGTTTAAGTGGCGTTACAAAATTAGTCCCGGCATTAATTGCTATCTATAGCAATCGGCAAAAATAGTCCCTAAGGTTTAAGGGCGTTGCAAGGTAAGTCTGTGAAACATCAATTGCAAACTTTCCCAAGTTGGCGTAAATAGTCCATGATGTTTAAGTGGCACGCAAAATAAGTCCTACAAAGATTAATTGCTATCTATAGCAATCTGCAAAAATAGTCCCTGGGTTTAAGCGGCGTTGCAGTAAGTCCTCAGAATTAATTGCTAACTATAGCAACTTGGCAAAATTAGTCCCTAAAGTTTAAGTGTCGCTACAAAGTAGTTCTTCAGTTCAATCCGTCCATTGCGTCGCGGCCCACACTCGTTAGTTACTAATAGCGACTTCGCGCTAGGTTATACATCCACTAGGCAAGATAAAAAAAACAAGCTGTACAATGGCTTCGGAACATTTAGTGTGAGGGTTGCAAGTAACATCGATTTAGTCAACAAAGCTGGAGTGTGTTGGGTCCGATACAGGGCTTTGTATGGAACAGATTCAAGCACCAAATGCACCATTTGTTGATGTACAAGCAGGTGAAAGAAAAAAATTAAGGTACTTTTCTTTGTAGTACATTGTGGGTGCACATGATTTATCATTTGGCATGATGTCGTAATGTGTATAGGTTTATCATAGAGTTATCTTCACCATGGTATCTGTGATCGGGTATGCGAAATCACCCGACCCGATAACAACCCGAACCCGATAACTCGATTTTTATCGGGTCGGGTTATGGTCAACTTTCTAGTAGAAACCCGACTCAACCCGACCCAACAAACCGAATTCGATAACACCCCTAATTGTCATTATAAGATTTATAAGCTTTCAGTTTTATTTGAGTTTCTATAAACAGTTTATGTAAGTTTTAAGGTATGGAAAATCGATGAAACCCTCGCTTTTAAATTTTGGAGATTTTTCCATCCCTGCATTAAGTTGGGTAATTGAGCAGCAGAATTTACATGTGATTATTATCTTGATAATGTTATAAATGCAGTTCGTTGTGAGCAGCAACCAGTGATGAAGTATTGTTGGACCACAAATTCCTCAACGTTAGTTTCCTTTCCCTCATACATTGCAACATAGTCAAGTTTTGTTTCATTTGAGTTAGAGATAATACTTTTGGTCCGATAACTTATGACTGGGTCAAGACGAGTTATTACTTTTTATTTGGGTCAAATGAGTAAAATGAAAAAGTTTGTATGCGGGGGAAAATCAGCCAAACATGTCAATCGGGTTTTAAAAAAAATGATCGATGTGTATATTTTACATCGCTTGTTCTTATACAAACTACGGAGGAAAAACCTCTTGGGTCGACGTAACCCGAACCAAACCATTTCAACCCGTACAAAAAATATGTTATGAGATATCACCTATTTTTATTTATAAATGGTTAAATTTTGTTTCAAAAGAGTCATATGTATGCTGAGCCAACAACACGTTTTTGAACAATTAGTTTTTTGTTTATTACTACGTACATTGTTTTATATTAATTTCCATGAGCATTCTATACATGTCTTTCTGTCTTGCCTAGCAACTCAACTGTTCACAAGACGGTTATTTTCGCGGTAAGGAAAACACCATGTCCATCCTTCATAATCGGATTCCATGCTGTGTTGAACTTACTAATTTTATAAATAAGTTTGATCTTAGCGTGTTTCTTTTGGTGTATAGGATTTCCGTAGACGCAATAGAAGTTTAAATACTGCATACAGTCAAACGCAAGTTGATATTAATAGATAACATGGAGAAAGTGCATAGAGTTGCAAGGGACAATTTATTGAGTGGATCGGTTCCTCTTATATCTATTTATATTAGATACAAGACATATGAAAATCTACGAGATAACAATATGATAATGGGGTGATATTATGTTCGAAGTTGTATATGGGTTGGATTTGGTTATGTCGCTCCGCCGATGTCTTTTCTGGTATATGTTGACCAGAAGTTGTACAAAGGATTTGGGGTGCGTTTTAGCGTAAGTTATACCATTAATGAATCAAACAGATTTTGATTTTGTTCTTTTTTGTCATAACCACATAAATAAGGGCATGTCAATAGGTTAGAAGCTTATGCCCATAGCGGAGCGCGGACTTGACAATACTCGTTAACAACATATAGAGGAAGGGAAGTACACCGAGCTTGATTGTTATGTTTAAGAAAAGTCAGTTCATGATCCCACGGCACATAAATAGAATTTAGCTACCTCTATATATTTCTAGTAATACAAAGAATTGTCAGACTTTTTCATAAACAACTGTCTATTCAATTGGAATATGTCAAACATAACCGGCATAAAATAAATCTCAATTACCCAACTTAATGCAGGGATGGAAAAATCTCCAAAATTTAAAAGCGAGGGTTTCATCGATTTTCCATACCTTAAAACTTACATAAACTGTTTATAGAAACTCAAATAAAACTGAAAGCTTATAAATCTTATAATGACAATTAGGGGTGTTATCGGGTCGGTTTGTTGGGTCGGGTTGAGTCGGGTTTTCTACTAGAGAAAGTTGACCACAACCCGACCCGATAAGAAATCGGGTTATCGGGTTCGGGTTGTTATCGGGTCGGGTGATTTCGCATACCCGATCACAGATACCATGGTGAAGATAACTCTATGATAAACCTACACACATTACGACATCATGCCAAATGATAAATCATGTGCACCCACAATGTACTACAAAGAAAAGTACCTTAATTTTTTTCTTTCACCTGCTTGTACATCAACAAATGGTGCATTTGGTGCTTGAATCTGTTCCATACAAAGCCCTGTATCGGACCCAACACACTCCAGCTTTGTTGACTAAATCGATGTTACTTGCAACCCTCACACTAAATGTTCCGAAGCCATTGTACAGCTTGTTTTTTATCTTGCCTAGTGGATGTATAACCTAGCGAAGTCGCTATTAGTAACTAACGAATGTGAACCCGCGCTGACGCAATGGACGGCTTCAAGGACTTACTTTGTAATGACACTTAAACTTTAGGGACTAATTTTGCCAAGTTGCTATAGTTAGCAATTAATTCTACAGACTTACTTGCAACGCCGCTTAAACCTGGTGACTATTTTTTGCCGATTCTATAGATAGCAATTAACGTCAGAGGACTTATTTTGCAGTACCACTTAAACATCGTGACTATTTCGCCAACTTGGGAAAGTTTGCAATTGATGTTTGCTTCTGGACTTACCTTGCAACGCCTTAAACCTTAGGGACTATTTTTGCCGATTGCTATAGATAGCAATTAATGCCGCAGGACTAATTTTGTAACGCCACTTAAATATCAGGGACTATTTCTGCCAAGTTAAGAAAGTTTGCATTTAATATTGACTTGTTACTGTTTTCTTCCCCCATGTTTAGTATATATATATATAATATAATTAACCATCCTTGATATTTACTTGGTGATTTTTTTTAGGCCTCATTCTTTGGAAGACTATCGAAATGTTAATAATGCAACGTCTTTTACTTATTTTCAAATTATGACGCATCATCATATATAAAGTATATGGAACAATGTAAAAAAACAATTGATCAATGAAACATGAGATAAATCAGATATCGCCTTAGAAAAAATGTAAGCAAAACAAATCAGTATGAAATTACCTCCAGCACCGATATGCTACTTGGTTGTAATGGACCACCGCACCATAATTCCAAATAAGGCCTGCATATTTCACAACATGTGCAACATTAAACATGAGAAACTGTAATAAAGTGTTAAATAAGAAAAAGAAAAAAAAAATCACGATATATTCCAAAAACTGAGCTAACAAAATACACAGTTGTTAGTTGTGTACGGTATCTCAACATGCTGCATAATTAAATCTTTTTTACATAAACATGCTGCATAGTTGATTAGTGAAGTTTGGGGCCTATTAAATCTTGGACTACAATCTATGGTTAAAAGGCAAGAGTTTATATGTGCAACCCTTTTTCTCTTGAATGAAAACATATAGTAAAAAAAACCAGGAGACAAAGGCAATGGTACACAAAACAACAAAAAGCATAATCCCAACAGGTGGTTAACACCAATGTGATATCCGTATAAGAGATAGGGTTATCAGGTTGCAGGTCCAAACGGGTTGTTAGCGAGATGCTACGATAATCTGTGAATAAAAGTGCAGCACTCTTACAGATAAAAGAAATAGAATTAAGCTTAAGTTAATATAAAAAAAGAATAGCAGTACGCTTAGAAAAACAGGTGCAATACGTTTTAAAAGATAAGAGAAAGGGCACTAAGGTAAGGAAAGTGTGATAGGTTTCAAAAGATAAGAGAAAGGGCAGTAAGCTAAAATTAATAAGGTTTTCTCTCTTGAGTTTACTCAACGAGGGCGACTCTTAACTCATATGTACGCGGCCTAACCAAGATATACCCGTGACCATTTCCCTTGGCACCTCAAATGTGTACCTAATGAGTTTTGAACTCTGGACCTCTTGTGAGAATGTTAGATATCTTACCACTAGGCCATTTGTTAACTACACATGCCTTTTAGAAACATACTATTTGGTTGAAGTAAGCTAGTCGGTCAAAATATTATAAGTTTAATAAATATTTATAAAAAGAAGGGGCAATTGCATATTTATCATTTCAAAGCTTCATAATTACATATATATCCAACTAAAACTCATAATTACATATATATCATTTCTAAACTTTTTATATTCCATATATATCCAAATAACTAATTATAATATATACTAATTGGAGTTGGAGGGGGTATAGAAATACAATGTATAAATGAGTAGGTGTCATCATTTCATTGGTCATATACATGGTATAATACACATAAAACTTATTTGGCAGCAAACTATTGGCTGAATTGTGTTGCGGAAGTTACTGTTCATCCCCTTTCAATGTATTTACACAGTTGATATACGTATACTTTTGTTCCACCGCCTCCATTTATTTCTACTATAATCTAGACCTTTCTTTCAATCCTTTCATCCTCATAAACCAATTTCCCAGATCTTGCTTCTACTGCCTAATTAAATAAAAGAAACTACACATCAAGGTATAGTTGCTTTAATAATTTTTTTTGGGTAGTCCGACGGATCCCACAAATGATTTTCATCCGGATCATAAATCCAAGTTTACCCTAATTTTTTTATTTTATTTATCATAACTATTATATATGAATTGCTACCAAACCTTGCAATTAAATCAAATCAAATATTGAGTATCACTGTTTAGTTTCTAATATGATGTATTCCGAAACCCCTAATTTAGATCGGCTATTGTTTTTGCAGGTAATTGTGAATTTTCTTGATCGATATGGCTAAGACTTCGTTGAAATTGGAACACCCACTTGGTAATTTTTAATGTTTTTTCTTTTATATAGAAAACCTAATTTTTATAATTATTTGATTTGATGTGTTAAAGATCACTAATTTTTAATATTGTGTTATGTGATTCTTTTAATAAAACAGAAAAAGTTGTGTTATGTTGAATTGGAATTTAAATGCTGTAAAAGTATTGTATTTTTCTATAAATTATGTTGTGTTCTTGATATTGTGACAGTGGATAATGATATCTATATAATATAAAATTAAAATATAGTAGTTATATAATGTTGTAGTTGTTGTAGTTATATAATGTTGTGTTCTTGATATTATGTTGCATATCATGAGCTAGATGGTAGTACAAAGTGTTAGTTGATAGACTTTCGGAAAAATAAGAAACAAACAAAACGAGAGATCAAAAGTGTGGAAGCTGACTACATTTCAACGGTTAGATTTAAGAGTGGAGGATGTTCTCGAGTGTTCGAAGGGTGAAAACATTATAGGCAAAGGTGGGGCTGGGATTGTGTACCTAGGAACAATGGCAAATGGTATAAATGTAGCTATCAAACGGTTAATAGGTAGGAACCACGGGTTTGATGCTGAGATACAAACGTTAGGAAAAAAACCGTCACAGGAATATTGTGAGATTGTTGGGACCGTGAGAATGAATTGTTGATATATGAGTACATGGCTCATGGCAGTTTATGTGAGATTATGCATGCGTCAAAAGGGGTTTATTTGCAGTGGGAAACACGGTTGCTGTTTTTTGTCATTTTAGTTGTTATTCCTTTGATTTTGTCACCATTTATCAAGCCACTGATTATCCAAACAACATGAGTTGTTCTACTTTGAAATCGAACAATGATTAATACTTTATGTTTTTTCCTTTTCTTAATCCAGGTTATGACGAACCAAGAGGCAGTGAACATAGCGATAAAGATCTGGGACCCACAGAAGGTTGCCAAGGAACTAGCTACTGAAGCCTTGAATAAAGAAACCAAAGATGATATCTCAATCATTGTGGTTCGGTTTAATGGTTAAATTATTAAGAAGGCATTATCTTGGTTTTCGGCTTTGTTCTGCTACCTGTTTATCAATGGCATATGCAGCCTGTCTGATCAGGTCGGTTTTCTATCGTATTTGTGTTGCGGTTGCAGCCGTTGCCGCTATTTGACAGGCACGGCGAGGCAGCTGCTACCTTGGCGCGCTAGCCTGCTTCAGTTCATGGTTGCACCCAAGGTTGGTGCTGATGGTAAATTATTGTTTACTATGTGGCTCACCAACACCGTATTTTGGCTAGGCATTCACACCGAGAATGTGATTGCAGCCACGTCGGGTGCTTGGCGACGCTGTACTTAAGTTGTGGTCGAATTCGCGTGGCAAGTTATTACTATTTGCCAGTGTTTTGGTCGTATCTTAGTGGGCCAACTTAATATTGTTACAGCCATGTGTTTACGTTTCTAACGAATGCCGGTGTCTTGGCGGCCATAGTGAGGCATACTGCCACAACTTGAGTAAACGAAGTCCCCGCTGAAATAACAAGCATAGCTGCTGGGATTACCATATAACAGCAGGCTGTGATGAGTTTGCTGGGAGCTGGGATTAAAACTGAGATTATCCGCATCTTGGCGTGGCAGATCACTACACTTGCAGCCATGTCGGACATATCCTTTTTTCTGTCGCTTATCTCCCTCAGCCTGGCTTTGATCACGCTTTCATGATCTGATTTGAATGTATGTATTTGTAATGTATGCGAAAATTCTGGTGTCCATGTTGTGTGTGAACTAATTAGTATACAAAAAATATTAAAGAGGCAATGATGAGTAACCATGACATTGGTTGAAGCTGAGGCCGTCCAGATCTTGGCGGGCAACCTATTAGGTTTGCAGCCATGCCGGACGTGGCCATATTTGCTCCCTATCTGAGCCTCATAGTTAATTTGTTTATTTGTTGTATTACATAGAACTTCAGGTTTTTGGTTTTTATATGTTAAATAATGTAGTGAATTTATGGGATGCATTGTAGCTTTCATGATTTTTTTGGTGTCTTGCTTTTCTTTTTGTATAACGAACGTCGAAGATATCGGGTTTTGTTTTGTTTTAGTTTTAGGATGTGATAGTCACACGGACTCATGCTATAAGGTTGGTTTTGATTTGTAACATTTTTTTAACCTTTTGCATACTTATTTTATGTAAAGTTGTTTCTGTCTTTTTACGGAAATTCTTCATTTGCAGCTTTAGGTATCATTGGCAGCTTACACGTAGGAATATAAGTTGTATCTGATGCACACATACAACTCAGTTGTGTGTATAAGTTCTTAGGATATAAGAGTCGTGGTGTTCGTTATCAGGGTATTAGCACAATGTCACGGTTTAAGAACAAATGGTTGACACTTTTCTGCTTATATATGCAGGGTTTAAGGAGAAACAAAAATGGTGAACCAGGAGAGGGCCTCGAGCATGGAGATGTTGTGCGGTAATCGGGTAAGTGGGGTCTACTTTCGCGATTTAGATGCGGATAAATATAATTCAGTTGACAATGTTTCGGATTTTTTTGGGGACAAAAAAAAAACAATATTCAGTAAATTATGTTTGACGAGAAAATAAAGAATTTTGGATTGAAATCTTGCCTAAATCAGAAGTGATACATATATTTATTAGAACAGCATATAAGAAAGTTGCATTTATCTAGGAAAAAGAGTACGCATTTGTTAACTATAATCACCATATTCTACATCATTGTTGGTATTAATGTTGTTTCAGGTGTGAGGGCTTCTCAAACTACCCAAGAACATATGACTTCGTTCATGCTAATGGTTTATTCAGATTGTACCAGGAGAGGTGAGTCTCATCATTTTTATCGAGTTTTTGTATACTTATACATCCATTTAGGAAACCAGTCATTTTGAGTTTTATTTAACTGATTACGAGTAAGCGTGTCCAAAAAAAGTAATATTTTAAAGTCACCTAGAATATATGTGTCAACTATTAGCCACCTTTTAACTTAGGTAGTGTGTGCGGGTATGAGAATGTCGCAGCGACTTTCATTCCTGATATCATTGTTTTGTAACAAACTTTGAAATTGTATCCTGAATTAAATTTATGATGTAGAAGCTTTTATAACGTGCATAACCGCCATCTTTAACCTCCGAATTTGTGTACAAATAAATAGGTGTCAGCTAGAAGACATCCTTCTAGAGATGGACAGGATATTGAGGCCAGAAGGGTTGGTTATCATTCGTGATGAAGTAGATGTGTTGACAAAGGTGATGAAGATAGGCAGTGGCATGAAATGGGATATAAAACTAACAGATCACGAAGATGGACCCTTCGTCCTAAGATTGCTGATGTGAGGGAAAACATAGAAAAATGAGGTAAGTTTATTTGTCGGTATTAGTGTAGTTCACATGTTATATAAGATTTAGATTAGTGTAGTACAGTTATTGATGCCATACTTACAGTTATTGATGTAATTGAGAATTTGCGCTCCTCATCATCGTAAGACAGCTATAACCAATGCGGATTTGGAATCTAATTAAAAGGTCAAACCTGTGTGTCTATTATTGAGCAATATATCTATAATGTAAACATGAACCTACTATAGACAATCTTGATGAACACAAGCTAAATTGTTGCTATTAACACGAACCTAATGTTGCATTTGTTAACATTGTAGACCACCTATAAACTAGAATAATAGTTAAATATATTGTTACACTCTGTTCCCGAGTTTTAAGATGAAAGAAAAGAAGAGAAGAGACAAAATTAGATAGAAAAGAATAGGAGAGTAATGTAATTTATTTTTTTAAGTCGTATTCCCGAGTTGAGAGAGAAAAAAAGAGAAAACTGTTGATTTTACAATTTAACCCTTTGTTAGATACAAAATTAATTTTTTATTATAGGGCATTTAAGTCATTGTTTAATTGAAAAGTTTCCATATATACTTTCCTCCCAAATCATCCCACTTTTGGGAAGAAAGTTTTGGAGAGAAATATAACCAAATTTCCTCTCCTCTTATTCTCTCTTCTCTCCTAAAAAAACTTGGGAACACAAATTTATTTCATTTTCATCCTACTTCTTTTCTCTTCTTTCAAAATTAAAACTCGGGAACACAGTGTTAGTGTGTTGTGTTGCACAATGAGTCATTTGTCATGATAGTAATAACAGTAAAGAGTGTATTATTGACGTGTTGATCTTGAATGATTTAAGTATGGAAATCCAAACACCTCCTAAGCTTAAAGAATTCGTATATTTTCTGATTAGGTGGAAGATCAAAAAATATTATATGTTGGTTATGTTAATATGCGTATTGCTTCTGTAAGTCTTTGTTGTTGCACTTTTACTTGCTATCATTTTGCTATTGTAGTCCTCTTATGTAGTCTAAAATTATGTTCCTGTAGAGTGTAGAGTGTAGACTAAAACGTTTCCTATTGTATTTTTTGCTACTGACTTGAGCCCTGCTATAGAATGCACTAGGAAATAAACCTGGGCCAGCACAAATAAACTTTATAGTGGTACAAATATTGAAGGCCCGAGTTTATTTCCGGCTCGCACGGTTCGGTTCTGACAAAGACGGAATATACTCGACTAATAGACCGAAATCGAGGGAGACATTTCGGTTCGCTTTCAGTTCACAATATTTCCAAATATCGTGTTTTTGGTTCAGGTTTAATTTAGTCAGGTCGGTTCGGGTTGGACTTAAGCTCAATCCTACTTTTGTGTGTCAATCTATCATGTACCTCGCACAGGTTATTCATTTGTTTAGGCCGATACACGTCTTCTGTAATTGATCAATACAATGCATTTACCATACAATCTACTTCAGCCACTTTTTGCAAATTAACTATAAGGAAATATAGAAGTAAGCTTTTATTTGTGGATACCATATTCCCATATAGAAGTAACCTTTTATTTCAGAATTAAGATTGTTTTAACTAAATTTTAAATGCTTATCCAGGTCTATTTAATGCATTAGTATTCTACAGGATGTTGCTAAAGTGTCCGTGTTGTATCAAAAAGATCACGAGTTCCGTGACGTGGAATGGATGAAGGTTGGTGGTTAGAATGGGATGGTCAATATGCGTCAAGATGTTATACTGACTTCTCATAAGTTTTACGTTACAAAACTGATAGAACTGAGAACAACGACCAGATTCATGTTTATGTTTGTAATTTATATAATGTTATTTCGACTAATAAAATTACATCACATTTTGTAATTTTTCACGTATGAATACATATGAACTAATATATATTGTAACTTCACCTCTGAACTAATAATTTCATCTAAGTAAACTCAACGTTAACAAATTTTAAACTCAAATGAATCCGAATGCGAATATAAATGTTGACACATACTTAAATCGCGACTAAATACAAACCTTTTTACCTTCATATATTTACAAACAAAGATATTGCATCTACACTTTGATACTAATCAATAACAATCAAGATTTTATGTTAATTCATGCCTTTTCCATATGTTTATGCTACAATGAGCAGTTGCGTTTTGGTTCTAACAGATGGTCTATATATTAACAATTGCATCTAAATAAACATTACCACGATTATTCTATGCATCAACACAAGTCGAAAAAAAAAAAGTATAAAACATAAACACCATGCACCGACAAACATAGAACACCCCCAAAAAAAATGTTCGCAAAAAAAAAAAACAAAAAACTTGAGCATTTTTTACATAAATAAAAAAAAATTATATATATATTTTTTTAAATACTAATCTTAGCAACGTATAATAGTTTAAAAAAAACAAAAAACAAAAACAACACAGATAAAAATCGACAACAAAACAAACACTTTCGTAAGAAACAAAAAAGCCAGCGGGAAAAAAAAATAACAAAACAAACCCGCAGCAACGCGCGGGCTACCCCCGCTAGTTTATATTAAATCAAAATGCTAAATATGTGAAACTCATCATTTAATCTTTGGTGGGCCATTATACCCTTTTTCTTCATCCTCCCAAAAAGTTTGTCATCTTTGATTAATGTGAAATGCTCATGTTTTATACCAGTTTTAAAGAAGGCAAATTTGTTATTTATATACACACAAACCAAACACAATGACACAACCCATGACAGGATCACCAAACCCTCAGTCGCCAACGTCAGTCACCCATTTGCTCCTTTCTTAATTTAAGTTACATCACTTGAGAATATGCAGATAGGATAATAACAATTATGTTTCATATTATAATAAATGATAGCCTAAATTATAATATCTCATATTATGAATCCTCTCAGTTTGTAAAAGCCTTGTACCCACAAATCATTCTGGAAAGGGTGAGTCACAGTTACAGAGTGAGTAATGTTTACACAAAAGTAGAATGATAATGAATGGTCATAAAAGGATTAAGGGTATGATGGACATTTTGTAATTAAATGACAATTATTAGACATTTTAAGGTTTTAATTATATAAAAATTAGTTATTTTTTATGTAATATTTGATGTTTAGAAACGATATATATGTAATTATGAGTTTAGTTGGATATATATATGTAATTATGAAGCGTTGGAGGGAATATATGCAATTCCCCATAAAAAGAAATTAGTGACTTTAAAGTTATTGACTAACAAAAACATAGCTAGTCATATACCAACCCATTTTAGAAAGAAAAACAATTGAGTTGTAAGAGAATGAATATATGTAACACAAATCTTGTTATAAAAATATGCTGACACAATTCACTGATAACAGGACAATAGAGCTAAGTTTAAAAACTTACACACAACCCATTTGTAGACACTGACAGCACGCTTACCTCCTTTTAGCTTGTGTAATGGGGTTTTGTCTCGTGCTCTACAACAATAGGGTTATTGTGATCCATCCCCCACATCTGATTTTCTCAAATCTTCATTTAGTCAGCAAAATTATACCACCTGAATACCTGATCATATGTTGTAATCCGCCAATCTGGTATGTAAGGTTAATACAACCAGTTTGATACTTAATGAATCTGCACATATCCAAATAAGTTGGGTGAAAACATAGAGATGATAAGGAATATAGCACTTTGTGGTATCTAAGGAGCCCTGATGGATTTGTTCGTAATGAGTGGTATCTAAGTTAGCATTAGCAGCAATTAAGAAATATGAGACGCCCTGTTTGTGATACCACTCATTTATATTGCTTGTGGATCCAAAAACATCGAATTGCCTCATTATCAACAAACAGGCCCACCAAAAATTTCAGTAATTGTATAAGTAACTCTAAAAATGAGAACAAGCGGTTGAACAGTCGCGCAATGTTACATGTGTATTATTTTCTGGATTACTCAAGTAAGAGACTGATTCTTAATCATAGTAGAACCAACAAAACATCACCAAGATAAAATGCAGAATAAGCAATAAAAAAACAAATAATGATCATGGAATCATAACCAATTAGTTACAAATCAGTAATCAATGATGCATTAGCTAATGTGTGTGGACATGCAATATCAACGAATGGATTGCAGTAACCAATTAGCAATAAAAAAGAGAGCTTAGGAGCATGATCCAAGTTGTTTGGAACCTACTCATAGCTGTCCACGACCATTGTCTATGATGAATCAATCGACTTCTAATGATTTGATGAACGATGACAACTAAGCTGATCTGTCTCCAGTATTCTTTAAACTTTGTTGTATTGATAAGTAAATCATCGCCAAAACCATAACATCATACCACCAGCACATACTCATTTCAGACTTGGTCCTTAAATTTTTAAACACATGAACACCAAAGTATACAAATTTTAGCAACATCCACATCAAGTCCTATGCAAAAAACATAGATACTGACCTTAATTCTGAGCTCGGATTGAATTTTCTCTAGGTCAAATTTTGGCCTAAATCTTTTCAGGTAAATGCTATGTAGATACAATAATTTTTGCCTTTTTGGTATAAAGTTACATTTTACCTTCAACTTGACGAGCCCTAAAGGAATACTATTTGGTGTCAGTGTGGTGGATATGTACAGCTTTGACAGATACAATAAATGGAGAAAGGAATCAGCCACCCAATGAACCACTCTACACCATTACAATACCACTCTATCCGGCTTGATGCTCAACGGTTCCATCAGCTACAAAGTACTTCAACCAAAAAGCTTCACTTATTCAACGACCCATCATGCTGCACTACAACACTTGATGGTCTAACTTCAACACAAATGCTTGATCAAACAACCAATTATGATATACCTTTGACTTTTATGGTCAAACGAATATATTTTCAAGTCTAAAAATGGCACAATATCATCAATTTAGCCACACAAAGATGATTCAAACTGATTTTCAATGTGTATTTCTGAATGAACCAAAGGGAGTGTCCTAATAATCCCTTTAAGCATTTCACGAGTTGTCTTACCAAAAGAATAAGTCAAGTCTCCTTGGTAAAAAGTATGCAATGTTCCCTCAATTGTAATCCAGCTGCACCCTGGAGTTTTACCCAACCTCAAACTTCTCATTTTCAATCTAACCCTTGAAGCATCATTCCACATTCCTCTAGAATCATATATACTACACAATGCAATATAATTACTACCATTATTCGGTTCCATTTCAAAGAGACGACGAGCAGCCATTTCACCAATCTCAATATTTTTATACACCAAAGAACCAGCAAGAAGTGCACCCCATACACTAGCGGAAGGGACCTGTTTCATAGTATTTATCAAATCTAGCGCCTCTTTGAAGCATCCAAAACGACTCAAAAGATCTACCAAACATGCGTAATGCTCCACACTAGGTTCAAACCCATATGAGGATCTTATAGAGTCGAAAATCTTTTTGCCTTGGTCTATAAGACCCGAGTGACTACAACTAGCCAGAATCGCAGTAAATGTGGCACTATTTGGTTTGAATCCAAAGTCTCTCATTTTCTCAAACAAACTCAAAGCTTCCACTCCTTTACCGTGAACTCCATAGCAAGATATCATCGTCGTCCATGTCACCAGATTAAGATTTCTCATACTACAAAAGATCTTTTCAGCATCACACAAGCACCCGCACTTTGAATATAAGTCAATCAATGAATTACCAATAGCAATATCATCGCACAAAATTGCATTCTTCAACACCTGCCCATGAATTTCTTTCCCTTTCGAAACATCTCCCAACTTCCCACAAACACTCATAAGAGTCGGAATCGTCATTGCATCCATGTTAACTTTATTCCCAATCATATTTCTAAAACAACCCAAAGCCTCCAAAACTAAACCGCCCTTCGCCAACCCCGAAATCATCGAATTCCAACTAACCGAATCCTTCCACTCCAACCCGTCAAAAACCCTTTTCGCATCACTCAACCCCCCACTTTTCGAATAAAAATCAAGAACCGCACTCCCCACCACCACATACCTCTCAAAACCAAGCTTAACCACCATACCATGCAACACTACCCCAACTCCAACATCACCAATCGCTCCACACGCCTTAAACACAGGAGGCAACGTATAATGATCCGCCTTCACACCCGACCTCACCAACTCACCAAAAACACTTAAACCATCATGGTGCATGGAGTTTCTAACGTAGGATGAAATCATAATGTTCCAAGAGTGCATGTTTCGTTCAGGCATTTTGTCGAACAGGTTGCGTGCATTAACTAAAGAAGCTTTCGTATAAGCTAATAAAAGATCAGTTTGAAGAGTGAGATCATGGGTTATGTTGTGAATGAGTATTTGTACATGGGTTTGTTTGATGTGAGTGAGTGGTGTTCGATTATTGCAGTTTCGAAGGATGGAACTTAAGGTTGCCGTGATATTAAATGACATTTTTCTGAGATTTGTGATTGATTCACAGCAATTTCTTTGTTTTTAGAAAGAGTTTTGTGACAGGAAATGGAATCAGAAAGATTGGAGTGATTTCAGTCTCATTGATGACACCATGTAAATGTAAACTTTGATTTGTTGAAAACCAGTTACCGTTAATTTTAAATTTCGTGTAGTCATGTGTTTGGTCATGGTTATGTTTTGCGAAATGGGTTGTGGGTGGGGCTGAGATTTATATTATAATGTATATTTAGTTAACGAGCGGGGTAATTCGCGCGTTGCTGCGGGTTCGTTTGGTAATCATTTGTTTTAATGATATTGGCTTGTATAAGTTGTTTTTAGTATATTGGTTTGTGATAGTTGTATTTTAATATTTTAATATTAAAAAGATATTTTTGCATGAATCAAGTGTATCAACAACTTACATATTAGTTTCATCCGATAGCATTTAGGCAACAAATTTTATAAGATGCAAGTTTGGGATTGAACGGTCAATAATCTTGATTATGATTTGGGATTAGGGGTATGTTTTGTTTTGGATTCTGCCGCTTTTTACTGTGTGATTGTGTTTGTGAGAGTAAAAGATATGTGTGGAGAAGAAGAAGCTAGAAGCGAGGAGAAGATATGTTAGACCAAAGTGGAGAAGATATGTTAGACCAAAGTGCTGTACACAGTTAGAGTTAACATTTTTCTAACAGTTTGTTACATTGGGAAAGCACCGTAGAAAATTACTCACATACATCTTTCATCCAATAATATTAAGCCATCGCATTTAATAGGATCAATCACGTTTGGACACAGCGTTAACGGTGTTAAAATAGTGAAAACGTTTGTTTGGCATTAAAATAGTGAAAACCGTTAGTTTCATTTTTAGTATAATAGTATAATGGGACAAAGCGTTATCTTGATATCTACTTTATAAATGAGGTCGGGAATTTTAATCTAACAAAATATGTTATAAGTTAAGAGTGTAAATATACATTTCTTTTTAAAATCATTTTGTTTAAAGTTATTGAGCTTCTTTAAGCATTTGGGCTTATTTTTTTAAATGGATTTGGGTCGGTGGTATCATTAGAATGAGTATACCTACTTTACCGACTCAAAACGCACACATTCCGTGTATTCTTTTACTTTCTCTTTGCCGACTCAAAACGCACACCGTTTTTTTTATTATCTTCATCTGATCTTCTGTTTAATTAAGGATTGGTTGCAGGAACAATTAACTAAGGTAATTAATTATTTGTGTATGATAATATAAGGATCTTATTGTATTATGATTCCGTGTAATTTAGGTTTAGGAAATTTGGGAGGGTGCATAAAATTTTAGGGTTATGTATTCTGGATCTATGTTTATTAATTTATGAATTGTTAATTGTTCTTGTTTTTTTAGTAACTGTTTTGGTTAATCTTACGTGTTGATTGCATGTGGTGTATAGTTATTAGTAAGTTTGTTTTGATTTGAGGATACAGTAATCGTTGGTTGGTTTTTTTTTTTTTTTATTTCAAAGTGCCTTTTCTCAGTATATCCTGTACCTGTTTACTTTTTGAAATCTCTCGTTGGAAAGAGTAGCTAATGAGATATTGTTTACATTAAGTTAGAGTAACTAAATGGTATAGTATTTTATTTTCCTATATAAGTTGAGTTCTTTGTGTTTCACATATTTGTCTATATACCTTGCGATTTGTTCTAAGAGTTTGTTAAGAAAATGGTGTCTACTCCAAACTTCGATCAGCTCAAAGAAGCGTGTGGTTCTGATGAACTCCACCATGCTTTTAAGTTCCTATTTATTCAGGAGCAAGGTGAGAATGAAGGTTTCATTATGCTGCTTGGTGAAAAATGTGATGATGTTCGTCGTGGTCTTGAGAGGATGATTGAACTGCTTGAAGAGGGGCGCAGCTTCAGCCCGTTTGACGATGTCGCTACTGATAGCCTTCAATGCTTGGAGGAAGCACAGGACAGGGATCATCAGATTCTTGCTGCATTGATTGCGGTGCTTGATCTGGCTCGGTTGGGAAGTATTGAAAAGAGTCGTCATGTGTTTACGATGGAGCTTCATGATTAAGTTGTTGTGTCTGTTGTTTGTTTGATGGTCTGTTTGTTGGTAGAATCTATGCTATGATGTTATGTGTTTGATTAACATGGTGTTGTTAATCTTTGATGTCATGTTTGTAACTTCTGTGAGAAATGAATAAAAGTTACTTGTGTTTTAATCAATTTATGTTTTTTAGGTTATTTGTTTTGTTATTGTGTGCTTCTTTGTTGTTTTAGTTTTTTTATCATTAGATAGGGTTTATTGATATATGTATATGATGTGATAATCAAATCCTGTCTACCGAAAGTGTGTTAATATTTACGTGGTGTGATACAGGTGTAAGGGTATTCTGATTTAAAGTTTATGGCCCCTCGATTTCCAAAGCTGTCAAAGATCTCACAGCAAATCGGCGATAAACGAATTGAGAATGTTCTGAATGTTGTGTTTTCTCGTGAGAAAAAGGGCATATAGGTATGAGAAAAAAGGATTACAATGAAATGATTGAAGAGGTGCAGAGTAGAATTGATCATAGGCATGGTATCATTCTGGAGTTGAAGAAGTTTGGGAAGAATTCTCTGGTGGATGAGTGTTTGGCTGCTTTGAAGGCTGCGGAGCATGAGGATTTCGCTGAAGTAACTTGGTTGCTTCAGAGGAGCTATGGTGCTGCTTTTCGTGTTGGTGAGAAATCCAGAATTGAGAAGAAACTTAAGAAATTAATATAATGTTGTTGGTCTTAGTGTAATTTGGATGGCTTAACATTCAGAACCGTAGCAGTTTTTTGTGTAACCCAGTAATGTAAACGAGTTAGGTCTCGTTGCAGTTGTCTAAGTAGTGTTTTGATGGTATATAGTTTGTATGTTGGTTGTGTGGAATTCCCACTGTAAGTGGGGATGTTTGTATGTGATACTGGTATTATAAAAAAAAAAAAAAAAAAAACGTAACTTTTAATATTAGTTAGCTAATGGTTTTTTTTAGTATAATTATTTGAATTTTAGATGGTGCATTTTTGTTATAGTTATTTTGATTTTTAAGTGGTTGCTATAGTTTTACTAATTTTATTAAGTGATATGTATGTTTTAAGTTTGTTTATTTGTGATATCTCTTCTATTATATGTAATGGATCAGTAATTATTAGTTTAGTGTAGATGCGTATTGTTGTTTGAGAATAAATACTGATTTAAGATGCTGGCATATATTGCGATTACATTATATGTCTATTTAGAATTATATAATGTCCTTTGTGTTAGGATTTAGAAAATCCGTTAGTTAAAGAGTCGGTCACCTCAAGTATATGTATTCGTTAAAAAGCTCGTAGTCGTAGTCATGTTATGTTAATAAGTAGTTTGTTAAGTAACACTGTAAAACCTGAAAATCTAAAATCTGATTAAAGACTAAAATACCCTTGGAATCGAAATTTATAAAATACGTAAAATATATTTATAACATTTAACGAAATTAAAAGTTAACTTGTGAATAATTAAAAACCTAACTAAAATATATTACGTGATCGATTTGGTACGACGAAGATTAAACGTTTCGCAAATAACTTGGGCCGTGTTTGTTTTTGCTTCGTGTGGACTCGAGCCGAGAAGCCCATATGGGCTTGGGTTTTTGTGTGTTCGGTTGGACCAAGCCGAAACCCAAGGCTTCCTCAAAGCCCTAAACTAAAATATTACCACTATATATACAACACATAATCACAAGATTGGAACCCTAGTTTTATTTGCCTCTCCTTTTCTTTTTGTTCCATTCGCCGAGAGTCTCAACTCCTCGGTCGTGAGTTTTGTTTCAACAAAGCTAAGGTATAATGCTTATTTGTCTTCCTTGTTACACCATACGTTTGTTTAATGTATCATGTTTCGTTTGGTCGAGTTATGTTTCTTTTCTTTTGGTATCGAGCCGTGTGATACAAACAAGAACAAACCCTAACGATTAAACCTTACAAGTATTAAAGAGTTATGTACGTAATATGTATTATTGAATCAAGTCAAGTATATGTCGAGTTAATAAGGGCCGAACCCTATGTAATTAGGACCGAACCATGCATAACATTCGAATAAGGTATAAAACATGATAACTTGAATGAGTTAAGTATGTAAATGAGCTAGGACTTGCGTAAAACCTAATAGCCGAAAACCCTAGATTGAACCGAACCATGTATAAGTTTTGAAAGTATATTAAGTAAGTAAGGTCATGAAAACGTAAACCCTAGTTTGAGATGTTAATCGAATAAGGTATGCCAAACCCTAATGGTTTGTGAATCGTGTCTCATGTGCTTGCGTAATTATAAGTCAAGTGAATTTGTAAAAGTGTAAACGTGTAATTAATACGAGTAATAAGTAACTTGTATGTCACATAAAATCATAAAACGTGCATGGTAAAACATAAAAGGAAAGATTATTTTTATGACGTGTTAGGTTAAGTGACGAGTCATTAAAAGACGTAACATGTAATTAAATGCCTATTAATGAGATATTAAAGAATGAGAAACCCTAAACTTTAATAAATGACATATGAACCCTAATCTACGATATTAATTATAAAACATTTAAGTCTCATTTAATTATAAAACCCTAAAATATTAAAAGATCATTTCGACGATTATGGAATCATTAATAATATATCGACCATTAATGTGTATAGGTTCGTGAAGAAGGAGTAATTCTTTGCTTTCCATGTCTTCATTTCGATCATTTGCTTTGGAATAAGGTACAGATATTCTGACCTTTTCAGTAAAGGTTTCTCGTAATGTTTTCTTTTCGTTAACTTTTATATTAGGATTTTCTAATGCCTTTGCTATGAACCCTAATGTGTCTATTTGAGCTGTTGCTTATCTGAACTTTGATTTTTGAATCATAAAACGTTGATTTTGAACTATATGATATGAAACTCTTGATTTTGAAAACATGATTAAACATTTGATAAAATATGATCTATGTCAGTTATGACATTCTATTTGACCTAAGATAGTTTGACACCCGAGCCAATTATTAACTAGTCATGGGGGTTCCATGTCCGTGTCGCTAATGCACTTCGACATGACTCTAGGGCGATAGAGTGAAGTTCGCCACGTCCCTTATCCGATATTTGTTATGAGTTCAATTTATATTATATTATCAATGTATGTTTGTGGGGCGTATGGGTGCATCCTAGATCTGTTATATGTTATATATTATATGTTATATGCTATATGTTGTCTGATGATTGATGCTGCGTGCATGCACGTCCTTCATAACTCTGGTAGGTCTCCCCTACAAGTGTTGCCTTATGTGATTATGATTATGTTTATGTTATGGCATATGTGTTTGGGCTCGAGGTAGTTAGCTATAAAACTTATCCTTTTATCCTGATTTATCTTTTGAAATGATTATGATTTCACTATCTTTCTTTCACTTTATTTCGTATTCGTTTTCGTTTCGTAGATTCGCTTTGCTTGTATATCATTCTCTCACCGGCTTTTGAAGCTCAACCGCATTTCTTTTCTTCCGCGGCAGGTATCTAAGCATTGGAGCTGGGTATTGCTTTGGGATGAGTGATGAGTGGACTTACCTTAGAGATTTTAGCTTTGATCTTATGATGCCATTTAGATTTTATATTTAGACATTTCATTTGGAGTTTATTTTCCGCTGGGACCTATGTATTGAAGTCTTTTGACTTGGATTATTTCAATATTTATGTTGAGATTTCTTTTGGATATTTATGTTTGCTTTGATATGACACCATTACTTGTGATTCCTTTACCCTTGTCGGGTCGGGGCGTTACAATTTATGGCATCGAGCCTGTGTTTACGACTTGTAGTCGGGACTGTGACATATGGAGCCTAGGTTTTGAGACCTTAGAGCTTAGGATTTGACCTGTGAGGATTTGGGTAAACTTTAGGATTCCTTCTGCGTACTTCCATTTCGTATCTCACCTTTGTTCATTTTGCTAATCGTTTAGATGGTTCGAACTCGTACTACTGGTAGCGCGGATGGAGACGATGATGCTACTAACATGGATACTGTGATTGCGAATGCTCTCAACTCTCTTTTCCCTGGTCTGACTACACCTGAGATGATGGAACAGGTGATCAATAACATTCGTAATCAGAATGGTGCTTCGGGTAGTGGTGGAGGAAATCAACCCGTCGGTATTCACACTTGGCTCGAGCGTTTGGATAAGCTCAAGCCTCTTTCGCTTAGCACCGCCGCTACTCCTACCGAGGCCGAGGACCGGATCACTCATATTGAGAAGTCGCTTGAAGCATTGGGTTGTGGAGACGAGTTTAAGACTCGTTTGGTGCGCTCAAATTGGAAGGTGATGCTTTAAATTGGTGGAAGGCGCCAAACAAGCAAGAGGAGGAGATGCTTTTCGTGACTTGTAATCGGACCGAGTTTGGACTATCTTCTATAATCGTTACTTCCACGATGTTTGAGCAAAGAAAGGTATGAGAGGATTATCGGGCAATCTACCGTTTGATTATGAGAATTCCAATGAGTACATGAGTAGGTTTATGAGGTCAGTGAGTTTTGTGGGAGCTATTCTTTGGAGATGGTAGGCGTCAAGCTAAGCACTTCTGCTGGGACCAAGAAGTGGGTGTTGGACCGATTGCTTAATATTGAGTATGAGAATGTGTCGGCCCGCAATGACGCACTCGTAACATTGAGATCTTTCATGAGGTTTCGGTTCTAACAAGCGTAATCGCGATGGTGATCGGATTCAAGGTAGACTCAAGGCAATGACTATAAGGAAACTCGGTAGGAGTTATGATTCGAGGGTCAAGTGGATAGGAGTTATGATCGGGTCACGGAAGGAATGTCGACACCGGGCGCCCGAGACGAGGGTCAAGATAATAGAAATGTTGGTAAGAATGGAAGTGATCGTCGTAACCAAGGTAACAATAACCGGCGTTACAACAAGGATCACCCACCGAGGAACAAATCGTGGTCGTGCTTCAGATCTTCTAGTCAACAGAGGACAATCGAGGTTTTGCCTCCCCACCTATCTGTACTACTTGTGGAAAGGCTCATCCGGGCGGTGTTTCAAGGCCACCGGTGGTTGTTTTGCTTGTGGTTCCCGATCCGTGCTAAACCGGTCAAGTCTAATCACACAAGCTAGCCACTTGTGAATGGCTAACCGTAATGCACTTAAAACTACTTAAAACACAAATACAATGAAGTCCCGGAGAATATAATGAATTCCGGGTCGTTTAGTCCCACCTGAGACTCAATGGTGTGTTAAAACTAATTCAGATGATAGAGTGATCACTAAGGATAGTGATCAAGAAGGTTATGATTAAGAAATTACACTCTTGATTGATTGGAATGGAATGGAATACGAATTGGAAAGCACAACAATCGATAAAAGAAACGTAAACGTAAGTTTAAAACTACGATACGCATAAAATAAAAAGTGAAATCTAAGAAATAAAAGACCTAAAAATATGAAATGACATTTTGGAAACCTAAAAATAAAAGAAAATTATTAGAAAAGAAAATTATTTTTATAACTATTTAATTAATTATTATTAATTAAAACTATTTTAACTATTTAATAAATACTCTAAAATAGAAGAAAATACAAAATAAGGCTAGAAAAATAAAACTATGATTCAGAAAAATCTAAAATATTATAAAACTAATTTTAAAATTAAAAATATATTTTCACACTTTTATCTAATTATTACTAATTAATTATTATTTAAAATACACTTAAATACTAGAAAATATAAAATAAACTGGGAAAATGAAATTTAAACTTGGAAAAATCTAAAATATGGTAAAACTAATTTTAAAACTGAAAGATATTTTTATGCTTTTTAATTATTTATTACTAATTAATTACTATTTTAACTATTTAAAATTATAATAAATACTAAAAGATTAGAAAAATTATGAAACTTTTCTAAAAATACTATATGATGACGAAAACTAACAAAAGTATAAAACAAGATTTGCTTATTAATAAGCTAAAAGAAAATTCAAAAGCTAAAACCTATTAAATAAATGCTATCACTGATTTTAAATTGATCTTTTTCTGGATTTTCTTTTTGAAAACTACTTTACTACTGATATTATGAAACTTTTACAAAAACACAAATTTTACAAATCACAAATAAGCAATTTAACAAGCTTATAAGCCAACAGTTGTGCTTTTGAGCTTATTTGGTGAAATAAGCTCAAACAAGCTAACCAGCTGAAACAAAAGCCAAAATAAGATGCAAGTAGGCTAATGCTACTCAAATGAAGCTAAAAGACAAAGATAAGCACACTGAAAAGCTATGAAAAAGCAGATAAGCTCTTATGCTAAACACAGAAATGGGACAAGATAGAGGCTTATTGCAATTTCTACCAAACAAGCTAGAAAATGAAAAAGCAAACTTGGAACCTCAAGAGGGCTAGGTCACTATCCAAAGAACCAAAGATCACAAGCTAAAACCAACAATTAAGCTCTGTGCAAGCTTTTCAAAATGGTGCCATTCATCAGGCATGTGGCATGGTTTCGTAACAAGTATCCACAAAAAGCTAGAAAATAAGCACTTTATAAGCTGATTCAAAGAGATCTATTATTTTTCTAATTTTGTTTAGCAACTGATCTTTAATATCCCAAGAGCTTTTAAGCTAAAACTTATTATTGAACACACAATGAAATTCCAAAGTTTATTCAAAAACGACCTAATGAAAATTTGACTTTTTGATTTAAACTAAAAGTTTGACCAAAGTGAACTTTGATTTGATCTTAAGCACTGAATGTGATGTTACAAGGTGAAATAAGACTGATTTGAGTACTTTTAACAACTTGCTAACACAAAATCATGATCCTAGATCTTAAAATTCCAACAAAGGATCGCATGATATGTGATTAAAAGAATTTTGACTTTTGCTTACTGAACACTTTGTTTTTGTGATCGAGATCGCTTATTAGAGCCAAGTTAAACAATCTTCAAACAAGTCCAATGACCAGAGAACCTTCAAACACAAAGAACCAAACACCACTTATGATGACTGTTTTGAAGATTTTTCAAAGCAAACCACAAATTTAAACCATAAAACTGATTCAAGACCATGAAATATCATATATTAGAACTGATGAAGCATGAAACAACAACATTAACAACAAGAAACTCACTAATGAAGATTATGATGTTTTTACTGTCAAAATAAGATTTTTATAAACTACAAATTTAAAAGAACAACACACTGATTTTAATGATCAACTAGACTTAACTATAACTAATTAACACAAAGAAACAGAAATTTAAGCTTATGAACAATTACAACAGTAAAATGCCAAGATAATCAAAAGTGCTTACAAATGCTTATCCAAGTGAAAACCAAGAACCAATGACCAAGACCAATCCTAATAGCTTTCACAAAGCTTCTAACCCAAGGCCATCCACACCACCCCGCTCCAAATTGTATACACCATTTCCATGAGATTTTGATTTTTCACTAATTAATTTGTATTTTGTGATTTTCCTGTTTTTATTCTAAACTCGATTTTAAAGGTCTCTAATAGCTTAAATAAGCTATATAGAGCTTATATGTGCCTATTCAGTCCTTACCAACAACTAACAACAACATTTGAACTATCATGAGATTTTGCATAAATATGAAATTTTTCATAAACTTGAAATATGATTACAACTTGAAACTGATAATTGAAAAAGTTTTACAATACACTGAAATAGCTAGAACAGTACTTGAAAGCTTTAAAATTACACTAGAATTCTTAAAATGATAAAAACGACATTAAGAAATTAAAGTTACTCTAGATTGATTGATACCATGCATCTCAGCTCCACTTTATAGACTTTTATGAATCTCTGATGACCTCTGATTGTTTCCCACCAAATTCCAGCCCTTGGATCTCTCTAACTCATCAAAACCGTCCACTTGGATTTTTGGCGCCAAATTCTTCATAGCAGGTTTTAGACATTAATGAGGGTGGGTTTGAGTCAATTAAAGGTTTTGGTGCTAGTGGAGGTGGAGGGGACAAGGTATGGTGAGGAAGTGTTGAAAATGTGGAGAAACCATTACTGGTTTTGGGATTCAGGTGTTGAAGAGGAAGAGCTACAAGAGGGGCGGTATTTGGATTGTTTGACTTTATTTGACCGTTGTAATAATAAACGGGTGGGTTGGTTTTGGGCCACCGGATTTGGGCCTTGGATTGATATAGGATCCGCTTGGTTTAGTATTATTATCAAGGACCAAAATGCAAATCGCCAAACATGAGGGACTGAACTTGACACTTTTCCAAACTTCTCACAAGGACCAAACATGACAAACATTGATAGTGCAAGGACCCGTTTTGCATAAAATCCCATTTTTAGAAATCCAAGGACCATTTTTGCAAATTTTCAAAGTTTAGGGACCTTTCTTGCCAATTGACCAAAGAATCATTCAAGGATCATTTTTTTACAACTTAGAATATTTCAGGGACCTTGAATGACAAAACTTCACATTTTTGAATTCCGGGGACTAGATTTGACAACTTTTAAAACTTGGGGGACTAAAACTGCCAATTTTGCAAACTTGAATCATTTTTCATCCGATTTTGATATTTTTGCATTTAAAACACATAAAACACCGATTTGTGATATTTTGATCATTTTGATGTGTTTCGAGTGTTTTCGATGATTTTGCGCTTTAGATTGTACAAAATGATGAGTATTTAAAGTGGCGCTGCTCCAAGTCTGCTTATCAAGATAGAATGGGACGAGGTGGATACGCCTGTGATGGATAAAATGGTAACATTAAACATTAAACATTTGCATTTAATAGCATCATACTTTCGCTTATATTGGTTTATCTTACAAGTGTATGTATTTGATGTTTATAAGATCGAGAATAAAGAAATTCAACCAGATGAAGAACCACCGCGTGGTACTGTGGTTGAAAGGAAGGGTGAATAAAGACGGAGAATTTCACGATGATGATATCGTAACAGTTGAACAAAAATTGTAAGTTTGACTCATTTTATGATTATGTTTATTGTTAGTTATAAGTTAATACCGATAGTGTATTAGTTAAACCGATAGTGTATTAGTTAAACCGTTAGTTATTAATTAATTACATTAGTTATAAGTTAATACCGTTATTTATAATTTGATACCGGTAGAATTAAATAACCTATTTCCCATATTGTGTGTGCGTAAAGAGACGGAGGAGAAGATCAAACAAGGAACCTTGAAGCTTGATCATGGCAATCGATGCCATGACATTTGTATTAGGTAAGGAAAAGGGAGGATATGCGAGAGAGTGGGAGGTGGAGTAACCTACAAGAGGTATTTTGATCGCCTCGAATCGCACAAGCATCCGATGAAAGAGTGGTGTTACTTCAAAGTGAACTTGATGATGAGAGCGCCAACGCCAAGAAAAAGAGGCGTAATACTGATTTGATGAAACAATTGGTCGCAAAGTGGGGCGATTGCGATCAACTTCAACTCCATTGACGTAAACGGAAGTAAGACATAAGAAAGTAACATTCCATCTTTTTTACCCTTTTAAATACTGCTGCAGTCTTCTTAAACAATTTATATTTCGTGTGTCTCCGTGAACATTAATCTTTTAAATAGCAAAGTCTTGATGAGGATGCTTGAACACGTGTTGTCGGACGTGAGAAAGTTATGAGCATTAAGAAGTCTAATGGACTTGCAACTTTGGAAAAGGAAATTCAAATAAGTGTAAGTAATAAATCACCCCCGGGATTTTTGAATTCTACATACATTATTTATTTACCGTGTATTATACATATAGGAAACTGTTAAACTGTCGCACCTAAGAAATCGACTAGATCAAAAGGAAAGGATTCTTCACGTCAACTTTTGGATCACAAGAACAGAGTATCCATTAACAAGATTACCACAAGTATGTATGTAAACATTTTCATATGTTCTTTAGTTTAATTAAAATTAATTATCGATACATATATACATGCAACAAATTATCTTTTAGGTAATTAAGTGCGATCGTGGCACTTAAAGAAATCAACTATTATCATGGAGGGTACCGTGTACAAAACTGATGGAAAACAAATGCTTCATAATGCACCACTCCCAAAGGATTGCTACAGAGTATCTATTGAAAAATCTTTAGTGGATGCACAGCATACCGGATGTAGGAAGTAACGGTCTCAAAATGCTTAAGGATGCAGAGGTGGTTTTATGCATGGCCAAAGGATCAAGTGGTTTTCGATGAAAAGGTACATAGATGCATGTGTTTTATAAACCTACATATATCATTCTTCATATTTAATTCGGTGTTTGATACCCGCTTTTGTTTCCTCAGTGTAACACCACCAAGTACCATAAACCGATTGGTGAGAACAGAATCGCACCTAAATTAAATACTAAGCGCTACATCTCTAGTCATACCATGCAAAAGGAAGCTAAGAAGATCAAGAGTCGAAGTCGTTAAATTATTGAGAATATTATTATGTACGACATTACAATTTTATATACATTCCAATTTTATTGTATTTGAATATATTTTGAATATATTTTATATATTAGAATTTGTTTTGATATATATTGATTTCTTATATGTGACTAAAAGATTCATATAGTCACAATTATTAACACTTTTGGTCACAGTTTGCTTAATTCGATGCGTGACTAAATGTTAGAAAGCGCCACACAAACATAAAATTAATGTGGCCATTGGATGAGCAATAGTCACACAAAACACACATTTCTTCACTTAAACCACCATATGGTCACACTTATTAACACTTTTGGCCACTTTATGCTTAATTTGTATGTGACTAAATACCCAAAAGAAACATGCTTTGTGTGACTAAAAGTTAGAAAAGGCCACACAAACATAAAATTCATGTGGCCATTGGATGATCAATAGTCACACAAAACACACATTTCTTCACTTAAAACACCATATGGTCACACTTATTAACACTTTTAGCCACTTTATGGTTAATTGCATGTGACTAAATACCCAAAAGAAACATGCTTTGCGTGACTAAATGTTAGAAAAGGCCACACAAACATAAAATTCATGTGGCCATTGGATGAGCAATAGTCACACAAAACACACATTTCTTCACTTAAAAGACCATATGGTCACACTTATTAACACTTTTGGCCACTTTATGATTAATTGGATGTGACTAAATACCCAAAGAAACGTGCTTTGTGTGACTAAATGTTAGAAAAGGCCACACAAACATAAAATTCATGTGGCCATTGGATGATCAATAGTCACACAAAACACACATTTCTTCACTTGAAACATCATATGGTCACACTTATTAACACTTTTGGCCACTTTATGATTAATTGAATGTGACTAAATACCCAAAGAAACATGCTTTGTGTGACTAAATGTTAGAAAAGGCCACACAAACATAAAATTCAAGTGGCCATTGGATGATCAATAGTCACACAAAACACACATTTTTTCACTTAAAACACCATATGGTCACACTTATTAACACTTTTAGCCACTTTATGGTTAATTGCATGTGACTAAATACCCAAAAGAAACATGCTTTGTGTGACTAAATGTTAGAAAAGGCCACACAAACATAAATTTCATGTGGCCATTGGATGAGCAATAGTCACACAAAACACACATTTCTTCACTTAAAACACCATATGGTCACACTTATTAACACTTTTGGCCACTTTATGATTAATTGATGTGACTAAATACCCAAAGAAACGTGCTTTGTGTGACTAAATGTTAGAAAAGGCCACACAAACATAAAATTCAAGTGGCCATTGGATGATCAATAGTCACACAAAACACACATTTCTTCACTTAAAACACCATATGGTCACACTTATTAACACTTTTAGCCACTTTATGGTTAATTGTATGTGACTAAATACCCAAAACAAACATGATTTGTGTGACTAAATGTTAGAAAAGGCCACACACATAAAATTCATGTGGCCATTGGATGATCAATAGTCACACAAAAGACACCTTTCTTCACTTGAAACACCATATGGTCACACTTATTAACACTTTTAGCCACTTTATGATTAATTGTATGTGACTAAATACCCAAAACAAACATGCTTTGTGTGACTAAATGTTAGAAAAGGCCACACAAACATAAAATTCAAGTGGCCATTAGATGATCAATAGTCACACATAAGACATATTTCTTCACCTTAAACAACATATGGTCACACTTATTAACACTTTTGCCACTTTATGCTTAATTGTATGTGACTAAATACCCAAAACAAACATGCTTTGTGTGACTATACAGTGTTTATGGTCACTAATACGGATTAATCCAACAAAATTTGTACCTAATTAGTCACACATGTTACGGTTTTGGTTACTCTTTGCAATAGAGACTAAAAAGTCAAACACGTGACCATAGGGTACCTATGGTCGCGCGACCTTTAGTCACACACGGCCGAAAAAACATGTGTGACTATATGTATATCGTCACACATATTCGGTGTAGCCAAATCCACTTTTTGTTCTAGTGTTGGGGGTGGTATGCGGTAGAGAGACGGTGGGTAACACCATACTTTTGCATGACTCTTTCAAATTGGTCATTGCAGAAATGTGTACCACGATCACTGATTATCGCTCTCGGAGTTCCAAACCTGGCAAAAAGAGATTTTAAAACTTCACAACAACTCGGGCATCATTGGTAGGTAAAGCTTTTGCTTCAACCCATTTTGACAGATAGTCAATGACCACGAGTATGTACTTGTTTCCACGAGACGAAGGAAATGGCCCCATAAAATCAATACCCCATATGTCAAATATCTCACAAACTTGAATGGCATTTTGTGGCATTTCATTTCTTTGAGATATATTTCCATGACGTTGACAAGCGTCACGTGCTTTGAAAAATTCGTGGGCATCCTTATAGATTGTGGGCCAATAAAACCCGGAATCAAACACCTTTTTGCGGTGTAGTTTGGACTATGATGGCCCCGTGGGTCCAAAGATGGCAAGTCGTGAGAATGTCAATAGCTTCCGTCCATAAACACATCGCTCGATGACTTGATCCGCACATTTTGAATAAGTAGGGTCGTCCCGTAAATAATGTTTAACATCTTTGAAGAATTTGTTCTTCCGTTGGGTCGACATCCCTTTCACAATGAAGTTACCCGCATGGTAATTTGCAAAGTCAAGAAACCATGGGTGGTAGAATTTCCACGAAAAGAAACCGCATTGAGTGTCTCGAGAGGAAATGTTTCATTAATTTCCTTTTTCTCGAAAACATCTTGGTGAGGGTTTTCTAATCGGACAGATGATCGCCAGCTAGATTCTCGGCTCCTTTTTATCACGTATAATGATATCAAATTTCGGAGGAGGAGAATCCAACGAGCAATCTCGGCTTTGCATCTTGTTTTGCAAAGAGATATTTGAGAGCCGAGTGATCCGTATACACCACGATTTGGTCAAGATTAAGTATGGCGAAACTTCTCAAATGCATACACCACGGCTAATAGCTCTTTTTCCGTGGTGGTGTAATGAGTTTGAGCTTGATCATAGTCTTACTTGCGTAGTGAATAGGTGAAAATGCTTAGCTCACGCTGCCCTAAGACCGCACCGATAGCAAAATCACTTGCATCGCACATGAGCTCAAAGGGCAAGTCCCGATCGGGAGCAACGAGAATGGGTGCTTGAAGAAGCTTTTTCTTCAATGTTTCAAAAGCTTCTATGCACTCGGGTGAGAAGATAAAAGGAGCATCCTTTTCAAGAAGATGGGTCATAAGTCAAGCGATTTTAGAAAAATCTTGTATGAATCTGACGATAGAAACCAAGATGACCTAAAAACTCCTAATACCTTTGACGGTAGTAGGATGAGGCGACTTAGCAATAACATCAACTTTGCTCTATCAACCTCAATCCCATTCTTTGAAATCTTATGGCCAAGGACTATGCCTTCTTTGACCATAAAATGGCTTTTCTCCCGCTTTAGACACGATTGGTGTCTTCATACCTTGAAGCATTTTTCTAAATGGGAGAGACACGCTTGAAACGAATCCCCAATGACCGAGAAGTCATCCATAAACACCTCCATTGTTTCCCCGATCATGTCGTGGAAAATGGCCATCATACATCGTTGGAACGTGCCAGGAGCATTACATAAGCCAAAAGGCATACGTTTGTAGGCAAAAGTTCCGTATGGGCAGGTGAATGTGGTTTTCTTTTGATCCTGTGGATCAATGGGAATCTGAAAGTAACCCGAGAAACCATCAAGGAAACAATAGTATTCATTCCCTGCTAATCTCTCAAGCATCTGGTCCATGAAGGGTAGAGGAAAATGGTCTTTACGGGTGGCGTCATTCAACTTAAGATAGTCAATACACACGCCATCCCGTAACCAATCGAGTTGGGATTAACTCGTTATCTTCATTTGTGATAACAGTTATGCCACCCTTTTTAGGAACACAAAGAATTGGGCTAACCCAAGGACTATCTGAGATCGGGTAAATCAATCCTGCATCAAGAAGTTTAATAACCTCTTGTTTGATAACATCATGGATTTTTGGATTCACTGTCTCGATGTTGAACTCTTTGGTTTAAAGTCATCCTCCATCAAGATTTTATGAGTACGTAACTCGTGGTTGATACCTTAATGTCGGAGAGTTTCCAAGCAATTGCTTGCTTGTGTGACTTCAAGATTTTTATGAGAGCAGACTTTTTCATCTTTACTCAAATCTCGTGCAATAATGACCTGTAATTTATCATCACCTTCTAGAAATGCATACTCGAGATGAGGCGGTAAGTCCTTAAGCTCAACCTCGTGAAATTCTTCGCTTTTCTCAACCGACTTGACTTCCTTGTTATGAAGCTTGACGGGAGGGAGAGGAGGAGAAGTGTCCCGATTTAACAACTTCTTTAGAAGAATATCTCCTCTAGATTAATCTCATTTTGATTAATCTCATTAGGAATTGAATCACTAGTGTGAGGGTTGATGATGGATCATCATTGAGCAACTTCTCAATAAGAAGTATATCCCCTCAATGTCAATTGAGCGTGATCAATTTCCCATGGAATGTAATCACTAGCCAAGTATGCTTCAATCTCATCTAAGATGAAGTCGCCTCAAACGGAGTGAGAGAAGGAGTAAATTGGCTATGATAGGTTGAGAAGATGTGGTGGGATCCCCACTCACGTAATTATGAGAATAACCAAGAACTTCTTGAGAGTACTCTTCGAAGCAACATCAATGATATCTATTCGGTTAACCGATTTAGAATCATAATTTGCGGAGTACCTCAAGTTTGATCAAGGTTAAAGGTGACGACTTCATTACCAACACGTAATGTGATTTCTTGCTCAAATACATCAATGAGAGCACGGCCCGCTCGTGAATCCTCGACCAACAATGAAAGGAACCCGATGATCGGCATCAAAATCAACAACCACGAAGTCACCGGAAAATGGAACTTTCCTACTTTCACAAATACGCCCTCGGCAATGCCAAGAGGACGGGATATGGAACGATCGCAAGCTTGAGAGTCATGCATGTAGGAGTAAGTTCCAAGAGAAAGTTTCTTCCACCTTCGAATAAGGCATAAGGTTTATGCTTGCACCAAGATCTCGCTAGGGAAAAGCATTCAACCATTCCCGGAATACACAAGGTAAGAGAAATTTCCCGGGATCTCCAAGCTTTTCGAAGCTTCTTGAATAATCACGAGCAATTCTCGTTAAGAGGAGTTTTGCCATTTCAAACAACTTTTCCTTATTGCTTAACATGTGTTTGAGAGTTGATGCAAACTTGGGCATCAACATGATAGCATCCGCAAAGCTTATGTCAAAGTGTAATTCTTGGAAAATTTGGAAAAATTTGTCCATTTGATGACCGCTTTCTCGCGAGCTTTTGTTCATTCAAACGTGATGGGTAAGGAATAGAAGATTTGGATTGATTCTCAACAGAGCTATAGGAGGTTCAAAACAACTCCTTGATTTGACTTAGGTTTCGGACAACTTGAGGTTGGACTACCGAAGGTGGGACATGTCGGTACTGTGGGCTTGAATAATGCACCTTGTCCGTTGTTTCCTTGGTAACTTGACTCATTGCCACGGGAGGAGGGGGCATTGGAGTCGAGGTCCATTGTGTGTCGGAGGTTCACTTTCCACTATCTTAGGGAGAGAAGAAGAAGAAGAGGTAGTAGGAACAGCAGTCCATCATATGAAACACCACTTGGTTGTGATCGCTTTGCATCGCCCCTCGGGTTAGCGATCGTGTTGCTCGGAAGTTTTCCGAGCCCGAGGGTTGATCATTTAAAGACTTCTTAAGATCGCAACGACCGACCAACAACCTGCTCATTTCATCTTGGGATTTCATGAACTGCTTGAAGAACTCATCGATGATGGTCCGGAGGAATAATGGCGGGAGGAGCTAGAGGATAATTTGAGGTCGTATGTTTTGATTATAGCCAAAATTCCTTGATTAGGATTCATATTCCCGAAATTGATTCCTCGATTGAAATTGTTTTGATTAGGGTTTCCTTGATGTTGGAAACCTTGATTGGGTCCAGGATAGAAATTACCTTGGTTTTGATAACCTTGGTTCATTCGGGTTGGTTCGATTCGGTTTTGCATGTTATGATTCTCGTTAAAACCGGTGGTGCTCGATTAGTGTTAGCACGGTAGTGTGGTTCATTTTGAGGACGGTATTGATTACCTCCCTGCTGTGAACTACCGGCTAGAGCATTGGCTTCAAATGGACTACCATCGGTGGCAGTACAATTGTAGTATGCATGAGGACCACCACAAGTAACACAACTCTCTACTTTCTTCACTTCACCATGTGTTGGTGTCTGAGTGAAGGAGACTTTCTTCTGGTTAGAAAGAATCAAAGCCTGAACAATGTCTATGAGTTTGTCAATCTTAGCATCGGTGCTAGATGTACTCATTGGGGATGAAGAAGAAGAAGGTCCAGCATGAGACTGATATGTCTTTGCTCGGAAAGGACGGACTTGAGATTTGTTCTCAATGATTTGCAAGGCTTCTTTGGTAGTCTTGCTCAGGAAATTACCTCCCGCGGAGGCATTCAAAGAGTCTTGATTAGTCTGATTGAGACCATTATAGAAAGTATCCATTTGCATTAACTCGGTAAAACCGTGATGCGGACACTCATGGCAACTCTTTGTAACGATCCCATGCCTCCCGAATGATTCATCAAATCTCTGAGAAAATTTCATTATCTCATTCTTAAGACTTGTGGTTCGAGATGGAGGATAGAACTCGTTAACGAACTTGGTGACTAGATCTTCCCATGTCTCAATAGAACGAGGGGTTGTTTCTCAAGCCAATTCCGGGCTTGTCCCTCTAGAGAAAATGGGAACAGAAGAAGCTTGATAGCTTCATGTGGGACATTCTTGTACTTGATGGTAGATGCAATCTTGTTAAACCATAATCTCAATTTCAATTGATTATCCCGCTCAAAACCATAGAATTGGCTTTGGGTTACTAGATTAAGCAACCCGGTTTTGAGCTCGAAAGTGTCAGCCACGATGGCTGGGACAACAATAGCATCTTCGTAACCCTCGATGGGTGCTTGGAGAAGCTCATTCATGGGTTTGTCTTCTGCCATTTCGACAGGTGGTGGTGGTAGACGCCTCGATCCACGGTGAAGGAGTTGAACGTCCTCACGCTCACGAGGAATCTTTCCAAGTTCGAAAGTGGACTTGTAGAACTGGAAGAACGAGTGCGCATGCACTAAGTATAAAAATCAATTTTCAAAAAAATGAGGCAAATGACAAGTGAACTTAACCAATAATCACAAATGAAATGGCTTCTTTGAAAAAGGTACACCAAATCACAAGTGACACAAAGGCAAGTTTTAAATCGATGTTCGGGAACTTATTATGGTCACACCCCGCTTAGTAGGTGTCTCGCCTTGATTTGCGGTGGTTGATTTTATGTATTAATTAAGTACCACCGAAAAGGACGAGGTAATGATTTGTGCTGATGGGTTTAAAACTTTTGGACAATATTTTTGGTATCGTCTCATTTGACCAAATCGTACTGTTCTAAGAATCACCTTAAAGACAATACAAGATAGAAAACGCTACGATTGTTTTGTTGTTTTATATTTTTGGTGTTTTAACACTTTAGGAAAAGTGTTAAAGAACTTTTGAGATTTTCTTATAACTTTACAAAAACTTTTACAAATGGTGGGTTATGTGCAAGAATGGGTCTCGAAATGGCTAAACACACGCTAAAGCTCTCCCGTGGCGCCAAAATTTGATCTGTATAAACCAAATAAGTCTAATCACACAAGCTAGCCACTTGTGAATGGCTAACCGTAATGCACTTAAAACTACTTAAAACACAAATACAATGAAGTCCTCGGAGAATATAATGAATTCTGGTCGCTTAGTCCCACCTGAGACTCAATGGTGTGTTAAAACTAATTCAGATGATAGAGTGATCACTAAGGATAGTGATCAAGAAGGTTATGATTAAGAAATTACACTCACCGATTGATTGGAATGGAATGGAATACGAATTGGAAAGCACAACAATCGATAAAAGAAACGTAAACGTGAGTTTAAAACTACGTATCGCACAAAATAAAAAGTGAAATCTAAGAAATAAAAGACCTAAAAATATGAAAATGACATTTTGGAAACCTAAAATAAAAGAAAATTATTAGAAAAAGAAAATTATTTTTATAACTATTTAATTAATTATTATTAATTAAAAACTATTTTAACTATTTAATAAATACTCTAAAATAGAAGAAAATACAAAATAAGGCTAGAAAAATAAAACTATGATTCAGAAAAATCTAAAATATTATAAAACTAATTTTAAAATTAAAAATATATTTTCACACTTTTATCTAATTATTACTAATTAATTATTATTTAAAATACACTTAAATACTAGAAAATATAAAATAAACTGGGAAAATGAAATTTAAACTTGGAAAAATCTAAAATATGATAAAACTAATTTTAAAACTGAAAAGATATTTTTATGCTTTTAATTATTTATTACTAATTAATTACTATTTTTAACTATTTAAAATTATAATAAATACTAAAAAGATTAGGAAAATTATGAAACTTTTTCTAAAAATACTATATGATGACAGAAAACTAACAAAAGTATAAAAACAAGATTTGCTTATTAATAAGCTAAAAAGAAAATTCAAAAAGCTAAAACCTATTAAATAAATGCTATCACTGATTTTAAATTGATCTTTTTCTGGATTTTCTTTTTGAAAACTACTTTACTACTGATATTATGAAACTTTTACAAAAACACAAATTTTACAAATCACAAATAAGCAATTTAACAAGCTTATAAGCCAACAGTTGTGCTTTTGAGCTTATTTGGTGAAATAAGCTCAAACAAGCTAACCAGCTGAAACAAAAGCCAAAATAAGATGCAAGTAGGCTAATGCTACTCAAATGAAGCTAAAAGACAAAGATAAGCACACCGAAAAGCTATGAAAAGCGAGATAAGCTCTTATGCTAAACACGAAATGGGACAAGATAGAGGCTTATTGCAAATTTCTACCAAACAAGCTAGAAAATGAAAAGCAAACTTGGAACCTCAAGAGGGCTAGGTCACTATCCAAAGAACCAAAGATCACAAGCTAAAACCAACAATTAAGCTCTGTGCAAGCTTTTCAAAATGGTGCCATTCATCGTGCATGTGGCATGGTTTCGTAACAAGTATCCACAAAAGCTAGAAAATAAGCACTTTATAAGTCGATTCAAAGAGATCTATTATTTTTCTAATTTTGTTTAGCAACTGATCTTTAATATCCCAAGAGCTTTTAAGCTAAAACTTATTATTGAACACACAATGAAATTCCAAAGTTTATTCAAAAACGACCTAATGAAAATTTGACTTTTTGATTTAAACTAAAAGTTTGACCAAAGTGAACTTTGATTTGATCTTAAGCACTGAATGTGATGTTACAAGGTGAAATAAGACTGATTTGAGTACTTTTAACAACTTGCTAACACAAAATCATGATCCTAGATCTTAAAATTCCAACAGTGACTGCACAATATGTGATTAAAAGAATTTTTGACTTTTTGCTTACGAACACTGGTTTTTGTGACTGAGATCAGTTATTAGAGCCAAGTTAAACAATCTTCAAACAAGTCCAATGACCAGAGAACCTTCAAACACAAAGAACCAAACACCACTTATGATGACTGTTTTGAAGATTTTTCAAAGCAAACCACAAATTTAAACCATAAAACTGATTCAAGACCATGAAATATCATATATTAGAACTGATGAAGCATGAAACAACAACATTAACAACAAGAAACTCACTAATGAAGATTATGATGTTTTTACTGTCAAAATAAGATTTTTATAAACTACAAATTTAAAAGAACAACACACCGATTTTAATGATCAACTAGACTTAACTATAACTAATTAACACAAAGAAATGTAAATTTAAGCTTATGAACAATTACAACAAGAAATGCCAAGATAATCAAAAGTGCTTACAAATGCTTATCCAAGTGAAACCAAGAACCAATGACCAAGACCAATCCTAATAGCTTTCCACAAAGCTTCTAACCCAAGGCCATCCACAATTCACCATGCTCCAAACCAGATACACCATTTCCATGAGATTTTTGATTTTCACTAATTAATTTGTATTTTTGTGATTTTCCTGTTTTTTATTCTAAACTGATTTTAAAGGTCTCTAATAGCTTAAATAAGCTATATAGGAGCTTATATGTGCCTATTCAGTCCTTACCAACAACTAACAACAACATTTGAACTATCATGAGATTTTGCATAAATATGAAATTTTGCATAAACTTGAAATATGATTACAACTTGAAACTGATAATTGAAAAAGTTTTACAATACATCAAATAGCTAGAACAAGATTGAAAGCTTTAAAATTACACTAGAATTTTAAATGATAAAACGACATTAAGAAATTAAAGTTACTCTAGATTGATTGATACCATGCATCTCACCCACTTTATAGACTTTTATGAATCTCGATGACCTCGATTGTTTCCCACCAAATTCCAGCCCTTGGATCTCTCTAACTCATCAAAACCGTCCACTTGGATTTTTGGCGCCAAATTCTTCATAGCAGGTTTTAGACATTAATGAGGGTGGGTTTGAGTCAATTAAAGGTTTTTGGTGCTAGTGGAGGTGGAGGGGACAAGGTATGGTGAGGGAGTGTTGAAAATGTGGAGAAACCATTACTGGTTTTGGGATTCAGGTGTTGAAGAGGAAGAGCTACAATAGGGCGGTATTTGGCTTGTTTGACTTTATTTGACCGTTGTAATAATAAACGGGGTGGGTTGGTTTTGGGCCAGCTGGATTTGGGCCTTGGATTGATATAGGATCCGTTTGGTTTAGTATTATTATCAAGGACCAAAAATGCAAATCTGCCAAACATGAGGGACTGAACTTGACACTTTTCCAAACTTCTCACAAGGACCAAACATGACAAACATTGATAGTGCAAGGACCCGTTTTGCATAAAATCCCATTTTTAGAAATCCAAGGACCATTTTTGCAAATTTTCAAAGTTTAGGGACCTTTCTTGCCAATTGACCAAAGAATCATTCAAGGATCATTTTTACAACTTAGAATATTTCAGGACCTTGAATGACAAAACTTCACATTTTGAATTCCGTGGACTAGATTTGACAACTTTTAAAACTTGGGGACTAAACCGCCAATTTTGCAAACTTGAATCATTTTTCATCCGATTTTGATATTTTGCATTTAAAACACATAAAACACCGATTTGTGATATTTTGATCATTTTGATGTGTTTCGAGTGTTTTCGATGATTTTGCGCTTTAGATTGTACAAAATGATGAGTATTTAGACACTCATCGCCCCACCGCTCACAAGATTAAAGATTGTCCTAAGAAGAACCCGCGATTCTCGAAACTACATCAAGCCGCCGACTACCACCGGACGTGTCTATGCTACTACTCGTAACCAGCGGAACGCACTTCGTGTACCATTACGCACTCTTTTCATTGATGATTATGTCGTCTTCGCTTTATTTGATACCGGTGCCACACACTCCATTATATCTATCACATTTGCTAAGAAACTTAATATGAATCCCAAACCGTTAACAAATCACTTATCGATTTCTACGCCTATGAAAAATCACGTGATCATTGATCATAAATACGTTAAGTGTCCTCTTCGTTTTGATGATCGTATTCGCTTTGAAAATCTGTATCCTCTCGATATGGTCGACTTTGATATCATTCTAGGCATGGATTGGTTGGCTTATCATAGAGCTTCAATTGATTGCCATGCTAGAACGGTGATCTTTGGAGACGTAAAACATCCCGAATTCGTTTATCATGGTTCTCAACCTCTTAAATCTGTTAAACTCATTTCCGCTATGAAGGCACGGATCATGATTGCTTATGGGTGCCAAGGTTTTCTAGCATTTGTTAAGGACACATCTTTGGAGAGTCCTAACATTGAAAATCTTTCGGTTGTTTGCGAATTCTTCGACGTTTTCCCGATGAACTCCCGGACTTCCCCGCCAGAGAAGTTGAGTTTAGCATTGAGTTAATTCACAGTGCCGAACCGATTTCAAGGCTCCGTGTCGCATGACACCGTAGAACCAAGGAGTTGAAGGAACAATGCAAGAGATGATAGAAAGTGGATTTATTCACCCCTAGTGTTTCTCCATGGGTGCACCGTCTTGTTTGTGAAGAAGAAGGATGGAAGCACGCGCTAAGTATCGACTACCGTGAACTCAATCGATACCATTCGTAACCGCTATCCTCCGCCACGATAGATGATTTGTTTGATCAACCGCAAGGAGCTAAGTTCTTTTCAAGATTGACTTGAGGTCCGTTACCATCGCCACGTGTGAAGGAGCAAGATGTTCCTAAGACCGCGTTTCGTACGGATATGGTCATTACGAATTTCTCGTTATGCCTTTTGGTTTGACCAATGCGCCCTTGTGTTTATGGACCCGATGAATCGTGTTTTCCATGAGTTTCTCGACAAGTTCGTTATTGTTTTCATCGACGATATTTTAGTTTACTCCAAGTCGAAGAAGAGCATGAAGAACATCTCCGTATAGTTTTGGAGATTTTGAGGAAGAAGAAGTTGTACGCCAAATTTTCAAGTGCGAATTTTGGTTAAGACAAGTCGCGTTCCTTGGTCATATTGTATCACCGATGGTATCACCATGGATCCGTCTAAAGTTGAGGCTATCACTAAATGACCAAGACCTACGACGTGGATCGAGGTCGAGTTTTCTAGGACTTCTTGGTTATTACAGACGCTTTGTTGAAGGTTTCTCTCGCTAGCTCTACCCCTAACCCAACCGATGAGGAAAGGTGAAAAGTTTGTATGGACGGATGAACGAGAGAAGAGTTTTGAAGAGTTGAAGCGGAGATTGGTGTCACTCCTATTTTGACTCTTCCAACTAGTTCGAGGATTTCAAATCTACAATGATGCATCTAAGAAAGGATTAGGTCGTGTTTTGATGCAACATGGAAAGGTAATAGCTTATGCTTCGAGGCGCCTAAAACCTTATGAGGAGAATTACCCAACTCATGATCTTGAGTTAGTCATGGTGGTGTTTGCGTTGAAGATCCGAGACATTACTTGTATGGAGAGACGTGTGATATATTCACCGATCATAAGAGTCTTAAGTATATTTTCACCGTAAGGAACTTAACATGAGACAAAGAAGATGGTTAGAAATTTTAAGGATTATGACACCAACATTCAAGACCATCCGTAAGGCTAACGAGTTGCTTGACGACTTAGCCGTAAATCGTGCATTCTTGCAGTATCAAGATTGAGCCTAGGATTATTCGTGACTTAGAGAGTTTGGATGTTGAGTTGTGTGTACGAGGTTTTGATGGATACCGGGCTAGTATGAAGGTGGAGTCGAACCTTATACCGCAAATTAAAGAAGCTCGAAAAGATGACGGCGAGTTGTGGGCCGTGGCGCAAAATGTTGAAGAAGGTAAATGACGGAGTTTAAGGTTGATAATGACGGTATTGTATGGTATGGAGATAGGCTTTGTGTTCCCAATGATCGTACTTCAGAGAAAGTTATGATCAAGCTCATAGTTCTCCTTTCACTATCCATCCCGGTTCTACCAAGATGTATAGGATTTGAAACAAGATTTTGGTGGAATGGCATGAAGCAAGATGTGGCGACGTTTGTGTCGAAGTGTATGATTTGTCGAGAGGTTAAGATTGAACATCAAAGGGCTAGTGGATTGTTACGACCATTGGATATTCCAACATGGAAGTGGGATAAGATATCTATGGATTTTGTGACCGGACTACCTCTTACCCGAAGAAGCATGATGCGATTTGGGTAGTTGTTGATCGACTAACCAAATCGCTCATTTCTTACCAATCGAAAGGATTATGGTATTGGTAAATTAGCGGAGATTTTTCAAGAAGAGATCGTTAGACTTCATGGTACTCCGACATCTATTGTGTCCGACAGAGATCCGCGTTTTACTTCAAGCTTCGAAAGGTTTGCGAAAGCTTGGGGTACTCGACTTAACTTTAGTACGGCATTTCATCCTCAAACGATGGTCACCGAGAGGACTATATGCACCTTAGAGGATATGCTAAGGGCTTGTTCTTTAGAATGGACCGCGCTTGGGATGAATATTTATGTTTAGTAGAGTTTGCATATAACAACAGTTGGCATGCTAGCATTAAGGCGGCACCGTTTGAACTTCTTTATGAAAGGAAATGTAGAGCACCTATTTGCCGGGATGAAGTAGGTGAGCGTTTGATTGAAGGTCCGAAATGATCGAGATCACTAATGAGAAAGTAGTCATTGCTAGAGAGAAGTTGAAGGAAGCTAGGTCTCGCCGAACGTTATGCCGACAAGCATCGCCGTGATTTAGAGTTTCGGGTTGGAGATCGTGTATTTTGAAAGTTTCGCCGCTTAGAGGTGTGAAACGCTTTTGGAATCAAGGGCAAGCTTAGTCCTCGATTTATTGGACCGCTTGAGATTCTTGAACGATAGGTGAAGTTTCGTATCGCTTAGCACTTCCGCCCGCTTATCGCATGTTCATGACGCTTTCCATGTATCACCCTAAGGGATACAACTATCATCCGTTACACGTTGCTTCTTATCCGTTTGATCAAATTCAATCTGATATGTCTTTATCTGAAGAACTAGAAGCTATTTTAGAAAGACAAGAAAGAGTTATGAGAAATAAAGTCATTCCATTCGTTAAGATTCTTTGGAAAAATCATCCGGAACGTGAGGCTACTTGGGAAACCGAGGAGTCGATGCGAGCTAGTTATCCTCATTTTTTTTGAATAGTTTGGTATGTTCTCATTTCGTTTTCGTTTTTGTTTCATTTCAATTTTCGAGGACGAAAATTTTTCTTTAGAGGGGAAGAATTGTAAAACCTGAAAATCTAAAATCTGATTAAAGACTAAAATACCCTTGGAATCGAAATTTATAAAATACGTAAAATATATTTATAACATTTAACGAAATTAAAAGTTAACTTGTGAATAATTAAAAACCTAACTAAAATATATTACGTGATCGATTTGGTACGACGAAGATTAAACGTTTCGCAAATAACTTGGGCCGTGTTTGTTTTTGCTTCGTGTGGACTCAAGCCGAGAAGCCCATATGGGCGTGGGTTTTTGTGTGTTCGGTTGGACCAAGCCGAAAACCCAAGGCTTCCTCAAAGCCCTAAACTAAAATATTACCACTATATATACAACACATAATCACAAGATTGGAACCCTAGTTTTATTTGCCTCTCCTTTTCTTTTTGTTCCATTCGGCCGAGAGTCTCAACTCCCTTGGTCGTGAGTTTTGTTTCAACAAAGCTAAGGTATAATGCTTATTTGTCTTCCTTGTTACACCATACGTTTGTTTAATGTATCATGTTTCGTTTGGTCGAGTTATGTTTCTTTTCTTTTGGTGTCGAGCCGTGTGATACAAACAAGAACAAACCCTAACGATTAAACCTTACAAGTATTAAAGAGTTATGTACGTAATATGTATTATTGAATCAAGTCAAGTATATGTCGAGTTAATAAGGGCCTAACCCTATGTAATTAGGACCGAACCATGCATAACATTCGAATAAGGTATAAAACATGATAACTTGAATGAGTTAAGTATGTAAATGAGCTAGGACTTGCGTAAAACCTAATAGCCGAAAACCCTAGATTGAACCGAACCATGTATAAGTTTTGAAAGTGTATTAAGTAAGTAAGGTCATAAAAACGTAAACCCTAGTTTGAGATGTTAATCGAATAAGGTATGCCAAACCCTAATGGTTTGTGAATCGTGTCTCATGTGCGTGCGTAATTATAAGTCAAGTGAATTTGTAAAAGTGTAAACGTGTAATTAATACGAGTAATAAGTAACTTGTATGTCACATAAAATCATAAAACGTGCATGGTAAAACATAAAAGGAAAGATTATTTTTATGACGTGTTAGGTTAAGTGATGAGTCATTAAAAGACGTAACATGTAATTAAATGCCTATTAATGAGATATTAAAGAATGAGAAACCCTAAACTTTAATAAATGACATATGAACCCTAATCTACGATATTAATTATAAAACATTTAAGTCTCATTTAATTATAAAACCCTAAAATATTAAAAGATCATTTCGACGATTATGGAATCATTAATAATATATACGACCATTAATGTGTATAGGTTCGTGAAGAAGGAGTAATTCTTTGCTTTCCCTGTCTTCTTTTCGATCATTTGCTTTGGAATAAGGTATGATATTCGACCTTTTCAAGAAAGGTTTCGTAATGTTTTCTTTTCGTTAAATTTTATATTAGGATTTCCTAATGCCTTTGCTATGAACCCTAATGTGTCTATTTGAGCTGTTGCTTATCTGAACTTTGATTTTTGAATCATAAAACATTGATTATGAACTATATGATATGAAACTCTTGATTTTGAAAACATGATTAAACATTTGATAAAATATGATCTATGTCAGTTATGACATTCTATTTGACCTAAGATAGTTTGACACCCGAGCCAATTATTAACTAGTAATGGGGGTTCCATGTCCGTGTCAGCAATGCACTTCGACATGACTCTAGGGCGAGAGTGAAGTTCGCCACGTCCCTTATCCGATATTTGTTATGAGCTCAATTTATATTATATTATCAATGTATGTTTGTGGGCGATGGGTGCATCTAGATCATTATATGTTATATATTATATGTTATATGCTATATGTTGTCGATGATTGATGTCATGCGTGCATGCACGTCCTTCATAACTCTGGTAGGTCTCCCCTACAAGTGTTGCCTTATGTGATTATGATTATGTTTATGATATGGCATATGTGTTTGGGCTCGAGGTAGTTAGCTATAAAACTTATCCTTTTATCCTGATTTATCTTTTGAAATGATTATGATTTCACTATCTTTCTTTCACTTTATTTCGTATTCGTTTTCGTTACGTATTCGTTTTGCTTGTATATCTGTTCACTGGGCTTTTGAAGCTCAGCCGCATTTCTTTTCTTCCGCGGTGTATCTAAGCATTGAGCCGGGTATTGCTTTGGGATGAGTCTTGAGTGGACTTACCTTAGAGATTTTAGCTTTGATCTTATGATGCCATTTAGATTTTATATTTAGACATTTCATTTGGAGTTTATTTTCCGCTGGGACCTATGTATTGAAGTCTTTTGATTTGGATTATTTCAATATTTATGTTGAGATTTCTTTTGGATATTTATGTTTGCTTTGATATGACACCATTACTTGTGATTCCTTTACCCTTGTCGGGTCGGGGCGTTACAAACACCGTGGAGGACGGACGGGTCTTTACCCACTATATGCCTGATCCACAGCCTGTAGGAGGCGTGTCTTGTAAGAAACTATAAATACCCTCTACCTCCCAAGGTAGAGGGTTGGAGCTTTCAATATCATTTTTCTTTGTCTCACTAAAGTTCCCAACACACTTCCACTTTCTCTCTCTAGAACTCATTCTATACGCCCCTTGTGATTGTGAGTTTATGTGTTTATGAAAACCAATATGTTACAAATTGTATCAAGAGCCATGGTTTGATCACTCATCTTTCATGTTCTGGGATTTCTAGTGGTTTTCATAAGGTTTTTGGGTTTGAATGAGTTTAGAGTAGTTTGCAACATTTGAATCATTTCTTGTGTTAAAGTTTGGATTTTGATAGTACTTTTGTATTTAGAATCATTATAAGTGTTTAGGTTTTGGTTTAGAAGGCTTGAATCATCGTGGTTGGGTTGTTTTTGGATTGAAAAGTGGTGTTTTTTGAATATTTCTTGGATGCGATTTGAGTCACGTTAAGACATTCTTCTATGTGATTTGTCCTAAAAAACTAAGCGATTTTTCTCTTTAGTGAATGCTTTTTGAAGCGATTTTTCAAATTAAGCGATTTGTCTCTTAAGCGATTTGATACTTAAGCGTTTTGACACTTAAGAGATTTGTCTGGAATGCAATTTGTGTAGGAAGTAATTTGTCTAAAGCGATTTGTCACCAATGCGATTTGTCTCAAGCGATTTGTCATCAGTGCGTTTTGTATAAAGCGATTTGTCACCAGTGCGATTTGTCTAAAGCGATTTGTCATAAGAGGATTGATAGAAGCGGTTTGATACTCTGCGTTTTGAAGTGTGCGATTTGTGGTATGCATTTTGACAAAAGTGCGGTTTGACCATTTCATCAGTGCGTTTTGTTGACTTTTCCCGACAAAACTTCAAACGACCATAACTTTAACTGTAACTCCGTTTTCAGCGTTCTACCCATCAAAACGACCGTGAGAACGAGGAGAATGGCACGCCGAATGAACTAAAGTTTATTCAGGTCAACCTTCAAGGCCTAAATCCGCTTCGAACAGAATTTATTGAGGTTTTTAAGTTTTTAGACCCAAATTTCTCCTTAAAAACGTGCATCAACCAATCCAAATCTCAACCAAACAACATCTCTGCTAATCCTACAAATAATCATAAGTCCTAAAACACAATTGTCTATCATTGTGTCGATATATCAATCATCTTAACACGTTCTATTGGTCATTGCTTAACGGTTTCTTCTTGATTTTGTAAAATCCCGCGAAAGATTCTATTTCTCGGTTTAAATCATAGATTTGTAAAATACCGTGCACGTCAACATCATGCCTAACGATTCAGATTCATTTGTATCTAAGATACTCAGTTTATACGACGTGATTAATGAACAGAAGATACCCAACAATGTACTACAGACTATCGTGTTTGAGTCGGATGATGCTAAAATGGATTCTTGGTGCTCAAATTCACAAGAGAGAGAGGTACACCAGCCACAACCTGTGCAAGTTAATGCAAAGGAACACTCCATGGAAGCTTCAGATGTAACCAAGAAAGAGATGCACCAGCCACAACATGTGCACGTTAATGCAGAGGAAAGCTGCATGGAAGTTTCTACTGTACCTAGCTGTGCATCTTCTACTCAAAATGATGATTATGAGCTGCATGAGTACTCTGCATTTATCCCTGATGATTCCCTTACCACTAAGCTTAACATATATAAGGATCAGGTTGCCATCTATGAATAGCGTGCTAAGTTTGAATTGACCACCCGTGAGCAGGAGATGGATAATCAAATACGTACAATTATTAGAAAAAGTAATTTTAGGGAAGAAATGTTAAAACAAGAGTTAATCTCCTTACAAGAAAAGCTCAATAAAACTGTTAAGCAAAAGCAAGAACTTCAAGGAAATGTAAAAGTGCTTACACAGGAATTTAACGCTAAGGAATCAAAACTTTTGAATGATTTTTCTAACCTAAAAACGTTGAAAAACAAACTTGAAAACAAACTGTACATACAAGGGAACACCATTCAGACTGCTCACATGATCACTAAGTATAGAGTTTTAAGCGATAAGCATAGTATTGCCCTCGTAGAGGAACCCAATCCTGAGTATGGTAAAATAGTGAAGGCTGCTCAAAAGGTGGTCTATGATGGTAATGAGATCCTTAAGCCTAGGCAAACACCATCTTGCATAGAGAGCACTGAAGAGGATAGAAAATTAGAAGATGCTTCTAAAGAGAAAATGGCAAAGAAATCAAATGATCCCTGGTGTACAGAGTATAATATAATGCTTAAATCCCATGATTACACTAAGGAAAATTGGATTGCTTTGAACAAGTTTAGACCTCAAACTCTATTAACCCCTGAACAAGTGTTTTGATATTGATAAGCAAAAAGCTGATGAACTTGTTGAAAAGAATCCTCCCCTTAGGAAATTGCCTCCAGCTACTGTGTATCCACCCAATACACCAATGCATTTAGTGCCTAGAACTCTTCCCACTCAAAGCAAAACCTTAATCAGCCTATATGTAGTTTACCAACTATTCGTTGATTTTGAGAAAACATGTAAGAAGAGAATCACACCAACCGGAATTACTGAGGGGGAAAAGGGTTTTGAGCAAACAAAATAATGTTATCTAACTGAGGTCATGCCTTTCTTTAAACAATTAAAAGATCAATTTGAAAGTCTCCCACAAGGCATTGATACAGGGATTAAAGAAATGAAAAAGGTGTTTAATGAAATGGAAAACGAGGTAAGGATAAATGAATGTGAGCTTAAGATTAATGAGATTGAGAGGAAGAACCTTCACATCTTTAACGATAATTTGATTTCTAGATGTATTGCTCAAGATGTGTTCTATACTGCGACGAATTATTCCATTACTGCTTCTCAATTTCATAAATTTTCTATTGCTTTGAAAGTCTCCCAAGATCGTGTCATTGAGCTTGAAACAAAAAATTCAAAATTGCAGGACAAAATCGAAATGGATGATCATGATAACATGGTCAGGAATTTTTCTAAATTAGAAGTTGATTATCTTGATTTACAATTAAAATATCAACATCTTAAAGAAAGTGTTAAAACCTCAAATGCTAAGACATCTTCGGATGCTCCTGAGTTTGATGCAGTTTTTGAAATAAACAAACGTGATGAACAAATTCGAGCTCATTGTAACACGATCAAAAGGTTGAAAGCCCAAATTTCACAATTGAAGGGTGAAATGAATGAAGTGACTGGCTCCCGTATGCCTCCACCTTTAGATTCTCATAATTTCCAAGTTCAAAACATGATTAATAAACTGCAAAAGGAAAATGAATGTTTTCAAGTTGAAATTTCAAAAGTTAATGCTCAAAACAAAGAATTATGTGATTCACTCAAGGTTAATCATGATAATAACAGTGAATAGGTAACTTCTTTGCTTAACGAAATTGAGAATCTGAAGCGTGTAGTGAAAGGGAAAATGCCAATCACCACTGGTGAGAATGTTGCACCAAAGGTGCCTGCTTGTTCTAAATATGCTGTAACTGTGAAATATATTCCTCCTCATCTTCAAAACAATGAATTTGCATATCAAACATATCTTTCGTACCTCAAGGATAGTCTAGAGTGCCTCCGTGAGATTGTTGAAGATGATAATATAGAGAAACCACTTGATAATGTTGTTGGGTATGCATGCTTATATGCCAAACGATCTCAGGAACTCTTAGAATGTGTGATTGCAACATGTCCTAAATCTAGTACTAGGAAAGATAGAGAAGTTATGCCTTGTTCTATGCCTAAAGTCAAGCATGTGACCTTTGATGTACCTCTGAAAGCCTCAGAACCCAGCACTTCTAGACCAGAAAATCAAATGGCAGTAAAACAAACTAAGGCTCCCATCATCACTCCTACAGACGTTAAAATTGACACTAAAGTTAGCGGGGGTCAAAACCTAGAAGCAATGCAAAGAAGGATAGGATTACGCAAACTAAAAGTGTTCATGAAAAGGAAGTGAAAGAACACCATAGGGACAATAAGTTTGACTTGAACAAAAGGAATCGTGTTGGTTCTAGTATTAGCTCTAAGCTTACTGAAATTAATTTGATGTCTTATGCTGTCTGCAAAACATGTAATAAATGTCTATTTTCTGGTAATCATTATAAATGTGGTGTGTTGTTTCTGAGGTCTAAGAATCAAAACCCAGTTAAGAAAGTTTAGAAAGTGAAACAGAAGCAATCACGAAACCCACAGGAAGGTTTTACCAATATAGGATTTCAGGAAGCCCACAGTGTCGAATATTCACGCATGGCAAACCTTGCTCCTTAACTAGATCCACTATGCCTAGAGTAGTGCCTGTTAAGGTTTGGAAGCCAACTGGTAGAATAATCCCATTAGGCACACAATGCCCTTTAACTAAGTCTGATGATTCTACTAGTTTAGCTCCTAGTGATAATGCCATTGCAACTAGGGTTTCTGCTGATTCAAAGATTGTTTGCGCTAACTAAAAGGAACCCATTTTCACATGGGGATCTGATGAGTGTCTAAATACTCATCATTTTTGTACAATCTAAACTGCAAAATCATCTGAAAACACAAACACATCAAAATGATCAAAATATCACAAATCAGTGTTTTATGTGTTTTAAATGCAAAAATATCAAAATCGATGAAAATGTATCAAGTTTGCAAAATTGGCGCTTTAGTCCCCAAGTTTTAAAAGTTGTCAAATCTAGTCCCCGGAATTCAAAATGTGGAATTTTATCATTCAAGGTCCCCAAATATTCTAAGTCATTAAAATTGGTCCTTGAATGATTCTTTGGTCAAATGGCAGAAAAAGTCCCTAAACTTTGAAAAATGTCAAATTTAGTCCTTGGATATTTTAAAATGGAAAATGATCAAATTTTATCCTCGTACTATCAAAGTTTGTCAAGTTTGGTCCTTTTGATATCTTTGGAAAAATGGGCAAGTTCAGTCCTCAAGATTGGTGGAATTACATTTTTGGTCCTTGATATTAATACAAATCCAAACGGACCCTCCCTTTGTATTTTGAGCCCAACCAAAACAAATAGACCCCTGTCATAACCCATTGTGAACCCCGTGTATTATTAAAACCACTCGGTCAAATAAGTCAAATCCCAGCTCCTGTTCATCCTCCTCAGAGAAACGCACCAAACCAGAAACCAGAGCTGTTTCTATGATTTGCTCCATCCCCCCTCCTTACCTTGCCCCCCTCCACTTCCACTAGCACCCAAAGATCTTTAATTACTTCAAACCACTCCATTAATATCAAAAAACCTGCTCAAGAAATATTTGGAGCCAAAATTACACTTGTATGGTTCTGATGATTTTGGCCAATCCAATGGCTCGATGAAGTGGGATTCATTCAGAGGTCGAAAGAAGTCACTAAAGTCTATAAAAGGAGTATAGAAGCAATGTATCTATCTATCTAGTGTAACTTAGTTAAAATTAGTCGTTTTAATTAATTTCAAATTTTCAGTGTATTTTAAGTCTTTCCAGTACTTTGTTTAAGTTATTAAAGTGTATTTGAATCTTTTCCAATCCTTAATTTCAGTATCAAGTTCTATTTCAAGTTTATGCAAATTTTACTTGTTTAAATTTTCATGAATGATTGAATGTTGTTAAGTAGTTGTTATTTTGGACTGAGTAAACTCACATAAGCTCCTAGATAGCTTATTTAAGCTATTAGAAACCTTTAAAATCAGTTTAGAATCAAAAAGGAAAAATCACCAAAAATATCAAATAATTAGTTGAAAAATCAAAAATCATAAGTAATGGTGTTCAAAGCTGGAGCAGGGTGAATTTTGGATGGCCTTGGGTTAGTGGCTTAGTGGTAAGCCTATAGGAGTGATCTTGGCCTTTGGTTCTCAGTTTTCAGTTGGATAGCTATTTGTAAGCATTTTGATCATTTTGGCATTTCACTGTTTGAATTGTTAAATAGCTTGAATTTCTGTTTCTTCATATTTATTAGTTGTAGTTAAGTAAAGTTAAAGATTAAAAACAGTGGGTTATTCTTTTTAATTCATAGTTGCTAAAAATTTGATTTTGACAGTTAAATTAGCTTAAGTTTAATTTCTTTGTTTTATGTTGTTAAGGTTGTTGCTCTGTGTTTCATTAATCTTATTTAAGAATAATATAAGGTCTCTAATTACTTGCATGGTTTGAATTTATGTTTTGCTTTGAAAATCACCAAATCAGTCATATAAAGGCTTGTTTGGTTTTGTTAGTTAAACTGTGTTATAGGATGCTTGAGTTATTGCTTTTTGTTGTACTGTGTCACATACACATCTAATTGCTCAAACAAACCATAAAAACCAGTCCTCAGTTGATAAAAAGTCAAAATCTCTTTAATCTCACTCATTTGTTAACTGATAAGGTTTTAGTTTGTCAATATCATCACATTAGCTTAAAAACTGATACTCTAGCTTAAATCATTTTTATTAAAGCTTAATATATCATAATCAGTAAGTAGATTTGATTCTAAGTTCACATTAGTCAACCTATCAGTGATTCTGCTGAATTGCATTTGAATCTACTGAAGTGTTATTTGTCGATTCTCACGATTCAAGATTTTGGTTTCTACGATATGCTTCACGATCCGTTTGAAGTTTTTCAATTGATTTTTGATTCTTCCGATGTAGAAGTTTAGATTCACGATCCGCTTTGTTGTTGTTAATTTCTATTTCATTTCTGGCGATTTAGAATTTTAGATTCTCACGAATCTGCTGATTCTCACTGAATCGCTTATTGTAGTTTAAAAGTCTTTCTTTACATTCTTTAGCTTATTTCAAAGGTACTTAAGTTGTCTGACTAATTTCTCCAATTAAAATCCTTACCGATCACTATCCTTAGTGATCATTCTATCATCTCGCATAAGTTTTGATACACCATTGAGTCTCCTGACTTAACGATCCGGAATCCACCGTATTCTCCAGATCTTCATTGTATTGGTTTCTGAGCAGTTTTAAGTTTATTACGGTTAGCCATTCACAAGTGGCTAGCTTGAGTGATTAAGCTTGACTGTGTTTTCAGAGATCAATCAAAATTTTGGCGCCGCTGCCGGGGAGGCTTTAGCGTGTGTTAAACCTTTTTTCAGACCCATTCTTGCACATATCCCATCCATTTGTAAAAATTTTTTTGTAAAGTTATGAGAAAATCAAAAAGTTCATTAACACTTTTCCTAAAGTGTTAACAACACCAAAAAAATATAAAAACAACAAAACAATCGGAATGTTTTCTATCTTGTATTTTCTTTGAGGTGATTCTTAAAGAGATACGATTTGGTTAAACGAGACGATCCAAAAATATTGTCCAAAAGTTTTTAAACCCATCAGCACAAATCTATACCTACGTCTTTTCAGTGGTACTTAATATATACATAAAATCAACCACCGCAAATCAAGGCAAGACACCTACTAACGGGGTGTGACCATAATAAGTTCCCAACAATGATTTAAAACTTGCCTTTGTGTCCTTGTGATTTGGTGTACCTTTTTCAAAGAAGCCATTTCATTTGTGATTATTGGTTAAGTTCACTTGTCGCTTTGCCTCGCATTTGTTTTGAAAACCGATTTTTATACTTAGTGCATGCGCACTGCTCTTCCAGCCTACAAGTCCACTTTCCGAGCTTGGAAACATTCCTCGAGACGTAGAGGACGTTCGCTCCTTCACCGTGATCGAGGAACGCCTACCACCACCACCCCCGTCGTAATGGCGTAAGATAAACCGATGAATGAGCTTCTCCAAGCACCCATCGAGGGTTACGGAGATGCTATTGTTGTCCCACCATCGTGGTCGATACTTTGAGCTCAAAACCGGGTTGCTTAATCTAGTAACCCAAAGCCAATTATATGGTTTTGAGCGGATGATCCTCATGCATACATTCGATGGTTTAACAAGATTGCATCTACCATCAAGTATAAGAATGTCCCACATGAAGCTATCAAGCTTCTTCCGCTCCCATTTTCTGTAGGACAAGCCGGAATTGGCTTGAAACAACCCCTCGCTCTATTGAGACATGGGAAGATCTAGTCACCAAGTTCGTTAACGAGTTCTATCCTCCATCCCGAACCACAAGTCTTAAGAATGAGATAATGAAATTTTCTCGTAGATTTGATGAATCATTCGGGAGGCATGGGATCGTTACAAAGAGTCGCCATGAAGTGTCCACATCACGGTTTTACCGAGTTAATGCAAATGGATACTTTCTATAATGGTCTCAACCGACTAATCAAGACTCTTTGAATGCCTCCGCGGAGGTAATTTCTGAGCAAGACTACCAAAGAAGCCTTGCAAATCATTGAGAACAAATCTCGTGTCCGCCTTTCCGAGCAAAGACATATCGGTCTCATGTCGGACCTTCTTCTTCTTCATCTCCGGTGAGTACATCTAGCACCGATGCTAAGATTGACAAACTCACAAATATTGTTCAGGCTTTGGTTCTTGCCAACCAGAAGAAAGTGACCTTCACTTAGACACCAACACATGGTGAAGTGAAGAAAGTCGAGAGTTGTGTTACTTTTGGTGGTCCTCATGCATACTAAAATTGACCGATGGTAGTCCATTTGAAGCCAATGCTCTAGCCGGTAGTTCACAGCAAGGAGGTACTCAATACCGTCCTCAAAATGAACCACACTATCGTGCTAACACTAATCAGGCACCACCCGGTTTTAACCAGAATCATAACATGCAAACCCGAATCGAACCAACCAAGAATGAACCAAGGTTATCAAAACCAAGGTAATTTCTATCCCGGACCCAATCAAGGTTTCCAACATCAAGGAACCTCAATCAAAACAATTTCAATCGAGGAATCAATTTCATGGGAATATGAATCCTAATCAAGGAATTTTGGCTATAATCAAAACATACGGCCTCAAATTATCCCTCCAGCCTCCTCCGCCATTATTCCTCCAGACCATCATCCGATGAGTTATCAAGCAATTCATGAAATCCCAAGATGAAATGAACAGTTGTTGGTCACCGATTGTCGATCTTAAGAAATCTTTAAATGATCAACCCTCGGCTCGGAAAACTTCCGAGCAACACGATCGCTAACCCGAGGGGCGATGCAAAGGCAATCACAACCGTAAGTGGTGTTTCATATGATGGACCCGCTATTCCTACTACCTCTTCTTCTTCTTCTCCCAAAGGTAGTGGAAAGTGAACCTAGGACACACAATGGACCTCGACTCCAATGCCTCCTCCACTGTGAGCAATGAGTCAAGTTACCAAGGATACAACGGACAAGGTGCATTATTCAAGCCCACGGCATCAAGACACGCCCTACCTTCTGTAGTCCAACCTCAAGTTGTCCGAAACCCAAGTCAAATCAAGGAGTTGTTTTGAACCTCCTGTAGCTCTGCTGAGAATCGAATCCAAATCTTCTATTCCTTACCCATCACGTTTGAATGAGCAAAGCTCCGCGAGAAAGCTACCATCAAATGGACAAATTTTTCCAAATTTTCCAAGAGTTACATTTTGACATAAGCTTTATGGATGCTATCATGCCGATGCCCAAGTTTGCATCAACTCTCAAACACATGTTAAGTAATAAGGAAAAGTCGCTTGAAATGGCAAAACTCCTCTTAACGAGAACTGCTCGTGATTATCCCAAGAAGCTTCCAGAAAAGCTTGGAGATCCCGGAAAATTTCTATTACCTTGTGTATTTCAGAATGGTTGAATGCTTTGCCCTAGCGGATCTTGGTGCAAGCATAAATCTTATGCCTTATTCGATGTGGAAGAAACTTTCTTCCTAACTTACTCCTACATGCATGACTCTCGAGCTTGCAGATCGTTCCATATCCCGTCCTCTTGGCATTGCCGAGGACGATTTGAAAGTAGGAAAGTTCCATTTTCCACCGACTTCGTGGTTGTTGATTTTGATGCCGATCATCGGGTTCCTCTCATTGTTGGTCGAGGATTCACGAGAACGGGCCATGCTCTCATTGATGTATTTGAGCAAGAAATCCCATTACGTGTTGGTAATGAAGTCACACCTTTAACCTTGATCAAACTTCGAGGTACTCCGCAAACTATGATTCGAATCGGTTAACCGAATAGATGTCATTGATGTTGCTTCAAGAGTACTCTCAAGAAGTTCTTGGTTATTCTCATAATTACGTGAGTGGGATCCCACCACATCTTCTCAACCTATCTTAGCCAATTCTACTCCTTCCTCACTCCGCTTGAGGGAAGTGACTTCATCTTAGATGAGATTGAAGCATACTTGGCTAGTGATTCTGCTCCATGGAAATTGATCACGCCCAATTGACATTGAGGGGACATACTTCTCATTGAGAAGTTGCTTAATGATGATCCATCATCAACCCTCACACTAGTGATTCAATCCCATATGAGATTAATCAAATGAGATTAACTGAGGAGATATTCTTCTAAAGAAGTTGTTAAATCAGACACTTCTCCTCCTCTCCTCCCGTTGAGCTTCATAATAAGGAAGTCAAGTCGGTTGAGAAAACCAAGAATTTCCGAGGTTGAGCTTAAGGACTTACCGCCTCATCTCGAGTATGCATTTCTTGAAGGTGATGATAAATTACCAGTCATTATCGCTCGTGATTTGAGTAAAGATGAAAAGTCGCTCATAAAGGTCTTGAAGTCACACAAGCAAGCAATTGCTTGGAAACTCTCCGACATTGCGGTATCAATCCCGAGTTTTGTACTCATAAAATCTTGATGGAGGATGATTTCAAACCAGCAGCTCAACATCGAGAAGGTGAATCCAAAGATCCATGATGTTATCAAACAAGAGGTTATCAAACTTCTTGATGCGAGGATTGATTTACCCAATCTCGTATAGTCCTTGGGTTAGCCCAATTCATTGTGTTCCTAAAAGGGTGGCATAACTGTTGTCACAAATGAAGATAACGAGTTAATTCCAACTCGTCTCGTTACGGATGGCGTGTTTGCATTGACTATCGTAAGTTGAATGACGCCACCAGAAAGACCATTTTCCTCTACCCTTCATGGACCAAATGCTTGAGAGATTAGCGTGGAATGAATACTATTGTTTCCTTGATGGTTTCTCGGGTTATTTTCGATTCCCATTGATCCACGTGATCAAGAGAAGACCACATTCACCGCCCATACGGAACTTTTGCCTACTGCACGTATGACTTTTGGCCTATGTAATGCTCCCGCACGCTCCAACGATGTATGATGGCCATTTTCCACGACATGATCGGGAAACATTGGAGGTGTTTATGGATGACTTCTCGGTCATTGGGGATTCGTTTCAAACATGTCTCTCCCATTTAGAAAAATGCTTCAACGGTGTGAAGACACCAATCTTTGTCTAAACCGGGAGAAAAGCCACTTTATGGTCAAAGAAGGCATAGTCCTTGGCCATAAGATTTCAAAAACGGATTGAGGTAGATAGAGCAAAAGTTGATGTTATTGCTAATTACCTCATCCTACTACCGCCAAAGGTATTAGGAGTTTTTAGGTCATGCCGGTTTCTATCGTAGATTCATACAAGATTTTTCTAAAATCGCCTGCCTATGACCCATCTTCTTGAAAAGGATGCTCCTTTTATCTTCTCACCGAGTGCATAGAAGCTTTGAAACATTGAAGAAAAAGCTTCTCGAGGCACCCATTCTCGTTGCTCCCGATCGACTTGCCTTTTGAGCTCATGTGCGATGCAAGTGATTTTGCTATCGGTGCGGTCTTAGGGCAACGAGAAACAAGCATTTTCACCTATCCACTACGCAAGTAAGACTATGATCAAGCTCAACTCATTACACCACCACGTAAAAAGAATTACTAGCCGTGGTGTATGCGTTTGAAAAGTTTAGCCATACTTAATCTTGACCAAATGCGTGGTGTATACAGATCACTCGGCTCTCAAATATCTCTTTGCAAAACAAGATGCAAAGCCGAGATTGCTCGCTGGATTCTCCTCCGCAAGAATTTGATATCATTATACGTGATAAAAAGGAGCCGAGAATCTAGTCTGCGATCATCTCGTCTGCATTAGAAAACCCTCACCAAGATGTTTTCAAGAAAAGGAAATAAATGAAACATTTCCTCTCGAGACACTCAATGCGGTTTCTTTTCGTGGAAATTCGCCACCCCATGGTTTGTCGACTTCGCAAATTACCATGCGGTAACTTCATTGTGAAAGGATGTCGACCCAACGAAGAACAAATTCTTCAAAGATGTTAAACATTATTTCGGGACGACCCTACTTATTCAAAATTTGCGCGATCAAGTCATCAGCGATGTGTTTATGGACGTGAAGCTATTGACATTCTCAAAGCTTGCCATGCCGGACCCACCGGGGCCATCATAGTCCAAACTACACCGCCAAAAGGTGCTTGATTCCGGTTTTATTGGCCCACAATTTATAAGGATGCCCACGATTTTGTCAAAACACGCGACGCTTGTCAACGTCATGGAAATATATCTCAAAGAAATGAAATGCCACAAAATGCCATTCAAGTTTGTGAGATCTTTGACATATGGGTATTGACTTTATGGGCCATTTCCTTCGCCTCGTGGTAACAAATACATACTGTGGTCATTGACTATCTCGTCAAAATGGGTCAAGCAAAAGCTTTACCTACCAATGATGCCCGAGTAGTTGTGAAATTTTGAAATCCTTTTGCCGTGTTTGGAACTCCGAGAGCGATAATCGGTGATCGTGGTACACATTTCTACAATGACCAATTTGAAAGAGTCATGCAAAAGTATGGTGTTACCCACCTTCTCTCATCGCATACCACCCCAAACAAGTGGGCGGTGGAAGTTTCCAACCGTGGTATTAAAAGGATCCTTGAAAGGACAAGAGGCGAAAATCGTGCATCCCGGTCGGATAAACTAGATGACGACTATGGGCCTTCCGTACGACTTACAAAACACCCATCGGTGTACTCCATACAAGCTAGTGTACGGAAAGGCATGTCATCTTCCGATTGAGTTAGAGCACAAGGCATACCGGGCCTTGAAGCATGCAAACTTCGATATACAGACACCGGTGATCACGTAAAAGTTCAAATGAATGAATTAAATGAACTTCGTGATCAAGCTTACGAGAACTCTTTGATCTATAAACAAAAGACAAAGAAGATTCATGACTCTAAAATCAAGAACCGCGTTTTCAACGTTGGTGATCGAGTCCTTCTTTTCAATTCAAGATTGAAGATTTTCTCGAAAGCTCAAGTCCCGCTGGTCTGGTCCATTCACCATTGCTAAGGTTTATCCTTATGGTACCGTTGAGTTATCTCAACCCGATGGTCCTAATTTTAAAGTGAATGGTCATCGAGTGAAGCATTACTTTGGAGAGGACATTCCCCGTGGTTGTCCGGATCTACAAACTTTCCCATGAACCAATGAATGCGGGATCGAGTCAAGCTAGTGACTCGGTAATCAAAAACATTAGCACACACCATATGGGTTTTCACCCATATTTCATCTTCTTTCTCTGTTTCTACCACCCTAGTGTGGGAGAGTTACCCACAATCGTTGTATATAAAGCTTTTGTGAAAAAAAAAAAAAAAAATCTCTTTCATAATAATGGCCGTAATATTTCCTTTTTCGTTTCGCCGCATAACCGCTGTACTTTGAATATTGAGGGCAATATTCAATTCTAAGTGTGGGGAATTTCATGAATTTTATCATGTATTATCCACCCAATTCCCGCTTTTGGCCAACATTTTTTTGGAATAAGTGTTTTCACTTATTCATCTTACTGTTATCGCCTACCATGTCTACGTAAGACAAAAGGATTGGCTAATCCAGAGCAAACGGCTCTTGGTAAAGATTTCAAATCCGTTTATGGCTTGCAATTTGCCCAAAATTGTATGGTATTCAACTCACCATATCCTAAAAAGTGAAGAGTTGGCTAGCCCGCAAGTTTATGGCTTGTGGTAAAGGCAATGGAAAAACCATAATTGGTAATCACCACCAAAGATAATAGTGATAATTTATCTAAGAGTTGGCTAGTCCAAAGCAAACGGCTTCGTAAAGACAAATCAAATCCGTTTCGACTTATGATTTGCTCAAAATCATTTGGTTATCATTGTACCAAGGTTCTTACTTGAATCAAAACAATTGGCTACTCCGTAGTGATGGCTTTTGGTAAAGAGTTTTTAAAATCCATTAAAGATCTAAATCATTGCTAGGGACTAGCAATATCTTAGTGTGGGGATTGATGAGTGTCTAAATACTCATCATTTTGTACAATCTAAACGCAAAATCATCTCGAAACACTCGAAACACATCAAAATGATCAAAATATCACAAATCGTTGTTTTATGTGTTTTAAATGCAAAATATCAAAATCGATGAAAAATGTATCAAGTTTGCAAAATTGGCGCTTTAGTCCCCAAGTTTTAAAAGTTGTCAAATCTAGTCCTCGAATTCAAAATGTGAATTTTATCATTCAAGGTACCTGAAATATTCTAAGTTGTTAAAATTGGTCCTTGAATGATTCTTTGGTCAAATGGCAGAAAAAGTCCCTAAACTTTGAAAAATGTCAAATTTAGTCCTTGGATATTTTAAAATGGAAAATGATCAAATTTTATCCTTGTACTATCAAAGTTTGTCAAGTTTGGTCCTTTTGATATCTTTGTAAAAATGGGAAAGTTCAGTCCTCAAGATTGGTGGAATTACATTTTTGGTCCTTGATATTAATACAAATCCAAACGGACCCTCCCTTTGTATTTTGAGCCCAACCAAAACAAATAGACCCCTGTCATAACCCATTGTGAACCCCGTGTATTATTAAAACCACTCGGTCAAATAAGTCAAATCCCAGCTCCTGTTCATCCTCCTCACAGAAACGCACCAAACCAGAAACCAGAGTTGTTTCCATGATTTGCTCCGTCCCCCTCCTTACCTTGTCCCCCTCCACTTCCACTAGAACCCAAAGATCTTTAATTACTTCAAACCACTCCATTAATATCAAAAAACCTGCTCAAGAAATATTTGGAGCCAAAATTACACTTGTATGGTTCTGATGATTTTGGCCAATCCAATGGCTCAGATGAAGTGGGATTCATTCAGAGGTCAGCAAGAAGTCACTAAAGTCTATAAAAAGGAGTATAGAAGCAATGTATCTATCTATCTAGTGTAACTTAGTTAAAATTAGTCGTCTTAATTAATTTCAAATTTCCAGTGTATTTTAAGTCTTTCCAGTACTTTGTTTAAGTTATTAAAGTGTATTTGAATCTTTTCCAATCCTTAATTTCAGTATCAAGTTCTATTTCAAGTTTATGCAAATTTTACTTGTTCAAATTTTCATGAATGATTGAATGTTGTTAAGTAGTTGTTATTTTGGACTGAACAAACTCACATAAGCTCCTAGATAGCTTATTTAAGCTATTAAAACCTTTAAAATCGCTTTAGAATCAAAAGGAAAATCACCAAAATATCAAATAATTAGTTGAAAATCAAAATCATAAGTAATGGTGTTCACAATGGAGCAGGTGAATTTTGGATGGCCTTGGGTTAGTGGCTTAGTGGTAAGCCTATAGGAGTGATCTTGGCCTTTGGTTCTCGGTTTTCGTTGGATAGCTATTTGTAAGCATTTTGATCATTTTGGCATTTCAACGCTTGAATTGTTAAATAGCTTGAATTTCTGCTTTCTTCATATTTATTAGTTGTAGTTAAGTAAAGTTAAAGATTAAAAACAATTGGGTTATTCTTTTAATTCATAGTTGCTAAAATTTGATTTTGACATTAAATTAGCTTAAGTTTAATTTCTTTGTTTTATGTTGTTAAGGTTGTTGCTCGTGTTTCATTAATCTTATTTAAGAATAATATAAGGTCTCTAATTCTCGGCATGGTTTGAATTTATGTTTTGCTTTGAAAATCACCAAATCACCATATAAAGGCTTGTTTGGTTTTGTTAGTTAAACTGTGTTATAGGATGCTTGAGTTATTGCTTTTTGTTGTCTTGTGTCACATACACATCTAATTGCTCAAACAAACCATAAAAACCAGTCCTCGCTTGATAAAAGTCAAAATCTCTTTAATCTCACTCATTTGTTAACCGATAAGGTTTTAGTTTGTCAATATCATCACATTAGCTTAAAACTCGATACTCTAGCTTAAATCATTTTATTAAAGCTTAATATATCATAATCGATAGTAGATTTGATTCTAAGTTCACATTAGTCAACCTATCGTTGATTCTCATTGAATTGCATTTGAATCTCTCAAGTGTTATTTGTCGATTCTCACGATTCAAGATTTTGGTTTCTACGATATGCTTCACGATCCGTTTGAAGTTTGTGAATTGATTTTTGATTCTTCCGATGTAGAAGTTTAGATTCTGCGATCCGTTTGTTGTTGTTAATTTCTATTTCATTTCACGATTTAGAATTTTAGATTCTCACGAATCTGCTGATTCTATTGAATCGCTTATTGTAGTTTAAAAGTCTGTTTCTTTACATTCTTTAGCTTATTTCAGTGTACTTAAGTTGTCTACAGCCTAATTTCTCCACCAAAATCCTTACTGATCACTATCCTTAGTGATCATTCTATCATCTGCATAAGTTTTGATACACCATTGAGTCTCCGTGGGACTTAACGACCCGGGAATCCACTGTATTCTCCAGATCTTCATTGTATTGGTTTCTGAGCAGTTTTAAGTTTATTACGGTTAGCCATTCACAAGTGGCTAGCTTGAGTGATTAAGCTTGACTGTGTTTTCAGAGATCAATCAAATTTTGGCGCCGCTGCCGGGGATCGAACCCGGGTCACCCGCGTGACAGGCGGGAATACTTACCACTATACTACAAGCCACCTTGGCGAATTTTGGCCAAATTTTTTTTTTTGGAATAAGTGTTTTCTTTCACTTATTCATCTTGCGGTTATCAGTCCGCCATGTCTGTAAGACAAAAGGATTGGCTAATCCAGGAGCAAACGGCTCTTGGTAAAGATTTCTGAAATCCGTTTATGGCTTGCAATTTGCCCAAAATTGTATGGTATTCAACTCACCATATCCTAAAAAGTGAAGGGTTGGCTAGCCCGCAAGTTTATGGCTTGTGGTAAAGGCAGTGGAAAAAACCATAATTGGTAATCAGCTCACCAAAGATAATAGTGATAATTTATCTAAGAGTTGGCTAGTCCGAGCAAACGGCTCGGTAAAGACAAATCAAATCCGTTCTGACTTATGATTTGCTCAAAATCATTTGGTTATCATTGTACCAAGGTTCTTACTTGAATCAAAACAATTGGCTACTCCGGAAGTGATGGCTTTTGGTAAAGAGTTTTTAAAATCCATTAAAGATCTAAATCATTGCTAGGGACTAGCAATATCTTAGTGTGGGGGATTGATGAGTGTCTAAATACTCATCAGGATCCAATGTTTTCAAATTTCCACCTTTGTCTGTGTTCCAATGCAGGTCGTACAAATCATCCGTTGGTACTTGGATTAAGGCTGCTCTAAACATATGAGGGGAAATGACTATGACGTCTGTCCATTTCAGTTCAGGCCTCGTACTCCATCATTATGGCGTCTACAAATAACACTTCAGGCCCTGTTCCTCATAGAAAAGAAAGGTGTACGCTTCAGTGCGCTTTATCTTCAAAAGAAGAGAAATCTTCATGTTTATGACCATTCTCATCGACATTCTTCATCAACAAGCTTCATTTTTTTCCCACGCTCATTCAACCCTCAAGTGGATCTACGTTCATTGGTGTATATTCAAGGGATCTGCTTACCATTGATCGTATTCTTATTCACTTGCTTAAATCAAAAATGGAAACTTCGGATGCAATTTTTTAGGGGGAGAAGAGTGCATATACTACATGTTGATGGATGCTTGAATTATGGTCATACGTAGGGGTGTTATCGGGTCGGGTTATCGGGGTTGTCGGGTCGGGTTGAGTCGGGTTTTGAATTTTTTAAAAGTGACCCGCAACCCGACCCGATAAGTAATCGGGTTATCGGGTTCGGGTGGTATCGAGTCGGGTTAAGTCGGGTCGGGTTGAGTCGGGTTGGCGGGTTAAAGTAACAAACTCAGATACACTTGATTTAAAGGACACGAAGATATTTTACTATATCCGGAGGTGGTAATTTCGACCAATACAACAAGTATATTCTTTTTGTGCAATATATTATTGGTCTTCTTGTTCCTAAAGCCTTAATTTCGACCAATACAACAGTTATATTCTTTATGTGCAATAAGTATGGTATTTGTTAAACATCGGTGGCAACATCAAGACAACATCTAAAAACTTACTTGTGCCACCCTATAACTTCTACATAGTACAACATCAAAAAGAATATAGAAAGCATGGTATTTGTCCCATAGTACAACATCGGTCTGCAAAAGAAGAAAAGAACTAAAAATTTCATAAACAAATTTCAAGACAACATATGCAGAGACCAGAGGCAAACGTTTAAGTTACATGTAAAAACTAATATATAAAAACTAATTCATAAAAACAAAACGTACAGTACCAATAAAAGTAATATATAAAAAATGGAAAATTAATTATCGGGTCTAATCGGGTTGACCCGATAACCCGATAACATAATTTTTTAACCCTAACCCGACCCGATAACATTATCGGGTTCGGGTCAAAACAACCTGACTAGATTTTTGACCCGCTTAGACCCGACCCGATAAGGCCTTATCGGTTCGGGTTCGGGTCGGGTTGACCCGACTGATAGATCGTGAATATTATGTTGTTTGATGATTCGGGTGGTCTAGGATTGTGATTAAACAAGAAAGCCATTTTAGATAGATGAAGAGAGTTGAGAGGAGGTTCTTGAAAGAGAGTTGCTTATCAAATGAAAAGTTTATTCAAAGAAGCCACACCCTTCCATGGATGGAAGGGTATTTATACTACAAACATAACGACCTCCTATCGGCTGTGGATCGGTATCACGATGGGTAAAGACCCGTCCTTCCTCCACGGTGATGCACTACGCTAAACTAAACTAATAACTAACTAATAAACGATAAATAACGTAACTAATGATATGTCTACGAGCTAACTTATGCTAGATAATACTTGGGGTGACCGACACTTCACTATGGAATTTTCTAACTCCTAACAATCTCCCCTAAGGAGGTCACCCCATGTTTTACATTTCAATCCTAGCATTCTATTTTATCTTCGCCTTGAGCTCGTAGACTTTAATTCTTCACTTTCGCAATCTTTGTGCTTAAGTAGTGCAACTTCAAAGTCCGCATTGATTTGTACTTTTAGTGGAGGCCTTTAAGCGATCCACATCTTTGATGATCTTCGAGCTTTCATTGAGATCATCACCACGATAAATCTCTAGATCACCCTTTATTGTGTTGCCATCATGTGAAGTTGTGACTTTTGGACCGACATCCTCACACTTTTGAATCATGACATCTTTCCATCGTAGTAGCGGAAGCCTTCATCGGTTCATGATATTTGCGCAGCAGAGCGAAGCATAGTATAAAAATATCGTAACCGTGTTATGTAGATATTCACCACCATGATTTCTTCAAATTAAGTGTGGATGATGTGAGCATGCGGCTTTGGATTGATCGCTCAATTACGATCACCGCAACCGTCCAAATGTACCGCAAACAACAATTAGCAATAAAACACACGAAAGTGTCTTTGATCACTTTCGTCGAATTGAGGTACACGCCCACGGTTCCCGTTGATCGGTCAAGTCTTGCTGTGATCGGTAGGATTCTAAGAATCTCCTTGACGGGTTTCGCAATGTTTCTAGCTTGTTCTCAAACCGAACGCCTCAAAGAAGACAACACGGAGTGAGTGAACCAAATAATTGAGATTCAGCGATTGATGAAAATGATTTGAAAAACAATCGCGTATTGCTTGAAGAAAGAGTTTTGCAATACAACGAAGGTTTTATGAGAAAGATCAATTTTCAATCAAAATACTTTTGTATTAGAGAATGAGTACACATTCGACGTGCTAGCTAAAAGAAGAGATTCGCACATCGAACGGTTTTCTAAAAGCATTTTTCAATCGGAGATACTTTTGAATTTGAAATGAATACACATTCGACGTGCTAGAGAAAAGAAGGTTTGCACATTGAATGGTTTTTCCAAAAGTATTCACAATTCCATTCTCGACCAAGGTTGATTCAAGAATGAATCTCCCATCGCTTTCTATCCGGTTGTCACAAGCTTGATCTTTTGCAAGATTTCACATGTCACCCACCAAGAGCTTGTTTGATGTTGGCTCTAGAAGGATTTCCATCTTCATTGTGAATATTTTTACATATCACTCGGATGTTCTGGCAATACCACAAGGATAATGCGTAGGACTCTTAATATATACTTACTTTCCACATTGTGTGAAAAAGCAAGTCTTCAAGAATTTAGAGTCCTCACGAGATATTGTGGATGATCTCTTGGCTCTAGACTCAATTTGTGCACATTTGGTTCCTGTGTCGGAGACTAGGGAGAGGGTCTCCTTCTTCAATATCAACAATCTCTAAGAGAAAGTCGATAGATTACGTCGGTTCCCCGTGAGAATGAAACAAGCCCTTTTAAGAGGAACTTGAGTAGCTTGGGAAGTTGTAGTGCAGTGCGTCACTGGGTCTATGGCGTCTTGTCTTCAATACCGGCGTTAACTTAGTAACCACTAGTAGCATATGTATTAAACCCGGTGTCTGCCCTAAGGTTGAATTATTGGAGGGCTATTTCTTTTCACCCTTTTCACATTCAATTTCTTTTTCATTCTTCAACCCTTCGTTGCTTACCGAGACTTCATAACTAGAACCTTGTTGGGTTTATTCCGTTCTAGCTCTATCTCAGTCCGCACTCTTCCCATATTCTCATTTTTCACCTTTTTTTAATATACCTAAGGACTCTACACTATCTAGTGGATAGTCCCTGGGTAGATCCCTCCGGTTCTGGTGGATCATGGGAACAAATACCTAACCTAACCATCCTTATAACACCATGCATAAAGTAAATTGGTCGGTCTTTTGGTATTGTTCTTTCCTTCTTGAAACCAATTGAGAAACCATTTAAAACTCAATCAAGGTACTTTATGTTAAAACATAAAAGCATTTGCACCTCGATAGTTTCTTTTCTTTTAAATTGCTCCCCCTCAATATGTGCTTCAAGATTCGAAAGCGTTTAGCACATATGAGAGAGCAGCGTGCACAATTAAATCAAAACGATCACATTTTATCAAATTTCATTATTAAATCACAAATTCTCCCCCGATCAAAAATATCAAACCCTTTGAGATTTTGGATCCCAAGTGATTTAATTAGGTTTAGAAAACATAGGAGAAAATGTGGCCAGGTTTAAATACTCATCTTGTTTTTGGATAAATGCTCCTCCTCAACATGTGCATTGTATATTTGAAATCGTTTAGCACATGGAGGCAGGAGTGCCTATAAAGGACTAAAACCAATTCCATTAAAACAGATATGAGATTTAAATCACGATCTCTCACCCGATCAAAAATTTCAAACCTTTTGAGATTTGTGATCCCAATTGATTTAAATCATTTAAAAGAGTTTGGGAAAGACGTGGCAAGATTTAATTTTGAAAATGACAGATAAGGACCAATTTAAGACATTAAAGATTGTTAGTGTCGTATGATAGTTTTAAGAGATCTTTTAGTAAAATAAAACAATTTCACAATCAAACAAGAATGTAAAAATTTCATTTTGAAAGACCTTGATTCTAAAGAAAAATCATACCATGACATAACATTAAATCATTAGATCACCACTTATATTGTACAAAGCGGAACTTTTGTGAAGAAATATCGTTTGAAAATATTTTATTTTAAATCACTCTCCCCTCAATCCATGACCGTAGTCGATAATTGAGTGACTCAAGTTTTGATAAAATGAAGTCCGGTGATTTTCAAAATTTAGTCCAATATATTTTCAAAACAACATTTTTCCATTTTCAAAACAATTTAGTTCAATTTACTCAAAATTGTTTAAAATGGGATCCTGCAAAAGATAAGTTAGGTGGTTGAGAAGCTTCGTTGTTGTTGTTTGTAGGGTTTGGAAGAAAAACCGTCTGCAGATGCAAGGAGAGACTTCTTCTTACGTTGCATTTTGAATGCCAACTGAGGTCAAATTAAGCTCCGTTTCTTCAATCAATTAGAAGAAAACCATATGCTGATGCAGTGAGATCTCTTACGTTGCATTTATGCCAAGTCTCCATAGAAGTCCAATTAAGCTCCGTTTCTTCATTTGTCAACTCAAGATCTAGTTACCCTTTCCTTTCGACATCCAAACATCATATTATGTGGGATCCGGATCGGGAACATTCTTGTAACCAATATACCTGCATATGTTAGTGAACACACATACAGATATATGGTGGTCAACATCACCCATAACAGCAATCGACTAATTAAAGTCAATTCAACATAACAATCAGATCATATAAGGCATGGGGTTTATGTGTTAATCAAACTCTAATCATCTAAACCTAACAATCATATCTTAAATTCCTAGTCCTTCGACACGTGCAAATATCATTTTAATTAAGCACGAGGATAATTAAGAAAGTTCGTTAGATGATATAGATTTGAAAACATTCTCCCCTCAATCAATGACTCATTTTTTGAAAATTTTAAAAGCGCGAAGTCATTGATTGAGTTTGCAAATTAATGAAAACTCGATTCGATTGATTTTTCAAGCAACTCATTTAACCACCATTTTGTTAAAACACCAAATATTTTTCTCAAGAATTTTAGACGGAAAAACATTTGTGTAGGAACAATGATCCTTCGACATACTTTCCTTGTTTTGTTTTTAGGATAAGTGCACGAAATATTTTGAAAATAGTTTAAGCGTAGCACTTTCCTTCTTTTAAAAAACAGTTGCTATCTCAAATAATAGCAAGCCATAGTTTAAACACGGGTCACGATCAAAGTAATCGCAAGCCATTTTTAAAGCCCGGTTACTGATCTGAAATAATCGTAAGCCATATTTTGAGACATGTTTAGAAAGAAATATTTACACCTCCTCGCTCGAATTTCATCTAAAGTCCCGTGCCATTATTGAATGACATTTATAAGACCGTAGATGTTATCGATACCGAAGACATGTCTAGAAAACATATTTTTGGATTTTTCAAATTTTCGATTTTTATGGGTTTTGTTGGTTTTATATTTTCTATTTTCTTTTTCTTGGTTTTATATTTTTGTATTTTGTTTTTGAAAAATATATACAAAGATAGAGTAGATGATATAATTCAAGAAGATGATGATACGAGTACCGAGATAAGGATATCGAGCAGCACGTCGTAGAAGATAGAATTCGTCATCTCTTAAACTTCCACCACCAAAGCTTCTGAGGCTCCAGAATAGAAGATAGAACACGAGCCTTTGAGAAAGAGAGACTTTGGCAGCTTCCCCCCAAACCGAAAATACACTAGATGAGCAGATTCGAAGCTCTATTTCAAGCTTGCCTTAGCCAGGTGCACAGAGAAGCACACCATTATCATAAATCCTGCTGCTCCATTTTAAGAACGAAAATCGAGATTCTCCGTTCGGGGTTATATCATCAAGACGAACAACAACAAAGTATCATCCCACGTATAAATAATCTTCTAAAATTTCTTTTACCACTGAATTCTGAAGCAATCCATTCCAACAGGTGTCAAGAGAACACTTCCTCCGAGTAGTTGAATTGATGCAGTCAATCTCTTAGACTAGAGCTCACGAACCCGAATACACATACCCGAAGACAAAGAAACTTATACCATCGAAGTAGCGGATTAAGTCCAATAGCCAAAGAATAACCCCGATGTATACTTTTATCTCCCCAAGACAAGCATGAAGCTCAAGAACCCGAAGTACCCGAATGCCCAAAGAGAGAATAACCGATAATATTGAAGAAGCAGGCTGAATCACTGATTATCTCTGCGGATTTCAACTCCGGAATAAGTGATTATATATCTGAATCACTGATTAAGCACTCAAGTGAAACAGCTGAGCATCCCCAATGTACACAATCCTCTCTCCCCTGATGATTGCGATAACATCGAAATCATCACACACTTGTGTACCTCTTTTTATCATCAGAAACTAACTCTTACATCTCTTCCCCCACGTCGTTGGAATACTAACACTAAAAGCCTTGATGAGTAAAACCTTGAGTTTCTCTGCGGTCATGACATTTGTTTTCCCGGAATATCTTCAATCACTAAGAAGTATTAAGCTCATCAAGTTTACTCGCCATGAGTCAAACCTTGAGTTTCTCTGCGGTCATAACATTTGTCTTCCCGGGATATCTTCAATTACTTAGAAGTATTAAGCTCATCAAGTTTACTCGCGTTTAGGTGCTTGTCTCCTTCCCCTTGCCGGTATTGACACTTGAAATCAAAGAAACATTATAAGCCCAAATACTTGAAATCTGTTGAGAAGATCGCTTGAAGTCTTTGTGAGAATCAACATCTTTGAATAATGTGAGCAAGTCTAATTGGGGATTAAATTCTACATATCACTCTCCCCAATTAGTGCTCTCCCTAAACCGATAATCTTTATGATGAATGCTTGAATTAAGAAGAAGTCTTTGGATTATCAAATGCAACACGCCTTTAGTCTTCTAACATGCAGCAGAAAATGTAGAATGCATCAGAGACTCGACCTTCTTCAAGATTGTCCGGTTGGGAATAGATAGTTAACATCTTCAACTCACACCAAAAGCATCCCACCAAAAGCATCCCAATTAACTTACATCTTGCAAATCCCTTAACTAAAATCCTCCCAATCAAACAAGAACGAAAGATGTTCATCAAGGAAATCGAGAATCATGTCGCAACGAACACACAACATGGTAACACCAAACTACCAATCACATCAAACAAGAATGATAGATTGTTCGAATCATCATGTTGATGTATACGTGAAGCATTAACCGGAAGCACTTTGTCGATAAACTCATCAATCCGAGTGAAGATGTCAACCAACGGCTCTTAGAAGAAAAACTCCATGTGAAGATGACACGATAAGAAGAAGCTCGGTTCTTACATGAGTTTAGAGCCGTATGACCATTTATATTCTCAAATAACAATCAACAATGCAAAAATTCACACTTTTCTCCCTCAAGAATTGCATACGGAGTTGCCATTCTTGATTAATTAAGTGAAAATCATCCGAATGTTCTATTCACACTTCTCTCCCGCAAAATGAGCACATGATGTCGCCATCTTCATTATAATCGAGCAAGTGGAATGAGAAAACAATCAGTGGTAGCCCGGTTCACTTGATGACTGAAGCACATGGAAAAAGTATGAAGCATGTTGATGAGAATGGTCATAATTGAGAAGATTTCTCTTCTTCAGAAGATAAAGCGCACTGACACGTACACTTTTCTTTTCTTTGAGGAACGAGGCTTGAACTGAAGTGTTCAAACGTCATAAGAAGATTTCTCTTCTTCGGAAGATAATGCACACTGAAACATACACATTTCTTTTCTTTAGAGAACGAGGCATGAACTGTTGTGTTCATACGTCATAAGAAGATTTCTCTTCTTTTGAAGATAATGCGCACTGAAACGTATACATTTCTTTTCTTTAGAGAACGAGGCATGAACTGTTGTGTTCATACGTCATAAATCTCTCTCTTTTCATCTACTCTTGGCAAACTTGTAATCAACCCCATTATCATTCAAGAGGCTATTTGTAGTGATAGTGATGGAGAAACCCAATATGATGAATTTGACCTCAAGTAAACTACCCCAACTCGTGACTTAAACTTGCACATATGTAACAAAGAGCGGTGCCGATTTCCATTAGCATCTCTAAGTACTCTCTATGTACTCTATACTCTTCAACCAACCAACCATCAAGTATAAGACGACATTACCTCTTGAAAATCCACAATTGAATGTGACATCGAGCACTACAACGTAACTCCTTAAAGTGATAGTTATTTTGTGGTGGTATGAGCCCAATTCCCCAAGTGGTAAAAGAAAAGGTAAAGACACCCAACAATAACTAGATTTCGTGTCTTCGTATTTGAAGATAAGCTCGAACAAGGATCTTGAAGAATCTTCATCCAACCATCCCCGATACCTTTAGATACTAAGTACACTCGCCTGTGATATTTCACTTCAACCTCAAATAAATAATCTTGAATTAACGCCTGTCACATCTTACGAGCATACCAAATCTAGCCTTCTTTGACATTTAAATGAACTTTGATAATGGTTTCATCCCGACCATGGTTAAAAGCACGTAACCCGTAAAACCTTGTAATAGCCGAAGCGCCATGAGGACAATCCAAACAAACACCCAATTTATGAAGTACACCCTTTTATCCTTCTTTGAAGTAGAAACCGTAGCACCAAAGATCAAATAAGATCCCGATATACACTTTCCATTTCTCCAGAATGGTTTCATCAGTACGGGATTTTACAACTCTATGGTTTAAACCGAAAAATAGTTTCTTTCGCGGGATTTTACAAAACCAAGAGTAAACCGTAAGATAGATCCGGAAATACACCTTGCAATTACTAGGATGTTTCCATTGTCACGGGATTTTACAAGTCAAAGATTTAAACCGAGAAATAGATTCTTTCGCGGGATTTTACAAATTCAAGACAAAACCGTAATCAATGTAAATTCGAATGTTTTATGACAACTTTGGTTTCGGTGAATTTCTGTTTTTGGGGAACATGCAGCGGTTCATTATCCAACATCAACAATATCATCACCCATATGAAAACAGCTTCACAAACCATACTAAGTTGAGTAGTATACACTACTTCCCCCTGAGGTTGACCGTAAAACATCAAAGTACACGTTTCTCCCCCATGATGGTTTCGAACTTTCGGAATCATCATAACGTGTACGACCATTTGCAGAAGCAAACATCTTGAAGAATCATGACTGACGCTGAAGATTCTTGAAAGATTTTGCTTAATTTGTGAAGTATCATTGACATTCAAATCTATGGTAATTGCTGATCACATCTCATCCATTCAGCCCTTTGGTAAACATATCATCCACATATTCTGACGGCTATAGTTGTGACCACATGGAGAAGATTCTGAAATTTATAGTTATGATGGTAATTGTGACGGCTAATGCATGGAGAAGTAAACCCGATATGCCAAACTTGATCATGAAGTAAAGTTCCCCAGATTTGTTACTTAAACTTGTACTAATCCTCGTGAACAAGAAATGGTGTACCCAATGTACAAAACCTCTTGACATTCTCAACTGAGTGAGACACCGAAGTGATAGCTACGTTGTGGGTTAACCGAGAAAGAATCACACACGCAACTAAATAGCCAAGTCTTTATCACACTCTATTAAGCCTAAACAAGTCATCTTCGCGGAAGGGTAGAAAGAAAGAAGACAAAAATAAGTAAACACGCCCGGAAAAACCTCACATCAAATTCAAATAAGAAATACCGTCCAAACAACCCTGCAGTCAACATCGAGCACTCATTGATTCAAGCCGTAACATAATATCCATTGTGAAGATGAATATATCAAAGTACCAAGCATTATAATCCAACAAATCTCATCATCTCACATCATCATTATCTCCAAACATCGATAAATCTCATAACACAAATCTCGTAATCAATCCACTTGTGAGAAGCCCATCAAGACATTACCCAAATCCGTTCCAGTCCAATCGAAAATCAAACATGAAAATATAACCTAGCCGAATCTTTACTATCCCTGATCCAAATCGTGGCCCATAATCAAATTAATTTACCCGGTTATATCAATCACCGCTCAACTTCGGCCCAAACTCGATATTATAACATAAAAGCACAACACTATATCAAACGATAATGATCGACTCAAAAACATTTTAACCATAAATCATTTTACCCGATCCTAATACACATTAAGTGAGAATGTCAATGTCATATAAATGTTTGAAGTCATATAATGTCATGTAACAGTTGTAAGCCACGCTCAAGAATTGTTCCAATGGATACATGTCCACACGCACCCATAACACAAATATCACATGATCCATTTGGAGCCTATCACGCCTAGAGCAACATCCAGATCCAATAAGTAGGACTAGGCCCATGCAACTCGGCCCATTTTTAGCCTATGTTACATATCCCAGAACCCTAACATTCCGTGTATAAAAGCACACATCTCACATAACACTAGCCCTAATATTTCTCCCATTTCAACCCTAATCTCAAATAAACCGCAGTCACCAAAAAAAATGAAACCATTTTCACCCAATTCAGCTAATAGTCCGAACAACACTTACATAACCAGAGAAATCCAATTGAATCAAAACCCTAATCATACCACGCTCAACCGTCCCCTTCATCTTACATGACAACACGTCTCAACCTTGCCACATAGATGGTAAGAGGTTCGTCATCAACGCCACAGGGATGGCAAGATGTCGTTAGTGCCACAAAGATGGTATGGGTCATTTATTCGACTATAGGACTTAACAAAACGGGTAAGAACTTGATTCATGTTAGACTTGATTACAAGCGAAAAAAATAGGATTAAGAGAATAACTAAAATTGTTATTACTCAATCCTTTAGATTCGAATATATACAAGAGTCTATGATGACATGATTTTCTCGTTATGAAAAGTTCTAAGTAGCTTCGGAAAATCACATAAGTGATACGAGCAAAAATCAATCTGAGATCATGAATCATTTAATGTTCACCTTTTAACCGAATACTAATATGAGAATGAAATCTTTCCATGGTTTTGTTCTTAGTTAAAAAGGTTCGGATATAGACAAACATAGATCGATGATGTTGTATCAACTTTCGTTAAATAGACCTAAGGTCATGATATGCTTTGGATTGTAACGAAAGTGAAGGCTGAGATCTTATAAAGTTTAATCTTTTGATACATGATTGTTAAGTGGTTTTGGATTGGAGTCGAATCAGTTGCATTACCAAGCCATGGACTGAGGTCGATGATGGTATATGGTATGTTGGTATTCGTTGTGGTCAAGGTATTGTTTGACTGATTATGGCATAAGTCTGAAGTTTTATTGAGTATAGATGGTATATGGTTTTGAGTTAGAGGTTGTGGTCTAGTAGTCATTCTTTCATTCAACTTCATCACTTACTGTCAACACGCATCGTACTTAAGTTTGACAACTCGCATATTTTTCATAATTTTTACCAACTCGCATTCAAAAATGCGAGTTCACAACTGGCATAAGGTTCATGAATCTGGGCATTATAACGACTCTTTCAAGAAAACAAATTTAGCCAAGTCGCTAAAGTTAGCAACTCGCATCAAGATAATAAGGGCAACTCGCATCCAGACTCAGTGACAACTCGCATTGACCAAAGTCAACTCGCATTTTGAACATTGAATCTGGACCAGAAACACAACTCGCTTCATATATCAGTGCACTCAACTCGCATGCTAAAAAGGTAACAACTCGCATATATGAAACCAGTCAACTCGCATTCAAAAGTCATGTATGAGCATCAGACTTTTTGACACAATATTGAGACGAGAATTTGTAATACAAAAAAAATGCTTCATATTGACCAGTTTAAACCTTACGAAACTGCCCAGAATAACCCAGAAAAACTTCATTGTTTCATTTAGACCCGTTTGACCAAGTTTTGACCCCATTGACAACCATTCAAAACCAACTCCACAGCCATTCAAGACCAACTCGCTTAAATGAATAAACATTCAAAATCAGTAAGAAGCTTGTAAAAAACAGTTAAAACCTTAGCTTTAAAAACCAAATAAATACAACAACAAACTACACAAAGAACATGTCAAACTCATTTAAACATCACCAAACACGAATCAAACCGCATCAAACCGCCAACAACAAACCATGTAAATCATCAAAACAACACAACCTTGGCTCTGGTACCAATTGATAGATCGTGAATATTATGTTGTTTGATGATTCGGGTGGTCTAGGATTGTGATTAAACAAGAAAGCCATTTTAGATAGATGAAGAGAGTTGAGAGGAGGTTCTTGAAAGAGAGTTGCTTATCAAATGAAAGGTTTATTCAAAGAAGCCACACCCCTTCCATGGATGGAAGGGGTATTTATACTTACAAACATAACGACCTCCTATCGGCCTGTGGATCAGGTATATAGTGGGTAAAGACCCGTCCTTCCTCCACGGTGATGCACTACGCTAAACTAAACTAATAACTAACTAATAAACTGATAAATAACGTAACTAATGATATGTCTACGAGCTAACTTATGCTAGATAATACTTGGGGTGACCGACACTTCACTATGGAATTTTCTAATTCCTAACACCGACCCTACTGACACCCCTAGTCATACGACTCTCCTTCAATGCCTAATGCTTCACTTACTAAGGATAAATGGGATTCATTGTTTGGGATTCATTGTTTCAAGATATGTTTGATGAGTACTTCCAACCTCTAACGAATGTTGATCATCCAGTTCCTGAAGCTCCTGCTCCGGTTACTACTGACTCAACTGGTTCACCATCTAAGAAGTACAACTCAGACTACTCAAGAAGCCTAATCTTCAGATATTCCTCAAGGCGTTGTTAATGACTATTGTTGGAATCACTCCTAAACCTTAAATCAAGTGTTAGTTACTCATATGTAATAGGTAGTTTATTATGGCCTTTATGTTTGTTTAAGGTCAAGCTTATGTAGAAGGCCCATAAGCTTAGGCCCATGTCCAATAAGGAAAAGGGAAGGAGTAGGAGTGTTGCCCTAGCTCCTTGCCTATAAATACTCTTGTATAACCCTCACTTGAGGGTTGGTTGTTCAATATTTCTCTTTCACTCTCACCTACGCCAGAACCGCTAAGTATATCGTGTGTGTGTGTGTTTAATATTGTTCATCCGCCTCTCTTCTCTTCTCTATCTCTTTCTATTAAGCTTGTGTTGTAAAACTAGTGACCTAACAGTGGTATCAATCGCCTAACTAGTTGGGTGAATCGTTATTTCTTGAAGTGGGTTTTTTGGTCCTACGCGTAGAATAACGTGATACTTTGGTTCGCTTCAAAACTCGTTTTTTACACTTTTTAATCCAAGATTATTGTACTTTCAATGTTTTAAGGTGTTAAAATACTTGTTTTTGGCAAAAAGTTTCAAACTTTATGCGTGGATATACGTTTTTAAGCTAGTTTTTGTTCAAGGGTTCGTCCTACGCATAACTGTTTTAGGAGTTTTTGTTCATCAAGTTTCACACTTTTGTGTTATTTTGGTGATATTGAAGCTATCTAATCACAAATTCTGGTTAAGAAACATCTTTGGGCATAATCATTTTTACGAGTAAGATTACGCGTATGAAAACCCTAATCTTACGCGTAACTTTATCCGTGGTTTGATCTTCATTTTCGTGGTTTACTCCATTTTTCTTGCTTGGATAAGCCTAAAATACGTCGACTTTGGATATCTTTTGCCTTTGTGATAGTGTAAAAGATCATTTGGGCAAAACCTAAATTTACGCATAAGCATAAAGCTTACGCGTAGAATCCTACGATAAGATTCATCTTACGCCTAAGCCTAGTCTTACGCATAAGGTAATCCCACGCCTAACTTTCTCGCCTAAATTTGTGTCTCGCATAACTTTAGAGTCTTTTCCTACTTACGCGTAAGCTAAAACTACGCCAGAACTCTCTGCATTACGCGTAACTTTGGTGTTTTTACGCATAAGTCCTACTTGGTTTCTTGTGATTTCTACGCCTAAGGACACTTCATCAACTAAGGTTCATTCGACTACAAAGATCCATTTTTACCAACACAAGTTTTCAACATGTCACAACCACCATACTCTAACTATTTCCCTTACACTTATTCTCAACGACAACGACAACAACAACTAAGTCCACAACATCAACAATGGAATCAACAACAAGCAATTTATCAACAACAATTTAATCAACAACATACTCCACAACTTGGAGCAATTACTCCACCACAAATGGTTCAAACACCGCCAAGTCTTCAAGTTCAACCCTACACAAATGACTTCCATCAACATCCATCAAGGAACACTATGAAGGAACCCACTTGGTTTGCAAAGATGTGTGAAGCTTTAAGCGACCAACAATCAATTCATGAGGTCGGATCACTTGATAGACCTCCAATGCTAACTCCAGAAACTACGATCAATGGGTGATAAGGTTCTTTAGATTTTGTGATCCAAGAAGCCACATGGAAAGTTCTTAAAGCGAGTTATCTTAGAAGGTCCATTTGAGATGCCTCTTGTCATTGTGCCGGAGATCCAAATGCTATTCCGCCAAGAGATGAACAAGCGAACATTGCTCTTGTTGCGAATTGAATCCTCAAGAACTTCTACACTATGAAGCGGATGAACTTGCAATGGAATATATCCTCTTAGGATTACCAAACCCAATTCTTCGTAGTGTTGATGCTCAAAAGACGCAAAGAAAATGTGGGATCATATTCGTCTTCTTATGGAAGGATCATACTCAATCGGAGGATTTGGAATCCAAAATTTACTTGGCTTATGAACACTTCATGATTGAACACGAGAGACACTAGAGTCCTATCATCATCGATTTTGAGACATCATCAATGATTTGGATAAACACAACATCATCATGCCAAGAATTGCGGTGAATACTAAGTTCTGAGTAGTCTTGGTCCCGAATGGGAGAAGTATGTCATTTTCTCCGTCAAGCGAAGAATATGCATCATTCTACATATGGACTGTTGTACGATTACTTGAAGCCTCATGAAAAGGAAGTTGATCGGGAAAGGATTCTCCGTGCTCAAATTGCTCCACCTACACATCCGGAAAATCAACAACTTGCCTTATATGCTCAACAAAGTTATCCTCCTCAACAAGCAACTCAACCAACTGCCTCAGTCATACAAAATGATCATTCACAGCAACAATCTCAACAAAATCAATTGGTTCCATACAACAACAACAATGCTCAACCAAGTGTCAGTGAAACTAATGAGGACATTGATCCGTTCGAAGCATTGCAACAAGGATTTGTTATGATTGCTAATGCTTTTGGCCGTTATACCAACAAATCCAACAATCGTATTAGTTCCTCATCTAACACACGAAATCAAGCTGTTGTAAACAATGGACGAGTTGAAGTTCAGAATCGTGGTTATGGTCGCCGATGGGCGGTGGTCAAGGGTTTAATCTTGTGAGTCGAATAACAACAGAGCTCGATGGTGGAACAAGGAAATGCTCGAGAATGGGTTGAATGGTCTTGATGCTACAAGCGCAATGAGAAGGACACTGGCTAATGCATGCCCAAAGCCGAGGACTAGGGGCGGTGCTTATTTCAAAGAGGCTCTTCTTCTAGCTCTTAAGGATGAAGTGGTGGATCTCTCACGGACAAAGAACAAAGTTTTATGGCAAATCTGCACTCGGATGATGATATGGAGGACTTGTAGGCCAATGCAAAGATTATGTTGATGGCTAATATGCATGAGTTACACATGAGTGAAACATGCCCAGTGTATGACATCGATGGCTTGTCTCGGTACCGAACAAACCATATTTATCATCGATCTAATATCTCCGCCAACATCTCGAATCCGACAAGGCTCGGAATGTTCAAAATGAGTCATTTACATCACATTCGACGATTTTCAACTAGACCCGTAGTTACATTTGACGATCAAGATGACCTTATGGTTTCCATTGATAATCAAATTGACTCCATGGTTATACTTGAGGATCTAAATAATGGTCATGTTGTGACTCCCATTGAACAAACCGAACTTTTGCCTCATCCGGATCGGCTCATTACTTAAAGATCAACAATCCCAAATTGAAGAATGTTGTGCATTAAATAAGGACTTAAAAAGTAAAATGCACTTTAACCAAGGATTTTGAATGCTTACAAATGCAACTCAACTTTTTAAAACTCAAGAAAACCGTGAAAAAGGTTTTGAAGCCGCTTTACTAAATCTCATCTAAACAAAAATATTTAGAGACGGATCGTGATCTAGCCGCTTGAAGAATGCTTTATTTTACGAGATAGAACAAGCTGAAACATGAACATAAAAAGCAAATTAACGCTCTTACCTTGGAAAATCAAAAGCTAAGGTGAGTTGTTAACTTGTCAAAAGCAGTTCTCTGCATACAAAAGCATTCAACGAAACGAATAGATGATCATCTTGAAGAAATCATCGACACCAAAACAAACTTAAAGAGTTTAAAATGTTGTTTACAAACATGGTGAGTCGAAGAATCGCTATTGAAAAGTTTACATTAAAACCCAATCCAAATGGATATGGATGAATATTGCGATTACAAACCTAAGCTTTCAACCAAAGCATTCAAACCAAATCACGAAGTTTCCGGTCGAGAATATAAAATTGATAATTCTATTATGAGTGTTGTTGAATATCATCGTCAAGAGGAATTAGATGCGAAGAAGGCGAGTCGATCAAAATTAAAAGCATTGTTTACAACAAACCTTTTAATTATTCAAAACCGGTCACTTTCACACACACAACGGATTCTTCTAACACACCAAGGGTTATCATTAAACCGTTTGAGTCTTCTAATGTTAATCCCCAATCGATTATGCACAAATTTATGGTCCTTTACCTTCCATCGATGAAGTAAACTCAAAACACGAAAATCGCAAAATTCTTAGATATTTTGATATTTTCATGGTGACCTCAAAACTTTAGAACATGAGATAGAATATCATTACGAAATAAAAGTTCAACACTTTCAATCGTCTCTAGCGAGAACAATTAGACATTTTCGGAAAAATCTTTTACCAAATGTTAAAAATTTTAAAAGTTGTGCATTGTCTTGGGAGCAGGACTTTCATAAGGAACTTGGAGTCATGAAGGTCGTTTTAGAAAAGCGAAACATCTATTTCTAATACTAAACATAAAAGAAAATCTTGAGAAAAGATGTTGATCGACTCTTGAATGATGTGATGCATCTTGATATCCATAATGTTGTGTTATTGAATTACATGCCATATGCATCGATTATATCTCTGTTGATCTTGTTGACTCTGTGGTAGCTGTTGAGAATCTTGATAATGTGCTTCGATCGAGTCTTTAAAAGCGAAAAATGAACGATTACTTAACGAACTTTACAATGCAAAACGTCGTCTTAATTGGTGTGAAAAGATATTCATTCAACAACTTGGTTTTCAAAACAAAATCGCTCGATTGCGTGCAAAATCTTGATCCTAAAATTGAGCAACTGGATGATCAAAGCGTGTCTTTGAAAAGTCAAATCTCAAAATATGAACAAGAACTTGTAAAAGTTAAGCAGAATATGGTGTCATATTTGATTTACTCAATAAGACTCGTCATGAAGCATCAAACGAACTTGATCACTATCTTGCTCACACTAGAGAAGTCATGAATTTTCTTTGGTAATATTTATTACGAAAAACAAGATTTGATTCACACTATCTCTAAGTTAAGAGAAATGTTAGGAAAGTATGAACACCTTCCGCCAACCATCATTAAGAGATTAGCACCAGTAACACTTAGTAATCGTGCACCTAGAATCCCTACTGCCAAATCACAAGTTGCTAACGTGCTTCCTTCTACTGAAACAGGAATAGTTGCGTCTTTTCCAAACGTCTGCACTTCACATCCTAGGAGCACTCAATCGAAGAATAGGAAGTTGCAACCTAAGAAAAGATCAATAAGGAATGCTAAAGTAGAAGAACACCCTAGGACTATGAATAAGACTCACGTTGCTTCCATTATAGATATTGCGTCTGGCAAATGTAATAGAAATAGTGATGTAATGAATGCTAAACCTTTAAGTACCTTTGATATTCAGTCTGATGCACCTTGTGTTATTTGTCGTAAAAGTATGAATTCTGATTGTCATGACAAATGTGTTGCTAAAGCTATAATCTCTCGTTCACGGAATCTAAGAACCGCATACCTCTAGGCCCACTAATCATTCTAAGTCGTGCTTGGTAGACCGCCTTCTTTAGATTCTAAGACATGCATTGTTGTCCACAGTAGCTCGGTTTCACCTCCTAAGAATGTAGTACCACCCGGTGCATTCACAATGACAAAAGCAAATAGTAGTTATAGATGGCGAAATGGATATATAACACACTAGGATTTAAATGGATGCCTAAAGTTATTAATGTGTGTATGTCTATCATCATTGCTCGAAACCCCTAACATTTTGGGTTCCACATCTACTTCTATTCCATCCGTGTCGTCGTGTGTGTCTGCGGTGATCTGAGATCATTCTCTCGATTGTTGATTGCGGATGTTCCCGACGCATGACGAGCAACCTTAAACTGTTATCAAACTTTATTGCAAAGTTCATTGGCCTTTGTCGATTCGGGAATGATCACTTGCAGACTATCATGGGCTCGAAGACTATATCAATGGGAACATCGAAATCGGCAGGGTTTACTATGTGGAAGGCCTCGGTCACAACTGTTTTCGATGGGTCGGTTTTGTGATGGAGATTTGGAGGTTGCTTTCCGGGAGAAAACTTGTTTCATTAAGTGATCTACAAGGAAATGACCTTATGTCGGCTCGCGTAATTCTAGTCTTTACACTATCTCTATGCAAGACATGGTTGCTTCATCTCCCATCTGCTTACTTTCAAAGGCAACATCAACAAAATCCTGGCTATGGCACCGTCGTCTCTCACATCTAAACTTTTAAACCATCACCAATCTTACTCGACACAAACTAGTTGAAGGTCTCCCACGATTCCGGTATTCAAAAGATCACCTTTGCTCAGCCTGTGAACAAGGAAAAAGCACTGTGCTTCATCTTCTTCACATGGTTTTGTGTGGCCCGATGCGCGTGCAAACGATCAATGGCAAATGCTACATCTTAGTAATTGTTGATGACTACTCACGATGGACTTGGGTCTACTTTCTTCGAAGCAAAGACCAAGCTCCACAAATGATCATCACCTTTCTCACGAAAATCTGGGTTCAACTCCGCAACAACTGTCGGGCTAATCGAGCAGACAAAGGCCGAATTTGTTAACCAAACCCTTTGTGAATTCTATGAGAAAGTGGAATTCGATCAAACATCTATTGCACGTACACACGAACAAAGCGGAGTTGTTGAAAGACGAAACCGAGCGTTAGTGGAAGCTGCAAGAACAATGTTAATCAATGCTAAACTTCAGATTACTTGTGGGCGAAGTTGTATCTACTTCATGCTATACTCAAAACCGTTCTATGATCACAAACGCCACAACAAAACACCGTTCGAGCTTGTCCACAACCATAAACCGAATCTCAAACACTTTCATGTATTTGGATCCTTTGCTATCCGAATAATGATCGTGATGATTTTGGAAAGCTCAAAGCCAAAGTCGACATTGGAGTATTTATTGGATATTGTGAGAATTCTAAAGGGTACGGATATGGAATCGTCGTACAAAGCAGGTTATGGAAACGATTCATGCTCATTTTGATGAACTTACGGAAATGGCTTCGAGTATAACGACTTAGAACCGGTCACAACCATTTAAATTTTCCTCAACCCCATCATCGGTGAACAAAGCCCCCACTCACTCGTCAACAAATGGAAAGGTTATTTGCTCCATTGTTCAATGACGATATTGATGAGCGTGCTCGGTGTATCCATTGTTTCCATTGCTCAACCCGATACTACTCTTATACGATACACTGCTACAACAACTCATTGAAGAAGCACCACCGATTGACTCCACCACAACAGATTGAACACACGCTTCCAACAATGATGAACCGGTGATGATATTCTTAATGAAGTACCCCACTGCAGATTTTGATCCGTCGTTCTTTAACCCGTTTGCTAATGAGATCTGTTGCACGGATGTCGCAGAATCTTCAACAAACCATTTGAATCCTCGGAATCTACACAATGTATACCAACATCAACCTCTACACATCGATGGACAAAAGATCATCCTCGGCAAATATTATTGGCAACCCGAATCAACGATCGTTACTAGACAGCGTCTTCGCACGAGATGGTGAACATTGCATTTATGCACTCACCGCTCGCAATCGAGCCTAAAACATCAAAGACGCAATGACAAAAGACAAGCTGGATTGAATCCATTCAAGAAGAACTCAACCAATTCAAGCGTCTTGAAGTATGGGAGGCGGTTGAAAGGCCAACAGGGTCTCGTCATTGGTCTCAAATGGTTGGAAAAACAAATTGGATCTTTGAAGGAGCGTAATCCGAAACAAGTCACTTCTAGTTGCTAAGGGTTATCGTCGGGAAGAGGTATAGACTTTGAAGAATCTTTTGCTCCGGTTGCTCGTCTTGAGGTTTGTTCGAATATTTCTCGCGTTCGCGGCTCATATGAATATGACGGTCTATCGGATGGATGTCAAAGCTGCGTTTCTCAATGGACAACTTAAAGAAACGGTTTATGTCGACCAACCGGATGGATTCGTTGATCCCGAGTTCGAACCATGTCTACAAAGCGAACAAAGCTCTTTATGGTCTCAAACAAGCCCCTCGGGCATGGTACGATAAGCTATCATCTTTCCTCATTGCTAATAATTTCACCAAAGGTTCGATTGACCCTACTCTTTTATACAATATCACGGGTCACATATCTTAATTGTTCAAATTTACGTGGATGACATCATTTTGGGTCTACACATAAAAGTACTCAATCGCTTTTGCAAAATTAATGAAGAAAATTTTGAAATGTCCATGATGGGTGAACTTACGTTCTTTCTAGGATTGCAAGTTCATCAATCACCCGTGGTATTTTATTGAGTCGGTCAAATATGCCCTTGAATTGTTAAACAAAATTGGAATGAAAACACATGACACTTATGCCACACCAATGACTCATACCAAGAAGCTAGATTTGATTTACATGGGAAATTAGTGGACCCTACCAAATACCAAAGTATTATTGGGTCTCTCATGTATCTAACAACTAGCCGACGATATTGTCTTTGTCGTTTATCTATGCTCCCGTTATCGATCGCGACCAAGCTGAAACCCACCTCTCGAGGCTAAAGAATCCTCCGATACATCAAGGGAACCATTAACTTGGGATCGGTATCAGAAGGATTACGGTTTTGAACTAATCACTTTTGAGACGACCACGCAGGATGCTTAGACTCGAGAAAAGTACTTGAGAGCACTACAATTTCTTGGTGATAAGCGGTGTCACGGCAATCAAAGAAGCGAGGATTGTACATCGCTATCATCAACCGAGGCGAGAATATGTAGCCATGTCCGCGTGTTGTGCTCAAGTCATCGGATGAGAACACAACTCAAAGACTATGGTTACGTGTTTGTGAATCCGATGTCTTTGCGACAATCGGTGCCATTGCGATCTCGTGCAACTCGATTCAACACTCGAAATCAAAGCACATCGATCTTCGCTATCATTTCATCAAAGACCATGTGGAGCAGTGCAGTTGAATTATACTTATGGATGCGAATACCAATTGGCGAGATCTTCTCACCAAAGCCTTGCCTCGCTAGGTTTAATGAGTTGGTCCACGGTTGGTATGAGGTGTTTGACTCAAGAGGAATTGGATGACCTCTAAAAGCAGTCTTAAAACACATCAAACACCAAAATCTCTTTTGTAAATAATTTTTCAAAAACAAAATACAAAAATATAAAATCTGATAAAACATCAAAAATATTCTTCTATCTATTTTTCTTTAACATGGCAAGTACATTTCTTCCGTCAACACTTTAATCTTTCAAAATTCAGTATTTTTCCGATCAAGTGTTAAGGGGGAGAAAATAATCACTTAACTGTTTCAAAACATCTGTGTACTTGCATGTTATCTTATCCCGGTTGTATCTTTTATCAATGGTGGTAAACTTTTCTGGTTAAACTGACACTCCTCGGACTAAAATTTATAACCTTTCATCATTTATTAAGTCGAGGGGGAGTGTCGTCAAAGTTTCTTTCTTAAAATCTTCATTTGGTAACCAAAATGGAAGTTAAAAGGCTTTGTATGAAAAAGAAAAAGGTGGAGGGACCAAAACTGCCATAAGTTTAAAATTACTTTCAATAAAAACTCTTCCACCTAACTTACCATTCACATTTATTACTTACACCTAAAAACATCCTATGCCTAAGATTAGCTCAACAAATCCGTGTTTCAGATCATCAATTTGTAAGTGATTTCGTGTTTATAACAAGTTTTTAAGCAATGGTTTTGAATTTTCAAAATCCAACGGTTTAATCTTGAGATATGATCACTTTTGTGTCTTCTGAAAGCGCAAGAACACCAAATCATGAAAGGGTGTTTATGGTTAAAAGGGTTGTGTCAAAACGTTTCTAATACATCAATGATACCGTTTTAATCATCAAAACTCACCCAGAATCACGAATTGAATGACTTGTGAAATTAGGGTTTATGCGTGGTTTTGGGTATTTTCAAATGTGAACGTTTGTAGTCAAAAAGATTGTTGTGTGATGATGATATTATGATGAATTGATCATATCTAGGCCTTATAACAACCCAGATACACCAATTGATTAAAAATTAGAATTTAGGGTTTAATGTTCTTAGGTTTGGGTATTTTTGATTCACTGCATTTTAGATGTTAAAACTTGGTTATTAGACTCTCACAACACCTAAAACCTACCAGAAAACGTTTGGTGTAAATCCTACGGTTAGAAATCATATGCGTAATCTATGAACCTTAGGGTTTTGACTTACGCGTATGACTTTCTACGCATAACCTGTGAAATGAGTTTCATGCCATGATCTGTGTTTAAATTGACTATACATGTTAAGATTGATGACATGATGATTTTATTTCAGGCTTGCTACGCATAAAACTCAGAATCAAGGTCTTTGTTACTCTACACATAAGGATCACCTTACGCGTAGAAAGTTATGCGTAAGAGAAATCTTACGCGTAACTATTACGCGTAAGGTTCTAATGGGACTACGCGTATCCCGTGAAGGATATGCGTGGCGATGACTCTACGCATAAGGTCTACTCTTACGAATAAGCCTTACGCGTAAGGTCTTATATACGCCTACGCGTAAGCCCTACGCTAAAGGTCCCCTTTTTCTACGCGTAACATTTCTTACGCGTAAGTAAGGATCCTACGCATAAGCTTGCGCCTACGCGTATACCACTCCTATTTACGCGTAACTTTATCATTTCTACGCCTAAGCCTTGATAGACCTTCATTATGAATTGTTACGTGTACAAACTTGTTAATAAACAAATCATATCGTCACGAAACCAATAATGTCACTAATATACTTAATCGTTTAATATGTTGTGTTAAATATGTAATAACATAAACTTTAAAACTTAAAGTTAACTAACTCACGAAACTTATCATGATGACATTGGACTATTGAACAAACAAGTGACTGTGGACTCGTAACAATCTTTGACACTGTATATTCAATAATTAGACAATAAAACCTTACATTGACTAAGATTATGTCTTTCGATATGTTGGTTCTTTGGCTAATGTTATTTCGAGATCACGACATGGTGCTCAAATGAATGTGGATGCACGGAAGTTCTCACAATTGTTGACATCTTCCCAATGGCTATCCTAGAAAGATTGGAAATAACAACCTTAGGGTTGACTTTGAAACCCTCACATGCTCGAAATCTTCTGTTTGATTGTTATGGATGTTCTAAAGAATCATCCCTACCGAACATGCTCTCACTCTGCTTTCTGATCTGGAAATCTACATTCGACAATGCGGAATTCAATGCGAGGATCACGGGTCAAAGTCACGATGACGGTGGCTCGATCACAAACAAGTCACCATCACTCATGCGGACTTACTGGTCATTCTTCTCATTCACAAATCGAGCCAACCGACTTCTTTGCCACACCTCTTGAGGAGCAGTTCTTGAATTCTGATTGATATTGGCTATGATGAAGCTTGAGAATTATCACTAAGCACTCTCATGTGGAGCTTAAGAACATTCCTCAACCGTGGAGAACCTCTACATCATCATCACCAAATCGGTCTCTAGTCGTGATAGTGGATATGAGCATCCTAAGCTCATGGAACTACAAATTTTCTGGTCATTAATCAACAAAAGGACATCGAAATTGAAGCCTTTGTTATGGGAAGACATGATGTCATTTCACAAGAAACTTGGCTCAAAGATTCCATATGTCGGATCGATACACAAAATTGTTGATCCGAGAGCACTTGGACTTCATCCCGATATTCCACAAAGGCTCAATGACCCGACAATCACGATATGTTGGTGAACCTACCCTATCGATCGAAATCAAGGAATCGTCAACAAAGAAACAGGTCTTGTATTACACGATCACCTTTTGTCTAATGAAATCAAAAGCTCGAGACATACAAAAGGTATCTAGTAGCGATAAGTGAAGGCAAAGTTGGTCATCTCGATGAAAAGTCTTCGGAACACCTATAAGGAGAACCAAAAGAGGCGGTCACGAGGAAGTCTTTGCAAGCTTGAAAGTCAAAGGAAGTTTCCCAGAGGAATCCTCCTCGTAAAAGACTGTTCCTTCTAAGGAAGTTGTTCCCATTCCGTACCTAAATCGAACCGCAGAGAAAGCTAATTGATGAGGACTGGAAGGTCTTGCATCGGAAGAAGAGACTTTCTACTCGAAGCTGCGAAGATGAAACCACAATGGTATCTAAACCTCCAGTCCTCCAATGAACATGGAAAGGAAGACTCACATACTTGTGCCTTATGAAGAAAGCTCGGATGAAGATGAAGAGCAATGGATACTTCATACGGGAAGAAGTTTAAATTGTTAGACACCTTCAAAAGCTAAAGAATTTGCAAAGACCAAATGGGTGGCCCCAGGAGGATCAAGTGGTCTTGCCACTCTAAACCATCTCGATGTGGTTAATCGACCCGATAAGGGGTGGTGCCACCACTCTTCTGCAACAACAACAACTTTTGGAGGATTCTATTAATTATGAGATTGAGGAACCAAAAAGAAAAGAAAAGACCGAGAAATACACAGATGATGAAACAAAGGCGATGACAAGGCCATGTCTAAGGAGGAAACTTGAACCACCTAAGGACTCCAAGTCCCTCATGTCTCCTCCTCATCGATTCATCATCTCACTCGTCACCACCACCATCTAAAAGATCAACCAAATCAACATCCAAATCGGTGAAGAAGCCAACTCGATCTTGGATATCTCATGCTCATAAAAGAATTGGGAATCTTTGTCAAACAAGTCGAAAGAAAGACATGCTCTACGGAAGATGAATTTCTCACGATCGGTCTGATATATTCATGATGATCTCGACAAGATGCAAGATGAAAGGAAGTATGTCCGAAGCTCATGAAAGATGATCTTCAAGGAAAATGGACGATATGATCAAAGGATACTCTCACCGTTCCTTATGGATGTCGTTCAAGCCGACAAAGGAGATGTATATCGAGACAAGCGTATCCAAATCTCTTGCATCTAGCCAAACAAGCCATGAAATTAACTCCGATGAATTTAAGCATCAATCCAGTTGAATCTACAATCTTCTCGGATGATGAATTGGTGAACCGGCTAGTAAGCGCAAATGTCGAAATGCTCGCAAAGTTTGCCTCACACGAAGCTAAACTTTGAAGCTCTCTTGGAATACCAACTCGGTCCTTATTCCGAGAAGAAGTTTTTAGGCCCAAGCGTTCAAGAGATGATGAAGACAAAGATCGGGATAAGGATAAAGAGCCCAACGCACAAAGAAGTCGATGAATCATCCTCTATTCGATTTTCGATGCAAGCTCCACCACAACGGACTCCTGCACAACAAAGGTCACCTCTTCGTTCTTCTACGGATAAACCTCGGGATTCTTACGAATTACCACCCGAGACTCGAAAAACCGTGATCACTTTGAGTATATGGGTGGTGACGATGAGGAAGTCCGTGAGCCCCAACAACCCAAATCTCCCAAACAAGTTCGAAACCGTAATCCTCATCTAGGCCTAAACAAAATAAGAAGAAGGCGCCCATGGTTGGCGTCGTATCACAGCTAGATGGCGATAAAACAGAGGAATTTGAATGGTTCTCTACACTTGTTAACTCAACTCCCTCGATAACGCTACACGCGTCGTTCGGGGTCAAGGAAACTTCCTTTTCTTGAGCAAGTTTTATAACACCCTAGGCGATGAACCTAATCGTTGTAGTGTAGTAATTAGGGTAAGCCACGGGTATTGATATCGTTCTCTAGGGAATAGGAATGCTAGTAAGAAGTTACTACGCTAAGGTTAAGGTTGAGGAAGATTATTTTTGTATTTTTATATTTTATGAAATGGAAAGGTACGAATCTCGGGTATTGGATTTGGGGGTTGGTATTTCTACCGATTACTCTACTATTATCTAATTATCTAAACTAAGGTCGTGGGAGTCTATGTCTAATTAATGTGTGCTCGTATGATAGTTTAAAGATGTGTTTACTTAGGTTGTACTACTCCTTAATTATCTCCTATTAATGGTTGAGTTGTCACGTCCTTATTCTTAGTTGCGTTGTGTGTCTAAAGTTGTAGGGTATCGTTTCTCCCAACTCTTTGAACTTACCAAAGGGTCTCGTCTACAAAACCCACTAGGGATAATAAACTCTTACTCTAAGGCACTCTTTGGATGGTTTAGCTTACAACTACTCGGTAATTATATTCTAAGGTTCACAAAGATGAATCAAGCATTAAGTACACAACGAATGACCTATCGCATTAATAGATCATTAATCAACTAAGATAAGAAACAACCAATCAATATTCAATAATTAAGTTTCATACTTCCTAAGCAAACACACAAATAAATTAGCCGGACATGGAGAACATGCAAGCATACACACAAATAATCAAAGACATAATTGAATTAATGAAGTAAATACTTATCTTGATGTAAGATAGGGTTTAAAACCCTAAAATCTTGTACAAGACACCTTAGGTTCGGTTTTAGGTTTTCACTCCAAAAGACTCTCTAAAACTAAAAATTCGGATTCTATATATAAGATTACATATCGACGTGCGTCACCTTATGTTTAAATGGATGCCGTCGTGTCGCCGTCATTAGGGTTTCGTATTGGCGTTAACCTTGTGGCGGCGTCACCTTATGTCCGTGACGCCATCCTCTTGACCGGCGTCGTGCGGATTGCATCTAGGCCGTGCGAGTAGCGACGGCCTACTCTTTTACAACCGGGCGTCGTCACTTGAAAATCGAGTTTTGGGTTACGAACCATCACAAAATCCTCGGACGGTGTCGCAATTAGCTTTTGACGCCGTCGCCTTCTATTTTCATCACCGTGAGTGTCTCGATTTTGACTTTGGCCATTTTCTTCATATATTCGCCTTTTCGTCCAAATAAGTGCCATTCCAAAGATTTTGCCTTCAAGAGACCTAAAAGTGAAAAGGAACGATATTAAGCAATAACGGATACAAAAGTGATCAAATAAGGACTTAAACGACCCTCAAAATGGTACCTTTAAAACCTTATCAAATATCCCTACACTTGTTATTTGCTTGTCCTCAAGCAAATGTGCTTTAACCAATTAATTTATAAGTTAGGGGTCATGAATCATTAATTCAAAGCGGTCCACAACACATTTAAGCCCATAAAAGTCATAACAAGCACGGAATTACATACTAGCACCTCACATGGGGTGTTTGGATACTCACATCTCTCTCGGGTGTATACATGAAATATAACAAATAGGAAATGGAAGATAAACACTCATTAACCGGTCCTAGTACATAGATTACCATAGGCTTGAGAATAGATCAAACCTCCATCGCTTTGGCGTAAGCACCTAGGAAAGACTATCAAAGAGTTCTTTTAAAGGGTTGTAATGTTAGGCTTACGGTAGGGAAATAAGGGTTTGGTGGGATAGGCTATTTAGTGGTGGCAAGTCAAAAATCTCTATGTTAAATGCATATGAAGAATGGCGTTGCTAAGCCAAGATTCGACACTCTAAAACTCTAGGTAACGGAAATAAACAAACATAACTTTAAAGGATAGATGTAGGATGGTAGCCCGTATGCTTTTTTTTTTTTTTTTTTTCTCTTTTTTTTTTTTCGATTTTTTTTTTCATACACTTTTACTCTACCATCCTCTACGATAACATCAAAATACTAGGGATTTATAGGCATATCCCTACACTTGAGTTTTATTACTCTAACACTAATTTGACCCGATTTGAAAAGATCAAAACACTTGGGGTACATTATTATGCAAACAAAGGGAATTTGAATTAACGTTCCTTCCGTCATTTCATAAACTTTAACTTTTCCATGAATCCCAATCGTCCCAAAGCGTATACAAAGGATATGACTCGACTTAGCAACTTATGCAAGCAACTAGATAATTGAACTAAGGGTTTAGGGTGATAACAAACATTTGCACTAAAGTGAGTGCATAAGGGGTAGGCTAAGGCGATTTGGGTGTATATTTGGGGTGGGGTGTAAACAATGCTCTTCATTGATATTCGGAAAACCGAAACATCACGAGAACCGCGAAAAGGATAGGCTCGAGGGGTTAACTAGGGTATCGTGTACTAAAGATGAGTACAACGCAAAGGTGTGGGGAATTACTCAACCGATATGGAAGAAGTAATTATATTACGGTATCAAACAAGGGTTATCCTAATGCCTCTTATCATTTAGTTATTCCTAACTACACAAGTGTAGCCTCACTTGCGATCTCGGAATGCATCACAAAACAAGTTCTAGAATCTAATATACTACCGGTTCACACTCTAAGCATTGAAGATGAATGCTTTAATTCCTACTAATCTAAGGCGATCCTCACATTTTGGTGGAATTTGGGTGGTAAAGGGTTTTGTGCTAGTCATGCAACTTCCTATCCATGAGACGCTTTTGTTAAGACTAATGGCCCACTCCTATATGTCATAAAAATTTAAATTTGGTGCCAAAATTACCCTAACCGACATTTCCTCATGGTTTATTACACAATCACAATTGGACAAAGCAAATAGTCAAGGATAAGCATAGTTTCAAAGTTCCGTTTTATTTTCCCTCCTACACTTAAACCGAACATTGTCCCCAATGTTCCCGAAAGTATCAAAGCTATGATAAAGAAGGTAATCAAAAGCGAAAGAAACTAGTACTCCCCGATTAGCTCGGTAGGATCCGTGTAAAGTGGTGGTTAAATCCTTTTCAAGAAGAATTATTATGTGAAAAGCTCCTTCCAATCTTATGTAACTTCTTCTTGACAAACTAAACCGCACACTTGAAGAAAACAAAGCGAAACCTTCGCGTAAAATCGGCGGTAATAATATATATAAGACTCGATTTAAACTAGGATATAATGCTTGTGGAATGGATGTTTACTGAATTTCTAAGAAAATTAAGACCGGAAAATTCCAAAAATTTATAAGTAGCTCGAAAACGAGAAAAAGTAATCGATGTTTTACTCCTTCTCGACGCGTCGGTTGCAATCTGACGCCGTCGGTTATCCCGACAAAAAGCGGTGCGATTTTTGGAAAAATTCGGAAAATTTACATCTTTAGAATCGGAAAAAATTTACGCAAAACATCCATTATGACTCGATACAAGCATTTGACTCGAACAAACAAACATAAATATCTTTTAGTTAATTGTTATTCTCATGTTTACGTTTCTTTTGAAAACGTGTAATCCTCCTACACTTATCATTTATGTAAAATACCTTTATATGCAATTAAGACGAAGTTAAAAACAAAATAAAGCATTTTTACAATTTTAAACATGAGGATAAACAATTAATAAAAGATATATGACACTAACAAGCAAACAATTAAGCATGGGTTGCCTCCCACGAAGCGCTTTTCTTTATTAAAGAGTCTTGTAGCTAGACTAATAGTCGTGCTCCTACGTTTCCTCACGCATCCTCAATTAGAATTCTATCATGTTGACAAAATCTTCATCGACTCTATACCTAGGCCCTAGAGTCAAGCAATCCTTATAATAATGCCTCCTTCTTTCCCACATGAATTTATAACCTTTTTCAACATCTTCCTTGCTTTTGTCCTCAAAAGCTTTGATGTTGTCTCGATCATAAATGGACAAGTGGCCATACTCGGTTGTTTTCAAGGCATCCTATAGGTGATCTCATCGGTTCCTTCCTTGAACCTAACTGTTCCATCATGCTTGTTATGGCTCATTCTAGATGTTTCAACAAACGGTTTCCCTAGCACTAATTGGGATAAGCTATAGTCAATGACGCATCCTACATCTTCTAGGACCATAAAATCAACTAGGTAGGTGAAATTTCCTATAAAGACATGCACGTCCTTGACTCTTCCCACAACGTTGCAAACTCCTCCCGGATACTTAGGGTCTCTCCTAATATTGAGTCGCTCATTCATAATGTCATTGTAGAGCAATGAGATGACATTACATTGATGGGGATTCCGTATCTATGTAAGCGTGGTCGACACTCCTATATCCGATCATACAAGGGATTTTTAGGTTCGAGTTTCCCTCCTAATCTTTGGGCATATCCTAATGATAGGTGATCGTGGATTATCGATTATGTATTGATGGTACGCAATCTCTTCCTTAGTGGGGTAAAGATTGAAGTAAGCACTATTTTCCACATCCACGTTGTTGTTTATCATGCCATTTTCCGAATTCTTGCTAATCATAGAGCCGACTATAGCGGTACCGACTACTTTCTCAACGACTTCCCTAATTGTACTATCGAATATTTTCTTCAAATCTCGAAGGTCGGTGTTTCTACTCACATAGCGGCTTGACGGTTGTGTTGGTTATTGGGTTTGGTTTTGAGTGACATTGAATTTTTGTGTTGGGTTATCAAGTGGTGGTTGGTTATCACCTTCCATGATGAAAAGTGATAAGATTACGAACAAAGGGTCACGAAGAAGGGGATAGACTATGAGAAAGCTAAAAATGAGAAAAATTTACTTGATAGGAATCAAGCAAAGAACCTAAATGAGGTGGACTACTAACTAGCTATTCTATTCCCGCAATGGCGCCAAAAACTTGATAACGCTACACGCGTCGTTCGGGGTCAAGGAAACTTCCTTTTCTTGAGCAAGTTTTATAACACCCAGGCGATAAACCTAATCGTTGTAGTGTAGTAATTAGGGTAAGCCACGGGTATTGATATCGTTCTCTGGGAATAGGAATGCTAGTAAGAAGTTACTACGCTAAGGTTAAGGTTGAGGAAGATTATTTTTGTATTTTATATTTTATGAAATGGAAAGGTACGAATCTCGGTATTGGATTTGGGGGGTTGGTATTTCTACCGATTACTCTACTATTATCTAATTATCTAAACTAAGGTTGTGGGAGTCTATGTCTAATTAATGTGTGCTCGTATGATAGTTTAAAGATGTGTTTACTTAGGTTGTACTACTCCTTAATTATCTCCTATTAATGGTTGAGTTGTCACGTCCTTATTCTTAGTTGCGTTGTGTGTCTAAAGTTGTAGGGTATCGTTTCTCCCAACTCTTTGAACTTACCAAAGGGTCTCGTCTACAAAACCCACTAGGGATAATAAACTCTTACTCTAAGGCACTCTTTGGATGGTTTAGCTTACAACTACTCGGGTAATTATATTCTAAGGTTCACAAAGATGAATCAAGCATTAAGTACACAACGAATGACCTATCACATTACTAGATCATTAATCAACTAAGATAAGAAACAACCAATCAATATTCAATAATTAAGTTTCATACTTCCTAAGCAAACACGCAAATAAATTAGCGGGACATGGAGAACATGCAAGCATACACACAAATAATCAAAGACATAATTGAATTAATGAAGTAAAGACTTATCTTGATGTAAGATAGGGTTTAAAACCCTAAAATCTTGTACAAGACACCTTAGGTTCGGTTTTAGGTTTTCACTCCAAAAGACTCTCTCTAAAACGAAAAATTCGGATTCTATATATAAGATTACATATGCGACGGCGTCACCTTATGTTTAAATGGCGCCGTCGTGTCGCCGTCATTAGGGTTTCATCTTGGCCACGTTAACCTTGCGCGACGGCGCCACCTTATGTCCGTGACGCCGTCCTCTTGACTCGGCGTCGTGCGGATTGCATCTAGGCCGTCTCGAGTAGCGACGGCCTACTCTTTTACAACCGGGCGTCGTCACTTGAAAATACGAGTTTTGGGTTACGAGCAGTCACAAAAATCCTCGGACGGCGTCGCAATTAGCACCGATGCCGTCGCCTTCTATTTTCATCACCGTGAGTGTCTCGATTTTGACTTTGGCCATTTTCTTCATATATTCGCGCTTTTCGTCCAAATAAGTGCCATTCCGACATTTTGCCTTCAAGAGACCTAAAAGTGAAAAGGAGCGATATTAAGCAATAACGAATACAAAGTGATCAAATAAGGACTTAAACGACCCTCAAAATGGTACCTTTAAAACCTTATCACCTACCTCAAGAAGGTCAAGATCGGTAGACGGTAATACATTGGAGCATGCTAAGATTACGCAAGAAAAGTTCCATGTGAAGAAGATGACGAAATCGAGTTGAGGCGAATCAAGAATGAAGCTTTTCAACCGTGGAAAGATAGCTCGAGAAAGTGCCATCGAGGTTGAATATCACCTTGAAAACATTGTTCTAGCTATGTCTAACAACATGGATTGGCTCAACCCGAAGCAAACATCGACTTCACAAAGCGGGACAAGCCTCCATACTACACCGATCGGTCAAAACCTCTACCAACAATTGGCCAACCAAATGAACCTAGGATTCCATTCAGATATTTCTTCAACAAAGACTTGGAATTTCTTCTACACGGTGGCGATGGATCAAGGAAATCGCTACATCTTTGACACTTCCATTCCAGTGACCATATACTCTAACGCATAGCTATCGAGGAAAGAGCTAATCACTTGTTCTCCAACAAAGTGGAAGCTTACGACCGAGATGCAATGTCTGGATTCATCATTGGCGGAACGCAGAAGAATCTACTACTGTGCCGCCAGTTGAAGTCTCAACATGCGGTGTTCAAGACTAAGGATATCGTTGCCATCAAACACGTTGATCTTTCAACCAAATGGGACTACACTTTTCTCAAAAGATTGTGGTCAAAAGGCAAGATGAACGGGATTATGCATTCTCTGAAGTCGACTTTGAGAATTTGTCTATCAACGACATTGAAGACATGTACCTTGCCAAAGTACAAGGTCGCATGAGGAAATTTTCAATCAAGTACAATGTGAATTCATCAAGTCACCGCTCATCTTCATCGACGCATAGTCATCAAAGAACGTGTAGAAGATCTCCAACTTGCGGTTGAATCATATCGGACTTGTGTTAACTTCACTCCCCTCGACTTGATCTTCCCGACATCAACCGACTCTCGCAACATACACTCATCGACCAAACCATTCGGCGTCGTTTACGCGGTGAACTTCAACGAAATTGCTTAATGGCGTGTAGTGATCTTCACAAGTTTGGGGATCACACTTTGAAGATGGTTAGGGACGGATTGGCTTATAGGTTGAAGGATATACGTCAAAAGATTGGGTCTCCCAAGCGATGGAATTCTCGTGATCGAAGGGATGTGAGGAGGATCATCAAAATGATTGATGAAAGGTTGTATAGAAGGGATCGATTCGAACATTGGAAAGCTTTGTTGGTGGTCGACCGGATTAACATCATCGGCTATCAACGCCTGCTCGCACTCCACGGCAACATCACCGGACTTCTGGTACCCTTGAACTGCTTCTTTATAAATTTGGATGTGTGATTATATATGGCTATGGCTTGTGCACACATAACGATTGTACAACCCGTAATTGTCAAGAAAGGACCACGTGGTGCGCTTGATGCCACAATCCTTATAAAAGGAGCGAAAGCTTCTTACTTTTGAGTAAAACCTATCAAACCTTTCATTTTTCAAGGTTTTGCTCAGAAGAACAAGTACTTCCCCGTAAGATTTTCAAAACCTCAACCGTTTATATCACTTGTTGAGGGGGAGTATTTGAATTAAAACTTTGTTCACAAATTGTTCATAGTGGTCATCTTCCCATAACACTCGAAATGGTCATATTTATTCTCAACTTTTCAAAAATAACATCTTATATGCCATTTTTGAGGGGGAGAAAATTATGTGATAAGAAATATGTTGTGTAAATGCAATTGAATCTTTGTGTAATAGACTTAACCAACGAATTGACGGTACTAAACTGTTAGTAACTCGAAAAGACTTGTCCTGGACGGGTAATAATTTCAAGCTAGTTCGCTAGTAATGTAAACGTGTCTCGCAAAGGACTTGTCCAAGTAGAAAGTACCATTCGAGAAACTCTTGGTAGACATGAACTCTGATGGGTTTGACAAACCTTTCGAGGTTTGTTTACACCTTCAAGGTAGTTATTAGAGCTAGTTGTCACCTAAAAGCTGACAATGTAACTCTTTAACCATGCAACATAACCGTGTCTCGTGGGGGAGTGTCTATCTTGAGTTGATCAATTCAAAAGTCTTCTTCCCACATAGTGCGATTTCCGTCAAAACTCTAAAGCACATGTGGAGGGGAGTATTACGCTAAAGATAAAACTCTCACGATGGTTCAAACATGTTTTCATTTATAAACCCTTTGAGAGATTTTCTTGAAAATTGGTTCTATGGCAACATAGGTTAGTCATGGAGTGATAAGGTGACTAAGGTTAGGAATAACTGTCCTATGATCCGCCAGAGTCGGAGGGATCTACCCAAGGACATCACAAGCAGTTAGTACTTAGAAGTCCTTAGGTATGATTATAAAAGGAGAAATTGAGAATCGGAGAAAGAAGGAGTTGAAGAATTAAAAGAAATGCAAAGAAAGGGTGAAAAGAAATAGCCCTCCAAATTATTCAACTTAGGGCAAACACCGGTTCAATTCATATACTCTTGGTTGTCACTTGGTGACACCGGTATTGAAGATTAAAAGTCGTCATGGACCCAAAGGCGCATGCACTAAACCTTCTTAGCCACTCAAGCTTCTATCAATGAAGCTTGTTTCATTCTCACATGGAACCCAACGTAAACTATTGGCTTTCTCTTAGAGATCGCCGGTATTGAAAAGGAGACCCTCTCCCTAGTCTCCGCTCGGAAAACCAAAATGCACTATTGAGTCTAGAGCCACGAGATTCATCAAAAGATCTCTTAGGTACACTTGACATTTCATCACTTGATGTTCAACAATAAGAACATCGGTGGTACGTTATCGAGTCCTTCACGGATCTTAGCAATCTGTCGAGAACATTTATGAGAGGTTCACATATGTGATCCTCGGTGATTGAATGGAAACTCCCGCCGGGTCAACATCAAACACCGACAAGCAGTCACTTCGGTAACTCCCGTGGATTACGCTTAGTGTGTCTCAAACGGTCTACGATCGTGAGGTGATGCTTGGTGTACCTCGGCGACTCATCCGAATCTGTAGGTGTACTTGGTATATCGTGTTATCTCACTTGTGGGACTCCAGTTCAGAGCGGCCTTTGTGAAATTAGAGTTGTGTTTTCACACTATGCTATTAACACTCTCGAAGTTCAAACTTGTAAGTGCGGAATCCGCTTATTACTAACTTTTATATGTTTTCTTCTTATGTAAGCTCGGAGCGGAATGATCGTCAGATTCTTCTCATGCTCACGCCAACATCATCACTAATGGAAGTTCTATCCAAAAGCAACACAACAATCAAAATGATTCTTCGTCAAATCAAAGAACCTACAAAGTTAAAGACTTAAAGAACTTCATCGATCTTGAATTCCAACGTCAAATAGCGTGTGAGCATGTTGAAGAATGACGTAGAGACCTTTGTGTGGCGAAGGCACTGAGGCGAGACTTGATGCGAACAACAACATACTATCACTTTCATCACAAAGAACAATGATCAAAGAACAAAGTTAAAGATGACGTCAAAGCATAACTGTTCAAAGATAACTATCTCTCTACACTGGGGAGATTGTTCGAATCAAGGCAATTCTTCTCACAAGAAAGAAGAATGTCGAAAGACGTCAAAGCTACTATTACATCAACACCTTCACCATTTTTCATCACCAACACTTGAGGGGGAGATTGTTGGAATCACTCCTAAACCTTAAATCAAGTGTTAGTTACTCATATGTAATAGGTAGTTTATTATGGCCTTTATGTTTGTTTAAGGTCAAGCTTATGTAGAAGGCCCATAAGCTTAGGCCCATGTCCAATAAGGAAAAGGGAAGGACTATGAGTGTTGCCCTAGCTCCTTGCCTATAAATACTCTTGTATAACCCTCACTTGAGGGTTGGTTGTTCAATATTTCTCTTTCACTCTCACCTACGCATAACCGGCTAAGTATATCGTGTGTGTGTGTGTTTAATATTGTTCATCCGCCTCTCTTCTCTTCTATATCTCTTTCTATTAAGCTTGTGTTGTAAATCTAGTGACCTAACAACTATCATTGCAGTTGCACTCATGACTAATAATCCGCTCTTTGGTATTCCTTTGCCAAATCTTCACGGATCATTGTTCTTCCCTAAGTGTGCTCTGTAAATCAACCATATGAACGTTAATGAAAGCTTGAAGACATCATTGGTGAATCTTCCAGATAAAGGAAGAAGGAATTGATGTTGAGGAATTATTGGCTCTAGTTCATTCAATGGATCGATGTACATCTGATGGTATGTTTATTCATGTGTTGGGCATTTGACACAAAGTGATTACTTCAGAGTTAATTGTTTATCACTTATTTGAGGTTGAAGTTGACTTTCACAAAGGCGTGTTCTTATTTAATCTTGAAGTCGGGGATGGTTGGATGCATGACTTTCAATGATAACTTGCTCGTGATTGAATTTAAGTTGAAGACTTGGTTTATCTAGTTACCAGCAGTCGGTATGGATGGTTGAAGACCTGGTTAACTATCACTTTAAGGAGTTACATTGTTTTACTCAGTGACACACGCAGATGATGTTGTGGATAATCGCAAGAGGTGTTAATGTCTCATACTTTGATTGAGTATTGAGTACTTAAGAGATTTGCTTGAAGCATAAATTCTTGTCACCGTTCTTCCAACATTAGTGCAAGATTAAGATACAAATGCGGGGATCTCTACTTCAGTTTCAAGTTTGGTATATCGGGTTTGCTTCTTCAGTGGTCACTTCAAATTGTCTACATATGGGTTGATAAAGATAGTCGAGAGAGTTTACATGTGATTGATTCTCACAGATTCATTTGAGCTAATTTGTTGTTCTTCTCTATTTCAAGAATATTTGGTATATATATATTAGAGGTGGCAAAACGGGCGGGCCGGGCGGGCACGGGCACGGGCTAAAACAGGCACGGGCTAGAATGGGCACGGGCTTAAACGGGCACGGGCTAAACGGGCACGGGCCAAACGGGCACGGGCCAAACAAACGGGCACGGGCCAAACGGGCACATGTTATACCAAATTGCTTAATAAAAGACCTAAAACGACAAAATAAATTCCTTAAACGTAATATCTTATTCATATTAACAAACTTAAATATATTATATATAAAAAAAAAAAAAAAAAAAAAAAAAAAAAGCGATTGTAATGTTCTACAATTGAGAAAAAGAAATGTGCCCATTAGTGCCCATTTAAGTTTTCAATGGGCTATATGTGCCCATTTAAAAAAAATAGGGGGCTAAATGTGCCCAAATCTTTTAAAAACTTGTCCATTTAGCCCATCTTTTTACTTTTGGGCACATTTTGCCACCTCTAATATATATAATGTGTTGCTGATTCTAAGGTATCAAAACCAGCAAGGGGCAAGGAGACATACATCTAAACACACAACGAGTACACGTGATGTACCTAATACTTCTTATCTATTGAAGTAATACCGGGAAAGACATATATCATAACCGTAGAGAAACTCAGTGTTTACTCATAGCCTTTGGTGTGTTATTCCAACTATTTGGGGGAAGAATGTATTATTCCAACTATTTGGGGGAAGGATATATTATTCTAACCATTTGGGGGAAGGATGTATTATTCCAACCATTTGGGGGAAGTGGTCTCTGGATACTTTTGGTATGTGTTAACTCAGCCTTCAGTAGGAAGAAATATGAGAAGAATATTTGAAACGTGAGTTGATATTGCTTATCAACATCTTATAAATGATTTATGATAAAGTGCTTCCGGTTAGTGCTTCATGTACACAATGTAATGATGATTCTGATGAGATCGCAACCATCAGGGGAGAGATATGTGTACATCAGGGTCACACAACATGTTCACATGATCGAGCTTAATCAGTTATTTTGGAGTCGACATCCACAGAGAAGATCAAGGGATTCAACCAGTTATCGTGATGTCGTTGTTTCTTCTCTTGTTGGGTACTTGTGTACATTATGGGATGAATGGTTATATGGAAGATAACTAGAATGCACTTAGTTAAATGAAGATGTTGATATGTTGTTCCCCTGAATAGACAACTGCTTGCTCAATCTCGAAGAGTAATGTGTACTTCGGGGACACACAACAGGTTCATGTGATCGGGCTCAATCATTTATTCCGGGTTTAATAACCGCAGAAATGATCCGTGTTAACTTGTTACTTCATTGTTATCGTCTTCTTCGGGTTCTTGAGCTTCATACAATTAGATTGTTTGCTTCACTTTATCTTCTGAGGGGAAATGGTCTTAATTTGAAGTTTGTCGGTTTGGGGGAAGCTACCAAAGATTCACATTTAAAATTATCATGTTCAGACGATTTTCTTAGAAGCCGCGAATGCTTTGGTGGTGAAAGTTTAAGAGATGTTGATTTCTTTCTTCTACAACGTGCTGAACGATATCCTTATCTCGGTACTCATTTCATCATTCTCTAAAACTAAATTATCTTCTTTGTATATTTTATCAAAAAAGCAAAATGCAAAATTATAAAACCAACAAAAAGAAAATAGAAAAATATAAAATGTTCAAAATCCATAAAAATTAGAAAATTTTGAAAAATTCCAAAAATATTGTTTCTTTTGTCATGTTTTCTTGGTTCGATAACATCTACGGACTTTGAATTGTCATTCAATAATGGCACGGGTCTTTAGATGAAGTTCGCATTGAAGTAATAAATTTTAAAAAAAAGAAAAAAGAAAAATGAGATGGAAAAAAATGATGGTTTATTGTCATTTCAGGCAGTAACCCGTATTCTAAAAGAAAGAACAGAGCCATGCTTTATCTTATTTTAAAACCTCATGCTCTGATTCTAAAAACAAATGTTTGTCGCCAAAAAGACAAATGTTTCCCTCCAAATATGTTTCCTCCAAAAATTCTTCTGAAAAATATTTGTCATCTATGAAAACAAAATTGCTTTGAAAATAACTCGGACTCTATTTTTGAAAATCATCTGGACTTATCATCTGTCAAAATCTCTATCTCTCAATCAATAACTTATGTCATTTATTGAGGGGGAGAATGATTTCAATTAAATCAAAAAGGTTATTTTTCAAACAATTGGCACGTAAACGAGTAAGGTCTACTTTTGGATAATCAAAAAGAACAATATTTACAATGTTTTTATACAATTGGTTCAAGACCTTGGCTAATGTTATGTTTTCAAAAGATATTTATGCATGGTTGATCAATGGAGTTTAAAGTCTCAGAATCTGATCCTTATCAGTTAAATTGGTTTTCAAAAGCAAGTCACAATTCTCCTCAAAAGTTTTCAAAATTAATTTAAATCATTAGAGATCACAAATCTCAAAGGATTTAAAAATTGTGATCGGGGGAGAATTTGTGATTTAAATTGGATATATACTGATAATTCGATAAGTGGTTTAGAAATATATGTACAACCTCTCTTCCCTACATGTGCCAAACGATTTCAAATTTTCCACGCACATGGTAAGGGGGAGCATTTATCTTAAACCTTAAGGAATTGAATCGTGATTGATTTGTCTCAAAGTGCAGGTTCCCTCTAATATGTGCGAAACTCTTTCGAGTCTCGATGTACATATTGAGGGGGAGCAATCATAAGAAAACCTCATCCTTCCCAAAGTATTTTATTCAAAGTATTTAATTACTTGATTTGATCAGGAAGTGATGATGATCATTTTAGAAAATGTTAATCAAAAGATTGGATCTTTCATTCTCAATCTAAGATTTCACAAGTTCTCTTGCCTCCATGTGCTAAAATATTTTCTAATACTTGAAGCACATGTTGAGGGGGGGCATTTCTAAAATGTCAAAAAACAATTAAGGTACAAAATACTTTGATTTTATATCACAAGTACCTTGATTGATTTTTCAAATGGTTTTCAATTGGTTTTGAGGCGGAAAAACAATACCAAAAGACCGACCAATTTTACTTTATGTATGGTGTTATAAGGATGGTTAGGTTAGGTATTCGTTCCCACGATCCCGTCATAGCCAGAGGGATCTACTCAGGGACAATTCACTAGATAGTGTAGAGTCCTTAGGTATGATGATAAAAGGAGAAAATTGAGAAATGGGAAGAGTGCGAACTGAGATAGAGCTAGAATTGGAATAAACCCAACAAGGTTCTAGTAATGAAGTCTCGGTAAGCACTGAAGGGGTTGAAGAATGAAAAGGAAATGAATGAGAAAAGGGTGAAAAGAAATAGCCCTTCATTATTTCAACCTTAGGGCAGAAACCGGGTTCAATTCATATGCTACTGGTGGTTACCAAGGTAACACCGGTATTGAAGACAAGACGTCATGGACCCGGTGACGCCCGCCTACAACTTCCCAAGCTACTCAAGTTCCTCTTAAAAGGACTTGTTTCATTCTCACGGGGAACCTACATAATCTATCGACTTTCTCTTAGAGATTATTGATATTGAAGATGAAGACCCTCTCCCTAGTCTCCGGCATAGGAACCAAATGTGCACTATTGAGTCTAGAGCCATGAGATCATCAATAAATCTCACTAGGACATAATCAATGAAGATTCACTGTTTCACACAATGTGGAAAGTGAGAATATATCTTAAGAGTCCTACGCATTATCCTTGTGGTATTGCCAGAACATATGAGTGATATGTTCACATATTTACAATGAAGATGGAAAACCTTCTAGAGCCTACATCAAACAAGCTCTTGGTAGGTGGCATGTGAGATCTATCCAATAGATCAAACATGTGACAACTGGACAGAAATGATGGGGCGATTCATACCTTGAATCAACCTTGGTCCAGGAAATGGATTGACGGATACCTTTGAAAAACCTGTCGATGTGCACAAAAATTCTTTTCTTTAGCACGTCGATTGTGTTGTATGTTTTCAAAATCAAAAGGTATTTATGATTGAAAATTGATTTCCATTATAAAACCTTCGTTGTATTGCAAAAATTCTTTCTGATAAGCAATACACGAGTGTTTTCAAATCATTTTCTTCAATCAGCAAACCTTAATTTGCTGGTTCACTCACTCCGTGTTGTCTTCTTTGAGACGTTCCGGTTTGAGAACGGCTAGAGCATTGCGAAACCACATCGAGGAGGTTCTTGAATTCTACCGATCACATGCGATACTTGTGCGATCAGCGAGGAACCATGGGCGTGTACCTTAATTCAACGAAGTGATCAAAGACACTCGTGCACTTTATTACTAACTGTTGTCACGGTACTCCCAACGTTTGCAGCTGATCAGAATTGAGAAGTCAATCCATAGCCGCATGCTCACACATCACATTCATGTCTAAAGAAATCATGATAAGTGCATATCGCCGACTCTGATACTTTCACTCCATGCTTCTGCTACGGTACTGAAAATATCATGAATCAACAAAAGCTTCTGCTACTCTGATGAGAAGAAATCATGATCCAGAATGTGAGCATGTAGGTCCATAAGTCACAACGTCACATGATGGCAACGCTACAAAGGATGAGTCAGATATTTATGGTGGTAGATGATCTCAAAGTTGGCTCAACACTCATCATCACGTGGATCAGTTAAAGACCTCCACTTGAGCTAACAAAACATGCGGAACATGAAGAATCTAAGGCTACGGACTACAGAGCAAAGATCTTAATCAAGAAACCAAGAACAATCAAAATGTAATATCTGTTTGTATTAAATGTAAATTGAGGTGACCTCCCTTAGGGGGAGATTGTTAGGATTTAGAAAATCCGGTAGTTAAAGAGTCGGTCACCTCAAGTATATGTATTCGTTAAAAAGCTCGTAGTCGTAGTCATGTTATGTTAATAAGTAGTTTGTTAAGTAACACCATGGAGGACGGACGGGTCTTTACCCACTGTATGCCTGATCCACAGCCCGTAGGAGGCGTGTCTTGTAAGAAACTATAAATACCCTCTACCTCCCAAGGTAGATGGTTGGAGCTTTCAATATCATTTTTCTTTGTCTCACTAAAGTTCCCAACACTCTTCCACTTTCTCTCTCTAGAACTCATTCTATACGCCCCTTGTGATTGTGAGTTTATGTGTTTATGAAAACCAATATGTTACACTTTGGATGTTCACCTAAAAGGTGAATCCGTTAGGCTTTAAGCCTCATACAAAAAATGTAGTTAGGTTTTTTACATGATAGTTGTGTTCATCAGGCTTTAAGCCGCATACAAAATATAGTGTTATGGTTTTACCATTACATAAATATTTACAACAGGGTCATTGTTTGTTAAGGATAAAAACACGTCTGATAGCTAGGACATGTTGTTGTTTGATGTGGTTTCTGAAAAGCGTGAATGGATAGCAGAACCTGCATTTCAGATGTATACTTATTAGTAATTCATATGTGGTAGTATTTTTGTATATAATGCATGAGTATAGTATTTGTAGGTACCTTGATTGCTTTAACTATTTCAGCTTGTTTTTTTTTTGGCTGGTGTGTTTTTTCCTGAAATAACGCTCGCCTGACTTTTTTTCACTATTCATTGGCAGATTCGTTTCAGAAGTCGTAGAAGCCATATCAGATCGTGTTGAGGATGGTGTGTCATCTGTAATGTTTATAGAAGCGTTACTTATGTGTTTGTGCTTATATATGTATATATATATTTTTTTTATTTAATAACATTGACTATATATATAATCGTAAAATTAGATGGTAACTTGTTTTTATGCTGACCAGGTTCGTTTCATGAGGAGGTGGAGTCACGTGAGATGTTGGTGATGGTGTCATGTCTGCTGAAGCATTTATATAATCATTAGGTAATATATATATATATATATATATATATATATATATATATATATATATATATATATATATATATATATATATATATACCCCAAAAAAATTTCCGCCAAATTTTTCTTGCATCACGATTATAAAGTTCTTGCATCACAATCATGATTTTAGTGCATTAAGGTTATAAATTCGCATCACAGTTATAAAGTTACTGCATCACAATCATGATTTTAGTGCATTAAGGTTATAACCTTGATTTTAGTGTATCATACTTGATGCACTTAACTATTAACTATGATGCAATAACTTATAATAAAGATGCACCAAAATTTTGTTAGTGCATTAAGGTTATAAGTTACTCCGTCACAATTATGATTTTAGTGCATTAAGGTTATAAATTACTACATCACAGTTATAAAGTTACTGCATCACAATCATGATTTTAGTGCATTAAGGTTATAACCTTGATTTTAGTGAATCATAATTGATGCACTTAACTATTAACTATGACGCAGTAACTTATAATAAAGATGCACCAAAACTTATTAGTGCATTAAGGTTATAAGTTACTACATTACGGTTATAAAGTTCTTGCATCATAATCATGATTTTAGTGCATTAAGATTATAAGTTCTCGCATCACAATTATGATTGTGATGCGATATTTATAATGTGATGCGATAATAAATTTTAGCGGAAAAAAATTGCCCAAAAAATTTTTGGCGTAAAAATTTTTTTTTGAGGGGGAGTGGGTGGGTGGGTGGGGTGACTCATGTCACATGACATGGCATGTTGATATGGCAAAGGTGACACATGTCACCTCCACATGCCTTCTCATTCTTTTCATTATAAGAAACTTTTCATAATAACCCAAACCTATATATATATATATATATATATATATATATATATATATATATATATATATATATATATATATATATATATATATATATATATATATATATATATATATATATATATATATATATATATATATATATATTCTTATTGTGAAATCTTTGAGGTCTTATTAGTTTATAGGATAAAGTAGCTTACTTGCTTGGATATCCTTTTCTTCATACGGTGCATCTGTAACTGTCAATTGTGATTGCCCGGTTGATGTTGAACCTGTGGGAAATTAGTTGTAAAATGGTTATGCTTTAGTAAACTATATACGTCATCTAAAAATAATAAAAAAGATACAATTTTACCTGAAACTTTTTCCTCTAGCAGCTTTGGTGGTTCTGGTTTGTCTAACTACTCGTTGAAAAGGAAATATGGTTTTTCTTCTGGTGGGTTTGTGTTGTAGTGAAACTGCATGAGCATTTTTTTTTACCAACAATCGATGTTATTCTTTCTGGCATGATTCTTGGTTGTGGGTTCTCGAGTGATGCAATCAGTGAGTTGCAGTCAATACCCACAATGTCTTCTTCCTTTGGAGTGAAAAATGTAAACATAACTATTTCAGTACCGTCTGTCACATTTGCCTTGAAATTGTACCTATAAAAAAAGTTGTTAGGTGCGGTTTCTTTATTGGTGGTAGTTGTATTAGTTTGTATGCTTTGGTGTGCACCTGTAGTTTGGACCTGGTAACGTTCCATGTAATGTGCACTGAAAAACATCTCCATTAATGTCGGCTTTAAGTGTACATTTATGATCCGCGCAAAACCGTCAAGTTCTCTCACGCAAGCGTAAGAAAACCTAAAACAGCTCAGGCACGAATGCAATGAAGTCCAGGAGAGTATAATGTTTCCCAGTCGTTATGTCCCAACGGTGCGAGAATAGTCAAGCGCTTAGTGATCGAGAAGATTTGAATGGATACGTAAATTTGATTATTGATTATAACTACGTAAATAGCCAACAAATTACAACGGCTTAAATGCAAATTAAAGAAAGTTAAAAAGATAAAAACTATTAAATAAACGCTATCACTATTTTTACAAAATGATGTTTTTGTGATTTTATAAAACAAAATATCTTAAATAAACTATTTTAATTAAAACGTAAACTTAAATTACTTAAAAATGTGACTTAAAATGAAAACGTACGTTATGTACAAAAATTACGCTGGAGCGCAAGATAAAACGTAAAATTTAAGATATAAAAGGCCTACGAGTGTAAAAACAATTTTTTTACGTACTATATGATAAAAGAAAATTTTAGGAAAAAGCGGAATATTTTTTTGACTTTTATTTTATTTATTATGATTTAAAAACTAGTTTAATCTAATTTAATAATTAAAAATACTAAATGATTTTGGAAAAATCTGAAAATTTCACTAAAAATACTTTAAGCCTAACTGATTTTAAGAAAAATAAAAAAGGTTGGCACTACTTTTGGAAATAAGCTAATAAAAAGCTAAATAAGCTAGTAAGCTAGAAACTGTTTAATGTATATAAGAGATTAATGTTGCAAAGTGTGACAAGAAAAGACCCAAGGGCGCTTTGGATGAGAGTCTGTTGTGTGTGGTCGTGCTGTGAACTGAAAGACCTGGGTTCGAATCCCAGGAATGTCAGTTTTGCATTTTTTTATTTTTTCTCTTTTGCAAACTAATTAAGGTACTAAATTAAGCTCATTTATGAAAAACTAAATCTGGGACAAAACTAAAATAAGTCAAACACGACTTATTCGTGCAAAGATATTATAAACTAAAGGAGTGTTTGGTTTAAATGGCAACTAAGGAACAAGAAAAAGCTACAACAAGCTAAGGAATAAGCTAAACGTAATGCAAACTAATCTAATCTATTGCAAAACTACCTAAGCACTTTAAATCAAGCAAATTAAATAAGCTTTTAAGCTCCAAAAAAAACAACCAGGACTGCTGTGATAACAGCACCTTAAGGCAGTCTAGGGGCTGAATTGAGGCCATTTTTATGCTACAAATCAAGCTCAAAAATCCAAACTAAAGCAACATAGATTAATAACATACTACAAACTAATTGCATACACAAAATTAAGTCTTAATTCTAACTCTAACCAACCTAAAACTAAGCTTAAAAAGAGGCTACGGGGCTGATGAAGGGACATAATATGGGACGAGATAAAGGCAACAAAAAGCTTGTAAAAGCTTCAAATAAGCCAAACCTAATAAGTACTATTCCAAGACATATAAAAACTTTGAAGGAACCTAAGAAACCAACCTATAAGTGAAAAGCAACCCAAAAACTATGTCACCGTCTTTGTTAACAGTGGGCAAAAAACAGCCCTACGGGTGGCTTTTGTGGCTTAAAAATAATCAATCTAACCTAAAGATGATGCCTACAAACTACCAAACACCATAGACAACATACTCAAGTACTAATAAAACCAATTTAAAGCTAATTACGGGCTAGTTGGGGACAAAGAAACATAGATATAAACACTAATAAATTTGTTTTGACAAAGAAATCAAAAAATAAATCATTTGCATACTACTTCTAAAGGACTCTTATGAACTAAGTACTACTTGAAACACTACATAAATCTGTATTGACATGTCACTCAAGCTATTTGAAGACCCAACATGGGTCAAAAGTGATTTTGACCCTTAAACTAAATCGATCCAAACACCCCTTAGGGCGAGAAACAGTTTTTGAAACCGAGAAGATGTAGGAACTTTAAAACGGATTGCATCTCATTACACAAACTCAAAATGAGTTTAAACAACTTTAACAAACACCTCTAACACACAAAATAATTGAGATGTAATAAAATTTTGAAACACCCAAACCATAAGGAACTAGAAATCTGAAATGTAAATTGCATTTAATCCAAATTAAAAGTACAAGGAAATGACAGAAAGTAAATTGGTACTAGAATAAGAAACTCTAGACTAAAAAGCAAGGCTTAATTAAAACTAAGAAAAACTAACTAACTACAAAACTAACTAACTCCTTTTCTTGTTGCTTCTCCTTGCTTTATATAAGCTCCAATCATCTTCTCTCCTCTCTCTGGACATTTCCCATCACTAAAACTGACCATTGGATGTCTCAATTTAATCTTGGCCATTCAAGTACTTTTGGCGCCAAAACCATTTTAGCAGCTTGTGGGATGGAGTGAGGTGGAAGGAAGCATTAAATGCATCCTTGGAGTTATATGTTTGGAGGAGGGTAGAGGGTAGGAATGATGAAGGGGGTGGAGTGTTAGCGAAGTATGAGTTGTGATGATGGGAAATGGGTATCTCAAGAAGGAGGGAGGAAAAGCGATCAACCGCATTCGATCGAGGGTTTAATAATAGAAAGGGTCCAAAGGTATTAGTGATGGGTCCAATTTGGGTAGGCAGGGTCAATTGCCATTTTGACAAGTCCAAAAGGTGTTTAAAGGTTAATAAGTACAAGGACTTCTTATGCAATTTCAAATCAGGGACCTAGGTGCCAATATCTCAAAGTTGCTCCAAGGACTGAAATTGACAAGTGTTAATATTACAAGGACCAAAGTTGCCATTTTCGATTTTCCAGGACCATTTCGCCAATTCTTAAACTTGAAGGACCAATTTGTAATTTTCTCAAACTTTTTATATTTTCACCAAAGGACTAAATTTGACAACTTATGATTTTAAAAGGACCTTTGGTGATTTTTCTTTGAAATTTTGACTGGGGACTATTTTTGACAATTTTTGAAACTTGGGGACCTAAACGCCAATTATGCAAACTTAGCTCATTTTTCATCCGATTTATACATTTTGCATCCGAAACATATAAAATGCAATTTTGGAATATTTTCGAGATTTTGATGCATTTGTGAGCATTTTAAGTGTTTTGCGAGTTCAGATTGATTAAAATGATGAGTATTTACACACTCATCAATCCCCATTACTAAACTATTGCTAGTCCCTAGCAATCTTTTGAGAAAAACTTAATGGATTTGAATCTCTTTACCAAAAGCCATTACTCGAGTAGCCAAATGTTTCAGCTCAAGTAAGAACCATGGTACACCGATAACTATGCGATTTGAGCAAACCACCGACTTTCAACGGATTTGATTTTGTCTTTACCGGCCGTTGCACCATTCCGGACTAGCCAACTCTTAGATAAATTATCAATATTATCTTTGGTGAGTTGATTACCAATTATGGATTTTCCATCGCTTTACCACAAGCCATAATCTTGCGGGCTAGCCAACTCTTCACTTTTTAGGATATGGTGAATGAATACCATACAATTTTGGGCAAATTGCAAGCCGTCAACGGATTTGAGAAATCTTTACCAAGAGCCGCTTGCTCTCGGATTAGCCAATCCTTTAGTTTATCAAACATGGCGGATCGATAACCAAATGAGTAAGTGTAAACACTTACTCCAAAAAAATTTTGCCAAAACGGGAATTAGGCGGATAATTACATGATAAAATTAGTGAGAATTCCCCCCACACTTAGAAATGAATATTGCCCTCAATATTCAAAGTACTGCAGTTATGCGAAACAAAGAACGTAAAGGAAATACTACGCCATTATTTAGAAAGAAGATTTTTTTTTTTTTTTTTTTTTTTTTATATATCACATGGGCACTCCACACTTAGGTGGAACACACGGTGAAAACCCATGTTTAGCTAATGTTTTTGATTACCGAGTCGCTAGCTTGACTCGACCCCAATTCATTTGTTCATGGGAAGCAAAGTGGAAGAAACAATCTCCATCGGACTTTCATTCAAGATGTTTGGATAAACATTTGAAGCACGTGAAAGTTCCACAATCGATGAGATATAGAGAGAACCGCTCATAAATAATAAATGAAAATGCCGGATCAAAGATAATGTCTTCATTCCGAAGGAGTGAAGAATGCAGAGAAGTCACCGAGTAGGTGAAGAAAGAAGGAAGATCATGATAACAATCATAACTAGATCTTCTTCCTCGGGATTAAGTGCAATTGCACTTATTTGGATTTTATTGGTTGAGCTCTTAGGGTTGGAAAGCATCTCGGGAGGAGGTTGGAAAATTTGTCATAGAAATACAAACTCATGATTGAGAACTTTTCCCCGATCATGATTTTTGCCATCCAAGCAATCATACTCCGGTGAGTCATGATATGAGTGAGTTCACCGGCGAACTCCTCATGAAGAGAATCATTCACATGATGTGAATTTGTGAACTCGTTTCATCGTAGACTCATCACTATCCTCAATCGAGTATCAAAGAGTGGATTCTCGAGAAATTAAAGTGAATTCGTAGTCGAATTCAAATAGAGGATTGGTGAGAGTAGCTTTGAATGTTTCGGGAACAAAGTGATCAACATTCTCATTTGGATTGTTGGGATAAGTATGAGTGAACGATCATTATCAATGAGACTTTCGGTCTCTCGGATCGGCTTGAAATCAAAGAGTGGATTGATGCGAGTGAGTTCACCGGAGAACTCCTCAAGAAGGGATCGGCATCGATTGTGGAAGTGATGCCTCAACGCACTCGATGTCTCCATAGGAAGCACAATCGTCGCTAAGATCGAGAAAGTTTCAAAATGATCTTGAGAACACTCAAGAGGAAAGGAATATCACACGGATGATCGAAATTCCACATGACTCTCGGGATTGGGATAAGGTCCTCAACACTAGACGATTCCATTTACGGAATAGTGCTAAACTCATCCCCATGTTTAGAGAGTGAGTGGGAATATCGGTGTGATAACAACAGATCGAGGAGATTAGATGGACTAGCATACATATGTTTAATGCTTAACATTTGTTCTTCTCGCTAGTAATTCCATCATAGTCTTTTCTCCCGACTTTTCATGGAAGGAATTTCAACCGATGAACTTGATGAACCGTTATAAAATTGTAGGATATCAAGGATATCTTCATCATCATCGCCATCGAATGAAACGGAATCGAGAGCTAGATTTGGCCGCTTTTTCTTTTGTAATTGATTCCTAATAGATTGTTCAAAGGCGATTTGGGAATCTAATTTAGCACCCGCTCTTCGCTAACAAAACTTCCATGGATTTTTCATTTGGATTATTTTGGGAGGACATAGTCGACTCCTCCTTAAGTTCTTAATAACTCCGAGTCTTGATGAAGATCCGTCGTAGTTTCATGAGGAGTCGCTTGAATCATTTGGTATTGTGGAGGTTGGTCTTGATACGAAGAGTCGTAATCGTAACAAGGAAATGGATTCCTTGTTTGACAATCCGAGCTAGAGTGAGAACCTCCACAATACTTACAACAAAGAAACCGATGTGGTTGTGAGTGGTATGTGTTGTAGTCATAATTGGTATCGAGAACCGCTCATAGACAAGCGTGTTTCCCAATGGACAATCGAACCGGAGTGTGAACCACCACGGTACTCACACAACAAGAAATCGCCGAGTCTCACAAAGGTGGTAGTTGATGGAATAAATCGGTTGTGTTATGGTAAGAATAGGGATCTTGGTTATAGATGCACCCGCTTCGACTCCACCATGCCACAACTGGGGCAATTGCCACCATTATAAGGACCACCACACCATTGACAACCAAGAGGGTGAGGATAAGACATAGAAAGAATCAAATGTTTTTAGAGGGGTAGGGATGAAGAATCAAAGATGTGAGAGGGTAAAGATGGATATTTTGGATTTTGGATAGACATGATGCAAAAACAAAGACTGAAAATCTTTTTGGATTTTTGATTTTATAAGAAAATACAAACATATACGGATGGATGGTATGAACAAAGAGTGAATATCCAAATCACTAATCTGCTAGACGTAAGATTATCAAGACATGACTCCCGGCGGGCGCCAAAATTTGATCCACAAAAACCGTCAAGTTCTCTCACGCAAGCGTAAGAAAACCTAAAACAGCTCAGGCACGAATGCAATGAAGTCCAGGAGAGTATAATGTTTCCCCAGGTCGTTATGTCCCAACGAGCTGTGCGAGAATAGTCAAACGTTTAGTGATCGAGAAGATTTGAATGGATACAGAAATTTGATTATTGATTATAACTACAGAAATAGCCAACAAATTACAACGGCTTAAATGCAAATTAAAGAAAGTTAAAAAGATAAAAACTATTAAATAAACGCTATCACTATTTTTACAAAATGATGTTTTTGTGATTTTATAAAACAAAATATCTTAAATAAACTATTTTAATTAAAACGTAAACTTAAATTACTTAAAAATGTGACTTAAAATGAAAACGTCGTTATGTACAAAAATTACTGTTGGGCGCAAGATAAAACGTAAAATTTAAGATATAAAGGCCTACGAGTGTAAAAACAATTTTTTACGTACTATATGATAAAAGAAAATTTTAGGAAAAGCGGAATATTTTTTGACTTTTATTTTATTTATTATGATTTAAAACTAGTTTAATCTAATTTAATAATTAAAATACTAAATGATTTTGGAAAAATCGAAAATTTCACTAAAAATACTTTAAGCCTAACTGATTTTAAGAAAAATAAAAGGTTGGCACTACTTTTGAAATAAGCTAATAAAAGCTAAATAAGCTAGTAAGCTAGAAACCTGTTTAATGTATATAAGAGATTAATGTTGCAAAGTGTGACAAGAAAAGACCCAAGGCGCTTTGGATGAGAGTCATTGTGTGTGGTCGTCTTTGTGAATCGAAAGACACGGGTTCGAATCCGTGAATGTCGATTTGCATTTTTATTTTTTCTCTTTTGCAAACTAATTAAGGTACTAAATTAAGCTCATTTATGAAAAACTAAATCTGGGACAAAACTAAAATAAGCTGAAACACAGCTTATTCGTGCAGCATATTATAAACTAAAGGAGTGTTTGGTTTAAATGGCAACTAAGGAACAAGAAAAAGCTACAACAAGCTAAGGAATAAGCTAAACGTAATGCAAACTAATCTAATCTATTGCAAAACTACCTAAGCACTTTAAATCAAGCAAATTAAATAAGCTTTTAAGCTCCAAAAAAAACAACCAGGACTGCTGTGATAACAGCACCTTAAGGCAGTCTAGGGGCTGAATTGAGGCCATTTTTATGCTACAAATCAAGCTCAAAAATCCAAACTAAAGCAACATAGATTAATAACATACTACAAACTAATTGCATACACAAAATTAAGTCTTAATTCTAACTCTAACCAACCTAAAACTAAGCTTAAAAAGAGGCTACGGGGCTGATGAAGGGACATAATATGGGGACGAGATAAAAGGCAACAAAAAGCTTGTAAAAGCTTCAAATAAGCCAAACCTAATAAGTACTATTCCAAGACATATAAAAACTTTGAAGGGAACCTAAGAAACCAACCTATAAGCTGAAAAGCAACCCAAAAAAACTATGTCAGCTGCTGTTGCAACAGTGGGCAAAAAACAGTCCCTACGGGTGGCTTTTTGTGGCTTAAAAATAATCAATCTAACCTAAAAGATGATGCCTACAAACTACCAAACACCATAGACAACATACTCAAGTACTAATAAAACCAATTTAAAGCTAATTACGGGCTAGTTGGGGACAGCAAACATAGATATAAACAGCTAAGGGGGCTGTTTTGACAGCAAATCAAAAAAATAAATCATTTGCATACTACTTCTAAAAGGACTCTTATGAACTAAGTACTACTTGAAACACTACATAAACTGTATTGACATGTCACTCAAGCTATTTGAAGACCCAACATGGGTCAAAAGTGATTTTTGACCCTTAAACTAAACTGATCCAAACACCCCCTTAGGGGCAGTAAAACAGGTTTTTGAAACTGAGAAGATGTAGGAACTTTTAAAAACTGATTTGCATCTGTTACACAAACTCAAAATGAGTTTAAACAACTTTAACAAACACCTCTAACACACAAAATAATTGAGACAGAATAAAATTTTGAAACACCCAAACTGCATAAGGAACTAGAAACTGAAATGTAAATTGCATTTAACTGAAATTAAAAGTACAAGGAAATGACAGGAAAGTAAATTGGTACTAGAATAAGAAACTCTAGACTAAAAACTGAAGGCTTAATTAAAACTAAGAAAAACTAACTAACTACAAAACTAACTAACTCCTTTTCTTGTTGCTTCTCCTTGCTTTATATAAGCTCCAATCATCTTCTCTCCTCTCTCTGGACATTTCCCATCACTAAAACTGACCATTGGATGTCTCAATTTAATCTTGGCCATTCAAGTACTTTTGGCGCCAAAACCATTTTAGCGACTTGTGGGATGGAGTGAGGTGGAAGGAAGCATTAAATGCATCCTTGGAGTTATATGTTTGGAGGAGGGTAGAGGTAGGAATGATGAAGGGGTGGAGTGTTAGCGAAGTGTAGCGTTGTCATGATGATGGGAAATGGGTATCTCAATGAAGGAGGGAGAAAAGCGATCAACGCATTTGACTGAGGGTTTAATAATAGAAAGGGTCCAAAGGTATTAGTGACAGGGTCCAATTTGGGTAGGCAGGGGTCAATTGCCATTTTGACAAGTCCAAAAGGTGTTTAAAGGTTAATAAGTACAAGGACTTCTTATGCAATTTCTGAAACTGTAGGGACCTAGGCTGCCAATATCTCAAAGTTGCTCCAAGGACTGAAATTGACAAGTGTTAATATTACAAGGACCAAAGTTGCCATTTTCAGATTTTCCAGGACCATTTCGCCAATTCTTAAACTTGAAGGACCAATTTGTAATTTTCTCAAAACTTTTATATTTTTCACCAAAGGACTAAATTTGACAACTTATGATTTTAAAAGGACCTTTGGTGATTTTCTTTGAAATTTTGACTCGTGGACTATTTTGACAATTTTTGAAACTTGGGGACCGAAGCGCAATTATGCAAACTTAGCTCATTTTTCATCCGATTTTATACATTTTGCATCCGAAACATATAAAATGCAATTTTGGAATATTTTCAGATTTTGATGCATTGTGAGCATTTTAAGTGTTTTGCGTTCAGATTGTTAAAATGATGAGTATTTACACACTCATCAATTTATTACATGATGGATAATACCAGTCGCGTGTAGTGATAAGGCTTGTGATGGTTCCTTCGCATGTAAATCTTACACCCTGAATTTTATTTATTTTAGATATGTATAAATGTGTAAAATTTATGATGCATTCACTTGAAATTATTTCATTTGATTAGCTAAAACTTACTGCGTAAGTCCTTGGATCATGTTTAATTAAATCTGCAAATGGGACCATGTTCCTTGTTTTCTCTTCGTATTTGTTTTTGAATGGTTTTTTGATAACCTGTAATGGTGGATTAATGTTGTAAAGTGCTTTGTACCTGTCAGATAAATTTGACTATACAGGTTAATAAATTTATATAGCAGATAAATATACTAAAAAAAACTGCAAATATTACTTACTTTGCTCGATATTCCTCAAGTTCTGGGATGGTGGGATTGATGTAGTAGGATGTAGCTGGTGTGGATGATAGCTGCAAGCTGTTATAGTATCTTGAGACTCTACATGAACTGACTGAGATAAGGATTGGCTTTTCTAATGCATCTATTTCTTCATTTGGAAAATTTTCAGCAAGATCGTCCCACAATGTTAATTCAATTGAATTGTGGCTGTTTATATATCTCTATATTATATATAACAGGAGGCATTTGGCATTAATGCCACCTCAATGCCAAATAATCAAATTTCATGCCATGTCATCAAATTAGTCCACCTAAGCTATTAATAATTTTATTAAATTTCGTTTTTAATATTCATGTATTTTTTATTCGTATTTTTTTTTATTAATCTTCGAAAATTATTTATAAAAAAGGAGCCTTGCAAGGATTCGAAACCTGTGTCTGTTAGTTTATAAACAAACATGATTACCACTAGATCAACACAATTTTTTGATTATAACTTGGAAAACCAAATTTATAAATCTCTACAACCAATCATTGACCATTTTGATTAGTTTGAAAAGGAATGTATTTATCTACAAAAATTATATTTCAACCTAATCTTATTTACGTATTAAAATTCAATATTCATAATATCATGTTTTCTTAAAACCCTAATATTATGTTTTCTTCTAATCGATCTACATAAAAAAATTCATCAACCAAAGGTATATATGATTGTTCATTATGTGAACCCTAATATTATTCTTTTACTTCATGGTACTATAATCTAATATGGATGATGTATAAGGACATTACGAAGCCAATCGTTTGTTTCCAGAAGTATCAGATTATAACAACAAAGAAAGATACTAAAAAATTTGTGAGGTAAGTATTCTTAATCTTATGTTTGATGTTAGTGTTATGTGTTGTTGCGTTTTTCAGGTTGTGTGACTAGATGTGGACAAGAACAGTAACAGACTAGGGTTTCACCTTCAAATATCATCTAAGATGTGCAAGTAATTTTAGTTTTAAATATTTAATATTCAGTTTCTGTTTAGAGTCCTTGGCCATACATCTATGAATTAGATTTTGTTTTGTTTTAAGATAAGTGTTGAAAATTTAGAAATCCTGCTTAGATGCTATTGAGTGGAGACAGTGGCTTTGCTTGCTGGTCGTGGGCGTGGTAAGTCGGTTGCGCTTGGTCTTGCTATTGCTGGAGCTGTTGCTAAAGGGTAACAAGTCTACCTATTAATCTTTGACAAGTACGTGCTTCTTGGTTTTCCTTTTAATATTTTAATCTAATCAACTTATGAATTTGTAGGTGTTCAAATATTTTTGTGACTGCCCCTAGCCCAGAAAACCTCAAAACTTTGTTCGAATTTGTGTCAAAGGGATTAGATATGCTGGGTACAAGGTGAAAGATGTTTATTTTTCTTGCTACAATCACCTTCGTGAAGTTTCTAATTGCTCAAACGAGCTTAGTCTTTGATTCATTTTTTTTTCTACAACCAGATATAATCATATATTATGTTAATGTACTCTATTCAGGAGCACCATGATTATGATATCGTGAAAAGCTCAAATCTAGAGCTCAAAAAGGTGACTATCAGAATAGATTTGCACAAATGCACCAAACAGCGTTGACAGCAATTCGGGTTTGTAGTTGTTATAAAAATGACTTATCGGTGATTATTGTCTACCTAAGTTGCAATAATCATTGAAGGTTCAAAAATTAAGTGAATTATATTATAGTTATTAACTCCCTTTTTCATAATTTTTCAACTTCCTTACACAATATGGTGGTTTCTTCTAATTTATTGGTCATCGGACTCGGTTGGTTAATTTCGTCTTCACAATCATAACTACATGTGTGCTTGCGTGATATAGAACCTCATGAACATGAGAAGCTGTCACAAGTTGAACTTTTGGTGGTTGATGAAGCCGCTATTCCACCGCCAGTTGTCAAGTCTTTGATTGGGCCTTATTTGGTTTTCCTTTCTTCCAATCGTCAATGGGTATGAAATTTATATATTTATTTGTATGTATGTAAACATGAATGAAAGGCAGAATAACTTACTTTTTCGAAATTATTAGTTGTTTGTTACAACTTCACATATTCTTGCACAATCTTCAGTTAGTGTATATCCATTTTTCTTGCAGCTATGAAGGTACAGGGCGATCTCTATCCTTAAAGCTTCTGACGCAGTTAGAAGAGCAAAGTCGAGCATCTACAAGCGAATCTTTGTGTTTGAACGGTTTCCTCAAATAACAATTTCTTATAATCATGGGGGCTTGATACTTCCGTAAACGTATTAAAATGTGTAGATTATGCAACTTATTCGCATGTTAAGTTGAGCAATGTAATTATTGGTCTATATAGTGCAAATTACACATGTTTTATCTTAGGGATGGTATTAAGTTTTTTTTTTATAATTATTTTTGAAGATTTTAGTTTCATTATGTTAATATCCAGACGTGGTCCTTTTTTTTTACCCATTAATTATATATATGTATACACACATGACGAAAACATGTTAAATGGGTTTTTCACAGAAGTTTGTAAACGTCGACCTTTTAGCACTCAGGCTACTGGAGAGGATGTTATCGTTTCATCCAAAGGATCGGCCAAGCTCTTCCGCGCCATATAATGACATTGATCTACGAAGTCTTCGTGCTCGTGTAGCGGTATTAACACCTAAAATATGTACTTTCCATCTACTACCATACATGTGTATATCAACAATGTACTTTGGCAGCCAAGAGTCCGCCTAAAGTGTTGTACAAACAGTTTCTCCATCTAATTTTACTTCCAGGCACAGCCATACAAGGGTACACCAAATAAACTGCAACCTGAAGAAAACCAACAAAGAAAGGCCATCAAAACAACAAGGATACAAAGTGAGATATAAGTTTGTCCTACTTTTAGCTCATCATACAATCTTCAATCTCGGTATCACAGGTATTTTCCTTGACATGATACGTAGCACATTATGTTGGCCTGCATGGAATATGCATATTATACTTGCATTTTATTTATTGTATACTTATTCTAACTTTCTCTTTTTCCCACTTTGTTGCATCCAAATGGTTTCTCATTATATGTTTAGAAACAAAAAAAATGAATACCTGTTTAGTAGATTACTTGATTTGATTTCGCATCTATACAATACTCTCCTTCCTTTAGGATAGTTTCTAGATTTAAAACTACCATGGATAGTGAAATTGGTAAAAACAAAAAATTAAAAAGCATTCCATACCAGACTTTGCGCTTAATACATTTCAAAAAATAGCTTATGCATATGAGAAATTACCTATATCAGTTGTTGTTGGGTGGCAAAAAAATACTTCAAATGTTGCGTATATGTCATATGATGAAACAACTACTGCTGTACATGAATGCGTGTCACCATCGGTTGGTGTTGGCTGTCTAAAAAATACTACGACTCTTTCATACATGGCGTATGATCAACAGCAACAGGCTTTACAACATGAATGTGCCTCAAATAAAAAGAAAATAATCAACACTTTTGATGATGTATCCGACAAAATAAGCTTACAAGACAAATGGTACAGGATAATTACACCTGCAGAGATGCAAGGATTATTCATAATAAACTAGATAATGACCAAGGTAAACGGTGTTATCCTAATATTTAGATACAAAATAGGTTATACACTTTAAGCTAATCAGTTTTAAATTTGTACTCACAGGTTTTACCAAAGGATTGAACAGGAAAATTATGATGCCGTATTTGAAATGCAACATCCTCATTATACATTCTATGAAGAGGACATTAATTTGGATAGCAGAATAACATAAACGGATATACAAGCAGATCCACTGTATACCAACTACATAAATGATATTTCGAATTTCGACTATAATACCTACAAAAGAAAGAATATTATAACTGAAGAAACTGTATTTAATGGTTCAAAGAGAACAAGAGGTAATCTTTGTTTTTTGTTTTTTGGATCATTTATATGCAAAAGATATTGGTTTTAAAATAAACTTTGTACACAATTATACCTGGGAACAATTACAGCGATGAAAAGTATACTTACTCCTGCAATGTACATATTCCATACGCTGACAAGTTCAAGTGACCTGATATCCGAGAACGACAATGTAGATTCCATTTACGGTTATAAAAATCAACGGGTGCACGATGTACAAAATCCACAACGGCATGAAAAGTCACCCGTTGGTACATCTAATGTTCATAATGTCTACTCCAATTGCGATTGTCCTAGCCTGCCGCATATAAGTTCTGCAGAAATTGTAGATGAAGGTATAAAACCTTAATTTTATATACTATTGTTAACCGAAGAATTCTGTAACATAATCATACTTTTTAAATTTACCCTTTAATGTAAACACTTTACATGTTTTTTTCCTAACCATAGCTGAATCATCTCTACAAACTGAATCGGGACAAAAATAGCCAGAAAAAAGATGTAAGCATACAAATGCTACAGGCAAACGACAATATCAAAAAAAACAACGGCATAATACTTATAACATCAACAATGCAGCATCAAACCCTTCTAAAGGTAGTTTTGTTCCTTTTTTTTTTTAAACAATTCTCAGAAAATTAGTTTACCATAACTTATGTGTGATATTGGTTGGCAGGCATTTCAAACCTGTACATTGATATTGTAACCATAGATACATGATATTGATTTTCTCCTACATAGTTCCTTATCTAGAAGACGTGATGACATCCAATCATATGTTATAAGATACTTGCTACGAAACTGTTTTACTCTGTATATTAAGTACACATATTCCTGTAGTATTAAGTTTTATTAGGGTCAAATCGTTTGTCAATAGTTAGCTTTTGAAGGTGCTTTAGTACTCCAATTGCTTAGGAATCACATAAGTCATTTAAGACTCTAAATACTTTGGTTTGAGAGTAGTATTAATTATAGGGCATTACAAGCTTCTTTGCGGAATCTGTTTGCTGACTAATTAGCTATGAAGTAAAGACACTGGAAGAAACCTAACTGGCATGTTCAAGCCAAAGACAGAAGATTATAGGATCTCTTAAACAGTCAATTTTAGGTAAATCTTAGTGCTAAACTGATGTTTCCAGCTTTACCTGTTAGTTTATAGTTCATTTTATGTAATCGTTTTGAGATATATTGAATTGTTTGACACGCAAACATCCATCCTAGCAAGATAAGATGAATAGTACCCAACTCGCCAAACATGTCATAAGATTTAATCCATTTGTTGAGGTAAAATATTTATACATATTAAAAGAATAACAAAAACGAAATATAAAACATCTATTGTTTAAGATCTCATGTCTCATAGTGATTATCGCATTCCCTCAAACGTTAAATTAAATTCATCGATGCTACAATATTAAACTTATATTATGTATTGATGAGTAAAATTTATACATGGTCAAATAGGTTGTTTGATCAGGATATCTCATATCATATTGTGCCAAAGAAAGGGGTTCGAATTCTATATAGGCGTCTGGAGAGATAGGATGTGGCCTGATGGTTGGACTGTTGTTACAGCATATGGCAAGCGCAGTGCTCAGTTTGAACATATTTGAAACCAAAAATAGATGTACTTGAGGTTGTTCCGTTAGGTGTTTTAAAGGAATCAGTGAGTTTATAAGACATGTGTCCTATAAAGGGTTATGATTTTGACAATGATGTTAACTATTCAGACCTTATTAACTTCATGGCTTCTACTGAATTCCAAGCTACTAATCTTGGTGATGCTATTGATATTGTTAATCATACGGTAACTACTTTACCTTCATATTACAATTTTGTTAGCTGATATGTATTTTCATGTATAATGGTATGTTACTTGGATATTGTTTTAGGTTTAAGGGGGTGTTTGGTTAAGCTTATTAGAGGGCTTATGGCATGATAAACTCGCTTTTTGTGGCTTATTTTGAAACTTTACGGCTTATATAAGCTTATTATGACATGATAAGCTTATATAGGCTGAAAAAAAGTTTCAACATTTTAAACCCATCTATAAATGATTTTTTTTTTGTTTTTTGAGAAATTGTTGTGGTGTTAAGTATTCATGTTAATTGTTAACTTCAATCCAGGTGCATTGTGATGCAACTATCGCGTTCCCATTACTGGTTGCACAGACATTTGCGGAAAAGAGAGAAACCGGCTGAGCCAGTTCCTGATACATTTGACCATTTTAAATTGGTCAAATGTGATATGATTAAGTTCATAACGGCAATTGCTTTGATGACGATGATGAACTTTACAATCACATAGACGGAAAAACGATCTTCAAAAGTCACGGTTATCTGCTGTATGCAAAACTCGATAAATGTATCTACTATTCTGTCGATGTGTCAGAGCTTTTCACGAATTTTGATTGTGTAGCATGTCAAAGCTGTAATATAATGTTTTAGCTAATTTTCAATTTTATAGATGGTCATACAATGTTATATCATTGATTAAAAACTCTCTTTGCTCTTTTACATTGAGATGCAATGAATTGGTGAAAATAATCTTACAGTTAGTGATTACATTCGAATAAGACGGATGAAAATTGTCCAATCAGTTTTAGTGACTTCCTTAAGAAATATGAAAAGAGTGCACATGTATCGGTCATCCTTTATGTTACAACATTGCACTATAGATAATCAATCTGACACCCCAAAAGCATTATTATCAGCTGCAGTAGAAGTCGCGAAAGAAGCAGAGGTAAGTGAGAAAGCGAGGTCAGTGATATTCAAGGAATCAGAAAGTTTAGAAGGCACTTGTGCTAAAATCCAAGGTTACCGTACAATGATTGGATTGATTATTCACAACTACTTAAATCCCTAACTTCTACTCGCTTCTAAGCTTCTGATCTTGGCAATTCCACTGAAATCGTTAATCAAATGTTAGGTAATAGGCTATTTTGCTCTCCTTGATTTAACAGACTGAAAAAATCCTAAGTAATTCTGCTAAATCTGTCAAAAGTGTCCAATTATATTGTCATAATTTAAGTTATCTATGATCACTCTAAACGTTCTACTATTAGTCACCTATGACAAAATAAAATCATTGATATCAGCTATTTTTACCTCAACAGGCATCTGACATCTCAAAATCTTTATCATCGGTCTAATGTTTTTTTTTTTTTTTGGTTTCTTTTTAACGGCGTCATAGTTCTAATGCAAATCATTCATGTTAGTTGTTTCAGTTCAGTACACTTAGATGCACTCACTGCATTCCCATTGACAATTGTGGGCATTGGCAAAAGGTGTAAGTTGGGTAACATGTCGAAACAAGTAGTTTTTCTTTTCAGATATTATTACTATTATTAGAATAGTTAAAAAACGCATTTGAACACATGTTAGGCCACTAGCTTTTGAATATTAAGATGTTCCTTTTATTGATAACTGTCTTAAGTTCTTATCTATTTAACTTGCTTCTAAGAGTTAAGCAACTAAAAATGTCCCATTATAGGAATATGAGTCCACCCATGTCTATGTTTTTCTCACATTTAGATACCATGCAGGTTACTGAGACTGGAGTTGAAGTTCTTACAACACGATTGCCTACCTCTCCCAAGATCTTCCCATAGCTAGACTGATATATCTGCCCTGTATTCTTACGACGGTTGAATTGAGATTGGATGTATCATTTTTGAATTTGAAACAAGAAATCACAATAGAAGAGGCTTGAAACTGTGTGACGTTGGTATTAATAACGATAGAGTGATTGAGAATTTTGGTTCAAGTTTATTAATGTTTTTTAGTTGTGTCATTAAGGTTGCTTTGTCGGTGTATTGGTGACTCGGTTCAAAGCCTGACCCTGATAAAAGTTGTTTAAGGACGGCTACTGGGCATATGGCAATATTTGTAGGTCCAATGGTCTGGACAAAAGATACTTATACATGGCCATTCTCAATTTCTTATTGACATCATCTGAATTACATTTTAAATGTTAGTGTAAACTTAATTTCAAGAGAAAATAACACGGACCGTCTTTGTGGTTTGCGTTGACTTTCACATACAGTCCTTTGACCTTTTTGTGATCCAAATAGTCCCTAACTTTGAAATCGTTAACACTCACAGTCCCTTAGCTTAACATGCGTTGAATTTGACTGTTAAAGACCCTCACGTAACTTGCACATGATGGTAAAATTGTCTTTTCACAACAAACATCAAACCTCACCATAAATCCATTCACAGATATTTCAAATTCATCAAAATCATTTAAATTTGGTAAAAAAAGTCAGCTGGAAGCACCTATATACAATAAGTAAACAAACATAATTAACAAAAACAAAATACTAATAATAAATGTTAATAATATTATCAAATGTAAAAGATGTTCATGATTAATATTGTTTAGAACAAAATGTTAGAAAGTAATTACCTCCTTTTAGTCGTTTTATGGATTATGGTAAAATCAATTATAGTTCTTAACCGTTTAATTTAACTTTTATAACTTTTTAGTATATATTTGTCAATTAAATTCTAAGAATAAAAACCACAAATCAAAGTACTTTTCCTAAGGAAGGTACCACCTCTTGTAATGATCATGATGCTCCAATGAGTAATAAACATGCTGCCACTCTTTCATATGATACCCCCAATGACTTTCCCCTGGCTTTACTTGGTTGCTATAAGGACTTTTGTTCTATTTCAAACACACGCACAATGTGCTGTAACGAGGGGTTCTTGGATGTTGATTTCAAATACTTGGGTGGTCTTTGGGTTTTACTAGATTTCACAACTAAGGATGCGAGGGACAAGTTTTTACATCATATTGGAGCTCAGTCATGGTTCTCTACTTTAAAGCTTTGGCATGATGATTTTGTGGTGGAGGAACGCCTCATTTGGCTCGAGGTAGAAGGCGTTCCTATTCGTGCCTGGAACAATGACATATTCACTCAAATATGTGGAAAATGGGGGGAAGTCCTATTCATGGACGATTCTGATCAATGCAATAGACTTTCCAAGCGCCTATGTATTAAATCTTCCCATGCCCTCCTTGTTTTTGCTTCCATCTTGGTAACTATTAATAATGTTACCTATGTTATTCGAGTTAGAGAACTTTGCAGCTGGACACCTACCTTCACAAGTGACGTCTCTGATCGAGATGACTCAAGTTTCATGGGAGGATTTGAGAATGAGGAAGATCATATGTTTGAGGTTAACGAGGTGGAGTCGGCTGTTGAGTTCAAGGTTGATGGTGGAACAGGTGAGGATATTCATACCGATAATTCGGATGTTAAGGTGGATGCTTCTCCTGATGCGCATGATGTTCCTAAAAACATTCATATTGATAATTCGGATGTTAAGGTGGATGCTTCTCCTGATGCGCATGATCCTAACAATGTGCCATGTGACAGTGATCCATTTGAGCTGGATCATCTTATTAACAAGAAGCCTGACAATGGTTCTAATGTATGCCAATCAGAGACTCCAGAATTTCCTCCAGGTTTTTCCCCAATTAACGAAGGACAGCAATCATCTGAGTCTATTCACAATCTCTCTGGTGGGGATTCCCTCAAGCATCCGGGCTTCTCCCTTTTACACAGTTTGGAGGAAACAATTAAGGTGGGCATGGCCCTTGGTCTCAACATGGAGGGGTGCGAGAAAAATCTCGCTTCCATCATTGCTGATAAAGGAGAATCCGTTGTTAATAAATGAATTGCCTTTCAATTAATGCTCAAGGTCTCGGTGACCTCTATAAGCGGAAGTGGATTCGAGATTTATGTCATACGCACATGATTAATTTTCTGGCCATTCAGGAGTCTAAAATGACTAAGGTTGATTTATGGATTCTTCGTCAGGTGTGGGGCAATACCCATTTTGATTTTGCTTCTTCCTCAGCTCGTGGTTTATCAGGCGGCATTATTAGTGTTTGGAATAATAAGGTTTTCATTAGGGCTAATTTTACTTGTAATGATAATTACATTGTTGTTGATGGTTTCTGGGCTCCAGGTAATGTTAATATCAGGTGGATTAACATCTATGCTCCACAAGATCTGCCTAGTAAATTAGCTCTTTGGTCTTCTTTATCGGATCTCATCAATTCTTGGGATGGCATTACTGTTTTGATGGGTGATTTTAACGAAGTCCGCGACGCGTGTGAAAGATACGTCTCGGTTTTCAGTGATCGACAAGCTAATTTCTTTAACGAATTCATCAACGAAGCTTCTCTTATTGATATCCCTCTAGGTGGTTATAATTTTACTTGGACAGATAAATGGGGGTCTAAGATGAGCAAGCTAGATCGTTTTTTGGCCTCTGAAAATTTCTTTGAGTACTTTCCTCATTCAAAAGGGATCGTTTTGGAAAAAGGTATTCCAGATCACAGGCCTATTCTTTTGAAGGAATCCCAAGTCGATTATGGGCCGACTCCTTTTCGGTTTTTTCATTCATGGATGGATCTAGAAGGCTTCCATGATCTTGTTACTCACACTTGGAATAACGACGGCATCGCTCACGCTAACGGTTTGGTTCTTTTCAAGAAAAAACTTCAGAATCTTAAAAAAGCAATCCGAGAATGGGTGGGTTCTAAGAAATCTGAATCCTATGCTTTGAAAAAAGAACACCAAAAGCGGCTCTCCACTGTGGACGAAAAGATCGACTCCGGTATAGCTTGTGATGTTGATTTTAAAATGCGTATGGATTCTCTTGCTTTCTTGGGAGATCTTGACCGTTTAGAGGCCAGGGACTTAGCTCAAAAGGCTAAGGTGAAGTGGGCTCTTGAGGGTGACGAAAATACGAGCTTCTTTCATGGTTCGTTAAATAAAAAAGGCGTCAGCGGCCATTAATGGTATTTTAAAGAATGGAGAGTGGATTGAGTCTCCTCTTGTTGTCAAGGCAAATTCCTTGAGCACTTTAGGAACCGGTTTCAACAAATTTACTTGTACTCCCCTACTTTGGATTCGGATATGTTCAATTCCCTATCCTCTAGTCAATGTGAATTCTTAGAACGACCGTTTTCTCATGACGAAATTAAAAGGGCTGTATGGGATTGTGGTGGTGACCGAGTGTCGGGGCTGATGGTTTCACTTTCAAATTTTCACCTCCTTTTGGGATCTTATAGCGAGATGATGTGGAGATTTGTTCAAGAGTTTTTCGCTCAATTTTTTCCCAAAGGTTGTAACTCCTCTTTATTGCCCTAATTCCAAAGTCCCTAATGCCAAATCGGTTTCGACTTAGTCCTATAAGCTTAATAGGTTGCCAATATAAAATTATTGGCAAATTATTAGCTAATAGGCTTAGTTTCGTGATTGGGAATTGCATAAGTCCTGCGCAATCTGCTTTTATCAAAGGTAGATACATTCTTGACGGTCCTCTAATTTTAAATGAAGTATTGGCTTGGTATCGTCAACACAAAAAGAAGCTTATGATCTTTAAAGTTGATTTTGAGAAAGCCTTTGATTCTTTGCGTTGGGATTTCTTAGACTTGATATTGGAAAATTTTGGATTTGGCTCTAAATGGCGTGCGTGGATCAAAGGGTGCCTTCATAATGGTCGTTCCTCCGTCCTTATCAATGGCTCTCCTACAGATGAATTCGAGCATTATAGAGGTCTAAGGCAAGGCGACCCCATGTCTCCTTTTCTCTTCATATTGGCTATGGAAGGTTTACACGCTCTCACTCGTAAGGCGGAGGTTCTAGGTATTTTCAATGGCGCCTCTATTGGTCAAGAAAATATGCGCATTTCACATCTCATGTACGCGGATGATGTTATCTTTTTGGGTGAATGGTCTTGGGTTAACGCTCACAACCTCATTAGTATTCTTCGATGCTTTTATCTCATATCGGGGCTTAAAATCAACATCCAGAAAAGCAACGTCCTTGGGATTGGTGTTACCGATAATGAGGCTTCTTATTTGGCGAATATAATTGGGTTCGGGATGTCTCAATTCCCTATGAAGTATTTAGGTATTCCGGTTGGTTGTAGCATGACAAGGTGCACTAACTGGAACGCTGTAGTTAAAAAGTTTTCTTCTAAACTTTGCTCATGGAAAGCTCGGCTCTTATCTGTTGGCGGGCGGCTTTCTCTCATCAAATCGGTTTTAGGTAACCTTCCCACTTATTATATGTCCATCTATACGATGCCGGTTTCCATTCGTAGGCAACTAGAATCTATCGTAATAAATTCTTTATTGGAGGTGGCGTTGGTGACAAAAGATGACTTGGATTAAATGGGATAAGTGCCTTGCTAGTAAAAAGATGGCGGCCTTGGGATTGGTAGCATTCTCGGGCTTAATATTACGCTTTTATTCAAGTGGATTTGGAGGTTTTAAATGCACAATCGACTTATGGGTTCAAGTTATCAAATGTACTTATGGTAGGCATGGTGGCATTTTTCTAATCCTAATAATAGTCTAAAACATGCACCCTTGGGGTGCCATCCTTTCCTCGGTTAACAAGCTTAAACATCAAGGTATTGATTTATTTTCCCTTTGCTCTCGTAAGGTTGGCAATGGCCTTGACTCGCTGTTTTGGGATGATACTTGGTACGGAGAGCAGCCCCTTAAGACGGCTTTCCCTCGTATTTATAATCTAGATACGGACAAGAATTGCAATATTGCGAGTAGAGTCAGTTTAGCCGACTGGTCTTTGGTTCTTAGGCGCACTCCTCGGGGTGGTGTAGAAGCTAATCAATTCCAAGATCTTCTTAATATCACCAGAGGCATTATTCTCTCTGATAATCGGGATTCTTCGCTCTGGACTGTGGACTCGGCTAAGGGCTATTCGGTTGTCTCTGCTCGATCTTTGGTTGACTCCTTCTTCTTAGGCTCGGGCTCGGATTCTTCTCGTTGGAATAGAAATGTCCCCATCAAGGTTAACGTGCTTTTATGGAGAGCGATGCTTAACAAGCTTCCTTCTAGAGTCAATCTAGTTAGGAGAGGTATCGATGTAGACTCGCTTCTTTGCCCAATATGCCTTGGAGATCTCGAAACGGTTAATCATTCCTTTTTCAATTGTGGCTTGGCGAAAGATTTGTGGTATCTCTTGGCTAAGTGGTGGGAGATGGACATTCCGGTTTGTGGCACCTTTACGGATTGGTTTGAATGGTTAGATTCTCTCCATGTTCCCACTAAGGTACGACTTGTTCTTGAAGGGGTGGGAGAGACTCTCATGTGGTCTATTTGGTATTTCCGTAATAGTTTGATTTTTTCCAGTTGTCTTCCTAGGAAGGACACGCTCTGGGACTCTATAGTTTCTCAATCTTTTCTATGGATTTCGTCTAGAAATCCCTCTAGGAAGATTAGTTGGATTGGTTGGTTAAAAGATCCTGTAACTTCCATAACTTCCATGTAATCTTGTTTCACACACACTCCAGATTCAAACACACACACTCACCATCACTACCACCACCGCCGCCACCGTCTTCCGTCGTGTAACCACTGCACCGCCACGAAATCAACACGGGACCACAACGACATCAATATTGTACCTCTACCACAACATATTCCTGGTTAGTTTTCTTCACGAATTAATCTTCTCGTTCATGTGTTTAACTTAATATTTCTGGTTCATGTGTTTAACTTGTAAGTGCGATAATTTTGTCAATGATCGAGTTAAAATCAATTATGTAATGATTTTTAGGTTTTGTTGAAAGTTTATTATAATATCATCATGTTTTCTACCACATATGAAACAAATTTGACAAAAAATGCATCAAAAATGTGTTTATTAAAATTGCTCACCGGTGTTTGATAAAATGTTTGAATAAAATTTATAATTGTGATGCACTAATTTGCATCATATGTGTTTAATATTGAATTATATGACATCTTAGGGCATCAATGTGTATATTTGCAACATCAGATTACACAATCTTATGGCACCAGCTTGTATTAGTGCATCTGTGTTTATGGTTGTTGCATCAGGTTAAATGTGTGTAAGATCAGTGCATCAAATTGCATCTTTGTTTATGCTTAGTGCATGAGGTTGAATGTTAGGGCATGAGAATGTATTATTATTGAATTATAACACATATGAGTACATTTGTGTTTGTGGTTAGTACACCAGGTTAAATGTATGTCCATATGTATGTTTGATGCAGTAGATTTAATTAGTGATGCAATAGGTGCATCAGGTTACATGTTAGTGGTTGGTTCATTAAATACTTGTGTAAGGTTACATGTTCAGGGTTGGTGCATCAGATCTTTGAGAATATGTGTGTAAGATTAATGCATCTACGCGTCGGTGTTTATTTATGCCATATAAAGTTCGATTAGGTTATGTATATCCTAGTTTTATATTTCAAAAAGGTTTTGCATGTGCGCATGTATGTTTAGTGCAATAACTTTTACATAGTGATGCATTAGGTGCATCATGTTACATGTATGTTAGTGGTTAGAGCATCAGGTATTAGAGAATATGTATGTAAGAGTAATGCGTCTGTGTTTATGTTTGTTGCATCAACTTACATGTTATGATACAAGTTTGTATGATTAGTGAATCACAACACACCTTAAGACATTCGTTTGCCTGAATTAGTGCATTAGGAATAGGTTATGCGTAAGTTAGTTATAATTTTCAAAAAAATTGTATGTGCAGATGTATGTTTGATGCAGTATATTTTACATAGTGACGCACTAGATGCATCATGTTACATGTTAGTGGTTCGTGCATCAGGTGTTTGTGGAAGGTTATATGTTAGTGATTAACGGGTCAGGTCTTAAGAAATATGTGTGTAAGATTACGCATCATATGGAATATTTTAGTGCATCGTATTATAATAATTATTATAATAATTATGAGTAAATATGAATATCCGGATGATATGTTATACATAAAAGTGTGGTGCGAAACTCATTTAAGAACATCATAATAGGAGAGTTCAAACTTAACTTACTTGTGGTGTTTTTGTCAATCGTGACAGTGTCCAAAACTCGAAACCATCAACGAAGTTTACGTCAGTGCAACAAGAATGCATAAGACATTATGAAAATGAATTTGTGTATGTATTTGTTGAAAACAATGAAGAAAACCATAAATAGAACAAAAGCTCTTCAAGTGTAGGAGGCCAAGACTCTTGACGGTGGTAAGTAAATAATCAAACCATAATATTTTTATAAAATTTATATTATTATCATTTTCTCCCATATTAACTAACTAGTATATGAATTAGTGTTAGTAAAATTTTGTGTATATTTTAATGTATCTTCTTTTAAAAAAATAATGTATCCGTATGAAATATAGCAAAGGATTATTAAACTTATTTGAAATTTTTATATGTTTGGCAATATACTAATATTGCATAAGTATGATTCAAAATCATTTGATGTTTTTGTATGTTTGGGAATATTGAATTCATTTAATATACATTGGGGTGTTTGGCAAATATACTAATATGTGTACATTTAGTGCATCTATATTTTAAAAAAAAATAAGGCATATGTATGTAATACTGCATAAGGATTATTCAATCTGATAAACATTGAGGGTGTTTGGCAATATAATAATTTTTGTACAATTTAGTGCATCTCTATTAGAAAAATAAGGCATCTGTATGGAATATTGCATGAGGATTACTAAGCGGTGTTTGTAAATATACTAATTTATGTACATTTTAAGGTATATGTATTAAAAAAAATAAGTCATCTGTATGGAATATTACATAATGATTTTTCAACTCATAATGATCGTTTTAACTAATTCTGGTTATGTTTAGCAAATACACATTTGACCTTACCCATATGCAACTTCACGGAATGGATAATTTTAGTGGCGAAGATAATTTTCTCGAGACGAAGACGGCATTGGTAATTGGTTGAGCGTTGATGATGATTTGTTACAAGATGACGACTTTATAGGTATCGAAGGTAGAAGATTTGAGAGGATTCTCGAATGTTTGATTTTGCAAGAATTTGAATACAATCATTGCTTAGCTTGTAAAAATCTTATTTGCCGGTTTTGTTTTGCTTACTATGTATTATAAGACATTGTATTCGATTCTAGCATCACTCATCAATGAAAATGCATCTCTTGTACATGCAAGTTAAGTTTATAATAAGATTAATTAGTTCATAACATGACTAGTTCTTTGTATGTTTATTGTTATCTTTGTTCAACTATATTTGTAGGTTTATATTTTTACTCCCAACCGCACAAGAAATTTTTGTTAATATCTGACTTTAGCCCTTCACCTCCATTACATTTAGTAAATGCATTTGTTTATCATTTACATTAATGGATGCGTTTATTCTCATCTATAACTTTAGTGCACCTATTTGAGGCACTTTAGTGCATCTGTTTGAGGAAAGTGCCCGTTTGATGTATTTAGTGCATCCGTTTGTATCATAAAAGTAAAACAAGTGCAATACTTTTAGGTTCATGAAATTGACGTAAAGAAGGCTCCAAACAAGAATAAGACAAACATGGTTAACGACCAAGCAAAGATTCAAGTTGACGAGCCTTCAAAGAAAGACTCTTGAGATACCACCGCTACATCATCCATGATAACAACATTCCAAAGAAATGAATGTGGTAAAGAGGCAGTTTATATTAAAACCGAAATATAGAATATGGAACTTTATTATAATGAAATCTTGAAGTGAAGTCAATTCATATTTACGAGCGATACTAATATATACAATATCTATACAAATTGTATATCTTATTTACTACGGGAGTTTACAAAACAAGAGATGTAAATGATATCATCTACTTTTCATGTTACACTTATTCAAAACCAAGTTGTTTACGATAGTTTCATAAGCGGGATCACTTTTATGTATGAGCGTTCCATGTTGTTCGGTCTTAGGTTATGCACTTTAGCATCCACTCCGATACAACATCAAACATATAAGTACAAGATCGATAAACTATATGCATGTGTGAAAACATCCATAAAATACGACAATTACACACAAAGAGAAACATGATAAAATATGATGCAACTTTCTGCATTTGTTTGATGAACTTTAGTGCATCTGTTTGAGTCACTTTAGTGCATCCGTTTGGTTAGATTAATGAATTTCGGACATAAAGCAAAAGAAGCACTACACGATTATCACGAATTACAAAAACTATCACTATTAATTAAGATTTACCTTGATAGGTAACTTTTTCAACCGTGGCGCAAGTAAGCGTAATGTACCTATTGCATGTTTTATCCACCTCGAAGCCGGGTTTTCAAGAACTCGTGTCTCCAACCACCGCTAGTCTATGCTCACCCGATGATCGATCCGAGCGCATGTATGATCCTCGTTACTGCAGGCCCATAGTGTAAATGCGCTTCTTTCATCTTCATATACTACCGATAAAGGTGGCATATAGAGGTTTAGGCAGATTTGGTTAACGATTGAATATAGATGTGGAATACTTTCGCACATTAAATATACACTTTGGCGACATTCGGCCCATTTGAGCCGTTTCTTTTTTAGCTATTTTGTTTTTCATTCTCTTTACATGAATTGAACCATACACTTTTTTAGATCAATTCGCATTGGATATATCATATATAATCTTTCATTCTTAAGATATAAGTATAAAATAACCTTAATTAACTAGATACCTTCAAGACTATTTGTTTGTGGGCGATGCTAATCATAGTGAATAAAGTTCGCAAGAATTCGAACAAGATCTGTTTCAAACGAGTCCACATCCTGATGTACATCTCTATACCCATACAAGTACAAGATCAGTAAACTATATGCATGTGTAGAAAACATACGTAAAATACGGTAATTACACACAAGAGGGAAACATGATAAAATATTAGGCAACTTTTCTGCATCTGTTTGATGAACTTTAGTGCATCTGTTTGAGTCACTTTAGTGCATCTGTTTGGTCAATTTAATGAATTTCAAGCGTAAAGCAAAAGAAACACTACACGATTATCACGATTACAAGCGATGAAATTCACTAGAATAACCGAGGTTAGATCATTGAACACAAGCCCAATCCCCACACTCTACAATTAGATTTTACATTGTCGATTATAATTCATGCACGAAGGTTCCGAAATCTTGTTAGACAACCTTGCAAACGACTTCAATACCAAGCTTCGTATAAGCTACAAATTATACATACATGTTGTGATTAACTATCATTATCTATAAATTTCAAAACATATATCATGTGACTTCTAATAGATTATTATCTTTTTTAATCGGTTTGACTTTTGGTAGTCAAGAAACAAATATTGTACTTTAATGTTTAAAAGCTATTACACTTTACTCTTATGGATGCAAAAAACCATTGCAAAGGCAAGTGGATATAAAAGCATCTCAATAGGCCAATATAGTAACACTAACATCAGCTTATCAACTGATTTAACACCCTATCCATAAGAAATAAACACTGGCCAATAGTACTCTTTTTTTAGAGGGTGTTTCACAAAGTTCTTATCCTAAATATTTTTATAATTGAATATTCAGCATTAACAAAACAGGCACAATCATTTGAAATATGTTTCTACTATTGAAATATGTAATATAACCACAATGTAAAAATAGTGCATCGCAGTTATAAAATTTCATTCAGACATTTTATCAAACACTTGGTGTGCAGTTTTTTGTGATCATGTATTTCATGTATTTATTTCTCAATTTCGATTCAAAATAACTATTCTATACAATGAATCATGTCAATAAACTCTGAAAATCATTACATCTATAAACAAAGATGATGATTAACGAATCAAATTTCATAAAAAACAACAATTCGTACAGATAAAGAACAACAATCAGATATACAAGCTTTGTAATTGATTTTAAGTAGCAAAAACAACATAACTATAATCAAAATCAGTTACATACCTTAATTTGATCTTCAATTTGATAAATTATGATAAGATGATATTGTTAATCTAATAACACGGTATCTTATCAGATAACATGTTATGATTTCATGATGTGATGATTTCGTGAATGTGATTTTGTTAATCTTGGATTTGACAAATCTGGAGAAATAAGATAAATGAGAGAAAAAATATTGGTGTGTGAAATGATAGAAAGAAGAAAAAGAAAAAATGAGAGAAAATTAGGTATTATATATGAAAGGTGCGAATTTACAAAACACTCCCATAAGGAATAAAGGAAGTTACAATCAGGTCCCTGTAGTTCAGTGGTAAAAAAAGGAGGGGAAGAGGGGGTGATCTAACGGTTGAGATCACTTCTCTCACTTTTCTCTTGAGATCAACTTTTTAAATGATCCAATCTCTCTCTCTCTATATATATATATATATTTAGTGTAGGGTTATTTTCATAACCAAATAAAATGCGAGAACCGCGAGAACTAATCTTAACCGTTAGATTTTTAATCAATGGTGGAAAATGAGTGTGGCAGTTTCGTATTAAAGTAAAAAACAAGGTAATGTTCCATAAGTAACAAAGGGGTACTATAGACCTTTCACAAAACATATTAATCTTTGGAAAATATAACCGTCACTTTATTTTATCAGATCTGGATCTAGATGAAAAGTCATAAAGTCATTTTAAAACCCTAACCACCATTGCTACTATCTTCCTGTTACACCAAAGTTCTGTCGCCTCCTCCATAATTAATACCATTGCCTCCATTGTCTAAACCACCACTCATCCATCGATATCTCTATTTTATGTCAATTAAAAAAAAACCAACGATCTCCAGTATCTGAGCCACCCTTGCTCCTTACGAAAATGAAAAAAAAAAGAAAAAAAAAGAGCAAAATGTTGATGACCTGTATAAATCATGAAGACCCACCTATCCCATATACAGTTTATAATTATTCCAAATGAAGTCACATGTGTGTTATGGTTTATTAACATGAGAGGTAATTATCCATTAAAGAATTTGTATTTCTTCAATTGATATAATATATGTGGTTGAAAACTTTGTTTCTGTATCAATTTGTGTGTTCGAATTAGTTTAAGATTTCGGCTAATTTTTTAGTGAAATAATTAGTCAATGATGCCTCATTTTCTAATCTCTTTTTTTCTTATTAGAATGTCAAGATAACAACATTTAAATATTACATATCTTTATGTAAAAGTTTCATGCTTAAAATGTTATATTGGTTTCATGTTTGAAATCTGGTTTTCCAAATCTTAATAAGGTAGGTAAATTTTGATCATCCAAATTAAGTGATTAGGAAATTGATGACGCTTGGTTGAAGTTGTCTAGTTGTGGTTGTCCAAAAATCTGTTGTGATTTAGTATAAAAAAATTGATCACATAGTAGGATTATGATGTTTATTTCTCTAAAAAAGAATGCATTAGATGTTAAAAAATATGAGGTTGTTATAAATGTTTTTGTTCAGAAAAATACAAATATAATTGAGTGTGTTATTGATGATTTTCGTTGTAAACGGAATAGTTTCGTTAGGTGCTATGTAAGTAGTGTTCTAGTTATGAGTACATTGTAATTGTTTATATGTGTTATAAATATATGACGCACATGTATTGGTAAGTGTATACATGGTTTAGTAAGATGCAGTGCACATGTATTTACATTTAAATTGTTTTGGTGGTTTAGTTTTTTCGACAATTTATGAAGTGTGTTTTGCATCACCCTTTATTTTAATCTTGTTCATACATGTTTTGTTTACTAAAGATATGATGAGCGATGTGAATAATGCATATGTGTTATTGAGTGTGCATATTTCGGTGAATTTGATGTCGTATGTGCATATGTGTTCTTGCAGTTATAAAATGTTTTTTGATATAAGAATGTTTTGTGTTTACTACTAATTTAAAGATGCACTTGTATTTTGTGGTTGATTTAAAATCAGTTGAATTATATGCATATGTGTTTTAAGGTTTATATGCATATGTGTTTTAAGGTTAAAGTGCATGTGTGTTTTATGTCTATTAAAAATCTGAAAAAAAATCGATGAAAGGGGGTTTACATATGTGTTTTGTGGGTTGTGCATATGTGTTTTAAGTTTCATATAAATCAAAGATGAGGTATGCATATATGTTTATTTTGTGCATTTGTGTTTGCTAGTTGTTTATGTTAAAAAAATAACATTTGCTTGTAATTTCAGGTATTGGACATGTTTGATAAAGATGGGTCATCATCAGTATAAAGAGTACATATTTGTCTTCAACAAGGACATACTTTATAAGGAAAAGATGATCATGATAATGATGTAAAGACACAAGTGCAAATCCAATTGTATTAAATATTATTAGTACACACATGTATGATTATTAAATTGTAGAGTTTTTTTTTTTTTTTTAATCTTTTAGTCATTTGTATTTGAATTGTATTTTATATCATATTTAATCTTTGAAAGATGTTTATGTTCATTGATTTAAATTTTGAATTTTGCAAAATTGTACACCCTAGAAACATATGTGCAATTATTTTTATAAGCAAAACATGTTTGAAATATATAACAATTGTAAACTATTAACACATAAAAAACACATATGCATCTGAATTTTTTGAGATACACATGCGCAAAATATATATATATATATATCCTAAAATATTGGATTGAAAACGTTTTTAAGAAAAAAAATGAGAAATAAAAAATTACTATTATACCCTTTTCAATTAAATAACAAAAATAAATACTCAAAAAAATTTGATTGGTCTCACAATAACTCTCCCCTATATATATAAATTATTAGAAGGTTTTGTTATCAAACAGTTTAGATTACACAGTATGGTAAAGATGCTCTTTTGTGAGCTTACTTTAGATTTTGAATTTCCACTTTGCGGTAAAAGGTTTGATTTTTGTTGGGGTTCCCACTCTTTTCTTTTTGTCTCCGGACTTGATGTAACACCCAATGTAATATGTAGGTTAGCTAATATATGTTATTTCATATTTATTCAAATGTTATGTTACAAACCGATGTATGTATAAGCATGTGTTTATATTTGTGTTTACCTGTCAGGACTGGATACGGCTTCTTGGCTTTGTCTCGTGGATCTATTACTCTATAAGGAAGCTGGTTGTAAGAAATGAAGCTGAAATACTGGTTGGGGAATCCTTCGTCTGGTATATCCTTGAATTTTGTTAATGTATTGAATGAAAGGGATGTTTGGTTTGGCAATGTTTGTTGCCAATTTTCCGTGTCAGTACACGTGAATTCTGAGATTCGGTATGTCTTGCCAGGTATAAGGATATTTGTGAAATGGTATTTTTCGGTGGGATGGGTGTTGGCTTGAATTGCGTTTCCCTGTTTTAATAACATATTCAGGGTATAATGATTTTAAAGTATTATATTTATAAATATTTTTTTTAAATATGCATGATACCTGTTTATCTAATAATATTGCGCGTAATCCCTTTTCTGCTATGTTTGGTGGGTCTCTAGCTATCCATGATCGGTAGATTTTTGCTTCTAGGATCTTGTTTTTGTCTTTTGGTTTAAGGTCACTGATGTAAGTTTTCGTCATCCTGTTAATGGTATATAAAGAAAAATGTTAGTATATATAATGCGTATTGGTAAATAAAATATGCTAACTGAATTAGATGTGTGTTAATCTAAAACGATAAATATACACATTAGTATAACAAAGAGCAATATAATATGAATAATGCACATGTTTATGTATATCTATTTTATTTAAATAGACCTCAGTTTGATTAACTATCTTTAAAAAATCTCTGTATACTATATTCTTTGTTGAGTTTGCTGGATGATCATCTTTGGGTATTATAAGGATTTTTAAACCATTTAGTGATGTTGCTCTTGATAGAGCAACATACAACAACTGCCCCATGACTAAAAATAGGATGTCACAATTCTCAAATTCGGTCATTTCTTAAATTATATATGCATCATATTAATTCATTCATGGCATTTCATTTCACATTTAACGCGTAATTTTTATATTTAATAATTTTTATCGCGTGAGTTATTATTTTAAATATTTAATCCGTTACTTTCAAAAATGATCCCGACTTTCAAAAATGGTATTTTTAAACTTACATTTAGTCTATAAAACTATATTTTAGTTTTCCTAGTGTTTCTAATTTATTTGGTACATTAATCGTTAAAGTTTAATTATTACGTCGTTTTCTTAAAAATTATACGATAATTATTTTATCACTCAATTTTCACAAGGAATGTATTTTACAATTTTATTATCTCATTACATTCTATTTTGACCTATTAAAAACTTACTTGTACCAAAAACTTCCATTTACCTTAACTTAACTTTATTTTACTTACACTTTCTTATACTTGTACAAGTAAATATATATACACTATAAAAAAAAAAAAAAAAAAAAAAAAAAATTTTTGGAACCAATCCCCAAAATCCGGCCTATGGGGAGGTAGTCAAAATTTGGTAGACTTTTCCTACATAACTAGATTTACACTCATATTAGTTACTTCATTCATTTCACTTTCATTTATTCAAGATTTTGCTCTTCTTTTTTTTCTTCTCTCTATAAACCGGCCTTATGAGGATGTCAAGAAGGGATCAAAGATTTTTATCAAGTTCAAGCAAAACAATCTAGTTTATACTCTTTTTATGGTTTTGAAATAAAAACCAAGAGTATTTAGGATAATCCTTGTTACTTTCACCTCATCAATTTCACTAGTAAGCTTGTTTTTATCATTTTCATGTTTCCTTATCATTTTCATATGTTTCTTTTCATTTTGGAGCTTATATGCATGATATGTGATTTATACCATTTATTTCATGATTTATTGAGTTATATATATATATATTGGTCATCCTATAAATATTCCCATGGTATTCTTTGGTCTTGATGGTGATTAGGAACCCATGACACCCTAAGAAGGTGTATGGTAGGATTAGATTAGCTTTGGAGTTGATTTGAAGGGATTAGAATAGGTTTTGTCCGAGAAAAACTATTTTCGATAACTATATAAATAGGTTCTGTCCTTAATTGAATTTCTGGAAAAACCTACTGTTGGTGCGAAACTTTGGCCTTGATATTTAGAAAATATACTTTAAAAGCGAATCCGTGGCCTTTTGAGCGGATAAAAGCGGACTTATAACGAAGCCGTGGTGAATTTTTAAAGTTTGACGACGAAATGTTTATTTTTCAGAAAATTCAGCATGCAGTTTTACATTGTTCGGGTCAAAAGCAGCCTTAAGCTTCACAAATTATTTCGACTTATCAAAAATATATTAGTTTACTTGATACGAAGCTAAGGACATATTATCGTGAAAGCAGTTTGAAGCGACAAATATATGCGTTTTATAAACTTGCCGTAACTATTATTTTACGAAAAACTATATTATTTTTACGATACAAGTATTTTAGTAGTTATAACGTCCATGTTTGCGGTGTTTTTAACCATGATGTGAAACTTTTGGAACAAAATGTCTTCTAGTAAAATCAAGTTCACCGACCATATTTTTCAAAACAAAAAGCTGTTTGTCAAGCGGAGTTATGGTAAATTATTTACGGATGTTCAAACTTGGCGAAACTTATTTTACGCACACAATTAGCCAAAATCACTATCTTTAACCCTTGATATCTTTATGATCGAGACCTTTTGAACGAAAACTCTGAACTGAAACTTCTAGATATCGATACAAACTTTCCAAAACCGTCGAGTTCGTTCTCTAACGATCGACGTACACCATTCGACTACTTTTCCGAAGCCATTTTGTTACTTTTATGAAAATTCCGGCGACATTGTTTTGCGACGAAAAGTGGTAATTTCACCAAAATCATTATAAAACCATTGTAGGATGACATTTTGATGTAAAACTTGTAAAGTCATTTTGAAGGGTCAAGGCGTCAAAAGAGTATTTTTCGACGACAAGTAATATTTTCAAAACCCGTAAATGGTATAAATAACATCTGAAGTGCATGCATAACATTACATTGCAACTCATTGCATATCATATCATTCGTGATAGGTCCGGTTAACACATCACATTATACCTCGGTGTACTCACTTTTGTCATCGCCTCGGTTTACCAAGTGAGTAATCACATCCCCTTTTACCGTTTTACTATATTTTGGGGTGAATGCATGAATCATACTTGAATTAAATTGAATCTTACTTTTGTGAACTCTTTTGACTAGAACTTATGAACTTGAAACAAATCTTTGAACTTAATTATGAAATAGTGCCTTACTTGAACTTATTGAACCGTACATGTTATGACCTTGTTCCAAAGTCTCCTATGTTCGGACGTCACTATAAAGTCTCGCCTTATTGGTGGGCGTCTCAATAAATCTCGCCTAGGTGGTCGAGTGACAAAGGAGTCTCCTATGTTCGAGCATCACTATAAAGTCTCGCCTTATTGGTGGGCGTCTCAATAAATCTCGCCTAGGTGGTCGGTGACAAAGGAGTCTCCTATGTTCGAGCATCACTATAAAGTCTCGCCTTATTGGTGGGCGTCTCAATAAATCTCGCCTAGGTGGTCGGTGACAAAGGAGTCTCCTATGTTCGAGCATCACTATAAAGTCTCGCCTTATTGGTGGGCGTCTCAATAAATCTCGCCTAGGTGGCGAGTGACAAAGGAGTCTCCCTTGTTGGAGCGGTGCAAAGTCTCTCATGTTCGGAGCATCCACGAATGATTATATCGTGGTGCAATATTGTGAACTATTATGACCGTTTATACTTGACTTTTAGACATACTACTTTTGGCGGTGGGTTGTGAACACACGGGTTGCAAGTTTTGTATGGGCGGAACTTGGGCCGAGTGGATTTACAATGCCTTTGCTTGAGGACCATTTTTCGTCGACCGAAAGCTTTGATATTTCTTCGAGTTTTCTTATTTTTGCTAAGCGTGTTTACTCACCAACTATTTTCATAGTTGACCCGTTTTCTCTCATGCATTTCGGTGATCGTTAGTAAGCTTTTCTATCAAGTCTTGCATAAAGAAGTTTTCACTTGTCGCTACAAGTCGTATGTAATAAAACTCAATATTTTGGAATCTAAACTTTGTAATATATTTGCCGATGATGGCTAAACTAGTATTGTAATGGAGTATTATTTCTTTTAAATCTTAATGTTGGTATGTTCTATTATCTTGTGCTTATGTTCCTTCCGTTACACCTCGTGTTTCCGCCTCCGGCGGTGTGAGATTGGTACGAGCCAAAGGTTATAGAGAATGCCGATTTTCAAAAATAAAATCACACTATAACCGGAAAAATTTTTATTTTATTTTATTAAACATTGAACATCATCCGAGTCAACTAGTCCTATCGTTGCATCGTTACTCATAAATTATACATAGCACGATCAACTATGTCTAATTTATGAAGAACCATCAATGATAAGAGTAGTAGTTTTAAATCATGTTTAGTCGAGTCTTTAGAGTCCGGTCACTGAAGTTGCATTGGTCGGGTGGGTATGCATGGCATGTTTTACGTTCACGTCTACATTACCGTACCTTGTTCATATCTTCTCTTTTCCATCTTTCGACTTGTTAGACATAGCATGTCTCTGTTCCTGTCATGTTTCGATCACTATAACACATTACCACCGTTCTGCACCTCATCTGACTTCGTTCGAATGTCGTTTACTCAACCCGATGTTTTGGTCCTCTGTAGGATCATGGCTGCAAGAAACACACGCTCAGGAGGTAACAACAACGGCAACCCAAACAACAATGACAATCCAAACAACAACGCTGCTAGAATAGCGGACCTACTCACCCAAATTATAATACATCTCGATGCTAGACGAACCAACAACGGAGAAGGTACTTCAAACAATGGACGAAAGCGACAGGAGGATCACCGGGGAAACCGAGACCAGAATCAGCAAAACAAGAGGCAGCGAATAACCCAGAACTATGGGCGACCACCCAGAAGCGCAAAAGATATGCAGGTCCACATCCTTTGTGTACTCGATGTAATTATCATCACTCGGGAGGCGCCGAAGGTGCGACAAATGTGGACGAGACGGGCCACTTCGCGAAAAATTGCTCAAGCAGGCGGGAATCAAGGACGGAGAAAAGCATGTTACGGTGTGGAAGTCTAGATCACCTTCGCAATACATCCCAAAGTCGAAAAGAACTCCCAATCAAGGAGGTGTCGTCCAAACTGGCGTTGGCAATAGAAGGCCCACAAGATCGAACATTGAAATTCCTCCCATGCGTGGTCGAGCATTCTATCTGGGTACCGAGGAAGCCCGCAACGCTTAACGGGTACATTCTTTCGAACAACTACCTTATTTACATGCGACATGATTTTGAGTGCATAACTTCCTTCCAATCTTTACGTTCACGACATTGATTAATTTGAGACCTATTGATATCGACCTTAGTTGTTATATATTTTGTTGATTGGATTTGATTGTGTAAGCAAATCGAATATCGGCGAATCTTTCAAAAGACTTCATTCAAGGATGTGGCATCCTACCTTTCTAACAACTTGTTTCCTAGCTTGATCTAGTGCGGTTCTTGTTTGATGAGTTGCGAAAATCAAGCTAAGAGACAAGTTTACTCAAGTCGGTTTAGTTTAATCTCATGGCGGTTCTTGTTTGATGAGTTGTGAGATTAAATTAGAATCGACTACCTAAAGGTCTTTTGAGAGCTACGTTCGATATTGGATAAGTTTACCCTATCAAATCGATCACGAACACGTACTTAGTTGAATGGGGAACACATGCGCATGGGCATTGATATGATCATTTAGGCTGTTCGTACGATCATGAACTTTAGAACTCTTGTCGAGGTTCGGACCATAGTATCGTTAATCGAATCACGGGGCGTGATTCCGTGACATGGGAAGAATGTCACAATTCTCAAATTCGGTCATTTCTTAAATTATATATGCATCATATTAGTTCATTCATGGCATTTCATTTCACATTTAACGCGTAATTTTTATATTTAATAATTTTTATCGCGTGAGTTATTATTTTAAATATTTAATCCGTTACTTTCAAAAATGATCCGAGGTATTTTTAAACTTACATTTAGTCTATAAAAACTATATTTTAGTTTTCCTAGTGTTTCTAATTTATTTGGTACATTAATCGTTAAAGTTTAATTATTACGTCGTTTTCTTAAAAATTATCGATAATTATTTTATCACTCAATTTTCACAAGGAATGTATTTTACAATTTTATTATCTCATTACATTCTATTTTGACCTATTAAAAACTTACTTGTACCAAAAACTTCCATTTACCTTAACTTAACTTTATTTTACTTACACTTTCTTATACTTGTACAAGTAAATATATATACACTATATAAAAAAAAAAAAAAAAAAAAAAAAAAATTTTTGGGAACCAATCCCCAAAATCCGGCCTATGGGGAGGTAGTCAAAATTTGGTAGACTTTTCCTACATAACTAGATTTACACTCATATTAGTTACTTCATTCATTTCACTTTCATTTATTCAAGATTTTGCTCTTCTTTTTTCTTCTCTCTCTATAAACCGGCCTTATGAGGATGTCAAGAAGGGATCAAAGATTTTTTATCAAGTTCAAGCAAATCAATCTAGTATATACTCTTTATATGGTTTTGAAATAAAAACCAAGAGTATTTAGGCTAATCCTTGTTACTTTCACCTCATCATTTTCACTAGTAAGCTTGTTTTATCATTTTCATGTTTCCTTATCATTTTCATATGTTTCTTTTCATTTTGGAGCTTATATGCATGATATGTGATTTATACCATTTATTTCATGATTTATTGAGTTATATATATATATTGGTCATCCTATAAATATTCCCATGGTATTCTTTGGTCTTGATGGTGATTAGGAACCCATGACACCCTAAGAAGGTGTATGGTAGGATTAGATTAGCTTTGGAGTTGATTTGAAGGGATTAGAATAGGTTTTGTCCGAGAAAAACTATTTTCGATAACTATATAAATAGGTTCTGTCCTTAATTGAATTTCTGGAAAAACCTACTGTTGGTACGAAACTTTGGCCTTGATATTTAGAAAATATACTTTAAAAGCGAATCCGTGGCGCTTTGAGCGGATAAAAGCGGACTTATAACGAAGCCGTGGTGAATTTTTAAAGTTTGACGACGAAATGTTTATTTTTCAGAAAATTCAGCATGCAGTTTTTACATTGTTCGGGTCAAAAGCAGCCTTAAGCTTCACAAATTATTTCGACTTATCAAAAATATATTAGTTTACTTGATCTGAAGCTAAGGACATATTATCGTGAAAGCGGTTTGAAGCGACAAATATATGCACGTTTTATAAACTTGCCGTAACTATTATTTTACGAAAAACTATATTATTTTTACGATACAAGTATTTTAGTAGTTTAAACGTCCATGTTTGCGGTGTTTTTAACCATGATGTGAAACTTTTGGAACAAAATGTCTTCTAGTAAAATCAAGTTCACCGACCATATTTTTCAAAACAAAAAGCTGTTTGTCAAGCGGAGTTATGGTAAATTATTTACGGATGTTCAAACTTGGCGAAACTTATTTTACGCACACAATTAGCCAAAATCACTATCTTTAACCCTTGATATCTTTATGATCGAGACCTTTTGAATGAAAACTCTGAACTGAAACTTCTAGATATCGATACAAACTTTCCAAAACCGTCGAGTTCGTTCTCTAACGATCGACGTACACCATTTTACGACTACTTTTCGAAGCCATTTTGTTACTTTCATGAAAATTCCGGCGACATTGTTTTGCGACGAAAAGTGGTAATTTCACCAAAAATCATTATAAAACCATTGTAGGATGACATTTTGACGTAAAACTTGTAAAGTCATTTTGAAGGGTCAAGGCGTCAAAAGAGTATTTTTCGACGATTAGTAATATTTTCAAAACTCGTAAATGGTATAAATAACATACTGAAGTGCATGCATAACATTACATTGCAACTCATGACATATCATATCATTCGTAATAGGTCCGGTTAACACATCACATTATACCTCGGTGTACTCACTTTTGTCATCGCCTCAGTTTATCAAGTGAGTAATCACATCCCCTTTTTACCGTTTTACTATATTTTGGGGCTGAATGCATGAATCATACTTGAATTAAATTGAATCTTACTTTTGTAAACTCTTTTGACTAGATCTTATGAACTTGAAACAAATCTTTGAACTTAATTATGAAATAGTGCCTTACTTGAATTTATTGAACCGTACATGTTATGACCTTGTTCCAAAGTCTCCTATGTTCGAACATCACTATAAAGTCTCGCCTTATTGGTGGGCGTCTCAATAAATCTCGCCTAGGTGGTCGGTGACAAAGGAGTCTCCTATGTTCGGAGCATCACTATAAAGTCTCGCCTTATTGGTGGGCGTCTCAATAAATCTCGCCTAGGTGGTCGGTGACAAAGGAGTCTCCTATGTTCGAGCATCACTATAAAGTCTCGCCTTATTGGTGGGCGTCTCAATAAATCTCGCCTAGGTGGTCGGTGACAAAGGAGTCTCCTATGTTCGAGACATCACTATAAAGTCTCGCCTTATTGGTGGGCGTCTCAATAAATCTCGCCTAGGTGGCCGGTGACAAAGGAGTCTCCCTTGTTGGAGCGGTGCAAAGTCTCTCATGTTCGGAGCATCCACGAATGATTATATCGTGGTGCAATATTGTGAACTATTATGACCGTTTATACTTGACTTTTAGACATACTACTTTTGGCGGTGGGTTGTGAACACACGGGTTGCAAGTTTTGTATGGGCGAACTTGGGCCCGAGTGGATTTACAATGCCTTTGCTTTGTGGACCATTTTAAATCGACCGAAAGCTTTGATATTTCTTCGAGAGTTTTATTATTTTGCTAAGCGTGTTTACTCACCAACTATTTTCATAGTTGACCCGTTTTCTCTCATGCATTTCGGTGATCGTTAGTAAGCTTTTCTATCAAGTCTTGCATAAAGAAGTTTTCACTTGTCAAATCTACAATCATTCGTATGTAATAAAACATCAATATTTTGGAATCTAAACTTTGTAATATATTTGCCGATGTTTTTTTTAACCGGCTAAACTAGTATTGTAATGGTGTATTATTTCTTTTAATCTTAATGTTGGTATGTTCTATTATCTTGTGCTTATGTTCCTTCCGTTACACCTCGTGTTTCCGCCTCCGTCCATACACAAAACTAATTCTGTTGTTTCTTGAGGTGTGACAAGTTTGTAGCTTCATAATAGAGCAAGATATGTGAATAATGTCCTTAGTTCTGCCGATGAAGCCGACACTGATGCTTCTTGTAATGCTATATCTCATTCATCGTCATCATGCAGCATTCCTAAAGCTTGACATGCGGCACGGTATGTAGGCAGTACCTTCTTGTTTACATCTAACTTGATGGCGATTTGCACCCTTTTGGTGAGCGGTAGCATTCGAGTAAAGAGCTCCCAACACTGGATGCACATAAACCAATCGACCTGTCGAAGACTTGCCATGGTATATTATGCGCTTCCATGTTTTTGTTTTTTCATACCAAACATATTCAGACGGAAAATCTAAATATGTGAAATGTCTTCCATCTTCAAATAAAGAATTGTATGTGAACCATTCGGTTAATGTTGTTACCTTTCTACCATCGTCTGCTACCACATAACCTAAGGGTTCTTTCTCGCGGAAAGTTATCTTCTGCATATCTTTCAGATGAACTGCAAGTATCTGGACTGCTGGTTCCATATGATGTATAGGGAAATTTAGTATCCTCCAGCAAGCTTCGTGCGGACAAACAAACCTCCCATTAATAAAATTTTTGATTTCATCAATTTGTATCTTAGGAACAGATGATGATGTTCCTGGATCACCAATTGGTCTAGTGATTCGTGCAGCAATTCGGTCTGTACCTTTTGAAATGTATTTAAACAGATATTTTATCAACATACTCCATCCGAAATACTCTACATTTATGTGTGCATGAAACATAACACAAAGCAAACGGTTGTATGGTACACCGTATGTATTGTCTAACTTATGTTCACCTCTACACACATAATGTGGAGTCTTTCTCCTCTTGTAATGTACATATCCATCTTTGTCAAAGAATGTAGACTCGTTATATTTTTTGGGAAAGTCTTTGGTCTGTTGCCTTCTTTGCATACAGGCGCATTTGGTTTAGCAATTCCACATGGGCCATGAATCATCATCTCGGCAACAACTTTGTAACGTCGGATCGAGATCAACATCCATGATTCGCTAAAATATATATGTCCACTTGATAAGGATTTAAAGGTACACTTTTGAGGGGTCATTTAAGCCCTTAATCGACCACTTTTATATCCGTTACTACTTAATCTCGTTCCTTTTCACTTTTTAGGTCTCTTGAAGGCAAATTCTTTGGAATGACACTTATTCGGACGAAAAGGTGCGAATATATGAAAAAATGGCCAAATCAAGAATCAAGACACTCAAGTCTTTGGAGCGAGAAGGTGGCGTCACGGACCAAATGGCGACGTCGTCACAACACACTTTGTGACGACTCAGTAGCCAAATTTCTATTTTGCACTTGACGGCATCGGGTTTTAAAGAGTAGGCGTCACAACTCGGGCGGCCAAGATTTGGATCCGACGGCAAGATGAAGCGATGGCGTCACAACCATAAAATAACGCCGTCACAAAGTTAGCGTGGCCAAGATGAAAACCTAATGGCGGCAATCGGCGGCGTCACAAATAAAGAGTGGCGTCATCGCATGTTGTAACTCTATATATAAATTGAATTTTGATTTTTAGAGAGTAGTTTTGTGGGTAAAACCTAAACCGAACTTTGGTACATCTTAGGCGATATCTTAGGGTTCCATACCTATTTTACAACAAGATAAGTGATTTACTTCATTAATTCAATTATGTCTTCAATTGTTTGTGTGTATGCTTGTATGTTTTCCATGTCCGCTAATTTACTTGTGTGTTTGCTTAGATCTATGAAACCTAGGTATTGAGTATATATTGGTTGTCACTTATCTTAATTGTGATTGACCTAGTATTGTTATAGGTCATTCGTTGTGTTTTTAATGCTTGAGTAATCTTTGTGAACATTAGTTTATAATCACCTAGAGTTATTGTAGGCTAAACATCCAAAGATAACCTTAGAGTTAGTTTATGAATCCTAGAGATTTCGTAGGCAATAACCTTAAGTTAGGGAAAAACGCATACCCTACGACCTTAGAAGACACAACGCGTTAAGAATAAGGACGTGACAATTCAACCATCAATAGGAGATAACTAGGGAGTAATAGCATCTAGGTAAACACATTTTTAATTATCATACGAGCACACAACAATAGACATAGACTACCCTCACCTTAGCTTAGTTAATTAGATAAGTATAGTAATCGGTAGAAATACCAACCCCCCAAATCCAATACCCCGAGATTCATACCTTTTAATTTTCTAAAAAATATAAAAAAGATAAAAAATAATCTTCCTCGACCCCAACCTTAGCATAGTAATTTCTCACTAGCATTCCTATTCCCCTAGAGAACGATATCAATTCCCGAGGCTTACCCTAATACTACACTACAATGATTAGGTTCACTCCCTAGGGTGTTGAAAAACTTTCTCGACAAAAAGGAAGTTCCTTTGACCCCGAACGCACGTTGTACGCGATGGTATGTGCTAAAACACATACCATTTCTTTACCAAAATAGACCCAAAATAACCAAGAAAAGAGCCGTTTGTGTATAATATTTGTTGGTTTCTTGAGTTTATGCATGTGCAGGTACGGATATGACAAAACAAACAAAAGAAAGCCAAAACCGAAGAAAACCGAGCACGAGAAAGAGAAGAGTGCAAAAGCCGATGCCGGGATGCTATTTTGTGGGTTTTGGAAGCTCAAAAGTGCAAATTACGGAATTCTGACCATGTTCGGGGAGTTTTCACATCATTACCTTCACTTTCCCATATTTACACATTTTACCCTCACTTTTACAAAATTACCACTTCTACCCCTCAACTTTCCATATTTTCACAAAACACCCCTCGTTATATCATTTTACCCTCATACCCTCATTTTACCAAATTACACTTTACACCCCACCTTTTCCTAAAATTCACTTTTGGTCCTTGTCATTCTACAAAATACATCATTTGTCCTTGGATTTTATAAAAATCACAACATTAGTCCTAATGTTACTTTCAAATCAAAATAAACAAACCAAATCCAAATCATTACACTACCCATCACCCTTACCAAGCCCACACCTCTAATAATCCTACCTCATATATACCACAAAGCCCACGGTCGACTAAACTAAGACCGGTCGATTCTTTCCGTCAACACTAAGATCTCGGGTCAAAAGCGACCTTCCCGCCATTTTACCCAACGATTCTTGTTCACCCATTCACCCCACTTTTACCTTGATTTAATCCTAAATTCACCCCAACTTAAGTATGCTTATAGAACCTGACACACCTGGCAGAGGGTATGACACCATATTTTGTCCACCTTGGCAATCCTAAGGGATTTGATTGGTTGAAGGTGTGTGGCACATGATCCAAGGGCTACGAATGAGGCAGGATGTTGACATCATTTAATTAATAGTGGAGATTAGACTTCCAGAGCCTTCTGAAGATCAAACCCAAGACCTGCTCAGCTATTTATACTCTTCTTCAGTCACATAGCAAACGATCCAATTTTCATTGTCTATATAGAATTGTTACCACATTTCATTTTCTGTAAAATCGTTTTTAAATAATTAAAAAGCATTTTAGTTTAAGTGTAATTCGAGTTTGACTTCAAATCGTATTTTCATTCGGTTTTAATAAAATTCAAATTAAAAAACCGCTTTTTAAGCCTCATTCTTTGCTTATTAATGATTTACATTGCTTAAGTTGTTGTTAATGTTATTCTGATGATTGATTTTGCTAGATAAGTCTCTTGTTGCTCATTTGTTCAAAAAGCCAACTAAATAAGCTGAAAAAGCCATAAGCTGTTAGACAGCGTATTATGATTTCTAAGAGTTAGCTTTTCATGTTTTTATGTGTTTTTGATAATCAGAAGTTGTTATTTCTCAAAATCTCATTGAAAATCTGTTTTTGGTAGAAGAAACACCCCATTAGGGGGTGTTTGGCACAAGAGGTTTAGTGATTAAAAATCTGTCTTGGTTGTTTGGAATTTAGTTATCAGTCTCAAATTCTAGTTTAGTTGTTGTTTAAGATTCATTAGATTTTATATATTTGAAGTTTTCATTCAGATTTCTCATTTCTTCTCAAGTCTGTTATTAAACTCATTTTCTGTCAAAGAGTATTGTTCATCAGTTTTCACTAGCAAATTAAATCCATTTTTATTAGTTATAAAAATTTACAAAAATTAAAAAATGCAAGTTTAGTAGTTGGTTTAGCTTTGTCCAAAAGGAAAAAAATCCAAAAAAATCTTTTGAGTGTGCTGCATTTGCTTTAAAGTTGGTGATCTGAGTTCCTGAGGCTTACCCTAATACTACACTACAACGATTAGGTTCACTGCCTAGGGTGTTGAAAAACTTGCTCAACGAAAAGGAAGTTCCTTTGACCCCGAGCAGCGTTGTGCAGCGTATCAAGTTTTGGCGCGCTGCGGGGAATAGTATAGCTAGTTAGATTTACAACTCATTTAGGTTCCTTGCTTGATTCCTATCAAGTAAGCTTTTTCTCATTTTAGCTTCCTCGTAGTCTATCCCTTCTTCGTGACCTTTGTTAGTAATCCCATCACTTTTCATCATGGAAGGTGATAACCCACCAAAAAACAACCTACCACTTGATCCAACTTTTGCCAACCAACTCCGAGCTCATATTGTTAGTGAAATTGGAGCTTAAGAAATTGAATAGGATAATTGAAAGTGCACTTGAGGAGGCCCTTAGGGAATCACGGCACTTTAGATAGTAAATCAACCTCGGTGATTCGGATGATGAGTTAGAAGAAGGAGATTATAAGGTATTAGAAGTTATGGAAGGATGTAAGGAGGAGGAAGAACTTATGGAGTATTTCGATTCATACCCTAATGGGAAGGAAACCGCCTATCACTATAATGTAGTTAACTTCCCGCATCCACCTTTTGAGCCTTGCATTAGAAGTGGTGACCCTAAAAATATTAAGATACCTTGCATGATTGGATACTTATATAGGGATCACACTTACATTGACTATAAGGCACCCATGAACATAATGTCTAGGTTATACTACAATTGGATCATGAGAGAAAAGTTAGGACCTATGAGGGACCCCTTTCACCCTAGGAAAGTGAGTCACTATGTTGGGAGGGCCAAAGGATTGCATGTCTTTGTAGGTAACTTCACATATAGGTGTGATTTCATGATCTTGGAGAATGTTAAGGGCATCATTGATGGGTTTTTAGGAGATGTGATACTTGGGAGACCATTTATTGAGGAATCTAAGATGGTTTATGATCAAGAGAAAGGAATAGCCAAGTTCTCAAATGGGACCGAATGTGTTAAGTATATAATGCCCTACAAAAATAAGAAGTTTGAGGGTATTGACGATCTAGATGTAGAAAACATTCAGGCCTTTGAAGTAGATTAGGAGAACAAGGTTTACTACACCGCTTGCCTAGAATTAGGCCCTGAGTATATTCGTGATGAGAGAAGAGTGAAGGAAATCGAATGGACCTCTAAGATTAGGGGAACCTAGGGGCACGACTTCGAGTCTAGCTACAAGACTCATAAATAAAGAAAAACGCTTCGTGGGAGGCAACCCATGCTTAATTGTTTGCTTGTTTGTGTGTCGTATATCTTTTATTGATTGTTTATTCTCATGTTTGAATTTGTAAAAATGATTTATTTTGTCTTTAACCTCTTCTTAATTACATATAAAGGTATTTTACAAAAGAGATAAGTGTAGGCAGGATTACACACGTTTTCAAAAAGAACGTGAACATAAGAATTACGATTATTAAAAAGATATACATGTGTGTTTGTTTGAGTCAAATGCTTGTATCGAGTAATAATGGATGTTTTGCGAAATTTTCAAGATTCTAAAGATATAAATTTTCGAATTTTTCCGAAAATCGAGACCAATTTACATCGGGATAACTGACGGCGTCAGGATCGCAACCTGACGGCGTCAGGAGGAGTAAAAACAGCTTACTACTTTTTCTCGTTTTATGTGCTACTTATAATTTTTTGGAATTTCTCATGTCTTAATTTTCCAGAAAATATGTAAACATGCATTCCACAAGCATTATATCCTAGTTTAGTGGAGTCATATATAGTGTTACCGCCGATTTTACTCGAAAGTTTCATTTGTTTTCTTCAACTGTGCAGGTTTTATTTATCAAGAAGGAGATACATAAGATTTGATGGAGCTTTTCACGCATACATTCTTCTTGAAGAAGGATTTAACCACTACTTCACACGGATCCTACCGAGCTAATCAGGGGAGTATTAGTTTCTTTAGTTTTTAATTACCTTCCATTATCATAACTTTGATACTTTCGGGGAACATTGGGGACAATGTTCAGTTTAAGTGTAGGGAGGGAAAATAAAATGAGAACTTTGAAACTATGCTTATCCTTGACTATTTGCCTTGTCCAACTTCATTTGTGTAATAAACCATGAGAAATATCGGTTAGGGTAATTTTGGCACCAAATTTAAAATTTGTCATAACATGTAGGAGTGGGCCATTAGTCTTAATAAAACGTCTCATGGATAGGAAGTTTTATGACTAGCATAAAACCCTTTACCACTTAAATTCCACCCAAAATGTGAGGATCGTCCTTAGATTTGTAGGAATTAAAGCATTCCACTTTAATGCTTCGAGAGTGTACCAGTAGTATAATAGATTCTAGAACTTGTTTTGTGATGCATTCCGAGATCGCTAGTGAGACTACACTTGTGTAGTTAGGATTAACTAAATGATAAGAGGCATTAGGATAACCTTTGTTTGATACCCGTATTATCATTACTTCTTCCACATCGGTTGAGTAATTCCCCCACACCCTTGCGTTGTACTCATCTTTAGTACACGATACCCCTAGTTAACCCCTTAAAGCCTATCCTTTTCGCGGTTCTCGTGATGTTTTGGTTTTCCGGAATATCAATGAAGAGCATTGTTTACAATCCACCCCAAAATGTACACCCAAATCGCCTTAGCCTACCTTGTATGCACTCACTTTTAGTGCATTATTGTTATCATACTAAACCCTTAGTTCAATTATCTAGTTACTTGCATAAGTTGCTAAGTCGAGTAATATCCTTTGTACGGTTTTGGGACGATTGGGACTCATGGGAAAAGTTAAATTTTATGAAGTGGCGGGAAGGAGCGTTAAATTCAAATTCCTTTATTTACGTAATAATGTACTCCAAGTGTTTTGATCTTTTCAATTCGGGTCAAATTAGTGTTAGAGTAATAAAAACTCAAGTGTAGGGATGTGCCTATAAATCCCTTATATTTTAATGTTATCGTAGAGGATGGTATAATAAAAGTCTAAGAAAATAGATAAATAAATAAATAAAATATCCTAAATCTATCTTTAAATTTATGTTTGTTTGTTTCAAGTTATCGAGAGTTTAGAGTGTCGAGTCTTGGATTAGCAACGCCATTCTTCTCATGCTTGTAACATAAAGATTTTTGACTTGCCACCACTAAATCGCCTATACCACCAAACCCGTTGTTTCCCTACCGTAAGCCTAATGTTACAACCCTTTAAATGACCTCTTGGATAGTTTTTCCTATGTGCTTACGCTAAAGCGATGGAGGTTTGATCTAGTCTCAAGCCTATGGTAATCTATGTACTAGGACCGGTTAATGAGTGTTTATCTTCCATTTCCAACTTGATATATTTCATATACACCCGAGAGATGAGAGTATCCAAACACCACTTGTGAGGTTCTAGTATATAATTTACGTGCTTGTTATGAATTTTGCGGGGCTTATACGTGTTGTGAATTTTTCTAAACTAATGCTTCATGACCCATAACTTATAAATTAATTGGCTAAAAGCACATTTGCTTGAGGACAAGCAAATACCAAGTGTAGGGATATTTGATAAGGATTTAAAAAGTACACTTTTGAGGGGTCATTTAAGCCCTTAATCGACCCCTTTTATATCCGTTACTGCTTAATTTCGTTCATTTTCATTTTTAGGTATCTTGAAGGCAAATTCTTTGGAATGACACTTATTCGGACGAAAAAGCGAATATATGAAGAAAATGGCCAAATTCAAGAATCAAGACACTCAGTGCTTTGGAGCGAGAAGGTGGCGTCCTGACCAAATAAGCGGCCGACGCAACACACTGTGACGACTCGGTAGCCAAATTGCTATTTTGCACTTGGCGGCATTAGGTTTTAAAGAGTAGGCGTCACAACTCGGGCGGCCTAGATTTGGATCCGCGGCATCGAAGATGAAGCCGACGACGTCAAAACCATAGGGTGGCCGTCGCATAGTTGGCGTGGCCAAGGCGAAAACCTAATGGAGGCGATCGATGGCGTCACAAATAAAGTGGCGCCGTCGCATGTTGTAACTCTATATATAATTGAATTTTGATTTTTAGAGGTAGTTTTGTGGAGTAAAACCTAAACCAAAATTTGGTTGTCTTGGGCAGTATCTTAGGGTTCCATACCCTATTTTATAACAAGATAAGTGATTTACTTCATTAATTCAATTATGTCTTCAATTATTTGTGTGTATGCTTGCATGTTTTCCATATCCGGCTAATTTACTTGTGTGTTTGCTTAGATCTATGAAACCTAGGTATTGAATATTGATTGGTTGTCTCTTATCTTAATTGTGATTGACCTAGTATTGCGATAGGTCATTCATTGTATTTTTAATGCTTGAATAATCTTTTGAACATTAGTTTATAATCACCTAGAGTTATTGTAGGCTAAACATCCAAAGATAACCTTAGAGTTGGTTTATGAATCCTAGAGATTTCGTAGGCAATAACCTTAAGGTAGTCTCGAAGAGTTATGGAAAAGCATACCCTACGACCTTAGAAGACACAGCGTTAAGAATAAGGGCGTGACAATTTAACGATCGATGGGAGATAACTAGGGAGTAATAGCATCTAGGTAAACACATTTTTAATCACCATACGAGGACACAACAATAGACATAGACTACCCTCACCTTAGCTTAGTTAATTAGATAAGTAGAGTAATCGGTAGAAATACCAACCCCCCAAATCCAATACCCCGAGATTCGTACATTTTAATTTTCTAAAAAATATAAAAAAGATAAAAAAAATAATCTTCCTCAACCCAACCTTAGCGTAGTAATTTCTCACTAGCATTCCTATTCCCCTAGAGAAAGATATCAATTCCCGAGGCTTACCCCAATACTACACTACAACGATTAGGTTCACTGCCTAGGGTGTTGAAAAACTTGCTCGACGAAAAGGAAGTTCCTTTGACCCCGAACGCGCGTTGTACTCGTTGGTATGTGCTAAAACACATACCATTTCTTTACCAAAATAGACCCAAAATAACCAAGAAAAGAGCCGTTTATGTCTAATATTTGTTGGTTTCTTGAGTTTATGCATGTGCAGGTACGGATATGACAAAACAGACAAAAGAAAGTCACACATGGAATCTCTAATGTGGAAGTTTGATTCCGATTTATTTGGCGTTTCCAAAACCGAAGAAAACCGAGCACAAGAAAGAGAAGAGTGCAAAAGTCGATGCCGGGATGCTATTTTATGGGTTTTGGAAGCTCAAAAGTGCAAATTACGGAATTCTGATCGTGTTCGAGGAGTTTTCACATCATTACCTTCACTTTCCCATATTTACACATTTTACCCTCACTTTTACAAAATTACCACTTCTACCCTCAACTTTCCATATTTTCACAAAATACCCCTCGTTATATCATTTTACCCCTCATACCCTCATTTTACCAAATTACACTTTACACCCCACCTTTTCCTAAAAATTCACTTTTGGTCCTTGTCATTCTACAAAATACATCATTTGTCCTTGGATTTTATAAAAATCACAACATTAGTCCTAATGTTACTTTCAAATCCAAAATAAACAAACCAAATCCAAATCTGTTACACTACCCATCACCCTTACCAAGCCCAAGCCCACACCCTCTAATAATCCTACCCCGTATATACCACAAAGCTCACGGTCAACTAAACTAAGACCCGGTCAATTCTTTACACTCAACACTAAGATCTCTGGGTCAAAATAGCCTTCCCCGCCATTTTTACGCAACAGTTACTGTTCACCCATTCATCCCACTTTTACCCTGATTTAATCCTAAATTCACCCCAACTAAAGTATGCTTCTAGAACTTGACACACCTGGCAGAGGGTATGACATCATATTTTGTCCACCTTGGCAATCCTAAGGGATTTGATTGGTTGAAGGTGTATGGCACATGATCCAAGGGCTACGAATGAGGCAGGATGTTGACATCATTTAATAAATGGTGGAGATTAGACTTCCAGAGCCTTCTGAAGATCAAACCCAAGACCTCCTGCTCAGCTATTTATACTCTTCTTTAGTCACATAGCAAACGGTCCAATTTTCATTGTCTTTAGAGAATTGTTACCACATTTCATTTTCTGTAAAATCGTTTTTAAATAGTTAAAAGCATTTTAGTTTAAGTGTAATTCGATTTCGACTTGAATTGTATTTTCATTCGGTTTTTAATAAAAGTCAAATTAAGTCAAAGCGCTTTTTAAGCCTCATTCTTGCTTATTAATGATTTTTGTTGCTTAAGTTGTTGTTAATGTTATTCGATGATTGATTTTCTTTGGATAAGTCTCTTGTTGCTCATTTGTTCAAAAAGCCAACTAAATAATTTGAAAAAGCCATAAGGCATTAGGCGACTTATTGTGATTTCTAAGAGTTAGCATTTCATGTTATTATGTGTTTTTGATAATCATAAGTTGTTATTTCTCAAAATCTCATTGAAAATCTGTTTTTGGTAGAAGAAACTCCCCATTAGGGGGTGTTTGGCACAAGAGGTTTAGTGATTAAAAATTTGTCTTGGTTGTTTGGAATTTAGTTATCAGTCTCAATTTCTAGTTTAGTTGTTGTTTAAGATTCATTAGATTTCCTGTATTTGAAGTTTTCATTCAGATTTCTCATTTCTTCTCAAGTCTGTTATTAAACTCATTTTCTGTCTAAGACTATTGTTCATCAGTTTTCACTAGCAAATTAAATCCATTTTTACTAGTTATAGAAATTTTAAAAAATTAAAAGATGCAAGTACAGTAGTTGGTTTAGCTTTGTCCAAAAGGTAAAAAATCCAAAAAATCTTTTGAGTGTGCTGCATTTGCTTTAAAGTTGGTGATCTGAGTTATCTTTGCCCTGCTCCACCAGGTTCTGTCTAAACTTGCCTAAGTTCTAGCCTGTTGTTTAGCTAATTTTTTAGATAATTTGACTTGAATTTCACTACTATTAGTAGATTAGGTAGCATGCTTCTTATATTTTAGTTTTGTTAATCCTTAGGAGCATTTTGTTCAAGCTTTATTTGATATGCAAATCCAATTTTTTATCCCTTTCTTTATTACGCTTGAGCCTTAGGTGTTCTAAATTGCTTTTAGTTTTGATTTTTAATTTCTTCATCCTAAATCCTTTTCAGCTAAAAATCTGGAATTAAGCTCTCTAGTTGGTTGCCTTTCACAAGCTATTTTTAGTTTACTTTTAGGCATTTTCTAGGTTACTTAAACTTAAGCTCAAAGTTGATGGTTCAAGGTCGTTTAGTATTTGCATTCTCAGAATCTAGTTATGAGTTTATTAGCCTTAGCTTGTGCCTACTAGGTTATAATCAATTGCATTAGATCACTTTAGTCTAGTTTTAGCTTAAAATAATAAAAAGTATTTTTTCAGAATTTTCATAGTTTAAATAGTATTTTTTTTTTTAGGAATTTAATTAGTTTTAAATTCATAATAATTAGAGGAAAAGTCATAAAAATGTAATTTCAGTTTTGAAAATTCTTTTTAGTTAAGTTAGATTTTTGGAAAATAGTTTTGTAATTTTCTTGTTAATTTTCATAATTTTTAGCATTTTAGCTCTATTTTAAATGTTTAAAATTAGTTTTTAATTCAAAATAAATCAAGAAAAAAAAATAGTTTTAAATTTCAAATAATTTTTAAATAAGATTCTTAGCTGTAGACAAATAGTAGTTCATTTTTATGGGTAAAATTAGAATAGTTTGCATTTTAAATACGTTTTATTAATTACGTTATTCACGTTTTTAGTTGTAACTTGCATACTTAGTCGTATTTACTTGTTTGCATTATAGATTCTGTAGTTTTAATAGCTTTCCTTTACTTTTCCTTGCCCCGTAGATTAGAAAACACAAACTTCCTTATTTTCACATTCGAATCCCGAAACGCGACGTGAGTTGTTAAACTTCATTCATCCCTCGTCTGGAACGATCCGGGGACTCAAACCTAACACGTTTGAGTTACCCAAATACTACACTTCTATAATTGGTTTCTCAAAAAATCAATTTTTGGCGCCGCTGCCGAGGAGGGCATGTAGTGAGTTTTCGATTCCGTCTCGATTCGGGTGTTTTTTAAGATCCTTCCCCGAGAAGTTATCGTCTTGTTTTTGTAAATATTCCTTTTCTAAAACCCAAAAATATTTTCCTTTTCAAAATTTGTTTTCTATTTATGTTTTCTATTTATTAAAAAACCCAAAAATAATCTTCAATTTCCTCTGAATGTTTAATTCTTATCTCTTTACCCTCTAGTTTGTTTAATTCTCCACCATGCTCAATTCTTCACCATTTGATCCCCATGATCCTCGGACCATGGAGGATTTCTATCGTCCGTCACTTATCGGTCGAGGAGGACCGATCGTTCCGACATCCGTTCTGGGAGCAAATTTTAGATTGAAAAATCATATGGTTCGTCTTCTTCGACAACATTGTCAATTTCATGGATTTCACAACGAAGATTCTAATGAGCACCTGAACAAGTTTTTATCTATCACTCAATCCATGAAGCACCGTGGCATTTCTCAAGATGATATCCGATTGAATCTCTTTCCATTCTCTTTAACCCACGAAGCTGAAACTTGGTTTTACACCCTTGAAAAACATTCAATTCATACTTGGGAAGAGATGTTTCGCAAGTTTCTTTCAAAATACTTTCCATATTCGAAAACGATGCAGGTGAGGAAAGAAATTCTTAATTTCCAGCAATTACCCGAGGAATCCGTATTTGAAGCTTGGGAAATATTCAAATCGTTATTACAAAATGTCACGATCATCGAATTTTGCTTCTTGATGAAATCCTAACATTTTATCATGGTATCACTCGATTGATCGAGACAAAATCATGTTGGCGGTGGTGGAAATCTCATGCGGAAGACACCTCAAAAGCTTACGATTTGATCGAGAATATGGCCAACATTATTATCGGTGGGATCTTGGCGTTCCTTACGATTCTACCACTATGTTGAGTTATCATTATTCGAGAAAATTTATGTTATGAGTGCTCAAATTCACGTCTTTGGCAAACAAGAAAGATATACGGTCACCATTATCAACAAAGACCAAGTCATCCACCCACCTTTTACTATTCGACTCGATGATAGTGATGATGATGAGCTGTTTGAAGAAGAACTTAAAGATTGATGATGATTCTTGATGGCAATCCCACTCCCATTTCCGATCCTATCATTTCCGACTCTTCCCCTTCACTCACGCCGGTTGAGAGAAGTGCCGTCGTTTTGGAAGAAGTCTATGATCCAATTTCGCCATTGTTGAAACCGATTACGATCCGCTCATTAATGAACTTTCGGATACCTTGTCAATGGGGGACAAGGAAGTCGAATGCACTCCTCTTGAGAAAATTGATGACCTTGTTCCAATCCCAAGGGTATCTGAGACACATCTCGATTCGATTTCAGAAACTTTCAAAATGACCTTCACAAATCCTTTGTTTGAATTCGATTTTGAATATACTCTAAATTTTGACAATCAAATCTTTGTGAGGAAAGTGATGAGTCCGAAGCGAAGATCACAATGGAAAGGTGTAAGTTCATAGTCTACAAAGTACCACATAAATCCCACCTCCGTTTATCTCGATTGAAGAAATTAAAGTAAAGCCATCTAATGAAAATTCTCGGGCGAGTTCATCTCTTGATTTACTTCTCGAGGAGTTCGCCGATGAACTTCGCTCGCATCGATCCTCTTCCACGGGAAGTGAGGACGATGACTTTGATTTTGAAGCCGATTAGAAATATTGAAAGTTTGTTGAATGAAGATCCGTTACATGAGCCACCACGAAGATAAATGATGATTATCTCGAGGAGTTCTCCGGTGAACTATCTCATATCATATCTCCTCCGGGTATGATCATTTTGTTCGATCTTGAGAAATATTTTAGTTTGGGGAAGAGCAACTCTCTCAAAGGAGTTCCGTTATTGATGACATCACCCCGTCTCTTCCTCCCAAGGTTTTTGAAAATCACCCTTTGAGCTTAAATGATCAAAATCATATTAAGGTTTATATGAAATTTGCTTTTGAGGATGAAGAATGGATCTTAATTTTTATCAAAATCTTTATTCCATTTATTTCATATAATGTGATTTCTCCTCTTCTTCACTCCCGCGGGAGTGAGGATACCATCTTTGACCCCGGTATCACCACTTTTCCTTTTTAAGAACCGTGGTATCTCGTCGGAGTGGAACTTTATTATGTTTCAATGTTTATCCAAACCTCTTGAACGAAAGTCCGATGGAGATTAACTTTTCCACTTGCTTCCCCAAGGATAAATGAATTCGGGGCGGGTCAAGCTAACGACTCGATAACAAAACAAGCGTTTCTATTTTCTTTCTAATAAGTGACGTGAAGGGGTTAGCCTCTTCGATTTCTCGTGTTTGGTTGTTCGTGATATTTTTGTCTAGGATTTTATCGGTATGAAGACTCTCGTGCTCGAAGTTTGTCTTTTCTCCACTCGAGTTTCATGATCGATGTTGATGGAAATCCGATATCCGAAATCTTATCGACTAACGTTTATCTTTAAGCATGCTTAATAAAACGCTTTTAGATTTTCGTTGATACCCTTGCCTTTAAACATTGAGGACAATGTTTCGTTTTAGTCTGGGGTGGGTAATATTCAATTTGATTTGACCGCACTTGCTTATTCTATGCCGTGTACTCTCGCAACCCCGTTTTTCCTTAGAAAATTAAAAATTGTGCAAAAATGTGAAAATTTTAAAATTTTTTGTAAGCTTTTGCTAGTTTTATGATTGAAAAGTCTTTGCTAGTCTCTTAGAAGTTACTTTAAATATGCGTTTTCTTGAAAAAGCCTTTGCTAATTGCTTAGACAAGAGGCTATAAAATGCGATTCTTGCTCACAAGGCCAAGAATTTGCAAGTCTCCTAAGTGATTTTAAATATCTGAAGCTTTGAAAGATTTTGCTCGTTTCTAATAAGTGACTTTAAAATGCGAGACTTGAGATTATTCGACGAAGCATTAGCTAAGTTAATATATGTTTGACACCTTGTTGACTTTCCATTGGTGAGTAGGAATAGAATTACGACTTGACCGGGCTTGTTGAGCCCTAGCTTGTTCCATAACCATAGATTATTAAATTATCATTAAGCATCCGCGGATCTCATTATTTGAGATTTTAAATTTGCGGAGATCGAGGAATGGTAGAGTTACTTATGAGTTTAGATGTTAAGCGTGGAGTATATCGTTCTCTTTAGAGCTCATCGAAGGTACTTGTGGCTTTTTGCTCCCACAAAATTGTCTCACCCCATATTTTTAAATAAATAATTAAAGATGTTAAGTTTTTTACGATGGTTAGTTCTTTATCTTCTTTAGAGAATTCTTGCCCATGAGAGTTGGGTACACATCGAGGTACTGTCAGTGTTGCGGTATAAAAGCCGTAGGACTCGGAGTTTGGCACAAAATTTAACATGAAATAAAGCCCAAATGTATTAAAGTGAAAATCCAAATCCATAAAAGTTTTCTATGTCGGCGGTACCCCGTTGTCATGGACTTCAAAAGGTGGAGGAAAATTCCAAAGTCATAATAAGACTTGATAAAGCGGTAATCTGTTGAGTTAGTGGTTGAAAAGACCAAGGGCCTAATTGCAAAAATGCAAATGTCTTTGAAATAAGTGTTAAGCCAAACTTTGAATCAGGAGATATCTAAATAAAGCTTACATCTCTTGACTCATAGATGAGTTGTTTTGGTCGCCATAAAAAGGATATTTTCCCTAAATCGTGTTAAATTAGGACCTTGATGTGGGCGTCATTCTTGTTTGCAACGGTTTTCGAGGAAGATGGAAAACTAATTAGCGTCTTAGCTTCATATCTTTATCGAATAAAAATTATCGAAGCGAGAAACTTGAAGAAATTCATTTCTCACCAAAAATAAAATAAATAGGCGAAAATTGGAAAATGGGAGCAAGAGGTAATTACAAGTAACTTCCATGGGTAGTGTTAGCATCTAGAGTCAGATTTAACAATGATTTCGATTTTACGCTTAGTTTGGGGACTTGTGAAAAATCAGGGACGATGTACTCTATCCTTATAGTCACTTCGCGCTGAGTTGGTTTCCTACTCCATGATCCTAAAATGTCGTTTGAAAAATGTTGGAGTTATTGATCGACATGAAAGTTCAACAAACCGTCACTCATAATGAATATGTGCTTAATCGTAATATCTATATGTGAAATAAAAGGTAAATGGGCGTTTTAGAATTGAGGTTACTTAATCTCTTGAGGAATCTTTGCTACTTTTCATAGATTTAGTAGAAAGAGATTGAAATCTTTAGTTTTAGAAGCGTGAGTTGATTGCATTGCGTGAGGACACGACAATCTTCTAGTGCAGGGTATTTTGGTATGTGCAAAACACATATCATTTCTTTACCAAAATATACCCAAAATAACCAAGAAAAGAGTCGTTTATGTCTAATATTTGTTGGTTTCTTGAGTTTATGCATGTGCAGTGCGAATATGACAAAAGCAGACAAAAAAAGCCAAAACCAAGAAAATCGAGCACGAGAAGAGAAGAGTGCAAAAGCCGTCTTAGGGATGCTATTTTATGGGTTTGGAAGCTCAAAAGTGCAAATTACAGATTCGATCATGTTCGGGAGTTTTCACATCATTACCTTCACTTTCCCATATTTACACATTTTACCCTCACTTTTACAAAATTACCACTTCTACCCTCAACTTTCCATATTTTCACAAAATACCCTCGTTATATCATTTTACCCTCATACCCTCATTTTACCAAATTACACTTTACACCCCACCTTTTCCTAAAATTCACTTTTGGTCCTTGTCATTCTACAAAATACATCATTTGTCCTTGGATTTTATAAAAATCACAACATTAGTCCTAATGTTACTTTCAAATCCAAAATAAACAAACCAAATCCAAATCTGTTACACTACCCATCACCCTTACCAAGCCCAAGCCCACACCCTCTAATAATCGTACCCCGTATATACCACAAAGCCCACGGTCAACTAAACTAAGACCCGGTCAATTCTTTCCAGTCAACACTAAGATCTTTGGGTCAAAACAGCCTTCCCCGCCATTTTTACCCAACAATTACTGTTCACCCATTCACCCCCTTTACCATGATTTAGTCCTAAATTCACCCCAACTTAAGTATGCTTCTAGAACCTGACACACCTGGCAGAGGGTATGACACTATATTTTGTCCACCTTGGCAATCCTAAGGGATTTGATTGGTTGAAGGTGTGTGGCACATGATCCAAGGGCTACGAATGAGGCAAGATGTTGACATCATTTAATCAATGGTGGAGATTAGACTTCCAAAACCTTCTGAAGATCAAACCCAAGACCTCCTGCTCAGCTATTTATACTCTTCTTCAGTCACATAGCAAACGGTCTAATTTTCATTGTCTTTAGAGAATTATTAGCATATTTCATTTTCTGTAAAATCGTTTTTAAATAGTTAAAAAGCATTTTAGTTTAAGTGTAATTTCAGTTTCAGCTTCGAATTGTATTTTCATTTAGTTTCTAATAAAAGTCAAATTAAGTCAAGCCGCTTTTAAGCCTCATTCTTGCTTATTAATGATTTATGTTGCTTAAGTTGTTGTTAATGTTATTCTGATGATTGATTTTGCTGGATAAGTCTCTTGTTGCTCATTTGTTCAAAAAGCCAACTAAATAAGCTGAAAAAGCCATAAGCTGTTAGACAGCTTATTGTGATTTCTAAGAGTTAGCTTTTCATGTTTTTATATGTTTTTGATAATCAGAAGTTGTCATTTCTCAAAATCTCATTGAAAATATGTTTTTGGTAGAAGAAACACCCCATTAGGGGGTGTTTGGCACAAGAGGTTTAGTGATTAAAAATTTGTCTTGGTTGTTTGGAATTTAGTTATCAGTCTCAAATTCTAGTTTAGTTGTTGTTTAAGATTCATTAGATTTCCTGTATTCGAAGTTTTCATTCAGATTTCTCATTTCTTCTCAAGTCTGTTATTAAACTCATTTTTTGTCAAAGAGTATTGTTCATCAGTTTTCACTAGCAAATTAAATCCATTTTTATTAGTTATAAAATTTACAAAATTAAAAATGCAAGTCCGATGAGTTGGTTTAGCTTTGTCCAAAGGAAAAAATCCAAAAATATTTTGAGTGTGTTGCATTTGCTTTAAAGTTGGTGATCTGAGTTATCTTTGCCCTGCTCCACTAGGTTCTGTCTAAACTTGCCTAAGTTCTAGCCTGTTGTTTAGCTAATTTTTTAGATATTTTGACTAGAATTTCACTGCTATTAGTAGATTAGGTAGCATGCTTCTTATATTTTATTTTTGTTAATCCTTAGTAGCTTTTTGTTCAAGCTTTATTTGATATGCAAATCCCATTTTTTATCCCTTTACTGTTCTGCTTCAGCCTTAAGTGTTCTAAATTGCTTTTAGTTTTGATTTTTAATTTCTTCATCCTAAATCCTTTTTAGCTAAAAATCTGGAATTAAGCTCTCTAGCTGGTTGCCTTTCACAAGCTATTTTTAGTTTATTTTTAGGCATTTTCTAGGTTACTTAAACTTAAGCTCAAAGTTGATGGTTCAAGGCCGTTTAGTATTTGCATTCTCAGAATCTAGTTATGAGTTTATTAGCCTTAGCTTGTGCCTACTAGGTTATAATCAATTGCATTATATCACTTTAGTCTAGTTTTAGCTTAATCTCCCTTAGAATAGCTTATGGTAGCTTTAAGGTAGCTTTTAGCTTATTTTCACAAGTACTTATCATAAGAGTTTATGCCCAAATGCTTATTCGTACTTATAAGTTGTGTTTGATATTTTCATGGCATCTTAGTAGTATTTAGAACTTTCTGTAATTTTTCATAATTTTACGTGGCTTATTTCTATTTTTACGCATTTTAATTCTTTTCTAGCCTTTTTAATTAGTATTTAATCAAAATAATTCGGATAAAATTCGAAAATGAAATTTCAATTTTATTAGGTTTATAATATTCAAAAATCATAAAAATAATTTTCCGAATTTTCATAGTTTAAATAGTATTTTTTAGAAATTTAATTAGTTTTAAATTCATAATAATTAGAGAAAAGTCATAAAATGTAATTTAAATTTTGAAAATTCTTTTTAGTTAATTTAGATTTTTAAAAATATTTTGTAATTTTCTTGTTAATTTTCATAATTTTTAGCATTTTAGCTCTATTTTAAATGTTTAAAATTAGTTTTTAATTCAAAATAAATCAAGAAAAAAAAAGTTTTAAATTTCAAATAATTTTTAAATAACATTCTTAGATGTAGAAAAATAGTAGTTCATTTTTATGGGTTAAATTAGAATAGTTTGCATTTTAAATACGTTTTATTAATTACGTTATTCACGTTTTCAGTTTTAACTTGCACACTTAGTCATATTTACTTGTTTGCATTATAGATTATGTAGTTTTAATCGCTTTCCTTTACTTTTACTTGCCCCGTATATTAGAAAACACAAACTTCCTTATTTTCACATTCGAATCCTGAAACGCGACGTGAGTTGTTAAACTCCATTCATCCCTCGTCTGGAACGATCCGGGGACTCAAACCTAACACGTTTGAGTTACCCAAATACTACACTTCTATAATTGGTTTCCCGACAAATCACGCGTATCACCACTTCATCGGCTTCTTTTATTTTGTCTTGCGAGTCTATCCATAAGAGTGTATGGTAATGTGGTAGACTACGTTTTTGAAATTCGATGGTGTAAAGCACTGCATAAAAAAAAGCAGACACTATAAGGCAACATAATTGTAGACCTAACAGTGCATTTTCTTTTCTTTCTTCTCCCCGTATAAGGCAGCATGTATTTAGGTCTTTTTTAAAAGTGTGTTTATTGGAAAAGACACATACCTCCTGTACATTTTCCAAATATCGCGCCTTCTTTCAGAACCTTCATCAAAGCTTCAACCTTCTGCTCAAATACTCTGTCAATTATATTAGCTCTATCAGATGCCGTCAATTCTGGATATTGGCTCATATGATATTTGATTTCTGGCCAGTTAACATTACATGTAAATGTAATAAAAATTTGTGGGTTACCCCGCACCCGGCAAATTGCAAGAGCATCAAGGTAATGGCTATACATGTATCTTGGCCCGCCAGTAAAAGTTGATGGAAGTATAATTCTTTCGCCAATATCCTTCCCAACATGGTCTCCTCTAGAGATCGCGTCACAGATACCAGACAGAGATTCGGTCTTGAGTATGTTCTGTTTAGCTCTTATAAAATCTAACCGATCTTGTTCAAGAGCGCAATATACATTCACAACATATTGCTGAAACAATCTCCCACCTCTGAAAAGAAGGTCGTATTCATCAAACCGCTGGTGTAACTGGTATGTGTAGTATGCATTCATTGATAATTCAATTCGTTTCTGTTTGCCCTTGGAGAAAATAACGTCATCTTCGGATTGTATCCTGGTTTCCCATATACAAAAAGAAGTGGAAATTGAAGAGACATGTATGAGGTATGTAACTTGTTTATCGTTGAGGCCTCGGTCTCTGTATTCTATAATAGCGTCATAATTTGTTGCGATGTTAGTCCGTTTTCAAAAGTATTCCTCAGCGTGCGGATGAAGGAAGCGGTATTCTCGCTCTGCTACATTGTCAATTGAATCTTGAAATCGGTACATCTATTTGGTTAAACTTATCGCGTGTTGTTCTAAATGTTTACACCAATTCGTTATGTTCATCCGAATATGTATCAAACCCTCCACAATTTCTTTGTAATGTTCCCGATGGTTAAATCTGTTTCAATATAAGCAACAAAAAACATTTTTAAAAGACAAATAAATAAATTGTACCACGACCATTTATATCATTTTGTAAGCTAGAATATAAATTGATCGACCATTTATATCATTTTGTGGTGTAAAATGAAGGGATGTTGAAGAGTTTCAGTTGACATCGACATGTGCAGCCGAATACTTGCACATCTTTGACAGTTTACTTGAGAGGTATGAGCCATCATCTATATCTATTTTTAGGTGTCGGGGACTTTTCCAAAACCTGAAATTTTTCTCAAGAGATGTTACACTAAACATTTCTAGTTAGGAAAAGTAGATAACACATATATAAACATAGTGGAGCATGTATTTTGAGCAAGGCTTTTTATTTTCACATTATAGTGAAAATGGGTAAAATTGATAGCATACTTGTGCTATCCCCACGCATGAGATTGTTAGCATACAACATTGTTTCAAGTTATATTATCATCCTACATAATAAAAACAACTAATTAGTATCAAACATTAACGATAATGTATTGTTCCAAACACTCCTTAAAGTACCCTCATTTGTCCAACTTCTTGTAAATCTTGTTCATCATCCTACCAAGGAACTTGAACATTCCCTTAGTTTGCTTGAATTCACCGATTCATTTTCAATCTCGGGAAGAGACGCATAATACTCATGAGGTGGGAGACGAGAGCTTGGAAGACCATCCTCGGAGCTATTTGATGATGATGATGATGGAGTTGGAGGTTTTGCTCTCTTGCCTTTTGTCTTAGCAACTCGTTCATCACTCAAAGGTACAAAGATGTGAGGGATGAGTTCATAGTGAAGGTGCATTGATGAGTGTGTAAATACTCATCATTTTTGGTCGAATCTGAACTGCAAAAACGGTTAAAAATGCTCAGAAATGCATCAAAATACTGAAAATATTCCAAAATTGCATTTTATATGTTTCAGATACAAAATGTTTAAAATCAGATGAAAAATGAGCTAAATTTTCATAATTGGCGGTTCAGTCCCCAAGTTTCAAAAGTTGTCGAAATGGTCCACGAGCACTAAATTTCAAAAGTAAAACCACCAAAGGTCCTTTTAAAATCATAACTTTTCAAAATTAGTCCTTTGGTGAAAAATATCAAAAGTTTTGAGAAATTACAAAATTGGTCCTTGAGTTTAAAAATTGGCAAAATGGTCCTGGAAATTTGAAAATGTCGACTTTGGTCCTTGTACTATTGACACTTGTCACTTTTAGCCCTTGGAACAACTTTGCATAATTGGCAGAAGTGGTCCCTGCTGTTTTCAGAAATTAAAATTAAGCCACTTGTTATTAAAACCTTTACAAACCTTTTGAACCTTGTCTTAAACCTTTGGACCCCGCCTTTCCATTTGACCACCGCCATTTGGACCCCTCAATATTATAAGCCCAATCAAACCACTTTTGACTTCTCCTTTCCTCCTCACGGGTTCCCTTCATCATCACTTACACTAGCTTGCAACACCGGGCTTTCCATCCCCAACCACCTTTCCCGCTTATCACTCCACCTTCAACAACAATCCAAGACACATTAAATACATCTCCTCCTTTTGCACTCAAACTCACCAAGCTGTCAAAAGCTTTTCCGCCAAAATGGAATGAATGGCCAAGATCAACTAAAGTGATCCAATGGTTATGGAAAGTGGTGGGAAACAATCAGGGAAGTGAGAGAAACAATTTGGAGCTATAAAAGAGAGAGAAGAAGCAAGCTAAGGAGAGTAGTTAGTTTTAAAGTTTTTCTTTATGTCGTTTTTTTTAATAAAGGGTTTAGGTCGTACAATACACGCGAACTTTTTCAAATATTCCGTTTTGGTACGTGTACTAAAATCAGTCCCACTTTATGTTGCGTACTTTCATGTTTTGTACCATTTTGCAGCGTGTTTACACCGCAACTGTTGGGAATGTATAAACCGGCAAAATGCCTATGTGGCATATCTTTTGAGTAAATTACATAGATAGTCCTTCTTGTTTGTCCCAAATTGCATCTCACATCACAGTCGTTTTAAATACATTTTTTTCGTTTTCGTCCATTTTTTTATGTTTTCTTGTTTTTCACGTTTTCATCCATTTTTTAATTAATTTTTGTCATTTTTACGTTTTCGTCTGTTTCTTTCGTGATATGTCCATTTTTTGGTTTTAAATCATTTTTTACGTTTCGTCTGTTTTTTACGTGATATTTCCGTTTTTGGTTTTAAATCATTTTTTACGTTTTGTCCGTTTTGTTACGTTTCACCATTTTTTCGTTCGTTTGTTTTACAATTTCGTCCGTTTTTCATTTTCGTTATGTTTTTACGTTTTCATCCGTCTTTACGTTTTACTTTGTTTTTAAGTTTTTATCGGTTTCTTTACGTTTTAAATGCATTTTTACGTTTTCGTAAAAATGGACGAATCGTAAAATGGACGAATCGTAAAAATGGACGAAAACATAAAAGACGTAAAGAAATAGACGAAGACGAAAAAATAGACTAAAATGTAAAAAACCGACGAAAACGTATAAAAACGGGTAATAACATAAGAAAACGTATAAAATGGGGGTAAAACGTTTGAAATCGTAAGAAAGGGACGGCGTATAAAACGAACCAAAGCGTATAAGAACGGGTGAAAATGTAAGAAAAGCGGAAGAAAGCGGACGACGTATAAAAGCGGACAAAACTTATACATGTACCAAAGCGGTACATTTGAAAAATGCGTAACTATTTAGCGGCCAAAACCCTATTATTTAACTTATTTTTGTTGGTGGAAATCCTACATGTCGTGCTGCGTGGCAATAGTGATTATGGTTTCGGTAAAACAAGTTTTGCCGTGCAAAATGGTACAAAACATGAAAGTATACATCTAAAAGTGGGACAGATTTTAGTACACGTACCAAAACGGAATATTTGAAAAAGTTCGCGTGTATTGTACGACCTAAACCCTTTAATAAATGTCTTAGTTTAGTTTAAAATATGTAATCTTTTGTTTTTATGATTCAAACTCAAGTTATGTTATCTTTGTAATCTGTTTTAAGAATCAATTTCAAAGTTTGGTTAAAGTTCATGTTTTATGTTTACTGTTGAGTATTTCAGTTTCAAATTCATATATTCAAGCTTTAAATACCTTCTTTCCAAGTTCATATAAGCTGATATAAGCTGCTTATAGCTTTGTATAAGCTTACATTTGATTTTCAAGCCCTTTTCATTCATGGTCAACAAAAGTCAACTGTTGATGCAAAATTGGGAATGGTGATGATAATAGTTGTTGCAGAGGATGGATATGGGTTGGAATAGATTAGGATAGAGTAGATTGGGTTTGGTTTTAGCCTGCAAACAGTTGGACACATGTGAGTAAGATTTCTCAGTTTCATTTTCACATCAGATTGCACATTTTGTTTTTACTTGTATTTGTAATAATTAACTGTTTAAATTTGTTTATTTAGTTGTACTTAGGCTATCTAATATCAGATTGATCCATTAGATCAGCTAGTGTAGTGTTTAGTTTCATTTAAAAGCTCAAAACAGTAGATATAGGTGTGTTTGGATCAATGGTTTGGGTAAGTTGGAGGTGAGTTTTTGGTTAAGATCTGTCACAATAGTATACTTTAGGATCATGAGGCTTGGTTTAGTCACTCATTTGCACACTAGAGTAGTGAAAGTCAAAATCATTGATAATCATCCTAGTTTCTCATCATTAGAATTCTCAAAAGCAAAAGCATTATTGTGTTTAGAATTCATAAGGATAGCTTGCATCGATTTATTTCATCGATAAACATCATATTCAGTCCTTGAATTGGTTGCAAACCTCAAATTAGTCAACTTTTCGGTTTTGTTAAAAAGTCAAAATATTGAAATAGTCGGTTTATGCTCAACTAGGGTGATTTTTCTTGGACTCATTTAAAGTCAATTTCGATGAATCTTGTGGTTTTAAAACATCCACCGGTCTAATTTCTTATGGTGATTTTTGTGGATTTTTGTTAATTTTTATAAGCCTCATAATCACTTGTTCAATATAGGCGCAATTGCCACGTGCATAGACTCGATCAACACCGAGTGCGCGAGAGGTTTTCTGAAACTTGCACAAAGCTCATTTGAGCTCATCTAGGTCTCCACTTTGGTTTACAAGGTCCCAGCCAGGTCTAGTTTAGATCCCAAGTCTTGGTTTTCGGTTTGACTTATCTAGTTGCTTATTTTAAGCTCAAGTAGTGACCTCAATTTGTTATTAGAACTTGGTCTCAAATTCATCAAATCTTGGTATCTTGCAATCCAGAGGTTATGGGTTGTTGTTTTAGTTGCTTTAGAGTTATTTTAGCTTATTGAAGCTTCTTTCGGTTTGGTCATCGGTTGTGTGCATTTGCTTATTTAGAGTGCTTATTTCCAAGCACTTGACATAGCAACCTCATTTTCCTCCACACAACCACCTGTTTTCCATTTTCCTAGATTCCTCATATTATTTTAGACTTTTCTTGAAATTTTCAGATTTTTCCAAGTCGGTTTGCTATTTTTCTTGATTTTAATTAGTTTTAAGCATTTTAAATAGCTTTAAATACAATTAATTAAGAAAAGGTTCAAAAAATAATTTTCATTTTCTTAAGTTAAGATAAATATAAAAAGACAAAAAAATATTTTTCTAGATTTTTCTTAGTTAAATTTGTATTTTTAAATAATTTAATTAGTTTTTAATAGTTTTTAATTCATAAAAAATACAAAAATATTCAGAAAAATACAAAAATAGTTTTGAAAATTCTCTTTTGTTATTTTAGATTTTTCCAAGTCATAATTTTATTTTTCTAGCTTTATTTCCTATTTTCTTGCATTTTAGGCTATTATTTAATAGTTAAAAATAGTTTTTAATAAATAATAATTAATTTAATAGTTATAAAAATAATTTTCTTTTTCTAAAATTTTCTTTTATCATTAGGTTTGTAAAATATCATTTTCATATTTTAGGATTAATATTGTGTAAGTTTCACATTTTCATTTATGCGTTACGTAGTTTTAATTCGATTTTATAAAACATAAAATCAAAACATCATTTTGAAAATAGTGATAGCGTTTATTTAATATTTTTATCTTTTAACTTTCTTTAATTTGCATTTAAGCCCCTTTAGTTTATGAGCTTTTACGTAGTTATAATAATTCATATCCCTTTTTAGTTCAAATCTCGATCACTATCGTTTGGTGATCCATTGCATAGCTTCATTGGGACATAACGACCGGAAACACTATACTCCCGATCTTCATTGCATTTGTGCTTAAACTGTTTTAAGTTTCTTCTGATTGGCCATTCACAGTGGTCACTGCGTGAGAAAACTTGCGGTTTTGCCTGAGATCAAATTTTAGGCGCCACTGCTTGGGAGTTGTCTTGATTACCTTCCGTCTAGAAGATTAGTGATTTGAATATTCACTCTTTGTTCATACCATCCATCTATCATCTATATATATATCCATATTTTCTTATAAAAAATCCAAAACCCAAAACATCCAAAACGTATAAAACACGAAAATATTTTTCTTTTGTTTCTATATATGTATCAAAATAAAAATACAAAAGATTTGTCGTTTTCTTTAATAATAACAACATAAAAGATTACCACCATAAACCAAGGCGTGTACTACCTAACTGAAATACGACCATAATAAGTTCCCGAACCAAAGATTTAAAACTTGCCTTTGTGTCCTTGTGATTGGTGTACCTTTTTCAAAGCCATTCATCTTGTGATTATTGGTTAAGTTCATTTGTTGTTTTGCCTCGATCTTGTTTTAATTGGATTTGTTGTGATATCTACGTTTGAACCGAAAAACCCAAAAGATTCTTCTACTTTAACTTCATAAATATCTTCATAATTCCCATTCCTCTCCTTACTCGAGATCCCTTAGAGTTAACTCTAGTGTATCTTGCTCATTCTTCTAGATCATTGAGTCCTTTGCGTGATCTAGCGAAATTCAAGAAGGCGTTCTCGTGAGCGTCTTGCCCAAATAGTCGAACCCGAGATTCGTACTATTTCAAACAACAATATGGCGACGAGCGTACTATGGCGGAAATGCTCCGAGCACCCACCGAGGGTTATGGAGATGCCATCGTTTTACCGATAATCAATTCGATCACTTGAATTGAAGACACATTTGATCACACTTGTGTCTACAAATCAATTCCACGGGTTTGATCGTGAAGACCCGTATGCACACATCCGTTGGTTTAACAAGTTGACTTCAACTATCAATTTCAAGGATGTGCCTCAAAAGTCATCAAGTTGATGCTTTTCCATTCTCTCTTGAGGGACAGCCGGTTTGGTGGAAAAAGAACCCCTCGATCTATCAAAACTTGGGAGGATCTTGTTCAAAAGTTTGTCAATTATTTCTTTCCTCCATCAAAGGCGACTAATCTTAAAATGAAATTTCGGATTTCGTCAAAATTTCGATGAAAACTTTGGAGAGGCATGGGAGAGATTCAAAGATCTCCTCGAAATGCCCCATCATGAATTCACGGAGCTTCAACAAGTCAATATCTTTTACAATGGGTTGAGCAGTAGCGATCAAGATTCCTTGAATGCGGCCGCAGTAGCAATATCTTAAATCGTAGACCTAAAGATGTGATTGAGATTTGCGAGCAAAATCAAAAGTTCCTATTTCTCATAACAAAGTCAATACTCCTAACACTCCTGCTTCTTCATCCAAGAACTCTTACGAGTTAGCGACTCCGATAAATTGCTCTAACGGATGCTATCCGTTGTATGATTAAGGATGTTAAGGAAATCAAAAGCGAAATTCATAAGCCAGAACCAATCAAAGCCGTAAACAAGGTGTGTGAAACTTGTAGTGGTCCACACGCGTATTATGATTGTCAAGCAACCGATGCTTCTGTGACAACTCGCAATTTCATGTCATTTCTCAAGTTTCACAATTTCATCATTTATCGTAAACTAGGTTTACGTGTTCCAAATTCGCGTAACCTTAAGGGTTTAGCGGCGAATTCATGATCATATCATCACGGACATTTCATATAGACTAAGTTTAGTCTACATTTCATTAACATCATTTGTATCATGTTAGTTCATTTATGATTTTGCATTTCACCATAAACGCGTAAATTTCATATTAAATAAACGTTATCGCGTGAATTATTATTTTGAATATTTAATCCGTTACTTCCAAAAATGATCCCGACATATTTTTATATTTACATTTAGTTTATAAAACTATATTTTGAGTTTACCTAGTGTTTTAAATTTATTTTGTATATAAATCGTTAAAGTTATATTATTACGACGTTTTCTTAAAAATTTCACGATAATTATTATAGCACTCAAATTTTACAAGGAATGTATTTTTACAATTTTATGATCTCATTATACTCTACTTTGATCTATTAAAATTTCTTTTATCAAAAATTACCTTAAATACACTAACATTTTATATACAAGTTATTATTACACAAACTTATTACTTACACAATTTTATTACACATTATAAAAGAAAAAAAAATATATATTGTGAAACACAATCCCCCCATATCCGGCCATGGGGGAGGTAGTCAAGGTGGGTAAAATTTTCTAACTTGAATGTATATACTTGTACTCCACCACTTTATTCACTCATTCATTCAATCTCTCATAATTCAAGTTAGCAAAAATCATTTCTTCTCTCTTTATTTCATCTTCAAAACCGGTTCATCACAAGGGTTACAAGGGATCATCAAGTTTTTCCAAAGCTCAAGTATAAACAATCTAGATTACACTCTTATTAAGGTTTTGAAATAAAAACCTAGGGTGTTTAGGTTAATCCTTGTTCTAATCACCTCATCATAGTAGCTTGTAAGCATATTACTTTCATTTTACATATTTCATCTTCATTTCATATTTATTTCTTCATATTTTGGGCAAACATGCAAGACTTGTGCTAGTTATACCATTTTTACATGATTTTAGAGGTATATATATATATATATAAAGTCATCCTATAATTATTCCCTTGGTATATATTGGTCTTGATGATGATTAGGAACCCATGACACCCTAAGAAGGTGTATGGTAGGATTAGATTAGCTTTGGAGTTGATTTGAAGGATTGGAATAGGTTTAGTACGAGAAAAACTATTTTCGATAAGTATAAAAGTGTTCTGTCCTTATTTTGTTTTTCTGGAAAATCCGACGGTAGGCACGAAATTTTGGCCTTGATATTTAGAAAATATACTTTAAAAGCGAATCCGTGGCCGCTTGAGCGGATTAAAGCGGAGTTATAACGAAGAAGTTATGAATTTTTCAAGTTTGGCGACGATATATATATTTTATGAAATTTCAGCAACATATTTATCTTTTATGCGAGTCAAAAGCGAGCCTTAAGCTTCATAAATTATTTCGACTTATCAAAAATATATTAGTATACTTTGATACGAAGCTAAGGACATATAATACGTAGAAAGCGGTTTGAAGCGACAAAGATATCGCATTTTCATAAAATTGCCGTAACTATTATTTTTAGAAAAACTATATTATTTTTACGAGACAAGTGTTACGGTAACTAAAATGACCATGTTGGAGGCTGTTTTAACGATGATGTAGAACTTTTGTAACGAGATGTCTTCTAATAAAATCGAGATCACCAAGCATATTTTTCAAAATGACTAACCGTTTGTATAGCGGAGTTGTAATAAATTAATTACGGTTGCTCAAACTTTGCGAAACTCACTTTTACACAACCCTTGGACAAAATCACCATCTTTAACCTTTATTATCTTTACGTTCGAGACCTTTATGTCGAAAACTCATGAACTGAAACTTCTATATTTTGATACAAACTTTCCAAAACCGTCGAGTTCGTTTCCTAACGTTCGACGTACACCATTCGACTAGTTTTTGAAGCCATTTTGTCACTTTCATGAAATTTCCGACGACATTATTTTGACGAAAAGTGATAATTTCACTATAAATCATTACGAAACCATTGTAGGATGACATTTTGACGTAAAACTTGTAAAGTGATTTAAGAAGGGTCAAGGCGTCAAAGAATATTTTTCGACGATAAGTATTATTTTCAAAACTCATAAGTGGTATAAATAACATCTGAAATGCATGCATAACATTATATCATAACTCATAACATATCATATCATTCATAATAGGTCATTTTCGAGATTCACGCTACATTTCGATTGTACTCACTTTTGTCTTCGCATCATTCCACCAAGTGAGTTTCATAGCCCTACTTTTACTTGCTTTCATAATTGTTTTGGGGAGATACATGCTCAACTATTTTCATTCACTTTCATAGTTACTCTAAACATTTAAGGATTCTTGTGAGTCATAGCCCCTACTCTTTAATTGTTTTGAATTACTTTTGGGGAGATACATGCTCAACTATTTTTATAACAATCATGATTAATTGCAAACTATATGTTTATCTGAATCGAATGTTTAGTCATATCCTATATCATAAATCATTGAACCGAATGTCTTGGGATTATCCACGGGCCGAATGTCTTGGGATTATCATTGAGTTTGAATGTCTTGGGATTATCATTGAGTGAATGTCTTGGGATTATCATTGAGTGAATGTCTTGGGAACATCATTGAAATGGATGTCTTGGGATTTTCATTGAATGAATGTCTTGGTATAATTATGTCAAGTAAACATTGATACATTAAGTCATGCACTATTATGTGAATTCATTTGACATCATGCGCTTGAACATAAACTATATACATTTTGGCAATGGGTTGTGAATACACGGGTTGCAAGTTTTGTATGGGCGGAACTTGGGCCGAGTGGATTCGATGCCTTTCTTGCATAAACGATTTTGAAAGGCTTTACATTTCAACACAAACCCTATGAACTCACTCAACCTTTGTGTTGACACTTTTAGCATGTTTTATCTCGGTATCTAAGGCATATACTTCATGGCATGCATGTGGACACATCTTAGAGTCGCGGTGACGACGCGTCTCACTGGGTTTTACTCACTTTAAAACATCGTTTGAATTGTAACAAACTTATTTCCGCACAAGATGATTTTCATTTGGGACCTATACTTTGTAAACTCGATTGTTTTATTAAATCAAGCGATGTGTTTTCCAAACGACACTTTAGGTCGTTCAATATATCTATGCTTGTGATGCTATGACGATCAATCCCGAAATTCCATTCCGCGCAAAAGCAGTAAATTGGGGTGTGACTTCCTTTTACCAAGCTCCGTAGCTTGGTAAACCACAATCAATACCGACCACGGTGATCCTCATTACCGTGCACCTAGCGGTATGACACCACCTGGTTTTCCTCCTGTGCAAAACCATGGCAATCAAAATCGCTTTGTTCTGAATCAAGGACAAAATTTCAATCAAAACCGGAACAATTTCAACCAACCATATCAAGCTCCTAATCATCAAAGTTATCAACAACCTCCTCAAGCTCCCATGCCAAATGACTTCATGAAAATTATTGAGTCAAACATACGTTCAATGCAAACTCAGATCAATAACATGAGAGTTGAGCTTAAAAAGGAAATTGATACCACAATGTCTCAGCAGACAAATGAGTTAAAGAATATGATGAGCGGTTTCATGAACATGAATATGAACAAAGCTTCATCATCTTCCGGAGGACTCCCAAGCAATACAATTCCTAATCCCAATGCCGAGTTGAAAGCCATCACCACTCGTAGTGGTAAGGCGCACAATGGACCTTCGACTCCAATGCCCCTCCTCCTGTAGCATTAAGTCAAGTTACCAAGGATACAACGGACAAGGTGCAATTCTCAAGCCCACAAGTACACACGTCCCACCTTCGGTAGTCAAGCTTTAAGTCCGGAACCCGAGTTCGAAGACAAATTCGAGCGGAAAATACTTTCATCCCGCTCAAAGTCTAGTCGACTTCCTTACCCATCAAGAATGAATGATGAGAAGCTCAAAGACAAAACAAAGAGCAAATGGAAAAATTTTCCAAATCTTCAATGAGCTACACTTTGATATAAGCTTCGTTGATGCTCTTGTTCTAATTCCTAAATTTGCATCCACGCAAAAAGGCTTACTCACCAACAAAGATAAGCTATCCGAGATGGCTAAAACTCCTCTCAATGAGCAATGCTCGGTGGTCCTTCTCAAGAAGTTTCCCAAAAGCTTGAAGACCTGGCGATTTTTAATCCGTGTGATTTCTTGGGGATGGTTCAATGCTCCGCCTTGGCGATCTTGGCGCTAGCATTAACCTCATGCCACTCTCGGTATGGAAGAAACTCTCTCTTCCTAAACTTTCATCCACTTGTATGACACTCGAGCTAGCGGACCGTACCATAACTCGTCCACTTAGGATAGCCGAGGATGTCGTGATGAAAGTGGGAAAGTTTCACTTTCCTCGACTTTGTTGTAGTAGACTTGATGCGGATCCTAGAGTTCCCCTCATCTTGGGAGAGCTTTCTTGAGAGCAGTCGTGCTCGGTTGATGTGTTTCTTTGAAGAGTTGACCATACGGGTTGACAACGAAGAGCTCACGTTAAATATCAACGAACTTCAAACCTCAGACAAGCAGTGTTGCCACAATTGATCAAAGATCCGAAGATTCAATGCAACACTCTCAAATTTCACGGTTAAGGCGAGTCACCAAAAGCGTTACGAGTTGAAAGCTTTGAAAATCACCCCGGTTCAAACAAATGGTTTGAAAGTTGCACCGGGAAGTCAAGAGTGTTCTTGATGATGATGATGATCTAGAATCGGAGACTTCGCCGGAGTGGTGGAAATTGCTAGCTCTAAGAGCACACCACTTGTCCCACCTCCGAATCGGTTTGTCGCATCGAGTTTGTTAACTCGTGGATGAAACCAAACTCTCTTGATTTCATCCGAATTGGATGATGATGTTTGTGATCCAATGGAAGACATTCTTCCCATTGATGAATTGCTCAAAATGATCCATCATCTTCTAGTCTTATTCCCGACTCTTCCATCCCTTCTCTCTCCCCGATGAGGAAGATGACAACTTTGGAATGAAGTCGATGCCTTTCTTAGTGATGCGTCAATTCCAGCGGAATTGATAATACTTACCTTGATCCGGAGGAGACATCCTTTTACGGAAAACTGTTGATTGAAGAACCGTTTCCCACCCTCCTCCGGACATCTTATTGACAATCACCATATAAGCTTCAAGTTTAAGCTTAAAGATGTCAAAGCGGTGATTTGCTTCTTTCGATGAGGAATGGACTTGCATTCTCATGTCCGTCTTTATTCCATTCTTCACGGATGGTGTGGTTGCTCTTTCCTTTTCTCTTTCGGAATGAGGACACCATCTTTGACCCGGTATCATCCCTTATAGTTTCTACTATTAACAATACAGCGGTTATATCTCATCGGTGTGGAACTTTCGATGTTCATATGTTTATTAACATTGTGAGCGAAAGTCCGATCGAGATTGGTTTTCCACGTTACTTTCCCCATGAACCAATTAATTCGGGTCGAGTCAAGCTAGCGACTCGGTAATCAAAAACGATAGCTAAACATGGGTTTTCACCGTGTGTACCACCTAGTGTGGGGAGTTGCCCACATGTTGTGTATATATAAGTTTTTAAAAAATCTCTTTCAAATAATGGCGTAATATTTCCCTTTTCGTTCTTTGTTTCGGCATAACCAGGTACTTTGAATATTGAGGCAATATTCATTTCTAAGTGTGGGGGAATTCTCATGAAGCAAAATTTTTGGAGTAAGTGTTTTACATCGACTCATCTTTTGGTTATCGATCCGCCTTGTCTAAAAACAAAAGGATTGGCTAATCCGAGGAGCAAGCGGCTCTTGGTAAAGATATATCAAATCCGTTTACGACTTGCAATTTGCCCAAAATTGTATGGTATTACTCACCATATCCTAAAAAGTGAAGAGTTGGCTAGCCCACAAGTTTATGGCTTGTGGTAAAGGCGATGGAAAAACCATAATTGGTAATCACTCACCAAAGATAATATTGATAATTTATCTAAGAGTTGGCTAGTCCGAAGCAAGCGGCTTACGGTAAAGACAAATCAAATCCGTTGGAAGCGGTGGTTTGCTCAAAATCACATGGTTATCGATGTACCATGGTTCTTACTTGAACTAAAACATTTGGCTACTCGAGTAATGGCTTTTGGTAAAGAGATTCAAATCCATTAAGTTTTTCTCAAAAGATTGCTAGGGACTAGCAATAGTTTAGTGTGGGGATTGATGAGTGTGTAAATACTCATCATTTTAATCGAATCTGAGCTAAAGCGGTTAAAATGCTCGAAATGCATCAAAATCTTGAAAATATTCCAAAATTGCATTTTATATGTTTCGGATACAAAATGTTTAAAATCAGATGAAAAATGAGCTAAATTTTCATAATTGGCAGTTTCAGTCCCCCAAGTTTCAAAAGTTGTCATAAACAGTCCCTGAGCACTAAATTTCAAAAGTAAAATCACCAAAGGTCCTTTTAAAATCATAACTTGTCAAAATTAGTCCTTTGGTGAAAAATATCAAAAGTTTTGAGAAATTACAAAATTGGTCCTTCAAGTTTAAAAATTGGCAAAAATGGTCCCTGGAAATTTGAAAATGTCAGCTTTGGTCCTTGTACTATTGACACTTGTCACTTTTAGCCCTTGGAACAACTTTTCATAATTGGCAGAAGTGGTCCCTGAATTTTCAGAAATTACAATTAAGCCCTTGTGTTATTAAAACCTTTACAAACCTTTTTAAACCTTGTCTTAAACCTTTGGACCCCTGCCTTTCCATTTGACCCTGCCATTTGGACCCCCTCCAATATTATAAGCCCAGTCAAACCACTTTTGACTTCTCCTTTCCCTCCCTCACGGGTTCCCTTCATCATCACCTACACTAGCCTGCAACACCATGATTTCCATCCCCCCAGCTCACCTTTCCCACCTTATCACTCCACCTTCAACAACAATCCAAGACACATTAAATACATCTCCTCCTTTTGCACTCAAACTCACCAACTGTCAAAAAGCTTTTTCCCGCCAAAATGGAATGAATGGCCAAGATCAACTAAAGTGATCCAATGGTTATGGAAAGTGGTGGGAAACAATCAGAGAAGTGAGAGAAACAATTTGGAGCTATAAAAGAGAGAGAAGAAGCAAGCTAAGGAGAGTAGTTAGTTTTAAAGTTTTTCTTTATGTCGTTTTTTTTAATAAATGTCTTAGTTTAGTTTAAAATATGTAATCTTTTGTTTTTATGATTCAAACTCAAGTTATGTTATCTTTGTAATCTGTTTTAAGAATCAATTTCAAAGTTTGGTTAAAGTTCATGTTTTATGTTTCTTGTTGAGTATTTGGTTTCAAATTCATATATTCAAGCTTTAAATAGCTTCTTTCCAAGTTCATATAAGTGATATAAGTCGCTTATAGCTTTGTATAAGCTTACATTTGATTTTCAAGCCCTTTTCATTCATGGTCAACAAAAGTCAATGTTGATGCAAAATTGGGAATGGTGATGATAATAGTTGTTGCAGAGGATGGATATGGGTTGGAATAGATTAGGATAGAGTAGATTGGGTTTGGTTTTAGCTGCAAGCAGTTGGACACATGTGAGTAAGATTTCTCAGTTTCATTTTCACATCAGATTGCACATTTTGTTTTTACTTGTATTTGTAATAATTAACTGTTTAAATTTGTTTATTTAGTTGTACTTAGGCTATCTAATATCAGATTGATCCATTAGATCAGCTAGTGTAGTGTTTAGTTTCATTTAAAAGCTCAAAACAGTAGATATAGGTGTGTTTGGATCAGCTGGTTTGGGTAAGTTGGAGGCTGAGTTTTTGGTTAAGATCTGTCACAATAGTATACTTTAGGATCATGAGGCTTGGTTTAGTCACTCATTTGCACACTAGAGTAGTGAAAGTCAAAATCATTGATAACTTGTCCTAGTTTCTCATCTGTTAGAATTCTCAAAAGCAAAAGCATTATTGTGTTTAGAATTCATAAGGATAGCTTGCATCGACTTTATTTCATCGATAAACATCATATTCGGTCCTTGAATTGGTTGCAAACCTCAAATTAGTCAACTTTTCGGTTTTGTTAAAAGTCAAATATTGAAATAGTCGGTTTATGCTCAACTAGGGTGATTTTCTTGGACTCATTTCGAGTCAATTTCGATGAATCTTGTGGTTTAAAAACTTCCACCGGTCTAATTTCTTATGGTGATTTTTGTGGATTTTGTTAATTTTTATAAGCCTCATAATCACTTGTTCAATATAGAAGTAATCGCCACATGCATAGACTCGATCAACACCGAGTGCGCAGAGGTTTTGAAACTTGCACAAAGCTCATTTGAGCTCATTTAGGTCTCCACTTTGGTTTACAAGGTCCCACCAGGTCTAGTTTAGATCCCAATCTTGGTTTTCGGTTTGACTTATCTAGTTGCTTATTTTAAGCTCAAGTAGTGACCTCATTTGTTATTAGAACTTGGTCTCAAATTCATCAAATCTTGGTATCTTGCAATCCAGAGGTTATGGGTTGTTGTTTTAGTTGCTTTAGAGTTATTTTAGCTTATTGAAGCTTACATTTCGGTTTGGTCATCGGTTGTGTGCATTTGCTTATTTAAAGTGCTTATTTCCAAGCACTTGACATAGCAACCTCATTTTCCTCCACACAACCACCTGTTTTCCATTTTCCTAGATTCCTCATATTATTTTAGACTTTTCTTGAAATTTTCAGATTTTTCCAAGTCGGTTTGCTATTTTTCTTGATTTTAATTAGTTTTAAGCATTTTAAATAGCTTTAAATACAATTAATTAAGAAAAGGTTCAAAAAATAATTTTCATTTTCTTAAGTTAAGATAAATATAAAAGACAAAAAATATTTTCTAGATTTTTCTTAGTTAAATTTGTATTTTTAAATAATTTAATTAGTTTTTAATAGTTTTAATTCATAAAAATACAAAATATTCAGAAAAATACAAAAATAGTTTTGAAAATTCTCTTTGTTATTTTAGATTTTCCAAGTCATAATTTTATTTTTCTAGCTTTATTTCCTATTTTCTTGCATTTTAGGCTATTATTTAATAGTTAAAAATAGTTTTAATTAATAATAATTAATTTAATAGTTATAAAATAATTTTCTTTTCTAAAAATTTTCTTTTATCATTAGGTTTGTAAAATATCATTTCATATTTTTAGGATTAATATTGTGTAAGTTTCACATTTTCATTTTATGCGTTACGTAGTTTTAATTCGATTTTATAAAACATAAAATCAAAACATCATTTTGCAAATAGTGATAGCGTTTATTTAATATTTTTATCTTTTAACTTTCTTTAATTTGCATTTAAGCCCCTTTAGTTTATGAGCTTTTACGTAGTTATAATAATTCATATCCTTTTTAGATTCAAATCTCCGATCACTATCGTTTGGTGATCCATTGCATAGCTCATTTGGGACATAACGACCGGGAAACACTATACTCCCCGATCTTCATTGCATTTGCTTCTGAACCGTTTTAAGTTTGTTACGGTCGGCCATTCACAAGTGGCCGGCTTGAGTGATAAAACTTGACTGTTTGGGAGCGGATCATGCATCCCTTTTGGGGTTGGTGGAATTGGTGCAAAGTTTCTATAGAAACGGGTGAGAAGCATCCCGTATGGAAGAGCAACCGGTCCTTGAGTTGGAATATCAATCATTCTCCTAGCTATGTAGTAGGCTAAATTGAATGGTTGTCGGGTGGACAAGTTGTAGAGCATGTGACAAAGGCAAGCGTTTATGTGATCCCTATTTCCTATGGTGCTAATGACGTTGGCTCTAAGTAGCTCCTCCCATTTCTTAAATTCGGGCTTAAGTTCATTTAGCTCCATTCCATATGGATCTCGGTTTACCTCTTTTCCTTTCGGGTAACACGGGTTGTATCACCCTTTGGGTTAAATAGGTGTTCACGGATAACATCCTTATCGGCCAAACGGGTTTGGTAGGGAAGAGTCGCGGTCATTGATTGCATCAAGAGCGGTGAGTGACCATTTATCCGAGTAGACACAAGTCCCTCGGTTGGGAATTCCTAGCACTCGAGCAAAGTTGGCTAATGTGATGGTGTAGTCGTTTTGATTGATTCTAAACCTAAGACAAAATTCATCATCGTCTTCATCACTAAAGCCGGTCACACTAGCATAGAATTCTAACACAAACCTAGGACAAATTGGTTCATCGATGTCAAGGAGACAATCGAATTGAATGGCGGCTAGTTCTTCACTTAGATTGGTATTTTCAAGGAAGGGTGAGTGAATGGTTCTACCCTCATGGAAATACCTTGATTCTAGACCCTTAAATATTTCTACTTGTTCCTTGGTAAGTCCTTTGGTTTTGTGGTGTTTGGGAATGTAGTTAAGGGTGTCTTTGTGATCATAGAATCTTGCGGCTACCATGGTTATTCCTAAGGACAAGAATTGATATGTTAAAAATGAGAATAAACTTTAACGTTTTGGTTCTAGTGTGTGCCTATATGAAAACAATTTGGAGTTGCGGTTATCTCGACTCATTTTATGCACAGAAATGGTTTTAGTGGGGTGTTTGGCAAATACTATGAGATAACCCAAATGCTCCTAATTCAATGTGGCTTCATTTGAATATACCCGGGAATGCATATTAGTTACGCAATACCTTTAGTATTCAAGAGCATGCAAGTGATGAAAGTTTGACGTTTCTATTTGTATTTAACAATGAAAAATTATTTTCCTACAAGTGAGAAGCTTTTCAAAATTTTTGACATGGGGTGTTTGGTTATTTGAATAAGGCCTTATAGTTATTATCTATTGATTAGTGGGAAGCATGATTTGTTTATGCAATATGATAATGTAGTACCTAATTTCAATGACTAGTTATGTAATTTGCCAATTGAATTCATATTTAGTATAAAAGCATACATAAAACCCCATGTAATGATTTGTGATAGTTTTGTGCATAAATAAGAATCCTAGACTCAGAATTTAGAGATACAATGTAGTTAGGATACTTACAATGATGTTATCTTAAGTGATTAGTGAGTGGGAAGGTGTCAATAATGAGCTTGGTTTAATGTTTACGTTTTGGTAAAGTGGGTTTTGAGGAAGAGGATGTTTAGTATATAGCGTTTTGTACATTACACCACGGACGAGACGGCACCAAATATTTGGTTCCGTCCTTGTTGTCGTTGGTGCCGTAGCTACGATGGCAGTACAAGACAAAATTGTTTTGTTTTGACTATTCTAATGTTTTGGGCTATGTTTATCCTACATGTTTGGTTCCATTAACCCTAAACCAAGTCTAAGAAGATTAAAGGTTCTCGTTTAAGAGGCTTAGTTAAGATGTCGGCAATGTTGTCTTGGAGGATACTTTCTCGATTGAAATGTTTCCTTTTGAACATTGTCACGAAGAAAGTGATGATGGATTTCAATATGTTTTGTACGAGCATGTTGAATGGGATTCTTCTTGAGATCGATGGCTCCTTTGTTGTCATAAAGTATCACAATGTCGTTGAGATGAATTCGTAATCTCGAGAGCTTGCTTCATCCAAAGAGCTTGTTGACATGCTTTTCCGGTGAGGCGTACTCGGCTTGATGGTTGAGATGGCTAAAGCCGTTTGCTTCTTTGCAAACCATGAGGTGAGACAATGTCCAACAAAAGTGAAAATACCACTTGTACTTTTTCTATCGACATAATCACCGGCATGATCCCAAGTCGGCATACACTATGGTTTCTATACCCGTTCCTTTGGGATACCATAATCCAAAACACGTTGTTCCCTTAATGTATCTAAAAATCCTTTTTAAGGCTTCTAAGTGTGATGCCTTTGGGTTTTCTTGAAAGCGAGCACATAGACAAACACTAAACATAATGTCGGGTCTATTGGCCGTAAGATAGAGTAGGCTACCAATCATTCCTCTATATTTAGTGTTATCTACGGATTCACCTTCTTCGTCCTTGGTGAGTTTAGTGTCCGAGGACATGGGTGTTTTAGTTGGTTTGGAATCTTCAAGACCAAATTTCTTAAGCATGTCTTTTATATATTTAGATTGGTTAAAGAAAATGCCATCTTCTAGTTGTTTAATTTGAAGTCCTAGAAAGAAGTTTAATTCACCCATCATACTCATTTCAAACTCGTTGTGCATGATTTTAGAGAAATCATCACATAGTTCTTGACAAGTTGATCCGAATATAATGTCATCAACGTATATTTGAACAATGATAATTTGTGATTCCTTTTCTTGGTAAAAGAGTATTATCTACTAATCCCATAGTGTATTTGTTATCAATAAGAAAAGTCTTAAGTCGGTCGTACCAAGCTTTTGGTGCTTGTTTAAGGCCATATAATGCTTTCTTGAGTTTGAAGACATGATGTGGTTTCTCAAAGTCGGTAAAACCGGAGGTTGAGCAACATACACTTCTTCGTTAATAAACCCATTAAGGAAAGCACTTTTAACATCCATTTGAAATAATTTAAAGTCATAAGCACATGCATAAGCAAGTAATATTCTAATAGATTCAAGTCTAGCTACCGGTGCATAAGTTTCATCATAGTCAATCCCTCTTGTTGATTATAACCTTGTGCAACAAGCCTAGCTTTGTTTCTAGATACTACACCATTTTCATCCATTTTATTTGAAAAACCCATTTTGTTCCAATTATAGTTTGGTCTTTGGGTTTTGGAACTAATTTCCAAACATCATTTCTAACGAATTGGTTTAATTCTTCTTGCATGGCTATTACCCATGATTCATCTTTTATTGCTTCATTTATGGTTTTAGGTTCAATGGTGGATACAAAACAAAAATAATTACTTTGATTTTGAGCTTGTGACCTTAAGGTTCTTTGATTAAGTTGTCATATGACCTTTTCTAAATGATGACTTTTAGATTCTTTGACGTTTATAATTTCCTTATTTAATGGTTCATCTTCCTTGTTATTATTAATTTGACTTTCTATTATTTGACTTTCAACTAAGTCATCATCTACCAAAGGTGATGTCTTAGAGGAGGTGGACTTTCGTCAAATGTTATGTTCAACGATTCCTCGACTATCATTGTTTCTTTGTTTAGGACAATATAAGCTTTACTAGTTTGAGAATAACCAAGAAATACACCTTCATAAGACTTTGGGTCAAACTTGGTGAGATAATCTTTAGTATTAAGAATAAAGCATTTACAACCAAAGACTCTAAAATATCCTAACGTTGGCTTTTTACCTTTATAAAGCTCATATGGTGTTTTGTTTAAAAAGGACGTATTAAGACTCTATTCAAAATATATGTAGAAGTGTCAACGGCGTTACACCTAAACTTTTGAGGAATGTTTTGTTCATTAAGCATTGTTCTACTCATTTCTTGAATTGTTCTATTTTTACGTTCTACTACTCCATTTGATTGAGGTGTTCTTGGGCGGAAAAGTTATGTGTTATACCATTTGTATCACAAAAGTTTCCAAATTGAGTTTCGTTGTCAAATTCACGACCATGATCCGTTCGGATCGACACAATTTAACACCTAGTAGATTTTGAATTTTCTTGCTAAGAATTTCAAATTTATCAAAAGCTTCATTTTGGTTTTCAAAACAACGTCCAAGTAAACCTTGAGTAATCATCTACTATGACCAAAGTGTATAAGTTGCCTCCGTAGCTTCTTATAGCGGATGGTCCAAACAAGTCCATATGTAATAATTCTAGACACTTAGATGTGGACACCATATTTTTAGATTTGTGACTACTATGGGTTTGTTTACCAATTTTGCAAGCGTCGCAAAAGTGTTGGTCATATTTTAGTTTTGGTAAATTCTAACTAGCTCTTTTGAAGATAGGTTTTGTATAAGTCTCATATTAGCGTGACCTAGCGTCTATGCCAAAGAGATGAGCTATCATCTAATGTTGTTAGACAAAGTTTGTCATTATATGTTTTATCTATTTTCATGACGTATATGTTATTTTCCTAACTCCTTTAGCTATGGTGATACCATCTTTTAGTATTTTACTACCATTTTCATCAAATAGTACTTTATACTTTTTATCACATAATTGGCTAATACTAAGTAGATTAAATCCTAACCTATCCACATGAGCAACATTTTTAATAGTTAGGGAGTTATGAGCAATCGTACCTTTGCCAATGATTTTGCTTTTGAGATTGCTACCAAAAGTGACATTACCTCCGTCATACTCTTGGTATGATGAGAAGAGACTTTTGTTGCCCGTCATGTGTCGTGAGCATCCACTATCTTTTATCCATTCATCAGGTTCCAATCCAACTTTCAAGCATACCTAAGTAAATAACTCAAGCATTTGGTCCCCAATATCTCATGGGTCCGTTTGGGTTAAACATACCATTTATTTGATTCATGTATGGAAATGATGGGTAAGAGTTCCATGACATGTAATCTGGAGTTTGATATGGTCTAGGAAAGTTTTGATTCCAACCATTGTGTTGGTAGTTGGGTTGTACGTTGTGGTTGCTCTTAGGAAAGGCGTTTGGCAAAGGTGTTTTATATCGTTGTTGAGTAGTTTTGATCTAAATTCATTTTTGCAAGTCCTACTCATGATGTAACAAATGGTTTTAGTTTAACACTATCCTTGGTTTTCTTTGTTACTTTGACAAATTCATGCGGTCCGTATTACGAACATTACATCTGTTGAAGTACCCACGACACCATTTGTTTCAACGGACGGAACCCTTATTTTGGTTCCGTCGGTCCGTCTTTATCTTCAGGCGGTTTTGATGAATGTTCGTCCTTTTCGATCGTTTTGTTTTGACTCTTTGGAATTAATACTTCATTAAATCCTAGCCCATTCATGTCTCCCGGTGTTTTATGGATTTTAACTATTTCATCGGCAAGAGCGATGTTTTTGTTAAACCTTTTAAATTTAGAATTATTTTCGATTAAAACATCTTGTGTGAGCTTTAGTTTTCTATTTCAAGATTAAGCTCTTGACATGATTTACAATCATCGTCATTTGCTTTTCCTTTTCAAGTCGTTTTGCTTTTCTTTTAACTCATAAACTTCATTTTCCAAAATTCCTTTTGGTTTTAAAATTTATTTTAGTTATGATTTTTAGACTTAGCTCACACAATTGATTATATTGTTTTTGCAAAGTGTCATCATCAATAGAAGAGTAAGAAGAGTCGGAAAGTACCTCATTTGACTCATGTGCCATTAGAGCGATCTCTTCCTTGCTTGATTCTTCATCGTCTTCACTATCACTCCAAGCACCACTTACAAAAGCTCGTTGAGTTTTGCTTTTAGGTGGCTTGGGACATTCTCCTATGAGATGATTTGCATCACCACATCTAAAACACTTTCTTTCACCTTTACCCTTTTTGTCATCCCGATCTTTTCGGAATGGCTTCTTTTCTTCTCGAGGTTGTCTTACAAACTTTCCTCTTCTTCTAAAGAACTTCTTAAAATCTCTAACGGCCATGGCATATTCCTCATCTTCACTACCGAGCAAGATTCGTCATCATCACTTGATTCCGCCTTTGCTTTTAGAGCAACGGTTTGATCTTCTCCCTTTTTCCTTTGATGATCTCCGAATCTTTCTCCATCACCATTTCGTGTACTTTGAGGTTACCGATTAGCTCGTCTAGTGACATTTTTGAGAGATCTTTTGATTCTTCAATAGCGGTCACTTTAGCTCTCCATTTGGGATGGAGTGCTCTAAGAAATTTCCTGACAAAGTTCTTACTACGAAAAGATTCATCAAGTGCTTTAAGTGATGTAATAATAGTATTAAAGCGAGCAAATCCACAATCAATGGTTTCATCTTCAGGGATAACAAATTGTTCATATTGTTGAACAAGAAGATCAATTTTGTTATCCTTGACTTGTGAATTACCTTGATGTGTAACAATCAAAGATTCCCAAATATCTTTGGCGGTTTCACACATAAAAATTCTTTCATATTCTTTTCTAGGTAAAGCATTGTAAAGCATCATTTTAGCTTCATTATTTTTAGCAACTAATTTCTTTTGTTCATCAACGAAATGTCCTTTGTTGTAGAACTAAAATCCCTTTAACAATAATAAACCAAAGATCTATATCTTTTGATTTTACATATGTTTCAAAACGGTTTTCCAATAGATAAATCCATTGGTTTCAAAGAGTGGTGGTCTTTGCATAGATTGCCCTTCTTTAAAGTTTTCGAAATCCATGGATCGTTTCAAGTTTATAAAATACAAATTATTTTAGAAATTCTTGAGCAACGAGGCTCGGTACCAATTGTAGAAAACTAGAAGGGGTTGAATAGTTTACCAATTAAAAACTTTGTTTTGAAACTTATTGAAAAGATCAATTGATATTGATCTTAGATATGTTAATGAAATATGCAAGCAATATGTAAAGAGTAAATAAGGAAAGAAATGATCAAACCACAACAAGTTGTTTATAGTGGTTCGGTCTACAAGGACTCTTTTTCCTTGCCTACTCCACTCCCCCCGAGTCTCACACTCGAGAGTTTAACTTCACTAGTCAACAAGCTCCTTTCACCGTGGAGAAAACCTTTACACTTCGCTTACACTATTTCCGACACTAAGCTAGATGTCGAGTTCTTTCCAAGGGTACAACTACTCCCACACACAATGTATTTTGAGGACTAAAATACTAACCACTCACACTCACAAGATTATGATGGTTTAATACAACAATGAAGTATGAATCAACACTAGATCATACAACACTAAACAAACAAGACTTCCAACTTCTCGTTTGAAGCTTGAATGTGACTTGATCTTCTTTGCTACAAAGAGATCACTAATATGATATGAAACCGAGTTAGAAAGGTTAGAGAAGATATGTATGAGAGTATAGTAGAAAGGGATGAAAAACTACTTGGTTTGGCATTGCTATTTATAGCCAAATGGACGAGGCGTCCACGGACCACGGAACCCTTAAAGGGTTCCGCCTGTACCATTTTGGTACCGCCAGGTCGACGACCACCAAGATATCAAAATCTTGCCAAAGTCAACTATATCTAAGTGAGATTGTGCAAGATATGAAGAGTACAAATCCACACAAAATATCTAATGAAATCTTCCAATGATTTCCATGATGCATCACATGATGTCATATGTTGTATTTCTATTTTTAGAAATATGCAAGTACTTAAGTAGTGTTTGGTTTTAAGAACCTAACACATTCTAAAACTACTATCATACATAATGATTAGAGTCATATCAAGATGTCACTAATCATAAATGTAAATGCTTGAATGATGAATATATTGTTTGAAAAAGCTTGTTTTAATATCTATTAAACTTGACAAGCTTTAAGCTTTTATACAAATTAAATTTACTTTTGTCGTTAACAAAACTTAGGTAAAGATCAAAAATATAAATAACGTTTAATGACGATATTTGTATTAACAATCTCCCCCTTTTTGTTGAGGACAAAATATAAATTTTATTTTATAAAAGATACAAAGTTTGTGCAAGAGTTATAAAATATTAGTTTTAGAACTTGAAAAGGAAATGATAATGCAAGTGTATGATGTTTGACTTTTTCGAAAAGTCAAAGTATTCACTAGTTGATGCATGATGTTGACTTTTCGAGAAAGTCAAAGTATGCGATTGACTTTTAAGAAAAGTCAAGTATTACCAATGAAGTACCATGTTTGACTTTTTCGAGAAAGTCAATGTATGCGGTTTGACTTTTCGGAAAAGTCAAATATAACCAAGTTCTATATTTTCTCCCCTTTTGTCTCAACAAAAGAAGAGGCGATCTTGAATGTAATGAGCGAGCCATTATCTCCCCATGATCAAAGCTCCCCTAAATTGGGTGCTTAATGGGAAGATACATGGATTGTGAAAATAAAGCTACAAAAAAAATGTTAGTAATAATGATCATTCACAAGCATTTCCAAACACTATGTAAAAGCACCAACACTATAATAAAAACACCATTCATTAGTTAAAATTTTCATGAATAAAGATCATGAAATGGGAACACAATGATGTGTTTTAGTACAAGAAAAAGAAAATAATCCTAAGAAAAGAAGAACTAGAAATGCTAAACTATGACCATCCTAATTAGATGGTGGATGAGAAAGAGCGTTGAGGCGCTCAAGGATGTGATTGAGGATGAACCTCATTTCCTCTTGAAAGTCATGGACCATAACCCGGGTCCTTTCAACGGTTTGGGCCGTTTGCTCACAAGTTGAGCAACCATGCCTAGGAGGGTAGTATGTTTGGGAAGGTTGTGGTGGTGGAATGGTAGATGTGTTGGTGTTGTTGGGGATGTTTGGGGTGGTCATGATGGAGGCAAGCAAAGCATTTTGCATTTGCATAGTCTCACTTAAGTGAGAATCCACCATGCCTTTGAATTGGTGGAGGTTGTGGAGTTCCGCTTGAATCTCCTCTCTAGTGGGATTGGCATCCCATGCACTCCTCAATGTCCTCAAGATGAGGGACATTGATGTTGGGAGTGGATGGTCCCCATACAAAGGACCATGAATGTCTTTGTGAATGGGGTGGAAGAGAAGAGGTTTTGGCCCTAGTGGGGCGTTTGGGTCAAAAGATGACCTTGGTGATTCATGAGCTATTTGCTCAATTGTGCCAAAGGATGGCAATGGTGGTGGATGATTTGGCCTAGGAGGCAAGTCATCCAAGTCCTCCAAGAAAGGATTTGGTGAAGTTGGTGGAGTGGAAAATAACTCCATAGGAATGAGAGTTGGAGACCTTGGTGGTGAAGGTGGTGAGGTGTTTTGGATGTTTGGATGGGTGCGGTGGAGGTGAAGTTGGTGTTTTGTAGGTGGTGGAGTGGTGATCACAATGTGTGATTGAGTAGGTGTAGCCAAGGTAAGGCTTGTATCATCTCGGATGGGAGATGAGATTGTGAGTGGAGAAGACTCGGATGAGGAGCTAAGGTTAACGAAGCAACAAGGCCTCACACTAATTCTAGCGGTTTTCTTGCAAGGTTTAGGAGAGGATTTTGTCATTTTGACTTGGGTTTTCTTTGCTAGATAATGGTAAGAATGAAGAAGGTGTGAGGATGATCATGGTAAAACCTCTCAATTTATAGAAGTGAAAATTATGGAGAAATGTGTTTGATTTGATGTTAAACCATTGAAGAGATGAGGTTCCTAATGATTTGGAAGTGGGTTGAATGCTAGTCATATCACCCAAGTCAATCCATACAAGAGAGATGGAGTGAAGAAGAAAAGATTTGCAATAAATGTGTTCTAATGAGTGGAATTTCCTAACAATCGATCACCCACGGTTTGAAGGTACCAAAATTTGGTTCCTTCCTTTATGCAAAAGGGCTCCTTGGGTGGATTTTTCAAATTTTTGAATTTTGGTGGGAAATGGATTTCTTATATACCTAAGTGAATTATACTAGTTCTAGTAAGAGTATAAACAAGTTAGGATTGACTTATAAGCAATGGATGGTAATTTGGAATCACGAAAGAGTCGAAATTCAGAAAATTACCTAGAGGATCCACGGCACCAAAAATTTACACGGACGGAACCCTTAAAAGGGTGCCGTCTGGTCCTTTGTCTGCAGTGCACGGCGGTACCAATTCACATAACAGACGGTACCAAATCGTTGGTGCCGTCGTCCGTGTAGTCGAAAACAAGACAGTATGTTTTTAGGTGTCGGGGACTTTTCCAAAACACGAAATTTTTCTCAAAAGGTGTTACACTAAACATTTCTAGTTAGGAAAAGTAAATAACACATATATAAACATAGTGGAGCATGTATTTTGAGCAAGGCTTTTTGATTTTCACATTATAGTGAAAATGGGTAAAATTGATAGCATACTTGTGCTATCCCCCTGCATGAGATTGTTAGCATACAACATTGTTTCAAGTTATATTATCATCCTACATAATAAAAACAACTAAATAGTATCAAACATTAACGATAATGTATTGTTCCAAACACTCCTTAAAGTACCCTCATTTGTCCAACTTCTTGTAAATCTTGTTCATCATCCTACCAAGGCACTTGAACATTCCTTTAGTTTGCTTGAATTCCGCTGATTCATTTTCAATCTCGGGAAGAGACGCATAATACTCATGAGGTGGGAGACGAGAGCTTGGAAGACCATCCTCGGAGCTATTTGATGATGATGATGATGGAGTTGGAGGTTTTGCTCTCTTGCCTTTTGTCTTAGCAACTCGTTCATCACTCAAAGGTACAAAGATGTGAGGGATGAGTTCATAGTGAAGGTGCATCCCTTTTGGGGTTGGTGGAATTGGTGCAAAGTTTCTATAGAGACGGGTGAGAAGCATCCGTATGGAAGAGCAACCGATCCTTGAGTTGGAATATCAATCATTCTCCTAGCTATGTAGTAGGCTAAATTGAATGGTTGTCGGGTGGACAAGTTGTAGAGCATGTGACAAAGGCAGCGTTTATGTGATCCCTATTTCCTATGGTGCTAATGACGTTGGCTCTAAGTAGCTCCTCCCATTTCTTAAATTCGGGCTTAAGTTCATTTAGCTCCATTCCATATGGATCTCGGTTTACCTCTTTTCCTTTCGGGTAACACGGGTTGTATCACCCTTTGGGTTAAATAGGTGTTCACGGATAACATCCTTATCGGCCAAACGGGTTTGGTAGGGAAGAGTCGCGGTCATTGATTGCATCAAGAGCGGTGAGTGACCATTTATCCGAGTAGACACAAGTCCCTCGGTTGGGAATTCCTAGCACTTGAGCAAAGTTGGCTAATGTGATGGTGTAGTCGTTTTGATTGATTCTAAACCTAAGACAAAATTCATCATCGTCTTCATCACTAAAGCCGGTCACACTAGCATAGAATTCTAACACAAACCTAGGACAAATTGGTTCATCGATGTCAAGGAGACAATCGAATTGAATGGCGGCTAGTTCTTCACGGAGATTGGTATTTTCAAGGAAGGATGAGTGAATGGTTCTACCTCATGGAAATACCTTGATTCTAGACCCTTAAATATTTCTACTTGTTCCTTGGTAAGTCCTTTGGTTTTGTGGTGTTTGGGAATGTAGTTAAGGGTGTCTTTGTGATCATAGAATCTTGCGGCTACCATGGTTATTCCTAAGGACAAGAATTGATATGTTAAAATGAGAATAAACTTTAACGTTTTGGTTCTAGTGTGTGCCTATATGAAAACAATTTGGAGTTGCGGTTATCTCGACTCATTTTATGCACAAAATGGTTTTAGTGGGGTGTTTGGCAAATACCATGAGATAACCCAAATGCTCCTAATTCAATGTGGCTTCATTTGAATATACCCGGAATGCATATTAGTTATGCAATACCTTTAGTATTCAAGAGCATGCAAGTGATGAAAATTTAACGTTTCTATTTGTATTAACAATGAAAAATTGTTTTCCTACAAGTGAGAAGCTTTTCAAAATTTTTGACATGGGGTGTTTGGTTATTTGAATAAGGCCTTATATTCATTATCTATTGATTAGTGGGAAGCATGATTTGTTTATGCAATATGATAATGTAGTACCTAATTTCAATGACTAGTTATGCAATTTGCCAATTGAATTCATATTTAGTATAAAAGCATACATAAAACCCCATGTAATGATTTGTGATAGTTTTGTGCATAAATAAGAATCCTAGACTCGAATTTAGAGATAAAATGTAGTTAGGATACTTACAATGATGTTATCTTGATGATTAGTGAGTGGGAAGGTGTCAATAATGAGCTTGGTTTAATGTTTACGTTTTGGTAAAGTGGGTTTTGAGGAAGAGGATGTTTTGTATATAGCGGTTTTGTACATGAGACACCACGGACGAGACGGTACCAAATATTTGGTTCCGTCCGTGTTGTCGTTTGGTGCCGTGGCTACGATGGCAGTACAAGACAAAATTGTTTTGTTTTGACTATTCTAATGTTTTGGGCTATGTTTATCCTACATGTTTGGTTCCATTAACCCTAAACCAAGTCTAAGAAGATTAAAGGTTCTCGTTTAAGAGGCTTAGTTAAGATGTCGGCAATGTTGTCTTGGAGGATACTTTCTCGATTGAAATGTTTCCTTTTGAACATTGTCGCGAAGAAAGTGATGACGATTTCAATATGCTTTGTGCGAGCATGTTGAGCAGGATTCTTCTTGAGATCGATGGCTCCTTTGTTGTCATAAAGTATCACAATGTCGTTGAGATGAATTCCGTAATCTCGAGAGCTTGCTTCATCCAAAGAGCTTGTTGACATGCTTTTCCGGTGAGGCGTACTCGGCTTGATGGTTGAGATAGCTAAGGCCGTTTGCTTCTTTGCAAACCATGAGGTGAGACAATGTCCAACAAAAGTGCAAATACCACTTGTACTTTTCTATCGACATAATCACCGGCATGATCCGAGTCGGCATACACTATGGTTTCTACACCCGTTCCTTTGGGATACCATAATCCTAAACACGTTGTTCCCTTAATGTATCTAAAATCCTTTTAAGGCTTCTAAGTGTGATGCCTTTGGGTTTTCTTGAAAGCGAGCACATAGACAAACACTAAACATAATGTCGGGTCTACTAGCCGTAAGATAGAGTAGGCTACCAATCATTCCTCTATATTTAGTGTTATCTACGGATTCACCTTCTTCGTCCTTGGTGAGTTTGGTGTCCGAGGACATGGGTGTTTTAGTTGGTTTGGAATCTTCAAGACCAAATTTCTTAAGCATGTCTTTTATATATTTAGATTGGTTAAAAAATATGCCATCTTCTAGTTGTTTAATTTGAAGTCCTAGAAAGAAATTTAACTCACCCATCATACTCATTTCAAACTCGTCGTGCATGATTTTAGAGAAATCATCACATAGCTCTTGACAAGTTGATCCGAATATAATGTCATCAACGTATATTTGAACAATGATAATATGTGATTCCTTTTCTTGGTAAAAGAGTATTATCTACTAATCCCATAGAGTATTTGTTATCAATAAGAAAAGTCTTAAGTCGGTCGTACCAAGCTTTTGGTGCTTGCTTAAGACCATACAATGCTTTCTTGAGTTTGAAGACATGATGTGGTTTCTCAAAGTCGGTAAACCGGGAGGTTGAGCAACATACACTTCTTCGTTAATAAACCCATTAAGGAAAGCACTTTTAACATCCATTTGAAATAATTTAAAGTCATAAGCACATGCATAAGCAAGTAATATTCTAATAGATTCAAGTCTAGCTACCGGTGCATAAGTTTCATCATAGTCAATACCTTCTTGTTGATTATAACCTTGTGCAACAAGCCTAGCTTTGTTTCTAGATACTACACCATTTTCATCCATTTTATTTCGAAAAACCCATTTCGTTCCAATTATAGTTTGATCTTTAGGTTTTGGAACTAATTTCCAAACATCATTTCTAACAAATTGGTTTAATTCTTCTTGCATGGCAATTACCCATGATTCATCTTTTATTGCTTCATTTATGTTTTTCGGTTCAATGGTGGATACAAAACAAAAATAATTACTTTGATTTTGGGCTTGTGACCTTAAGGTTCTTTGATTAAGTTGTCCTATGACCTTTTCTAAAGGATGACTTTTAGATTCTTTGATGTTTATAATTTCCTTATTTAATGGTTCATCTTCCTTGTTATCATTAATTTGACTTTCTATTATTTGACTTTCAACTAAGTCATCATCTACCAAAGGTGATGTCTTAGAGGAGGTGGACTTTAAATCAAATGTTATGTTCAACGATTCCTCGACTATCATTGTTTCTTTGTTAAGGACAATATAAGCTTTGCTAGTTTGAGAATAACCAAAAATACACCTTCATAAGACTTTGGGTCAAACTTGGTGAGATAGTCTTTAGTATTAAGAATGAAGCATTTACAACCAAAGACTCTAAAATATCCTAAAGTTGGCTTTTTACCTTTGTAAAGCTCATATGGTGTTTTGTTTAAGAAAGGACGTATTAAGACTCTATTCAAAATATATGTAGAAGTGTCAACGGCGTTGCACCAAAACTTTTGAGGAATGTTTTGTTCATTAAGCATTGTTCTACTCATTTCTTGAATTGTTCTATTTTTACGTTCTACTACTCCATTTGATTGAGGTGTTCTTGGAGCGGAAAAGTTATGTGTTATACCATTTGTATTACAAAAGTTTCCAAATTGAGTTTCGTTGTCAAATTCACGACCATGATCCGTTCGGATCGACACAATTTAACACCTAGTAGATTTTGAATTTTCTTGCTAAGAATTTCAAATTTATCAAAAGCTTCATTTTGGTTTTCAAAACAACGTCCAAGTAAACCTTGAGTAATCATCTACTATGACCAAAGTGTATAAGTTGCCTCCGTAGCTTCTTATAGCGGATGGTCCAAACAAGTCCATATGTAATAATTCTAGACACTTAGATGTGGACACCATATTTTTAGATTTGTGACTACTATGGGTTTGTTTACCAATTTTGCAAGCGTCGCAAAAGTGTTGGTCATATTTTAGTTTTGGTAAATTCCTAACTAGCTCTTTTGAAGATAGGTTTTGTATAAGTCTCATATTAGCGTGACCTAGCGTCTATGCCAAAGAGATGAGCTATCATCTAATGTTGTTAGACAAAGTTTGTTGTTATATGTTTTATCTATCTTCATGACGTATATGTTATTTTTCCTAACTCCTTTAGCTATGGTGATACCATCTTTTAGTATTTTACTACCATTTTCATCAAATAGTACTTTATACTTTTTATCACATAATTGGCTAATACTAAGTAGATTAAATCCTAACCTATCCACATGAGCAACATTTTCAATAGTTAGGGAGTTATGAGCGATCGTACCTTTGCCAATGATTTTGCTTTTGAGATTGCTACCAAAGTGACATTACCTCCGTCATACTCTTGGTATGATGAGAAGAGACTTTGTTGCCGTCATGTGTCGTGAGCATCCACTATCTTTTATCCATTCATCGGGTTCCAATCCAACTTTCAAGCATACCTAAGAAGTAAATAACTCAAGCATTTGGTCCCCAATATCTCATGGGTCCGTTTGGGTTAAACATACCATTTATTTGATTCATGTATGGAAATGATGGGAAAGAGTTCCATGACATGTAATCTGGAGTTTGATATGGTCTAGGAAAGTTTTGATTCCAACCATTGTGTTGGTAGTTGGGTTGTACGTTGTGGTTGCTCTTAGGAAAGGCGTTTGGCAAAGGTGCTTTATATCGTTGTTGAGTAGTTTTGATCTAAATTCATTTTAGCAAGTCCTACTCGATGTAACAAATGGTTTTAGTTTAACACTATCCTTGGTTTTCTTTGTTACTTTGACAAATTCGATGCGGTCCGTATTACGAACATTACATCTGTTTGAAGTACCCACGGCACCATTTGTTTCCACGGACGGAACCCTTATTTTGGTTCCGTCGGTCCGTCTTTATCTTCTTGGCAGTTTTGATGATTGTTCGTCCTTTTCGGCCGTTTTGTTTTGACTCTTTGGAATTAATACTTCATTAAATCCTAGCCCATTCATGTCTCCACGGTGTTTTATGGATTTTAACTATTTCATCGGCAAGAGCGATGTTTTGTTAAACCTTTTAAATTTAGAATTATTTTCGATTAAAACATCTTGTGTGAGCTTTAGTTTTCTATTTCAAGATTAAGCTCTTGACATGATTTACAACCATCGTCATTTGCCTTTCCCTTTTCAAGTCGTTTTGCTTTTCTTTTAACTCATAAACTTCATTTTCCAAAATTCCTTTTGGTTTTAAAAATTTATTTTTAGTTATGATTTTAGACTTAGCTCACACAATTGATTATATTGTTTTTGCAAAGTGTCATCATCAATAGAAGAGTAAGAAGAGTCGGAAAGTACCTCATTTGACTCATGTGCCATTAGAGCGATCTCTTCCTTGCTTGATTCTTCATCGTCTTCACTATCACTCCAAGCACCACTTACAAAAGCTCGTTGAGTTTTGCTTTTAGGTGGCTTGGGACATTCTCTATGAGATGATTTGCATCACCACATCTAAAACACTTTCTTTCACCTTTACCCTTTTGTCATCCCGATCTTTTGAATGGCTTCTTTTCTTCTCGAGGTTGTCTTACGAACTTTCCTCTTCTTCTAAAGAACTTCTTAAAATCTCTAACGGCCATGGCATATTCCTCATCTTCACTACTGAGCAAGATTCGTCATCATCACTTGATTCCGCCTTTGCTTTTAGAGCAACGGTTTGATCTTCTCCTTTTCCTTTGATGATCTCCGAATCTTTCTCCATCACCATTTCGTGTACTTTGAGGTTACCGATTAGCTCGTCTAGTGACATTTTGAGAGATCTTTTGATTCTTCAATAGCGGTCACTTTAGCTCTCCATTTGGGATGGAGTGCTCTAAGAAATTTCGACAAAGTTCTTACTACGAAAAGATTCATCAAGTGCTTTAAGTGATGTAATAATAGTATTAAAGCGAGCAAATCCACAATCAATGGTTTCATCTTCGGGATAACAAATTGTTCATATTGTTGAACAAGAAGATCAATTTTGTTATCCTTGACTTGTGAATTACCTTGATGTGTAATAATCAAAGATTCCCAAATATCTTTGGCGGTTTCACACATAAAAATTCTTTCATATTCTTTTCTAGGTAAAGCATTGTAAAGCATCATTTTAGCTTCATTATTTTTAGCAACTAATTTCTTTTGTTCATCAACGAAATGTCCTTTGTTGTAGAACTAAAATCCCTTTAACAATAATAAACCAAAGATCTATATCTTTTGACTTTACATATGTTTCAAAACGGTTTTTCCAATAGATAAATCCATTGGTTTCAAATAGTGGTGGTCTTTGCATAGATTGCCCTTCTTTAAAGTTTTCTGAATCCATGAATCGTTTCAAGTTTATAAAATACAAATTATTTTAGAAATTCTTGAGCAACGAGGCTCTGATACCAATTGTAGAAAACTAAAAGAGGGGTTGAATAGTTTACCAATTAAAAACTTTGTTTTGAAACTTATTGAAAAGATCAATTGATGTTGATCTTAGATATGTTAATGAAATATGCAAGCAATATGTAAAGAGTAAATAAGGAAAGAAATGATCAAACCACAACAAGTTGTTTATAGTGGTTCGGTCTACAAGGACTCTTTTTCCTTGCCTACTCCACTCCCGAGTCTCACACTCGAGTTTAACTTCACTAGTCAACAAGCTCCTTTCACCGTGGAGAAAACCTTTACACTTCGCTTACACTATTTCCGACACTAAGCTAGATGTCGAGTTCTTTCCAAGGGTACAACTACTCCCACACACAATGTATTTTGAGGACTAAAATACTAACCACTCACACTCACAAGATTATGATGGTTTAATACAACAATGAAGTATGAATCAACACTAGATCATACAACACTAAACAAACAAGACTTCCAACTTCTCGTTTGAAGCTTGAATGTGACTTGATCTTCTTTGCTACAAAGAGATCACTACTATGATATGAAACCGAGTTAGAAAGGTTAGAGAGAGATATGTATGAGAGTATAGTAGAAAGGGATGAAAAACTACTTGGTTTGGCATTGCTATTTATAGCCAAAATGGACGAGGCGTCCACGGACCACGGAACCCTTAAAGGGTTCCGCCGTGTACCATTTTGGTACCGCCAGTCGATGACCAAGATATCAAAATCTTTGCTAAAGTCAACTATATCTAAGTGAGATTGTGCAAGATATGAAGAGTACAAATCCACACAAAATATCTAATGAAATCTTCCAATGATTTCCATGATGCATCACATGATGTCATATGTTGTATTTCTATTTTTAGAAATATGCAAGTACTTAAGTAGTGTTTGGTTTTAAGAACCTAACACATTCTAAAACTACTATCATACATAATGATTAGAGTCATATCAAGATGTCACTAATCATAAATGTAAATGCTTGAATGATGAATATATTGTTTGAAAAAGCTTGTTTTAATATCTATTAAACTTGACAAGCTTTAAGCTTTTATACAAATTAAATTTACTTTTGTCGTTAACAAAACTTAGGTAAAGATCAAAATATAAATAACGTTTATAACGTTTAATGACGATATTTGTATTAACATAACCGACTGTTCTCTTGAGACCCGTCAACTTTTCATTTACATAGATGATCATAAAGTAGACTCCTTTGATCGTAATCATACATTTACGCCTCGATAAATTACCTATGAGGTTGAACATAACATACCCACTTCTATTTACATTACCCATAGAATCCATGGCTAGGCCTTCCTCTATTCCTTGGCATTTTTTTTTTCTCTTGTTTATTATTTCTTTTATTGGTATAAAGTATATAGGTAACAGATTTGATAACAAAAGTACTACTAAATACAACAATACATTAAAAGCCATTTGACATAAACAACACTGCATGATAAAGTTTTGCATATGTGAGAAATCAAAGAACATCAGTAACACTTCAAATACTTGTAAACCTCATTTTACAAATTTAGAGAAAGTACCTTACGATCTTATTTCTTGTTTGCATAGGTGGTTTTCCTGTATAAGCCTACACATATGGGACAAATAGGTAAACAAATGGCTGCAGCAGAATGGCATAAAGCTGGAGGTTTTCAAGACATTTAACTAACCTGATTAACAATCAAAAGAGCAAATGGTGGATAATAGGTAAAAGAAGAATTCTTTGAAGACACTTGACGAAAACGGCTGTTAGAAACTTCTAGCTTAATTCTTCAAGACTAATGGTGTACTAATCTACCATAGTATAAGTGCCACATTAGCAATGCATTTAATGCATGAAAGTACTGCTACAGTACCTAACCAAAACCATTTAGAAGTAACATTTGGTATTCGGTTGCTACAGTTGGATTCACTGTAGAAAATCACTCACAAAAACTCGAGCACCAATAAGATCCATGCAACACATCAATTCTACCCAATCAAATTTGGCCACATCATTAACGACGTTAAACGCCGTTTGTTTGACGATTAGTATATAGATATAATTACATAAGTCGTCTTTGTGGTTTGGTTAAAATTACGGATCTTGTCCCTGTGGTTTTTTTTAAGCGGGTCACGTCCCCGTGGTTTCTCAAAGTTACAGATCTTGTCCAAATTTTGACCCGCTCGTTAAAAAGGACGTAACTTGACATGACGGACTAACGGATGGTTAACCTTGTAAAAATCCGATTTCTGTCTCAAAATACAAACCACGGGGACGATATATGTAATTTAGTCTTAAATAAATAAATAAATAAATCTCTAATTTTATTTTACGAAAATATTTTAATTTTATTACAATAAATTAAAAAAAAATTAAAAATTTAAAAAAGTAAATTTTGTTAAAGAAATATTACAACTTTTTTAAAAATAAATCATTTTACTATAACACTTAAAAAAAACAGTTTATTTAAAAAATTAATTTTATTAAACTTTTTTACTATAACACTTATAACAATTAAAAAAAAACTTTAACAAAAATTAATTTTGTTAAAAATATTATAAAATTAAAAAAAAAATCGGTTTACTATAATATTTAACAAAAGCATTTATTTAAAAAATTATTAATTTTTAGAATAAATTAAAAATTAGAAAAATCTTTTTAATTTTATTATAAAAGCGGATAAAGCACCATTTTATACGTATAAATGTCGTTTTATAAAAAGGAAAAAAATGTACAGTATAGATGTCCGTTCTAATGCGTATAAATATCCTTTTAAAATGTATAAAAGTCCGTTTTAATGCGTTTTAAACGCGTTTTAATAAAATGTGCAACGCATTAAACGAACATTTATATGTTTTAATGCGTTTTATGCGTTTTCATCCGTTTTATACGATTTTTTCCTTTTTATAAAGATAGATGGGTTTTTCCACTTTTTAGTAAAATTAAAAGAGATTTTTCAATTTTTTTAATTTATTCTTAAAAATTAATAAAATTATTTTTTAAATAAGCAGTTTTGTTAAATATTATAGTAAAATGATTTTTTTTAAATTTATAATATTTTTAACAAAATTAATTTTTAAAGTTTTTTGAATTGTTATAAGTGTTAAAGTAAAAATTTAATAAATTAATTTTTAAATAAACGATTTTTAAGTGTTATAGTAAAATGATTTTTTTTTAATTTTGTAATATTTTTTAACAATTTTTTTAAAGTTTTTTAATTTATTATAAAAAATTAAAATATTTTCGTAAAATAAAATTAAATTTTTTTTTTTTTTTTTTTTTAAGTAAATTACATATATCGTCCATGTGGTTTGTATTTTGAGAGGAAATCGGATTTTACAAGGTTAACATCCGTTAGTCCATCATGTCAGTTACGTCCTTTTAATGAAGCGGGTCAAAATTTGGATAAGATCTGTAACTTTGAAACCGATGACGTGACCCGCTTAAAAAAAGCCACAGGGACAAGATCCGTAATTTTAACCAAACCACAAGGACGATTTATGTAATTAACTCGTATTTTTATAACTTGTTTGGCAAATGGGGTAGGATTGAGGCTTATTATTGCAAAATTACTAAAAATGATATAATTAAATAAGTTTTTATATATGTTAGATATTTTTGTGGGTAAATAAGTAATTTATTCTTCAAAAGTCCCGAGCTAAAATTTTTAGCCCCTTTTATGGTGCTAAAGTTTTAGCTGACTTATTTTATAAGCCTTTTCATTAGCCCTATGACAAATGAGATTAATCTTATTAGCCGGCTTATTTTAAAATTCTAAGCCCTCAATAAGCCTCATTTAAGCCTTCGCCAAATATAGCCCATGTGTTTCGTCTAGTCTAGAACCCTTAGGGTCACCATTACTATTTTCGTCTAGTCTAGAACCCTTAGGGTCACTATTACTATTAGTCTCTATTGCAAGTATTTTTAACCACTGTGTGACAGATCTCTAAAGATCAATTACGCCGGACGAACATAACTTTAAAGTGGTTACGTTAATGTTTGAAAAGATGAGAGTTTTAACTGGTTTCAAACTTTCTGGATCATTTGGTCAAAAGATTGAGAAACATGGATATCAGAAAAGTATGCTATTGCGAGTTTAAACTCGTCGAAAGTGCTTATGGATTTTATTTTAGGAAATACGAGTAATAATTTTTAATTTGGAGTATTTTGGTTTGAGCACTTGATTGTTTTTTTATAAGTAAAATTAGGGATTAGGATCATAGTCTCGAATTGGGACCAATCCTACTAAATCAAAGAATTGCAAAGCATTTTGTGGATAAACACTTGATTAAATGACAATAAGATTTAATTATCTCACTAAGCAAACTCAAACAAGAGTTAAAATTTACAAGTAAATTTTGAATCTTTGAAGGGACAATAACGAGTTCAAAAAGAGTAAATGCTTTTCTTAAATGTTATAATAAAGTTAAAAGAGATAAGATTTACTCCGACCAACATTCTTTTTATATAGAAGACAAACGAAGATGTCACGTGAGGATATTTGAGACATGTTAAACATTTACTGGTGAAGTACTTCTTTCATTAGATGTCTTAACTTTTTTAAGGATACACTTTCCCCCACTCATTTGCTATATTGAAAAGTCCCACCTAATATCTAGATATATTTTGAGCTAAACTATGTTGGTTGGATAAGAGAGCTGGCTCATCAGGGCATTGTCGATCTCTGATAAACCTTTGTCCGTCAACATTTAGTTCTTATACATACTAGCTGACTCCGCATTAGCTAAGAGTATATCTTCAAGTTATTCTTGATTCCTTGACGATGCCTTTGACATGAACCTTACTGAGGCAACTCGTTGATTTCTTTATCAACGAGTCTTCATATATCTAGTCGAATTTATGTTTAAATCTATTAAGTGGAATTCAATGATTTCTTTATTGGCATACGACCGTCGACAATAACATTACCGTATCGTGGCTCAAAGGTTCGTTAAATGGATATAAGCTTATGCATTTTAAGCGCTTACAAATAATAATTACTGCCGTTTACTAAATAATAATTACAATTTTTTTTCTTTTGGAACGTCCCATATGAAACTTGGTACAAATTACCACTGTTAGACTAGTAGTGGTGGAACCAATTGGTTCAGTCCCCCCCCCCTCGGGACCAATGCATTTGTTTGGTCTATTAGTGGACCGAAACAATTGAAAGGTTTGTGTGTATGTTTTATTTTAATTTATTTTAGTGGTTTTGTTTTTTGCTATGATTGCGTTCTCTTTACTAAAGAAAAACTGAGTTGACACTGATGTATACGCAAGGTTATAAATAGCGTTCTCTTTACTAAAGAAAAACTGAGTTGACGCTGATGTATACGCAAGGTTATAAATAGCGTGAGGCGTGGCGTGGCGGCGTGATCAGCCTCGCGTCTTTCTTGGCTAAGCGAAGCTTTTAGTTTAAGGCGTGACGTAAAGCGACAAAAGTATGAAAAATATTTATATATTTATATCATAATTCATATATATCGAGTTTACAAAATATGTGTCGTAAAGGCGGGCGTGGCGGCGTGATCAGCCTCGTGCGCTGCGGGGCCTGCGGAGTCTTTCGAGCCTTTTAGAGCAGTGTGTATCGTGATTAAGGACATATATAATCGATGGCAAAAGTTCAATATAGATCCAAAATTTATCATGATCCGATGAGCCAATAATAGCAATTCGTTTTTATTATGATAAACTTTCACCCTTTTAAAAATTGAATATCTCATGAACAGTTAATCGTTCTGCGATAAAAATTATACCATCGCGACGAAATTAAATTATCTTTCTATAGATATGCACTACTATATATTTTAACCATTTTTTTCAAAATTTCGGTCAACAAAATCATATATGATTTATGAAAATCATATATATCATATATGATTCGTAAAAATCGAATATGATTCATAAAATCGAATCATACATGATTTTTGAAAATCATATATGATTCGTAAAAATCATATATGATTTTTTCGGACGGAATTTTGAAAAAAATGTTTGTCGAAAATATATAAAGTGCGTATCATAAAAAGATAATTAATCTCGTCATGATATATTTTTTATATTTTAAAATTTACCGTTTGTAAGATATGTTGTTTTAAAAAAAGGTGAAACCGATTTTTATTAATTTAGATAAAAGATGGAGGTATGATTGGTTGATTTGTTATCTTAAATATGGGTTATATTGATCTCAACTCAACGATCGATATTGAACCAACTAAAATGGCTTATGTAACTTAAATCCAAAATGAAACCAACCCACTAAAGCCCAAGTGATATACAAACTGGGCCTATAACAAAACACCCCTAGAAAGCCATACTATAAATTGCATCAATCCATAAGTATTCCGCCTACATTTTGCATATCCAGCTAGGGTTAGGGTTTTGACACCAATCTTCAGCTCACCGGCGGCGCAGCAGCAAACAACCACAACAACTCCGTCATCATGGGTCGTATGCACAGTTCTGGGTACTTTTTTTCTCATGTATATATTAACTTAATGTTGCATTTATGTTTAAAATGATAACATTTGTTTAAAAAAAACAGAAAGGGTATTTCGGCATCAGCAAAGCCGTACAAGAGGACTCCACCTAGCTGGTTGAAGATCTCTCCTCAGGATGTATGTTTTTTCTTTTTCTTATTTTTATGTTTAGATAGCTTTATAAGTTTATTGTTTTGCAGAAAATTAGTTGTTGAATGTGATGAGTATTGTGGCATTTAGAACTTATATGGTTTTTTTACTTGTGACTGTACCTGTAAGATTTTTAATAAACCTTATTGGACTAATTGAAAATCACCTAGGACTAGTAATTTGATGTTAATTTTGCAGCTGGTTAACTGAATGTTTTTGTCAGTTGAATTTGCTAGTGAAATATTAGATTTTGTGGGTATTTGTTTAAGCTAATTTGATGGGCTTATGCACTTTATTGAAAATTTTATTAGCTCTTAAGTATTACAGTTTAATTTCTAGTTTTGAGCTTATTTCCTAAGTTAATTATTTTATAAACTTGTAAGCCCACAAATGAGCTTGTGAGCTTTTTAGTTCTCGATAAACTTGTAGAGGATTGTCATATGAGCTTAGAGTCTTGGACAGACGCTGTATACTTTTTCTGCTGTATTTGTTGTCATCTTGTTTTTAAAATCATGTTAGGTTAGAATCACATGCTGGATATTATTCAGATGGTGTATGTAGTAAATTTTCAGAGTTTCTTTTGGTTCAGTCTAGTTGTTTCCAATTGCTTTCCTCATTTTCTTTGTCTTTGTGCTCACACTTTAAAACCTTTGTCTTTTTAAACTCTGCAGTATATTGCAGTGCTGTTGATTACTTAATTAGGTAGTTAATGGTTTATGTAATCTTCAGGTTCAGGACAGTATCTGCAAGTTTGCAAAGAAGGGTCTTACACCATCCCAGATTGGTGTCATTCTTCGTGATTCTCATGGTATTGCGCAGGTCAACAGTGTTACTGGTAGCAAGATTCTCAGAATTCTCAAGGCTCATGGTATGCCTTATTCCTATTTGTTGTGGTTTTCGTTAGCTATTTCGAGACTTAATTCTAACGTGTTTCTTTTGTTCGACAGGACTTGCTCCTGAGATCCCAGAGGATCTATACCACCTCATCAAGAAGGCTGTTGCCATCAGAAAGCACTTGGAAAGGAACAGGAAGGACAAGGACTCCAAGTTCAGGTTGATTCTTGTTGAAAGCAGGATCCACCGTCTTGCCCGCTACTACAAGAAAACCAAGAAGCTTCCACCAGTCTGGAAATAGTATGTTTTGATTCCTTTAATATCTTTTTTACCAGCTTATTGTTGCAGATATATTTTTGATCAAATTGAATAGTTGTCCACCTTGTGTGCTTCTTTTAGTCGTTATCTGAGAAATGTTTATGCTCCAAATAATGCTGTTTTTGCTAATGTGTTCTATGGTCTTTTTGGTAGAAAGGTGATTGTAATGCGTTTGTGTGGTGTGCACAAAGTATATCTCACTTAAATTAAGCGAACCTTAGTTTTCTTAACCTTCATTTTCTTTCAAACCAATAGCTTTTCTTGATTTGCTATCTCATGCAAGTTTTAGATATCTGTTTATACTTTCTTTATGATACCAGTTTTAGCAACAAGTGTATTTTAGTACTGTATAACTTATTTAAAAGTTTTACATTCTGTTAATATATGCAATTGAGCTTTTGACAACTCTTTTATTGCATACTAACTATTTTTTCTGTTTGCAGCGAGTCAACCACTGCTAGCACCCTTGTTGCCTAGAGAAGAGATGTCTTGCGGTAGCTGGAGTCGAATTTTGTGTTTCAAGTTGTCTTTCTTAGTTGGAATATTGGTCTTTGTTTCTTATAAACTGGAGTCTTTTGGACCATGAGAAGTTTTTGTGTTGTTTGGGAAACTTGTTAAGAATGTAGTATCAATTTAAGCCCTTCTCATTATCTCTTTAACATTATGCTAAAGTTTAATCACAGATTACTCAAAATTACCCTAATATGTTAAAAGCACTGTTCTTTCAAAACAAAATTAAATTTGTTAATGGTTGATGTTAAATTAAAGATTGAAAGTCTACCATAATTGTATAAACAGGTTTTAACCAAAACTTGCATTGCCAATCCTGTTTACTTAATTCATAATGTTGAGCTTTTTACACTTGTTTTCCTTTTCATGTTTTCAAGCTTTGTGAGCTGATATAAAAGTTATTTTTTGCCAGAAACTGTAATTTTACTTTTAGATGTGTATTAGTTTTAAGTCAAACTTGCACACTTGATGGTTGTATGGTCGTGTATGATACTCATAAACCGTGTGATGACGACACAGCAAATCTAGATGTTTTGACAAGCGGGGAAAAGAACGTCATTTGTCAATGTCTGAATAAATTGTGCTATATATTTGCATTTAGCGAGTTACTTCAAGTCTTATGCTCGGGTTACTAGCTGCAAGTTTGAACCCGTTTCAATTTACAAACTTATTGTGTGAATTTATGATATTCTTGATGCAACTGTGTTATACTGTACCATATTTTGATGTTTGTACATCTTTCTTGCTTGAAATGGAACAGAAAAAATATGCCAATGACGTTGAGATGAAGGAAGAAACATAGTGTAGATCAATACTTTGGGCCCGTTTGGTTTGTTGCTAGGAATGACAATGGGTATCGGATTTGGAATGAGGTGGAATGATAATGGGTGTGAAAAACTGTATCATTACGATTGTTTATGTTTGGTTGATAAAATATGGTATGAAAAAGTGTATAGATATTTGAATTTTGTAGTGGAAAAAGAGGCGTGGGAATGGATTCATAGGCAAAATTGGTATGTAATGAATCTATGGTATGATATCTTCGTTCATTCTTGGTATAAAGCAAACGCACTATGACTTTTGAAAGTCGTAGTCTCATTCCCATCTGTACCAAACCAAACGGACCCAAGTGTTGCTCAAGTATGGCCATAAATGTCAAAATCCAGGATTCCAGGTTATTTTTAGGCTATTAAAAGCATGGACCCCACAACCCTTAAAACTTTTCACAAACAACAAACAACATCATTGGTGCCTCTTCCTTAAGAATCACGTCTGGTGGATGTTCATACTGATCTAATGTAAGAAAGAGCTTTGCTCTATTCAAGCGTTTGACACTGGTCTAAAACCTGTTCGCTTGTTTTGACACTTATAACCATTAGTTTTGTTGAACTCTGCGCCAATATTGCGGACCCATAAAAACGAAGAGCTAAAAGAATAGGTTCGTAAGTCGACAATATGGTAACGTCATTACTCATAAGATACAAAGCTACAGGTCATCCAAAGTCACACTTCAAGTCGAAGCTAATTGCATAGATCCAAAATGCAAAGAAATGTAAAGAACATGCATATCCATCATCAAGAATTAAAAGGCAAATTGTGACATCAACCAAACAAGTCAACCTAAATCAAGCAACAGAGAGAATCTTAACCTATTTGGTTTATGTTCACTGCAAGTTAAAACTAACAGCATATATCCAAAACCATCAAGATCCTCAAGTCGAACGGTGACTTGAACAAAACAGAAATGTCAAAATAAGATCAAGACCTCATAACATATAAACCTGTTATGTTTTAAACACCCGGAAGTCGAACTAGACTAAGCACATTTACACCCATCATCAAGATCTTTAAGGCAAATAAGAACTAAAATGAAGAAATCAAATTTGAAACAAGAATTTCATGACATATAAAACTAACACACCAGTCCACCACTACAATATTTTGAAGTTTTTTTGTGGGGAGCATAAATTACTTGGGGCATTTAATCAAGCATCCAGTCATTCCTAGTAGCACCAGCAACCACTTGTTGACTTAAACATTGCAAGAGGTTTTGTTCATCATTTGACTTCCAGCTTTATAGTAGTTGTATCAGCGGAAAGATACAAAAATACAAGTACAAAAAGTTCAACTGTCATGTTTAAGTGATCCGTAATACATGTCATCACCGTTTAAGAGATAGGTGGTAAGAGGTCGCCAACTACCTATCACTCTATCACCGCTTAATGCTTATTAAAACATTATCTAAGCGTATTGTACTTCATCCATTTCTAGACAAACTTAGACATAGATCCAGAATGCAAGGAGATATATCTATATATACATCATGACTTTTCAGTCAATGATGATATCAACAACACAAAAAGTGAAACTTGGATCAAGGTTCTGATAAGATCCAAAGCTATTGTGTTCTACTCTTTTAAAGTCTAATTTTAGAGCATATATCCAAATACAAGAGACGTAAAGAACATTTACTTGAATCATAAGGGTACACAACAGATTTTAGTCAAAGAGTTCCAACTTATCAGGAAATACTGGAATCGGCAAACTCATAACATCCACTATATGAAGTAAAATATGAATAACAAATTCAAACGATTGTGTTTACTCCAACCAAATAAAGCAAATTTCTTATCTCAGTCATAAATTCTACAATAATGAAGCTACAACAATTACATTCCCACAAGTAAAAAAACACATTCTTTAATGTTTACAGTACATATCACAAAAATCAATCCTTCGTGGGATTTCGTTCCATTTCTGGCCTTCTTATCATCATTACAATATATAGGAACAAAGATCAAGCAGACGAACAAAAACAATAATGTGAATACAAAAACGAACAAGAATTTATAGAATAACTTTACCAAATCTTTTGAAAATCCCATTCACGTGTGTCAACACTTAATGATCGTTCTTCTTCCCTGAACCATAGTAACTAACATACCATCTCACAAACTTCTTCAACCCCGTTTGAAGATCTGTCGTGAGCTTATAACCAAACTCCTTTGAGCATAACTAATATTCGCATGCGTAAATGGAACATCACCATTCCTAGGCAACTTCATAACCATCCTCTTCGCCTTCACCTTCAACAACCTTTCCAAAATACTAACAAGATCCGATACAGGAACTGGACTCGTATTCCCCAAATTGAAAACCCTCAATTGAGCATTTCCCTTTTTCTTTCCACCACTACCTGTGCTCTTTTCAGCAGTATCCAAAGCACCCAAACAACCCTTCACAATATCATCAATATAAGTAAAGTCACGAGCCACAGTTCCATGATTAGCACCTTCAAAGATCGGAATGGACTTCCCTTTCAAAATATCCTTAGTGAAAAAGAAATAAGCCATATCCGGTCTACCCCAAGGTCCATAAACAGTAAAGAACCTTAAACCAGTTAAAGACAACCCATAAATATGATTATAAGTATGTGCAATTTCTTCACCAGCCTTTTTAGTAGCAGCATAAAGACTCGCGGGCTGATCTGTCCTATCTTTTTCCGAAAAGGGTACTTTAGTATTCAATCCATAAACAGAACTAGACGACGCCCAAACAATAGCAGGTTGCGGATTAGCACTTTTACAAACTTCTAGCAAATTAACAAAACCAGCAATATTACTATGAACATACGAGCCAGGATTTTCCATAGCATATCTAACACCAGCTTGCGCAGCTAAATGCATAACATGAGTAAACCGGACTACCTCAAACAACTTCTTAACCAACTCAACATCATTTATATCACCTTCCACGATATAAATCCCACTTCTCTCAAGCAGCGCCTGCCTAGCTCTTTTCAACGCAGGATCATAATAGTTATTAAAATTATCTAGTCCCAAAACCCCATCACCGCGCCTTTTTAACGCAGCACTAACATGAGTACCAACAAAACCAGCTGCACCAGTCACTAAAACAGATATCCCATTTTGTGATCGGATCTTAGCTGATGACTTGACCCGTTTTTCCCACCCGGGCCCACCCCAAGAATTGGTTTTTAAAGATCTACGAGAGAGATCTGAGGATGGCATTGAACTCGAACTAGTTTGCGTAGTTGGGGACTTAAAAAAGAACATAACTATTAAACCCATGAAAATAAAGCTCCAAAATGTTAACTTAGCTAAAGATAAATAATGCAACCTGAATCTATTGTATATAAATGGTGATTTTTCCATCTTGAACTTACCTGGTGTTGATGGAATATTATTCATATTCATCACCAAATCAACTACACCCTCTTTTTTTGTGCTTAAAAAACTTATGGGTATTGGATCTTTTTCACAAATGAAGAATACACACTTCTTATTTTTTTTCACAAATGAGCAATACCCAACTCAAATCTTAGCTTAAAAGATTGGATCTTTTGCAGTTATGAAGAATGCCCAACTCAAACTTTACATAATTTGATACAAAATGTTTAAAAAAAAATGTGGGTAGGTTTAAGGATTGGATCTTTAGCACAAATGAGCAATACCCAAGTGTTATTTTGGCTTAAAAACTTATGGGTATGTTGCAAGATTGGATCTTATGTAGAAATGAACAATACCCAAGTGGTAAATTTGCTTAATTTGAAGAAAGATTGGATCTTTATTTAATGGGTATGAAGAAGAAGATGATAAAGATAGGGTTGTTTTAGTTTTGGTGTTGGTTTTTAAGGGGGAATCTTGTGGTTTCTTGGAGAGGTTGATTGCTTTTGTTGGTTGTGTGAGTATTTGAAGATTGATTGTGAAAATGGTTGTGTGGAAGAAATGAGGTGGAAGGATCTTGAATGCTAATGGAGATGATTTAGTTAGTGTCGACTAATTGCAGAAGAATTGTCAAAGTCAATACTGATTTAAGTGTAAATGAGGGTTAATGTTTGTAAAGGTGTTTTGGCATTGCGTGCTAAAAGTGATTATTTAATACTAGTATAATTACTAGAATTAGGTTAGTTATTTGTAGCAATGTGGAATTAAGAAGCTACTAGTTCGTTTTGTTGTTTTGAGTTTAAAAGTTAGTTAAATTGTTGAATATATTCTATTGTGTAAAATTGTTATAGTTAATTGTCTAACAAATGCTCTCAAGTCGCTAGTTCATATTTGTTACATTAAACTTTTTTAAGTACCAATTGCATTTAATACATATTAATCAAATTCGTAAATTATCATAACCAAATATGATTTTTAATTCAATAAACTCTAAAGTTTTTTTATAATAACGTGACACCTTGCCCTAAAGGCTTGCGTTAGACATTTCCATCCATCGCTCTAAAATAATTAATTTAGTTATACTATATAAAGACTATAAACTCAAAATCAGCAATTTTAAAGCATACATTATTTTCACATCACAATGACAAACAACCCCTTAATTCAGAAAATGCTACATGTTAACATAATTTTGTCATTTATGCCGGTTTGATTAAAAAAATGCATGGTCAAACTTTGATAATTAACGTTTTAATAAAATTATATTTTCAGGTGATATTTTTTTATCGGTTTAATTTTATTTTTCACTTTTATCACTTTCTATTGTCATTAGACACTCAAATAATGCTAAGAGTGGTGTTTTTATTTCTCATAGAGTAAACACGTATTCGAGAGAAAATTGAAGCTTGAACTTGTGTCAGGCGCTCATCCAACTTTACGTAAAGTTATTATGTTTCAATAATAAAAGGCAAATTGCAAATTTGGTCCTTAAAATGTATGAATGTCTGAGGATCATGTAAGGGCGATTTTTTGCAAAACAAACATTAATGTTTCATATTTTTGCAAAAAGCCATCGAGCGACTTTTCTAACTTTCGTTAAGTGACTCATCATAGGGGTATTAATGTCATTTCACCGGCGTCCGACCTCTCCCGCCATTTGCAAATATAACTTAACTTTATTAAATCAACTAGATGACTAGAGTAGGCTTTTACAGAAAACATTTCAAATCGATAATCAACAGTCAAACCCTAGTTAAAAAAACCCAAAAAATTGGCATAACCAAACCAACTATAGCAAATAATGATAAGGGTAAGTCGTTGTTAATTGGGGGGGGGGGGGGGGGGAATCATCGAAAAGTCGTGGGGGAAAGTTTTATTTAATGATGAAGTATTTGAGGAAGTTATAGCTACATTTGGTGATCAAGTTATTGCCAAGTATGATTCGTATAAGAACATAGAGAAGAAGATGATAGAAGTTATTCTTCAATGGTTGCGGAACAAAACTTACAACGAACCAACTACGGGTGGTAGTGGTGGGATATCTCTTCCCACCCTTGGAAGTAGTAGCGGGCAATGAATGAGGTAGTTGCGAGACAAAAAGAGGAGGAAGGCCGAGAAAAAGTAACTTTTTCATGCCAATCCATAATTCGAGTACAATGTCACCAAAAAAAGAGGGAATGCTGTTGGGAGTGAGAGGAAGAGAAAGGGAGTAATAATCCGAGTACAATGACAAAAAAGAAGAAGGGGAAGGTGCATTTGGGAGTGGGAGGAAGAGGAAGGGAATGAAGAGCATGCGGATCTTGGTATGCTAATGTCTTATACTTCATTTATGTGTCATTTTTAATTTGCTTATGTTGTATGCTATGATCTTTATGATAAACTTTTATATGCATCGCCTTTGAGTGGCATGATTGAGTGCCCTGATTGGTAGGTTTAGGATAAATAGAGTATTATAGTTCTAAGTAGGCCATTAGAATAGGAAATGTCGTCAATTCAATAGAGTTATAGTGACAATGAGAATTGTATGAGTGTTTGGCATAGCAACTAGAGGTGGTAAAATGTGCCTAAAAGCAAAAAGATGGGCTAAATGGGCAAATTTTTAAAAGATTTGCGCACATTTAGCTCACTACTTTTTTTTTTTTTTTTTTTTTTTTAGGGCACATCTGACCCATTGAAAACATAAATGGGAACTAACGGTCACATTTTTTTCTCAATTGTAGAACATTCTGATCGTTTAAAGATTTTTATATAATATATTAAAGATTTTAATATAAATAAGATATTACGTTTAAAGAATTTATTTAAATCGTTTAGGTCTTTTATTAGCGATTTGTATAACATGTGCCGTTTGGCCGTGCCCTTTAGCCCGTGCCACTCTGGCAGTGCTGTTTTAGCTTTGTGCCGCCCGCCCACTCATTTGCTACCTTTAATAGTAGTTGTAGTAGCTCTTTTGTAGGAGTGTTTGTCATATCGGTAGTGTTGGTTCTGTTGAGACTATAGGAGTGTTTTGTATTGACTCTTGATGTTTAAATTTAAGCGGTGACAAGTTTAATTTCTTATCGGGATAAAGTTGTGTTCAATATGCACAATAATGGATTCTTTGAATTTGGTCCATTGAGGTATGTACAAGGTCTGTTTCCAAACTTTATGCTTATGTCTTTGATAGACATATCTTTAGTATTGGTCTGGATCATATTTTAGCACGCATTTGGGAAGAAAAATGGGCATTGTTCTTTTGTTTGCCTGAAAAATCATTAGAAGAAGGTTTGAAGTTGATTCACACAGATAATGATGTGCTTACATTGTTGGAACTAGGTTGTCGGAATGGTTCTGTAGATTTGTTTTTTGCTCACAAAAAACAAAGGTTATCTGATTAATATTTAAAAAACATTGATTTAGAGGGTGAAGGTGAGGAGGTTGTCGGATGGGTAGAAGACGATGCTAGCTTACGGTGCTCTAGTACTTCAACTCCTTTTAGGACTAGATATATGATAACATCTAATAGCCTTGATATTTTAGTGTCAATTTCCCCCTAACATGCTCATCATTTGTATTGTTTTAATTGAAAATATACTCTTATTTCTTAATTTATCCTTTTCAGGTCATTAATGAGCATATGAACAAAGAGACGCAGATTTGAAAGATTATTAAAGTAAATATACAAGAGTATGCTGGCCAGACAATAGTTACGGCGTCATTCCATACTCTACTTACGCCGTAACTAGGATTTACACTAGAAGACCAAAGTCAACGCAGTTTAAGGTTACGTAAATTCACAACATAATTACGCTATATATAATTCCGGACTTAGAAGAATTTTGTGGTCAAGATACTTACGCGTAACCCATTTGCAAGGTTCTGGCGTAAAATGATGAAATTCACTACGAGAGTTTCTGGTAGTAACATATTCTTAAGGTCACGTAGTAAATATTTTACTATGGATAAAATCGTCGAGATACGATGGTTACGACGTAACCAATTCACAAGGTTCTGCCATAACTTTGACGAGGTTATAAATACAAGCCCTAATTACGCATTTCACATCATCTTCCCAAAGACACAACACCAAGAGACAAAAAGGGCTTCGGAGGACGATATTCAACAACATACGGAGCATTTCTAAGGAGAATTCACGCCATTAACTACATAATTTTAGTATTTCGTATCAAACATTTGTATTTAATTCAATGTCTTTCATTATAATTTTAAACATTGAATTTTTGCATTATTTAATATGATCGGCTAATGACTTGGTGTTAGCCTAGTTATAAAATTATTATTGCCATGATTTAGTTTTCTCATTTTCGTATCGCTTTACGTGCTTATTTTCTTTGCTTATTTGTGGACCCCTTTGTTTCGGTAGTATTAATGTTTGGTAGTATCTAGGAAGCTAGGAGAATGGACCATCGGACCTAGAGGAATATGTTTCGAGTAGTGGTAAGAATTTACCATACCGCTATCTTGTGTGCAAATTGACCAAGGATCACCTACAAGGAGATGCTTAAGTTAAGGGAAACCTAAGTTTGAGAGGCGGGTTTCCTTAGAATAAGTTTAGATTGTAGCTCGTGCTTAGTGATTCTACATAGGTTAACCCACGAGCGTTGGTAATCGTATGGTTCGAAATAGGAACCTATGGAACATAGGCTAGAGCAATTCACGCCATTAACTACATAATTTTTAGTATTTCGTATCAAACATTTGTATTTAATTCAATGTATTTCATTATAATTTTAAACATTGAATTTTTGCATTATTTAATATGATCGCTAAACACCTTGATTGTTAGCCTAGTTATAAATTATTATTGCCATGATTTAGTTTTCTCATTTCGTATCGCTTTATGTGCTTATTTTCTTTGCTTATTTGTGGACACCTTTGTTTGGTAGTATTAATGTTTGGTAGTATCTAGGAAGCTAGGAGAATGGACCATCGGATCCTAGAGGAATATGTTTCGAGTAGTGGTAAGAATTTACCATACCACTATCTTGTGTGCGAATTGACCAAAGGATCGCCTACAGAGAGATGCTTAAGTTAAGGGAAACCTAAGTTTCGAGAGGCCGGGTTTCCTTAGAATAAGTATAGATTGTAGTTGGTACTTAATGATTCTACATAGGTTAACCCATGACGCGGTAATCGTATGGTTCTGAAATAGGAACCTATGGAACATAGGCTAGAGCAATTTACGAAGAGTCTAGTGACATTTACCCCACATGAGCGATAGAGAACATTAATCTGAAAACTTAATTATGGCATAACAAGATTAGTAATTAGGCTATTTCTCCATATTGATTGCTCATCTCTTTTAATTTGCTTTCATTTCATTTCATTTAATTAGTTTAATTAATCTATTCAAAACCCCCTTTAAATTAGTGACATTAGAACTTAAGTTAGATCCGCACTCATAACTCTTGGGATGACCTCGACTTTACTGATTACTACACTACACGATGACCGGGTACATCGTCAGTTAGTGCATTAGGTAGACCTTAGGTGAGCGAGAAAATTAAAAATAGTAAAACACAGTGCGTAAATCCGGCATCAATATAATAGGGAGAAGTGTACACTTGAAAAAGAAAGGGCGTGGGTGATCGTCTTTGAATTCGGGAAGAATAAAAATATGGTGAAGAAGACAACATGTGGTGGTTACGTGAATGTGGGAGCTAGGACTACGGGTATTTTGAGACCAAGTGATATTAAAATCACTAATTGCGTCTTGGGTCTAAGGCGCCAAGATCAATTGGAAACACGGTGGTGTTATTTTGACTTGGTGAGTCTAATTAATTGTTTAGAATTTTTTGGATATATTTGCATTGCTTATTATACTAACCTTATTACATTGCATATTTTGATTGTGCATGTATAATTGATCACTTGTTGGTTCATCTAGTAGAAGCTTTTCAAGTTTCTGAGATGGGTTCATCTTTTGGGATTATGTAATGTGTAGAAACAAAAATAGTTTTAATTTGGTTGTATATTATGCATGTAATTTAGCTAATGTTACTTGAACTATATTACATCATGTATGGATAGACCAAGGGCGTGTGGAGGTAGTGTGATGAGTTCATCTTTTGGTACATGCCGAGCGATATTATGTAACTTGAAGTATTACATATGGGTTAATATTTAGTGATGGTTCATTCTATCAATACTATGTTATTGCATCTAATTTCTTATAGATAATATGTTTGTGTTTGTGTTTTATGGTTCGATTAATAGCATTTACATGTTTGTGTTTCGATTAATGCCATCTACATGTTTGTGTTTACATTATATGGTTAGAATCTTGTCATTTTCATGGTTGTGTTTGTCATACAAATCGACAACTCTATATCGGTAAATCGTAATTGAACATATTCTACAAAGAAAATCGGGATCAAACGACCCCTTACTTTCATTAACCATACATGTACAAGCTTATGAAAGGGGAAACCACTACCCCTATCTACGTCTACATCTACATTCAACAGGGGAAGCAAGAACAACAAAATAAACCACAAGTCCCCAACCCCTACTACCTACATTCATCTTAAACAACAAAAGAACCATCTCGACCTCCAACAACCAAGCCCTCATATGCGTTTGCCTCACAACAAACTCGATCTTGGAAACATTTTCGTTGTTAGTTTGCTTAAGCATCCTCATCAACCCCTCATCTTTCGCAAATCGGTTTCTCGAATCCTCTAGCTTGTTCATTGGACCTTGAAACTCTCGAACCCTTAAGTTTTGGAACTCGACAATCGGGTCCCCAATATCGATCATATTAGAAATCTTTTGGCACATATTCATCAATTCTTGTGCATGCTGAATGTCTTCCTCAACCACTCGCTGGTAATAGGATATCATCATTTCCGATATGACAAATGAGTTACAGGCAATCACGAGATCAAGGTAGCGAGTAATGTTACTAGTTACGGAAATGAGATTTTTTTTGGGTAAGGGTATGTATGTTTCTGGTTGTGCGTGTGTGTAATGATACAAGACCTTTGATAATTTAATATGTAAAGATGAAAACTTACTTTGTAAATTTAGCCATTGAGGTCATGTTGCATTGATATCGTAAATTTACAGCAATATAATATGTATGAACAGTGAAATGACATTAATACCCTCAGTGACGAGGCACTTAGCAAGCTACTTAACGAAAGTTAGCAAAAAGTCGCTCTCGGTGGCTTTTTTGTAAAAATATTGAACATTGATGTTTGTTTTGCAAAAAAAATCATCTCGGTGTGATCCTTGCGCATTCGTGTTACTTTAGGGACCAAATTTGTAATTTACCCATAATAAAATTCGGGTGATCCTTGCGCATTCGTGTTACTATAGGTTAGGACAGACTATGAACAATAGGACTTACCGGTGTGTGTTATGCTATCGGTTGGGTGTTCCTTTATTCTCTTGTCCGCAGCCGTGTTCTGCTTGCTCTAGGGTCTTTGCAGGGGATATTTATGGAGGCCATGTTGTATCTTGTGCTGGTATTGTTGGTATTAAACACCGACATAACATTGTGCGTGATACCCTTGTCGACATCTGTTTTCGGTCTGGGATTTCAGCTGGTAAGGAAGTTGATATTGGGCTTGGTGGAGGGCCTGACAAAACCTTGCGTCCTGCTGATATATTGCTCTACTCATGGAACGGAGGGGTTGATGTTTGTGTGGATCTAACAGGGTCATCGCCCTTGACGCAGACTGGGATGGTGGATTTTGTGCCCGGTCGTGCGGTGAATGAAGCCGCGCAACGTAAACGCGTCAAGTATGAAGCTAAGTGTGTAGATATTGGATATGATTTTCTCCCCATTTCATTCTCTTCCTTTGGGGAACTTGAGAAGGATGTTGTGGCCTTACTAAAGAGGATCCGAAAGTTCTCGATGACTCAAGATATCGGTAGCGTCTTCTTGTTCATATTTTAGTAGGATCCGCTTTGCTATAGCTAGAGGTGTGGGGGCCCAGTTGTTTGTGGCTCCACACCAATTTCTTATAATCTTCGAGTTTCTAATAAAGTGATGTTTAAAAATAAAATAAAAAAATAATAATAATAATAATAATAATAATAATAATAATAATAATAATAATAATAATAATAACAATTGAGGAATTGCAAAAGGAAAAGACAAATATAGTTTTCAAAAGTAAAAGAAAATAAGGTATGGAAAGCTTATACTAATTACATTTCCATCTATTATAAAAGCGTAATACAAATGGGTGATTAACTAAATCACTCCAATCTTATTTTGATGCCTAAATTTGTAGATATGAACAATCCAAACTATTTAAATGTCTTAGTCGATATGTATCATATACTATTCATTGTTAACGGTTTTCGTAATTCGGTCTTTTATCTTCACGAAAATATATTTCTCCCTCAATGATTTGTAAAGTGTAAGAAGGGTGTCACTTTTTGCTAATCATTATTAGCTAAACATTAGGGTTCTTGATTTTAAAGTGAGGCCATAAGATCTAAAATTTGTGTTCCTTTTTCTTGGAACAACAATAATATATAATAATAAAAAAAAAAATTAGCAAGAAGCTAGAAGGAAAACTGAGTACTAGAAGGCATATTAGGGAGGTACAACCACTGATTCTATGACATCTTACATTGCTTGCGTCTATTGGTGCAAAAGGTGAACTTTGTATTAATAAACAATGACAAATTACAATATCAAGTAAAGGAACATATATGCCTAATTCCTTTATATGCTAACAACTGATGATACAAAGAAAACAAAATAGATATATGCCTGACAATTCAACATCCTATCTCGACTAAGACTAGAAGGTATCTCGGACAAAGTATTCCATCAGAAGTCTGGTATCTATCCCAATCACCTTGAGCATATCAGACACCAAATGCTTATTTTGTGTATAATTTGCCTATATGCACCAAGACCATAATCTCTTGACTACATTTACTAGCTCAATTCATCTCAAAACATTCAAACCACATCCACAATAGAGTGAGGTGAAGATTAATAAGGCAACATGAAGTGAGATATATCCCCCATTCACGCTAATGAGGGGCTATACATGTCATAGTTACATTTCCCAACCATTAGTATATTAAATCAAATAGCGACTCTTGCCTCACTAGTTCGATCAAGAGACAAAGAGGATAGGCTTCACTAGAGCGAGGCACACTCCTCAATTAGACCCATCCTTACCTCCTTTGACAATGTATTGAGTGGACCAAGAAGGTTCATCTTTCACACCTTTCTATTTCACCCATCATACATTGTCCACCAAGACCATTACCCTACACTGTATAGCCCTACTTTATGGTACATTTCAATGAATTAGACCTCTCACTGTCTAGTCATAGCTTGCTAGTTTCCTCCCAAGGTCAAACCAACAAAGCATATGAGAGAGCAGATAAGTACAGTCACACCAATGAAACTCCAAGATACAAGGTACTATCACATTGTATGGTATGTATATAGCTTTGATCCCATAAGAACATAGGTTAAAAGCAAATGTCATAAAGCAGCTCCAAAATTACTAAGCATCTGAAATTTCCACTGTTATCCCAAACACCCATACTACCACCCATCTTGATGCACTTTCATTTTCATCGCTTGTTCCGGTTAGTATTTTTCATTTCACCATCCACTTAGCTTCGAGTTTTCTAACATTATTACTATCCTTTACTCTTGTGCCAAGCAACTTATATTTTTACAGTTTCCACAATCTTTTTGCAAACCTATTGACTACTCTGTTGAACATCTTTAAAAATTCTCCCATTTCTCTCTTGCCAAATAAAGTAGACACTAGCTGAAAATACCAACCTCATTATAACCATCCAATATTGTTTTGAAAACACCCACCAGCTAATCCTTTATCAATATTATTCCATTTGGACTCGTCACTATTAATCTCAGCAATATCTTTTGCTTTACCCCACACATCAGTAGAATAGGAGCATTTGAAGAATAAGTGTTGAAGATCTTCATTGTCACAAAGAAATAGAGGCCATCTACTTACAGTGTACATACCCCACTTTTTAAGCTTATCTTGAGTACTCAGTCTATCTTGAATAGCCAACCATAAGATAAAGGAATGTTTAGGAATACACTTTGGGTACCAAACCAGTTTCCACCAATGTACTTTTGGGACATACGCGCACATACCATTTGTGGCTACTTTCACTGAAAAATCAACTTCCTTTCCACCATTAGTTACCCACAACAATTTATCATTATCATCAATACTAGTCTTTGGTTCTTCAATACTAGTGATAAGAGGAAATTCTCATCTTGTTCACTAGGCCACTCCATTTACCATTTTAAGCATGTCACCAACCATTAATTTCACTTATAATCTAGCATCATAGATGTCCCTATGAGAAATATATTGCATTAAAGGACCCATAGGACTCTAGTTATCAAATCACATGGAAGTACTAAAACCATTCTCAATTTTGCATTTCACATTCTCTCTCTTTATCTCTAACCATGAGCAAGTTTTTCCACCCCCAACTATCTCCATTCTCAACAGAAAATTCCCAAATAATTTTCCTCTTAACTTCACAACATGCACCCACTTGATCCACAAGGTATCTTTCTTCACGCAATGTTCCACACTGTTTGGCTAGCATAGTTTCATTCAATTTTCAAATCTTTCGGACCTAAACCACCACAATCTTTAGGTGCGCAAATAGTAGTCCAAGCCACCTTGGATTTGCCCTTAGTGATTCTCCACGATTCCATAAGAAGCCTTTTAAGATCTTATTAATTTCCTTGACAATAGTGATTGGAATTAAAAAGACTGAAGCCCAGTACACATGTATGGATTCCAATACAACTGTAATTAATTGAAGCCTTCATGCATAGGACATGCTTTTGTTCTTCCAATTCTTGATTCTACTTTTGATCCTTTCTAATAAGTAGCTACAATCCTTCACCCCAAGTCTCTTAGCAAATAAAGGAACTCCTAAGTATCTCACAGGTAACTTTCCAGTTGCAACTAGAAGAATTTGGGTGATAGTCGTTTTATCCTCGTCTTTCATACTACCAAACTAAACTACACTTTTAGACTGATTATGTATCAAACCTGAGCAACCACTAAATTATTCCAATGTTTTTTTAATAACACCCACTTACCTTATATCTTCGTGGTACATGACCAATAGATCATCGCAAAACATACATGAGACATGAGACAACTTTATCCCACAACCAAGGTGATATTGGAAATTGTTTTCCTTATCAATATGCCTTTTCAACATAGGGAAAATTTTCCATAATAAGAGTGAAGAGATAAGGGGCACATGATCACATTGTCTTAGCCCTCTTCCACCCTTGAAATATCCTACTCTTTCTCCATTGATGCATAAAGTGAAAGCGATGGTGGTAACACTTGCATAATCCAATGTATCATTCTCTCATGGAATCCAAACCCTTCTAGAATCCTTCTTAGAAAACTCCAATTTACTGTGTCATATGCCTTCTGTATATCAATCTTGAAAGCCACTCTCTTTGGACCATTCTTTCTACTGTAGCCTTTCATAATATCTTGAGTCAACAGAATATTGTCTTGTATCTGTCTTCCAGGTATGAATGCACTTGGGTTGCAACTAACCAAATGTCCCAATACAGGTTTGATTACTAATGCACTTGTATAGAACATTACAACAAGATATTGGTCTACCCTCATTCACTTTATTTGGAGTTGGTTCTTTTGGAATTAGTGTAACAAGAGTTGCATTAAGCTCACCCAGTAGCCTTCCAGAAGAAAAGAATTCTCTGACTGCACAACAAATATCATATCCAATAACCCCCCAAGCATTTTTTAAGAAGGCTGAAGTAAATCCATAAAGTCCAGATGCTTTAGTATCACCAATGTCAAACAAAGCATTTTGATTTATTCATTAGTTACATGATTGACCATTCTATCTGCCTCTACATTATTCAACTTGTTTTGAAAAGTTCGATACTAACATCAATATCCTACACAGCTTGACTAGTACCTAGAAACTCTTTAAAATGCTTGAGAAATAAGTTTGGAATTTGGTCAGCTTCATGTCTCACACCAGCCTCATCACATAAAGAGAAAAATTTCCTTCCATGAGCTCTCCCTTTTAGAACTTTGTGGAAGAAACTACTGTTTTTATCTCCTTCACTGAGCCTACCTTATTTTAGTTTGTTAAAATAATAACTTTTCCTCTACTTCAGCTTCAATAAATTCCTCAACTAACTTAGATTCAATTAATCTCAACTGTTGGTTATAGAGGTCTTGATCAATCTCAGTTTGTACTTTTTGAAGCTGGACTCTAAGACTGTCAACTCTTTTGAATAGACTACCTTTGCACCAAGCCAATTTGTTTAAAGGAGACTTCAAACTTTTCAATTTCTTCACCACTTGATACATGTGAAACCCCTTAACTTCTTTATTCCAACCTTGTTTCACAATAGGTAAAAATTCCTTCTTTCCAGTGATGAAATTAGCAAATCTAAAAGCTTTGACTTTCTTCTTTATACATGTTGGAATACACAAGACAACTAGAGTGTGATCAGAGATAATATAGGGTAAGAATTTAGCATTAGCATGTGGATATTGCTTAATGAAATCCTCATTAGACATCACTCTGTCAATCCTTTTGAGAATCCCTGTCATATTGCCATCCTTAACTTTATGCAGGTTTTTGTCCATGTAAAATGAAATCCTGACTACAAACATCTTCTACTTCAATCTTGTTCACACAATCATGAAATTCCATTATATTTGTAGTCATAGTAGATCCACCATTTGAGTGATCAGTTGGACTTAAAGTCACATTCAGATCCCTGCTATACCCCATGGTCTTCCATTAACATACTGATAACGCTACATGCATCGTTCGGGGTCAAACGAACTTCCTTTTCGTGAAACAAGTTTTCAACACCCAAGCGGTGAACCTAATCGTTGTAGTGTAGTATTAGGGTAAGCCACGGGAATTGATATCGTTCTCTAGGGGAATAGGAATGCTAGTGAGAAGTTACTACGCTAAGGTTGGGGTTGAGGAAGATTATTTTTATCTTTTTATGTTTTTTTAGGAAATGGAAAGGTACGAATCTCGGGGTTTGGATTTGGGGGGTTGGTATTTCTACCGATTACTCTACTTATCTAATTATCTAATCTAGTGGTGTATGTAGTCTATGTCTAATTATTGTGTGCTCGTATGATGATTTAAAGATGTGTTTACTTAGGTTTTATTACTCCTTAATTATCTCCTATTGATGGTTGAATTGTCACGTCCTTATTCTTAATCGTGTTGTGTGTCTAAGGTCGTAGGGTATCGTTTATCCTAACTCTTTGAAACTACCAAAGGTTATGCCTACAAAATCTCTAGGATTTATAAACTTAACGCTAAGGTACTCTTCGGATGGTTTAGCCTACAATGACTCTAGGTACTATAAGCTAAGGTTCACAAAGATTAATCAAGCATTAACTACACAACGGATGACCTAACGCAATACTAGATCATTAACAATTAAGATAAGAGACAACCAATCAATATTCAATAATTAAGTTTCATATTTCCTAAGCAAACACATAAGTAAATTAGCCGGAAATGGGAAACATGCAAGTATACACACAATTAATTGAAGACATACTTAAATTAATAAAGTAAAACACTTATCTTGATGTAAGATAGGGTATGGAACCCTAAAATCTTGTACAAGACGACCTTGGTTCGGTTTAGGTTTTACTCCAAAAGACTACACCGAAAACTAAAAATTCGGATTCTATATATAAGATTACAAATGCGGCGTCACCTTTGATTTGTGGCGCGTCGGTCGCCGTCATTAGGGTTTCGTCTTGGCATTAGTCTTGCGGCGGCATCACCTTATGCTTGTGTCGTAGTCCCTTGATCTCGGCGTCGTGCGGATCAAATCTAGGCCGTCGAGTTGCGGCATCTACTCTTTTAAAACACAAGCCGTCACTTGTAAATGAGCAATTTGGCTTCGGTAGTCACAAAAGTTGTCCGGCGTCACTAAAAACTGTGCTGACGCCGTCCCTTTAGTTCAATGACTGAGTGTCTCGATTCTTGACTTTGGCCATTTTCTTTGTATATTCGCGCTTTTCGTCCGAATAAGTGTCATTCGAACATTTGCCTTCAAGATACCTAAAAAGTGAAAAGGAACAAATATTAAGTAATATGAGATACAAAGTGATCAAATAAGGCTTAAACGACCCTCAAAAGGTACATTTAAAACCTTATCAAATATCCCTACACTTGGTATTTGCTTGTCATCAAGCAAATGTGCTTTTAGCCAATTAATTTATAAGTTAGGGGTCATGAAGCATTGGTTTAGAAAGATCCACAACACATATAAGCCCATAAAAGTCATAACAAGCACGGAAGTACATACCAACACCTCATGGGGTGTGCGGATACTCGCATCTCTCGGGTGTATATGAAATATAACAAGTTGGAAATGGAAGATAAACACTCATTAACCGGTCCTAGTACATAGATTACCATAGGCTTGAGACTATATCAAACCTCCATCGCTTTGGTGTAAGCACCTAGGAAAGACTATCCAAGAGGTCTTTTAAAGGGTTGTAATGTTAGGCTTACGGTAGGGAAACAAAGGGTTTGGTGGGATAGGCGATTTAGTGGTGGCAAGTCAAAATTTTTTATGTTACAAGCATGCGAAGAATGGTGTTGCTAAGCCAAGAATCGACACTCTAGACTCTAGATAACTGAAATAAACAAACATAAATTGAAAGATAGATGTAGGATGGTAGCAGTTTTTTTTTTTTTTTTTTCAACACTCTATTTTTTTCTTTTCTCTTTTCTATTTTTGATTTTTTTCATACACTTTTACTCTACCATCCTCTACGATAACATCAAAATGATAGGGATTTATAGGCACATCCCTACACTTGAGTTTTATTATTCTAACACTAATTTGACCCGAATTGAAAAGATCAAAACACTTGGAGTACATTATTACGCAAATAAAGGAATTTGAATTTAACGTTCCTTGGCGTCATTTCATAAACTTTAACTTTTCCCATGAGTCCCAATCGTCCCAAAGCGTGTACAAAGGATATGACTCGACTTAGCAACTTATACAAGCCACTAGATAATTGAACTAAGGGTTTAGTGTGATAACAATAATGCACTAAAGTGAGTACATACAAGGTAGGCTAAGGCGATTTGGGTGTACATTTGGGGGTGGGGGGTAAACAATGCTCTTCATTGATATTCGGAAAACCGAAACATCACGAGAACCGCGAAAAGGATAGGCTCGAGGGGTTAACTAGGGTATCGTGTACTAAAGATGAGTACAACACAAAGGTGTGGGGAATTACTCAACCGATGTGAAAGAAGTAATTATATTACGGGTATCAAACAAGGGTTATCCTAATGCCTCTTATCATTTAGTTATTCCTAACTACACAAGTGTAGTCTTACTAGCGATCTCGGAATGCATCACGAAACAAGTTCTAGAATCTATTATACTACCGGTACACACTCTAAGCATCAAAGATGAATGCTTTAATTCCTACAAATCTAAGGGCCATCCTCACATTTTGGGTAGAATTTAAGTGGTAAAGGGTTTTTGTGCTAGTCATGCAACTTCCTATCTATGAGACGCTTTATTAAGACTAATGGCCCACTCCTATATGTCATGAAAAATTTTAAATTTGGTGCCAAAATTACCCTAAAAAACATTTTCTCATGGTTTATTACGCAAATGCAATTGGACAAAGCAAATAATCAAGAATAAGCATAGTTTCAAAGTTTCCGTTTTATTTTCCCTCCCTACACTTAAACTGAACATTGTCCCCAATATTCCCCGAAAGTATCAAAGTAATGATAATGGAAGGTAATTAAAAACAAAAGAAACTAATATTCCCCTGATTAGCTCGGTAGGATCCGTGTGAAGTAGTGGTTACATCTTTCTTCAAGAAGAATGTTATGCTTGAAAAGCTCCTTCTCATCTTATGTATCTTCTTCTTGGTAAATTAAACCTGCACACTTGAAGAAAACAAACGAAACCTTCGCGTAAAATCGGTGGTAATAATATATATAGGACTCTACTAAACTAGGATATAATGCTTGTGGAATGGATGTTTACGAAATTTACGAAAAATTAAGACACGGAAAATTCCAAAATTTATAAGTAGCTCGAAAAATGAGAAAAAGTAATCGGTTGTTTTGCTCTTTCTGGCGCCGTCGAGTTGCGATCTGGCGCCGTCGGTTGCGATCTGGCGCGTCGGGTTATCGACAAAAGCGGTGCGATTTTACGAAAAAATTCGGAAAATTTACATCTTTAGAATCGGAAAATTTCACGCAAAACATCCATTATGACTCGATACAAGAATTTGACTCGAACAAACACACATGTATATCTTTTAATTAATTGAAATTCTCATGTTTACGTTTCTTTTGAAAACGTGTGTAATCCTCCTTACACTTATCCCTTATGTAAAATACCATTATATGTAATTAAGACGAGGTTAAAGACAAAATAAAGCATTTTCACAAATTCAAACATGAGAACATACAATAATGAAAAGATATATGACACATAAATAAAATGAAAAACAAATACACATGGGTTACCTCCCAGAAGCGCTTGTTTTGTTCGAGTCACGAGCTTGACTCTACCCTTATTTAACGGATAAAGGGAGGTTTTCCTACACTTAAGCTTAAGTGCGGGTGATAGTAGCGATACACACCCTTAGGGTGGAAATTTGCTACGTGAGGAGAGGGTGATGGGTGATTTATATGCTCGAAGGGTGTGCTCCATTCATTATAACCTTACCTAAGTCTATTGGTGTAGCGGGTGAATCAAATCTCTCTCCTAAAATGGATCATCTTATCAACTTCAAAGATTCTTAGTTAAGGATCCATCTTGACCTAATTAACCCGGTTTAAACCTATAATGTTTCTTGTTATCAACCATGAATGGGTGATATAAGTGTGTAAGGTCATGGGTTACTCTATATTAACTTCCACTCTACATGGCCTAGAGTCTACCACCTTTATCAAGCAACTACCGGATTATTTATTTTGATGGGTGGATTGGGGCCTAATTCAGTTCAAGATTCACATCTAAAGGCGGAAAATTGGGTAAGGTTTTGGTTGAGGCTCCGTTTCATCAAAATTAGGAACTTCCCTAGGACTAAGAGAGAGGTCATGACAACAAGCATCTAAACCTACATTCTCTAGTGGCGTTTGGTCCAAAGGTTCTATATCAATCGGGGTTCCTATAGTCTCTTCTACTTCTCCGGGTAAGTTATAGGCGATGTATGTTCCTCAGTGATGGTAGGGCACATGGGCTTGGAGTTTCCACCTCATTCTCCATTATATCTAGATATCCTAAATGTTCATTAGTATGATCTAACCCAAATACACTCCTAAGCATCTCAAATCCTTCTTTGGCCATTTCAAATTCTTGGTCCGATTCATAAGAATTGTTCTCAAAACTTGACTACTATGTACGCGTCGTTCGGGGTCAAAGGAACTTCCTTTTCTTGAGCAAGTTTTATAACACCTAGGCGGGGTCATTCCTTTTCTTTGAGCAAGTTTTATAACACCCTAGAACCTAATCGTTGTAGTGTAGTATTAGGGTAAGCCACGGGTGTTGATATCGTTCTCTAGGGAATAGGAATGCTAGTGAGAAGTTACTACGCTAAGGTTGGGGTTGAGGAAGATTATTTTTATCTTTTTATGTTTTTAGGAAATGGAAAGTACGAATCTCGGGGTTTGGATTTGGGGTTTGGTATTGCTACCGTTTACTCTACTTATCTAATTATCTAATCTAAGGTGTATGTAGTCTATGTCTAATTATTGTGTGCTCGTATGATAGTTTAAAGATGTGTTTACTTAGGTTTTACTACTCCTTAATTATCTCCTATTGGTGGTTGAATTGTCACGTCCTTATTCTTAATTGCGTTGTGTGTCTAAAGTTGTAGGGTATCGTTTATCCCTAACTCTTTGAAGTTACCAAAGGGTCTCGTCTACAAAATACCACTAGGGATCATAAACTCTAACTCTAAGGCCTCTTTGGATAGTTTAGCTTACAACCGCTCAAGGTGCTATAACCTAAGGTTCACAAAGATTAATCAAGCATTAAGTACACAACGAATGACCTATCGCATTACTAGATCATTAACAACTAAGATAAGAGACAACCAATCAATATTCAATAATTAAGTTTCATATTCCTAAGCAAACACACAAATAAATTAGCGGGACATGGAGAACATGCAAGCATACACACAAATAATCAAAGACATAATTGAATTAATGAAGTAAAACACTTATCTTGATGTAAGATAGGGTTTGGAACCCTAAAATCTTGTACAAGACAACCTTGGTTCGGTTTAGGTTTTACTCAAAAGACTACACACAAATCTTGAAAAATTCGGATTCTATATATAAGATTACATATGCGTGGCGTCACCTTATGTTGTGTGGCCGTCGGATCGCCGTCATTAGGGTTTCGTCTTGGCCACGTTAGTCTTGCGGCGGCGTCACCTTGTGCTTGTGGCCGTCCTCTTGACTTCGGCGCGTCTGGATTGAATCTAGGCCGTGCGAGTTGCGACGGTCTACTCTTTTATAACTTGCGTCGTCACTTGAAAATAAGAGTTTTGGCTTACGTCCGTCACAAAATCCTCCGGCGGCGTCGCGATTAAGCGATGGCGCCGTCGCCTTGTGTTTTCGGCGGTGGGAGTGTCTCGATTCTTGACTTTGGCCATTTTCTTCGTATATCCGCGCCTTTTCGTCCAAATAAGTGCCATTACAACAATTTGCCTTCAAGAGACCTAAAAGTGAAAAGGAGCGATATTAAGTAATAACGGATACAAAAGTGATCAAATAAGGGCTTAAACGACCCTCAAAAGGTACATTTAAAACCTTATCAAATATCCCTACACTTGGTATTTGCTTGTCCTCAAGCAAATGTGCTTTTAGCCAATTAATTTATAAGTTAGGGGTCATGAAGCATTGGTTTAAAACAGTCCACAACACATATAAGCCCCTAAAAGTCATAACAAGCACGGAAATTACATACTAGCACCTCACATGGGGTGTTTGGATACTCACATCTCTCTCGGGTGTATATGAAATATAACAAGTTGGAAATGGAAGATTAAACACTCATTAACCGGTCCTAGTACATAGATTACCATAGGCTTGAGAATAGATCAAACCTCCATCGCTTTGGCGTAAGCACCTAGGAAAGACTATCAAAGAGGTCTTTAAAGGGTTGTAATGTTAGGCTTACGGTAGGGAAACAAAGGGTTTGGTGGGATAGGCTATTTAGTGGTGGCAAGTCAAAAATCTTTATGTTACAAGCATACGAAGAATGGCGTTGCTAAGCCAAGACTCGACACTCTAGACTCTAAATAATGAAACAAACAAACATAAATTTAAAGGATAGATGTAGGATGGTAGCCGTATGTTTTTTTTTTTTTTTTTTTTTTTTTTTTTTCACTCTTTTTTTTTTTTTTTTTTCTTTTTTTTTTTTTTTCATACACTTTTACTCTACCATCCTCTCTTGTAACATCAAAATGATAGGGATTTATAGGCACATCCCTACACTTGAGTTTTATTACTCTAACACTAATTTGACCCGAATTGAAAAGATCAAAACACTTGGGGTATGTTATTACGCAAATTAGGAATTTAACGTTCCTTTCAATCATTTATAAACTTTAACTTTTCCCATGAGTCCCAATCATCCCAAAGCGTGTACAAAGGATATGACTCGACTTAGCAACTCATGCAAGTAACTAGATAATTGAACTAAGGGTTTAGGGTGATAACAATAATGCACTAAAAGTGAGTGCATATAGGGTAGGCTAAAGCGATTTGGGTGTATATTTGGGGTGGGGTGTAAACAATGCTCTTCATTGATATTCGGAAAAACCGAAACATCACGAGAACCGCGAAAAGATAGGCTCGAGGGGTTAACTAGGGTATCGTGTACTAAAGATGAGTACAACGCAAAGGTGTGGGGAATTACTCAACCGATGTGGAAGAAGTAATTATATTACGGGTATCAAACAAGGGTTATCCTAATGCCTCTTATCATTTAGTTATTCCTAACTACACAAGTGTAGTCTTACTAGCGATCTCGGGATGCATCACAAAACAAGTTCTAGAATCTAATATACTACGGTTCACACTCTAAGCATTAAAGATGAATGCTTTAATTCCTACTAATCTAAGGGTGATCCTCGCATTTTGGGTGGAATTTAGGTGGTAAAGGGTTTTGTGCTAGTCATGCAACTTCCTATCCGTGAGGCGCTTTTGTTAAGACTAATGGCCCACTCCTATATATCATGAAAATTTCAAATTTGGTGCCAAAATTACCCTAACCGACATTTTCTCATGGTTTATTACACAAATACAATTGGACAAAGCAAATAATCAAGGATAAGCATAGTTTCTAAGTTCCGTTTATTTTCCTCCCTACACTTAAAGCGAACATTGTCCCCAATGTTCCCAAAAAGTATCAAAGTTATGATAATGGAAGGTAATTAAAAGCGAAAGAAACTAGTACTCCACGATTAGCTCGGTAGGATCCGTGTAAAGTAGTGGTTAAATCCTTTCCAAGAAAAATGTATGCGTGAAAAGTTCCTTCCAATCTTTTGTTTCTTCTTCTTGATAAATAAAACACGCACATTCGAAGAAAACAAACGAAACCTTCGTAAAATCGGCGGTAATAATATATATAAGACTCTACTAAACTAAGATATAATGCTTGTGGAATGGATGTTTACTGAATTTACGGAAAATTAAGACACGGAAAATTCCAAAAATTTATAAGTAGCTCGAAAAGCGAGAAAAAAGTAATCATTGTTTTACTCCTTCACGCGCGCGTCGGTTGCAATCTGACATCTGACAAAAAGCGGTGCGATTTTACGAAAAAATTCGGAAAATTTACATCTTTAGAATCTGAAAAATTTACGCAAAACATCCATTATGACTCGATACAAGCATTTGACTCGAACAAACACACAAATATATCTTTTAATGAATTGTTATTCTCATGTTTACGTTTCTTTTGAAAGCGTGTGTAATCCTCCTACACTTATCCTTTATGTAAAATACCTTTATATGCAATTAAGGCGAGGTTAAAAACAAAATAAAGCATTTTACAAATTTAAACATGAGAATAAACAATTAATAAAAGATATATGACACTAACAATCAAACAATTAAGCATGGGTTGCCTCCCGAAGCGCTTTTCTTTATTTAAGAGTCTTGTAGCTAGACTCGTAGTCGTGCTCCTACGTGCCGATATAAGTAAGCCTATCCTTAACAATGTCATAAGGATCAAACTTATCATTTAAGTTCCTAGTAATGCGTTCGGTTCGATATGCCTTTTCAAACTTTTCTCCATCGGGATCATAGATTGTTATCCTAATGTGCCACTCTCCATTACCATCACTAGGTGGTCTATTCCAATCCCACTTATGTTTAGGCTTTTCAATTTTCCACCTATTCATGACAAGGTTGACGGGCAAGCTTCCTAGGAACTCGGTCATTTTCCTAAATACTAAGGCGTCCTCGAATGGGTTCACTTCCATGTCCCTAGCCATCTCTTTTTCATGGAAGGTTGCTTTACTAGCAAAGGCTTCATCTAAGTAGAAAGGTCGTTGGGGACCTATGAGGTTCTTATCTATCCAAGGTCCATATCTAGAAGGCGTCTATCCAACCTAATCTCGTGTGGGATTTCCTCTTCTTTGTAGTACGTATGCCTTTTGACATCGTAAATTGACCTAGCACTCCCTCTCCTACCACTATCTTAGACATCTTACAATCGATGATGGCACTAGCGGTAGCTAAGAATCCTCTTCCTACAAGTAATGGGCATGTCGGGTCCTTATTCATGTCTAGCACATGAAAGTCGGCCAAAAGAGTCAACTCTCCTCGTGTACTACCATGTCTTTTATTATTCCTACGGATGTGCAACACTACCATCCGCTAGACCTAAGATGGTTTCCGTTGGTTCTATCTTACCTAAGTTAAGGCTTCTATGGAGGACAACGGAACAAGATTGATGCATGATCCTAAGTCGGCTAGAGCATCGAGAGGTTTGGAAGTTCCAAGCCTACGGAAGAGTAAATAGCCGGGATCGTCTAACTTCTTAGGTAAATTATTTCGCACAAAAGCGGACCCATGTTTTCCAAGTTTAAGTTCTAACTCATATTTTTCTTTTAAAGCATTATAATAAGGTGCATGAGCTAAGACTTCAAGAACCGGTTTTCTTGATGGAGTTCCTTGTACTCCTCCTCTAGATTAAGTTTGGGTTCTTGGTTGTGGGTTTCTCAAGAGTAGGTTCTACCAATGGTGCGGGGCCTTGGTATCTCATTTTAGATTGCTTGGAACCCTTGTTGATAGCATTTACCGAGTGAACCGTTGGGTGTGAGGGGCATGGATGTGCACTCTCCATGGTGAACAAGAACATGAAGTTGATGAAATCGAACTTACTTTTGGATTCTTGATAGTATCACTTGGGAGTGCTCAATTTCCCGTTCATTAAAGGCTTTTAAGAGGGCATCAAGCTTGTTTGTCATCTCGCCTTGTCTTCGCTTAAAATCGGCTTCAAGCTTAGTCAATCGAGTCTCTTGAGATGACATGAATCTAGATGCAATTGCCTCAAGATTAGTGGGGTTCCCGGTGTTTAGAGAATTGAACCTATTAGGTGGACTAGATGAGCTTTGGGGTGTGCTTGAGTTTTGGTTCCACTTAAGGTTAGGGTGATTTCTCCATGAGGGGTTGTAAGAGTTTCCTAAGTTGTTTTGTTCGGGCTTGAAAGTGTACCACTTTTCTCCCGCTCCATCGATGCGCATGGATCGTAGTCCATAAAAGCTTGTTCGGGAGTCTTGTGCAATCACGAGTGTCATGGGGACCACTACATAACTCACAAGGAAGAGTGATTTTATTCACTTGATGTGAAGACTTAGGATTTTCGTAGGAACTCATTAGGAATTTAACTTGATCTTCAAGTTCGATCATCCTACGGTCGGAAGATTGTGAGTCAATGGGAGGCAAGGAGATTGCCTTAACGGTTTTGGGCAACTCACGGGGTCATTCCAACTTTCGTTGTCATAGAGCAAGGTCCTCTATTATTCCCCATGATTCTTCCGCGGTGAGATCACTAAGTTTTCCACCGGCCGCTTGGTCAATGGATCGCTTGGTGGGAAGTTGACATGATCATAAAGATTTGGACTTGGAGCCAAAGATCAATGCCGTGATGAGGACTTTATGAAGTAAGTCCTTGAATCGAGTCCATGCTTCGTAGAGATTCACCTTGGCGTTGTTGGAACATCAAGATGTCATTCCTAAGCTTAGTGGTTCTCCCGGTGGGAAAAATTGAGCAAGGAAGCGAGAGGTGAGATCATCCCAACTTGAGATGGAGCCGGCGGGAAGTCGCTCAAGCCAATTACTAGCTTGGTCCCGTAGAGAGAATTGGAAGAGGCGCGGTAGCGTGGTCTCCCGAGTAGTAGCATCAAGGTCAATGGAATCGACAATTTTGAGAAATCCCTCGGATCTTGATTTGGATCTTGAACGAAGTCCATGGAATGCACATCCGTTTTGCACCAACCGGATGGTGTCGGATCGCAGGCCATAGTTTGGGCTTGGTCGGGAAGCTCAATGGTGTTCCTATAGCCTAGGTGGCTTGGTCTTGAGTATTCACCAAGAGTGGGGCTCTTGGCGGGTCAATTGGTGGTGGGTTGATGAATGGTGGGTGGTTATCACCTTCCATGATGAAAAGTGATGGGATTACGAACAAAGGTCACGAAGAAGGGGATAGACTATGAGAAAGCTAAAAATGAGAAAAATTTACTTGATAGGAATCAAGCAAAGAAAACCTAAGCGAGGTGGACTACTAACTAGCTATTCTATTCCCGGCGGCGGCGCCAAAACTTGATAACGCTACACGCGTCGTTCGGGGTCAAAGGAACTTCCTTTTCTTGAGCAAGTTTTATAACACCTAGGCGGTGAACCTAATCGTTGTAGTGTAGTATTAGGGTAAGCCACGGGTGTTGATATCGTTCTCTGGGGAATAGGAATGCTAGTGAGAAGTTACTACGCTAAGGTTGGGGTTGAGGAAGATTATTTTTATCTTTTTATGTTTTTAGGAAATGGAAAGGTACGAATCTCGGGGTTTGGATTTGGGGTTTGTATTGCTACCGTTTACTCTACTTATCTAATTATCTAATCTAAGGTGTATGTAGTCTATGTCTAATTATTGTGTGCTCGTATGATAGTTTAAAGATGTGTTTACTTAGGTTTTACTACTCCTTAATTATCTCCTATTGGTGGTTGAATTGTCATGTCCTTATTCTTAATTGCGTTGTGTGTCTAAAGTTGTAGGGTATCGTTTATCCCTAACTCTTTGAAGTTACCAAAGGGTCTCGTCTACAAAATACCACTAGGGATCATAAACTCTAACTCTAAGGCCTCTTTGGATAGTTTAGCTTACAACCGCTCAAGGTGCTATAACCTAAGGTTCACAAAGATTAATCAAGCATTAAGTACACAACGAATGACCTATCGCATTACTAGATCATTAACAACTAAGATAAGAGACAACCAATCAATATTCAATAATTAAGTTTCATATTCCTAAGCAAACACACAAATAAATTAGCGGGACATGGAGAACATGCAAGCATACACACAAATAATCAAAGACATAATTGAATTAATGAAGTAAAACACTTATCTTGATGTAAGATAGGGTTTGGAACCCTAAAATCTTGTACAAGACAGACCTTGGTTCGGTTTAGGTTTTACTCAAAAGACTACACACAAATCTTGAAAAATTCGGATTCTATATATAAGATTACATATGCGGCGTCACCTTATGTTGTGTGGCCGTCGGATCGCCGTCATTAGGGTTTCGTCTTGGCGTTAGTCTTGCGGCGGCGTCACCTTGTGCTTGTGATGCCGTCCTCTTGACCGGCGCCGTGCGGATTGAATCTAGGCCGTGCGAGTTGCGACGGTCTACTCTTTTATAACTTGCGTCGTCGCTTGAAAATAAGAGTTTTGGCTTACGTCCCATCACAAAATCCTCCGGCGGCGTCATGATTAAGCGATGGCGCCGTCACCTTGTTTTTCGGCGGTGGAGTGTCTCGATTCTTGACTTTGGCCATTTTCTTCGTATATCCGCGCCTTTTCGTCCAAATAAGTGCCATTACAACAATTTGCCTTCAAGAGACCTAAAAGTGAAAAGGAATGATATTAAGTAATAACGGATACAAAAGTGATCAAATAAGGGCTTAAACAACCCCTCACCCTACAAAAACCTACATTTAAAACCTTATCATGTGTTTACTTAGGTTTTATTACTCCTTAATTATCTCCTATTGATGGTTGAATTGTCACGTCCTTATTCTTAATCGCGTTGTGTGTCTAAGGTCGTAGTGTATGCGTTTATCCCTAACTCTTTGAAGCTACCAAAGGTTATTGCCTACAAAATCTCTAGGATTTATAAACTTAACGCTAAGGTACTCTTCGGAACGTTTAGCCTACAATGACTCTAGGTACTATAAGCTAAGGTTCACAAAGATTAATCAAGAATTAACTACACAACGGATGACCTATCGCAATACTAGATCATTAACAATTAAGATAAAACACAACCAATCAATATTCAATAATTAAGTTTCATATTTCCTAAGCAAACACACAAGTAAATTAGCCGGATATGGGAAACATGCAAGCATACACACAATTAATTGAAGACATACTTGAATTAATGAAGTAAAACACTTATCTTGATGTAAGATAGGGTATGGAACCCTAAAATATTGTACAAGACAGCCTTGGTTCGGTTTAGGTTTTTACTCCAAAAGACTACACATTGAAAACTAAAAAATTCGGATTATATATATAAGATTACAAATGCGACGGCGTCACCCTTTGATTTGTGGCCGGTGGTCGCCGTCATTAGGGTTTCATCTTGGCGCGTTAGTCTTGCGATGGCGTTACCTTATGCTTGTGGCGTCGTCCCTTGGTCTCGATGTCGTCGGATCAAATCTAGGCCGTGCGAGTTGCGGCGCCTACTCTTTTAAAACACAAGCCGTCACTTGTAAATGAGCAATTTGGCTTGGCCGTCATAAAAGTTGTCCGACCAGGCGTCACTAGTTATGTCGGCGCCGTCCCTTTAGTTCGAGCTTTGAGTGTCTCGATTCTTGACTTTGGACATTTTCTTCGTATATTCGCGCCTTTTCGTCCGAATAAGTGTCATTCCAGCATTTTGCCTTCAAGATACCTAAAAAGTGAAAAGGAACGATATTAAGTAATAACGGATACAAAAGTGAACAAATAAGGGCTTAAACGACCCCTCAAAAAGGTACATTTTAAAACCTTATCACATACATACTATTCTTCTCTTACTCTTTCTACAACTCTCTTCTTTCCAATCCTTCATTAGCAGCATAAACAAAAGTATAGAAACATTTAAGTTTGTACTGATATGTACTTATGGCATAGAACAAAGACTGGCTTATCATGTTTAGAACTTGAACATTGACCTCTGCATCATCCCATCCTAAAGAAATTCTACACCCTTTATTACAATATTGCATGTTAGAAATCCATTCCCACCCTTGAAAGACTTTATCACAAGTATTTTGCAGCTTCTTACTTTTCAACCTGGTTTCCAAAATAGCACAAATATTCAATTTCTCACTAGTAATCAAATTCTTAACTTCCCTTTGTTTCTCAGAAGTATTCAAACCCATTAAGTTCCATACACCTATTTTAAATTCCATCGCACTCATCATTTAAAACGTGTCCATCCAATCCTCTTACTTCATTCTCTACCAAAGCCTTAGCTATTCCATTTGTTTCACTTATCACATCTTCAACAGCTGCATTTTCATTCCCTTCACCAATGTCCTTTCTATTGTCTTCTACACTCTTTTTATTGTAATACTTAAGCAGATCCCTTGACCAATTTGCTGATTCAGAAAGGATAGGCTGCAATTTTTTTATTCAAATCTGATCCACAATCATCCTATCTTTCAAAATTCTTAGCTCTTGATTCTCATCATCTGGTAAAGAGTTTAATATAGAATACTTATTTGCATATTTCCTCAATTCTTCTACTTCCTTGTCTTTCAAATTGCATACCTTCCTACTAACAGATGGCCTGGCATTCCCAATGTTCTTGTCTTCCACATCATTATGCTTCTTCCTATACTCTTGTTGTTTATAGGCAGTCTGGTTGAATTTTCTACTTCCCTCAACTTGTTTTTGGACATTTTGGTTGTTTTGTTCATTTCTTCTAACTAGTTTTCTTTGTACTTGTTCTTCTTCATATCCCTTCTTACTATTATTAAGCTGTTGTTTCCCATTCTTTTCCAACTCAACCTTCTCCCCTATTTTCTCCATTCCAACAATATTATTCTTATTCAATTTATAGTGAGCAAAATCATGACCAATACTTTACACTCAGTACACCTGGAAGGCTTACAGTCATACATCTCACTTATTTTCTTAGTTCCTTTAACTTTGTTCTCCATATCTCTGTATTAAACTTCAATCTCATGCTTAATTTCCTTTTCAGCTTCAATTTCTACTAGGACCCTATCATAGTCCAGGTTTCCTACACCACTATAACACATAGATGCTGTCATAGAGTCCATTAACATAGGTTTCCTTAAACTACTAGCTAGAGTACTCACCCCTTTCATACTCCAAGCCTCAAGTGGTATATTTGGCATCTTAACCCAAACAGTCAACTTCCTAGGCTCAATTTTTTGCATTCCTATCTCTGGACTCCATTTTTGAACAAAAAGAGGCTTATTTTGTACCATCCATGGACCTTTTTCAATCATTGCATTCAAACCTTCTTCACTCCTAAATTTAAACATGTACTGGCCATTTTTACTAGCACTTATGTCAGCTATACCAAACTTACTCCACATTCTTCTAATATTGTACCTTAGTTCACTAACATTCATATTATAACCAATAAACTGTCCACAAGCAGTTAGTAGCTATCTTTCACTTCCATTATTCACAAGCAATTCATCAAACACCACAACTTCAGTACTAGAATCAGTAATTTCGGTTGGTATGCTTATAAGTTCCTTTGGAAACTCATCTTTTTTCACAATACTAGCATAAGAAGTACTAGCACTAACATTCTCAGTGGTAACCTAATTAGTATTGCTACCAATAACACTAGTATCTTCATTATTAACAGATTTATCAATAGCAACAGTATTCTCAACATGACTAGTAATATCAACATTATCCACAACATTTTTGACAGAATTACTTACAGTCGATGCACCTTCACCATTAATACTCTTCTCAATAACGCTAATTGCACTTCCTTCCTTTTTGTTAATAGTCTCCTCACCAAATTCAGATCCTCCCAAATTCTGAACACTATTACCATCCTCTGTTATGTCAATATCAGCTTCCTTTCATTTCTGACTTAAATTGCCCACCACGTGATCATTAAATCTCGTTGGAACCTTAATTTATCTTTTTTGAGGTTTTTATTTTATTCGACATACTAAAAACTTACAACTACGATCAATCTAAACTATAGTAAATTGCAAATTCAAAATTTTTGAAATTTGGCGCCAAATCGTCAACGAATCAATTACTTGGTTAAGATTGGGGAAACTCAGGATGGTGTAAAATGAAAAGCTGCATCTAATGATCGGTTTAGAATTGAGAATTATGCACTAAATGAGGCTAGATCTAAGAAAAAACGAAGAAAAGTTAACGGAGAAAATGGCGGTAGAGTTTGTTAGAAGAGAGAGAAAAGGGAGAGTTTTTGTAAGGCTACTAGATGCCAATATCCATTGCTTGCGTTTATTACTAATCCAAAATTAAGAAAGAGACTGAATATCATCGAATATGCCATCCTTGCGAGGCTTACTCGTTCCAAAAGGAGCTTATTACGAATGCTCCATATAGTCCAAAAGGCGACCATGATAACGGCATCAAAAACCGTTTTGGACTCGGCATCAAGAGCAACATCATCAGCCCAAGTAACTAGCGATTTGATGACGGCATTAATTTTTTTGTTCCTTAGTTTGACAACTTGTGTTCGTGTGGGAATTTGAAATCTGTGTGGGGATTTGTTGGGAGATGGAGTAGATGAGATCTTGATGCTAATTGTAAGGAAGGTTCATAATTTTTATACCATTGGATCGTGTGCGATCTATGGAGGCTTGCAAGCTATTAAGTCTCAATAACTAAAGCTCTGCATGTATAATGGCTAAAATATCGAGCAAAACACTAAAACAATCTCATAATATTAATTTTAACTAAATTTACTGTAATGCCATATGTCTATGAAATAATCTCGTTTGTGAATTTAGTTCTCACTTCGAACAATATGACATGATGCACTTTTTGACTATATAAGGTTTGACCATGTAAGGTTGGATGTTCTTCTAGATCATAAAGACTTTAACATTCGCTGTTATTTTAACGCAACATCTCTGCTTCTATCACACTTACTGATCACTCACATCCCTCATGACGCTCACCCAACAATTACTTGAAGCCATTAGTAATTCAAATATATAAAAACATACACAAACACGCACTCTCTCTTTCATTTTGATGCAGTTACCACCGTGATCAAATCAAGCAAAAAACAAACCATAGTCGCCATGAATATAAATACAAGAGTTTGTGTCACGATAAATATATTACTAATTATCTTAAGTAAAGAAAATATAAATAAGAATTATCTTTAATATCGCCTTATAATTCTTTTATTTCTGGTTGATGAGATATGCCCAGTTTGTCGCAAGGCGTGTTTGAATTTCTTTGGGGAACACGCAGTTTATTGCAAAGAGTTCTCGGGCTTCAAGTACACACATGATATGGTTAGGGATGTCCTTTCTGACGTTTGTAGGCGTGCTGAGATCTCCTCCAAGAAAGAAGTACCTATGAACTTTTTGATTGACCTGTTGGATGGAAGTTCGACACTCAGATCGGTAGACGTTTTGGTGTTTGGATGAGTTGGAGGAAGCGTGTCGTGTGTGGATCTAACGGGGTTTCTCCTCGTGGATTTGAGTGGCAGGGGTTATCGATAGGACAAAATCTTTCTGAAAGCCGCTTGAACAAAGTGAAAAAACAGAAAGCGTCGTTGAAAATCAACATATTTTTATTCATTTCGCATTTGATACTTTTGGTTTCTTTGCGGGTGTGGAACTACCGATAGAGTCCAAATGAGTTATCATGTGATGTTATGACACCGAATCTACAAACGTATTTTTTTTTAAAGCGGCTTTGCAATTAAAAAGCAATGGCGGTCTTGACATTCTTCGTTTGTTTGTGTCTTTATGTAAATCGAAAGATTGTTATTGATAAAAAAATAAAATAAAATAAGAACTTTTAAACGTTATACAGTGATGTATGTGAAATTGGCTAAGGCACCTTTTGGTAATCGAATTGTCAGCGCCCCCATACAATCTGGCTAATCGTTTAACTGTTAATCCAATACTCTAAAATTAATTTAATACTAGAAAGCCGTTGGATCTTTATATTATACTCAGCATCATTAGTATTTTAGGGTTTTAAATATAACGCGTTGCTAAAATGTGGCTTTTAGTATACAAAACATAAGTAAACACATTAACACCGTTTTGGTCGGTGGCATGTCATAAATAACTCTGTTAATTCAACTTCCATGGTCATTGTTTTTTATAACGGTGGCACATTAAAAGAAAAGCGAAGTCGTGATCGTATTACGTGGAGATTTTAACCAATTAGTCTAACTATAAAACATCGACTTCAGACTTAAACCAAGAAAAATAGTACAAACGAATATTATCAAAGTTGTCGGCTTTTCATAAAGTGAGAGTTTAAAGTGACGTTATTACGAAGCCGCCAAATCGCATAAAGAAGTTGCGATGATGGCGTACATCGGTGAATCTTACTCTTTAGAGGCGTGTCAGCTCAACCGTCTGTCCAATGAGTGTGAGATACGAATAAAGGCATGAAAGGATCACACCAAGAATGAACGAGCCTTTAAATATCTTTGGCAAATGTCACACTCGAAAAAAATATGGGAGCTAGACTCCACTTCTATGGTCACTGTATTTATGGATACAGACTAAAGTCGTACGGAGTATACCTTAAGTCGTCCTATAACTTCCATATTTTGACATTCTTATCTACATTGTATTCTAGACCATATATACTTCCAACTTAGCTTCAATAGTAAAAATCTTTCTTAACATCACTACAATAAATCTACCAACTAAAACATATAAGTAATTCATTAGCATAAGAAACAGTTTAGACTGGTAAATGTCTATTTCATCATTTACGACCCGTTTGATGCGTTGTAATCTGACGTAATATATTGTAATTGTAGTCTGGTTACATTAAGAAGATTGTTTGGATTATAGAATGCAAAGAATTGTAATTTAGATTATATTACTTTGGTTGTTCGGTTTGTGATATAATTGTAATTAATTCACTCAATTGCAATGTTTTGAAAACCGTTTTTTATTGACTCAGTTGAGCTACTGAGTCACGGTTCAACCGGTTTAAACGGCGGTTCAACAAGGTTTTTTCTCGCAAAACCGGCTTCCGACCACCTGACCGGTTCATGGTTTATCAGTTCAACTGGTCGGGTTACCTCAGGTTATAAAACATTGCTTAATTGCATCAAAAGAGGGAATTCATATTAAATAATCAGTTGGAAGAATAGTTTTGAATTACGTTAGAATTTATAACTTAAAATATTTATTTATTATTATTAATAGTATTATTATTGTTATTGTTATTATTATATGATTAAATTGCATAAATTATCTTTAAAGTTTGGTCAAATTGCATGTTTCGTCCCAAACGTTACGAAAATGTAAGCATGGTCGCGTGGAAAGCGGCTGGTGCAGTATCGTCCCTGCAGGACGATATCCTGAGGAAGATCTCTGCCGAGGTTTCGCACGTGGACGATCTTGCCAAAGGTTTCTCGCGTGGACGATCCATGCACTTTCGTAATGTTTAAGGCGAAACGTGTAATTTAGCCAAACTTTAAGAATGATTTATAAATTTACTTTTATTATAATTTTTAGCATTTATTAATTGGAAAGATTATAAATTAGTTATATATTGTTATTTTATACTTATTTTTACACTTATTATGGTAAATTTAGAATAAATATACCTAGTTAATCTGTTTAATTATTATTTACTTACATACATTATTTTTAAATTTTGATAATATAAATTTATTAATAAAAGTACTTTATTACTTAATATTTTTAATTATTATTAAATTTAGATATTTATTAACTCTTTTTCATTATTGATTTTATTTATTAATTAATTTAAAGATTTATTATTATCATTTTTTTTATAATTAACTAATTGTTATTAAATTATCTATCTATTATTGTTGTTTTATTATTATTATTATCATTATGAATTACAAATATTGCACATTAGCACATTAAAAATAATTCAGATTATAATTACGATTTATTTGACGGATTATAATTCATTGGCATTTTAATTCATTCAAATTATAATTACAATTCATTTAACACATTACAATCTTTTAAAATTGCGTGCCAAACTGTCGACCAAACAATTATGTGTATGTAAAATCTTTATATGCATCATTTGACACATATAATTATAAGTTCAATGTTTACTAAAATCATCTCTCAAAATATGATCATAAACATAGTTGTTAACACGACTAAAATGTTATAAAACATTATTAAACCAAACAGCTACATGATATACGTCTTCATAGTTTTTAGAATTTATTTATTTATTTATTTATTTATTCTTAGTGATTCTATTAAAAGCATATGTACCATCCAACTATATTAAAAGAAAAAAGTGAAGTAGTACACATTCTTCCCTCTAATGATTTAAGTTTTATTCTAATAAAATAATCATTATAATTACAAATTTATAGTAATAGTGATGTATTTGTTTTTTCTTTATCATTAAACTTATACATGCAAGACAAGTGTGTGAAGAAAAAAAAAAGTTGATTAAAAGAAAGGCAAGGAGACATGTCATGTGAGTATGGGATGATGAGTCATGTTTAGTATGAGGTTAACATAAAGAGCACACAAAGCTTGAAAATGAAAGGAACCCTTAGTGCTACTATCATAGAATTAATATTATTATTATTTAGTTTTTTGATAAAATATTAAAATGGGATTCTTTAGATCTAAGTTGTTTTGTCTAAATTGTTTTGCAAATCGTCAAAATAACCATTAGATTACCCCAGTTTACATTCAAAGCCTTTGGACAAAAGGATGCTATATGACACATAGTTTGGTAACTCAAACATTCTGTTGGTAGATCATTAGATATCTATTACACATTTACATGTAAGAAGCTTTGCACATGCCATGTCCTAAAAGGGCATTCTTTTCGTTTTCAGACTAGAAAGATTATAGTTCTTAGTTTTAACTTTTAACTTTTAAATCATGCGGATAAGAATATTCTTGATCTAGACAGGGAGATTTTCGGACTTTGGTTGGTTACGTGGAATCAAGAGATGTTTCAATAAGGATTATCACGTCACAAACAAAACTGGTTAAATTAGACAGGGAGTGAAATCCAATAGCATTTATACCAATCTAGCAACGCCATTGGCAAGTTGTTTGGGTGGTCCTCTCTTATCCCCACCGTTCCAGATGTATAACACATTGTAGGCAGATATTTTGATGTAAATCTTGGAACATTATACTATCTATCAAGTTCATGTAGTGAATTATAATCGGTGGCGGATTCAGGATTAAAGATCATCATGTGCATTTCATAAAACTAAAAAAAAAAATTGTGACACAAATTTTTTAACATCAAATTTTTTAACATTACGTGCGATGAATTCATGAGGTTCTCGTGCACCATGGGAACCCTCTCGGTCCGCCCCTGATTATAGTGTTCACAACATTTTTTTAATTCTTTCGTAAAACACTCGTGAAACTGGTTTTAGTCAGTGAAACAAGTTGCAAAATCGACTAACAGACAAAAACTTAGTTGCGGAAGTTATTAATCAAAGGGTCCTACTATGCAGGCACCCCATGGTAGGGGGTGTTGCACTATCCAATCATTGGGTTGGGGTGCCTGGATGTGATGGGGTGCTGTGGCAGTGGAGGTGATGGGGAGGGTATGTTTTTTTTCGATTTTCGTGCCAAAATTTTGTTATAAGTATATTTACTAGTAGTTTTTAAAAGTTTTTTTACAAGTTTTTTCAGTTTTTGTTTTACAAGTTTTTACGAGTTTTTTTTTTATAACTTTCAGTTTTTACAAGTTTTTTATAACTTTTAAAAAAAACATAGTCGGAAATTTTTGAGGCTCAGATTCAAATGTTGCAAAGTGAGTTTTTATCTCACTTTACCGTCCATTCGGTTTCGGTTATCATCATCGCCTCGGAAAATTTTAAGGCTCAAAAATCATCATCGCCTCGGAAAATTTTAAGGATCAAATTCGAATGTTGAAAAGTGAGATAAAAATCTCACTTTACCGTCCATTCGGTTTCGGTTATCATCATCGCCTCGAAAAATTTTAAGTCACAACTGCACAAAGTCACAAGTTCACGGGAACTGCATGAGTCTTACAAGTCAAAACGCACAAGTCTCACAAGTCTCAAACTGCATGTCTCACAAGTCTCAAACTGCACAAAGTCTCATGAGTCTAACTGCACAAGTCACACAAGTCTAACTACACAAGTCACAAGTATTCATGACACAAGCCTCACAAGTTCAACAAATTTCACAAGTTACACGTTTTCAACATGAATGTGGTAAGTAGGATTCCAAAACTGCAAAAGTTCACAAGAAAGTAACTAAGATTCTCAAAAGGGATCTGCTATGCAGGCACTTAAGGCTTATAATGCCACAAGAAAGCAACAACACCACAACACCAACAACACCAACAAGAAAGCTACAACACAAACTAAAAACTAAAGGGAGAGTCTACACAAGCACCCCATAATCCACTTTCCAAGCAAGCATAAAGCAACAACAAGAAAGCAACAACCAACAACACCAACAGCACCAACAAGAAAGCTGACAACACAAGTGGTCCACCACAACAAGCAACAACAGCACAAATATCAGCACCAACAAGCAACAACACCACAAACAACCATGTCTAGTTCACCATTTGACACACAAGAGGTAAAGCTCAGATTATTAGCTCTTTATGAGATATAAACTGTAGAAAACTAGAAGGGGGGTTGAATAGTTTACCACTTAAAAACTTTGTTTTGAAACTTATTGAAAGATCAATTGATATTGATCTTAGATATGTTGATGAAATATGTAAGCAATATATAAAGAGTAAATAAGGAAAGAAATGATCAAACCACAACAAGTTGTTTATAGTGGTTCGGTCTACAAGGACTCTTTCTCCTTGCCTACTCCACTCCCGAGTCTCACACTCGAGAGTTTAACTTCACTAGTCAACAAGCTCCTTTCACCGGTGGAGAAACCTTTACACTTCGCTTACACTATTTCCGACACTAAGCTAAATGTCGAGTTCTTTCCAAGGTAAAACCACTCCCACACACAATGTATTTTGAGGACTAAAATACTAACCACTCACACTCACAAGATTATGATAGTTTAGTACAACAATGAAGTATGAATCAACACAAGATCATACAACACTAAACAAACAAGACTTCCAACTTCTAGTTGAAGCTTGAATGTGACTTGATCTTCTTTGCTACAAAGAGATCACTAATATAATATGAAACGAGTTAGAAAGATTAGAGAGAGATATGTATGAGATTATGATGGAAAGGGATGAAAAACTACTTGGTTTGGCTTTGCTATTTATAGCCAAAACCAACAATAGCACTGACCAGGCGGACCCTTGAAAGGGTTCCGTCAGTTATACATTTTGGTGCTTGGCAGGTCCGACGACAAGATATCAAGATCTTGCCAAAGTCAACCATATCTATGCAAGATTGTGTAAGATATGAAGAGTACAAATCTACACAAAATATCTATTAAACTTGACAAGCTTTAAGCTTTATAAAAATTAAATTTACTTTTGTCGTTAACAAAACTTAGGTAAAGATAAAAAAATATAGATAACGTTTAATGACGATATTTGTATTAACAATCTCTCCCTTTTTGTTGAGGACAAAATATAAATTTTATTTTTATAAAAGATACAAAGATGTGCAAGAGTTATAAAATATTAGTTTTAGAACTTGAAAGGAAATGATAATGCAAGTGTATCATGTTTGACTTTTTCGAAAGTCAAAGTCTTCACTAGTTGAGGCATGATGTTGACTTTTGAAAGTCAAAGTATGCGATTGACTTTTCGAGAAAGTCAAGTATTACCAATGAAGTATCATGTTGACTTTTTCGAAAGTCAATGTATGCGATTTGACTTTTTCGGAAAAGTCAAATATAACCAAGTTCTATATATTTCCCCCCTTTTTGTCTCAACAAAAAGAAGATGCGATGCGAAATGTATAATGAGCCCGAGCTATTATCTCCCCCTTGATCAAAGCTCCCCCTAAATTGGGTGCCAATGGGAAGATACATGGATTGTGAAAAAGCTACAAAAAGATTTCTTAGTAATAATCATCATTTACAAGCATTTCCAAACACTATGTAATAAGCACCAATAACATAGAAAAACACCATTCATTAGTTAAAATTTTTCATGATTTAAAAACCATGAAAAGAAAACACAATGAAGTGTTTTAGTACAATAAAAAAATCCTAGAAAAATAAAATAAAAATAAAAATAAAAAAGATGCTTAGAAAAGCTAAGCCAGGACCATTCTAATGAGATGGTGGATGAGAAAGAGCGTTGAGTCGCTCAAGGATGTGATTGAGGATGAACCTCATTTCTTCTTGGAATTCATGGACCATCACCCGGGTCCGATCAATGGTTTAGGTACAGATCAAAAATATAAATAACGTTTAATGAAGATATTTGTATTAACATAAACAACCATGTCTAGTTCACCATTTGACACACAAGAGGTAAGGCTCAGATTATTAGCACTTTATGAGATATAAACAACCATGTCTAGTTCACCATTTGACCCCACGATTACTGGATGATTATGCCAGACACGGGAGTGCCTATTGCTCTGACTCTTAACCGTCAATTGTATGCATATCTAATTCGGCATCTACTACGTGTCTTCCATTGAGAGAGGTCGAGATCTGACACAAATATTGTCACCGTTGTGATTCTTCGTGTGGGGAAGGCGAAATTTCGCCGCTCATGCGGTTCGGATGAAAACTCGCCACTCCGTATACTCACCCACAATGGAGATGGTTCGAAATGACTTGGCGCGGGATGGGCACATCTGTTTCTTTGAGCGACGAGCATGTTTAGAAGGACGTGAAAGCGATTCTTGATTTATATTGTAAATGACAAAACATGTATAGCGATTCGATTTATATTGTAAATGACAAAACACGTATAGACGATTCGATTTATATTGTAAGCGACAAAACATGTATAGACGATTCTTCGATTTATATTATAAACGACAAAACATGTATAGGCGATTCTTGATTTATAGTAAACGACTCGTCATCTTTTATTCTGATTTACGCTCTGCTCCTGTTCTTCCTCATCTTTTATTACGAGAATCGGATGACATTCGGTGGAGGGACATTCATTGTGTCAACAACACACCCGCTCGTGTTGAGAGTCCATATTATGTGCCTTCTTCTCCATCTTATGTGCCTCCTTTCCGGTATATCTCCAGTGCAGATGAGGAGAATTTTATACACCGTCCTCGGTTCTTCCTCATCTTCCGTTCTGACCATCTCGCGTTGGCGAGTACGAGCGAGATTGCACGATTGAGGAGCGCATTTGAGTTAGAGTTTCGTGTGGGACGGATGGCGGCATCATTGGGCGACTACGCCTCGGGCGTGATTAATCTTAGTTTCTAGTTATATTGTGTTTTTGTGAACCATGTATCAACTATTAATCTATAACAAGATTGGTTATTTATGTATTCGAAGCTTCTAATTTTGTGAAACATGATATTACTAATTTATGTTGTAAATAATTATACAAATTTTTTTGGCCAGATGCAACAAGAAAATCCTTTCTTGTGTTGTTGTCGACGAGGATTTATAATTGAAAGAACGTCCCAAAGCCCAAAAGTTGTGGTCGGTATTATGCATATCATTTATCAAAGGTAAAAACTAAACGTTTGCTTATTTACGTAAATATATAATAACTTGTTTGTTAAGAATACATTTCTTATAATTGTTTCATCATATAACAGTAGGGGACTAAAGACTATGGGTGTCGATCTTTATGTGGAAGGATGTATTTCAACAAAAGTATCTTTGGTCAAGCACTTCTTCAACGCAGTCTTTCAAACCGTGAAACTAAAGATAACACGATCAACGTCTTATTGGCTCAAAACAATTTGTTGAAGGCAAGAATAAAGGCGTTGGGCGTCAATGGAATTGGCGAAATCTAGTTGATCGCGCATGTCGGTCAGTGGAATATTCTATGAGCTTATAGATGGCATTAATAATCTTCGTGTGGAGTAGATTTCGTTGTAATATTAGTAACGTTTGTTGTTGTCTTGTTTAATGTTTTAATGTCTTAATGTCAATGTTTTATTGTTATTGTTTAATTAAATGAAACAAATACACAATTAAAAAACATAACGTAAAAACTACACAAATAAATATCTCTACATATGAAAACACTACATAAATAAATACACTATACGTATTAAAACACTACGTAATTTAAACAAATAAATACACTACACAAATTAACTCTACACAATTAAAAAATAATAATAATAATAATAAAAATAACAAATGATTGGGTGCATGGTTCATTTTATGGGTGCATGAGAAGTGAATTATGGGTGCTAGATAAATTATCCTAATCAAATTGCAATGTCAAGATTTTGACTCTGAATAATTAGGTACACCTTTAAGCCTTTCTGCTAAGATTTTCCCAACTTTATCTGCTAGGGTAGCACCTAAATCATGTGATAGTGTAAAGGCTATACCACCAAACTTCAACTTATTGCAAACTTAGTTGGAAAAGAGTGATTTCAAGTATCATAAATTCTACGTTAGACATCTCTGTTACATTTTCTTTACTTCATTGTATTTGACTAATTTGTTGCAGAAATATTTAATTTTATTCCTAAAACTTTTTAGCAAAAGCTACCTAAATATCAATCCTAACTCTAATTATCATTTTAAAAGCTGATTTTAGACGGATAAAATGATCCAGGTGCTATATAAGACAACATTTAAATGACACATATGTATAAGAAAATAGAATGACTATTTTTGTGCAATCACTATTATATAAGCAGGTAAGCGGATGAGGTTTTACACTTTGTACGTGCGCGTGCGCAACATAATTGAGTTGCGTGGCCATTTCTGACTCTTTCTAGGCCATTTGCAAATATGTATCTAGTTATGCCTGAATATTAAACCTTTCTTAAAAACATTTAATGATTTACCGAACCTATTTAAAAACATTTAATGATTTTTAATGATTTACCGCTAGGTTCATGATGGTTGACAAACCATATTGTATGTTCAATTGATAAAAGCATTATAAAATTGCAAAGCAGTAATAGTTTTGTCATTCTTCCATTTCACAAATACAATACAGTGGTTTTTAATTAGGGTTTTTAACGTGTCTTGAGAAGCATATATTAAGCAGAAAAGGATGGCGGGACCGCGAAAAGAATGTCCGGACCCACAAAAATCTGACTTTTCAAATAAAATATGTGGGTCGGACGTCCTTTTTGTGGTCTCACCGTCCTTTAAAATCATTTTAATAATATCAAACTAACAAACACAATAGATGACATTATATTTCAATCATTAAATGTGTTTATTTAGGCAAAAACAAACTACTGGTACTAGTAGTACACAAACATACTCACATGAATGACATGATATTAGTTACTGGTATAATTCCTAAAATTCAGTATCTTTAAGAAGTGACTTTTAGTTATACCAATATTTTTATTGTTTATTATTGTATAATTTGAATTTGATTTGTAGGTTCACTTCAATTTGCAAAATCTATATTTGTAAAGTTTTCAGAATTTTATAAATTAACCATCACGATAAGGGGATCAAGAGCCATATTAATAATCTAGTTATTGTTCCACAATAGGATGAAACATCATGCAAGGAGATATATATGGTCGTGGATCATGCCAAATTATAACTAATTAATAATGTTAAATGTACATATTTTCAAAACAAATTTGATATATGCCTTATGGTGTAAACGTTTTTTGTTTTGTTGGTTCAAATTGTATGATTAATCAGACTATCCCTATTCAGTTTAAACTATCTGTAGTTTAAAAAAAAAAAAAAAAAAAAAAAAAAAAAAAACATCTTTTTCATCCGATAACTAAAAGTATATCTACTTTTATACAATAAATGCTTCTTCCAAAAAACTTCTTATACAACAAAGAAAAGTTCGATATAGAGCCAAAATTCTGTAGATCCAATCAACCAATAATAGTCATTCGTTTTTTATTATGATAAACTTTCACCATTTTTAAAAATTAAATATCTCGCAAACCGTTAATCGTTCTGCGATAAAAATTATCTGTCGTGATGAGATTAAATTATCTTTCATGATATGCACTACTATATATTTTAACAACTTTTTTTTCAAAATTTGATCAACAAAATCATATATGATTTGTGAAAATCATATATGATTCGATTTTCTGAATCACATATGATTTTGAGAATCATATATGATTGTAAAATCATATATGATTCGTAAAAATCGAATCATACATGATTTTTAAAATCATATATGATTCGTAAAAATCATATATGATTTTTCGGACGAATTTTGAAAAAAATGTTTGTCGAAAATATGTAAAAGTGCATATCTATGAAAGATAATTTAATTCTCGTCACGATGGTGTGTTTTAATATTTTGAAGATTTACTGTTTGTAAGATATGTTGTTTTAAAAAAAGGTGAAAAATGATTTTGATTAATTTAAATAAAAATGAAGGGTTATGATTGGTTTATTTGTTCTATGACAATATGAGTTTTATATTGATCTCAACTCATACAACAAATAGTTGAATAAAATTGAACCCACATACTAAAATAAAAATTAGCTAATAATTCATGACTTTGTTTATACTTCCAAATGTGCTTTTAGACAGCACTATACTTAACTTGGAATCAACATACATTATGTCCAAAAACATGAGTTCAAGGCTTCAGGCCCACTTTTATGCCAAATGTTCAACATTTACACTTCATTACCGCTTATATTAGCAACCAGTGTATCAAATAAAACTATGGAGATATTGACATATGTTTAGGCGTATAATTAAAGACACCATTTAGGCGTCGCCAATCAATCTTTCTAAAACTATTTTCAATACTATTTTTTTAACATCAAAATATATTAAAAAAAAGAAAAACACTACAAAGATCACTCTCTCCATTATGGGTAATATCACAAGGAAAGTTATCAACCCAAATGAAATTTACATCACAATCATAAGCAACTTTTACAACATGATGAGCCATGAAGTTACATGCGAGAGAGCCCACACAACCGCAAATTCATTTGAGATTTCCAATATTGAATATCGGAAAACAAAGCCGCTAAAGACCGGTGGCACATCTTACGTAGAAGCAAGCGAAATTGCCGATGAGAATCGATTCAATAAAAGCTTGATGCCATCCGTTTGTAGCGAAAGGATACAAGTCGATCGAATGGCACTCAACTCGGCAGAAGAACCGATTCACTACGACACTTTTCACCCAAACATTGAAGCAAAGAGCCATTACAATTCGAGCAACAATCCCAATAGCGGCGGATGAGCCTTTAAAGAAGCATCGCGCTTAAACTTCGTGATTAGAAGTGGGATCCACTTACGTGAACTTTCATGCGAGCGCCATTGGTACTTTGCATAGAAGTGGTATTAGAAGAAGCAAGCGATTGAAAACATCATCATTAATATGAGCTTCCAAAATGACACTCGGAGGAGAAATATTGACTTGATCAAATATGTAGCGATTTCGCTTTCCAAATAGACCATGCAAGTGTTGCAAAGAAAGACAAGAACTTTGTAGAAGCATCTTTAGACCGGAAAGGCGTAACCATTTTCAATACTAAGGTTGGGCGCAATCGAGTCGACATCGGTTGGCCACCAAAAAAACCATCCGCAACCGATGTTCACATCGGGCAAGAGCGAATGGGGATGTCGGTTGTGACATCGGTCGAAGAGCATATATTTGGCATATCGAGTGTTCACTCGCTCGATGTTTGTTGCTTCCAAATCCAATTCTTCTCTTCATTCATTGGTTACTTTTACTTTTTATTAACATTTTAACAATAAATTAACATGATGTATTTATTTTGATTGGTAAAATCACCTTTTATTGACCAACGTTGCATGTAACTTATGTTCAACTAGATTGTATCTATATTTTTGGGTAAGAATAAAGGGTTTTGAAGATCTTGGTTACGGTTGAGGAAAAAATTTCGAGATGAAAAAGAAAAACTTGAGCTCGTGAGGATATCAAACAGTCCGAGCATAATCTTCTACAACACGTCGACCCAAAATTACCTACCAAATTTTCTTTTAATTGTAGTTCAATGTTTTTTTTTAATTTCGTAATGTAATTTTTTTTTTTTTTTTTTTTTTTTTTTTGAATGAAATTTAAATTTAATGTTAAAATGTTTGAATTAAAAAATAAAAATAAAACAACTGGGTTTTATTTGAGGCGTCCGGGTCGTGTCGGTCATTGGAGAGAAAGGACGTGGTATTTGGATAATGGGGTCACGACCAGGGCCGCCTAAAGCATCACCATATTGAGGACACTATGTGGCATGTGCCAAGTGCATCAAGTTGAAGGATCCATGTCCTTTTACAAATCTTGGCTAATATTAAATCACTTTTATTTAAATAACTCAATATTTCATACATTATGCATCAAAATCATACACTGCTAAATTTAGCATAAGATAAATATTACACTCAACCTGCTCAAATATAACTACAATGTAACAAAATAAGTCAATTATACACTTGGATCATGCAAACACGTGGCATAAGTAAAAAAATTGTGAAGACAACATGTGAAGGGTAAACTCGTCAAATCTAACACCTCAACCATTTTTTTAATCATAAGAAGATTCAGTTTAATGCTTGGTGAATCTTTCAAGAACTTCAAAGTAGTCAGGGAAGGTCTTACGGGTGCAACCTGGATCCTTGATGGTGACAGGAACGTCTGCACATGCAGCAAGCGAGAAAGCCATAGCCATTCTGTGATCATCATATGTGTCAATTTCCGTCACATTTAATTTTTCTGGTGGAGTGATTATACAATAATCTGGCCCTTCTTCGACTGTTGCTCCCAACTGAAAAGTTCCAAGGACAAAGAGGTATTTTAGCACTACGAATAAAAGGGTAGATGATGTATATAGAGGAATGTTGTTATAACGGCTTGTACCTTTCTTAGTTCTGTACAAATGGCAATCATTCTTTCGGTTTCTTTTACTCTCCAGCTAGCCACTGCCAAATATCGGAAAAATGAAGATGCAACTATAATTCATATGTACGAAGTAGGGAGGAATAAAATAAACTCAATAAACCAATAGCCAAAGTTTGTGTCTATTCTTATACCATATCGATGTTAACTAGAGAATAAAATCGTATAATGACCAAAAGATGTGAAGTTCTGTACTCCCTCTTCTGAAATGAAAAGAGGATTTTGGGTTTTGATGTTACTTCAAACTTCTAGCATTTGCAAAGCTTCTTTGAAGATTTAATTAAATACTTTTAAATGCAAACGCAGCAAACCAATCTAAAATTATAAATTTCTTCAAATGTGAATTGGGTTGACAGAAACACCTTTTATTAACATTTTTAGTTTGATAAAATATTTAACGAGTTCTATGTTAAAAATACACTTGGGAGACTTCCGACACGTTCTAATTGAGCTAATTTGAATTTTTACTCGGTAGAGACAAATCATAACATTAACCGACCCTTCAATAAGTGAATGGGACAAAATTGGCACTTCTACTCAAAGACCAAAACAAAAGGTATTGCCCTCTATCTACAAGAAGCAGCTAAACATACCGTCTCTAATGGCTGTCGGACCATCGGCATACAGGGCAACAACAGCAAGAGTCATGGCAACATCCGGCATTTTGTTCATGTTTACATCTACTGGAAGCAAATGCCCCTTCCTGAAGAATTCCTTGGCGGGCCCTTCACTGTGACTGAGTTCTCCGTCCAGGTTACTTCAGCACCCATTTGTCCTAGAACCTCAGCAAATTTTACATCTCCCTTATTCAAGAAAACAAGCAATACACGAAAATGTTAGATCACTTGACACATGCAGTTTCATGTAGATACATGTATGGTTATGTGATTCTTGCAACCCCAAGTCACAATAATCATTTTTTTCGAGTTTGGATAAAATGGTTCTCATTATGCTTATAGACCATATAATCAGTTATTGAACATCAGTTTTATATTGAATGCAGCCTGCGACACAGCCGATTATTTAGGAGAAACTAATATCTTGAAACTTTTCGACCTTTCACATTTTTAATAATACTAGTATTAGAAAAGAATGATTGCTGACTATATATGTTTTCACTTTATACATAAGAAAGATCTTATAACATGTTAAATTTTTTATCAATTAGCCAATATTTCGACCGCATACGAAATCACTGGTGCTCGATCTAGTGGTATTTTTATGGGGATTCTATCTGGGTGGGGAGGCTTTCAATATTATAACGAAAGAGACTATTGAAGAAGGTCCCACTCTGCTTGAGTCAAATATTTCAATTTCAACAACAGATAAATATGTCATTTTTGGTCATTTACCCATAACTTATTTTTAAATAACTATAAATTGTCAAAAAGTTGATAATGAAATTGCGAACCAAGCAACAATTTACTTAATTATTACAACTTCAGGCGTCCAAAACATATCCAAACACTATCTTATGCGAGACGTTATTATTATAACCGCTTATCTGAAATCATTATTTTATATGACATAACTTGTTAGCATGACATACAGTCAAACTTACACAGTACATTTCAGGCTCAAGTTGAAAATGCATGGCAAAGTACAAAAGGAAAAGGTATTAGGTGCATTGAACTCAAGAATAAATACTTGACCATCTTTTTGGTTTACGTATCAGTAATTGGATTTGGATCAAAGTAGACTTCGTTTTTATAATTTTTTACCACAAAAGTCAAAGCTCGTGTCTCTTTTTTAAAACATCGGTAATACCTGTAAACTGCTTGTCCCACAACCTTCCACCGTAATGGTTCCGCCGGTGATGGCGGCACCAGCTAAGAAGTAACTTGCACTTGAAGCATCACCTTCCACGTAGGCATTTCCAGGCGACCTAAAAAAGATTTTGTTAACTTAAACATTCAATTGACTAGTCTTCACAAAAAGTTTAAAAACGGGTAAACGTTTACAAAAAGTTCAACTTCCGCGTAAAAAGTAGACTTACTTGTACTTTTGACCACCTCGGACATAAAACCTGTCCCAAGTATCACTGTGTTCCACTGAAACACCGAAACGTTCCATCAACTTCAGTGTCATCTCTACATATGGTATGGAGATCAGTTTATCTATAATTTCTATCTCAACGTCTCCCAATGCAAGAGGAGCTGCCATGAGCAAAGCAGTCAAATATTGACTACTAATAGATCCCGACAATTTGACCTGCAATAAGGCACAAAAAAAGCTTACAGAAAGATTGATAAATCAATATTCTCACTAACAATCAATAATCATAGGCACACACGATGATGAGTGCAGGAAACATATGTTTCACAATTTGCTACACTCACTGTTTATGGTTGGTAGTGGTAGCAAAATGGGCGGGTGGGTAAGGGGGCATTATGAATTCTGGTAAAAGAGGTCCATTTAATTTCCACATTATACTGAAATTATAGTATCCAATTATAAGTAGTAGATTAATTACAATGGCAATGTAATGGGCCAAAAGTGTTAAATTATTTCAGCCTCTCCTAAATCGTTATATTCCAAATATTAAATAGTTCGTTCCTCGGTATAGTTATTGTGATCAAAGTGAATACTTAATATATTTGTTAAATTCAAAGAAAAATGACACAAAAGTTTTAGTCGGTCAACATCATCCAAAATAACTTAAATGATAAAGACAAAAACTCAACTTGACCCTATTATGTCCATATGGGCCAAAGTTGCCCATTCTGGTTGTGCTAATGGTGTTATTACATCTCCTAAGATCCTTATATTATGTCAAAGAAGCCCAACACCATCTATAATATATATTAAGAAAGAAAACTGATACAATGGAAAATCTTTCTTAAGTCTTAACTATTGTTAGCCACTATTTCTAAGAATTTGAATTCACAGTCTCGCGGAGTTGTTTTCAGGTGTACGGCCTACGAGGCTTTATGTTAGACAGACTGTGTTGCAGTGGATCCTGGTGCACTAGGGTTTCATTGTTGTGCAATGGGTTAGAAAGGGGAGTCATTACTCATTATTGAAATGCAGCCGAAAAAGACTTGCAAAAGTAAAACGTATTCAAAGTTGAAACAGAAAGGTAAATATTTGTCACCTTTCCACCAGGAAGGCCTCCACCTCCAACTACACGAACCGGTGGGCAGTTTGTACCCAGATAGCAATCCACATCCGCACCAAGCTGTTTAAGACCCGTGACCAAATCACCAATTGGCCTCTCTCTCATTCTTGGAACACCATCTAGTATGTAGCTGACAATAGAAATCAATAGATGTAAAGGTATTACTATCTATGTGAGCGAATTTGTGTACATTTTAAAAGCAACTCCAAGTTCGAACACACTAATTCACAAATTCATAAAATCCCAACGCACTTTTTTGTATGGGCCTATTACATCCGGGTCATTAAAAGATGGTTTCATTTACAGTTTGGGCCATTCAGTAGGTCTAAAACCCGCTACAAAAAATGATAATTTCACACACAATTCATATGAAAAAGTGTCACATTTATATATATGTTGATTTTGTAATACATTGCGTAAACTTACAGGTTACCAAACAGCCCAAACGGTAGACAAAAGCATCTTTTTTCACTAAGTTGTAAAAAAGAGCTACTTTATATCTACTTTCAAAGAATCGTTCAAGACAAACTACAGAATTCAGTAAGTATAACATATTTTAAACTAAGAGATTCTGATTTAGAAATACCTTGAGTTTCCACCTGCAGCAGTAACAGCAGCAGTCAATGGACGCATAGCTGTTCCTGCATTTCCAAGGAAAAGCTGGATTTCATCCTTTGCTTCTTTACCCACGGGAAACACACCACCACAACCTTCCACAACTGCTCTCTTAATTGCACCATGTTCTTCAACATTTAACCCTAAAGCTCTTAGAGCTCCCAGCATGTAATGAACATCATCACTGTTTAACAAATTGTCTACAACAGTAGTCCCCTGCCAAAATAATTTATTCAGACTCTTAATATGAAAAACGTCATGATAACAATAACGCACTTTTATGTAATCGACTATTCTTATCTTACTAATAGTTTTAAGTAATAATCTAAATCTTAACGGGTTATTCTGAGATGTGATTGCATCTTTTTATAAAAAAGTAAAAAATATTGACCCGTAATTTCATATGTTCCGAGTTTTCTTCCTTCACAACTGGGACGCCCAAAAAAAAGTTCAAATGCAAGATACAGAATATGGAAATACATGTTAAAATTAAGTTAAAACTTAAGCATTACAACAAAGTCATCAAACAAGTAACAACTATAATACCTAACTATGTAGGATTCGGGTGATAATTAGCAATCTTTGTGTCACACATATGCTAGTGCTATGAGGGATGGAAAACCAGTTCAAATACATATTAGACTTAGTAGTAGAGTTATAACCTATTATTCAAACTCACATTCTACAAATCATCTGTTGGATTTGTTTACTAGAACTGCTTACGTGCTTGTTTATTTTTATGATATGAGTTGTTTCTATAAGTAGTTAGACTAGTTTCTATGGTCACCACTATCACCATCTCCACATCAACGCCACATCACCATTCAGCACACCACCAAACCATCCACCTTTTACCTTCTACGGTCACCACCAAACCAAAAATATAAAAATACCCCACTTTATACAAACATAACCCACAATATACCCCACACACACTCACAAACAAAATAAATAACAATAAAATACCCCACTTTCTTGGTTTGCACAAAGGTGGTGCAGACCACCACTATAGTGCACAAAGGTGGTGATGGTGGGTTGCTTCTATGGTGTTCCACGCGCCAAGGGTGAGGTGGTGGTGGTGGTGCACCACCCACCGTAAAAACTAGTCTTACAAGTAGCTATGTTACTCGCTAATAATCACATGTTAGATAAGCAATCCCGAACACCTTCTTAACTGCTTGTCTGTATCAAAAACGCAATAAGCACACAAGCAGTTCTAACAAGCAAAATCTTAAACCCCCAACCGTTTTGGATAATAGGTTATAACTCTACTTTTTAGGGCTATAAAAAAGTAGACCAAACACCAAAAAAAAAAAAAAAAAAAAAAAAAAAAAAAAAATCTATAACTTAAATTGACAATTGATCTGAAAGCTTAAACGTTATACTTAACTACAAAACACCCATGAGATAATTATACCAAATTATGCATCTTTTCTAACTCTGCCACTAACCACCAACAAAGTGGCCTAGTGGTAAGGCACATGACGTCCTCGCAAGAGGTCTAGAGTTCAGACCTCACTAGGTATACGTTTGGGGGTGGTCAGGGAAAGGGTGGTAAATGATCACATGGATACCCCGGTTACGCCGCATACATGTGAGCCAAATGACTCGCCCTCCCAGGTAACCTGAACAGAGAATAACTCATCCGTTTACCCTTTTTTCTAACTCCGATGCTAAAAAATAGCCATATTTTAATTTTCTACGCTATATCCAATCCGGCGGACCTAGAGTGTTTCTTAGGGGTTCCCGTGAACCACATGGATTTTAGCCATAAACTCTCAATTCTTCTGAAATGCACCACATCCATAATCTGCTCTACAAATCGTAATTTCGTTTCATTGAAATGCACCTAATAGGTTTAAGGTTTTAATGACCACAGGGTCCGCCACTATTTCATAAACCATTTATGTCTTCCTATAATAAAGAACATTAATCTAATTAAGTCCTGCAATCCTATTTTGATCATAATATCACATTTGTAATAAATTTCAAATCTTTAACATACTTTCACCACATAACAATCAAATTTTCAAATTCTTAATCACTTACAAACAAAATATATAAAAAAAAATATATATAACAATACCTCAGCAAGAGCAGCTAGAAGTAGGATCCGATTAGACAAAGACTTGGATCCAGGCAAATTAACAGTTCCTGAAATTTCCTTAATGGGTTTCAACACAATTTCCTCAGGTGACTTCGACACCTTCTCAGTAGTAGCGACAGAAGCTGAAACCGTCGCTAAATGTTTTTTAAAAGTGTGGCTAGATGATGAAACTGAGGAATGCATAAATGGGTTGGTATTAAATTTGGATCCAAATGATAAGAAAGATGATGGGGTTGATTTTGAAGATGGGTTGTGTGCGTTTTTGATGGTGGATGTAGTAAGTTTGGGTTGAATGGTGTTGTTAATGTGAAGTGTTGCCATTGTTGTTTTTGTGTGTTTGTTGTATGTGTTGTTTTTGACAAAAGAACACGAAGTGTTGGAAGTGGATTTGAAGTGGTGGTTTTGATGGTGGGAAGTTTGGTGGCGGCTTTTAGAGGAGTGTCATTTCTTTCACCAACCCCCTACATCTTACCAACCCAAACCAACAAAATGTTATTTTAAGTTTTAAATAAAAGTAAGACTAAAATACATCGTTGGTCCCTAAACTTGTCTCGGAGGATCGCGATGGGACGAACCTCGCCCTTTTCATCGCCACGGGTCCAAACAAGTGGCCATTAAATCGCCAGATTCGTCCTCGACCACTAACACCTATGTCAGCTCTTTTCATTGTTAGTTACGGAGGGTAATATAGTCCAATCATATTTATAACTCAACCTAGTTAATTCTAACCCAAGAACTATTCCACCAAAACAAAAAAGGATATTGTTTGAACAAATAATATAAGTGTTCTGAGTCACCACCACTTAAGTATGACTTCATAAAAGTCAACCCAAAAAGAAAGTAATAGCTCAGTAAATTTACCAGGATTAATAAACAAATTTATACATTATCAACTACTTAGCTAGTTGAATTATAACGATCAACTATATCGATGTTTGATGAAGCTGAACATAAGCGATACCACGGGTCATTGTCGATACATGTTAATTTACTAATTAGTTACAAAATATAAAAGATGAATTTGGGCCCAACTTCAAAACGTTTAAGCGATGAACCTTCAAATGATCTACACAACGTGATTGATATCCGAAACTGTTGAACCGACAAAAGCTGTTAGGCCTAAGTTGATGATCTTCTTTGCCGCCACTATGTCGCAAAAACAAGTATACAAATTACAAACATATAAGTTATGAGCTGTAGTGTTACGGGTTAATGGAATTTAACACATGACATGGTATTCATCATCGAAATATCACCTAGGGTCGCCTTTGGGCGAAGAGTGCTAGGACGCGGTTTGTAATCTTTTCTTTGCTCAGAAAGGGTGTCTTAACACCGCTTGAAACATCTGCAACAGACCACCAACCCTTTAAGCCTTCCCTCCAAGTCAAACCTGTGCAAGTTCTCAACATCAAACCCCGCAAACTCAACCATTTTGGCCTTCCCTTCCCATCTAAACCTCGCTTAAATTCTTGAACAACTTCTCCTTTTTTTCTCGGGCAAACCTCCTCTTCATCAACCATCTTTCCTTTTCCCTTTCCTTTAATTTTGTCCTTTGTTTAGCTACAACCCTTCTTCGTCCTTGATTACTACCCCACCTTTCACTCTTGGTGTCCCGGTTCCACTCCCTACATTTTTTCTTAGCTATCCCCGCCATTGACTTGTAGTCCTAAAGGTGTTTGACTAAGCATACTAAAGTTAGCATCCCGCTTACCCAACCCACAACTTCAAAACGATGTTTTTAAGTAAAATTGTGCTAACTTTTGGGGCTTGTGGGCTATGAAGATATCAACTGAGTCATTTGTTTGACCATTCCAAACAAAGTATGAACATCAACATCGATTATGAATCAAATGCAAACCATTTTCTAGGGATTGTTTAGGATCACGTAAAAACAACGCCCATTTTGTTCATTAATCTCGATAACACATTATCAAGGCTTGAACTAAATATATCCCTATCACCGGTAAAGGCACACAGTTAATTAATGAACCTCGTTCATACCTTAGTGGGCTATAATCAAAACCCCATTATAGTGGATTACGAGCAGACCTCACCTTCTTCTTCTTCCTTGACATCCTTAAACATGGAAACGAATATGCTTATGTCCTTCATTCTTAGTTTTTGGTTTTTTTAAGAATGGGTTTGACTAGATGTGTGTTTCAGTACGTGAGTGTGGATGTATGTTAGGTTTCGTTTTGATTGGGTTTTGTTAAATGGTTCGGGTTATTATGATAGTGTTTATGGTTTCGGATCTTGTTAGTTGGGTTCTTTTGGTGATTCCAAACACATTAATTGTGTATATGCATATCAAGGAAGGCAAAAGGCCAAGTTGCGGTACTAGGTTTAAAATGTCACAATTGGTCCTCAATTTGGCGGTCGGCCGTTTTGCACTTAAAATTCCCGCGTATTTTTGTCACACAAACTTGACTTTTTCTCTGTTTACTAACTTCACAATTAGTCCACGAATTTGGAACGTCCGGTTGTTTTGGTATTTATTGGTTAATACACTATATCATTTGCATACCAACAATCACAAGAAACAACCTCCCAATGGTGACTTCCCACTACTTGAAGAATTCACAAATCTTGAACTCCGACTACATGTTTGACTCGATTTCTCTTTTTATCGAGAGAAAACGATAAGGACATAAAATTGCTAAAGGACTCCAAAACACTTTGACCGACTTGATTCGGGTATGAAGGAAACCCAACAATACATCTCGAGATCGAAGGCTTTCAACTACGGTGATGAACTACAAGGTTATCGAGGATCTTCGCAATAGGCAAAAGGCTAATGTCTTGAAGGCGTTGGAGATAAGGATGATGATCATCGGACACACTAACAAAGTGTGTGACGAGAACAACTTCCTTGATCATCTTAGGAAGTGTTGAGAAGGAAATGCTATAGTTATGTTTTCCCTTTTTTTTGGAAAAATATGCATTTGAATATTTATGTTCTAGTGTTTTAATATGAAGTTAATGAATCTATATGTTATGTTCTAGTGTTTTAATTCGTTAATTATGTTGTTAATTGTTGTATTAGTCTAAGAGAGTTGTTATATGGTTTTGATTGTATTGGGTGTTGGTGGAACTATGGTCCTTGGTCAAACAGATTTAGAGTGTAGGGGACATGGTTTTAGTCCCCTATCACTGCCTTGCATTAACTTATAGCAAGCACTTTATTCTCACATTTTACCACAAATTTGAATTCAAATACATAAACCCAACCCTTTCGGAGAAATTGAGTCAAAATGGGTAAATCTAGAGCTCGTAAAGCATTAAATGCTCCAATTGTCAAACTTTTGGACATAATAAGTCTAGCTGTCACAAGGATCAGGTACCAAAACCAACAAAGGAAAGTAAGATTCGAGGTAGAAAAAGGCATTGTGATGGCAGAAGGCAACAGGTATTCATTTAATTGTCATTTGTATAACGATTGTTCTAGTGTGTTTACATTCTAGTTGATGTGCAAATGTATTACTTTTGAAGTGGATGGATGAAGAGGATATAAGGAAGACTATGGAACAAGAGTTTTATGATGCTCTTTACGAGCAAGAAGAAGAACACACAAATTTGGAGGAAAATGAATAGCAGTCCAGGTTGGATGAAGAAGCATTCCAACAGTTTTTGGAAGAGGAGAGAATGTACAAAAGAATTGAAGAGGAATGGGAGAGGAAAAATTGGCTTGAAGATGCAGAGTATGAGGCGACTTACTATGGAGTGTCGTGGAAGAGTTATATCCAAGACATCCATATGTCTTTGGATAAAATTCACGCTCTGAAAGTCACAAATTCAATGATTTCTAAGGTTGTAGGCTTCTACTCTTCTAGCCATTTTGTAATATCGACAATATTATGTTTGAACATGTTTTTGTTTTTTTTTGTTGACTTTATAAGTTGACTAGCTTGTAAGAATTTATGTTGTCTTTACTCCTTATCTACTTGTTCAACAACCACAACTCTCATGTACTTATATAATACATCTTAAGTCAGCAATTGTTTATCATAGCACCATATTATCACCATGGATGTAGAAAATGGTTGTCAAATGGTATGCATTGTTGTTGGCTTCAAAGGGAAAGCAGTTTCGGATTGACCTTTTTGCAAGCGTCCACCTTATAGAGCTTTCATGTGGTATGTTTGTCCAGGTGTGCCTTGAGATAAGGGAAACACATCTTATCTTGGTAGAGATGGTGTTACAAGGGAAAACACAACCACAGGAGATAGTGGTGGATATGTGATGGGTCTACATATTTCGCACCTACTAGTGTTGGTGCATCCTTGGCGGTGATGAAGAATAAAGTGAACCACCCACAACTTAAATAGCAAGTGGAGCGCCCAAGCCAAACACCACGTGAAGCACACCTGTGAAAGAGCAAATAGAGAACGCCGAGACAAACACCGGTTGAACCAACTGCAACCGACGCAGACAAATGGATCACCTACTAGTCATTTATCGCAGTGAATTCCTAGCAAGAAATGTTATGTTGTCTTTCGTCTAAATGTAGCTTTAAGCGATATGTGTGTGCTTCTTTTGTTATAATAATTGAATTTTGGTTACATTTGAATCATTGACTTTATAAGTCAAACAAGCGAGATTTTAAAACTAACAATTCGGTTTGGTATCCTCTAATAATTTGGTTTATGTTGACCTTATAAGTCAACATGGGTTTTCCCAAGCACCCACCTAAACCGGATATGCAAGTGCAAACTACAAAATGAAAACAACATTTCCAAAATATACCTACACCACCACCTAATTACACCATATGAAGCAAAACATACATGTTAACAAGTATCATTTTCAAGAACCATCATCACCAAAACTATACATCTTCATTACATCAACAACTAAAAATAACAGTGAACTTCTTGATGGGAGGCTTGTTATTCATGGGGAGACTTGAGGTCCTTAGAGGAGGCACATACCACTCATTCCTATTTGTGCCGAGCATCCCACACCGCTACAAGACCAAGTACAACTTTGGGAGCGGAAGCCTTGGGCGCCTTGGAAGCTTGGGAAGTGGAACCTTCGAATTAGTGGTCTTAGAGACATGTTCCCACACTCATCATCGATGTGTGCGAAATAATGATGACATCAACTTCATTTCCTTCACGTTAGTATCGGAAAGATAGACAAAACATAAATAATCGAGTTGACCCATTACAACTTTCTTAGCTTGTAAACATTCACTCTAAAGTCTAACCTTTCCGAGACTCCTTATTCCCATATTTTTCCCACAAGTCTTCAAGTATCACATCGGCAATGTCATCTCCTATATCCCACTTATTCCATAAGTAGCCATGGCATAGTCAACCATATCGTCGATACCTTTAGCTTGTTATAATCCTCTTTTGATGATTCGACACCGCTCGGTTTGTCAAATAAATAGGAGTTATTTATGCTCCTCCCTTAAAATGGCAATAACACAAATACAAAAAACTTGACTAACCTTTCATCACTTGAGCTTCTTTCGCAAATCGCATAAATCATCAAACATTTCATCGACATTTCATCTTCTTTAACCAAGTATCCCCATATTTTGCCTTCACATATTTTACCATCTCATCGCTACATCCGTACAAGTAAGCTCCTTGTCCGGCATTGTTAAAGTGTGTGAGGGTTGTGTGAAGAAGGCGGGAAACGATCAAGATGGTATCTGATAAACCGTTTCTCATAATTAACTAGGTTGAGTTATAAATGTGATTGGACTATATTACCCTCCCGTAACTAACGAGAAAAGAGCCGTTGACATAGGTGTTAGTGGTCGAGGGACGAACGGCATTTAATGGCTCTTGTTTGGACCCGTGGCGATGAAAAGGGCGAGATTCGTCCCATCGCGATCCTCCGAGACAAGTTTAGGGACCAACGGTGTATTTTAGTCTAAAAGTAATCTGCAAAAACATTAGGTGTGGACCGTGTGGTTGTCAAATTTCATAGTTTATGGGTATTTTTGGCGCAATGGGCTGGGAATGGAGCTTGAGTTTGGGGCTAAGGCTTTTATTATAAGCCGAAGTTGAAATTTGTATTTTTGTAGATTTGTTTGGCAAATGGGCTGGGGCTGGGGCTTATTATTGCAAAATTACTAAAAAAGACACGGTTAAATGAGTTTTATGGTATATGTTGGATATTTTTGTGGGTAAATATATAATTTATGGTTCATAAGCCCCGGGCTAAAGTTTTTAGCCCCTTTTATGGGCTGGGGCTTATAGAGGCTTATGATTTCATAAGCCCACGGGACAAACGGGGTTTATTTTATAAGTCAACTTATTTTAAAAGCCCAAGCCCCAATAAGCCCCTGTAAGCCCCTCCCCAAACACAGCCAATAGGGCTGACCAACGGTTCAAAATCGAACCGACCTGACGAGAAGCAACATGAACCGAAACTGACAATCTTTAATATGTGGAACTGAAACTGAACCGGTCGGTTCGGTTCGATTTTGTATCGGTTCGGTCGGTTCGATTCGGTTGACATGATTTATGTGTGTGTTTAGTCAGTTTTGGGTCGAACCGAACCAAAACCGAAAACCAGTAATACATAGAACCAAAATCGAACCGAAAATATTCGGTTCGGTTTGGTTTGGTCCGGTTCGGCTCGATTCTCTCGGTTTTGTGCTCAGCCCTACATATACATGGAGTTTTTTAGAAAGTATTTTTAAAATTTATTTAACAATACTTTGAAATTTATTTAATAAAACATAGTACTTTTACAAAGCGTCTGTTCCTAATAACGACAAGTTTTGTTTGCTCTCTCTTATGAAATTGAAAAGTAACTATAAGGTAACGTAAAAAAATTAATTGAACAAATCGGGTTGGCTACAATCTTTCTTAGCTTGGTTACCCCAATCTTGACACATCAAACTTGACCCTGACGGGTCGCAACCAACACACCACCTCCGCCGCCACTACCGCCGCCAACACATGTTGAGAAAAACTTGGTTTTTTTAGGTAATTAACTTCAGTTTGTCGTGAAGGTGTAGCAACTGAAAGTGGTATAACAACAACATCAACATTAACTCCAATTCCAAATATACCTATTTCTCTATAGTTCATTTGATGACGGTTGGCGGCTGATGACCATACCCTGTGCAGTGGCAACTGAGCCACCATTACCTTAAAGAAATATCATGATAATGATGATGAGCAGATGACCTGATCAACGCAGATGAAAAGGATGAATGTGCCACCCAGTCTACAAAAGCACCTGAATCAGTCCTGCTAGAAGCCACATTTACTAGCTTAGGTAATGAATTTTTTTGTTCTTAATTTAGGTTTTGTAGTTTTTGATAAAAAGAAAGTAGGTTTTATGGTAATGGCAAGAAGAAACAAAATGAAGATATGTTTCAAGATCTATCGTGTTGGCAAACGAGATCATACACGCATTGGTTTATTTTTCTTTTTTCTTGTGAGAGCTTTAATAGGGTTTGTCTTTGAAAGTGAGAAACTTTGTAAAGTTACTATGTTTTATTAAATAAATTTTAAAATATTATGTTTTGTTAAATAAACTTCAAAAGTACCATGGTTAATTAAAAAAACTCCATATATATGTTATTAAAGTTAAGGCATCTACATTTCTCCATCAATAAACGTTTATAATATACATCCTTAAAAATGAACGACACTAACTTTTCATGTTATCTGCTAACGTGGGTTGATGTGTGGAGTCTCGTTTAATATTTATACTTAGATTTTAATAAGAAATACCAACACTTTCGGCGGTGTACATGTTCGTGTATAGTATAGACTTTGTAAGACGGATCATTCGCGGGAGCGATGATTTCATTTGTAAAGTAAATTATGAAAAATAAGAGGTTTAGCTTTAGATCCAAATGATTGTGGTTTTAAGATAATATAAATAAACAAAACAATAAAATAAAGACAAGTAATTAAAATGGAAATGAAATCAATAGAAGTGAAGTAGTGTCTACCTAGTTTTTCCACTAATGAGTTAACGACATGATCTATTAGTGCAATGTTTAACTAACTCCTTGATAAATGACTCGCATGTTGTATAAGTCTAGTATTTGTCGCTAAAACCAATGCATATGCCCTATAACGTTCTACCTGCATGCTAGTTGATGTTATCTAGTTATAATTCATTCATTAAGTCTGCCAATTAACCTATATGACTTGTTTGTGAATTTATTTGACTAACAACACTTAACTACTTTGTAAATCTCCATTTATCATCGTTAATCTTAAACCTTATAGTCTGCAACTTTTAACCTAGTTAGGCTAATTGTAATAACTATAGCCATAAATTAATATTTGTCGATATTTATGAATCAAGCTCTTAACTTTCGGTTGTGTAGCATACTAGTTAATTATTATCAACATATTACTCGTAATAGACACAAAGGCGTAAGGATTTGACAACAACCATAAACTATCCAATCGAGAACTAGATTAAACTAAACATATCATGTCATTAACTCAATAAGTTCATAACCGATAATGACTAAGGTGTTTAGCCAACAATCTCGAGACAACATAGAAATAGAGATGAAAACAATACACAGATAGAATTCATAATGAAATCAATATGCAAACCGAATTAAATATAATGTTTGTGATGAATCCTCATTTCTCATATGATGTTTGCTACTCCAAAGTTGGTAGAAAATTTACTAGGGAACGTTTAGAACTCGAATGGGGAAGTTTGGGTTTCTTATTGGTCTAGTTAAGGTTTGTTTATATAGGCCTTTTTCCAAAGCACCCTTTGATACGGCGCATAGGAATCAATGTTTCTACGCCATAACACTCTAAAATATGAAAGTTTTTTGTTTTAGGCTTAGCTCAAAACACGAAAATTATAGATATCTCTTTTATCTTTCTATGGCCACTTGAATCACCTGAAAAAAGATGGTATGAAGAAGTTATGGTCAAAATACTACATAAGTTCTCAAAAACATCATGTAAACTTTATTTCAACTTTCGACTTTGTTTCTTCACTTGATTTTTTTACGGGCAATCCATAATCATGCTTGTACAACTTGTCCATTCGTCAGAAAGGCGACGACATCATGCTTGTACAAATCTATGTGGATAACATTATTCTAGGATATACAAATCCTAAATTTTGCCAAAAGTTTGAAAAAGTCATGAAGTAAAGTTTTGAGATGAGCATGATGGATGAAATGAAAATTTTCCTTGGTTTACAAGTAAATCAAACCCCACGAGGAATTTCATTAATAAATCTAAGTATACAATGGAAATTCTTAAGAAATTTGGTTTAGGTAAATCGACACCATGAGTACTCCTATGACTCGAGAGCTTAAACTAAGCGAGGATAAGGACGGGACTCATGTCGATGCTACAAAATATCAAAGCATGATAGGCTCCACGATGTATCGGCGTCCGGCCGACATGGCATTACTTTTGCAACATGTATGTGTGCCCGTTACCAATCTACGCCAACAGAGAAGCACCTTACTGTTGTAAAAAAAATCTTGCGGTATCTCAAAGGAATTGTTCATATAGGCCTTTGGTATTCGAAAGACTCTGGTTTCGAATTAACTTCCTATTTAGATGTAGATTTTGCAGGTTATGAGATTGATATGAAAAGTGCTTCATGCAACATTCGGTTCCTAGAATAAAAAGCTTGTTAGCTGGAATTCAAAGAAATAGAACTACAGAACATTATCAATTGTTGAATATGTATCTCTTTCAATGTGTTGTGCACACGTACAATGAATACAAACTCAGTTGACAAACTATGGTTTATTCTTCGATAAAATCTCAATTTATTATGATTCGAAAAGTGCCATAGCTACATTCACGAGCATATATCTTGTTGTCCGTTATCATTTTAAAGATCACGTAGAAAAGAGGATTGTGGAATTTTACTTTGTAAATAATGATTACTAGCTAAATGATCTCCTAAAAAATTTTACGAATAAAGATTCAAATTTTTACGAAAAAGACTTTGAATGGTTAGCATCGCGAAAAGATGACAAAAAGTCAAAAATGTCACCGAGTAACATCTTTATGGGTAAATTATCATTTTAGTTTATTATACTTTTCTCTTTATAAAATTTAAGAAAACAAAAATATTCTTCTTTTATATAAACCAAAATATTTTTCTTTTATATCACTTTATAAAATAGAAAATGTTTATTTTTGTTAGCGATTTTATACTTTCTTTTGCAAAAGTATGAGTTACATACTTTATAGAGTTAATTACATAAATCGTCCTTGTGGTTTGATAGAAATTACGGATCTTGTCCTCGTGGTTTTTTAGCGGTCTCGTCCCTGTGGTTTACAATTTTACGGATCTAGTCCAAGATCTAACCCGATCCCAAGCGGTGTTAAAAGGACCTCTCTTGCGCTTACTCCCAACGTGAGGGCTAACTTTGTATTTTGGTTTTAACGATCGTTATACAAACTACGAGACGATTTATGTAATTTACTCTTTTAAAAAAATAAATTTTTTCTTTTTAATTTTATTATTCAAAATATTTTTAATTTTATTACGATTAAATTTTTAATAAAAAAAACTTTTTAAATTTATTTTAATTTTATTATAATAAATTAAAAAAAAAACAAATTTTAATTTTATTATAAGAAATTTAAAAAAACTATTTTAATTTTTTTAAATTTTATAAAAATCAAAATTTATAATAAAACTAAAAAAATAATTTTAATTTTATTATAATAATTTTTTAAAAGTCGCTTTTCTTTTAAAAAATTAATTTTATTAAAAAACTAAAATAAAATTAAAAAACAATTTTTTATATTTTATTGTAAAACGGATGAAAGCGTATAAAAAACGTTTTTATACGGTTTCGTCCGTTTATCGTTCATCGTTTTATACGGTTTAGATTCGTTTTTGTATGAAAATGTATGAAAACAACGTACAAAAATGTATGAAAACAACGTACAAAAATGTATGAAAACGTATAAAAATGGATGAAAACGTACAAAAATTTTGTACGTTTTCATCCATTTTTATACGTTTTCATACTTAAAAACGGATGAAAACGTAAAATTTGTTTTTTTTAGTTTATTATAATAAAATTAAAATTAAATTTAAAAAAAAATATTAAAAAATTTAATCGTAATAAAATTAAAAGAATTTTGAATAATAAGATTAAAAAGAAAAAACTTTATTTTTTTTAAAGAGTAAATTACATAAATCGTCCATGTGGTTTGTATAACGATTGTTAAAACCAAAATACAATGTTAGCCCTCATGTTAGGGAGTAACTGCAAGGGAGGTCCTTTTCTAACACCGTTTGGGATCGGGTCGGAACTTGGACTAGATCCGTAAAAATTGTAAACCACAGGGACGAGACCCGCTAAAAAAAACCACGGGGACAAGATCCGTAATTTCTACCAAACCACAGGGACGATTTATGTAATTAACACTACTTTATATGACATATAGATATTTTCATACTGTAACTCGTACTTCAAGAAAAGGAAGTTGTATGTTTCAGCGCAATGATCCGTATGAACGAAAAGAGAAGTTTTTTCGATCTTGAGCAATTTTTTAGTGAAATAAACAATTTTTTTAGCTTAAGACAAATCACTTCAAAAACAACACTTCTTAAAACACGCAACTTCGAAAATATGCAATTTTTTAAAAGGAGTAAAAGTGTTAAAAATAAATGATTTTACAATTGGTATTATCATTAATAAAAATTGTTTTTGAAAAAAAAAATATTGCAAAATTGCTTAAAAACCTGAAAATCCTATAATCACTTTAAAGGGGAGTGATACTCTTTACAAACCTTTTTAATGAAAGATACAAAAGATCGTCAAAAATATCAAAAATGTTTTCAAAAATAAGTTTCTTATAAAAAGTTAACGGTTGTTTGGACTGTGTGTGAAAATATGTGCATTTGAAAGGGAGTTATGTAATTTGTGGAACACTTAGAACCCCACCTCAACGTTTAAGAGAATATAGAGGTAGTCAAAATGGTCAAAACCCATTCATTCCCCCCATTATTTTTGTTCCAAGACTCTCTACGCAAAGTCACAAACACTCTCACAGCCTTTGCAAGTTTAAAAGATCAAAATCCTCCATTCGCGTGTTTTGAATCCAAAGTAAGATTCTAAAAGCTTCATTATGTGTATATGATTAATGGTTTTGAATTGGGTTAACCTTTATCCATTAAAAGAATTTGTGATTATTTGTTCGACTTTGAATAAAATTGAAAACAAAATGGTTTTTTTTCTTCATGAATGGTAGTTTTGGTTGATGTTAGATGGTTGATGATTTAGTTTTTCCTTTTAGATTGCTCGTTTGGCCATAATTTAGAATTTGAACGGTTAGATGTGGTGTATGTTGGATCAAATGGTGTGAATAGTGAACAGTTAGGGTTCTGAGACTCCATGATTGGGGTTTTGAACATTGCGAGACTTAGGGCTTAAGAATTGTTCCGAGACTTAAATGTTGCAAGACATTAAACACTAAATAAACAGTCTGAGACTTAATTGCAAAATTGTTCTGAGACTCCAATATGTTATGAGACACACATTTTATAACTGGTTCGACACCGAACAAGTTTCAATAATGTTTTTATGTCAAATTGTAACAAGATTCTGCCCAATTTTTGAAAAACACTTCGAGACTTCAATCAGTCGGGGAGTTTCATTTGTCAAAAACATTACGAGACTCTGTAAAAAAAGTTCAAAGTGGTTAAGAAGCTCAAGTGATCAAAATCAAATATTTTCTAAAGTCATGAGCTTCCATCAGAGACTGTTTCAAAGTTTTAAAAGTCATAAGATTGTTTGAGCTCATTTTTTAAAAATATCACAAAATTGTTTATAATATCAAAATCGCTTTTTACCCGTGATCACTGTCAAAAGAGATCACAAGTTCCATGGCTATAAGATGCATATGATTGATTTTTTATGCAATTAGACTAGAATTGCATCAAGTTTTTGCTTCTAGTATATTACGTGATGCATATGTTAAATTAATGTGGTAAGACTTATCTATGATTGACATATAAAATGTCATGAGATTTGTAATTCAATAAATTTAAATTCCAATGAGGTTACCAAAACTTAAACAAACATTCAAAATTTTATCTAGCAACTTTATGACATTCGCTTCAAATATGTTCAATATCTTTTTTCAAAGATGCAAAAGGTTTCTCAAAACATGATTTATTAATCTCAAAGTGATATCAAAAGTTTTTTGAGTTCGATCTTATTTCTTCTTTGATCTCTAATAAGTTAATGGACATGTAATTGATCATTGATCGATACAAATAGTCACTAACAGACCAAGACATCTTGTAGATTATGGGATTTATCTTATTTCTGATTTGATGTCTAATCAATTAATGGACCTCTTATTAATCTTTGATCAATACAATTGTCATTAATTGACCAAGATGTCTTATCTACAAAGTTTGATGAAAATTCATTTTCATTGGTACTTTTTCTCAAAATACTTGAATGATGGTATAAGATGAACTTATCTTTTTCAATATAAAAACAAAGTTAAGACTTTACCTTAAAATCTTTCAAAAAAGTATAAAAAAAAAACAAACTTGTAGTGAGGAATCAAAAACAAACAAAGAGAAATTAATCGCATGTTAAGAAAAGAAAGCATTCGCTTATGCTATAAAAGCAAGAAAAACATAAGAGAATATCTTGTGTGTGTGTATACACACACACACACACACACACACACACACACACACACACACACACACACACACACATATATATATATATATATATATATATATATATATATATATATATATATATATATATATATATATATATATATATATATATATATATATATATATATATATATATATATATATATATATATATATATATATATATGAGATAGAAGTAAATTAAAATAAGAAATGGTGAAAGTGACCAAAACCACGCATTTGAGATGCAACGACTTCATTAGATGCATTTCTATTCATATAGATGCAACATCTTGAGTTTCGAAAGTTAATTTGATGTATAGATTGTGCAAATTGATTTTCATGATTTCAGCACGTGCAGAGGAACAAAAAAACAAGAGAAATCATGAAATGCATCTAATATACATATATGCATATGATTAAAAGCTAGAAAACACACTATGGTGCGTTATAATGCATCTAAGATTATAGGAATGCATCTAATTTAGGTCGGTGCATCTCGGATTTGCGGTTATACCTTGATCTGCGCAAAACCGTCAAGTTTTCTCACGCAAGCAAGAAACTTAAAACAACTTAAGCACGAAATCAATGAAGATCTGAGGAGTATAGGGTTTCCCCGGGTCGTTATGTCCCAGCGAGTTGTGCAATGGATTATCAAACGTTTAGTGATCGGGAGATTTGAACGGAAAAGAGATTGGTGAATTATTATAACTACAGGAAAAGCCAACAAATAAAAACGGCTTAAATGCAAATTAAAGAAGATTAAAAAGATAAAATGTATTAAATAAACGCTATCACTATATTTAAAGTGATGAACGTTTAAAACTTAAGACTAAAAACTTACGTTTAAATTAAAAAATACGTAAACGTACAAAATAAAAAGTGAAATCTAAGAAATAAAAGTCCTAAAAATATGAAAAATACATTTTTACAACCCTAATGATAAAAGAAAATTTTTAGAAAAAGAAAATTATTTTTATAACTAATTATCTAATTATTATTAATTAAAAACTATTTTTAACTATTTAATAATTACCTAAAATACAAGAAATTAGGAAATAAAGCTAGAAAAATAAAATTAAGACTTAGAAAAGTCTAAAATATCAAAATAGACTTTTCAAAACTATTTTTGTATTTTATGATTATTTTCTATTTTCTAGGAATTAAATACTATTAAAACTAATTAAATAGCTAAAAATTACAAAATAAACTATGAAAATATGGAAAATTACTTTTTCACTTTTTATATTTATCTAAACTTAATAAAATTGAAAATTATTTTTTGAACCTTTTCTTAATTTTTTGTATTAAATACTAATTAAAAATGCTTAAGAACTAATTTAAATTAAGAAAAATAGCAAAACAACTCAGAAAAATCTGAAAATTTCAGGAAAACTCTAAATTTATATTAGGAAGCTAGGAAAATTAGAAAAACAGGTGCATGTGTGGAAGAATTAGCAACTGCTCTTGTAAGTGCTTATGAGATAAGCACTTCAAAGAAGCAAATGAAAGCCTAACACCACCCATCGATCACGAGGCTTAAATAAGCTTAAAGAAGTGAAATGCAACAAGAATCAACTGTTTTAACTTATGGATTGCACTTTGCAAAGATTTGATGTTATGAGATTTTAAGCACAAAAGCAGTTTTGGGCCTACTTTGGCTAAAGCACAAGCTTGAAAATAAGCTAAAAGGAAAAATGCAATGGGACTCTATACTAGACCTAGCCAACTTCTTATGCACCAAATTAAAGCTCGGGCAAGCTCAAATGAGCTCAGGCACAGGCGCAAGAATCGCACAATTTCATGCGATTCAATGCGATTCAGTGGAATTGCACCCATTTTGACAAGCCCTTTTTATCCTTATAAAAATTTCACAAAATTATGAAAAAATGCTAATAATGAAATAGACCAATAGGAGTTTTTAAATCAACAAGTTTCACTAGGTTTGGTTCAAAAATGAGTGAATAAAAATTCCTCTCAGTTAGCTCCAAACAAGGTTTTGCCAAATTGACTTTTGAAGTAAAACTGAAAGTTTGACTTATTTTAACTTTGAGCTAGCTTTCTTAACTGCAAATGATGTAATTTGATGAAATGAGGCTAGAGCAAGCTTTATCTATGATATCTAAACACAAAATGAGTTTATGATTCTGCAAAAATCCAACAGTAAGCTGATTCAAGATAAAAGAAAAGGATTTTGACTTTGGTGGTGTTTCAGACCTAAACTAAGGCTCAAATGAGTTTAACTAGAGCTAACAATCATGTACCAACAGGAATGAACCACTGAACAAGCCTTAGAGACATAATGAGCTAAAAACCAAACACCCTTGTTAAACCTGATAAGCAAATAACAACAAGCTAGCTGCTGAACCAGCTTGCACCAAAGATCAAAATGAGCTAATATGACCTTATTACAACTATATAAACAGGTCTAATCAGTTGGTGATCACAGATATACAGATAAGCAGAAGCTACAATATGACTTAAAATTGAAAATGAGGAAATTAACTCACAAGTGTATCCAGCTTATGCAGGCTAAAACAAAACACATTACTAACCTAAACTAGTCCATTTCAACCTCTGCAACACCCATTTTCATTTCCCATTCCCATTTGAGCTTCATGTTGACTTTTATTGACCATGGAGGGAAAATGCTTAAAACTGTTTCCAGAGCTTCTCAAAGACTGTATAGAGCTTATCAAAGCTTATTTGACTTTAACAAAAGCTTATAGGAAGCTTAAACTTAGAATTGGCCGAAAGTTTCAACAAGAATACGAATCAATAATTTTAACCAAAGCTTGAAATTACTTCTTAAAAACAGATTACAAAGGTAAATAAAGTTGAGTTTTGATAATAGAAACACAATATTACAGATTCTAAACTACTTTAAGACATTAAATAAAAAAACGACATTGAGGAAATTTATAAAAACTAACTACTCGCTTCTCCTTCTCTCCTCCTTCCTTTTTATACCAAAGCCTGCTTCTCTCCTCTCTCTTGAGATAATCCCACTTCTTTTCTGACCCTTGGATTGATTAAAACGATCTTGGCCCTTAAAACTGATTTTGGCGGGAACTTGGATTTTTAACAGTTTAGGAGATTGAGTGTGGGGGAGGGATGCAATCAATGCTACTTGGATGTAGTGTTTGGAGGGGGGACAAGAGAAGGGATAAGGTGAGGAGGGCTTGAGTGTGCAGGGGTGTTTGCAGAAACAAGTGGGGAAGGAGGAAATTAGGCGCCAAGGGGTGATTGTTTGACCATTTGGATTTGACCAGATATTAGTGAAGGGGGGTCAAAACAGGGGGTCAAAAAGGTTTGTTGGCTGGGGTCACAATGAATTGACAAGGCCAAAAGGTGTATAAGGTTTTAATAATGACAAGGACTAATTATGCAATTTTCTGAAAATCAAGGACCAATCCTGTCAATTAAACAAAGTTTCTCCAAGGGTTGAAATTGACAAGCTTCAAAAGTATAAGGACCACTTTTGCCATTTTCCAATTTTCCGGGGGCCAATTTTACCAATTTTGAAACTTGAAGGACCATTTTTGCAATTTTCTCAAACTTTTGACATTTTTCACCAAAGGACTAAATTTGACAACTTATGATTTTAAAAGGACCTTTGGTGATTTTTCTTTTGAAATTTTGTGCTCAGGGACTGTTTTTGACAACTTTTGAAACTTGGGGACTAAAGCGCAATTTTTGCAAATTTGATATGTTTTTCATCGATTTTGATATTTTTGTATTTAAACACATAAAACAACGATTTGTGATATTTTATCATTTTGATGCATTTTGAGTGTTTTCGGATGATTTTGCGGTTTATATTGTACAAAATGATGAGTATTTAGACACTCATCATACCTCTTCTTATTCCTTCTTATTTTAAGTAATCTTCTTATTATATATATATATATATATTTAAAATAAGAAGGAATAAGAAGAACTATAACCGTAAATCCAAGATGCACCAACCTAAATTAGATGTATCCTTATAACCTTAGATGCATTATAACGCACCATAGTGTGTTTTCTAGGTTTTTATCAGATGCATATACGTATATTAGATGCATTTCATGATTTCTCTTGTTTTTTGTTCCTCTGCGCGTGCCGAAATCATGAAAATCAATTTGCACCATCTATACATCAAATTAACTTTTGAAACTCAAGATGTTGCATCTATATGAATAGAAATGCATCTAATGCAAGTCGTTGCATCTCATATGTGTGGTTTTGGTCACTTCTCACCACTTCTTATTTTAATTTACTTCTCCTTTGGATCCCTATATATATATATATATATATATATATATATATATATATATATATATATATATATATATATATATATATATATATATATATATATATATATATATATATATATATATATATATATATATATATATGCTCAAAAGAAATGCAAAACATATAAAAAGCAGAAGAATGATATTTTAAATTTATTATTGTATTTAACAATTTCAATATCTTATTCCACAAAATCAAATCTATGAAATGGCTCAACCAAACAAGAGCAACTCTCCCGATACATTCCCGAACAAGTAACGTAAGATCAACCACAACTCATCGGTGAACAAATCCTACATTAATCAATTCACTAGAATTGGGACATCAATTTCTAACTTGTCCCGAAAGATTTCAAATGTGATCATCCAATCATTGTCTAAATTCTCAAGAATCATACCACCTATCATGTACTTACATCCAACAAAATCACAATCATCTACATACAACAACTCTGGCACAATATCCATCTGGGTGAGGACACCAACCCTGCAACCCTAAGAACAAAGGTAGAAAAATACACGTTTGACCTTACTGTTCATTACCTTCGCACTAACTACCATCTAAAACCAACAATCTTCACGAAGGATTCGAGGTATAACCAGGTCCACAACAGCTGATCAATTTCTTCTTGGAGCTTGGATATGACATTGATGAAGGCAAGCTTAACAACCTTTCTGATTTCAAGAGGAAGCATATACATGCGAGACGGGCTACGCTCTTTTCAATTTTCAACCATTGTTTAACGGGGATTGAATCTGGGATCGATGCTAGCAGATTCATAATTTATCAACTTATGTGTTAATACAAATAAGCCGTAAAAACGTTTATTTATATTTTACGATCTTCTAATGTTTTGTCGATAACAAACGTAAAATCATTTTAACGAAACAAATAAAATACGTAAATGTTTGAGCCAATAGTTTACTAACACACTTACGTTTTCACATAAAACACTAAACAAGTAATAGTAATTTTATGATTTAGTAATACATATGTACAACAACTAGTATTTACATATTGAGTAGATATATACATAATTAGTATGTATTATAATGGGTAGAAGTTTAAGTATTTTGACCCATTGACCAAATACATTGAATGTAGTTGGGTATAACCCAAAGTCCATGACCCATACCCATGGAGCATAACCCATAACCCATTGCATGACATCATGCATAAGTCATGAGTGGGTATTATCCATGACCCATGGATTTAACCCATGACCCATGGACTAGATGCATCGCATCTAGTAGATATATTGTATCTACTTGGATACCCATGGTCCAAAGTCTAGGACCCATGACCCATAACCCATGACCCAAAAACCCATGGGCAAAAAGGAGCGTCCCACGGTTCCCCTAGTTTACACTAGACGAATCCCTCAAGTAAGTGATCAGTGGGATCCGTGGGACAGTAGCACATTTTCTTCTTAAAATAGTAAGTCATTTCTTCATTGTAACTCAACCCTTTCATATATATATTTTCTCTTTGAGTTGTAAACTCTTTAACCACAGATCCAAGTGATCTTTGTATGTAGTTTTGTTTTTGTGTGATTCTCTAGGTTCCTCTTAAAGGTGAGATCACCACCTCTTTGAAGTCAAGCAAGCTCAAGTCCATGAGTTGCCATGCTTCGTCATCATCAAGACTACTGAGGTTCTCTTGTTGATAGTTCTTTCCTCCTCCATATAAGTGTTGTGTCGAAGGCATTAGTGAAGGATGCCAAAAGAGTTAAGAAGTAAGCATTAGTGAAAGGTGCTTAACGTCCGTGTCAAAGGCATTAGTGAAGGATGCCAAAAGAGTCAAGACGTAAGCATTAGTGAAAGATGCTTAACGTTCATGTCAAAGGCATTAGTGAAGGATGCCAAAAGAGTCAAGACGAAGACATTAGTGAAAGGTGTCGAGCGTCCGTGTCAAAGGCATTAGTGAAGAATTCCAAGGGTGTACAATCGATAAGGTGTATCAAGTACAAATAGAGATAGGGTGTATCCAAGGATATTGATATCCTTGATGATGTTGTAATAAGGAGTGGGTCTCCTTTGGGATAGGTATTGGGTAGTAGTTCCTCCTTTGTAATGGAACTCGGTATTTAGCCTATCTTAGGGATAAGTTATAGGCGACGTTGTGATAGGTGTGGTTCTACCTTGTAGAAGAACCCGATGTCTAGCCTAGTACCGGAAAAAGAGTAGGCGACGTTGTGAAGGCTTCTCCGCCATAAGGAGTTGGTGTCGTGTAGTGATTACGAACTCTCGAGTAGGTGACTCGGGAAGTGGAGTAAGGCAAGGAAGGTGTCCTTGTAGCCGAACCACTATAAACACTCGTGTCGTGGTTTTGCCTTTCTTACTCTTTACCTTTGCATTACACATTTCCATATCTATCTATCAACATCCAAATACACATTTAAATAGATTAACATAAGCCGATCTAAATATTTTAAAAGCGAAGTTTTAATCGGTAAAACTATTCAACCCCCCCCTTCTAGTTTTCCACAATTGGTATCAGAGCTTCGTTACCAAGTTTCTTAGAGTGTGTTGTACTTTAAAAACTTGATACGATCCGTGTATGATTGAAAACTACAAAGAAGGAAATCTTTTAAAACAAATTGTTTCTTTTATGTTGGATAATGATAGATTTTTCTAACATTTTCTTTTCAAGAAATATTCATGCTAGGATCTCTCCAAAGTCTTCATTTCTATTAAAAGAATAATGAAATCAACTTTCAAGGAAGAACCTAAAAGTAATCGCAACCTACTTATTCTAAGTACAACATATTACTTTAAAAGCTCATGAAGTATTTCGGTTTTATGGTCTCCATAAACCATACCAAGAGCGTAGAGGTATGTTTACTTATCATTAGCTAATTTACATCTACATGAATATGTTGATATCATTTTTTATTTAGACGTTAATAATTGCTACTCTCTAAAAAGTCTCTTTTCGCCACTTTCCCGACTTACTCATCATTGGGAATAGTATTCCTCTTTAATTTTCTAAAAAGTTCGTCAAACTAACGCCGCCGTCACAAATAGATCCTTGATAATTAACTTATCAAATCCGTTGACCAAACATCTATTCAATTAGAAACCTTAAAGCTATTTTTGTTCCATAAGCTAGTGTATAACTTATTACAAAATAATGCCAAACACCCTCTTTCATCACGATGGTCGGATCCTTCAAGTTGTACTAAGCTGGATCCCAATTTTAAGGATCCAAAGGAACCGTGTGATGTAAACCGACTATACGCTTTGAAAACCAATTACGCTCTTTTCCTTTCCTCACAACACACAAAAGCGACCAAGTCTTGCTTTCATCTCCATAGGGCTTCATATCCTCAAGCATCTTCCTCTAGAACATCATTGTAGTAATTACACTCATATGTTCTAATCTTCATCATCCTCATCCTAGGGTTTATGGTTTTCAATTTTTAATCAATTGATGAAATTAGGTTTTTGCAAAATTAATCACTAGATAAGGTTTTCACATAACTAAGGTACCATTGTGCTTTCAACATTGTTAATACATGTTAGGATTTAGAAAATCACAGTAGTTAAAGAGTCGGTCACCTCAAGTATATGTATTCGTTAGAAAGCTCGTAGTCGTAGTCTATTAGTGTTAGAAACTAGTTTATTAAGTAACACCGTGGAGGACGGACGTGTCTTTACCCACTGTATTCCTGATCCATAGCCCGTAGGAGGCGTGTCTTGTAAGAACCTATAAATACCCGTTGCCTAGCAAGGCAAAGGGTTGGAGCTTTCATAATATCATTTTTCTTTGTCTCACTAAAGTTTCCAACACTCTTCACTTTCTCTCTCTAAACCTCATACTATACGCCCCATTAACTTGTTTGATTATGTGTTTATGAAAACCAATATGTTACAAATGGTATCAAGAGCCATGGTTTGATCACTCATCTTTCATGTTCTTGTATTTCTAGTGGTTTTCATATGGTTTTTGGGTTTGAATGAGTTTAGACTAGTTTTCATCATTTGGATCATTTCTTGTGTTAAAGTTTGAATTTTGATAGTACTTTTTTGTTTAGAATCATTATAAGTGTTTAGGTTTTGGTTTAGAAGGCTTGAATCATCGTGGTTGGATTGCTTTTGGATTGAAAAGTGTCGTTTTGAAAGTTTCATGTATGCGGTTTGACTCGTATTGAATTTCTTGGATGCGGTTTGTCTTGAAAACTATGCGATTTGTGTCACAAATGAACGCTTTTGAAGTGGTTTGTCATCATTTGTATGCGATTTGTCATATTTTCGTGAAGCGGTTTGTCTATTGAGACAAAACGACAAGAAAGGACAAAGTAGTGGGTGTACTTGTGTACTATGCGATTTGTCAGTTTATGCGGTTTAAGTGTTATGCGGTTTGTATGTTAAGCGTTTTGTCAACTTAAGCGATTTGTCTCTTAGCGATTTGTTAATCAAGCGATTTGACATAAGCGTTTAACACTAGCGATTTGAGTAAGCGATTTGACGAAGCGGTTTGTCAAGGTGAGATTTGGTGACGGTTTGTCGAGTGTGTGACTTGTCTATTGAGACTTGTCGTTTCTTAGTATTCGTTTACGGTTTTCTCTTGATTTAGTAAAATCTCGTGAAAGAATCTATTTCCGGTTTAATCAAAGAGTAGTAAAATCCGTGGAATCTGTAATCATGTCTCGATCACTTCTTCCGTTCTTGATGGCGTTCAGTGCAGGATCGATACTAAATCCTCCCATCTTGGATAGAACCGATTATGACTCTTGGGCTCAAAGAATCAGACTGTATTGCTTAGGAAAGGAAAATGAGGTTAACATCCTTAAGTCAATTGATGAAGGACCATATCAAATTGAGACTACCAGAGATATCCTTGAAATTGCTGCGGATGGTTCAGTTGTATTGAGATTGGATAGACCAAAGATGTATGATGAGCTTGATGATAAGGAGAAGAAGAGTTACGATGCAGACATCAACGCTTCAAACATTATACTTCAGGGTTTACCTAAGGACATTTACAAGTTGATCAATCACAACACCAAGCTAAGGCGTTATGGGACAATGTTAAGATGCTTCTCTGGTTGAAATTGGCTAAAGAAAGCAGGAGTCTCGGTGTATGATGACTTTGAGAACTTTAAAATGAAACCGAGGAAAGTGTTCTTGAATATTATGTGAGATTCCACAAGCTTGTGAATGATATGAGGAATATCAAAATGATAATGCCAAATATTCACTCAATTCAAAGTTTCGAACAACATGAATCCCGAATGGCACAAATTTGTCATTGCGGTCAAACCGAACAAAGGATTGAGGAACACCAATTACGAGCAATTGTATGCCTATTTGCTCCAAAATGATAAGCATCTTGCATTTGAGCGAATGGTCATGGAAAAGTTTAATACCGATCGGTGATGCAAGTTCTTCAAATGATTCAACCGCATTCTACACTAATCTGAGAATAACCACCAAAGCATCACAAGTCATACCCTCACGGGATGGTAATCACAAACTCATTCGGATCCAAGTTATAAGCCCTCGGGCTCATTCATTGTTGGAATCACTCCTAAACCTAAATCAAGTGTTAGTGATTCATATGTAATAGTTAGCTTAATTATGGCCTTTATGTTTGTTTTAGCTTGCTTATGTAGAAGGCCCATAAGCTTAGGCCCATGTCCATTAAGGAAAGGAAGGGAGTAGGAGTGTTGCCCTAGCTCCCTTCCTATAAATATTTTGTAATAACCCTCACTGAGGGTTGGTTGTTCAATTTATCTCTTTCACATACTCTACGCTAACCGTCTTTAGTATATACGCATGTGTGTGTTTGGTACTTGTTCATCCGCCTCTCTTCTCTTCTCTATTTCTTTCTATTGATGCTTGTGTTGTAAACTTAGTGACCTAACAAAGGGTATCAATCGCCAAATAGTTGGGTGAATCGTGTTGTTGTTTTTGTGGGTTTTGGTCCCACGCGAGAACAACACGTGATACTTTGGTTTGCTTAAAACACAATTTTTACACTTTTAATCCAAGATTCTTGTACTTTCAACGCTTTAAGGTGTTAAAATAACTGCTTTTGGCAAAAGTTTCAAACTTTACGCGTGGATCATTGTTTTCTAGCTTGGTTTTGTACGTGGGTTTCTGTCTACGCGTAACGTGGTTTTAAGCTTTGGATCATCAAGTTTCACACTTTTGTGTTATCTTGGTGATATTGAGGCTATTTCATCACAAAAATCTGGTTTAGAAACATCTTTGGGCAACAATCACTTTTACGAGTAAGTCTACGCGTAGCAAAACCCTAAAACTACGCGTAACTTATCCTTTGTTTGATCTTCAGTTTTCGTGGTTTACTCCGTGTTTTCTTGCTTGGATAAGCCTGAAAATACGTCGACTTGGGATATCTTTTGCACTGTGATAGTGTAAAAGATCACTTGGGCAAAAACCCTAAAATTACGCATAAGCATAAAGCTTACGCCAGAAAATCCCACGATAAGATTTATCTTACGCCTAAGCTTAGTCTTACGATAAGGTAATCCCACGCCTAAGTTTTCTACGCCTAACTTCTTGTTTTACGATAACTTTAGTGTTTTTCCTTCCTTACGCAGAAGCTAAACCTACGCAGAACTCTTGTCACACGCCGTAACTTTGGTGTTTTTACGCATAAGTGCTACTTGGTTTATTGTGATTTCTACGCCTAAGGATACTTCATCAACAAAGGTTCATTCGACTACAAAGATCCATTTTATAACACAAGTTTTTCAACATGTCACAACCACCATACTCTAACTATTTCCCTTACACTTATACTCAACGACAACAACAACTAAGTCCACAACATCAACAATGGAATCAACAACAAGCAATTTATCAACAACAATTTAATCAACAACATACTCCACAACTTGGAGCAATTCCACCACCACAAATGGTTCAACCACCACCAAGTCTTCAAGTTCAACCCTACACAAACGATTTCAATCAACATCCATCAAGGAACACTATGAAGGAACCCACTTGGTTTGCAAAGATGTGTGAAGCTTTAAGCAGCCAACAATCAATTCATGAGGTCGGATCACTTGATAGACCTCCAATGCTCACTCCAGAAACTACGATCAATGGGTAATTAGGTTCTTTAGGTTTTGTGATCCAAGAAGCCACATGGAAAGTTCTTAAAGAAGGTTATCTTGAAGGTCCATTTCGATGCCTCACCGTCATTGTACCCGGAGATCCAAATGCTAATCCACCAAGAGATGAACAATCAAACATTGCTATCAAGCAGCACCGAATCCGTAAGAACTTCTACACTATGAAGTCGATGAGCTTGCAATGCAATATATCCTTTTAGGATTACCAAACCCAATTCTTCAAGTGTTGATGCTCAAAAGACCGCAAAGGCAATGTGGAACATATTCATCTTCTTATGGAAGGATCTCGACTCAATCAGAGGATATGGAATCCAAAATTTACTTGGCTTATGAACACTTCATGATTGAACTCGAGAGACACTAGAGTCTTATCATCATCGATTCTCGACATCATAAATGATTTGGATAAACACAACATCATCATGCCAAGAATTGCGCTAATACTAAGTTCCCGAGTAGTCTTGGTCCCGAATGGGAGAAGTATGTCATTTTTCTCCGCTGCGAAGAACATGCATCATTCTACATACGGATTGTTGTACGATTACTTGAAGCCTCATCAAAAGGAAGTTGATAAGGAAAGGATTCTCCGTGCTCAAATTGCTTCATCTTCACATCCGAAAATCAACAACTTGCCTTGTATGCTCAAAACAGCTTATCCTCCTCAACCAAAGAACTCAACCAACCGCCACAATCACACCAAATGATCAATCACAACAATCTCAACAAAATCAATTGGTTCCTTACAACAACAACAATGATCGTGCACTTTATAGTCAAGCTAATGAGGAATCCGATCCGCTCAAGCATTGCAACAAGGATTTGTTATGATTGCTAATGCTTTTGGCCGTTATACAAACAAATCCAACAATCGATTCGCTCCTCATCAAACACAAGTGAATCAGTCATTGTGAACAATGGACGAGTTGAAGTTCGTAATCGTGGTTATGGTCGCCGATGGGCGGTGGTCAAGGGTTTAATGCTATGGGTAGGAATAACAACAGAGCTCAAGTGGTGGAACAGGAAATGCTCGTAATGGGTTGAATGGTCTTCGATGCTACAACCGCAATGAGAAGGACACTGGCTAATGCATGCCCAAAGCCGAGGACTAGGGGCGTGCTTATCACAAGGAGGCTTTACTTTTGGCTCTTAAGGATGAAGTCGGTGGAACTCTCACGCACAAAGAACACGCTTTATGGCGTATGCACTCGATGATGATATGGAGGACTTGCAGCCAATGCAACAAGTTATGTTGATGGCTAATATGCATGAGTTACACATGAGTGACACAGCCCAGTAGATGACATCGATGGCTTGTCTCGTGCACCGAACAAACCATATTTATCTCGATCTAATATCTCCGCCAACATCCGAATCCGCAAGGCTCGAATGTTCAAAATGAGTCATCCACATCTCATTCGACGACGATTAATTAGACCCGTAGTTACATTTGACGATCAAGATGACCTTATGGTTTCCATTGATAATCAAATTGACTCCGTGGTTATACTTGAGGATCTAAATAATGATCATGTTGTGACTCACGTTGAACACACCGAACTTTTGCCTCGCCCGTATGTTGATCTGTGGCTTAAAACCAACAATCCATAGTGGAAGAATGTCGCAAGAATCGTGACTTGAAAAGTAAAATGCATCATTAACCAAGGATTTTGAATGTTTACAAAAGCAACTCAACTTTTTCAAAACTCAAGAAAACGTGAAAAGGTTTTGAAGCCGCTTTTGCTAAATCTCATCAAAACGAAAAATATTTAGAGAGACAGATGCGTGATCTAGCCGCTCAAGAATGCTTTGTTGTCTCAAATAGAACAACTCAAACATGAACATAAAAAGCAAATTAACGCCTCACCTTGGAAAATCAAAAGCTAAGGTCGAGTTGTTAACTTGTCAAAACAGCTCTCTCAGATACAAAAAGCATTCAACGAAACGAATAGATGATCATCTTGAAGAAATTATCGCTTGCAAAACAAACTTAAAGAGTTTAAAACTGTTGTTTACAAACATGGTGAGTCAAGAATCGCTATTGAAAAGTTTACTTTAAAACCCAATCCAAATGGATATGGACCGAATCTTGCCGACATAAACCTAAGCTTTCAACCAAAGCATTCAAACCAAATCCTCAAGTTTCCAAGGTAAATATAAAATTGATAATTTCATTATGAGTGTTGTTGAATATCATCGTCAAGAGGAATTAGATGCGTAAGACGAGAGTCGATCAAAATTAGAAACTGTTGTTTACAACAAACCTTTAACTATTCAAACCGTCACTTTCACACACCAACGGATTCTTCTAACACACCAAGGATTATCATAAAACGTCTCGAGTCTTCTAATGTTAATCCCCAACCGATTATGCACAAATTTATGGTCCTTTACCTTCCATCGCTGAAGTAAATTCAAAACCCGAAAATCGCAAAATTCTTAGATATTTTGACCTTTTCATGGTCGACCTCAAACGCTTACAACATGAGATAGAATATCATTCAAATCAAAGTTCAACATTTTCAATCGCCTCGCGCGAGAACAAAGAGACATTTTTCGAAAAATCTTTACCAAATGTTAAAATTTTGAAACATTGTGCATTGTCTTGGGAACGGATTTCATAAGGAACTTGAGTGATGAAGGTCGCCGAGAAAATGTAAACATCTATTTCTAATACTAAACGTAAAAGAAAATGTTGAGAAAAGATGTTGATCGACTCTTGAAAGATGTTATCTGTGCCGATATCCATAATGTTGTGTTATTCAATTCTTTGCCACATGCATCCGATTATATCTCTCGCCGACATCGTTGATAATGTTGTAATCATGAGAATACCGATAATGTGCTTCGATCGAGTCTTTAAAAGTTGAAAACGAACGCCTCTTAAACGAGCTTTCAAATGCAAAACGTCGCCTTCAATGGTGTCAAAAGATTGTCAAAATCGTGAACTTGCTTTGCAAAACAAAATCCACCAGCTTGCAATCAAACAATTTTAATCCAAAATTTGAGCAACTGGATGATCAAAACGTGTCTTTGAAAAGTCAAATCTCAAAATATGAACAAGAACTTGTAAAAGTTAAACAGAATATGGTGTCATATTTGATTTACTCAATAAGACTCGTCATGAAGCATCAAACGAACTTGATCACTATCTTGCACACACTAGAGAAGTAATGAATTTTGTCGGTAATATTCGCTCGAAAATCAAGATTTGATTCACACTATCTTTAAGTTAAGAGAAATGTTAGGAAAGTATGAACAACTTCCGCCACCGTGATTAAGAGAATAGCACCAAGAACACTTAGTAATCGTGAACCTAGAATGCCTACCGCCAAAACACAAGTTGCTAACGTGCTTCCTTCTATCGAAACAGAATAGTTGCCTCTTTTCCAAACGTCCGCACTTCACAAACCTAGAGCACTACATCAAGAATAGGAAGTTGCGACCTAAGAAAAGATCAATAAGGAATGCTAAAGTAGAAGAACACCCTAGGACTATGAATAAGACTCACGTTGCTTCCACTATAGATATTAGGTCCGCAAATGTAATAGAAATAGTGATGTAACGAATGCTAAACCTTTAAGTACTTTTGATATTCATCGATGCACCTTGTGTTATTTGTCGAAAAGTATGAATTCGATTGTCATGACAAATGTGTTGCTAAAGCTATCATCTCTCGCTTAAGGAATCCTAAGAATCGGAATACCTCTAGGCCCACTAATCATTCTAAGTCTCGGCTTGGTAGACCGCCTCTTTAGATTCTAAGAACCGCATTGATGTCCCCAGTAGCTCCAGCCACCTCCTAGAATGTAGTACCACCTAGTGCATTCACTAAGACTAAAGCAAATACTAGTTGGAGATGGCGTAAATGGATATATAACACACTAGGATTTAAATGGATGCCTAAAGTTATTGATGTGTGTATGTCTACTATAATCGCCCCGAAACCTCTAACATTTCGGGTTCCACATCTACTTCTATTCCATCCGTGTCGTCTGTGTGTAATGCAGTGATATGATCATTCTCTGATTGTTGATAGCGGATGTTCCCGACACATGACAGCAACCTTAAACTCGTTATCAAACTTTATTGCAAAGTTCATTGGCACCGCCGATTCGGAATGATCACTTCGCAGCTATCATGGGCTACGGAGACTATATCAATGGGAACATCGAAATTAGCAGTGGTTTATTATGTGGAAGGCCTCGGTCACAACTGCTTTCGTAGGTCGGCCTGTGATGGAGATTTGGAGGTTGCTTTCAGGAGAAATCTTGTTTCATTCGTGATCTACAAGGAAACGACCTTATGTCCGCTCACGAACTCAAGTCTTTACACTATCTCTATGCAAGACATGGTTGCTTCATCTCCCATCCGCTTACTTTCAAAGGCAACATCAACAAAATCCTCGCTATGGCACCGCTGCCTCTCACATTTAAACTTTCAAACTATAACCAATCTTGCTCGACACAAACTAGTTGAAGGTCTCCCACGATTCCGGTATTCTAAAGATCACCTTTGCTCACCAGAACAAGGGAAAAGCACTCGTGCTCATTTTCCTTCAAAGGTGGAACACAACCTCAAAGATGTGCTTCATCTTCTTCACATGGATTTGTGTGGCCCGATGCGCGCAAACGATCAATGGCAAACGCTACATCTTAGTAATTGTTGATGACTATTCACGATGGACTTGGGTCTACTTTCTTCAAGCAAAGACCAAGCTCCACAAATGATCATCACCTTCTCACAAAATTCAAGTTCACCCTAACACCGTCCGCCAAATAAGAATGCATAAAGGAACCGAATTTGTTAACCAAACTCTTCGAGAATTTTATGAGAAAGTGGAATTCAGCATCGACATCTATTGCACGACACCGTAACAAAACGGAGTTGTTGAAAGACTAAACCGAACGTTAGTGGAAGCCGCAAGAACAATGTTAATCAATGCTAAACTTCCAGATTACTTATGGGCGTGTCGATTCATCGCATGCTATACTCAAAACCGCTCTATGATTACTAAACGCCACAACAAAACACCTTTTGAGCTTCTCCACAACCATAAACCGAATCTCAAACACTTTCATGTATTTGGATCCCTTTGCTATCCGAATAATGATCGTGATGATTTTGGAAAGCTCAAAGCCAAAGTCGACATTGAGTCTTTATTGGATATTGTGAGAATTCTAAAGGTTACCGGATCCGAATCGTCGAACAAAGCAAAGTTATGGAAACGATTCATGCTCATTTTGATGAACTTACGGAAATGGCTTCGAGTATAACACTTGGAACCCGGTCACAACCGCTTAAACTTCCTCAAACCCCATCATCACCGAACAAAGCCCTCACCACTCACAACAAATGGAAAGACTATTTGCTCCTCTGCTCAAAGGACGATATTGATGAACGTGCTCTGTGTGTATCCGATGTTTCCGCCGCTCAACCCGATACTACTCTTATACCGATACACTGCTACAACAACTATCGTTGAAGAAGCACCACCATTGACTCCACCACAACAGCTTGAACAAACCGCTTCCAACAATGATGAACCAAATTGATGATGTTCTTAATGAAGTACCCCACCGCAGATTTTGATCCAAATGCTTTTTAACCCGCTTGCTAATGAAACTGCACACCGATGTCGCGAATCATCCACAAACCATTTGAATCCTCGTAAATCGCACAATGTATACCAACATCAACCTCTACACATAGATGGACAAAAGACCATCCTCCGAAAATATTATTGGCAACCCGAATCAACCAACCGTTACGAGACAACGCTTCTTCACACGATGGTGAACATTGCATTTATGCACTCACCGTCCGCTAACTGAGCCTAAAACATTAAAGACGCAATGACAAAAGACAACCGGATTGAATCCATGCAAGAAGAACTCAACCAATTCAAACGCCTTGAAGTATGGAAACTGTTGAAAGACCAACAGGGTCTACGCTATTGGTCTAAAATGGATTTGGAAAACAAATTGATGTCAAGGAAACGTAATCGTAAACAAGTCACGCCTGTGGCTAAGGGTTATCGATGTGAGGAGGGTATTGACTTTGAAGAATCATTTGCTCCGGCTGCTCGCCTTGAGGTCGTTCGATATTTCTCGCGCATGCTCATATGAATATGACGGTCTTTCGATGGATGTCAAAACCGCTTCTCAATGGACAACTTAAAGAAACGGTTTATGTCACCAACCGTAAGGATTCGTTGATCCCGAGTTCCCGAACCATGTCTACAAACCGAACAAAGCTCTATATGGTCTCAAACAAGCTCCTGCATGGTACGATAAGCTATCATCTTTCCTCATTGCCAATAATTTCACCAAAGGTTCGGTCGACCCTACTCTTTTCATACAATATCACGGGCACATATCTTAATTGTTCAAATTTACGTGGATGACATCATTTTGGGTCTACACATAAAAAATACTCAATCGCTTTTGCAAAACTAATGAAGAAAATTTTGAAATGTCCATGATGGGTGAACTTACGCTCTTTCTAGGACCGCAAGTTCATCAATCACCCCGTGGTATTTTCTTGAGTCACCCAAATATGCCCTTGAATTGTTAAACAAATTTGAATGAAAACTCGTGACACTTATGCCACACCAATGGCTCATACCAAGAAGCTAGATGTCGATTTACATGGGAAATTGGTGGACCCTACCAAATACCAAGTATTATTGGGTCTCTCATGTATCTAACAACAAGCAGACCGATATTGTCTTTGCCGCTTATCTCGCCTCCCGCTATCGTCAAGACCAATCGAAACCCACCTCTCGAGGCTAAAAGAATCCTCCGATACATCAAGGGAACCATTAACTGGGGATCCGTATCCGGGATTCGGTTTTGAACTAATCGCTTTTTCGATGCCGATCACGCAGATGTTTAGATTCACGAAAAGTACTTCAGAGCACTACAATTTCTTGGTGATAAACCGTGTCCCGGCAATCGAAGAAGCAGGATTGTACATCGCCGTCATCAACCAAGCGTAATATGTAGCCATGTCGGCGTGTTGTGCTCAAGTCATCCGGATGAGAACACAACTCAAAGACTATGGTTACGATTTGATGTAATCCCGATGTATCGCGACAATCGGAGTGCTATTGCGATCTCGCAACTCGCTCAAAGATTCAAATCTAAGCACATCGATCTTCGTTATCATTTCATCAAGGACCACGTGAAATGTGGTACAGTTGAATTATACTGCAGGCACAGAATACCAATTGGCGATCTACTCACCAAAGCCTTGCCTCCCGCTAGGTTTAATGAGTTGGTCCACCGGATTGGTATGCGGTGTTTGACTCAAGAGGAATTGGATGAACTCTTAAAACAAATTTTAAAACCAACAAACACCAAAATCTCTTTTGTAAATATTTTTTCAAAACAAAATACAAAAATATAAAATCGATAAAACAACAAAAATATTCTTCTATCTATTTTTCTTTCAACATGGCAAGTACATTTCTTCCACAACACTCTAATCTTTCAAAATTCAAGATTTTTCCGATCAAGTGTTGAGGGGAGAAAATAAATACTTAACTGCTTCAAAATAACTCGTACTTGCATGTTATACTATCCCGTTTGTTTCTTTAATAATGGTGGTCACATTTCGGTTTATGACACCCTGACTAAAATTTATAACCTTTCATTATTTCTTAAGTCGAGGGGAGTGTCGTCAAAGTTATTTCCAAATATTCTTCGCTTGGTAACCAAAATGGAAGTTAAAAGGCTTTGGATGAAAATGGAAAAGGTGGAGGGACTAAAACCGCCAAAAGCTTAAAGTTATTTTTAATAAAACTCCACCTAACATTATTTCTTCACATTTATTACACACACCAAACTAATCCTACGCACAAATCGATCGCTCAACAAACCGTGTTTTGATCATCAATTTGTAAGTGATTTTGTGTTTCTAACAAGTTTTTAAACAATGGTTTTGAATTTTACATAAATCCAACGGTTAAATGTTGATATGTTGATTTTGTGTTCTACGATAAGTGCGTATGAACACATAATCATGATTGTGTGTTTGTGGTTAAAAGATTGTGTCAAAACGCTTTTATAACATCAATGATACCATTTTTATCCTCAAAACACACCCGTAAACACGAATTGATTGAATTTGGAAACTAGGGTTTATGCGTGGTTTGGGTGTTTTCATATGTGAACGTTTTTGGTAATAAAGATTGTTGTGTGAGGTTGTTATTATAGTGAATTGATTATATCTAAGCTTTGAAACAACCCGTAAACACTAATTGATTGAGAATTAGAAATTAGGGTTTAATGTTCTTCGCTTGGGTATTTTTGATTCATTGAGAGTTTGATGTTAAAACTTGGTTACTACACTCACATGACATCTAAAACCACCGTAAAAACTTTGGTGTAATTCCTATGGCTAAAAATCTTACGCGTAATCTTTGAACTATTAGGGTTTTGGTCTTACGATAAGGTTCTTTACGCCAGAAACTGCTTTGATGAGTTTTCATGCCATGATATGTTATACAATGAATGTATGTGTTAATATTGATGTCCGTGATGAATTTATTTCGTGTTTGCTACCGTAAAAATCGTAATCAAGGTTGTTAACCATCTACGATAAGGATCACCTTACGCGTAGCATGTTATGCGTAAGAGAAATCTTACGCGTAGCGCTTACGCCGTAAGGTTCTACAAAGGACCACGCGATCCCGTGAAGGATATGCGTAAACAAGGACCTCCACGCATAAGGTCTACTTCACGAGTAAGCCTTACGCGTAAGGTTTTATATACGCCACGCCGTAAGCTTTACGCATAAGGTCCCCTTTTCCCACGCTGTAATATTTCTTACGCTGTAAGTAAGGATCCCACGCATAAGCTTGCGCTCACGCCAGATACTTATCCTGCTTACGCATAAGCTACCATTTCTACGCCTAAGCCTTGATCAAACCTTCATTATGAATTGTTACGCTGCAAACTTGTAAATAAATAAATCATAACGTCACGAAACCAATAATGTCACTAATAAGCTTAAACGCTTAATATGTTGTGAAAAATAAGTGATAACATAAACTTTAAAACTTAAAGTTAACTAACTCACGAAACTTATCACGACTTCATTAGACTATTGAACAAACAAGTGATTTTGGACTCAGAATAATCATTGACACATCACATTCAATAATTAGACAATAAAACCATCCGTTGACTAACATTATGTCTTTCGATATGTTGGTTCTTTTGGCTAAATGTGTTTCGATCACGACATGGAAGCTCAAATGAATGTGGATGCACCAAACGCTCTCACCATTGTCGATATTTTCCGCATGGCTATCCAATGAAGATTGGAAAGAACAATCTCGTAGTTGACTTTGAAACTCTCACCGCTCGGAATCTTCTTGTCTCATTGCAAAGGATATTCAAGAATCATCCCTATCGTAACATGCTCACCAACTCGCCATCGCTCCGAGATCTACATACAACAATTCGAATACAATGCGAGGGTCAAAGGTCAAAGTGCGTAACAAAGGACACTCAATCACAAACAAGTTACCATCACACATGCAGACTTAAGGGTCGTTCTCCTCATTCCCGACATCGAGCCAACCAATTCAATGCCACACCCATCAAGAGACGGTTCTCAATTTTTGATTGATATTGGGTATGACGAAGCTTCGTGGGTTATTAATAAGCATTCTCACGTGGATCTTAAAAACATTCCTCACCTTGAGAACCCTTTATATCATCATCACAAAATCTGCTTCGGTCGTGACAAAGGCTATGAGCATCCCAAGCTCGTGGAACTCGCAAATCTTTTGGGCTCGATCAACATGAAACACATCGAAATTGAAGCTCGATATGGGATGACATGATGACATTCCTCAAAAGCTTGGCTCAAAGATTCCTTATATCGATATACAAAACTGTTGATCCAAAGAGCTCTTGGACTCAATTCGATATCCCCAAGAGAATCAATGACCCCGACAATCTTGACGTGTTGTCCGAACCCACTCTAACAATCGATTTAAGGAGTCAACTACCAAGAAACAAGGTGTCAGGTTGCCGGATCTCCTTCTCTCGATGAACTCAAACAACTCTACTCTTATAAAAGATATTTGGTAGTCGTGAAAGAGAACAAAGTTGGTTTTCTCGATGAAAATCTTCCGCACACCTACAAGGAGAACCGTAAGAGGAAGTGCAGGAGTGTTGCAAGCATCGAGAGTCGAGGAAGTTCCCAAGAGGAATCCTCCACGAAAAGGACAGCCTTCCTTCAAGGAAGTTGTTCCCATTATCGAACCTAAGCCTCGAACCGCAAAGAAAGCTTGTGGACGAAAGCTCAAGGTACGTAATCGAAGAAGAGATATTCTACTCAAACTCCAACCGATACTAATCCTTCAAGAATAAACCTCCCACCCTATAGCAGAACACGGCAAAGGGAAGACTCAGTGATTGAGCACAAGAAGAAAGCTCGATGAAGAGCCACCGAAACCGACATACAGGAGGAAGTTCAAATTCATTAGACTCCAACACGCTGCAAAAAGAATTTGCTAAGGATCAAATGGGTGGCCCCGAGGGTCAAGTGGTGAAGTTCAACCTACACCAATCCCGATGCGTTAATCGACCCGATAAGGGAACCGTGCCACCACTTTGGAGCAACAACAAAAGCGCGGAAGATTCTATTGAGTATGACATTGAAGAACCGTAAACTAAAAAGTCCGAGAAAGATAAAGATGTTGATTATGATATGTTTCTTCCGGATAGTCCTACACGCTCAAAGGAGAAAACTTCAACCACCAAAGGACCCGAGTCTCCTCACATCTCATCATCATCGATTCATCTTCTCACTCTTCACCACCACCATCAAAAGAACAACCGATCCACATCCGTATCGTTGAAGAAGCCAACCGCCTCTTGGATCTCTCAAGCAAAGACACGAATCGTTAAAGTCGCAAGCAGTCGAGAGAAAGATATTACAAAGAAGAAGTTAGATTTTCTTGTCGACCGATACAAAGATCTTCATGATGAGAAAGACAAGATGCAAGTTGAAAGGAGTATGTCCGTAAGCTCATGAAAGATGATCTTCAAGGAAAATGGACGAGATGATCAAAGGATACACTCACAAGTTCCTTCTTGACATCGCTCCTCGAATTACAAAGGAGATGTTTACCAAACAACTCTATCCGAATCTCTTACACCGCCAAACAGACTATGAAATCAACTCCAATGCATGTGAACATCAATCCAGCTTGATCCCATAATCTTCTCGATGTCGAATTAGTTAACCGGCCGGTAGCTCAAATGTCGAAACGATCCGCAACATTTGCCTCCTACGAAGGTAAATTGTTTGAAGCATTGCCGAATACCAACTCAAATCAAGATGCGTAGAAGAAGTCGAAGGCCTAAGCGCCCACGCGACGATGAAGATAAGGATCAGATAAGAATGACGAGCCTAAACGCCCAAGAAGTCCGGTGAATCATCTTCTATGCAACCTCCACCCAAACGGACTCAAAGACAACAAAGGTCTCCTCCTCGCTCTTCTACCGATAAACCTCAGATTCTTCGAGTTACCACCCTGCACTCGTAAAACCGGTGATCACTTTGAGTATACGGGTGGTGACGATGAGGAATTCCATGAGCCCCAACAACAACCCGCCTCTCCGACAAAGTTAAGAAACCGTAATCCTCATCTAGGCCTAAGAAAAGAAGAAGAAGGCGCCTAAGGTTGACGTCAGATCATGGCTAGATGAAGATGACACGAGGAATACGACCGTTTTCTACACTTGTTAATTCCACTCCCTATCCAATCAAGGTCAAGATCCGAAGACGGTAGTACATTGGAGCATGCAAAGATATTGCAAGAAAAATTCGTGTGAAAAGATGACGAAACCGAGTTGAAGCGAATCAAGAATGAAGCATTTCAACTTCTCAAAGACAACTGAAAGTGCTATCGGTTGAATATCACCGATAATATAGCACGAGCCATGTCTAACAACATGGATTGGCTCAACCTGTAGCAAACATCGACTTCACCAAACGGACAACCCTCCATATTACACCGATCGGTCTAAACCTCTACCAACAATTGGCCAACCAGATCACCCTAGGATTCCATTCCGATATTTCTTCAACAAAGATTTGGAATTTCTTCTACACGGTGGCGATGGTTCAAGGAAATACGCTACATCTCCGACACTTCCATTCCCGACACCATATACTCTAACCGCATAGCCATCGAGGAAAGGGCTAACCACATGTTCTCCAACAATGTGGAAGTATATGACCGTGATGCAATGTATGGATTCACCATTGGCCGAACGCCGACGAATCTACTACGTGTCGCCAGTTCGTAAGTCTTCACATGAAGTGTTCAAGACTAAAGGAATCGTTGCTATTAAACAAGTTGATCTTTCGCCTAAATGGGACTACACTTTCCTCAAGAATATCGTGGTCAAAAGGCAAGACGAAAGGGATTATGCATTCTCTCAAGCGGACTTTGAGAATTTGTCTATCAACGACATTGAAGACATGTACCTTGCCAAAGTATGTGGTCGCATGAGACAATTCTCGATCAAGTACAACGTGAATACATCAAGTCCTTGCTTATCTTCATCAAGCATAGTAATCAAAGAACGTAGAAGATCTCCACCTGCGCTGAATCATATCGCACCCGTGTCAACTTCACTCCACCTCGCCTAGATCTTCCCGACATCAACCAGCTTTCACAATACACCTCATCAAGAAACCATTCGGAGTGGTTTATCGCAGTGAACTTCAACGAAATTGCTTGATGGCGTGTAGAGATCTTCACAAATTTGGGGATCACACATTGAAGAAGGTTCGGATGGCCTGGCTTATAGGTTAAAGGCGATACATGAAGGCATCGGGTCAAGAAAAGATGGAATTCTCGTGATCGGACGGATGTGAAGAGGATCATCACTATGATTGATGAAAGGTTGTATCGAAGGGACCGCCTGTAACATTAGAGAGCTTTGTAGGTGGTCGCCCCAGATTGCTCTCACCGCTATCAACGCCTGCTCGCATTCCCCGAAAGATTGATGGACTTCGGTACCCTTGAACCGCTTCTATTTCATAATATTTTGATGTGTGATTTATTATGACCATGGCTTGTGCACACATAACAAAGTACAACCCGTAATTGTCAAGAAAGGACCCCGTGGTACGCTTCAAAGCCACAATCCTTATAAAAGGAGCGAAAGCTTACTTTTGAGTAAACCTTATCAAACCTTTCATTTTTCAAAGGTTTTACTCAAAAGAACAAGTACTTCCCTTATGATTTTCAAAACCTCAACCGCTTATATCACTTGTTGAGGGGAGTATTTGAGTTAAAACTTTGTTCACCAAAATGTTCTTTGTGTCACTCTTCCCGCAACACTCGAAATGGTCATATTTATTCTCAACTTTTCAAAATAACATTTTATATGCCATTTTTGAGGGGAGAAAATTATGTGATAAGAAATATGTTGTGTAAATGCAAATGAATCTTTGTGCTATAGACTTAACCAACGAATTGACGATACTTAATCGTTAGTAACTCGAAAAGACTTGTCCGGACGGGTAATAATTTCAAGCTAGTTCGCTAGTGATGTAAACGTGTCTCGCAAAGGACTTGTCCGAATAGAATGTACCATTCGAGAAACTCTTGGTAGACATGAACTCGACGGGTTTGACAACCTTTCGAGGTTTGTCTACACCTTCAAGGTAGTTATTAGAGCTAGTTGTCACCTAAAAGTCGACAATGTAACTCTTTAACTATGCAACGAACCGTGTCTCGCGGGGATTGTCTATCTTGAGTTGATCAATTCATAAAGTGCGCGCTTTTCCTCACCGTGCAAATTTCCGTAAAACTCTTAAGCACATGTGGAGGGGAGTATTTCAAAAAAGATCAAACTCTTACAAAGGGTACAAAATGTTTTACAATCATAACCGCTTTGAGAGATTTTCTTGAAAATTGGTTTTATGGCAACATAGGTTAGTCATGGTGTTATAAGGTGACTAAGGTTAGGAATAACCGTCCTATGATCCGCCAGAGCCGGAGGGATCTACCCAAAGACATCACAAATAGTTAGCACTTAGAAGTCCTTAGGTACGATTATAAAAGGAGAAAATGAGAATCGGAGAAAGAAGGAGTTGAAGAATTAAAAGAAATGCAAAGAAAAGGGTGAAAAGAAATAGCCTCCAAATTATTCAACTTAGGGCGTATAACCGGTTCAATTCATATGCTACCGGTTGTCACTTAGTGACGCCGGTATTGAAGATTAAAAGTCGTCATGGACCCAAAGGACGCATGCACTAAACCTTCTTAGCCACTCAAGTTTCTCTCAAAAGAAGCTTGTTTCATTCTCACAGGAACCCTACATAATCTATTGGCTTTCTTAGAGATTGCCGATATTGAAGAAGGAGACCTCTCCCTAGTCTCCGCCAGAAAACCAAAACGCACTATTGAGTCTAGAGCCACGAGATTCATCAAAAGATCTCTTAGGTACACTTGACATTTCATCACTTGATGTTCAACAATAAGAACATCGCTGGTACGTTATCGAGTCCTTCATGATCTTAGCAACTGTCGAGAACATTTATGAGAGGTTCACAACCGTGATCCTCGTGATTGAATGGAAACTCCCGCCAGGTCAACATCAAACACCCTCGACAAAGCAGTCACTTCGTAACTCCCCGTGGATTACGCTTAGTGTGTCTCAAACGGTCTACAACAGAGGTGATGCTTCGTGTACCTCAATGACTCATCCGAATCAGAGGTGTACTTCGGCACATCGCGTTATCTCACTTGTGGGACTCAGCTCAGAACGGCCTTTGTGAGAATTAGAGTTGTGTTTTCACACTATGTCATTAACACTCTCAAGTTCAAACTTGTAAGTGCCGGAATCCGCTTATTACTAACCGCTTTAATGTTTTCTTCTTATGGAAGCTCGAGCGGAATGATCGTGCGATTCTTCACATGCTCATGCCAACATCATCACTAATGGAAGTTCTATCTAAAAGCAACACAAAAGTCGAATGATTCTTCATCAATCCAAAGAATCTACAAAGTTAAAGACTTAAAGAACTTCATCAAGATTATTATCCAACGTTAAAGAGCGTGTGAGCATGTTGAAGAATGACGTGAGACACCGGAGCAAATGAAGGCACTGAGGCGCACTTGATGCGCATAACAACAACATACTATCACTACCATCACAAAGAACAATGATCAAAGAACAAAGTTAAAGATGACGCCAAAGCGTAAACTGCTCAAAGAAGACAATTTCTACACCGGGAGATTGTTCGAATCAAGGCAATTCTTCTCACAAGAAAGAAGAATGTCGAAGACGCCAAAGCTACTATTACATCAACACCTTAACTGCTTATATTCATTCATCACCAACACTTGGGGAGATTGTTGGAATCACTCCTAAACCTAAATCAAGTGTTAGTGATTCATATGTAATAGTTAGCTTAATTATGGCCTTTATGTTTGTTTTAGCTTAAGCTTATGTAGAAGGCCCATAAGCTTAGGCCCATGTCCATTAAGGAAAGGAAGGGAGTAGGAGTGTTGCCCTAGCTCCCTTCCTATAAATACCTTTGTAATAACCCTCACTGAGGGTTGGTTGTTCAATTTATCTCTTTCACTACTCTACGCTAACCGTTCTTTAGTTTTATACGCATAGTGTGTTTTGGTTTATTGTTCATCCGCCTCTATCTCTTCTCTATTTCTTTCTATTGATGCTTGTGTTGTAAACTTAGTGACCTAACAAAGATGTTTAATGAAATGGAAATTGAGGTCGATGATTATGAACGTGAATTAAAATACAATGAAATTGAGAGGAAAAATTTGCATATCTTAAATGAGAACTTGATTTCTAGATGTGTTGCTCAAGATGTGTTTTACATCGCCACAAATTATTCTATTATCGCTTCTCAATTTCATGAATTATCTATTGCTTGAAAGTTTCCCATGATCGTGTCATTGAGCTTGAGAAACAAATTCAAAATTGCATGAGAAAATAGAACAGATGATCATGATAACTTGGTGAAACATTTTTCTAAATTGAAGTTGAACATCTTGCTTTGCAATTAAAATATCAACATCTAAAAGAAAATGTTAAAACCTCAAATGTCAAGACATCCTTGGATGCTCCCGAGTTTGATGCGCTTTTGAAATTAGCAAACGTGATGAATGATTCGAGCTCATTGTAACACGATCAAAAGATTAAAACCCAAATTTCACAATTAAAGGGTGAAAAGAATGATGACTGGCTCCCAAATGCCTCCTCCTTTAGATTCTCGAATTCTCAAAACTTTCATCTTCAAAAGATCATTAATGTTTTACAACAAGAAAATGAGAGTTTTCTAGAAGAAAATGAAAAGGTTAAACTACATTTCAAAGAGTTATATGATTCAATGAAAGTCACTCATGACAAGAACAACGAAAAATAACTTCTTTACAAAAGGAAATTGAGAATCAAGAGTCAGGTAAAAGGAAAATGCCACTTGTCTTCAATGAGAATGTTGCATCAAAGTCATCTTTGTGCTAACAAATGATGTGACCGTGAAGTATATTCCTCCTCATCTTAGAAATAACGAACTTGTATGTCAAGATTATTTTTCGCCTTAAGGATAGTCTAGAATGTCTCCGTGAGATTGTCAAGAGGATAAGATAAATAAGCCACTTGATAGTGAAATTAGGTTTGCATGCTTATATGCCAAACGATCTCGGAGCTTTTAGAATGTTTAATAGCAACATGTCCTAAACTTAGGTATTAAAGATAAAGTCATTATGCCATGCTCGATGCCTGTGATAAGTATGCAACTCATTCCATGCCCAAGACTATGCCAAAAGTAAACTCTAGTGCCTTCAATGCAGTTTAGATCCCATCACTTCTAGATCAGAATGCGCAAAAGTAGCAAAACCAACTAATGTTCCCATCATTCCCCTACAGAGTAATCATGACACTAAGGCAAGCGGGTCAAAGCCTCAAGGCAATACAAAGCAAGATAGGACCTCGCAAGCTAAGAGTGATCAATGGAAGAGCGTAGAAGACCACCCTAGGAACAATAAGTTTGAATTGAATAAGACGAATCGTGTTGATTCTAGTAATAGCTATAAGCGCATCGTAATTAATTCAATTATGCTACTTTTGCAAAACATGTAATGAATGCTTGGTTTCTCGTACTAATCATGAATGTGGTGTGAATGATTTGATTAATGTTGCTAAATGCCCCGTTAAAATAGTAACATTGCAAAACATGCTAAGAATGTCGAAAAAGCAAGGTGGAAGAAGGTTAGAAAACATTGGAAACCAACAGAAGAAAATTTAGTAATGTAGGTTATCAATGGATACCCACCGGTCGTAAATTCAATCTTAATGAGATGTGCCCTAAATTATCTAGATCAATGCCCATTAGGAAATGGATGCCCACCGGTAGAACTATACCTTTAAGAAGTGAACACACTTTGAATAGATCTATTGTCACTACTAGTCAATCGCATCTACCTCTATGATTCCATTGATTCTACTTCGATATGGGTGTTCCAATCTTGTTTACTAACCAAATGGAACCCATTCTCGCATGGGATCCAAATTATCCATCATCCATACTTGTCTCGTGTTCAACCGCAGTCGCTCAAATCGCCTGTGGTACCGGACTCGTGTCGCTCCAAGCATATGACTAGAGATCGCCACGGCTCATGAACTTCGTGAGTAAATTCATCGGACCGTTAGATTCGGGAACGACCATTTTGGGTCAATTATGGGTTATGGAGACTATGTTGTTGGTGATAGTGTAATTTCCGTGGTATATTATGTTGAAGGTCTTGGTCATAATTTATTCTCTATTGGTCAATTTTGTGATTCTCGATCTAGAAGTGGCCTTTAGAAAACATACTTGTTTCGTTAGAGAACTAGATGGTGTTGAACTTTAAAAGGAACACGTGGAACCAACTTTACACCATCTCTATCGAAGACATGATGAAGTCTTCTCCAATCGCTTGTTGTCAAAGGCTTCAAAACAAAGTCATGGTTATGGCATCGCTGGCTCAATCACTTGAACTTCGCACCATAAATGATCTTTCTAGAAAGGACCTCGTTAGAGGCTTGCCTAGATTAAAGTATGAAAAGGATCATCTTTGTTCAACATGCCAATTGGGAAAAGCAAGAAGTATGCCCATAAACCCAAACCTACAAACCCGCTTATGGAAGTTCTTCATACTCTTCATATGGATTTATGCGGACCAATGAGAGTGCAAACGATAAATGGGAAGAAATATGTGTTAGTCGTGGTTGATGACTATTCTCGATTTACTTGGGTTAAGTTTTTGAGAACAAAGGATGAAACCCGATGTCATCATCAAACTTATCAAACAAATTGCAGTTCGACTTAACAAAACCGTCGTAATTATCCGAACAAACAATGGAACCGAGTTTGTTAACAAAGAACTAAGTCGTTTTATGAAAGCATTGGAATCACCATCAAAGAAGTGTTCCACGAACTCCTCAACGTAACGGTGTAGTTGAAAGACGAAATCGAACTCTTGTGGAAGCCGCAAGAACTATGCTGATTTACTCAAAGGTTCCAATGTTTCTCCGGGTGGAAGCCATTGCCACCGCATGCTATACCCAAAATCGCTCCTTATTCACACCACTCATGGAAAAACTCCATATGAACTTGTCCACAACCGAAAACTAATCTTTCTTTCCTTCGTGTGTTCGATGTGCTTTATGTTATCCAACTAATGATGGTCAAGATTTAGGCAAACTAAGAGCTAAAGCGAACATTGAATTTTTGTAGGTTATGCACCAAACCGAAAAGGTTACCAAATCTACAACAAAAGAACCCAAGATATCATGGAAACTATTCACGCCACGCTCGATGAGTCGATCGTCCAATGGCTCCAGACAATCTAGTTCAGGACCCGCATCAACATTCATCTTGTAGTCCCATTAGTTCTTCTCTTGTACAAAATCTTCACCAAGAACTTCCATATGTACCTCCTTCGTAAGAAGATTTGAAGAAATTATTTGATCCAATGTTTGATGAATACTATGAACCTCATGATAATGATCATTCTACACCATCAACAGGTTGCGCCTAATCCTCGCCAATGACAGATAATCCATCTATTATGTGTCGTTATCCCAAGAAGCGCTTGTCGCGAATCACTCATCATCATCCTCAAATCCTCAATCATCGAGTGTACATCATGGAAATGTTTATGGCACCCTATGATGGAGATAACCCTTTGCCACCCCAAGATGCACCGCTTGAAAACATATTTGCTCTTGATCATCATCAACTCCGAACCATCTTCATCGAACACCTTAGAGAATGGACCAAACTTTGCTACATCATTGGAAATCCTCTCTCACCACAAACAACCACATGATGGTGCATCTTCAACTCCGAAAATGGACACATGATCATCCATTGGACAACGATTTTACGACATGGGAAAACGATCCGGATCTACATAGTTTGAAAGCTTAGGTATCCACTGTAAACAACTTACTTTTCTCGCAACTAAATGCCTTATGGTGCTTCTTCAATTCAAAACATCTTTTAAACATATCAAATTTAGGACGAACCATTCAAGATGTTAAATGTATTAGAATTTGTAGATTTATGTCCGAGGACATAGCATTGGTTCTAATGCCGATGCAAGAAGAAATTGCAAAGACAAAACGAGTTAGGATCCCGATCGACTTGATGTATGGGAATTAGTACCGCCGCAAGAAGAAATTCATGAGTTCGATCGACTAGATGTATGGGAATTAGTACCGCTATGATCATTGCTCTCAAGTGGATCTTCAAAGTAAAACTTGATGAGCATGGTGATGTTTTAAAGAACAAGGCAAGATTGGTTTCTAAAGGATACCGTCAAGAGGAGGGTATTGACTTTGAGGAATCATTTGCTCCGCTTGCACGATATTGAGGCAATCGTAATCTTCTTGGCTAATGTTGCAAGTAAGAACATGGTGGTTTATCGATGGATGTAAAGACGCTTTTCTTAATGGAGATCTTAAAGAAGTCGATACGCCCGCCAACCTCAAGGTTTTGTGAATCTAGAGCATCCTACTCATGTCTATCGCTTGAAGAAGGCTCTTTATGGCTTGAAGCAAGCTCCAAGAGCATGGTATGATACATCATCAAAGTTTCTCTTAACCAACGGATTCAAAAAAGGAGCAGCTTGATCCCACATTGTTCACCGTAAAGTCGCAAACACTTAATTCATGTTCAAATCTATGTTGATGATATTATTTTTGCCTCGACCGACCCTAATGAATGTGACCATTTTTCAAATGAAATGGGCTCCAAATTTCAAATGTCTATGATGGGACAAATGTCATTTTCTTGGGATTACAAATTTCACAAAGTCCCGAGGCATTTTTATAAATCAATCTAAATATGCTAATGAAATTTTAAAGAAATTTAGATTTGATTCTTGTGACCGCTGACACCCCCATGGTGGAGTGTACAAAAGCTCGATGAGGACCACTCGTGGATCATGGTAGATCAAACGAAATATCGCAGTTGATTGATCCTCGATGTACCTCACACCAAGAGACTGATATTCTGTTCACCAGATGCATGTGTGCTAGATATCGTGCTAAGCCTACCAAAAGCACCTTGAAGCGGTTAAACGGGTCTTTCAAGATTCTCAAGGAACCATTAACATGGGACTTTGGTATCCAAGGACACCAATATGTCACTAACAAAGATATGCGTATGCGACCATGCAGGTGTCAAGATACACGTCAAGCACGCCGTGGTGCTCAATTCTGGGAGATAAGCTTGTAAGTCGGTCTTCAAAGAAACAAATGAGTACGTCTATATCCTCTACAGAGGTTGAATACATAGCCATGTCATCTTGTTGTGCTCAAATCCTATGGATGAGATCCCAATTATCCGATTATGGCTTTGAATTCAACAAAACCCTCCGTATCGTGATAATAAAAGTGCTATTGCTCTCTCATGCAACAACGCTCAACATTCAAGAGCAAAGCATATCGACATTCGACATCATTTCATCGTGGAACAAGTGGAGAAAGGTGTGGTCTATATTTTGTGAGAACCGAATATCACCGCGACATCTTCACTAAAGCTCTTCCTAGAGAACGCTTTTGAGTTTATCCTTCCACGACTTGGTCTAAAGAGTCTACAACCGAAACACTCAAACGCCTTCAAGAGGAAGACGAGGAGTAAAGGTCTTTCTTCATCTATTCTTGTACATATTTATTCAAAAGCAAAATACAAAATTATAAAACCAACAAAAGCAAATAGAAAAATATAAAATTTTCAAAATCCATAAAAATTAGAAATTCTTGAAAAGCCCAAAATTATTTATTCTCATGTTTTCCTTATTCGATAACATCTACGGACTTTGATTTGTCAATCAAAGAATGTCACGGGTCTTTAGATGAAGTTCGAATGTACATAAACTCTACACACATTAAAAAATGAGATGGAGAAAATGATGGTTTATTGTCATTTCAGCAAGAACCCGCTTTAAAAGAAAGAACAGAGCTATGCTTAATCTTATTTTTAAAACCTCATGCTCGATTCTAAATACAAATATATACTATCGGTGATTACATAATACAACTAGCCACGGTTGTCTTTATCCGTGGTTATACTCTTCACCCCGGTTACATCAAGCCCGTCCGTGGTTCCAAAGATTAGAGTAATTCTTTATTCAAAGGAACCTAAACCCAACAATCCTCCCTAAACTTGATAAATTCCAACAGAATTCTTCAAGTTTTCTTTAAGCTCAAAACATCCGAATTGGAGGATGTAGCCAAACACTTACTAGCTTTAAGTATCTTCTCATACTTCTTCAACAAATCATAAGCTTGACCATCATAAGATACTAACATCTTGATACAACCAAAGCTTCAACATCCGAGCAATTATTCCCGGATGCTTATTCGCCAGGATAATCACCTTCTACAAGCATATGAATAACCTTTCCAAATGCTTAAAACATGAACTCCACAAGTTTGATATAAAAACCATCTAGTAACTTTACCATTGTAGAGTCCTTGCCATTCGTGTTCAAAGATGAGTAGGTTCAAATAGAATCTTCAAATTATGATACACCACCTCTCATGATAATCATTTGGATGTACTTCACCAAATTTATTCTTGTAAAGTATCCAAAGATTCATCAAATCATCTCTATCAAAATACCAAGTATTTTTGAAAATTTATTATACTTTTAAACTTCATTGTTGAGTCTTTGAATTTTCCAAACTCCTTCACTTCCAACTAAAAGCTTAAACTCATAAGAAATGATTTGATTTACATCTTCAACAACTTTCAATCTTTTAGAATCGAGATGTCACCCGAACTCGTGATTTTCTTTTTCTTTTACTTTGCATCCATTCATCATGTTCTTTAATCCACTCTTCTTCCTTTTTAGAATTCATTCGACGAAATCATCATGATTAATTCTCATACATCTCATAAATCTCAAAAATTCTTGCAATGAACAACTCACGAGATTATCGTAAACATATATGCCTCAATTCTTGATAATCTTCATCAATACATTCCTCACCGAGCAATAGTAGGAGGTTTCTTTCTTACAACGCGCTTCTTTTCTTTACTAACCTTCCTTGCCAATATACCCAAAAGTCTAGCTTTTCTTCATCATCAAACAAAGCCCATTCTTGTACAAGATACTCATCATTTATTAATTCGAAGCTTCAAGATAGTTTTGTGATTCATACCATGTAGCTAACAATTTCGACTAGCCTCTCTTCATCTTGCTTTCTCTTCATCAAACCCGCTTTATCCTCATCTTCCATACTTTTAGCATACTCGCATCATAAGCTTCTTGTTCGCTTTATTTTTAAACTTCAAGACTACCTCTTTACCTTTTCCAACATTAGCTTTAATCACTTTCTTCTTCAAAGGTTCACCAATAACAAAACTATAGGAATTGGAAAATTTCTTAGTGAAGAGTCGATCACCCCAAATGTTATCTAGCTTAAGTTAGCTCGTAGATTTGTCGTTGTTTACGTTATTTATCAGTTTATTAGTTAGTTATTAGTTTTAGTTTAGTAGTGCAACACCGTGAGGAAGGACGGTCTTTACCCACCGTATCCCCGATCCACAGCCGATAGGAGGTCGTGTCTTATGTAACTATAAATACCCCTTCCATCCATGGAAGGGTGGTGCTTCTCATAATCTAACATTCAACTTTTGTGTAAACCTCTAGCAAGAACACCTCTCTCTCTACTTTCTCTCTAAAATGGAAAACATGTATTTTGATCTCCCAGAGACCACCTTAATCATCAACACAATAAATATAATGATCCTACAATTGGTATCAGAGCCAAGGTTGTTGTGTTTTGATGATTTGTTGTCGTTTCGATACATGGTTTATGCTGTTTTTTTTGGTACTGTTTAATGGTCGAAAAAAAAAAAAAAAATGTTTTTCTATACTTGTGGTTAACAATTTTTACATGTTGTAGTATCCTCTTTTGGTCAAAAAAGTCATATGCTTAATCTGTCTTGGTCATTTACATTTAGTCCAAATATGTTTCACTCTTTAAACATTTTGTGTTCCAATGAGTAATACTTTGTGGTCAAAGCAGCAATGGATTATCAAGCGTATAGTGATCGCGATATTCCAAATAAGCGATAATGAAAGTTACAAATATAAATGGGACTAGAACAAGATTTATCTAGTGAAACAAAACTAACTTGAAACTAAAAATTAACTAACACAAAGAAAGCTAACTACTGCTATTGACTAAAAACTAACTACTCTTTCACTAATCTCTTTCTTCCAAGTTTCTATACTTGAATCAACTTCTCCCTCATAACGAGCTTATCCACATAAATCGGACCATTGGATTACTTCAAGTCATCTTGGCCCTTCATTCCATTGGCGGAAAAAGTGATTTAAGCGAGATGAGGGTTTGAGTGAGCATTAAATGCTATTGGATCGATGTTGAGGAGGGGGAACAAAATGTGGAGTACCAGGGACAAAGTGTGGAGTAGAGGTGGTGTTGTGTTGAGGTTTCTTGAAAAAGGAGGAAAAAGGAAGAAGAAAGGGAAGGGTTGTCATTTGACTTTGGGATTGACGGAAGGTCTAATATCAAGGGGTCCAAATTTGTTTAATGCGGGGGTCATATGGGTTTGATAGGGTCCAAAATGGTTTAAAGGCTTAAATATCATAAGGACCATGTTGCAATTGCGAAACTTCAAGGACCATTCTTGCCATTCTCAAAAGTTGCCCAAGGACTAAATTTGACAAGTATCAATATTACAAGGACCAAACTTGCCATTTCCACTTTTCAGGGCCATTTTGCCAGCCATCAAACTTGAAGGACCAATCTTGTAATTTCTCAAACTTTTGACATTTTTCACCAAGGACTAATTTTGACAAGTTATGATTTAAAAGGACCTTTGATTTTTCTTTGAATTTTGACTCGGGGACTATTTTTGACAATTTTAGAAACTTGGGGACTAAAGCGCAATTTTGCAAATTTGATATGCTTTCATCGATTTTGATATTTTGCATTTAAAACACATAAAACACGATTTGTGATATTTTGATCATTTGATGTGTTTAAGTGTTTTGATGATTTTTAGGTTTATTTTTATACAAAATGATAGTATTTAGAGACTCATCGGTCACGAGTCATATTGGTGGTCGGTTATTGGTTTTTACGATCAATGGGTCAAAGAAGCATATTATCGCATTTTAAGGTTTATCATGAATATGGTCGGAAAGTAATCGGAAAACTCAACGGAAAATTTTAAATGGTCAAATTTTCTGTCGTAGCGAGTTGAATTTGTTTCTTTATAGCGAGTTGTCAACCTCTTTCTTGCCAAATGACTTATATTTATAAGTTGGCGACTCAGTGATAACATAAAAGCAGGTTAGCGACTCTGCCATGAGTCTTTACTCATGGTAGCAACTTGCTTAGCGAGTTGGCTTAGCAACTTGGCTTAGCGAGTTGACTCAAGACCTTTGTTAGCGACTTGACTCATAAAAAAAAAAAAAAAAAAAAGCGATTTGGTCTGCGATTTGGTCTAGCGACTGGGTCTAGCGACTTGGGCTAGCGACTTGGGCTAGAGACTTGGGCTAGAGACTTGGGCTAGAGACTTGTGAAAGGTAGAAGAAGATATGACTATTAAGACTAGACCGTGTAAACCAAATACCAAAACATCACTCGACTTGAAGATTCAATGAACATCATCGAGTCAACAAAATCATAATGAAAAGGGTAATGGATCCGAATCAAAACCTTCAACTATTCCTTGACCTAGACTCGACCCAAAGGACCTCACCCACTCCTCAACTCTCATACAATCAAGTATCAAAAGTAAGTATCATCTAATGATCTCGGAATGGTTCGTTGTTTCGAAATCGTTATAAGATCTTGTTTAATCGAACCATATCATCAGGATCGAATACCATATGTTAAATCATATTGGATCTCGGTCACACTCTTCTTTATTAAGCCTATTGAAAGCCATCATACTGATGTGCAAACCATCATTGATCTAAGTAACAAAGACACCATATGAAGACTATGCTTCTTGGTCATGTTCGAACTTCAAATGAAAAGAAAATAACAACTATCTTTTATTTTCTCCTTCTCGTTCGTTGGTTAATGGAATACTTATGAGATCTCGGTTATCTAGTTTAGTGGTACTCTAATGTACATCAAGACCATTGCCCAAAAACACGAAATAGATGTCATCATAGATCATAATGTTATAATTATTTCGAAATATTAATAGAGCAAGAATATAACAAAATGGTACTCTTTGTCTTGTTTCGTTCAAATGGGTTCTCAAACAAATAAACCATTCAAGACCTATGTCTCAAACATGTCGCAAGCTTCGATCTCGACTTTGATTCTTTTGTGAGGTTCATCAAACACATAGACCTCGAAAAGATCTATACACAAAAGATCGTGTGCTTCATGGATCTAAAACGTTTTGTTAATGTTCGAATCTAAGAAATGATATTAACAAGATTGTTAACTCATCTCTTTTATTCATTTATTATAAACAAATCAAATCAAAAGGGACTTAATTGTTAATAATACTTACCTAGAATCATTGGTTTAGATCTCGTGGTCGCTTATAAACCCTCGAAGCCATCCCCGTGGGCGAGTCTATCATGATTATTAGAGATCCGAAATTTGTGTTTGAAGAGGAACAAATAAGGGGCGGAATATTCGAGGTTGTGGTTAACGGGGCTATGACTAATGTATTACGGAGTATTAGGGTTTGTGTGTCCATCAGTTGCTTTATACCAAAGTGATTTGGGTAGGGTTATAGTTTAATACCGATTTGGAATGGGCTTGGTTAATTTTAATGGGCCGTATTATTGGTATGGATGGTCTTGTCTCTTTTGTATTGGGCTTAAATGCGAGGATCACATGGTTTGATGAACTAGTATATTTGGAATTTTCGGTATGGTATTTGATCCGATATTAAGGACTATTATTTTCACGAAGAATATTATGTCACGGCTTGAATTGATGATTGAACAAGGTTGACTACGGGTTGTTTGTACGGTATTTCTTATTTGGATTTGAAGTGAGGTTTTCCGGCATGTTTACTTATTTCGCCTTCTTTCTTTCTACCCTTCCGCCAAGATGACTTGTTTGGGCATTTATAGAGTGTGATAAAGACTTGGCTATTTAGTTACGGTTGTGATTCTTTCTCGCTTAACCCACAACGTAACTATCACTTCGTGTCTCACGCATTGAGGATATGTCAAGAGGTTTTGTACATTGGGTACACCGCTTTCTTCTTCACAAGGATTAGTACAAGTTTAAGTAACAAATCGGGGAATTTTACTTCATGATCAAGTTTGGCATATCGGGTTTACTTCTCCATGTGGTCACTACAATAGCCGACGTAATGCGTGAATGATGTGTTTACCAAAGTGTTGATTGGATGGTTGATGATGTTGTTGATGTTGGATAATGAACCGTTGATGAACCGCTGATGTTCCCCTAAAATGATATTCACCAAACCAAAGTTGTCATAACACATTCAAGTCGACATTGTTTACGGTTTTGTCTTGATTTTGTAAAATCCCGCGAAAGAACCTATTTCTGTTTAAATCATAGACTTGTAAAATCCCGTGACAATGGAAACATCCCGGTAATAGTAAAGTGCATTTCGGATCTATCTTACGGTTTATTCTTGGTTTTGTAAAATCCCGCGAAAGAAACTATTTCTCGTTTAAACCATAGAGTTGTAAAATCCCGTAATGATGGAACCATCTTGGAGAAAGGAAAGTGTATTTCGGGATCTTATTTGATGTCGGTGCTACGGTTTCGCTCAAGAAGGGATAAAAGGGTGTACTTCATGAATTGGATGTGTGTTTGGATATTCGTCATGGCGCTTTGGTTATTACATGGTTTTACGGGTTATGTGCTTTTAACCATGGTCGGATGAAACCATTATCAAAGTTCATTTAAATGTCAAAGAAGGCTAGATTTGAGCAGCTTACGTAAGATGTGACAACGGCGTTAATTCAAGATTATTTATTTGAGGTTGAAGTGAAATATCACGGCGAGTGTACTTAGTATCCAAGGTATCGGGATGGTTGGATGAAGATTCTTCATGATCCTTGTTCGAGCTTATTATCAAAAACGAAGACTTGGAAATCTAGTTATTGTTGGGTGTCTTTTACCTTTTCTTTTTACCACTGGGGAATTGGGCTCTTATCACCACAAAATAACTATCACTTTAAGGAGTTACGCTGTAGTGCTCAAAGGTCACATTCAATTGTGGATTTTCAAGAGGTAATGTACGCCTATTACTTGATGGTTGGTTGGTTGAAGAGTATAGAGTACTTAGAGATTCAAATGGGCATGAAGTCTCGCACCGCTCTTTGTTACATATGTGCAAGTTTAAGTCACGAGTTCGGGTTAGTTTACTTGTGGTCAAATTCATCATATTGGGTTTTCCATCACCGTCACGACAAAGAGCCTACCGAATGATAATGGGGTTTACATGTTTTGCTAAGAGAGTTGAAAAGAGAGATTATGACGTTGCTCACATCAGCTCAGCCTCGTACTCTAAAGAAAAGAAATGTGTACGCTTCGTTCTCTAAAGAAAAGATTAAAAAGAAGAGAAATCTTCTTATGACGTATGAACACAACAGCTCATGCCTCGCTCTCTAAAGAAAAGAAAAGTGTACGCTTCAAGCGCTTTATCTTCAAGAAGAGAAATCTTCTTATTATGACCATTCTCATCAACATGCTTCATACTTTTTCCATGCGCTCACCATCAAGTGAACCGGCTACCACCGATTGTTTTCTCATTCCACTTGCTCGATTATAATGAAGATGGCGACATCATGTGCTTATTTTATGGGAGAGAAGTGTGAATAGAACATTCGGATGATTTTCACTTATTTAATCAAGAATGGCATCTCCGTATGCAATTCTTGAGGGGAGAAGAAGTGTGAATTTTTGCATGGTTGATTGATATTTGAGAATATAAATGGTCATACGGCTCTAAACTCATGTAAGAACCGAGCTTCTTCTTATCGGGTCATCTTCACATGGAGTTTCTTCTTCTAAGAGCCGTTGGTTGACATCTTCACAAGGATTGATGAGTTTATCGACAAAGTGCTTCCGTTAATGCTTCACGATACATCAACATGATGATTCCGAACAACCTTCTCGTTTTGTTTGATGTGATTGGTAGTTTGGTGTTACCATCTTGTGTGTTCGCTATGCCCCGATTGTCGATTTCCTTGATGAACATCTTTCGTTTTGTTTGATTGGGAGGATTTTAGTTAAGGGATTTGCAAGATGTAAGTTGATTGGGATGCTTTTGGTGATGTTCTTGTTTTTGTGAGTTGAAGATGTTAACTATCTATTCCCCAACCGGACAATCTTGAAGAAGGTCGAGTCTACAATGGTTCTACATTTTCTCGCTACATGTTAGAAGACTAAAGACGAGTTGCATTTAATAATCTAAAGACTTCTTCTTAATTCAAGCATTTATCAAAAAGATTGTCGGTTTAGGGAGAGCACTAATTGGGGAATGTGATATGTCAAATTTAATCCCCAATTAGACTTGCTCACATTATTCAAAGATGTTGATTCTCACAAAGACTTCAAGCGATCTTCTCAACAAATTTCAAGTATTTGGGCATTCAAAGAGTTGTTGATTCAAGTATCAAAACCAAAGAAGGGAAAGGAGACAAGCATCTAAACGCGAGTAAACTTGATGAACTTAATACTTCTAAGTAATTGAAGATATCCCGGAAGACAAATGTTATTACCGCAGAGAAACTCAAGGTTTGACTCATGGCGAGTAAACTTGATGAACTTAATTCTTCTAAGTGATTGAAGATATCCCGGAAAACAAATGTCATGACCGCAGAGAAACTCAAGGTTTTACTCATCAAGGCTTTTTGTGTTAGTATTCCAACTACGTGGGGAAGTGATGTTAGAGAAAGTTTCAAGATAAAAGAGGTACACTAGTGTGTGGTGATTTCGATGGTATCGCAATGATCGTGGAGAGAGATTGTGTACATTGGGGATGCTCACCGTTTCACTTGAGTGCTTAATCGCTGATTCGTAGATATAATCACTTATTCCGAGTTGACATCCGCAGAGATTGTCACCCGCAGAGATAATCGTGACTTGGCCCGCTTCTTCAATGTTATCGCTATTCATTCCTTGTGTATTGGTATACTTGGATACTTGAGCTTCATACACATTCATCGTGACGAAAGATGTGAACATAGGGAGGTGTTCTACATTACCCTCATGATGTGTATTCGGAGAGTTCTTGGATATTGGTGTACTTCGTTCTTGAGCTTCATACACGCTCATCGTGGAAGAAAATGTGAACATGGGAAGGTGTTCTTCATTCCCTCATGATGTGTATTGGGAGAGTTCTTGAGCATTATACAAAGAGACCGACCGCATCAATTCAACTACTGGGGAATTGTTCTCTTGACACCTTTTGGAATGGATTGCTTCGACTTCAAAGGAAAAGAAATTTGAGAAGATTATTTATGTGTGGATGATACGTTGTCGTTCTTCTTGTTGATGATATAACCCCGAACGGAGAATCTCGATTATCGCTCTTAAAAGGAGCAATGGATTTATGATAATGGTGTGCTTCTCTGTGCACCGCTAAGGCAAGCTTGAAATAGAGCTCAATCGCTCATCTAAAGGATTTTCGGTTTGGGGAAGTCGCCAAAGTCTCACTTTCGATGGTTCAATTTCTTTCTTCAATTCAAGAGCCTCGAAGCTTTGGTGGTGAATGTTTAAGAGATGATGACTTCTATCTTCTACAACGGGTCGCTTGATATCCTTATCTCTGCACTCAGATCATCATCTTCTTTAACTATATCATCTATTCTATCTTTGTATATATTTATTCAAAAACAAAATACAAAAATATAAAACCAAAAAACAAAATACAAAAATATAAAACCAACAAAAGAAAATAGAAAATATAAAACCTTCAAAACCCATAAAATCGAAAATTTCAAAATACCAAAATATGTTTTCTCAAGACATGTCTTCGTATCGATAACATCTACGGTCTTAGAAATGTCATTCAATAATGGCACGGGACCATAGATGAAGTTCGAGCAGAGGTGTAAATATTCTTTTCTAAACATGTCTCAAAATATGGCTTACGCTATTTCGATCAGAACCCGCTTCAAATTTGCGCTATTTCGATCAGAACCCGTGCTTAAACTATGGCTTGCTATTATTTCGATAGCAACCCGCTTTTCAAAGAAAGGAAAGTGCTACGCTAAACAATTTTCAAATATTTCGCACTTATCCTAAAACAAAACAAGGAAAGTATGTCAAGGATCATTGCTCCTACACAAATGTTTTTCCGCCTAAAATTCTTCGTAAAAATATTTGTTGTTTTCAAAAATGGTGGTAAATGAGTTGCTTGAAAAACAATCGATTCGTAGTTTTTATAAAATTTGAAAACTCAATCAATGACTTCAAGACTTTTAAACTTTTCACAAAAATGAGTCATTGATTGAGGGGAGAATGTTTTCAAATCTATATCATCTAACGGACTTTCTTAATTATCCTAATATGCTTAATTAAAATGATGTTAACCTATGTTGAAGGACTAGGTGCCTAGGATATGATTGTTAGGTTTAGATGATTAGAGTTTGATGAACACATTATTCCCATACATTTATATGATCCGATTGATATGTTGAATTGACTTTTATTAGTCGATTGTCGTTTGGGTGATGTCGACCACCATATATCTGTATGTGTGTTCACTAACGATGCGTATATTGGTATATAAGAATGTTCCCGATCCGGATCCCACAATTGAAGATGATTGGATGCCGAAAGGAAAGGGTAACTATATCTTGGGTTGACAAATGAAGAAACGGAGCTTAATTGGACTTCAATGGAGAGTTGGCATAAATGCAACGAAGAGGTCTCACCGCATCGCAGATGGTTTTCTTCTAAGTGATTGAAGAAACGGAGCTTAATTTGACCTCGCTTGGCATTCAAAATGCAACGTAAGAAGAAGTCTCACCGCATCCGCAGACGGTTTTTCTTCCAAACCCTACAAAGAACAACAACAAAAGCTTCTCAACCACCTAACGATCTTTGTGCAGATACCATTTTTAAACAATTTTGAATAAATTTGAATAAATTGTTTTGAAAATGGAAAATATTGTTTTGAAAATATATTGACTAAATTTTGAAAATCACCGGACTTCATTTTATCAAAACCTAAGTCACTCAATTATCGACTTCATCATGGATCGAGGGGAGAGTGATTTAAAATAAAATATTTTCAAACAATATTTCTTCACAAAAGTCCGCTTTGTACGATAAAATGTGGTGATCTAAAGATTTAATGTTATGTCATGGTATGATTTTTCTTTAGAATCAAGGTCTTTCAAAATGAAATTTTTTCTCGTTCTTGTTTGATTGTGAAATTGTTTTGTTTTACTTAAAAGATCTCTTAAAACTATCATACCGACACTAACAATCTTTAATGTCTTAAATGGTCCTTATCTCGTCATCTTTCAAAATTGAATCTTGCCACGCCTTTCCCCAAATTTTTCTAAATGATTTAAATCAATTGGGATCACAAATCTCAAATGGTTTGATATTTCGATCGGGTAGAGATCGTGATTTAAATCTCAAACTGCTTTAAATGGAATTGGTTTTAGTCCTTTAAAGGCACTCCCGCCTCCATGTGCCAAACGATTTCAATATACATAATGCACATGTTGAGGAGGAGGATTTATCCAAAACCGATGAGTATTTAAACAAGGCCACATTTTCTCCCATGTTTTCTAAACCTAATTAATCACTTGGGATCCAAAATCTCAAAGGGTTTGATATTTTGATCGGGGAGAATTTGTGATTTAATAATGAAATTTGATAAAAGGTGATCGCTTTGATTCAATTGTGCAGTCGCTTCTCTCATATGTGCTAAACGCTTTCAATCTCAAGCACATATTGAGGGGAGCAAAACCATCGAGGTACAAAAGTTTTTAAAGAGATTATAAAGTACCTTGATTGAGTTTTCAAATGGTTTTCTTAATGGATTTTGTGATTGTGGATGTGCTTCAAAAGAACTCTTGCCTCTATGTGATAAAATGATTTCAAATATCCTATGCACATATTGAGGGGAGAATTTTACCAAGAAAATCAAATGGCTTTTTCGTATGAAAATTGTGATCAAAGAAAATATTTCAAAGTCCTCTTGCCTCCTTGTGCTAAACAATTTCTAACTCATATGCACATGTTGAGGGGAGGTTTTCTAAATGATCAAAACTATTAAGGTACAAAATGCTTTGATCTCGTATCACAAGTACCTTGATTGTTTTTCCAAATGATTTTTCAATTGGTTTCAAGGAAGAATGAACAATACCAAAAGACCCACCAATTTACTTTATGCATGGAGTTATAAGGATGGTTAGGTTAGGTATTCGTTCCCACGATCCGCCGTAACCGGAGGGATCTACCCAGGACAATCCACTAGATAGTGTAGAGTCCTTAGGTATATTGAAAAAGGAGAAAATGAGAAATGGGAAGAGTGCGGATCGAGACAGAGCTAGTAATCGAATAAACCCAACAAGGTTCTAGTTATGAAGTCTCGTAAGCATCAAGGGGTTGAAGAATGAAAAGAAATGAATGATGAAAAGGGTGAAAAGAAATAGCCTCCATCAATTCAACCTTAGGGCGTAAACCGGTTCAATACATATGCTACCGGTGGTTACTAAGGTAACACCGGTATTGAAGACAAGACGTCATGGACCCAAAGGACGCACCGCACTAAACTTCCCAAACCACTCAAGTTCCTCTTAAAAGGGCTTGTTTCATTCTCACGGGAACCGACATAATCTATCGACTTTCTCTTAGAGATTGTTGATATTGAAGAAGGAGACCTCTCCCTAGTCTCCCAAGACAGAACCAAATGTGCACTATTGAGTCTAGAGCCAAGAGATCATCCACAATATCTCGTTAGGACACTAAATTCTTGAAGACTTGCTTTTTCACAATGTGGAAAGTAAGTATATATTAAGAGTCCCACGATTATCCTTGTGGTATTGCCGTAACATCCGAGTGATATGTAAAATATTCACGATGAAGATGGAAATCCTTCTAGAGCCAACATCAAACAAGCTCTTGGTGGGTGACATGTGAGATCTTCTCGTAAGATCAAGCTTGTGACAACCGGATAGAAACGATGGGGCGATTCACTCTTGAATCAACCTTGGTCCAGAATGGAATTGACGAATACTTTTGGAAAACCGCTCGATGTGCAAACCTTCTTTTCTCTAGCACGTCGAATGTGTATTCATTTTTCAAATTCAAAAGTATCTCCGATTGAAAAATACTTTTAGAAAACCGCTCGATGTGCGAATCTCTTCTTTTCGCTAGCACGTCGAATGTGTACTCATTCTCTAATACAAAAGTATTTTGATTGAAAATTGATCTTTCTCATAAAACCTTCGTCAGATTGCAAAACTCTTTCTTCAAGCAATACGCGATTGTTTTTCAAATCATTTTCATCAATCGCTGAATCTCAATTTGTCGGTTCACTCACTCCGTGTTGTCTTCTTTGAGACGCCCGGTTTGAGAACAAATAGAACAACCGCGAAACCCCGTCAAGGAGATTCTTAGGAATCCCACCGATCACAGCAAGATTTGTATCGATCAACGGGAACCGTGGGCGTGTACTCAATTCAACGAAGTGATCAAAGACACTTTCGTGTTTTTTATTGCTAATCGTTGTTTGCAGTACATTTGACGGTTGCACCGATCGTAATTGAGGAGTCAATCCAAAGCCGCATGCTCACAAAGATCCACACTTAATTTGAAGAAATCATGACCGGTGCATATCTACATAACCCGGCTCGATATTTCATACTATGCTTCGCTTCACGCAAAATATCATGAACCAAGAAGGCTTCCGCTACTCGATGGAAAGATGTCATGATTCAAAAGTGTGAGCATGTCGGTCCGAAAGTCACAACTTCACATGATGGCAACACAATAAAGGGTGATCCAGATTTATCGTGGTCGATGATCTCAAAGAAAGCTCAAGATCATCAAAGATGTGGATCGCTTAAAGGCCTCCACTAAAAGTACAAATCAATGCGGACTTTGAAGAATCACTACTAAAGCACAAAGATTGCGGAAATGAAGAATTGAAGTCTACGAGCTCAAGAACAAAGTCAAGAATAGAATGCTAGGATTCAAATGTAAAACATGGGGTGACCTCCTTGGGGAGATTGTTAGAATTAGAAAATTCCATAGTGAAGAGTCGGTCACCCCAAATATTATCTAGCATAAGTTAGCTCGTAGACTTGTCGTTAGTTACGTTATTTAGTAGTTTATTAGTTAGTTATTAGCGTAGTTTAGTTTAGTGCAACACCGTGGAGGAAGGACGGTCTTTACCCATCGTATCCCCGATCCACAGCCGATAGGAGGTCGTTATTTTGTAATTATAAATACCCCTTCCATCCATGGAAGGGTGGTGCTTCATTCAATCTAATATTCCATACTTTGTGTAAACCTCTAGCAAGAACACCTCTCTCTACTACTAACTCTAACTATGGCAAACATGTATTTTGATCATCCAAGACCACCCGAATCATCAACACAATAAAATAACGATCCTACACACGATCATCTATTTACAGAGTATGGCGGCCAGTTGTATTAGGATACCTCCACCGTGTTAAGCTCCAAAGAACCATTCCACATTAGGGTTGCCAATGGTCGGGTCTTATTGATGTTTCCACTATCACTCAAAGAACATCAAAGCATGAATCGATGGTGGAAGCCCTTCCAATCATGTCACCTCCACTCCATGTGACAACCTTATTACCCATACCACTAACACTAGCCCGAGGAAGCTTAGTCCGTGTTCTCCTAGTCCATGATGCAAGACCTTCATTAAACTCCGAGTCGATGGAAATAAGCATGTGAGGAAATAAAGGAACATCTCTAATGACAACATTCATGTTCGATTCCTCATATGTGCAAAACTCTAGGAAGCATACGATGTACATCATACTCTAGCATGTGCAATAGGTTCCTTTATTTGATGTTCCGGCAGTTGAACAAACCTAGGATACAAATAGTATTTACCCTTCTTCCTAATGTGCAGACTAACCCTCATAAATCTTCCTAGACCAATTAAATTTCCTCCCATCGGACAAACAAATAATAGCAGTAGCAATTTTGGAAGGAAAGTCATTAAATCTCGTGGTCTTGTTACTCATACACATCAACAAAGTGTGAATCAAAACTTCCATTGTTGTGAAAACAAACTCTTAAAAATTGTACCTTTTCACCTCACGTGATGTGTATCTCAATCTCTAAAACAAAGAACAATCTCAACATCCGAAAGATTATCAACACCATCAAGATCATCAAGCCTCAAAACTTCTCTAATGATTTCCTCGAATGTAAATAGCATTCTCATCCACCTTAGTACTAAAACCTCCAAGCCATCAACCTCTTCAAGTTTAGCATTCCTCCAAACGATGTATGTAGGCTTTAAGAATGGTAGGTTCAACCGTTAAAGCATAGTGAATGGGATCGTGAACAAGGAAATCAATCATTTGAGGAAACCATTCTCATCGAAAGCATCCTTAGTAAGTCTGAAGAACAAGGTTATGTGAAGTGACACCATTGTACCCATTGTGAATGATGTAAATGAAGTGGGTTTTGTGAATAAACCAAAGAATTATGATTGGTTTAAGGATATTGCTTATTGGAAGTGGTTAGAAGATCAAATAAATTGATCCATCCGGATTGAGGAGAGATATCGTTTGCCAAAGTGTCGAAACAACCCCCGAGTATCCAAAACAGAGGATCATTCTATCCGTTGTTCCATAACAACTATCCGCATGTGTAACAAACCATCGCTGGATACGGATGATTACTCCTCCCAACTTGTCCAAATTAGAGCAAGCAAATCGTGCGCTAATTGAAAAGTGATCTCACAAGATATGAAGGATTACACAAAACTTTTTTTTTTCGACAAAGCACATATGGGCCTCACACTCAAAAACCTTTGAAGGTAACCCTCTCACTAAGTTTCCTTTTACCGGTTTATTGATTGTTTTGTAATTGAGATGACCTAGCCTTCTATGCCACAGCTTTGACTCATCATGATGCTTTAGCAAACAAACATAAGGACCTATTAGGAAGAACATTTTAAGATCAAAACAATATATATTTTCCTTCCTAGGTACCCTAAGTTGTATAAATTTCTCATCGTGCATCTTAAACTCGGGGAGATAACACCACACTCAGCTTCCCCAAAAGTACCAGCTTTTTCTTATCACACATTTGAGAAACACCTAATAAATTGTACTTAAGTCCACATTCAAATAGACTTTTCAGAGTCTAGATTCCTATTCACGATTGTACCTCATAAGTATCTTTCCTCCCTTCGATCATTGCCAAATGCCATATATCCTCCATCATAAGCTTCAAAATCTTCCAAATTGCTTCCATCCCAAGTCATGTGCCCGGAGCAACCACTATCAAAAACTCCTTTATCTTTTAGCTCGGTTTGAAGATTGCCCGCATATAAAATTACACAAGTTAGTTCCTCATGTGGACCCAAGCCAAGATTGACGGGGTGCATACTGTCATCAAAAATATTCAAATTTCTTTAGGTCCATTGATGCACGTTGACATGTGGTAAAACCTTGGTCTTAGGCTTCCATTTCCAACTTCTTGAGGCCTTAACAAAGATAAAATGATTTCCAACCCATTGTATCACGTTTATCACCTTTGGAATTTTTAAAACTTCTTTTGAATGGGTGGTGATATTTTGCTTAACAATGGTTCGACATATCTTAGCCGTGTTTACATTTTGCTTAGCGATGGTTGGAACCCATTTAGGTGAAGCGGTGACAATAGATTTTGTATTCCATTCCTCTTTAGCATCGCTCTTGGAATCATATTCTTTGTTAGGACGAGGGTTTGTTTTTCTTGAAAAGTTTTGATGATTTACCCTCCTCCAATGATTCCAAACTTGTGGTCTGTTTTTGTGACAATTTCTCAAGTGTTCAAAACTACCACACACAAAAACAAGCCTTTTAACACATTGAAACTCATCACCTAATATGTTAGAAATTAGACCATTTAAGCTTGTTTCATCGGTCCCTAGGAATTTCCCCGTACTCTACAACTTTCTTGGTAACTTTAGCTCCAAATCTAGGTACAAGGTTGACTTGCTTAGAATCAACTTTCTTAGCTGTCTCTATCTTTTCGGACTTAGTTGATTCGGTTCTATCATCCTCGAATCGATTCCCCAATCTTCTATTTATGGGAGCATCGGATAACTTATCGAGAACTTATCTTAGGTGTTTCAATCTCTTCAACAAGTTTGTTAAAACTCGAATTTACTACTAAATGACAGCTTTTTAGGTGTGGTACGTGTCATCAAAGGGTGGTAGCATATCATTGTATCCTAAACCCAAGACTATCTTTGACTGCTTTTGACCTATTGGTTTCCTTTACTAGATCGAAGTATATTGTGTTTTAGCAACCCTAACAACATGTTTTTCTTTTTCATCTAGGTCTGTGATTTTACACTTTCGCCTCGCTAGTTTATCTTTAAGCATTTTAATCTCTCATTCTTAAGATCAATTTCACCACCTAGTATATTGATCTTTTCAACATACTCAAACTCACATTTAATACTGTATCTTAGCTTCTTTCCACACCTCTAAACCAACTCTATATCCTAAGTTATCTAGAGTCAATCTCTACTACTTTTTCTCATACTCATACCGGATAGCCTTTTGAGATTCTAAGTTATCGTAACACGATTTAAAAGAACAGTGCAGCATGTTTTAGAATCATTAGATACCTCGAACCGAACCGGAAGATGAAGCATAGGCTATTAGAGCAAAGTTACGCTCTTTTGAAGCTTAACTAGCAAGAAAAGCTGCATTTGGACCTTCTTCAACTGATCCCTCAATCATAATCACCAAGTCCATCCCGAGCAACCAAAGTTGAAAAGTAGCGACTCTTGTTGTCTTCTTAATGCTTTCAATTCTTTTTAGGAGCTCGACATTCCCTAGCAAAATTTTCTTTCTTCTTGCGTTAAAGCACTCCATCTTGCTTTTGTCGAATCCACTCTCCTTTGACCATCATACCTAACATGTCTTCAGGTCCTCCTCGTAAACTTCCTTGCTTGGAGAGTCGACATTTGCCATTGTAGATTAATTTCATCAAGATCATCGTGATCAATTTGATCTAGATCTTGATTCAAAACATCAACACCGGTAGTTAAATCGACGTAAAAGCACAAATTGCACCATCACTGACATTATCACTAATAGTGGTATTGTTTGTAATAGCCGTGGTTATCCCACAAGCGCTGGATACATCTTGTGAGCTTTTTAGATTTATGGATACAAAAGCAATGTTTTGATTAGAAGAGCGAGTTAGAAAAGTTATTCTCGACTACATAAACTTTCAAGTTATTGAAGAGATTGTCTAGAGTCATTGTAGCAAAGTCCGTCTTATTTCTCCACACAATTGTATGAATAGCCCAATCGGATGATAAGCTCCTAATGAACTTCAAATTAATATCTTCTTGAAGGAACTTGTAACCCAACCCTTGATTGGTCGATAAGTTTTGAAGTCTATTGTATGTTCCATCAATCTTTTCTCCAGCAGAAGCGTTGAAGGTTTCAAACCGATGCTTGAGCATGTTCATCCTTGACTTCTTAGTAGCTTCATTACCAAAGAAACCTTAATTCAAGAGCATCCAATAATTCTTTAGCGGACACATATTGATCAAAGTCCAATGCAAACTCATTAGGTATTCCCATGGAGAGAATATCGTGAGCTTTGATCTCCATCTTCCTCTTAGCTTTATCGGGTTCACTAATAATAGCAACCTCCTTACCATCCGCACCCTTCAAAGGAAGAGTGTCTCCTTTTCAACAACATCCCATGTAGAGCATAATCAATCATACGAATGTATTGCCTCATTCGCATCCTCCGCATTTGATACTCACCATGTTTGAGCATGGGTACTTTTGAAGCAAGTCACCATGTGAGTTTCTTCTGACATCTTAACTTACTTGAGTAAAGATTATGAGACTTCTTCTTGGTTACTGGTTTCTAGATCACAAGCTACGATACCACTTGTTGATCCCAGTTGAGCAAACGATCTAATATAGAAACCGACTTGTAACAAAAGCTTATCAAGTATTACGCGAATTTAATACTTAATCTTAAGAAGAAGAACAATTAACATTCAACACCTTAATATTATTTATTACTACGAATACTCTACACGATTAGGGTTTTGCAACCTTGAAGTGTATCGACCTTAGATATAAAACATACGTATATCTAATCTAACCTAGGACCTCCTTTTATAGGCTAAGGAGTCCTATACAATATACAATACGTAACCTACAAGATAAATATATTTTCCATATTTATCTAATACAATAAACCAACCGACTATACAAGACTAGCGATTGCTTACTATATACTATCGCTGATTACATAATACTACTAGCGCGCGTTGTCTTTGTCCGTGGTTATACTCTTCAAATGCGTGGTTACATCAAGCCCGTCTCGTGGTTCCGATTACTTAGAGTAATTCTTTATTCAAAGGAACCTAAAACCCAACAAGACAAATATTTCCAACCAAATATTTTTCCTTCTAAAGATTATTCTGAAAAATATTTGTCATCTAATGAAAACAAAATTACTTTGGAAATATCTTAATCTTTATTTTGAAAATCATCTGGACTTATCATCTATCAATATATCTATCACTCAATCAACAACTTACGTCATTGATTAAGGGGGAGAGTGATTTCAAACATATCAAAAGGATATTTTTCAAACAATTGGCACGAAATGTTCAATGTCTAATTTTGGATAATCATAAAGAACAATGTTTTATACAATTGGATCCGCACCAAGATTGTGTTTTCATAAGATCATTAAGCATGTTTTAAACAATGGATTTTGAAGTCTCACTACTGATCCTTATCAATTTAAATGTTTTCAAAAGAAAGTCACAATTCTCTCTCATAATCTTTCAAAATCAATTTAAATCAATAGAGATCACAAATCTCAAAGGGTTTGAAAAGTGTGATCGGGGAGAATTTGTGATTTAAATTGATATAAGCGATAATTCAATAAGTGGTTTTAAGATATATAATAACAAGTAATCCTCCACATGTACCAAACGATTTCAAATTTTCTATGCACATGTTAAGGGGAGCATCTCTATAAACCTAAAATAATTGAAACGTGATTAATGTGTCTCAGTCGAGTTCCCTCTAATATGTGCAAAACTCTTTCAAATCTCGATGCACATATTGAGGGGGAGCAATCTAATGAAAACCTCATCATTCCCAAAATATTTTATCCAAAGTACTTAAAATACTAGATTTAATCGGGAAGTGATGATGATTATTTTAGAAAATGTTAATCAAAGATTGAATCTTTCATTCTTAATCTAAGATTTCAATTGTCCTCTTGCCTCCATGTGCTAAAATGATCTCAAATACTTGAAGCACATGTTGAGGGAGCTTTTCTAAAGGATAAAAACAATTAAGGTACAAAATGCTTTGATCTTATATCACAAGTACCTTGATTGATTTTCAAATGGTTTTCAATTGGTTTTGAGGCGGAATGAGCAAGACCAAAAGACCGAATAATTTATTTTATGCTACGTTGCGCAAATATCATGAATTAACAAAAGCTTCAACTCGATAAGAAGTCCAATAGTCACATCTTCACAAGATGTCAAAACTTCAAGGATGAGTCCGAGATTTATGGTGATGATGATCTCAATGCTAGCTCAAACTCATCATCACGGATCGTTAAATACTTCCACTTTTAAGAACTAAACATGCGGAACTTGAAGAATCAAAGACTACCGCTACTGAAGCAAAGAACTTAATCAAGAATCCAAGAACACCAAAATGTAATACGTGTTTTGTAATTGATGTAATTGAGGTGACCTCCTTAGGAGAGATTGTTAGGATTTAGAAAATCATGTAGTTAAAGAGTCGGTCACCTCAAGTATATGTATTCGTTAAAAGCTCGTAGTCGTAGTCTATTAGTGTTAGAAAGTAGTTTATTAAGTAACACCGTGGAGGACGGACGGGTCTTTACCCATCAGTATGCGATCCACACCCGTGGGAGGCGTGTCTTGTAAGAACCTATAATTACCCTTTTCCTAGCAAGGTAAAGGGTTGGAGCTTTCATAATATCATTTTCTTTGTCTCACTAAAGTTCCCAACACTCTTCACTTTCTCTCTAAACCTCATACTATCGCCCATTAACTTGTTTGATTATGTGTTTATGAAAACTAATATGTTACAATACAAATCAAAACCATAAACCCATCTCAACAAATCTTACCTAAATGGAATATTTGTTTTTCTAGGACCAACCATGCCTAAAGCCACCCAACAAGACCATCATGATACCGTTCACTACCTCACTAAATACTATCGAAAAAAGGGTTTGTCAACAACCGATAGTAAATTCTTCAAAGAAAAACGACTTATCCACGAAGGTCGTGTGGTCAAGGAATGTTTCCTTGAAAATACCGATATTCGTCAAGTCTTCTCGAGATCAACTTTGATTGTCTCCTTGATGTTGATGAACAAATTTGTCCGATTTTCATCTTTGAATTCTACAAAGGCGTTAGGATCATTCGAAATAGTGATGATAGCATTTCAATCGCTTTTATCGTCAATAAAAAAAACTTTACTTTACCCCTCAACACATTTGCTCAAATCGTTCGCATTTCTTGTGAAGGAATTTGTATGTACTCCCAAGATTGGGCAATATCCACTCAATCCTTTGCACTTGATTCCAAACCAATCTACCGTACACCTCTTGATGACCCCATGATTGTTCGAGACACCATTTTCCATATTAGAGTCGACCAATCTAAGCTCAAACGCTACAAAGAGCTTATTCACCATGATCCCTTTCAAGTGGAACTCTTGAAATGCATCCCATATATAGAAAGTGGGAAGAAATTCTTAGGGAAAATGTCATTAGTTTGGTGAAACAAAGACCATCCAAATGCATGTCTTGTCCAAATGATATATTGCCTCATTTACCAAAGGCCATTTAATCTTTCCTATTACATGGTGAAGAGAATGGCGGTGTATTCAAAGTCGCCAACATGGTACTTCCTCATGGTATGCTCTAACACGACTCCGTGAGTATGTTAGTGCAATGCAACCATCTCCAATCAACGATGATCATCTCCTTCCGATCACGTCATGGTACCACTTACCAAACAAGCCTCTAAACGGTTCATGGTCAATGGAAGGAGACCTCGGGCTCTCCGGACTCCTCGAATGAAGAGGAAGTAAATGTTAACCCCACGCCAATGTCGACTTGGACCTAACTGTAGGATCGTGAATATTATGTTGTTTGATGATTCGGTGGTCTAGGATGATGATAGTATATGAATGCCATGGTTAGAGAGATGAAGAGAGAGAGGGGAATTCTAGAGAGATAAACAAAAGTGTAGAATATTAGATTAGAACTTCCAACCCCTTCCATGGATGGTAGAGGGTATTTATAGGTTACAAACTAAACGACCTCCCATCGGCCCGTGGATCGTGTATACAGCTGGGTAAAGACCCGTCCTTCCTCCACGGTGTTACACTACGCTAAACTAGGCTAATAACTAACTAATAAACTAATAAATAACGAACTAACGATATGTCTACGAGCTAACTTATGCTAGATAATATTTGGGGTGACCGACTCTTTACTATGGAATTTTCTAATTCCTAACAATCTCCCTAAGGGAGGTCACCCCATGTTTTACATTTCAATCCTAGCATTCTATTCTTGACTTTGTTCTTGAGCTCGAGACTTCAATTCTTCAATTTCGCAATCTTTGTGCTTAAGTAGTGCAACTTCAAAGTCCGATTGCTTTGTACTTTTAGTGGAGGCCTTTAACCGATCCACATCTTTGATGATCTTCGAGCTTTCATTGAGATCATCACCACAAGAAATCTCTCGGATCACCCTTTATTGTGTTGCCATCATGTGAAGTTGTGACTTTTGGACCGACATGCTCACACTTTTGAATCATGACATCTTTCCATCGAGTAGCGGAAGCTTTATCGGTTCATGATATTTGCAGCAGAGAAGCGTAAGCATAGTATAAAAATATCGAGCCGTGTTATGTAGATATGCACCACCATGATTTCTTCAATTAAGTGTGGATGTTGTGAGCATGCGGCTTTGGATTGACTCTCAATTCGATCACCGCAACCGTCCAAATGTACCGCAAACAACAGCTAGCAATAAAACACACGAAAGTGTCTTTGATCACTTTCGTTGAATTGAGGTACACGCCCACGGTTCCCCGCTGATCAAGACAAGCACCGCCTCGTGATCGTGTAGGATTCCTAAGAATCTCCTTGATGTGGTTTCGCAATGTTCTAGCCGTTCTCAAACCGAACGCCTCAAAGAAGACAACACGGAGTGAGTGAACCAATGAATTGAGATTCACCGATTGATGAAAATGATTTGAAAACAATCGCGTATTGCTTAAAGAAAGAGTTTTGCAATACGACGAAGGTTTTATGAGAAAGATCAATTTTCAATCATAAATACTTTTGTATTTGAAAATGAGTACACATTCGATGTGCTAGATAAAAGAAGAGATTCGCACATCGAACGGTTTTTCTAAAAGTATTTTTCAATCGTAGATACTTTTGTGTTTGAAAACATGAATACACATTCGACGTGCTAGAGAAAAGAAGGTTTGCACATCGAACGGTTTTTCCAAAAGTATTCGTCAATTCCATTCTCGGACCAAGGTTGATTCAAGATTGAATCTCCCATCGTTTCTATCCAGCTTGTCACAAGCTTGATCTTTTGAAAAGATCTCACATGTCACCCACCAAGAGCTTGTTTGATGTTGGCTCTGAAGGATTTCCATCTTCATCGTGAATATTTTTACATATCACTCGGATGTTCGCAATACCACAAGGATAATGCGAGGACTCTTAATATATTCTTACTTTCCACATTGTGTGAAACAAAGAAGTCTTCATTAATTTAGTGTCCTAATGAGATATTGTGGATGATCTCTTGGCTCTAGACTCAATTGTGCACATTTGGTTCCTATGTCGAGACTAGGAGAGGGTCTCCTTCTTCAATATCAACAATCTCTAAGAGAAAGTCGATAGATTATGTCGGTTCCCGTGAGAATGAAACAAGCCCTTTAAGAGGAACTTGAGTAGCTTGGGAAGTTTAGTGCAAGGCGTCACCGGGTCCATGACGCCTTGTCTTCAATACCGCTTACCTTAGTAACCACCAAGAGTATATGTATTGAACCCGGTTCGCCCTAAGGTTGAATTATTGAGGGCTATTTCTTTTCACCCTTTTCACATTCATTTCTTTTTCATTCTTCAACCCTTCAAGCTTACCGAGACTTCATAACTAGAACCTTGTTGGGTTTATTCCAAGACTAGCTCTATCTCATCCGCACTCTTCCCATATCTCATTTTTCTCCTTTTTCATCATACCTAAGGACTCTACACTATCTAGTGGATTGTCCTCGGTAGATCCCTCCGCTCGGGGATCGTGGGAACTAATACCTAACCTCACCATCCTTATAACTCCATGCATAAAGTAAAATGGTCGGTCTTTTGGTACAGTTCATTCTTTCTTGAAACCAATTGAAAATCATTTGAAAACAATCAAGGTACTTGTGATACGAGATCAAAGCATTTTGTACCTTAATAGTTTTGATCATTTAGAAAACCTCCCTCAACATGTGCATATGATTTAGAAATTGTTTAGCACATGGAGGCAAGAGGACTTTGAAATATTTTCTTTGATCACAATTTTCATAGAAAAGCCATTTGATTTTCTTGGTAAATTCTCCCTCAATATGTGCATAGGATATTTGAAATCATTTTATCACATAGAGGCAAGAGTTCTTTGAAGCACATCCACGATCACAAAAGCCATTAAGAAACCATTTGAAAACTCAATCAAGGTACTTTATGTTAAAACATAAAAGCTTTTGTACCTCGATAGTTTATTTTCTTTTAAAATGCTCCCTCAATATGTGCTTCGAGATTCGAAAGCGTTTAGCACATATGAGAGAGCAAGATGCACAATTGAATCAAAACGATCACCTTTTATCAAATTTCATTATTAAATCACAAATTCTCCCCCGATCAAAAATATCAAACCCTTTGAGATTTTGGATCCCAAGTGATTTAATAAGGTTTAGAAAACATGGGAGAAAATGTGCCTGATTTAAAACTCATCTTGTTTTTGGATAAATGCTCCCCCTCAACATGTGCATTATGTATATTGAAATCGTTTGGCACATGGAGGCAGGAGTGCCTTTGAAGGACTAAAACCAATTCCATTAAAACAGATTTGAGATTCACGATCTCTCACCCGATCAAAGATTTCAAACCATTTGAGATTTGTGATCCCAAAAGATTTAAATAATTTAGAAAATTTTGGGAAAGACGTGGCAAGATTTGATTTTGAAAATGATGATAAGGACCATTTTAAGACATTAAAGATTGTTAGTGTCGTATGATTGTTTTAAGAGATCTTTAAGTAAAATAAAACAATTTCACAATCAAACAAGAATGTAAAAATTTCATTTTGAAAGATCTTTGAGTTTTAAAGAAAATCATACCATGACATAACATTAAATCTTTAGATCACCACATTTTAACGTATAAACCGGACTTTTATGAAGAAATATTGTTTGAAAATATTTTATTTTAAATCACTCTCCCTCAATCGATGACCAAGTCGATAATTGAGTGACATAGGTTTTGATAAAAAGAAGTCCGTGATTTTCAAAATTTAGTCCAATTAATTTTCAAAACAATATTTTTCCATTTTCAAAACAATATTATTCAAAGTTTTAGAAAATGTTTCATCACTGGTATCCCGCACAAAGATACGTTAGTGGTTGAGAAGCTTCCGTTGTTGTTGTTGTAGGGTTTGAAGAAAACCATCTCGCGATGCAAGTGAGACTTCTTCACGTTGCATTTTGAATGCCAACCGAGGTCAAATTAAGCTCCGCTTTCTTCAATCACTTAGAAGAAAACCATCTGCCGATGCAAGTGAGACCTCTTACGTTGCATTTATGCCAACTCTCCATAGAAGTCCAATTAAGCTCCGCTTTCTTCATTTGTCAACCCAAGATATAGTTACCCTTTCCTTTCGCATCCAATCATCTTCAATTGTGGGATCCGGATCGGAACATTCTTATATACCAATATACCGCATACGTTAGTGAACACACATACAAATATATGGTGGTCGACATCACCCAAACAACAATCGACTAATAAAAGTCAATGCAACATATCAATCGATCATATAAATGTATGGGAATAATGTGTTCATCAAACTCTAATCATCTAATCCTAACAATCATATCCTAGGCACCTAGTCCTTCAACATAGGTTAACATCATTTTAATTAAGCATATTAGGATAATTAAGAAAGCCCGTTAGATGATGTAGATTTGAAAACATTATCCCCTCAATCAATGACTCATTTTATGAAAAGTTTAAAAGCTACAAGTCATTGATTGAGTTTTCAATTTTACAAAACTCGAATCGATTGTTTTAAAGCAACTCATTTACCACCATTTTGAAAACAACAAATATTTTTCTCAAGAATTTTAGACGGAAAAACATTTGTGTAGGAACAAAGCATCCTTCGACATACTTTCCTTGTTTTGTTTTAGGATAAGTGCACGAAATATTTGAAAATTGGTTTAGCGCAACACTTTCCTTTCTTTAAAAACGGGTTGCTATCTCAAATAATAGCAAGCCATAGTTTAAGCACGGGTTACAATCAAGTAATCGCAAGCCATATTTTGAGACATGTTTTGAAAAGAATATTTACACCTCCTGCTCGAACTTCATCTATGGTCCCGTGCCATTATTGAATGACATTTCTAAGACCGTAGATGTTATCGATACCAGAAGACATGTCTTGAGAAAACATATTTTTGGTATTTTTAAATTTTCTGATTTTTATGGGTTTTTGAAGATTTTATATTTTTCTATTTTGATTTTGTTGGTTTTATATTTTTGTATTTTGTTTTTCGATAAATATTTACAAAGATAGAGTAGATGATATAGTTTAAGAAGATGATGATACGAGTACCGAGATAAGGATATCGAAGCACCCGTTGTAGAAGATAGAAGTCATCATCTCTTAAACATTCACCACCAAAGCTTCCGAGGCTCTTGAATAGAAGATAGAACATGAGCCTTTGAGAAAGTGAGACTTTGGCGCTTCCCCAAACCGAAAATCCTTTAGATGAGCAGATTCAAGCTCTATTTCAAGCTTGCTTTAGCCAGTGCACAAAGAAGCACACCATTATCATAAATCCCGCCGCTCCTTTTAAGAACGATAATCGAGATTCTCCATTCGGGTTATATCATCAAATAGAACAACAACAACGTATCATCCCACTCTTAAATAATCTTCTCAAATTTCATAACCATCAAGTCTCGAAGCAATCCATTCCAAAAGGTGTCAAGAGAACAATTCCTCAAGTAGTTGAATTGATGCAGCCTGCCTCTTTGTATAATGCTCAAGAACTCTCCCAAATACACATCATGAGGGAATGAAAACACCTTCCCATGTTCACATTTTTCTTCCCCGATGATCGTGTATGAAGCTCAAGAACCCAAGTACACCAATACCCAAGAGCTCTCCGAATACACAAAGAATCATGAGGAATGAAAACACCTCCACAATGTTCACATTTTTCTTCCCGATGATCGTGTATGAAGCTCAAGAACCCAAGTACACACATTCCTACCTTTTAACTGATAACACCTCCTTGTATCATTTATCTCCCCGAATAATACTTTGTACTTTTATCTTCGTAAACTTTCTTACATCACTTCCCCACGCCGTTGGAATAATAACACTAAAAGCCTTGATGAGTAAAACCTTGAGTTTCTCTCGGTCATGACATTTGTTTTCCCGGATATCTTCAATCACTTAGAAGTATTAAGTTCATCAAGTTTACTCGCCATGAGTCAAACCTTGAGTTTCTCTCATGTAATAACATTTGTCTTCCCGGATATCTTCAATCACTTAGAAGAATTAAGTTCATCAAGTTTACTCGCTTTGTGTTTAGATGTGTGTCTCCTTCCCCTTGCTAGTTTTGACACTTCGTAATCAAGAACATAGTATAAGCCCAAATACTTGAAATCTTTATGAGAAGAACACTTGAACTCTTGTGAGAATCAACTTGTCAAGACTCTCTCGACTATTTTTATCAACCCTTATGTAGACAATTTGAAGTGACCACCAAGAAGAAAACCCGATATACCATACTTGAAACCAAGTCAACTTCCCACATTTGTATCTTAAGCTTGCACCTAATGATGGAAGAACGGTGTCGAGAATTTATGCTTCAAGCAAATCTCTAAGTACTCACTACCCAAACAAAGTATGAGACATTAACACCTCTTGATTATCCACACCGCCATATGCGTGTGACATCGAGTAAAACAAAGTAACTCCTAATAGTGATAGTTAACCGTGTCTTCAACCATCCACCTCGATCGCCGGTAACTAGATAAACCAAGTCTTCAACTCAAATTCTTAAGCCCGAGCAAGTTATCAAATAAGAACACGCCTTTGTGAAAGTCAACTTCAATCTCAAATAAGTGATAAATGATTAACTCAAGTAATCAACTTGTGTCAAATGTCCAACACGTGAATAAATGTACAACCGGATGTACATTGACCCACTTAATGAACCGAACAAATGATTCCTCAACATCAATTCCATCTTCCTAAAGATATACATATAGAGACTGATCTGGAAGATTCACCAATAATGTCTTCAAGCGGATGAGGTAGTCATTTTCCTTAATGTTCATGTGGTTGATTTACAGAGTGCACAATAATCCGTGAAGATTTGGTAAAGGAATACCAAAGAGCGGATCATTTTTCATGAACAATAATCCGTGAAGATTTGGCAAAGGAATACCAAAGAGCGGATTATTATTCAATAGTGCAACTGCAATATTACAATAGTCAATATCAACGCCTCGAGGAGTCACTGCTAAAGAATATGAGCAAGTCTAATTGGGGATTGAATCGACTTATAACTCTCTCCCAATTAGTGCTCTCCCTAAACCGACAACTGCTTGATAAATGCCCGATTAAGAAGAAGTCTTTAGATCGTTAAATGCAACTCGCCTTTAGTCTTCTAACATGTAGCGTAAAATGTAGAATGATCAGACTCGACCTTCTTCAAGATTGTGCAATTGGGAATAGATAGTTAACATCTTCAACTCACACCAAAAGCATCCCACCAAAAGCATCCCAATTAACTTACATCTTGCAAATCCCTTAACTAAAATCCTCCCAATCAAACAAGAACAGTAAAGATGTTCATCAAGGAAATCAAGAATCAGCCGCAACGAACACACAAGATGGTAACACCAAACTACCAATCACATCAAACAAGAACAGAGATTGTTCGAATCATCATGTTGATGTATACGTGAAGCATTAACCGAAGCACTTTGTCGATAAACTCATCAATCCGAGTGAAGATGTCAACCAACGGCTCTTAGAAGAGAAAACTCCATGTGAAGATGACCCGATAAGAAGAAGCTCGGTTCTTACATGAGTTTAGAGCCGTATGACCATTTATATTCTCAAATATCAATCAACAATGCAAAAATTCACACTTTTCCCCCTCAAGAATTGCATACGGAGATGCCATTCTTGACTAAATAAGTGAAATCATCCAAAAGTATTCTATTCACACTTCTCCCCGCAAAATTAGCACATGATGTCGCCATCGTCATTATAGTTGAGCAAGTGGAATAAGAAAACAATCAATGGTAGCCCGGTTCACTTGATGACCAAGCGCATGGAAAAGTATGAAGCATGTTGATGAGAATGGTCATAATAAGAAGATTTCTCTTCGTAAGATAAAGCGAATCAAGCGCACACTTTTCTTTTCTTTAGAGAACGAGGCATGAACTGTTGTGTTCATACGTCATAAGAAGATTTCTTCTTCGAAGATAAAGCGATAACGAGGCATGAACTGTTGTGTTCATACGTCATAAGAAGATTTCTCTTCTTTCAAGATAATGCGCACTTTTCTTTTCTTTAGAGAACGAGGCATGAACTGTTGTGTTCATACGTCATAATCTCTCTTTTCATCTACTCTTGGCAAACTTATAATCAACCCCATTATCATTCAAGAGGCTCTTTGTCGTGACAACCGATGGAGAAAACCCAATATGATGAATTTGACCTCAAGTAAACTAACCCGAACTCGTGACTTAAACTTGCACATATGTAACAAAGAGCGTGCCGATTTCCATTAGCATCTCTAAGTACTCTCTATGTACTCTATACTCTTCAACCAACCAACCATCAAGTATAAGACGACATTACCTCTTGAAAATCCACAATTGAATGTGACATCGAGCACTACAACGTAACTCCTTAAAGTGATAGTTATTTTGTGGTGGTAAGAGCCCAATTCCCCAAGTGGTAAAAGAAAAGGTAAAAGACACCCAACAATAACTAGATTTCCAAGTCTTCGTTTTTGATAATAAGCTTGAACAAGGATCTCGAAGAATCATCATCCAACCATCCCCGATACCTTCAGATACTAAGTACACTCGCCCGTGATATTTCACTTCAACCTCAAATAAATAATAGTGAATTAACGCCGTTGTCACATCTTCTGGTTAACTGCTCAAATCTAGCCTTCTTTGACATTTTAAGTGATCTATGATCATGGTTTCGTCCCGACCATGGTTAGTAGCACATAACCCCGTAAAACCATGTAATAACCAAACTGCCATGACGAATATCCAAACACACATCCAATTTATGAAGTACACCCTTTTATCCCTTCTTCAAGTAGAAAACCGTAGCACCAAAGATCAAAAGAGATCCCAAATACACTTTCCTTTCTCCGTGATGGTTCCATCATTACGGATTTTACAACTCTATGGTTTAAACCGAGAAATAGTTTCTTTCATGGATTTTACAAAACCAAGAATAAACCGTAAGATAGATCCGAAATGCACTTTACTATTACCGTGATGTTTCCATTGTCACGGATTTTACAAGTCTATGATTTAAACCGAGAAATAGGTTCTTTCGCTGGATTTTACAAAATCAAGACAAAACCGTAAACAATGTCGCCTTGAATGTGTTATGACAACTTTGGTTTCGTGAATATCTGCTTTAGGGAACATGCAATGTTCATCAACGGTTCATTATCCAACATCATCAACATCATCAACCATCCAATAAACACTTTGGTAAACACATCATTCACGCATTCTGCTTGGCTATTGCAAAGGACCACATGGAGAAGTAAACCCGATATGCCAAACTTGATCATGAAGTAAAATTCCCATTTGTTACTTAAACTTGTACTAATCCTCGTGAAAAGAAACGGTGTACCCAATGTACAAAACCTCTTGACATTCCTCAATCGAGTGAGACACCAAGTGATAGTTACGCTGGGGTTAAGCGAGAAAGAATCACAACCGTAACTAAATAGCCAAGTCTTTATCACACTCAATAAACGCCCAAACAAGTCATCTTCGCGAAGGGTAGAAAGAAAGAAGACGAAATAAGTAAACGTACCCAAAAACCTCACTTCAAATCCAAATAAGAAATACCGTCCAAACAACCCCGTAGTCAACTTTGTTCAACAATCAATTCAAGCCGTGACATAATATCTTTAGTGAAAATGTATAAACCAAAGTATCAAACCTCATAACACAACAAATCTCATCATCAAACCAAATCTCATCATCGTGGATGGCGTGGTGCATTGATTTGCCACGGGGTTGGCTTGAGGACTTCCACGAGTTCAGATTCAATCATATCAAGGTAGGTAAATAAATTATCTTTGTTACTTTGAACCAACGAACGATGGAAGGAGATAACACATAATTGTTATTTCCTTTTTCATAAGATGTTCGAATAATATCAACGATGCTTAGCATCAATAGAATCAATGATGAAATGTTTTTCGTGTATAAGACTTGTAGCTTAAGAGTAATCACGAAAAAACATATGAGATTCTTTAGATTTTTTTTGGTCAATGATGATGTTGGTTCGAACCAAATATGAGACTTTTGATTGATTGACCCCTTCATTTTAATTTCTTTCACACGAACCATAAGAGATGAAGTGACCCACTTGTTATATTCATCTCTTAATCATTCGAATATTATCAATGAATATGCTTTTGGATCTGTGATGAAAGTCCTTTGTGGTGGTGTGAATCTGATAAGGTCATTATAACACCTCTTAGCCATAAAAAAGGAATCTGAGATCAATTTTCTGTTTTCGAATGGTTTTAGTTATAGTGGATCTGTGATGAGTTAGTTTCCGAACTTGGATCTTCAAGGTCTTATTAAACATTGATGTACACAAGAAATCAACTGAGATCTATGATGTGTATGTATGGTTATTGATGTAGGAACAAGAGGTTAGCAGTTGTAGATTTGAGTCTTGAGTTGGTATAGGTCTCATTAGGTCGACAATTAGGTTGTATTACATCTTCATCTTCTTATTCAAATCAGTCAAGTCGCTAGTCTTCTGATTCAAGTTGCAACTTTTGTTACTAACCCGCTTCAATACCAAATAAACCATATGCGAGTTAACAACATGCATACGTAACAACACGCTCAAAAGCGGGTTGAATGCAACTCGCATCAGCAGCAACTCGCTCAAAAGCAAGTGCAAATAAACCATATGCGAGTTAAGTAACTCGCATTAAAGCTGGACCAGAAACCCAACTCACATTTGACCATACCAACTCGCATTTGACCTGACCAACTCGCATAGCATATTCACTGAATCTGGACACAATGGCAACTCGCATTCAGAAATGCAAGTAAGCAACTCGCATTCAAAAATGCGAGTTAAATGACTGACACAACTCGCTTTCCAGACATGGAATCTGGACAGTTTATGCAACTCGCAACCTTCATGATTTGTATACCCAACTCGCATATATGAAGAACAGTTAACTCACATCAAGAAATAACCACAACTCGCTTGTATGAAAGCCAGCAGCAGCAGACCATCAAAAATGTGACCAAGGATGATAACACAACTCGCATATATGAAAACCAGTAATCACAACTCGCTTATAAAAATGACAAGTTTAAGCAACACGAGAAACGACCAATCAACAACAAAACCATGTTATCACAACTCTTATGACACAAACCACATCAAAACCATATACATGAACCAAATAAAAACCATTCGAATGAGACCCAAATCAACACAAACAACACAACCTGGCTCTGATACCAATTGTAGGATCGTGAATATTATGTTGTTTAGATGATTCGGGTGGTCTAGGATGATGATAGTATATGAATGCCATTGTTAGAGAGATGAAGAGAGTAGAGATGGAATTCTAGAGAGATAAACAAAAGTGTAGAATATTAGATTAGAACTTCCAACCCTCTACCTTGGAAGGTAGAGGGTATTTATAGCTTACAACCTAAACGACCTCCTGACGGCCTGTGGATCAGGTATACAGTGGGTAAAGACCCGTCCTTCCTCCACGGTGTTACACTACGCTAAACTAGGCTAATAACTAACTAATAAAACAGTAAATAACGTAATTAACGATTTGTCTACGAGCTAACTTATGCTAGATAACACTTGGGGTGACCGACTATTTCCTATGGAATTTTCTAATTCCTAACATCATAAAGTCCCATTTTCCTTCCATAAAAGGCAATCATTAGCTACCACCACTCATTACCCTTGATCATTTAAGTCACACCTCATTTAAAACACTTAAGAAGACTGAGACACTCAAGATGTATAGGTATTAGCCTCTACCATCATCATTGTCCTCCATTCTTGACTGTTGATAGCCGGATCCTTAGGATTAGCCTAGACGGATCCCTCATTGGAGGGAACCATGGGAACCGGCTGGCAGATTCAGCAAATCCTACCTAAAACAATCATTTCAAGCTCTCATGTTTTATCACCTCCTCGTGTTTTATCGACACAATCTTTAATAGAGAAGATTGTGCAACAAAACCAAGGTGTTGAATCAACACTTGCACCGGTATCCTTTTCTCCATTCCCTTCAAATGGTCCATTTTGGATTATGAGGAATCATAAAAGTCAACCACCCGACCACATGGAAGTTGACACCTCTCTACCTCCACCATCATCCTTTGTTGAGCCATCATTGAATGTGCCTCCACCAATCCTCCTTCGCTTGAGGATCCTCAACCTCTTCACTTGATCCTCCACATCAAGCCATACCACCACCATTTTTGAGCCATGACATGGATTGTTATCATTGTCAACACGTTGAAGGATTGATACATGAACTACGCAAGAGCAACAATTCATGTTTTATCACCTCCTCGAACATTTCGATGAGGTCAACAAACCTAAACAATCGTGAGCTTAAGGATTCAAGTGGTATCCTAGTCTTAAGCTTAACTAGATCATTTAGGAATCAATTTCATGTGTAAATCATTCTCTTAGTTTTAGAGATTTGTAGATTATTTCGTAGTTTTATTGAATGAAGTTACATGTTATATGCCATGTTGTTTTGAGTATATGTTTGGTGCTTTAATACATATCTCACTTTGATGTTAACATCATGGGCTACATCACCATTGTTTGTCTTAAGATTTCGCATAAACGGATCCCTACGTTTTGCCTAGACGGATCCCTCTAATGAAGGAACCGTGGGATCCGTGCAACAGAAGACTTATTTTTTACTAACTTAAGTGTTATTTGCAGGAAATTATACATTGTATACTTGTTTTTCTAACCTTTGTTTTGTAGATTTTCAATATACACATGAAGACGTTGACACCCTAAGCTATGGGGAGTTTCGTGTCAAAGAAATACATTGCAAAATCATTTGCAATATATTTCACATTAGGATTACGTTACATGATGTCCCTTTGCAAAGTTGCAATCATCAAGGGGGAGCATAATCGTCTCAAAGACGAAACCTTTTGCAAAAATGCACTAGTTTAGTATTTCTTCTTACTTGATGTCATCACAAAGGGATGTGTTAGTGCAAATATTACGATATTTAATCTATACAGTCTCGTTTGTTTTGATTGATGACAAACATGTAACTTGTAATACATAACGTAAAATGTACAAGTTACTTGTAATTACATTTGTCTCAACATACATTCAACACCTCTTGATGTCTCAAGTCCTCGTATGTTACAACACAGGTTCGTACATGTTTCTTATGTGGCATTATGATCAAACCCATTAACAAATCATTTAGAATGTTTAAAATACGTTTAGAATCACTAAGTATTTTAATAGGTTAATCATTCTATTTCGAACCTCATTTTACATTTTGCATTCACAAGTATTCTGTAAAATGTCTAACAAATATATACTTTTATTTGTACAAGTAAACTAACTATAATATTAATACAAGTACTAAAGTTTATTTTACACTTGACAAAATATATATTATTTTGTCAAGCACCTAACTAGATATTTTATTTTATAAAAGGCAATTAGACTTTTATAAACTAGTTACATAAACATTTTACAAGTTTATTTTCATGAACATTTTAATCTAAATGAAAATACAATTTTACATCACTTCATGCATCATCATATCTTTAGAAGATTTGGTCAATATTTGGTTAGATTTGCAAGATCTTGAAAGATATTATAAGATATCAAATCTAATAAAGTATTATTTTTTAGATTATATTTTGGCTATAAATAGAGCCCATTGTCTTCTCATTTCAATCATCCCTTCCAACAACACATTCTTTCTATCTTTCTTTCATCTTTTAGATCTATAGATAACCATGTAGTAACATACATTAATCACCCTTATCATCACATGATCATAATGCTTCTAACATTCATCTTTGTTGTAAGCATACTTTACATTTTGATCAACCAATGAAAGCTTGGAGATCTAGCCATCCTCATTCACCAAAGCATATCAACATATGAAGATTCAAGATCTCTTGATATCCTCATTGATTGAAGACTTCTTATTTAAGAAGATCATTTAGATTAGTCATTCATATCCATTAGACATTTATGTCATGGATCATCATTGTAAACATCATTGCATCATCACAACACTTTCACCAAACTAGATTAGATGGTTTATGTGTTTGTACCATAAAACACAAGGTTTGTTATGTTGGGCCATAAAACATAGTGGGAGTGGTTGTACCCTTGAAAAGAACTCGACATCTAGCTTAGTGTCGGAAATATTGTATAGGCGATGTTAGGTTGGTTCTACTCGAACTAGAACCCGTATTTAGCTTTGTACCGAAAAAGTGTAAGCGACGATTGTAAGGTTTTCTCCGCCGAGAAGGAGCTTGTTGATTTAGTGAAGTAACTCTCGAGTTGGGTACTCGGGAGTGGAGTAGGCGAGAGGAGATCCGTGACCGAACCACTATAAATGCTCGTGTTCGGTTTGCACTTTCCTTTCTTTATCTCTTTACCTTTATAATTGCTTATGATGTGGTTTGATGATGATGCTTGTGTGACAACTTGGTTTACTATGCTTTATATTAGTCATAAACAATAACTGATACTTTCATATAATAACAAGCTTCATAAGTGATTTGATACAAAAGATCTAACGATTTTAAACGGTAACGTATTCACCCCCCCCCCCCCTCTACGTTTTCACAGGATGGACCCGTCAAGGGGGAGCTGAGACGAGAACACTTCCCGTCACTTGCTCTCTATACTTTTATTTTCCTTATTTTTACATGTTTTTCTTAAAACAAGGTGTTAGTTTCTTTTCAACGCTCTTTTGTTTCGACAAAAAGGGAGAAGAGAGTAAACTCAATTCAAACTTTTACGAATTTTAGTTTTTCCTTAAAATAATTTTATGTTTTGTCATCAACAAAAAGGGGGAGATTGTTAATACAAATAAGCCGTAAAAACGTTTATTTATATTTTACGATCTTCTAATATTTTGTCGATAACAAACGTAAAATCATTTTAACGAAACAAATAAAATACGTAAATGTTTTAGCCAATAGTTAACTAACACACTTACGTTTTCACATAAAACACTAAACAAGTAATAGTGATTTTATGATTTAGTAATACATATGTACAACAACTAGTGTTTACATATTGGGTAGATATTTACATAATTAGTATGTATTATAATGGGTAATATAACGGGTAGAAGTTTAAGTATTTTGACCCATTGACCAAATACATTGAATGTAGTTGGGTATAATCCAAAGTCCATGACACATACCCATGGAGCATAACCCATAACCCATTGCATGACATCATGCATAAGTCATGAGTGGGTATTATCCATGACCCATGGATTTAACCCATGACCCATGGACTAGATGCATTACATCTAGTAGATACATTGTATCTACTTGGATACCCATGGTCCAAAGTCTAGGACCCATGAACCATAACCCATGACCCAAAACCCATGGGCAAAGAGGAGCGTCCCACGGTTCCCCCAGTTTACACTGGACGGATCCCTCAAGTAAGGGATCTGTGGGATCCGTGGGACAGTAGCACATTTTCTTCTATAAATAGTGAGCCATTTCTTCATTGTAACTCACCCTTTCATATATATTTTCTTTGAGTTGTAACCTCTTTAACCACGCATCCAAGTGATCTTTATATGTAGTTTTGTTTTTGTGTGATTCTCTAGGTTCCTCTTAAAAGCGAGATCACCGCCTCTTTGAAGTCGAGCAAGCTCAAGTCCATGAGTTGCCATGCTTCGTCATCATCAAGACTACTGAGGTTCTCTTGCTGATAGTTCTTTCCTCCTCCATGGAAGTGTTGTGTCGAAGGCATTAGTGAAGGATGCCAAAAGAGTCAAGAAGTAAGCATTAGTGAAAGGTGCTTAACGTCTGTGTCAAAGGCATTAGTGAAGGATGCCAAAAGAGTCAAGACATAAGCATTAGTGAAAGGTGCTTAACGTCCGTGTCAAAGGCATTAGTGAAGGATTCCAAAAGAGTCAAGACGAAGACATTAGTGAAATGTGTCGAACGTCCGTGTCAAAGGCATTAGTGAAGAATGCCAAGGGTGTACAATCGATAAGGTGTATCGAAGTACAAATAGAGATAGGGTGTATCCAAGGATATTGATATCCTTGATGATGTTGTAATAAGGAGTGGGTCTCCTTTGGGATAGGTGTTGTGTAGTGTTGGGTAGTAGTTCCTCCTTTGTAATGGAACTCGGTATTTAGCCTTGTACCGGATAAAGTATAGGCGACGTTGTGATAGGTGTGGTTCTACCTTGTGGAAGAACCCGGTGTCTAGACTGGTTCCGGAAAAAGAGTAGGCGACGTTGTGAAGACTTATCCGCCATAAGGAGTAGGGCAAGGAGTGATTACGGAGTGGAGTAGGGCAAGGAAGGTGTCATTGTAGCCGAACCACTATAAACACTCGTGTCGTAGTTTTGTGTTTCTTACTCTTTACCTTTGCATTACACATTTCCATATCTATCTATCAATATCCAACATACACATTTAAATAGATTAACATAAGTCGATCTAAATAATTTAAAATGAAGTTTTAATCGGTAAAACTATTCAACCCCCATTCTAGTTTTCCACATTATGTATGGAGTTGTGAATCAATGCCAGTTCGACTATGTTCTTCTAATATGGATTTAGCTAGTTGGATTAGTAATTCAAAATAAGAAGGAGTCGAAGAAGAAGGAAGGGAGGAACATCGAGCTTATAATCCACGGCGATGTATAGCCATCATATCTTAGCAAGACCCAATTATCCAACACACGAAGATTCCTATATGTACGCCTTTGAGTGATACAAAGGCAATGATTAGAGAGCCAATGCCAATTTCACAAGAGCTATTGGATCTTGCTAATAAGAGAACGAAGGTATACGAGGATTTTGTACGTGTAGTCGGCGTTCCTATGGAAAGCTCAAAACCGAGCAGGCCTACCCCTGAAGTGTATAGGAAAGTATAGTCTAGCGCGAAATAGGATCTGTGAAGGAGAGGAAGAAAACAATGGCTAAGAATGATGGAAATAAAGTGACAGTAAACAGTGAAAAACAAAAATTGAAAAGAATTCACAAAGTATGTTTAAAAGATATGGATAGTGAGACTACCAAGCTGTTTGAAGAGATAGATGATTGTTGGCACCGGAGTAGGGCATGTAGAGAAAACAATCGAAGGCGGAGATCAAGAAGCCTTTAGGCAGGACAAGGGGGATGTAGAAAAAGAGAAGGAACCTCTTAATGAGGACAAGGCGGATATCGAGAAGACTGCGTTTGATCATTAGGATGATGACGAGGAAGGCGATAATGGAAAGGATGATGGAGGTTCAACCCTTAGGATTGGCAAGGATACTAGGTCGGAGAAGGAGATAAAGTCTGAAAATAGTAGGTCTTTTAGGTCCTCTAAGCTACGCCAGCTCTTGCAGTCTGATTCATCTTAAAACCTTGTTGTGGTTATTGGAACGGGTGTAGTGGATTCTTCTATTGAATCTTCATGAGGATCACTCGAAAACCCGGCCAGTGCTAAAATCACGCCTATACTGAAACCCGGTTGAATGAATCATGTTTTATTAGTTGCCACATGGACAAGTTCGCAAACGGGTACTCTAAGTAAGCCTAGATTGTTACCGATTACCGAGGAAGAACTGACAGCAGCACCAGAACCAACGACAACAACAACAACAGCATAACCTAAAACAACAACAACAATAGCAAAAACAACAACTATCATTCCGCCATCAATAACAACAACATCAACGTCGTTAATACCAATGAACATCTCATATATCTGTTACCCTCTCTCTTCATTGACATCGATCTTCTACCAACCACTTTCTCATACGATTTTTCTGATCCACCAATCATCTACATCATATATCTAATTTTATTTATAAATCATTTGGTTAGATCCACTTTAATATATATATGTTTTTCGGTTGGATCATTGAATCCATGTGAAAAATCAATGTTTGTGTAATTATTACATTCGACATATATTGTTTTTTTTTTGTAGTCCTTTGTTTAGTTTGTACAATGACTTTTATTAGTTGTATTTTTAATTGAAGGAGTGTTTTATGGATTATATTAATTGTAGTGTTGACCAGTCAATATATTTGTGTCTTGGTGTATAATTTAGTTGTATACTTTCTTAAGTATGTGTAATTGCTTAAAATCTAAGTAGGTGTAAGAGTTGTAACATATGATTAATTGATTATAATGCTTAAAAAAATGTCTAAGTGCATTTAACGAAAGCAATGACTTTCATTATTTATATGTAGTTTAGATAAAAAGAAAACCATTTGCTTAAAAATATAGAAACTTAAAAAAATTGAGTAATGTTATTAAATCAAACAATTAAATGAATATTCTGCTTTGTAAATTTAACATCAAAAGTACTTTCATAAATATACTGCCGTTCAATTTTTATATGTAGTATAAATTTAAAATAGACTCACAAAGTGACAAAACGATTATAGAAGCTCAATGGGGTCAATACTTGAATAGATTTTGTGGAGGATATGAAAAGGGATAGGTAATATGATTCCCATATATCACATACAACGTACCAACCAAGTGCCAATTTATGAGGGTTGGTACTTGGTAGAATAATAACATAGAGATTTTGTTCGTTACGTTTTATGTAAAGTGACAACTACCTAAATGTCATGGATAACGTGACGAAGAGATTTGGCATTCAAGTTATGTTTAATGATTTTAAAAAATCATGCTAGAGTTCGTATCAGAAATATCACAAATGTGTGAAATTCGAAGTAGAATGAGGATGAATGAGAGGATGATCTCGTCTTGTGAAGATAAGTGCATGTATACAAAGGACATGTAATGACGAGAAAGAATCATACGTACTTCTCCATGGTAGCAAAATGCATCCCACATGCTAATTGTACGTGTAATCTAAGGTCGGGTTTGGTGGCTATGTGTGTGAGGTAATCGGTTGCATCAGAGAGTTCCTCTCTATAGACTATAGTAAGGCTATCTTGTGATACGAACTGGCTTCGTCGGTCATCGCCTTTTCTCTCCGACGATCCGACGACGACCGAATTCACAGCATTGACCGATAATTTTTTTTTAATTCAAATATTTTTAAAAACAAAATTAAAATTCATTAAAATAAATAAAACATTACAATATATTTAAAATTAAAGATACGAAATACATAATACATAAATCCTAAATCTTAAATCCTAACTGAAAACTCCTCGTCCGCAGGATCAAACGCGGAGGTATATAATCCTTGAGGCGAGACAAAACCTCCTCGCTCACCGAGACTCACTTGATCATCATCTTCTTTCACCCGATAGCCCAATTGACTTTGGTGTTGATGTTGTTCGTTATCCGTTGAACACACTTCCACAACTTGTCAATAAGTTCATCATCTCGCTTCCTCCTTCGTAAATTTCGATAACACCTTTCGCTCAGTCATGTACGTTGTCAAGTTTCAGAATGTCTCTCATCCGCAGCTTCTCATTCATTTTGTCCTCAAAGAATTGGATGACGCGATAATAGCGTCTTTTCTAGCCTCATCATCGTTCGCATTGATTTTGAACGTGCGTTCGCACATCAAGAATCTGAATGGCGGAGACGACAATATAATGATCTTTGCGTAAAGAGAATGTGAATTTTATGTTGAATCGTGTGTTTAAAACGTGTTTGAGGTTGGTATTTATAATGTTGTAAAAGTTTTGGAAAAGTGGAAGTTTGAGATTGTGAAACTCGGTTGTGTCTCAACCGAGTTCGTGTCCTCTCTCCCAACCGACGCCAACCGAAGGTGCCACAATGGCTCGACCGCCGATCGAGAGCCATAACCGATATCAATCGGCTCCATTGTGCATAGCCTAATAACGAATGTCATTCTTTGTGTTATGTACGTGACTACGTGTTTGTCAACATCGCATGGATTAGGTACCATAATAAAATTTGTATTTGTAAACTTATTTTATTTTATTTTATTTTATTTTTTATTTTTTTTTCTATTTTACATCGAGTTTACTTAGTGAGCGGTGCCCTGCTCTTGCGGTGCTCTCCTGGGCTGATGGCCCGGTAAGGTTCAACCCAACACTCCAATTTTAGTGTACAAATAAAGTTTCTTAGGTTATGTTTGGCAGCAAGTATTTGGAAGCGTTTAGGAGCGACAAGCGGTAAGTACTATAGATGAAAAGCTTGTTTGGCAACACTTCAACAAGCGTTAGAATATTGTCTTACCGCTTCAATCTAAATGCCTCGATTAAGATTCCACAAATCGCTCCAAGCGTTTAGTTTATGAAATTACATATATACCCTCATTTGTTTAATCATTTATTTTATTTTAATATGTATATGACCTTTTTCGTAATTTTACAATTTATAATTATCACTACAATACGTTCTTAAACATATTTTTAAACAAATAACTACAACTTACCGCTTATTCTTCACATCATTATCTATCACATCACATCGCTACGTGTCACCAAACATAGCAAAATATAATAAGTTGTGCTCAAAATTACACTCATCCGTGTTTAAAAAAGTATTTCAAACAAGTTTTTCCTTTCCTTTGAAATAAATTAAGCAATTGTATTTTACTTTATTCCTACTTTTACTGGCTTATCGTTGTGCATAATTTTCTTAACTTAAAATAAGTGTCAACTTTAATCTTTTAGTTTGTAATTGTATTAGATTATTTACTACTTTCGAATTACAGCAAATCAATTCAGTTTTACAATAGAAAGAATGATACTCGTATATGATTAGTTAACAAACTCCTTTTATACTTTTTAAAACTGTGGTTACTATCAACGTAAACACTTATTTTAAAGTAAAATACGCATGTAAAATAGAAAGAAAAAAGGGTGTTAAAGAACAAATGGGATTTGAACCATTCGCCTGTGCCCTTATCAAATTGCTAAAGATTACACATATAGAACAATTAAAAAAGAAAGGTGTTTAAGAACAAACGGGAATTGAACCATTCGTCTATGCCCTTATTAAATTGCCAAAGATTACACATATTGAACAAGGCGTTCAAATAAAACGCCATATAAAAATAAAAAGTCTAAAATGGACCAATAATTGACACGTAAGAGTCTCTTTTCCCTTCAACTTCTTTTCTCTTTCTTTTCGTTCCTCGTCACAAAAAAATAAAAAATATAAAATGAGACCAATAATTGACACGTACCTCTCCCTTTTCCCTTCAGCTTCTTTCCTCTTTATTTTCATTCCTCTTTTTATCTCACGATTTATTTATTTATTTATTTATTTATTTTTTTCGTTTTTAATTTCTTCATCCATGATTAAATACTTAAATTCTGCATTTAATTACTTTAATTCTTACTTTAATTCGTGATTTATTACATCGATTCAAAATATAATTATTTCAATTCGAGATATAATAGTTTCAATTTCACGATAGATTTTTTATTATTATTATTTTTTAATTTTCTCAATTTTATGATTTAATTACATTTAATTAACATCAATTCTTTATTTTTTATGAAGTTTTTCTCAGAGATTTTAAAGAAATCATATGTGTTCATGAAAACACCTATATGGTGACATATATCAACGAACAAATTTTGTGATTTTAGAGTTTGAAAATGTTAATTAGAATATAAATGTTTTAGTAAATTATAAAAGATTCAATATTTAATGAGAAAAATCAAAATTATGATGAATAATTTCAAATATGCAATGTGTGTTCACCAGTTCATTAATACGTGTTCATCATTCATCAATAGAATTGTTCATCAGTTATTTTTATGTTTACAATACCTGTTCATCAATGTTCATTTGTTTCTTTATTCATCAATACGTGTTCATCAATGTTCATCAGTTTTCTTTGATTAACAACATCGCAATGTTCATCACATGTATCACATTCAAGGTTATAAATAGGGCGAGGCGTGGCGTGGCGGCATGATCAATCCTCACGCCTTTGCGGATAAGGCGAAGCTTTTGCGTTTAAGGCGTGACATAAGGCTCGGCCCAAAGTATGGAAATATTTATATATTCATATCATAATTCATATATAATGAGTTTACAAAAACATGTGGCATAAGGCGGTGATGCGGCATGACCAAGCCTTACGCTTTTGCGAGGCCTTTGCGGAGCCTTTTAGAACATTGATCACATTGTTCAATAGTTTTCTTTTTAAAGAATATTTTTCTTTTTTGTTATCACAATTTTCATCAGTTTTCTTTTAAAAAAAAAGATCAAGTTATTCATCAAATTTTCTTTTGACGAACCTTTTCTTTTTTTATATCACAATATTCATCAGTTTCTTTAAAAAAAGATCACGTTATTATCACAATATTCTTCAGTTTGTGTGTGTGTGTTAGTGGCGGTGGTTCAAATGAAAGTGTACCTTTTTTTGAAGTGATGAATTTCCTCAACATCCTCATTTACAAAGAGACGACTTGCAAAAAGACCATTTTGAACAGTTGGGGAGCCTAAAAAAAAGGTTGATTATTTAAACAAAAAACGATCATGCTTTCTCACACTAACTTAAAATTGGTATGGAAAAGACCATTTTGAAAAATTACCTTTCCATTCACGAACTTTGCCAAACTAAATTATCATTATGACATAATCATCCTTCTCATGGCCATTAACAAAGTCTCGCTAATTCATGTGCAAAACCATCCCATAGGCTACAACTAACAACATTACCTTTATTAAAACAAATTTTTTGTGTAAAAGTTAATAACCTAAACTGAACTAAAACAAAGTTGACAAAAAGTAACATTTTAATAACATTGGTTATAAAGATAGAGCATCATACTCGAAGTCCTGTAACTCGAAAGTCATCCTCTTTTGTTCTTTACCGTTACGGTTATTGTAAACATCAAGATTTCCACAAGAAACGATGTTGCCAATAACATTTTCAAAAGTAAGAAGATATAAGAGCATATCTATGTCATTCATTAGAAGGATAAAGGTGCAGGTTCGGTACTTACCAACATCTTCTGTTGCATCAACCTTTTTGTTCAAGATATCAGGAAATGGAACAAAGCGAAAACCATAGAGTGAGCCTTGAAAATCAGGGCACCTCTTTACAGTAGTGTGACGATAGAAGTTGAGCTTGAAATGATGTATCAAGATTGGGTATTGACCGCCATTTTCAGCCACACCAAACTTGGTGATAACGACAGACAAACCTTGTCCAAGAAGGGGCTCAAATGTAGGTAATAACTGCTTCTTCACAACCACATGAATTCTTTCACCCTAAAATAATTAATGGACAATTAGTGTAAACTTGTGGCAAAATTCTTTCACCCTAAACAATTAATGGACAAGTAGTGTAAGGCTCAAACAACAGGTTACTAAAAACTTGTGGCAAAATTCTTTCACCCTAAAATACTTAATGGACAATTAGTGTAAGGCTCAAACAACATGTTACTAAAAACTTGTGGCAAAATCTATCTAAACAATGAAAATAAAATACCTTCTCATCCATCAAAATCAAATCTGTGGTGTATGGTTGTTTCCACATTCAAATTATCCTAACTTTGATCTTTAACGAATCCTTTTTGCTGTCGATCTCATCAATCAAAGTGAACTTGTTAGGCTCCATAGCAGAAATTATGAGTGAAGATGAATAGCTCGATGAAGAGTGTAGAAGAGAAAAATGGATTTGAAGATTTAAAGTAAAAGTTGAAGTGATTAGAGTTTATTGGGATAAAGGAATAGCAACATAGGAACTTGTAATAACGTTTCATTTTTCTCTATGAAAAACTGCGCCCTGTGTTCTTCTTGCAGAAGATTTTTAAATGGGCTTTTGTTAAAATAATAATAATAATAATAAAAATAAAAAAATAAAATAAAATCTAATTTACGTTTATTGCATCAATATTAATATTGTTTAATTTCATTAGCCTATAAAAGATTATACATATTTAAAACGACGCCACTCAAACTCTCTTTTAATAGATGAAATAGATATCAGTCTCATCTCAAGTCTATCTAAAATAATCTTATCTTAACTGAATTTTTTTAAAATTAATAATCTAACATTTTATTTATTTATTTGTTATTTTTTTTAGCAAAATAATCAATGATAACATTGCCATATAAGTTTTCTTCTAATTTATCTCTACTACTCGTTCCAAAATACCCCTGTGTTATATAATATGTCGACAAACAGGATATACCAAGAATCAATGAACTGTCAATTACACAACGTGTTGAGTCATTAAGACACTCTCTTCGTATTACGTTAATTGTTTACTTTTCAAAATTCCACCCATTAATCAAATGCTCTTTTAGTATAACTTGTCAATGCACAACTCTCTTGGGACCATTTTTTTATCAACATCTTTCAACAATTAACATCACACAAGTGTGATGGTACCTGAGCGAAACTCATGGATCAGAGGATCGAATATGCTTGGATATCCCCTTTCAATGTGTGGTCTGCAAGAAAACCAATTTTGCTCGTATATAATCAAGATTTGAGTTTATTCGATATCATCGAAAAACTTGAGAACCAAAATATAATCTGGACTCTTAGATCAAACATCGAGGGTGTGGATTGTTTATTCGATTTCAAAATTTCTAGAATCACATACGAACAAAATTTCACAAATTTTAATCACATTTGATTTAATGCTTAATCGCATATGATTTAAATGATGTCGAATTCATTAGTAACAGCATCATAATTTTTACTTAGAGTTTTAATGTATTGTTCTATTAATATGTAGGCGTAAAACTGTAAATGCGTTGTCGGAGTACACTCTTAATGAACATTTTCGAGATCTCCATAATCAATTAAAAACTTCAAACTAAAAAGAAATCCTTAAAGCCTATGAAACGCATGTGATGATTAATTAAAAGTCAAAATACAGTAATAAATCTATTTCAAGGACACTCCCGGATTTTAAATAGGGTTTTTAACATGCTTTTAAGTATGAGTTCACACCGAAAGACATTGTGACCCATCTGAAAAGACACAGAATTCAGCATAAAATGCACAGTGTCTTTTATGTGGTCTCTGTGTCTTTCTCTCTCTTTACTATCTTAACGTGCCTTGCAAGCATGAGTTAAAAACCCAAATAAATATTGGTCTCCAAGCTCACATATATCTTTAGCAAAATTAGCTGTAAGTTGTAAGCTGTAAATTGTAAAATTGTTAATATGTGCTACAAACTGTATTTTCTTATTTTTATTTTTATTTTTTTTTCAGTTTGATAAATTAGCTGTTAATAGTAATTTTACGTTTTAACAGCTCCAAAATATTTTAAAAGTTTCATGAATCAGCTTTTCATTTTGAAGCTATTTGTTTAAAATAAAAGCTTAAAGTTGATGTATATAAACAAAGCTAATTATTTTTGAAAAAATTATTTTTATTACAAAAAATTTACAGCTTCAAAAAAGCTACATACCAAATAGACCATTGTTAATGTCTTGTAAGAAAGTTGTTTTTAAAAGCAATGGTAAGAAAATATTACGTAATTATTCTTTTTTGTATTGCATAAATATAATAAATAAGTGCATGTGTAACTAATTAATCTGGTATCTAACAAACTCATATGCATGTACCGGTACCGAGGTACGTGTCCTGCATGTTTACTGTTAAATTTCTCGGTTCCATATACTTAAATTGATCATGAAAAGTATATGTTAACTAATTAGAAGAATAAATAATCATTTGAGAAACAAATAAAACCATTACCTAACTAGTGAAAGCATAATCTCATATTGTCAAACATGTTGCTTGTACGGTGTTGTATATACATAAGTAGTATTTATAACATTGGTTTATTTCTCATTTTGAACACCATTTCCAAATATGCCAAGTCTGATATTACTTATACTCTCCACGGTCATCACCCTCTTCCTCAGACCGCACCATGCATCGCCGGAGTACATACGACAACCGTCGCGACCCATTGTTAACACCCTTCATGATCTCCCGGAGTCTTATCCTCAACAGGTGATCTTGCTCTCACTTTCTCTCTTCATGACAAATTAATGAGTTTTTTATTCATGCATGTAATTAATAAGTTGATTTGGACTGAGATATTGTTTATGGGTGGTTTGGTGTTATGCATGCTGGAGGTTCAAGTTAACGAGATGTGCATGTACATGTGATGAAGTATAATCTGGTTTTATTGAGAAGCTAGGTTTTAAATTGAGAATGATTGAGAAGAAGTTGTGTAAGATATTGATTCATCAATTTTAACTATGTTTCAGCATTTTACATCATATAGTAGTGAATAGAATGTATATTCAAATTGATTAATAGATTTAAATAAAAATTGATTTAAGATAATGATTTTACTAAATTTATTTGTACATTTGATTCATAATCTAACTAATTTCTCAATAACTGGGGAATTCATATTTTTTCTATTTCTTTGGATTAGAGTAAAAAAAATATAAAAATCTATCTAGTAAACACCTTCTTAGTTCCTTATCAGTTTAAATCTTTTCAAATAGATCTAGAATATGTATATGTGATTGTAAACATATGAGAGAATTCTAAGCAAATGCAAGAACATTGCCTGATAGGTATTTTTTTTGGAAAGGGTCTTGTGAGGTTCATTAATGTATGTAGGAAATTGAATGGTGTGTGAATGGTTTATGATCTGGATATCAATTTGAATCGTGTAATCATTTTCAGCTTAAAGTATTTTGAACCTATATGCTTCGGGTTTACTGGCGTTAATCGGATAAGGCAGATTGTGCAATTGAAATCTAAGGCACGGGAAATCAATCATAAACATTAGAGTATTATTGTTGTTATATTCTGCAAATGAGACCAGGAATGTGGTTTAATAACCACCAACCGAAACATTGTGTTGGTTGACAAACGATGTGTCGGTTGGGTTTTTGTTGGGAAATATGGTAAATCCTTTTATACCGATTCATATCAAGCTAACCCTTGACCCCTACATCTTTGTCTCGGTGGTATCAAGCTAACTATAACGAGTGTGCACTCCGCACCTCCTAACCCGTCTTGAGCTAAAGTTGTATAAGGCCATTGGTCTCATGTAAAACACAACTACATAAAATAAGTTGATAACACTAAAATTACCAACAATGTATCCAGCTTCCTTATACTCCTGTAATCTTTTCAAAGTTCATAACTAGCTTCCATTTCATATGTAATAGATGTATTCACTTTGTGTAGTACTGGCATGATTTCTCTCTTGCAAATTTTTGTGGGTGGGTTATGCTATATGAAGTTTCACCCACAATGCACTAGTCTTTGTCATTATGAACTTCCTTGAGACACACTATCACTGAAGTTGCTCTAATATTAATGTTCATGTGCATAAATAAACTCATCTGGGTGCTCTACTCTTGATTAGTTTTGCAATTCTCAACTTTCATGTTCTCGTTTGAATCTTTCCTAAAATTTCATCTTATGTGGAAATACTACTCTTAGTTATATTTGTTAATTTTATCATCAAGTGTTTTCATATTATGTGACTTTAGACCCATTCATGCGTTATCAAGGTAATGTGTGATTTAATATACACATCCATACCTAAAAACTGTTGACTTTTTGTATGTAGTGTAAAACTAGAAGTGCTACTTTTCTAATCCACGTAGTGTATGTACTAATTCAAAATCTTAAACTAAGATTGCATGCATGTATTTTTTTTTTAAAACTAAAATTTACTTTACTAATATTCTAAGGAATTGAAGCATCAGTTTTTAACGGTAGTTACATGTTTTTTTAGGTGCATGTGTCATTAGTTGGAAAGAATTACATGAAGGTTTCATGGGTGACTGAAGAAAGCAATGTGCCTTCTATAGTCGACTATGGGAAAAATACGGGAAAGTACGACTCATCAGCCACAGGAGAAACCACATCGTACCGTTATTTTTTATATACTTCCGGTGAGATTCACCATGTCACAATCGGGCCATTAGATCCAGCCACCACATATTACTACCGTTGTGGTGGCTCTGGCCCGGAGTTCAATTTTAAAACACCACCCGCTACCTTTCCAATCGAGTTTGTAGTAGTTGGTAAGTAATTAGGCACCATTTATATGTTTATTATGGCTCCTGTATATATGGTTTTATCAAGAAGCTATTTGCTTTTTGAAAAGACTATTTCATAAAAAAAAATTAACTGTGTGCATGGACTTAGGTGACCTTGGACAGACTGAATGGACGAGCTCAACTTTAGACCATATCAATGCAAGCAACTACGATGTTTTGCTCCTTCCTGGAGATCTATCGTATGCAGATACGCTACAAACACTTTGGGACTCATTCGGAGGTTGGTTGAGCCATATGCTAGTAAAGGCCATGGATGGTAACTGAAGGAACCATGAACAAGAAAAATTCCCAATCATATACCCTGAAGGGTTCATAGCCTACAATGCACGCTGGCCCATGCCTTATGAAGAAAGTGGCTCTAAATCAAACCTTTATTACTCATTTGATACAGTAGGGACTCACATCATTATGCTAGGTTCATACACCGATTTTAGTACTGGTTCTGATCAGTACATGTGGTTAGTAAGCGACTTAGCTAAGATTGATCGATCAGTAACACCGTGGGTTCTTGTCCTTGTTCATGCGCCATGGTATAATTCAAATGAGGCACATGAGGGGGAAGGTGAAAGCATGAGAGTAGCAATGGAAGAACTATTGTATAGCTCCAGTATTGATATGGTTTTCGCCGGCCATGTTCATGCATACGAACGATTTGTAAGCCTTTTGATGTTCGCTATTATTTCTAAGTTAATGGTTTTTTGGTACACCAAACATAAAACACAAACTGCCTACTTTTTACCAGTGCCTTGTTTGCAAAGTATATTTGGTTTATATTTCATTAAATCGGTTATAGTTATTATTCGAAACCAAACTAACCTCTGTAATGTGCCCAACAATGCACATCTTTTGTTGTTTCAGACTAGAGTTTATGACAACAACATTGATCCTTGTGGACCAGTGTATATAACCATTGGAGATGGAGGCAATAGAGAAGGCCTCGCCACAACGTACGTTTCTAAGAGCTTTAGCTTCATTCAAAAACATTACAATCTTTTGCTTGTTTTAATGATCTTTTGGTGATGGTGTTTTTTTATATGCAATGTGATATCTTGACACTTGTTTTATGTGAACCCTATAGATACAAAGAACCTAGCCCTTCAATTTCGCTGTATCGAGAGGCAAGCTTTGGACACGGCCGATTAAGAATAATGAACGAGACACATGCTCGTTGGTTATGGCACCGCAACAATGATTCCGCCTCATTTGTGGCTGAAGACATTTGGTTTGAAAGTTTGATCTCGTCACGTTCATGTAGCCAAAAGACCAAAGAAAAAGTGCCCCAACACGATGAGCTATGACCTTCTTCTTACATAAGCTGTTCTTTCATGAATGTATAGATTAAACACATATACCATCAGCTAAAGATATTGTTGATTCTTTGTTAGACATTGTAACAATGTATGTAAAGTATTGAAGTAGGCCACCAGTAACAAAGTTTCAATATCCTGTAGGATACTGTTTCGACCATTGTATGAACTATTTACAAATTCTTAAAACACGGATTCCATGCTTTTAATCTTGGTGACACTATTAAACGCACCAATTTAATTTCTTTCATAACTTTGTTCGAAATTATAAGTCTGTTGCTGCTAATTTCCGGTCATTATTATGCAAGCCTACCCATGGGTCTGGTAGCCAAGAGTGTAAAACACCCAGAAATAGATTCCCATCACAAACACTCCCTTTGTATTTTGAGCTACACTCAATATATGTCTGATGGGTTAATATATGTTTTCAACATATTGTGTAGCATTTGTCTATAGATATCGTTGTTAACTCTTGTTTAAAAGGCTTAGCTTTATGGTTTTAGCATTGCAAAAAGTTGTGGCATTTCTAAACCTTATTTTAGCTAACGGTAATAAAAGTACAATAGAACTTTATCCCGTCAACATAAGTATAATATACACTCCTCTTTGCAAGGTAATGTTTAAATCTTCTATATACATAACATTGATGGGCATTTATTTATTTATTTATTTTTTTTTTCTTCCATAAGTGTCTCATAAAGATATATTTATATTTATGACAAAACTATTTCAAATTTTCAATACATATCTATCGAGCCAAAATACAGCATGTATGGGGTAATGAAAATAAAAGGAGCAAGAATATGAACCCGAGGTTATGAACATTGGTCTTGAAGGGCTTGAGTAAGTGAAGTAAGAGAAGGATGGATCCGAGCCGTTCTCATTGACCGTGCTACACTTCTTCCTCTTTCATATTCTTCCCCCAACGGCCACCTTGGTCTTAAATCAAGCTGCATTTCATATATTATAAGTGTCACAAACAAGTCAACTTAATACATATTATTCAGGACAACATGAAATGCACCAAGTTGAACATGTTTCCAGTTGTTAACTTACTAGAGGAGGCAAAATGGACTCGGCACAAAACAACTGAAGTTTAATACAGGTGAAATCAGGTCAGGTCTGCATGGGTTCACATAAATTTAATTTAATTCTAATTTTAATCAAATAACTAAGATAGTAGGTGATTGTTCCATGTAAGCCACTTTCCCGAGCTTCAATATTGTTTCAGTCTTGTAATTTCTTTTTTGAAAACCTGCAAACTATACTACTTTTCATACTTACATATGTTTCACTTGCCATTCCAACTTCAAACAGGAAAATTTGCAATAACAGATGAATACTGAGCAATTAAGGCCGCTTTATATTTTAGTAACTACGATACACCATTACACCTAGATAACTACAAAATCCTGGGCTTATTCATTTGCTAATTTACTAGAAACAGGACATGTACCCAAATTGATTAACAATGTTCTCAAACCAATGGTACAAGAGGGAAACATGCTAACCTGACAGCCGTCGGATTCAATGGCAGGAGGTGGAGGATCAAACCTTCCCAAGCGAAAGTTCTCAATGCCAGTCCAGGCAATCATTACACCTAAAGAGATAATAACATAAAAAATTTGATCTCACAAATTCATTCTCAGTCCGATTATTATGGTTACAAGACCAGACGCTCAGGTTCTCTATGCATTTATACATATTAAAAAAATGCAAACAACAAACCATTGTCAGTGCAGAGACTTGGAGGAGGGCAGACAAGTTGAAGAGAGTTTCTTGCAACAACCTCGTTGAGCCGGGCCCTCACATATTGATTCGACGCAACACCTCCTGAAACGACCTACATAAAGCATAACACATAATATGTTTTAATCGTAACCATGCAAACAAACTAAGCAAATTTGCAAGAAATGTAACATAATATATCAAATTTGCAATGTCTGGTATCCACTACTTTTTCGCTCATTAAAAGGTAATATAAGTTCTAATTTATAACATACAAAAAGGACTATGGAATTCTTGTCAAAATTGATTTTTTTTTTAAAAACCCCCTGGGTGTCAACTTACACTTTCGCTCCTTTATTTGTCAAAATTTAAACTTTCATTCCATTTTTGGTCAAACCTTAAACTTAAGTTTACCCTTTGACGACAAGAAAGTGGTGGATGCCTCACATTGGCAAATTTGGGTAACTTATGTTACCTTTCTTGGCAAATTTGCTATTACAAATCTGGGAGACCGATACTACAATACAGTACCAAATGTTTAATTGAAGGCTCAATCTCTAATGCCCATTGTATAGCTCGCTCACACCTTTCTTCTAGATGCAATACTGCCACCCTCTGCATTAAAGTAGATGGAGACTAAGATACAAATGAGCAAACTTACGGGGTATATAGGAGAACTTAATCAATGAAATTACGCAGAGATTTACTATATATAGTGATGTATCGTTAAATGTCACCTGAAAGGAGGCAGCAATATCAGCTCGTAAGCCTTGATCTTCAATACTTGCAGAAGAGAAGGGATCGCAGCATCACTGCAAGAAACATTGTGTGAACGAAACTTAAAGAAAATGGAGAAACACGATTATTCCGCACTTCAATAACACTAGATTTTCTTATGAATATTGTTTATTAGATGAATTGCATACATGTTTTTGGATTCAATTGCAAGCTTCACTTGAGTCTTTAGACCAGCATACGAGAAGTTGCAATCTTTATGCTGCTTCATTGGAACCTGAATCAAGGAAGACACACATATAATTATGCAAATAAATTTTTAAGGACTTTATGAACATACTATACATGCTCCTCTCAAACACAACTTACAGAGAATTTTACAGATTTAGCGTCACCCCGTCGAGCAAGCTCCTCTATGGCAGGGCCCCCACTCTTCCTCAAATCAAGGCCAAGCCACTTTGCTGACTTGTCATATGCCTCGCCAATTGCATCATCAATGGTGGTCCCAAGTTGTAAATATTGGCCAAGATCACGTGCAAGAACTATAAGGTTATGTCCTCCTAAGAAACAATGGAAAATACATATAAAAAACAGGAAAGTGAGGATTAAGTTTAGTAATGCTACATAATTGAGGTCTCTGGCAAAGTCAAATTCCGATCATTTCATGGAGATAAAGTATACAGATTTTAATCTTACTGTCCAGAAAGCAATTAGCTAAAGAATATCACCGGTTAAGTAATATATTTGGCCAAAATGAAGCATACAAAACAGAATATCAAGACAAGAGACCATAAATGTCTGCCTAGTGTGGGCCCAACCACATACCGATATCGACAACTTGGTTGACAAATCTATCGAAATAACTTAAGTATTTTTTAAAGAATTAAAAGTTGTGTAGAACAAAATCTAAAAGTCACAAAGCACAGGCCTGGAAGATAATCTCAAAAGGCCCATATAATCAAATAGCTGAACTATGTTAATTTCCAAACTAACTTTATTATCCTATATTGAACAAGGAAATCCCATACCCTGAACTCTCAATGATATAAGAGAACAGAAAAGATTTCTGAATTGATGATTGTTTAATATTAGTTATTTAGTTTTTAGTAACATTTTCATGGAATCATGGTATTGGCATTTGGTATTTGTATTTTTTTTTACTCCATTTCGTGTTTGTATACTTCAACTCAAGAGTCACACACATGCACCATGGTTATATGAGAACCCTTGTTCAAAATCAGACATCATCTAAGGCCAGAAAAACAACCCACGTCCTATTTAATTGTTAAAAATTCTTTAAATATACAGCATAGTAACTTATGCTAGTTGCATACTAGATGAAAAGATTGCAAGTACTACGCAATTAAAAAATATTGGTGTATGCAAATGGCAAGTTCAAAATTGCTTATAGCATAGAAATATACAATTCTTTTCCCAATTAAAACTTGTATTCTGTTTATTTGGTCTTGATATCCAAAAAATTAAGGTTCCTAATAAATGAAAAGTCCTATGCTGATAGATTGGTCCATTTCCTAATGCTTAATCATTGATTAATAACACTTCTTTGTTATAATTCTAGGAAATTCTGCTGTAATTTGTATATTTTAAATTCAGATGTTGCTACTTAACAGTTTAAAGTAGTGGAACAGTGGTCAGTACATCATAATACCTGAGATAAGAAGAGCCATAAAAGGAAACTGCAAATCTTTGTCACACAACCTAAAAGAAGAAAGAAGATAATATTAAAAATTTGTTATACCTTTTGAGTCCTAACAAGGATGTACAAAGAACAAGTACAAGCACAAGCACAAGCACAAGCATGCCAAGTTTAGAATTATTAGCAAACATGATTAGGCTAGACAATATGTAAACACTAGTAAATGATGGGGCCTAGAAACAGGAAGTCGTAAGTAGACCGAGACAGCTTTAAAAAAGAAGTGTTATATAGGGTTGTGAAATCTTGTCGATGAAATGATGAGAATGTTCCGATTTTAAAAGTTCACGATTATTTAAATTTAATAATATCTAAAGGTGAACTACTTATTTGACTGGAGGTTAACAGAATTATCTGATGGAGTGGAAGCTTCCAGTGGTGAAAGTGGATCAGCTAGAGTGATGAAGTAAAAGATAAGTTGCTTCACAAACAGCAAACACATAATTATTAGAACACAAGACAATGAGGGCCAATATGTATGTCACCTTTTTCCCGCATGTTTTTCTGTTTTGCTTTCTAAAGTAGGTGGATCATGGTTACCCTTTAAACTATAGTTATCATAATATCCACCTACTCCACAAAAAGTTGCAAAAGACATGGTGGAAACTGAAAAAGTAAACAGTGACCCCCTTGTTTATTGGTAAAGTAAAAGATTTTCATTTGACCCTTGGAACTTGGATGCAATAACTATGCTGATTGTAATGATATAAGAAATCTCGGGATCCTCTAGGTGTATCATATTCTAGGTTCAACAAAGAACGGTGTAGGTGCATACTTCCGTACCCAAAACAAGTGATCTTACCTTTTCTGGAATATTTGCATGTAAGGGAATTCTATCAAACCAAAATTAGTCATAACTATGCCTTCACTAAACATAAGCAAAAAGTTATCAACAATAGTAAGGTGGTAAATATCATCCAGCAAGATCTGTCGCTGTCTGATATTTTTAATAGCCCACTAGAAAAACATCAAGACTTTGCAACACCTATTACAAGGCTATATGATATCAAACATTAACACTGAAACCTTATCAGTGTATCATGTCATGAGGATCTTGTCGATAACAAACATGGCACTTTTTGGTCTAAACCCCTATATCTGGTAGATTTATCCTTCTTAGTCATTGTTATAATCTTACTAGTTACCACTTGCCTAAGTTTCAAATTCTTATATAACATATAAAACTGTGAAATGTCACTCGCGTTGAAAAGCTGAAGCATTATATAAAATAGGAGAATAAAAACTAATTATGGGCGAGTGGCAGGCTAAGCCGTGTATGGAGTGAACAGACAGATAAGAGTCAAAACCCACATTTAGAAGGTAAGCAAAGAAGCAAACGAATCTAACTAACATATATATAAGAATCAGATTCGTGAGAAAGTTCAACTTGTTTGGGCCACATACTGTTAAATTTACTTTATTGCAACATCAGAAAATAGAGGTATAAATACAATGTACCTAGTTACTAAAGCATGAGCTTCCATGTGATGCACACCAACAATAGGCAACTGGTAAGTAGCAGCAATGTTTCGAGCTTTCTGCACGCCAACTTCAATGATAATTCAAAATGGTATTAAGCGCTTGGCCTCTAACAAAAGTAAAGTGAAAATGAGACTAGCTTAATGATAGATATATGACACAGCAATCTTAATACTTGAATATCTACATTTTTACCAACTACTAACTTTAGGCATGCATAATGAACATATTCTGACAGTATACCGTCTGGCATAAGTAGAAAGGGTTGTGGCTACAAAATTTTAAAAAATGGCTAGCGAGCAAGAACTATGGATCATCTAATTATTAGATCTCGTGCCATTATATATGAAAGGTGGCACTATAGATTCTTCTATTTATAAATGGGTCAGTTTGGATTGTGTTTTAACTGAAGCGGGTAGATTTAAAAATAAAAATAAAAAATTGCTATGAGGAGAACATATCAGGTTAGTTGAGAGTTTCCCAAAGTTAATATGCAGACAAGCTAATAATTCATTATATAATTTACCGGGTGTTTTAAAACACCTTTTACCCTAGATAACAACAGCAGCTGGAAAAATGAGATATACCTCGCAGACAGAGACTAAGTCCAGGACCGATTGTAACTGCAACTGCAGAAAGATCAGCCTCAGTCAAGTTAGCTTTATCAAGCGCATCTTGTACTACCTAAAGCATAACATAAGAGAACAGAAGTTAATATCATTTACACATATTATTTTTGATTTAAAACCATGAACATTACAAACAACCAGTAAATTACTTAACACTATTAATGATAGTAACTCTCTGTTTCAGTTAAAATGTTTCTATGTGATGCAAAGAATTGATGAATCTATCAGATATAAATATATACTGAATAAAGGCCAATTAATAAATGTCATACCTGATCAATCACCTGGGAATGAGCTTCTTCTGCCATTTTGGGAGCTACTCCTCCATACTTTGCAAGCAGATCTGCCTTGACAAACATACATTAGAATATTAGAAGTATGTGAATAAAAACACTTCTCGTTTCATGTTAGTATGTCCATATGCTTAAAAAAAAGCATCCGGCACACAGGACCAGAGAGTGATAGTAATTGCCACTTAGCTTCATGACGTCTAAAGTTGATTACTTAATGCTTAAGCATTGCAACTTCCAAGTACACTTGTATACATGTTTGGTTCATTTCCTGCTTTATTCTGTTACTTAATATATAGCACGTAGGAAAGCATATACAGTACATAATTTATAACACACATTAAGCATAGTCAATTTTAAGTATATATCTTAATTGAGCTTAAAGGAGCTCCTTGGAAGGTTTAAATATATAAGAGAACCATGTCATAAGCTGCTAAAACTCTTTTCCCAAAGCTACTAATACTCCTATCCCAAATCTACTAACTATCTTCTAAATCCAATCCAAATCCATCAAGTTTAACACAAAAAGCTTTTACCTAGGGTTGGCTATTTGGTGAAGGTAGCATGATACATAAGTAATTCAAGACAAGAATCCATAAATCCTTCACATTCCTTGTTACAAAACACAACAGGTTCTAGGAACCAACATCACTGTCATTCGGTGTGCTATGCAGAACTAGTTGGAGCTGGAAGCTAGGGCGTATTAGTAAAAGCTACTTGAAGTCGCTCATTTTTCAAAAGCTCTCATAAGCGTCTTCAACTAAAAAAATAAGCTTAGAGTCCCATTACCTCCTATAAGCCCAGTGCTTTAAAGTCTAAACATGCCCTAATACTTGGGCCTCGTTTTTTGTTATGTCTAAGTTATAAATATCCTATTTCGAATTCGAAGTCCTTCTTAAAACTACTATAGCCAAAATCCTTACTTTATTTCAATTTTGTCATCCCCTATGTAAACCAATCTAGTAGCTTATATGTAAACACCGATTTGATTACTAGATTACTAAATTACACAATCTATTGATTCATATTAAGAAATTAACAAGAGTTAACAAATTAACGATTATCTTGAAACAATATTTACCTGAGAAGAAACAACTTGACTAAGAATCTCACCATCACTTGTAACCTGAAAACAAAAACACATAATTAGTATTTCATTTTCGCAAAACGACATCGTTCGTGTTTTTATCTAAGATTGATTTACTTACAACAGCTGCTGCAGTGTCATCACAACTAGTCTCAATCCCCAGCACAACCAAATCATCCTTAAAAACATCATTCGACCTTAAGGTTCTCGAACTAGTTGACATATAATTAGCGGATGAAAATGAGGATTTTAATGGTTTAAATGTATGTATAGTTTTCTGTGGTATTAATTTTGGTTTTAATGATAATGTTGTGAAGAGTTTGATTTTATGGTGAGCGTGTGATAAATTTGTGAACGGAATTAGGCGGGAAATTGTAGTTAGTTTTGATGATATTGTTAACGATGACATTTCTGTGTGTGTGTTTTTGTCTTTCTGTTTGTGTTTGTGTTTGTGACAGAGATGGAGCTCATGGGAATCTGGGCTGGGCTTTTTTATGGGCTGGGCCAGGCCTTTTTAGTCAGTCTATCATTTGGATACTAACGAGTGTGAAACCGCGATCGCAATGGGATTGAACAGCGACTTACTGTAATGACACTTAAACCTTAAGGACTAATTTTGCCAAGTTGCTATAGATAGCAATTAATGCTACAGGACTTACTTTGAAACGTCACTTAAATCTCAGGGACTGTTTTTGTTAAGTTGTTAAACTTTATATTTAATGTTTGGACTTACTTTGCAACGACAGTTAAACCTCAGGGACTGTTTTTGCCAATTTTGAAAACTTAGCATTTAATGTGTGTGTTGCTACAGTAACTTGAAAACTTTGCTTTTGATGTGTGTGTTGCTACAGTACGTGTACGATATTTAGTATATAAGAAAAATATATGATAGTATTTATATTTTTAGATATACAAATTTGAGTTATTCTTTAAAACATTAAAAACTTACATGGAGAATTTCATATATATCCAACATCATTTGAAAATTTCATATATATCCAATATAAAACTTAAAACTTTCATATATGTCCAAAAACCCAATTTATATTTAATTAAAATCTTAAAATACATATTTATTATCATTTAATGTTTAAATGACTATTATACTCATGTTTCTCTACCCTAAGTAAGCCGACCTTTCATTCTCTATCCAATCTCTCATTCAAAAGCCAATCTCTCTGTAAGTCTCAAAATTGGGTCCCCTCAAAATTCGATTCACTCTCTCAGCTTTGTTCATGGACTTATTGCACACAAAATAAAGGTAATTGTAACTAGATCTTTTCTTCTTTCATTCTTAAATATCTTGATCAAACCCATAAATGTTGGATGTTATCAGGTATCATCAAATTTCTTTCCTCAGATTGGTTACCTAGCAAATAAACAAGTCTTTTATATTAATATTAAATACATTTCTTGATATACCGACATGTACGATTGCTCATGGCGACTATGTTATCATATACGTTTTGAATATTCTATTTACCCTGCCTTCTCTATTTGGGTCGGAGGGCCATACATTAGAGGTGGCTAGATGGACCGGTTGGGTAACGGGTTTGAATGGGTAATACTTGGTATGGTCGAAATGCAGGGTTGGGTTGGACCCAAAACACTTTGTCCAGACTTTTTGTTTTGTTTTTTAAAACACTTTGTCCACACCGATATATATGGCAAGTGGGAAGACTCTTTTATAAGGATGGATGATTATAAGGATCAACTACTAAATAAGAACACCTAAGTGTTGTTGATATTGAATTTGAGAAAATGGTGGTAAGAAATGCTTTAAACGTTTTTTTATTTCACTATTCGCTTGCTCTAAGGGGTTTGTTACTGGTTGTCGTCTTTATATATCTCTTGATGCTTGTCATCTAAAAGGGAAATTTAATGGTGTACTAGCCGCTGCCACGAGTATTGATGGTAATAATTCCATTTTTCCTGTAGGCTTCAGTGTACTTGAATATGAGAATAAAAGTTCATGGACATGGTTTCTTGAGTTATTAAAAAAAAGCAGTTGGGACTCCAGATGGTCTTGTTATCTCTTCTGACATGTAAAAAGGCTTAGAAATAGCTATCATGAAGGTTTATCCAAATGCGGAGCATAGAGAATGCATTAGGCACTTGTATAGAAACTTCAAGAAACAATATCGTGGTGACATCTTTAAATCTAAACTTTGGGATGATGCAAAAACGTACTCTGTTGGTGAGCATGACAGATTGTTAAAGGAACTTGCTGATTTTCATCAAGATGCAATTGCATATCTTGATAAAAACCATAATAAGCTATGGAGCAGAAGGAAGTTTGGGACAACATCAAAGTGTGATTATATGACTAACAATATTTCAGAAGCTTTCAATTCTTGGATAGGACTATTGCGCTATCAACTGGTTCTTGATATGCTTGATTCCATTAGAGAAAAGATCATGAAACGATTCGGCAAAAAGAGGAGGGTTGTGAAAAAATGGAATGGCACGTTAGTTCCCATGGCTAAGAATCATATCAATAATATTTCAAAGGTACGTAAACCATATGATCTTTTTATACCCTTGTTGCATACATATGTATCACAACATCTTTTTATTCCATAATTTTGCTTGTAGAACTTGGGTGAATACGAAGTTTCTAGAAGCAACGACAACAAAGCTGAAGTGAAGTTCAAGGGAAATCGTTGGGAGGTAATACTTGATGAGAGAAAATGTACTTGTCGGGTTTGGCAGGTTAAAGGTATTCCATGTGTCCATGCAGCTGCTTTTATCGCTTTCACAAGAGATACTAATTGGGAAAAATACGTTGATACATTTTTCACAATTGATAAGTTCAAAGAAGCATATGCTCTCGAAGTCGCTCCAATTGCTGGTAAGAATGAATGGGCACACATAGAATCAGGTGAACAAATATACCCACCGGTCATCAAGCGTTCTATTGGACGACCTAGAAAGAATAGAATTAAACCATCCGATGAGCAAAAAAGAAAAAAGAAGACATGCAAGAATCCACCCTCTCAAAGTTCTAATGTTGGTTGAAGAACTTGTTTATTAGTGGCACCAACAGTAAAATGTGCAAACAACACAACAACTTGTTTTTTTTGTTGGTTGAACTTGCTAATGCGATTGTGTAGGAGAGCATTCGGTTGTTTGTGTTTTGGTCATCATTTTAGGAATGTTTTGTGTACAACTTATTAATGTGGTGGTGGTTAAAATTTTGTTAGGAATTAAGACCTGCTTTATGATGTTATTTGTATTTGGAGCAATGAAATATACATGTGTGTACTGATATATGCTTTGAAACATGATTTTATGATTTATATATTGTATTTGGATCAATGAAGTATACATATCTTTTGTGTTAGGAATTTTTTTATTACGGATCATCTAATATTCGTAACTCATGTGTACTAATATAGTGATTAGGAGATTGTTATATGGAAATAAGAAATATATACGTGATTTAAAAAAAATGTATAATGGTCATTTAACATTAAATGATAATAAATATGTATTTTAAGGTTTTAATTAAATATAAATTGGGTATTTGGACATATATGAAAATTTTAAGTTTTATATTGGATATATATGAAAATTTCAAGTTAGGTTAGATATATATGAAATTTTGAACCAAATGAGGGATATATATGACATTCTCCCAAACTTATAAACTAAGAGGCAAATTTTCATCATCTATCTTGTGACTTTTATAATATTAACAGAGGATCCCAAATCCAAATTGGGACCACGCAAACCAAGCCAATAGCTATACAGATGAACCAGAAGGGCGAAACAACCACAACCGAAAACAAAAAAAGAAAAGCAAAACTACATAGGTAATCAATAGAATAATTTAAAAGGCCTGGTTACCCAACAATTCCAGTCCATCTTCAACTCCAAGCAAATACGAGTAGACATCCACAGCTTAGTCATTCGTTGGATACCCGAAAAAATGTCATCATTCTTAATCGAGTCACTGTCATTTCTCAAGGCATGAATAGGACGTTTCTCCATTTACAAATAGCCCATAAAGTAATTTGGAAGACCCCGTTTATGACTTTCACCAGATTTGGACAACCTTGAACATTGATGTTCCATTTGTATCTTGTAGCCTAATTAAAAGCAAAAAATATACTAATTAAAACAAAAATGGAAAAATCATCATTCACCCCTAATCAACAAGTCCCACCTACTTCATTCAATCATTCATTCTCTCATTTACACAAAAACCTCACAAAATAAATGCATTCTCGAGAGATCAAAGACCTAACCCTGAATCAAAACGTACCATAAATCAAATGTAAAAAAATCGTTAAATCACATCGAAATGAGAGGATCTAACATCATGAGGTCGATTACGGCAAAAATTGTGACTCAAAACGAACCATTCAACCTCTAATTGAAAGTAAAGCTAACAGTACGGTTTTAATCAATTATTTGTGATTAGGTTTGTTATTTTTTTGTTGAGTATGTTATTTTTGTTGTCAATTGTAGTGAAATATTGATTTTAACTGGGCCTTTAGGATAATAGAGAAAATATTTGGGATTACTTGTTAAGTTGTTAGCCTAGATAAAGTGTAAATCATAATATAAGGTCTTATGTGTAACAATGTAATAGTTAAAGGTTTGGATGTGTAGGTTTGGACGTTTGGTATATCTTGGTATGATTTATGTGTAACACTTATATGGTTATGAGATACTTAATGTACAATGGGTATAAATGATTAAAAAACGATGGGTATGACTATAATTTAAAACGAAAGTATATTTAGCAATCAAACAACAACCATAATATCAGCAGAAGAGATAAACCATTTAAAACACCATACAGTGATCCATCGACTACGTATGACTAATCAAATAAAAAGTAACAACGATTGTGTACCTTATTTGGGTGGGAGATCAACACAGACACAAAGATCTAAGAACAAGATCTTCTCACAGTTAGGCACACTAACGTTTAGACAACTTTAGCAGGGTACTAGTACTTGATCCACTTGAGCTCAGCACGTACATGCCTATTGCTTAGATCAAACATAAGTATGTGTTTTGTGTGTGATGGTGCTCGACCGAAACCAATGAGAAGGGGAGGGAGATGAGCCAAAAATATTAGGGTTACAAAAGTTATTAAACCTAATTCTATCTCTTGTATTTATATAACCCTCAATAGGTAACTTACATATTTAAATGGAAACTTGTAAAAATTTAAAAGGGATAATTACTTTATTTAAAAGATTGTATTATTCTATAATATACTTATCTTTTTAAATAAGTAACTGAACCAAGTCTAAACCCGACACATCCCATGAGGCCGGCCAAAACTAATGTACCATACGGGCTCTCCATCTGGTTCTTGGTTTAAGCCCATTACTTCTTAAATAGTTTTACCGAATAAGCCCAATCTAGTTTTCACCTAATTAGATCTTTTATATATTTATAGTAAATATATAAAACTGAAGTCTCGCGTTATATGTGTTTGACCCCATGGTATCATATACTATTGGTAATGTATAATAATTTTATACCATGCATATAGTCTGTAGAAACTAGAAGAGGGGGAGGGGTTGAATAGTTTCACCATTTTAATTACGTTTTAAAAATCTTTCTCAAATTACTTTTTAAAGAGTTTTATATTCGAAGTTTATGTGATATCAACACAACAATTAAATGAACACAAGCAACAATAATATAGTAAGAAGTATGTAAGAGTAAAGATAAGAAACGATCAAACCAAGGCATGAAAATTTATAGTGGTTTGGCTACGAAGCTCACTCTTTGCCCTACTCCACTCATCGAGTATCACACTCAAGAGTTTCACAAACACTATATCAACAAGCTCCTTTGTGGCGGAGAAAACCGTACACCTCCGCTTACGCCAATTAACGACACTAAGCGAAATGTCGAGTCCTAATCCTAGCTAGAACCAATCTATGCAACACTTCACACGATCACAATAATTACACACAAACCTTTCGACGTAACACTAAGTCGAAATCCACACAATCACCTTACGGACCTGTTAATACAAATAAGCCATAAAAACGTTTATTTATATTTTATGATCTTCTAATGTTTTGTCGATAACAAACGTAAAATCATTTTAACGAAACAAATAAAAATACATAAATGGTTTGAGCCAATAGTTTACTAACACACTTACATTTTCATATAAAATAATAAACAAGTAATATTGTTTTACATCTTATAGAAATGCATATGTATAACAACTAGTGTTTACATAATATGGAAATGTATATATATATATATATATATATATATATATATATATATATATACTTGGTATATATTGTAATGGGTAATGAAATGGGTAAAAATCTAAGTCCTTAACCCATTGACTAAATACATTGAATATTGTTGGGTAAAACCCAAAGTCCACGACCCATACCCATGGAGCTTGATCCATAACCCATGACCCATTGCATGACATCATGCTTGAAGTCATGTTGGGTATTCTCCATGATCCATGACCCAATACCCATGACCCAATGTCTAGATACATTGCATCTTGTTGGGTATCCATAACCCATGGTTCATAACCCATAACCCGGTTTGCAACCCAAAATCCGGACTTAAGCTGAACCAGCTGCTGGATCCCTTGGATTGCACTAGCCGGATCCCTCTGGGGAGGGATCCGTGGGAACCGTGGAACAATAGAGAAATTTCCTATAAATAGTGAGCCATTTATCACTTGCAACTTACCCCCTTTTACACATACTCTCTCTTAGTATTGTAAACTCTCTAACCTCAGATCCAAAGGATCTTTCTATGTAGTTTTGTGTTTGTGTGATTCTCTAGGTTCCTCTTAAAGGCGAGATCACCACCTCTTGAAGTCGAGCAAGCTCAAAGTCCATGGGTTGCCAAGCTTCGTCATCATCAAGACTACTGAAGTTATCTTGTTGATAGTTCTTTCCTCCCTCCTTAGAAGTGTTGTGTTGAAGGCATTAGTGAAAGGTGCCAAAGGTTCAAGTCGAAGGCATTAGTGAAAGGTTCCAAAGGGTCAAGTAGAAGGAATTAGTGAAAGGTGCCAAATGGTCTTGCTGAAGGCATTAGTGAAAGATGCTAAGGGAGTACATTCGATATGGTGCATCGATGTACAAGATAGATAGTTTGGGTTAAAGGATATTGATATCCTTATGATGTTGAATAAGGAGTGTGTCTCCTTTGGGGTAGTCGTGTATTGGTGTAGTGTTGGGTAGTAGCTCCTCCTTTGTAATGGAACTCGATATCTAGCCTTGTAGCAGATAAAGTGTAGGCGACGTTGTGATAGGTTTCGTTCTACCTCGTGGAAGAACCCGGTGTCTAGCCTTGTACCGGATAAAGAGTAGGCAATGTTGTGAAGGCTTCTCTGCCACATTAAGGAGCTTGTGTTGTGTAGTGCTTACGAACTCTCGAGTGGGGAACTCGGAGAGTGGAGTAGGGCAAGGAAGGTGTCCTTGTAGATGAACCACTGTAAACACTCATGTCGTGGTTTTGTGTTCCTTACTCTTTATCTTTCCATTACTTGTTTATATGCTTATCTATCATCATCCAACACACACATTAAATAGATTGACATAAGTCGATCTAAATAGTTTAAAACGAACTTTTAATCGGTAAAACTATTCAACCCCCTTCTAGTTTTCCACAGTTGGTATCAAAGATTCGTTACCAAGTTTCTTAGAGTATGTTGTACTTTAAAAACTTGATACGATCCGTGTATGTTTGAAAACTATAAAGAAGGACATTTCTTAAAACAAAATTCGTGTTTTTAGAAATCTTTACATTTTAAATGTTGGATAGTGATAGATCATTCTAACATTTTCTTTTGAGAAATCTTCATGCTAGGATTCTTTGAATGACTTCGTTCTATCTGAGGAAAAATGAAGTTAACACCCAATGAAGAATCAAAAGTGATCACAACTTGCTTTTCTAAAATATGACTAAGTGTTTTAAAAGCTCATGAAGTATTTCGTTTCTATGGTTTCTAAAACCATAAAAAGGGAATATAGCAAAGGATGTTCTCTTAGTTACAATTAGTTAATCATAAACGTGCTAATTGCTTGTGGATAAAATGATGATATATGTTTCTCTCTTATAATAAGCATAATATGAAAAGTGTTTTGTTGATTTTTTTTCTTTGAAGTTTTGTTGTTAGATATCTTATTACTCAAGCTTGAACAATGATTAAAATGGGTAATATAACCTCACTAAAAAGTATACAAAGGTTTAACCTTTTCGTCGGGTCAAAATATGTATTTTTGTAAATCTCTGTCAGATCCACGGATCCCTCTGTTATCAAAGGCCGGATCTCTTTTGTAAAGGATCCGGTGGATCCATCTGTGCAATGGACAGATTTGGTTAAATTTCAAAAATTCATAACTAATTAACCGTAAGTCCGCAAAAGTCGTGCCACCTATCGTTTGAAAGGTATTTGAGTCTACTTTCATGTAAAAATAATTTCGTAAATCTGATTCAAAAAAAATTTACAGAATCATTGATTTACAACAGAAAGTCGCTTTTCGGTCATAACTTTTGCACAAACTTTTAGTCTAATTGGAGACAGATGTTTTCGTCTTTGAATAACAGTGTGTCTTCTTTTGAAACTAAGGTTTTGGTCATAAATATAAATTAAAATAATCAAGCTTGGTATACATGTTTATGCTTAACACAAAGCGATGAAAAGAACTTTAGTATGCTATGCTAAATGAATAATTGTTTTAGCTTGTATTACTTGATTATGTGATTATCTCAAATAGTTCTTATGCCTGTTTGTTTGAATAACATATGTGGTTTTCTCACCTTGCTATTCATTCTCTTGTTTGTCGATTTATTAATATTTTACTAATCAATGTGCTATTTGAAGGAGTGTTTGGGATAACATCTAGTTGTGTCAAAAATGTTATTTTAAATGCTTAGATAAGTCATATAAGTTGAAAAATATTTAAAACATATAATATACTAAATGGCTTCTTGTTGAGTTTGTCATGTGTGCAACATAAATGTATTATGTGCTTATATGATTTCTTGATTTCATCTTTTCTTGTGTCGTTTTCTAAAATGTACATCGGATCATAACCAACACTTGTGTTGATGATGTACTTTCCAAATTTCTTTTCTATGATCGCTTTCCAAGCTTGACAACTTGATTATTTCTTCCGAGATACGCAAGTAAATTATTTTGCAACGCAAATATAATTGATCGTATCCGAAAAGCCAAACTCGAGCTTTCCAACAACATATGTTAAACTCGCTCATCCATACTTGTTCTCCAGACTTGTTCTCCACATTTGTTCTCCATTTTTGTTCTCCAAATTGTTCTCCATATGGACTTCTTTAAACTTCTGTGGTTAACATAAAATCTTCGTCACCTTAGGATTACTAATCAAACAAGTTGTAAAATTGATTTTTCTCTTGTTAGTCAATCACAACCACTTGCCATATCAAGCGATTATCTTGCTTTGATCGAGAAGAGCTACATGACTTCAAGGATGAAGTTCATTATATGCTAATCACCATCTATAATGACTATACCTAGTTCATTACCTTCACTAAACCAAAACAACCTTCTAAACAATTCACTTTCTTAAGGACGCATATACATGCGTTTCTTACTCTTCAAATACCAACACATAGGTAAACATCTCTTAGCTAAAACCGTCTCACAAAACCGTACTTGCTTCAAGCCCTTCTATATCCAACACTTACTCTTCTAAACACAAATCCTTCATCTCCATAAACAAACAACTCCACCTTCCAGATGAAGTATAGGATTTTCTTAAACTAGCACCTCACAACTCTATTGTCTTGACACTATCAATTACTCTTTTCTTTCTTGACACATACCTTGCACGCCATTGTTAATACAAACGATTTACTAATCTAGATTGCAAATATGTTTTGAGCTTCTTGAATAGTGCTTGTTAAGTTTGATAAACACCTGTGTTATTTTTGAGCTCGATCTCATTTGATTGCTTATGTGCTACTCTTACATGCTATCATTGCTATGCTAGACTTGTATACATATATGCTTGCTGTAGAGATCATTAGTTTCAAAAGTTCTATACCTAGAGCAATATATTGCACACTCACTGTTAAGAAAACTGTCCCAGATGTCGGATCCTTAGTTTATAACTAGCCGGATCCTTCAAGTGAAGGATCCGTGGGATCCGGGCAAACAGAAGAAATGTTTTTTTTGTTTTATTACATCAACCCAACCTTCCAGACCTTATTGAACTAGTTTAACCTGTTTCATTAGGATCACTTTAACTATAATTAAGCTTAGTTGATCTCACACTCACTCATGAACGACTTAGGATCACATTCAAGGTATTTTCGATTTTTCATTACATCAAAACTCACCATATTTTCGCTCCAATGTTCACACATTTCTCCTCTCATCTTAAAACACTTAGTTTAATATTTCTCTTGGTTTTAGCAAATTTATTTTAGTTATCTTTATCTCAAAATAGGCTAAAAACTAATTTTCATTTCTTATAATTTTTAAGGAATTTTTTAAATTTTCCTTAGATCATCATTTGATCTCTAGGATCATTTGAATCCACTTGACACCCTCAAAATTCTTAGTGTCATCTTTGATCACCCATTGGTGTTCATAAGAACCCCATTTCATTTCATATAAGACAATCATTTCAATCCTTCTTTGTTAACTTAAACACTCCACATTGTCTTAAATGACTTCCTAGATCAGTACAACTCTGTAGGTAAATTTTGTGCATGCAAATCATTGCAATTTGAAGGATTTTAGTGGCTTAAACTTTACTTCACTTACCTAGTATTTCTTTATAAACCTCTTTGTTAGAACTTCCTAATCACCATTCGCACACTCGTTCTCAGTAGCTAAAACTCTCTTTTCACACCATCCCTCTCTACCACTTCACCATGAGGAAATCCCCTAGTGTTAACTCATCTACTAAAGGACCTCCCAAGAAACTTGCTCGGGTTGTTCACGAAATCTCTTCAACCGAATCATCACCCTTTAAAACCTTAAACACTAGAACTCCCTCACAACCAACTCTACCAATCAAACCAATTCTCAAAAGGATTGTTCCCACAAGACAAACCTTGCCAAACACTACTATACCTCCTAAACCAAACACCCCTACTTCCACTAAACCATCACCTATAGTACCTAGAGCTATCTCTTTCACCACTCCACTCTCATCTCCACACATCTACAACTTAGAGGACTTGCCTTCTAGGCTATCTCATCCACCACCATTGCAATCATTTTCCTCAATTGAGAAAATGGTGAAACAACAACCTTCTCACCAAAACTTTGGTGTTGCAATAACACTAGCACCCGTATCCTTTTCACCATCACCCTCAAATGGTCCATTTTGGATTATGAGGAATCATCAAAATCAACAATTGGATCACATGGAAGTATACCTTTCTACCACCATCATCAACACATATTCCACCCCCTTCTAGTTTTCCACAATTTAACTTAGATTTGTTAGGAATCATACTTCATGTTCAGATCATTTTCTTAGTTTTAGAATTATGTACATCGTTTCTCTCGTTTTATTGAATGATATTACATGTTGTATGCTATGTGGTTATGAAAACATGTTTGGTGCCATAATACATAACTTGTTGATGTTAACATCATACTTTACATTCACATTGATGTCATGAGAATGCAAGTATATGGATCCCTCACTTTTGACTAGACGGATCCCTCCGAAGGATGAACCGTGGGATCCGTGCAACAGAAGCAGTTTTTATCACTAATTTGAATCTCATTTGCAGGAAATTATGCATCATATACTTGTTTTCTAACCTTTGTTATGTAGATTTTCAAAATAGACATGAAGACTTTAACACCCTCAACAAGGGGGAGCTTTTCGTCAAAGCAAAACTATTGCAAAAACGCTTGTAATACTTTCACTTAGGATTTCTTTATTACCTGACGCCCTTACAAAGGGGATCACTCATCAAGGGGGAGCATTTTCGTCATAGATGAAATCATTTGCAAACATAATTGCAACATACTCGCTTAGACTTCCTAATTACTTGACGCCCTCACAAAGGGAAGCATCCGTCAAGGGGGAGCTAAGACGAGAATCCTTCTCTTCTCTTACTCTCTATTTTTCATATTATTACTTTTTACACATTTTTTTTGAAAACGATGTGTTAGTTTCTTTTCTACGCTCTTTTTGTTTCGACAAAAAGGGAGAGAAGAGAGTAAAAACTCCAATTCAAACTTTTACGAATTTTAGTTTTTCCTTAAAATAATCTTATGTTTTGTCATCAACAAAAAGGGGGGAGATTGTTAATACAAATAAGCTGTAAAAACGTTTATTTATATTTTACGATCTTCTAATGTTTTGTCGATAACAAACGTAAAATCATTTTAACGAAACAAATAAATATGTAAATGGTTTGAGCCAATAGTTTACTAACACACTTACAATTTCATATAAAACACTAAACAAATAATATTGTTTACATCTTCTAGAAATGCATATGTATAACAACTAGTGTTTACATAATATGGAAATGTGTATATATATATATATATATATATATATATATATATATATATATATATATATATATATATATATATATAAGTTAGGATCAAATAAGAAGATTACTTAAAATAAGAAGAACTATAACCGCAAATCCGAGATGCACCAACCAAAGTTAGATGCATCCCTATAATATTATATGCATTATAACGCACCATAATGTGTATTCTATCTTTTAATAAGATGCATATACGTATATTAGATGCATTTCATGATTTCTCTTGTTTTTTGTTCCTCTGCACGTGTCGAAATCATAAAAATCAATTTGCACCATCTATACATCAAATTAACTTTTGAAACTCAAGACGTTGCATCTATATGAATAGAAATGCATCTAATGCAAGTCGTTGCATCTCAAATACGTGGTTTTGGTCACTTCTCACCACTTCTTATTTTATTTACTTCTCCTTTCGATCCTACTATATATATATATATATATATATATATATATATATATATATATATATATATATATATATATATATATATATATATATATATATATATATATATATATATATATATATATATATATATATATATATATATTGTACAAAAGATTGCACTACCGTGCTTGATGATGATCAAAGGTATGAGAGGTGTGCGTTCCCCCAAGACTTGCCTTTCACCGAGAATAAGAAATACGAAACACTACGTTAAGTGATTACGCAGGTAGGACCTGCGAACCACCTCCGGCGTGAGAGTAAGTATGAGTTATGGTTGTATAAGTGTGTGTAAGTAAAGAGATGAGTGTGAAATGAGCATACCATAATCCATTGCCCGTCCAACCTATTTATAATGGATGAAATAGGGTTGAGAGCACTTCGCATGAATGTCGGAGATCATGGGGGTCCCATGATTGTGGGTAACCGCTAGGGTTTAGTGACCACGTTCTCGAGACTTGACGGGAAGTCAGAGAGAGAGGAGATCGTGGGTTTGACCAAGTCAGGAGGTTCCCCTATCCAGTGCTTCTTCGTCAGCCATATCTAGGGCTTCGAATGGCGAATTCCCCTTAGGTAACCTTCGTACTTACGAATGGTTTGACGCCTGTGGATATTTCGGAATCCTAACTTGGGCCTTCGAATGGAAGGGCTTCGACACGTCTCGGAGGAGTGTCCTTCGAGCTACTCGGAGGGCACATCATTAAGCCCCTCAGTCGAAAGTGATGTATATGAGCGAAGAGGCATTGCTTTCGACTTCATGCTTCGAAAAAATACCATCCTGCCGCTAATCGCATTAGTTGGAAGATAACTATGTACCTAACTCAACAGCATTTAATGCTAATTAAACCTTTCGGCCGCCCGCCACAGAATTACAATTTCCCATCTTACCCGGAGACCAAAAGACTATTTTAAAATTTAAAAAGTTTAAATTGGATAAGAGTAATTATTCAGTACACGTGTGCGGCTAGGAAAGCGGTAAAAACAGTATTTAAGGAGGGGTTGTTAAAACCCTAAAACATTTTACTCTCTCCGCCACTTTCTACACGCAGTAAAATTTTGATCGCCACCACTCCGAAATCAAAAGGTAAACCTTCCTTCTAACTTGTAGCTTGTTTTTTTTGTTAACAATGGATTCCAAGTTTATCATAAAACAACAGAAATGTACATTGTCTGCAAAAGATTTACATGATCACTTAGCTGATTACCCAATCCCACCAGAGCACAAAGTGATGTTACCCAAGTCTAATCAGGGTATTTTTGATGCCCCTCAAGGTTTCGTAGGGCTATACACACATGCATTTAGCCATTCCAACCTTAGGATTCCATTGCACCCCCTGATTTTAGAGTTTATGCAATACTACAAAGTTCATATCTCTCGGTTCAACCCTTTTGGTTTAGCCAAACTGACCACGTTCAAAGTGATGTGTAAAGCATACGGCTATGAACCAACATTAAAGGTTTTAAGAGGTTTTTTGAACTTGTATCCTGGGGGCAATTAGTTAAATTTAGCTAAAAGGCCTGAGTCGGATGTGCCAAACCTGTTTGGGAGGGTGTATACCAATATAACAGGTTGGAAAGGTAGCTTTTTCTATGTGCAAAACACTATTGTTCCCCCAACTATCCGTAGTGTTGAATAAGGAGAATATGTGTGATGCAAACGGTACAATGACCCTTGCCATATGAGGTACAAAGGGATCCTCGCTATCGGTGTTTGGCTAGATACCCTATTGATGTGCAAGTGTTCCCAAAGCCATCTTATACATGGTTGATTGCCCGAGTCGAGGGGGGTCTCCCAAGAAGCTCGTTATCATGTACCAAGGACAAAGTATGTACATCTACTTCTATTTAAGTAGGACCAATGTAGCACTGATATTTATTTCTTCTTGTTTCTTTTTGCAGAGATGTCGTTCAGGAACTTTATGTACCAGGATTTAAATGAAGACTTGAGCTTCATGCCTGTTGAGAAGGCGGACGAGTCTTATGGTGTTGGCTCTCCTTCTACATCTGTGAACAACAATGAGGTGGATACTCCGAATTCGGAGCCTGTTGCATTGGCACCCCTACAGGCTGCGCTGGAGGGTCCTTCCTAGCTTGTTGAAAATGTGGCAGACTCGGACGATCCTGCAGAGGAGGATGTCCCAGTAGTAGGTTCAACAGGGATAGCTGACAGGTTGAAAAGCAGAAAGGGAACAACTGCCAAGGCTATTAAGTCTACCAACAAGAGGAAGAATACCCTCCCTGCCTCCGGACCCAGGGCCGTACGTCAAAAGAGTACTAAAGGCAAGAAATTTGTCAAGTCTGCCTTCGAGTTGCCAGATGAATCAGTGGAAGTGCCTGGTATGCAACTTCTCCTTATGAAACATGTGAAGTGATAATTGTCAAAATTAAATTAACCCTTATTCATTGTATTGGTCGCAGGCCTTCCAGAAATGAAGGAGCTCTCCAATGCTTTGGCCTATCACCGCATTATGGATCATGTCACCCCCCCCCCCCTCAATGGAGGTTTGCTGGACAATATGTCCATTGAAAGGGTTTCTGATATGCATGACAATGGTGTAGCGAGGCAGGCAGTATTAGATAATCACTTGAATAGCAGAACCAGGGAGTTGCTTAGGGTTGTGACCAAGGCTAGACAGGAGATGGATGTCATGTTGGAAAGAGAAAAACATAGGGATCAGGAATATGCAGAGTTGGAGGCCAAGTGTGATAAGATTGAGAAGAATCCTCTCGTTCAAGATCTTCGTCAAAAGGTTGCAGAGTTGACAACTGAAATTGTCAGACTCAAGGTAGAGAAGGGTAGGGTAGCAACTCTCATTGGTCAAAATGCTGAGCTTGACGCGAAGTGTGCTGGTTTAGAAAGTGAGAGGACTAGGCTCGGAGAGGTAGAAGTTAAGTTGAGGGAGGAAGTGGATGGCTTGCAGATGAGGTACAAGATGCTGCAAAAAGATCATGCGGAAGTTGTTTCGAAGGTAGTGCCGTACATAGCTATGGAACTCTACCATAGTGATGAGTTGGGAGCACAGATGTGGAAGGTCATCAAATCAGCTATTTTTCATGGATGGTGCTTGGCGTTGGAGGAGGCTGCCAAAACAGGTAAGCCCGTGGACCTTTCCAAGATTGAATGCTACCGTCCTACTTCGAAGGCTGAATATGATGAGGCAGGAAATGCGTTTGCAACCGCAGAGTACTCCTTCCTTCTTTGAAGCGACCAAAGATCCTATGGCACCCTCAAGACCTCCTTTCCAAGAAGCCTCAAGTGAAGCCTCGACTCCTACCAAGAAGACAGTGTCTGCCAAGCCTACCTCTGTTCAACCGTCTCCGACCCCCTCCCCACAAAAGCAAGAATGAAGGCTGCCATGTTGGCAGTAATTTGGTTTCAAGGGTGGCATGTACCCTTTAAAACAATTTGTGTTATTTGACAATGTTTGTCTGGTTCTCTAAACAGTTTGAATGCTTGTGATGTATGGCCTTGGGCCAAAGACAATTTAACTGGGGCTTAGGCTCCTTGTGCAGGTACAAGGGCACTAGCCCTCATTTTGAATGGTATGGTGTAGGAGGAATACCTCTACACTTAGTTATTATTTTTGTTTGTCTTGTTAACTTCTCGTACGCCATTTTTCCGACGCTTAAGTTTTACAACCTAAGGTTAAACAACCTCATTGTGTGTAAATTACAACACCAAGAATATAATGACCAAATTTGATCATTGACAGAGGGTCGCGACCCACTCTATCTCAAATCCCTTAAGTAGCATGACTTTGTATATATTTTTACAAGTGCCATAAACTACGAGGAGAGCGAATGTTAATGTTTTAGTAGGCTTAAATGATGAGGTGTTTGCTGCACCTTATGCCTTTATATTCGACATTGAAACTCATAAGCGACTTGGCTGAACAAATCTTTGTGTTTAAGAAACGAAGCAAGAGATTTGTGGGAAATGTTTTATTTATCATTGAATTGGTAGAGAGGATTACATCATTCTTGAAATGAAAACTAAGACAACTACCAATAATGTTTACTTTCCCTTGAGAAGCTTCTAATTACAAGAATGAAAAAGTAAAAGTACTTCTTAAACATAGAACTTTCAAAGGTTCGTACCATTCCATGTCATGTCGATGGGTTCTCCAAGAAGAGTGGCCAGTTTGTAGGCTCCTTTTCCGTAGGCCTCAGCTACCATGTAAGGTCCTTCCCAAGTTGGTCCCAGTTTTCCCTGGTATTCGGCTTTGCTTGCACTATTGAGGTGTAGCACATATTCCCCAGGCTTGAAAGTAGAAGGTCTGACCCTTTTGTTATAGTAGCCTTCGATCTTATGTTTGTGTATTGCTTCTCGGATGGAGGCTATTTCTCTTCTTTCTTATAGCAGATCAAGGTTTTCCCTGATCCTTTCGTCATTTTGGGAGGCATCATACGTTGCCACACGCTCCGTGTGAGCTTTGAATGGATGACCGCTTATGTTCCGTATGTTAGGCTGAAGGGGGTTTCACCATTACTTGACTTAGGTTGCGTCCTGTGAGCCCATAGCACTTGAGGGAGTTCATCTACCCATCCATGGTGAGTTCGTCCCAGCCTTTTCTCGATCCCTTTGACGATGTCTTTGTTTGTAACCTCCACCTGCCTGTTACCTTGTGGATGGTGACGGATGTCCAAGACGCTTTATGTTGAGCCCTTGACGAAGTCGTAGAAGACTCCTTCGCGAACGCTTTCCATTGTCGATATGATTATGTGGGGTACTCTGAATCTGCACACAATGTGCTCCCACACAAACTTCTCGATTTGTCTCCCCGCAATGGAGGCTAAGGGTTTAGCTTCTACCCACTTGGTGAAGTAATCAATTGCCACCATCAAGAATTTGACTCCTCCGGGAGCCATAGGCATGGGTCCTACGATGTCAATGCTCCACTGAGATAAGGGCCATGCGGATGTCACACTTGTCATGTCCTGCTTTGGCATCTTAGGAACGTTTGAGTGTATCTGACAAGCTTCACATTTGAGAATAATTTCTGCCGCATCCCTATGCATCGAAGGCCAATAATAGCCCAACTTCATTATTTTTGAGACAACTGAGCGGGGACATGTATGGAGGCCGCAGGATCCTTCGTGGACTTCAGCGATAATGCTCGTAGCCTGCTTGGGTCCCACACATCTTAACCAAGGTGATAGAAATGACCTTCTATATAAGGTTTCCCCTATTAGCCGGTACTGTGGGGACTTAACCTGAATTTTCCTCGCTAGTTTGGGATCTTCAGGGAGAAGACCGCTTATCAAATATTCCCTGATGGGGGGTCATCCATGTCTCTCCTTCCTCATGAACCACGTCTGCAACTTCCTTGCGAATGATGGATCTTTCAGGTAAGACTTCGACAAGTACTTCTTTGGTGAGATGAGCGAAGGCCATAGAGGCTAGTTTGCTCAGTGCATCTGCCTTCTTATTCTGATTCCTACGAACATGTTGGATGGTGTAGGAGTCGAAACTTTCCAATATCTCCTTCGTTTTTTCCAAGTACTGCTTGATGACGGGTTGCCTTGCTTCATAGGAGCCTGTCACTTGGTTTGCTACCAATTGGGAGTCTACGAAACAATGAGAGCTTTAACTTCCATATCTTTAGCTAATCGAAGGCACGCTAGCGGGGCTTCAGACTCGCTTCATTGTTGCGTGGCTTGAACTCAAAACGAAGAGCATACGTATGCTCTTTCCCTTCAGGGCTGACCAACATTAGACCTGCTCCAGAACCATCGGAGCTGGATGCTCCGTCTGTATAAAGTTTCCAGTCATCCTGTACTTGAGTGAGTTTAACTTTGGGCTCTTCCTTTTCTGTATTTGGCTCGGAAGGTGTTTCTGCCAAGAAGTCTACGAGAATTTGTCCTTTAACAGAGTTTCGTCCTTTGAACTCTATTTCGTGTTCTCCAAGTTCAATAGCCCATTTAGCCACCCTCCCAGACTTTTCAGGTTTCGACAAGATCTGTTTGAGTGGCTTGTCGGTTAAGACTGTGATTGGATGGGCCTAGAAATAGCGTCGGAGCCTCCTTGCTGCGTAGATTAGGGCTAGTATTAACTTCTCCAATGTTGGATAGTTGATCTCCTCCCCCTGTAGGACCCTGCTGACAAAGTAAATGGGGATCTTTCGTTTGTCTCGTTACGCCATAAGGATCGCGCTAATACTCTCCATTGAGGATGATAAGTACGTGAACAACACTTCGCCTTTGATTGGGGTCAGTAAGTGTTGGAAGGATTTCGATGAACTCCTTCATCTTCTCGGCGACCGCATCCCGACCCCACCGAAAAGTTTTCTTATCCACGCATCCTTGAGTGTTTTGAAGAATGGTAGGGACCCGTCACCCCTTCGACAAAAATCGGCTTAAAGCTACCGGTTCCTGCTCGTGCTCGCACATCTTTTAGACACTTAGGGGCTTAGAGATCCATGAATCGCCTTGACCTTGGAGGATTAGCCTTCATCCCCGCTTAGTAATCAAATGTCCTAGGAATTGCCTCTCTCGACACCGAAGGAGCATTTCTTAGGGTTCACTTCATGTTAATCGCCCGTCGGTCAAAGGTTTCTATACATCGAGGAGTAGGTCCTCCTCCGTCTTGCTTTTGATAACCATGTCGTCAACGTATGCTTGAGATTTACGCCTATTTGTTTGTTGAAGGCTTTATCTACGAGACGTTGGTAGGTTGCCCTGCATTCTTTAATCCGAAGGGCATCTTTCTCGTAACGATGAGACACCTTTGCTTGTGTAGAAGGCTATCTTTTCTTCGTCCTCCTTTGCCATCTGGATCTGATGATACCCTTTGTAGGCATCTAAGAAGCATTTTAGCTGGAAGCCTGCCAAGGATTCTACCTTTCAGTCAATTTCTAGTAGGGGTAGCAATCCTTCGGGCATGCTTTGTTGATGTCAGTGAAGTCAACGCACATGCGCCACCCTCCGTCGCTCTTTTTGACCATTACTGGGTTGGCTACCCAAGTTTGGTACTTAACTTCCCTTAGGATGCCTGCTTGTGTGAGTTCGTCAACTTCTTTGCAAGCTGCAATGTTTCTTTCGGGGGCTAGGCTCCTCCTTTTCTCTTTTACTGGCTCAATGTGTTTGTACTCATTGAGTCTATGCTCCATTCCGAAGGAATGTCCGTCTATCATCAATGTTCTTGGCACCCCTGTCATGTCAGAATATTTCCAGGCAAAAATATCAAGGTTAGTCCGCAACAGTTCCGTGAGCTTCGCCTTAAAATTCACCGGGAGTTGTTTTCCTATTACCACCGTCTGTTCAGGATAGCTAGGGTTAACTACAACTCGCTCCTCCGCATCTGTGCAACTTAGAATTGCTATCGGAGGCTCCTCCGATTCTTCTTTGATCTTTTTGACACCATATACACCCTTATCCGCCTCATAATTAGAATGAACAGTTCCTACTCCGAAGGGGGTTTGGAACTTAATAGCAGCATGTATGGTGGAAACAACAATGCCCATCTTTGGCATATTTGTTCTCCCTATTAACAAATTATAAGGAGAATCTGACCTGACTATAACAAAGGTGAGTGTTTCCGTGCGGGATAAGGGGCCTTCGCCTATGGTGATTTCCAACGGTACTTCTCCCAGGGGCCATGAGTGTTCGCCAGAGAACCCTACCAGTGGTGTTCTCGAGTCCACCCTTTGTGAGCGTATGGATGACTTGAGCTTTAGGAAACAATGCTCATAAATGATCTCGCAGGAGCTTCCACAATCCATATATGATCGATTTACCTCCCTGTTTGAGATTCGTACCTTGATGACCACGGGGTCAGTCGAAGGTGTCTGCCCCAAGATGGAAGGGAAGGTTATTTCTCCCAGGCTTCCCAGCTCCTCGTCTGCTTCCTTCCGTTTCAAGGTTGGATCGTGTCTGTGCACCATTAGTATCGGAGCTTCTGTAGGCGTAACCTCCTTCTTGTTCCCCTTTCATTCACCCAGTTGGGTGTCGGAGAACTTGTCTTTTCCCTTCTTGATGCCCTTAACCAGGTGTGCTAATTGTCCAGATCGTACTGCCTATTCGATCTGCTTCTTTAGCTCTCTGCAGTTGTTCGTGTCGTGTCCATGGTCTTCATAGAAATGGCAGTACTTAGACATGTCTCTGGCTTTGTTTCGTGCTGTCATCCGAGGTGGTGGATCGAAAGACTTTGCGGCTTTCTCGGTAGCCAGAATCTCCCTGGGAGATTTGATCAAATTCGCCAAGAGTCCATGGTTCGAACCTTTGTTGTATGGAGTGAAGCGGTCTCTGTTCTTCTTCTTATTCTTGGATCCTTCCTAGGAGGATCCTCGAGAGAACTTGTCAGAAGCTTTCTTTTGTTCTATCGGAGCCCCGTTTGCTGCTACTTTTTTGGACTCAATCCAAGTGTAAGTCTTCTCCATCAGTGCCTTGTAAGTGGTGGGAAGATCGGTGGACAGGAATTCCACCAAGCTTCGTGTCCGGAGGCCATGTACAAAACCTGAGATCCTCTGATCTTCGTGCAAACCCAGAATTTGCAAAGTTTCATCGGTGTACCTCATAACGAAGGCCCTTGTGCTTTCGTTGTCCCTTTGCTTGATGGTGTGCGCGACTAGATGGGTCTTGGTGTACTTCTTACATTGGCTAAAGTGTGATCGAACTTAGCCTTAAGGTCGTCTAGACTTACAATGCTTCCCAACTTCATCCATTCCACCATATTCTAGCGGAGTCTCGGGCGTGTAAGTGAACATGTGGCATGCTACGGGCATGACCCACTTTCGCATCTTGATAGCACCTTCGAATAAGTGTAGGAAGTTATCGGATCGCCTTTTCCATCTTAGGTGCCTATGTGGTAGGCATCTTTACACCGTCGGGTAGAGGATAGTCTTGATCCACTTCACGAAAGGTGTACAAGCTCGAGGCTTCGTGTAGTATGGGTTGTATGGAGGTGGATAAACAGTGTAGGGTTATACGGGTTAGGAAATGGTGTGTGTGGCGGGGTAAATAGAAGGTTGGTACGAAGGTTTACACCCATCGATTGTGTAGGAACGTGTCCATAGGGCATTTCTTTGGTAACTCGGTTGGGGAGAGAACCATTCGGAGGGTAGGTGTTATAGGTTTGAGTAGGTAGGGAGGGTTCATTCTGGAGGGGTAATTGATTCATGCACGAGTATGGAGGAGGACCTCAGACACTCGAAACATCTGAAGAATCTTGGAGCCCCATCCCTTATCTTCCTAAGTGGGCGGCTAGAAGAGGGGTAGGTTTACCCTCCGTTCCCTACCGGGTTGCTTCCTCATTTGGAGTTCTCGCTCCTTCTTTCACCTTGAATTCTTTCCTTCTTCCGGGTCTCCTCCGGCCTTCTTCAAACCCACAGTCCTTCCATTTGGCCTTCGATGGAAGGAGAACCATTTCATAGGGCCGAGCGCCCCGCTAACCGGTCGAGGCCTCTCTCTATTTCAATCTCTTCGTCATACTCCTCACTGGAGTATTCCAACTCTCTTCGCATTTCAGTGTTGCAAACCTGCCTCTTATAAGCCCTTAGTAAAGATTCTAAGGCTTCAAAGCTTGCCTCAACGAAGGCGGGGCTAATATCTGGAATAGGGTTAGCGGATGTTGAGGCGTGATGTACGGGAGTGGTTTCTAAACGAGATCGTGTGGTGAAGGTTGAGGCCGTTATGGGGGCGAGATTATCAGTGTTAGTTTTGTTGAGAGGGACCAGGGTAGAGAAACCTGGTGGAGTTGTATCTTCTCTTCCTGGTTCTATGCCGGAAAAGTAGCGTAGTTGGTTAAGGTTTTAGAACTGGGTGATTACGGGACTAATAGTAGTGGTCCCACGGATGGCGCCACTGATTGTACAAAAGATTGCACTACCAGGCTTCAATGATGATCAAAGGTATAAGGGGTGTACGTTCCAGCCAAGACTTGCCTTTCACCTGAGAATAAGAAATACGAAACACTACGTTAAGTGATTACGCAGGGGTAGGACCCTGCGAACCACCTCCGGCGTGAGAGTAAGTATGAGTTATGGTTGTATAAGTGTGTGTAAGTAAAGAGATGAGTGTGAAATGAGCATACCATAATCCATTGCCCGTCCAACCTATTTATAATGGATGAAATAGGGTTGAGCGCATACGATGAATGTCAGAGATCATGGGGGCGTCCCATGATTGTGGGTAACCGCTAGGGTTTAGTAACCCACGTTATCATACTTGACGGGGAAGTCAAGAGAGAGAGGGAGATCGTGGGTTTGACCAAGTCAGGAGGTTCCCCTATCCAGTGCTTCTTCGTCAGCCATACCCCGAAGGGCTTAGGGCTTTGAACAGCGAATTCCCCTTAGGTAACCTTTGTGCTTACGAATGGTTTGACGCCTGTGGATATTTTGGAATCCTAACTTGGCCTTCGAATGGAAGGGCTTCGACACATCTCGGAGGAGTGTCCTTCGAGCTACTCGGAGGGTACATCATCATATATATATATATACACTTGGTATATATTGTAATGGGTAATATAATGGGTAAAAATCTAAGTCCTTAACCCATTGACTAGTTACATTGAATATTGTTGGGTAAAACCCAATGTCCATGACCCATACCCATGGAGCTTGATCCATAACCCATGACCCATTGCATGACATCATGATTGAAGTCATGTTGGGTATTCTCCATGATCCATGACCCAAGACTCATGACCCTATGTCTAGATACATTGCATCTTGTTGGGTATCCATAACCCATGGTTCATAACCCATAACCCGGTCTATAACCCAAAATCCGGACTTACGCTGACCCAGCTGCCGGATCCCTTGGATTGCACTAGCCGGATCCCTCTGGGGAGGGATCCGTGGGAACCGTGGAACAGTAGAGAAATTTGCTTATAAATAGTGTGCCATTTCTCACTTGAAACTTACCCCCTTTTAGACATACTCTCTCTTAGTATTGTAAACTCTCTAACCTCATATCCAAAGGATCTTTCTATGTAGTTTTGTGTTTGTGTGATTCTTTACGTTTCTCTTAAAGGCGAGATCACCACCTCTTGAAGTCGAGCAAGCTCAAAGTCCATGGGTTGCCAAGCTTCGTCATCATCAAGACTACTGAAGTTATCTTGTTGATAGTTCTTTCTTCCCTCCTTATAAGTGTTGTGTTGAAGGCATTAGTGAAAGGTGCCAAAGGGTCAAGTCAAAGGAACTAGTGAAAGGTGCCAAAGGGTCGTGTCGAAGGCATATGTGAAAGATGCCAAGGGAGTACATTCGATATGGTGCATCGATGTACAAGATAGATAGTTTGGGTTAAAGGATATTGATATCCTTATGATGTTGTAATAAGGAGTGTGTCTCCTTTAGGTAGTCATGTATTGGTGTAGTGTTGGCTAGTAGTTCCTCCTTTGTAATGGAACTCGGTATCTAGCCTTGTAGCAGATAAAGTGTAGGCGACGTTGTGATAAGTTTGGTTCTACCTCGTGGAAGAACCCGGTGTCTAGCCTTCTATCGAATAAAGAGTAGGCGACGTTGTGAAGGCTTCTCCACCACATCAAGGAGCTTGTGTTGTTTAGTGCTTACAAACTCTCGAGTGGGGAACTCGGGGAGTGGAGTAGGGCAAGGAAGGTGTCCTTGTAGCCGAACCACGATAAATACTCGTGTCGTGGTTTTGTGTTCCTTACTCTTTATCTTTCCATTACTTGTTTATATGCTTATTTATCATCATCCAACACACACATTAAGTAGATTGACATAAGTCGATCTAAATAGTTTAAAAGAAACTTTTAATCGGTAAAACTATTCAACCCCCCTTTTAGTTTTCCACAGGACCAACACCAAGTCTGAATCAATACACAACACAATTCCGAGCTTACGCACAAGTCGGATCTTACACATAATTGAAATATAGAGAGTTTAGATTGAGGTGAGAAACGTAACAACGGTTAAGAGGTAAATGTCTATTCTTCAACACTTCATTTCTAGATGAATACGAGCGTTCTTCTCTTGCACTTTGAGGTAGAAAGGATGCGATCACTTATAAACAAGTTACAACACGTTAATGTGATCAAAGAAGAGAGTTTAGATTTATTTGGGAAGACAAAAAGTTTTATTGCTCAGGAGGTGAATTTTTCTGTTGGAATAGTATTGTATTTATAAGCACCATGAGTGTTAATACAAATAAGCCGTAAAAACGTTTATTTATATTTTACAATCTCCTAATGTTTTGTCGATAACAAACGTAAAATCATTTTAACGAAACAAATAAAATACGTAAATAGTTTGAGCCAATAGTTCTCTAACACACTTACGTTTTCACATAAAACACTAAAACAAATATAAGTGATTTTATGATTTAATAATACATATGTACAACAACTAGTGTTTACATATTGGGAAAATATATACATAACTAGTATGTATTATAAATGGGTAAAAACTACAACCCATGGAGCATATACAAAACCCATGGTATTGACCCATTTGACTAGATGCATTGCATCTATTAGATACATTGTATCTAAGGAAAATACCCATGGACCAACCCATAACCCATGACCCATGACTGATAACATCAAATTGTCCTGAATATTAAGTGTCAATTTCCCCCGATAATGCTTTTAATTTATATCATTTATATGGATTTACGCTTGTTTTCCACTAGTTTCCACTTTCAGGTAAATTACAAGCATTGGAGCTAAAGAGACGCGGAATTGGAGAAATATCAAAGATTTATCATAGTATACTGACTTTGAAGAAGTTACGGCGTAACTCATCTCTTACATTACACCGTAACTAAAGCGTGACTCAGAAAATTAAACCAACTCATCAGAAGGTTACGGCGTAACTCTCCCAAAGGACTACGACGTAACTATATTAGGTCAAATGAGGTTCCACGCCGCTGATAACTACGCCGTAACTATTTCATCAACTACGGCGTAACCAAGTAATATTGAAGACTACGACATAACCACTAATAAGGTTACGCTGTAACCAGCAGATCTAGTGCAAAATACGAAGGAATTGATGGTTACGGCGTTATTTTATATTAGTTACGCCAGAACCCGGATCCGCCTATAAATACCCCACTAATTCCAAAGATTTCTAATCATCCCATTCCACACACAACAACCGTAGAGAATGTGAGAAAATCCAAAGGCGTGTCTAGAGGAGCATACTGAGTGTCTCCAAGGGAGAAATCACTCCCCACGATAAGCATTAGCATTTTATCTTTTCTTTACTTTCGATTCATGTATTTCATAACTTTGAATATTGAATTGATTTGTATGGTTAATATGAGCTACCGAGCACCTCTTGGTCTTGACCTAGTTATGATTACTTAATTGTTTTGTTTGCGTTTACATTACTTCAGATAATTATTTCTAAGTATATGCATGCATAGTTTATTGGTAGCTACCCTTGTTTGGTAGTTTTGAATGGCGGTAGAGGCCAATTGCCTAGGAGATATGACCAACCGACCCTAGGTGAGCGACCGAGACGGAAGGGTAAGATATGACCAACCCACGACCCTTTCTACTTGTGTGATTTGACCAACGATCACCTACCGCTTGGATGAACTTAAGAATTAGGGGGTGAGTGTTTAAGTTTCTAACGCTCGGGCACTCACTATTATAAATCTAGCATGTAGCAGTACTTAATGACTTGGCTTAGGAGACCAGGAACAACATGACTTATGAGGGGACACCTGACTTCTCATGTGGTGGTATCTTTGCTGATAGGTTAGGGCGAATTGACCAAATGTTGTCTTCTCAACTTTGACCCCACCTGAAGTAATTGGAAGTAAGTAGACGTAGACATAACTAGCTAGGAGGAATAACTAGGTTAGCATCACTATCCTCTATTGATTTATCCTTTGCCTTTATTTGATGTTTTCTGCTTTAGTAGTTAATTAATTAATTCCTTATTGAAACCATTATCTGTGACACCTAGACTTAGTAATAATCCAACACACATAGCTCTTGGGACAACCTCGGCTTTACCGAATACTACACTACACACTACCGGGTACACTGCCCGTTAGTGCATTAGGGTAGACCATAGGTATAACGAGACTTTATAAATATTAAAACATGGTCAGTAAAACCTGCATCAAGTTTTTGGCGCCGCTGCCGGGGAGTTATATTAGGATTGCTATTAAGTCTTTCATTTTTGTTTTAAACTTTTCTATAATTCTCACGATCATTATTCGAGTTTTCAGGTACCATGGAAATTGTTAACATCGATGACCTCACTCTTGAGGAATGTTTGGCATTAACAAGGGAAGAACAAGGACCAGGAATTGTTAGGCCGGCTATCGCAGAAGATGCTCAATTCGAAATCAAACCTCAATTCATGAGGGAATAACGTGCAAACCCCTTCTCTGGAAGCATCACCGATGATGCCCATGAACATATAGACGACGTCGAGTACATTGTCAGCCTATTCAAAATTCCCAGAGTCTCACACGATGCTATCATGTTACGAGTATTCCCTATTTCTCTTACGAGAGCTGCTAAAAGATGGGTTGATCGATTACCTGCAGGGACTGTCAACACCTGGCCTATCCTAAATAAGTGTTTCATTCAGAGATACTGTCCTCCATCAAAGACGGATAAGCAATTAGAAGAAATCCATAACTTCAAGCAAGAGGGTGATGAAACGTTATACCAAGCTTGGGAAAGGTATAATGAATTATTATACAAATGCCCTACTCATGACCTCAACAGCCAACAAAAGGTGAACGTCTTCTACAAAGGTCTGAACATCTCCTCAAGACAAATGGTCGATTCTCAGGGACCGATTCCTGGTATGACACCCACTTTGGCTTTAGAAACTATTCAAAAGATGGCAGACCACTCTCACAAATGGCACAATGGAGGGAGCAACCGAAGTAAGAATGGAGATATGGAAGGTCTTGCAGCAATAAACAACAAATTAGAAAGTCTAGGAAGAGACATGAAGAAGCTCAAGGAAAATGTGCATTCCATTCAAGTAGAGCGAAATGGAACTCCACCTACTAAAGAATGTTCCTCCAACGAGAAAGTTAAAAGGATCGGAGAAGTTAAATATGGAAGAGAGAACCCTTTCAACAATTACAATAATAAAGGGCCCAGATATCGAGAAAAATCCCCATGATTCTACACAAGAATCAACAACAATCCTCCTAAACCTAGCCTTGAAGAAATAATGCACAGGCACATCGAAGAATCTACAAAAAAGGGAGATAAACTCAAGGAATGGATGGTCAAAGTGAACAAGGACACCAATAGGAACCTGCGTAACCAAGATGCTGCGATTAAAAACCTCGAAACACAAATTGGGCAATTGGCTAAAAACCTTGAAATGAGTAATTCTAAAGCCATTGCCTGCAAAGCCATATTTGCGCAAGATAAAGCAAAGAAAGAGCAGTGCACATCCTCTATCACAAATGATCTTTCCGGGATTAACTACTTAAGAGAGGATGATAAATCGGAAGACGACAAGGTCCTGCCAAGCCAACTTCCTGCGAAACAACAATACCAGGAAAGTTTTCTTCTTCCATGCACTATTGGTAATATTAAGATTCCCGCATTAGCTGATTTGGGGGCCGGTGTAAACCTTATCTCTACCATTTTATTTGATAAAATAAAAATTACCAATTTAAAAGAAACAACAATTATGATAGAAATGGCCGATTCCTCTAAAGTCGCATCGAGGGAATTGTGAATAATGTGCTTTTAAAATTGGAAAATTCTTTTCCGATGATTTTGTGGTTATTGACATGGGGAAGCGGGAGGCTTACAACTTAATTGTTGGAAGACCTTTTCTGGCCACTTGTAGGGCTCAAATTAAGGTTTTTGAAAAACAAATTTCTTTGGGAACTGAAAATGAACGAATAACTTTTAGTATAATAGAGCATTTAAAACCAAAAGTTGAAATTTCAAATAATGTTGATGTTGTTAATGTTCGATCACTAGATCCCCCTCTACATTTTAATCCTATTACTAATGATAGTAGAGAGAATGTTGATAATTGCAAGCAGAAACAGGGAAAGATTGTCCAAGGCATTGAGGAAACTCCAGTTCCATACAAACATTTTAGCAACTCGATATTCACCAATGATAACGAATCGGTGACAGCATGGCCCCCGTATAATCGTTTTCAAGAATGTGAAAGAAAGGCGAATGAATGGATATACCCTCACAAGGGTAAGAGACATGATATTGAATTAACAAGGAGTGGTGGAAGTCGGCCAGGTCCAAAGGCCCTCATAGAGCCCCGCGGCTCTGAGTCTAACTTAAAGACTTATAAATAAAGAAAAGTGCTCTTTCGGGAGACAACCCGAATTATCCCTTTCTTTTATTTTATTTTCATTTCTGTAGGGTTTTGTGTTTTCTAACCATTTTTGCAGGAAACGAGGAAGTAATTGATGTTGCAGTTTGCTGATCTGACCATAGTTACGACGTAACTCATCTTTGTGATTACGCCGTAACCAACCTTTTGCAGCAGAATCTTAGACACATTACCAATTACGGCGTAATACCATCTCGTGGTTACGCCAGAACCACTCGCTTTGCAACTTATGTCGGGTTTTGCCGATTCGGTAAACTCCTCAAAAGTTACAACGTAACCTTACTCCTTTAATTCTTTCATTTTAAAACACAATAACCTTATATTAGTATTTTAAATGAACTTTGTGGGTATGTTCCCTGTAAACCCTCACGAGACTTCACTCGTCCACTTGGGAAACCAAGTGGTTTAAAAGGCTTGTTGCATATGCTAAATGCAACCGTGCTTCCTACGAAGGTGAGTTAGGTTTATTTTTCATTTTTCATTTTTATTTTTAGAATTATTCTTGTCGGTAGTGTGATTTCGTAGATTGAAGTTTGTTCATGATGCTTATACGCAGCACGCCTCTTTTCGTGGGCCTTCTTTCTTTTGGAGCAAATTTCGGGAAGTTCTCGCTCTAATTCTTCTTTTCTCTTCACCTTGATTTAATACTTAGTACAAAAGGGACTTTGTACAATTCAAGTGGGGGGGGGGCGGGAGTAGAATTATCTCTTGAACATTATTTTTCCCTCGTTTTTCTAGTTTATTTTGAAAAATTATGCCATTTTTAAAATTTTGACATGTTTTTCTTAACCTAACTAGATTAGACCTTAGCCGAGCACATACAACCCTTGATATTATATGGTGAGATTAGCCTTATCCGTTTCCTATATTTTACCCCAAATCCACCAAATTATGAGTGTGCCGGTAGCTTGTAAACTTTAGAACTTGGCCTTTGCATCATTTCGAGACCATAGACGAGGTATGCTGAGTTAGCTCGATGTATTTGGACTTTTCAGTTTTAGAAGGCAATATTATAGGATATCACCCAAATAGCCTACCATTGTGTGTCTATCGATTAGTCACCTTGACTTCTCGACCCACATGTGAAACCCTTTTGTTGCACTCACCTTTAGTGCAAGATTCCCCTAGATACACCCATCTGAGCCATTCCTTTCATTTTGTTAACCCAATATATTATTTCGATACACCTATACACCTTAGCCTACCTTGTAGTCTTTATTTGTGATTGGGAAGTCATCATTTGCCTAAGTTCAAGGTTCAAGTGGAAAGGTTCGGAAATCACGCTTTCATCGACAACATATCCCTGAAGATCATTGAAGACCCCCCCGAATTCCCATTGTTTATCTCAAGTGGGGGGATATTATGTTTAGTTATTATTGCTATGTTTAAAAAAAAATAGTTGTTATGTTATTTAGTTATTGTAAAGTGCGATGTTATAAGCACTATGTTATGAGCTTTATAGATTTAGTATCGAGGAGGCCACCTCGGTCACATTTGAAGATTGGAGTTGGTAATTATGCCAACAGTTGGAGAAAAGGTAGTGTGCCCATCATGATGTCCTCTAATGACACATCTACCTAGTATTTCATGATCCAGTTTCTTGACTTCAAAGCTTGAACTTTGGGCGGACGGTAAGTGGTGATGACTTGGTTGTAGATTTAGACTACCTGCTTGATTTTAATTTTACACCATTTATATATCTCATGTCTTATCCTACCCTTTAGTCATGAAGCGTGTTTAGGTGATGCAGCAAGCAATCTTTGGTGTCTTGGCCATGGATTTGGTCATGTATCACTGATTTTGTCCACTTCGCCGTGACATGTTAGTAATGACGAGTCACCCCTTAACATTTGTCGTGTCTATCCATATTGCCTTTGAGAATTATTTAGCCCTTAACTCTAGTGGTGGAGATTTGTGTAACCGCCAAGCTTATGATAGAATACATGCTATGATTGTGCGATTGAGTGATCACCCCGAAATTGACACTTAGAATAGTTGAGAGATTTGAGTGTTTCGTTCCCATTTCGTGAGGTGTTCGGCTTTGTTTTATTCTAGCATAAGGGATTTGTAAACTTATATTTTCCAGGTTTTGGGAGATATCTTTTTAGGAATCTTTCTAATAAGGTCTACTTGAGGGACAGTAGAGTTCAAGTGGGGGGATATTTGATAACATAAAATTGTCCTGAATATTAAGTGTTAATTTCCCCCGAGAATGCTTTTAATTTATATCATTTATATGGATTTACGCTTGTTTTCCACTAGTTTCCACTTTCAGGTAAATTACAAGCATTGGAGCTAAAGAGACGCGGAATTGGAGAAATATCAAAGATTTATCATAGTATACTGACTTTGAAGAAGTTACGGCGTAACTCATCTCTCACATTACACCGTAACTAAAGCGTGACTCAGAAAACCAACTCATCAGAAGGTTACGGCGTAAATCTCCCAAAGGACTATGACGTAACTATATTAGGTCAAATGAGGTTCCACGCCGCTGATAACTACGCCGTAGCTATTTCATCAACTACGGCGTAACCAAGTAATATTGAAGACTATGGCGTAACTACTAATAAGGTTACGCCGTAACCAGCAGATCCAGTGCAAAATACGAAGGAATTGATGGTTACAGCGTAACTCTTATACTAGTTACGTCGTAACCCAGATCTGGCCAATAAATACCCCACGAATTCCAGCATTTCTAATCATCGCATTCCACACACAACAACCAGAGAATGTGGGAAAAAGCCAAAAGCTAGAGGAGCATACGGAGTTGTCTCCAAGGGAGAAATCACTCCCCTACGATAAGCATTAGCATTTTATCTTTTCTTTACTTTCGATTCATTTATTTCATAACTTTGAATATTGAATTGATTTGTATGGTTAATATGAGCGGCTAAGCACCTCTTGGTGCTGGCCTAGTTATGATTCCTTAATTGTTTTGTTTGCGTTTACATTACTTCCGTATAATTATTTCTAAGTGTATGCATGCATAGTTTATTGGTAGCTACCCTTGTTTGGTAGTTTTGAATGGCGGTGAGGCCAATTACCTAGGAGATATGACCAATCGACCCTAGGTGAGCGACCGAGATGGGAAGGGTAAGATATGACCAACCGACGACCCTTTTCTACTTGTGCGATTTGACCAACCGATCACCTACCGTTTGGATGAACTTAAGAATTAGGGGTGAGTGTTTAAGTTGCTAGTGCCCGGCACTCACTATTATAAATCTAGCATGTAGCGGTACTTAATGACATGGCTTAGGGACCGGAACAACAGGACTTATGAGGGACACCGACTTCTCCGTGGTGGCATCTTTCTCGATAGGTTAGGCGAATTGACCAAATCTTGTCCTCTCGACTTTGACCACACCAAGTAATTGGAAGTAAGTAGACGTAGATATAACTAGCTAGGAGGAATATCTAGGTTAGCACCACTATCCTCTATTGATTTATACTTTGCCTTTATTTGCTGTTTTCTGCTTTAGTAGTTAATTAATTAATTCCTTATTGAAACCATTATCTGTGACACCTAGACTTAGTAATAATCCAACACACATAGCTCTTGGGACGACCTCGGCTTTACCGAATACTACACTACACGCGACCGGTTACACTGCCCGTTAGTGCATTAGGGTAGACCATATGTATAACGAGACTTTATAAATATTAAAACCTGGTCAGTAAAACCTGCATCAATGACCCATAACCAAAAAACCCATGGGCAAAAAGGAGCGTCCCACGGATCCCTGAGATTACACTAGAGGGATCCGTGGGATCCGTGGAACAGTAGTTGTTTTTCCTCTATAAATAGTGAGCCATTTCTTTCTTTTGGGTTGCCACTCCCACACATACTTTCCCCAAGTATTGTAACTCTCTAACCACTGATCCTAAGGGATCTTTCTATGTAGTTTGTCTTTTGTTTTTGTGCGATTCTCTAGGTTCCTCTTAAAGGCGAGATCACCACTTCTTGAGTCGAGCAAGCTCAAGTCCATGAGTTACCAAGCTTCGTCCTCATCAAGACTACTGAGGTTCTCTTGTTGATACTTCTTTCTTCCTCCATAGAAGTGTTGTGTCGAAGGCATTAGTGAAGGATGCCGAAAGAGTCAAGACGAAATCATTAGTGAAAGGTGCTTAACGTCCGTGTCAAAAGCATTAGTGAAGAATGCTAAAGGAGTCAAGACGAAGGCATTAGTGAAAGGTGCCAAGCGTTCGTGTCAAGGGCATTAGTGAAAGATGCCTAGGAGTCAAATCAAGTGGCATTAGTGAAGGATGCCAAGGTCGTATAATCGATGAGGTGCATCATTATACAAATAGAGATAAGTTTGTTTCCAAGGATGTTGATATCCTTGATGGTGTTGTAATAAGGAGTGGGTCTCCTTTTGGATTAGGTTTTATATAGTGTTGGGTAGTAGTTCCTCCATTGTAATGGAACTCGGTACTTAACCTAGTACCGGATAAATGGTAGGCAACGTTGTGGTAGGTGTGGTTCACCTTGGTGAAAGAATCTGGTGGTTAGCCTAGTACCGGAAAAAGACTAGGCGACGTTGTGAAGGCTTCTCCGCCATAAGGAGTTGGTGTCGTGTAGTGATTACGAACTCTCGAGTAGGTTACTCGGGGAGTGGAGTAGGGCAAGGAAGATGTCCTTGTAGCCGAACCACTATAAATACTCGTGTCGTTGTTATGTGCTTCTTACTCTTTATATTTCATTACACTTGAATATATCTATCTATGAAACGTCCAACATACACATCTAAATAGATTGACATAAGTCGATCTAAATATTTTAAAACGAAATTTTAATTGGTAAAACTATTCAACCCCCTTCTAGTTTTCCACAATTGGCATCAGAGCTTCGTTACCAAGTTTCTTAGAGTATGTTGTACTTTAAAAACTTGATACGATCCGTGTATGTTTGAAAACTACAAAGAATGAAATCTTTTAAAACATTTTTTTTCTTTCATGTTGGATATTGATAGATTATTTTAACATGTTCTTTTCAAGAAATCTTCATGCTAGGATCTCTCCAAAACCTTCATTTCTATTCAAAGAATAATGAAGTCAACTTTCAAGAAAGAATCTAAAAGTAATCACAACCTACTTACTCTAAGTACAACGGATTACTTTAAAGAGCTCATGAAGTATTTTTGGTCTTATGCCTTGACAAACCAAAATCAAGAGCATAGAGGTATGTTTAATCTTCATTAGCTAGCTTATATCTACATGAATATGTTAATAATTTCTTTTAATGCTAGTCTTTCAAAAAGTCTCATTTCGCCACTTTCCCGACTCACTCATCATCGGGAATAGTATTCCTTTTGATCTCGTCAAACTAACGCCGTCGTCACAAATGGATTCTCGATAATTAATCAAATCCCGTTGACCAAACATTATTTATTTTATTCTTTTTCCCCAAAACTATTTTTGTTCCATAAGCTATTTTATAACTTATAACAAAATATTGCCAAACACTCTTTTCAATCTCAATGGCGGATCCTCTAGTTGTACTAGCGGATCCCTTATACAAGGATCCGAGGGAACCGTGGACGTAAACCAGCTATACGCTTTTCAAAACCAACACTGATCATTTTCCCTCTCCCCACAAAACATAAAAATGACCTAAGAGCTGGTTTCATCTTCATAGGACTCCATATCCTCAAGTATTCTTCTCTAAAACACCATTGACCAACCATACTCAACAAGACCACCATGATACCGTTCATTACCTAACCCATTACTATCGAAAAGAGGGATTGTCAAAAACCGACCACAAAGTCTTCAAAAGACTTGAAAAATGACTTATCCACGAAGGTTGCGTAGTCAAGGAATGTTTCCTTGAAGATACCGACATTCGTCAAGCCTTCTCGGCAATCAACTTTGATTGCCTTCTTGACATTGATGAACAAATTTGTCCGGTTTTCATCTTTGAATTCTACAAAAGCATTAGGATCATTCAAAACACCAATGATAGCATTTCAATCGCTTTCATCATCAATAAACGAAGCTTCACTCTACCTCTCAACACATTTGCTCAAATCCTTCGCATTCCTAGTGAAGGAATTTGTATGTACTCTCAAGATTGGGCAATATCCTCTTAATCTTTTGCTCTTGATCCCAAACCAATATACCATACTCCTCTTGATGAACCCGAAACCGTTCGAGACACCATTTTCAAAATTAGAGCCGACCAATCCCATCTCAACCGAAACAAAAAGCTCATTCACCGTGATCCCTTTCAAATGGAACTCTTTAAAATGCACCCCATTTTTAGAAAATGACAAGGAATTCTTAGGGAAAACGTCATTAGTTTAGTTGGTAACAAGGATCATCCAAATTCTTGTCTCGTACAAATGATTTATTGCCTTATTCACCAAAAGCCATTCAATCTCGCCTATTACATGGTAAAGAGAATGGTCGGGGTATTCAAAGTTGCCAACATGGTACTTCCATATGGTATGCTCCTAACACGACTTTGTAAGTATGTTAGTGCATTGCAACCATCTCCTATCAACGATGATCATTTTCTTTCCGATCACGTTATGGTACCTCTTACCAAACAACCTCCTAAACGGTTCATGGTCAATGGAAGAAAATCTAAAGCTCTATCGGACTCCTCGGATGGACAAGAAGAAGAAGAAGAAGAAGAAGAAGAAGAAGCTAATGTTGACCCCGTAGCTAACATCGAATTGGAACCCTTTGACTACTATCAACAACTTCCAACTCTTCCAAACGAGACCGCGGACTTCAAACAATTAAGGGGTATGATTCAAAACCTAGCTCACTACGTCATGAAGTCGGGAAATAGTAAAAGAAAGGATTGACGAAAGAGACTATAGGACTATGCTTGGTTTTAGACATTTTATGTGTGTATGAATGATTATGTTTTAGCACGCTTGTTTGGGTTATCTTGAACATTTTCATTACCACTATTATCTATGATATGTTTTATGTGATAACATGTTTTTGTTGCTGTTAAATTTAATGGTTACTAGTGCATATAGGCTGGTGCAAATATTGCATTACCTTCTGTGATGGCTCTGATGTGCAGATGCCGGATCCCTCCCTTGAGGGAACCATGGGATCCATGACAACATATCAGCAATACAGATTCCCATACATCAAAACAGCTCACTAGATCACTTCACACTAGCTAAACATAAGATGTTAGAACCCAACTAAGTCTTCTTCAAACAAGAGAAAGCTTCAAACTCATCCATAGCTTACCTAGGATCTAATTCAAAGTAATTTTGATTTATCAATTCATCAAAACTCACCATATTTCCGCTTCAATACTCACACATTGCTTTTCACATCTCAAAACACTTAGGTGGACATATTTATCAATTTTAGGAAATTGTTTCTAGCCATCCTTATCTCAAAACGGGTCAAAAACTAGTTTTTTAATTCTTTTAATTTTTGAGGATTTTTTCAAACTCCATCTCAAGCTTACATCTGATCTCTAGGATCATTTATTAGAACTTGACACCATCAAAATTCTTAGTGTCATCCTTGAACACCCATTGGTGGTCATAAAGTCTCATTTTCCTTCCATAAAAGGCAATCATTAGCTATATCACTCATTGTCCTTGATCATTCAAGTACACCTTCATTTAAGATACTTAGGAGGACTGAAACACTCAAAATGGTATACTCTTTAGACCTTAGAAACATCATTTTTACCCTTTCCTAGCTGCTGAGAGCCGGATCCCTAGGATTAGCCTAGATGGATCCCTCAAAGGAGGGAACCGTGGGATCCGGGTGACAGATTCATGTCAAGTCTAGCTTAAACAATCATTTCAAGCCCATCTTGCTAACTAGAACACTCCACCTCATCTTAATTGAGTACGTAGATCAGTACAACTCTGAAGTTGACTCTTGTGCATGCTAATCATCACATTCCTAAGAATCTTAGTGGCTTAAGTCTTGAATGCACTTGCCAAATTCTTCCCTTTATAAGTCATCTTGCTAGACCCCTTAGTTATCAAACACAACATAATTCTCAGCAATTAGAAACATCTTCTTTAGTCATTTCATCATGAGGAAAGCTCCTAGTGCTAACTCATCCACCCAATAACCACCCAAGAAACTTGCTCGTGTTGTACATGAAATTTCCTCAACCGAATCATCTCTGGTGAAATCCACAAATGCAAGGATTTATCCTCCACCAACTCAACCAATCAAACCAATCCCCAAGATAATTGTTCCCACAAAAGTATCATCACCAAACTCTACAATTCCTACTAAACCAAACACACCCTTTTCAACCCAATCAACATCATTGGTGCCTAGAGCAATATCATTTACCACCTCACAATCATCTCCACATTCCTACAACTTAGAGGACTTACCCCCTAGGCCATCTCATCCTCCATCATTACCGACACACTCTTCACTAGAGAAGATTGTACAACAAAACCAAGGTGTTGAATCAACACTTGCACCAATGTCAATTTCTCCATTTCCCTCTAATGGTCCATTTTGGATTATGAAGAGACATGAAAGTCAACCACCCGACCACATGGAAGTTGACACTTCCATACCTCCACCATCAACCCTTGTTGAGCCACCACTTAATGTGCCTTCACCAATTCCTTCTTCATTTGAGGATCTTCAACCCACTTCACTTGAACCTCCACTTCAAGACGCTCAACTTTTACCACCATCCTTTCAAAAACATGACAAGGATTCCTATCATTGTCAACATGTTGAAAGATTGATACATGAACTACGTGAAGAGCAACGTTTCATATTTTATCACCTCCTCAAACGTTTCGATGAGGTCAACAAACCTAAATAACCATGAGCCTAAGGATTAAAACGGTGTCCTAGTCTCAAACTTAACTTAGAACGTTTAGTTATCCCATTTCATGTTTGATCATCCTTAAGCATGTGGTTGCTTCTTAAGTTTAGGTCACTCATTAGTATTAGAAGAATATGTATTACATGGCTAAATCATTCTCTTAGTTTCAGAGATTTGTTGATTATCTCTTTGTTTTATTAAATGATAACTTATTTGCCATATTGCTTTGAGTATATGTTTGTTGTTTGTATACATATCTCACTTTGATTTTAACATTGCTTGTTATATCACCATTACTGAAAATCTATCACCAGACAAACGGATCCCTGGAAATTGCCTAGACGGATCCCTCAAAGGAGGGAACCGTGGGATCCATGCAACAGAAGACCAATTCTCTACTAACTTGAGTCTTATTTGCAGAAAATTATGCACTATATACTTGTTTTCTAACTTCTATTTTGTAGATTTTCAAAATACACATGAAGATTTTGACACCCTAAGCTAGGGGGAGCTTTGTGTCAAACCATACATTGCAAAACCATTTGCAATATAATCCTTATATGGATTACATTTCGTTACGTCCCCTTGCAAAGTTGCAATCACTAAGGGGGAGCGTTATCGTCACTACGACGAAACCCTTTTGCAACCATAGTTGCAATACATTAGCTTAGTGGTTTTTATTTACTTGACGCCCTCACAAAGGAATGGACTCGTCAAGGGGGAGTTAAGACGAGAACTCTTCCCGTCACTTGCTCTCTATATTTTTTCTTTTACATGTTTTTCTTAAAACATTGTGTTAGTTTCTTTTCGACGCTCTTTTTGATTCGACAAAAAGAGGGAGAAGAGAGTAAAAACTCCAATTCGAACTTTTACGAATTTTAGTTTTTACTTAAAGTAATTTTATGTTTTGTTATCAACAAAAAGGGGGAGATTGTTAATACAAATAAGCCGTAAAAACGTTTATTTATATTTTACGATCTTCTAATGTTTTGTCGATAACAAACGTAAAATCATTTTAACGAAACAAATAAAATACGTAAATAGTTTGAGCCAATAGTTTTCTAACACACTTACGTTTTCACATAAAACACTAAAACAAGTATAAGTGATTTTATGATTTAATAATACATATGTACAACAACTAGTGTTTACATATTGGGAAAATATATACACAACTAGTATGTATTATAAATGAGTAAAAACTCCAACCCATGAAGTATATTCATAACCCATGGTATTGACCAATTTTACTAGATGCATTGCATCTATTAGATACATTGTATCTAAGGAAAATACCCATGGACCAACCCATAACCCATAACCCATGGCCCATAACCAAAAAACCCATGGGCAAAGAGGAGCGTCCCACGGATCCCTGAGATTACACTAGACGGATCCCTTAAGGGAGGGATCAGTGATCCGTGGAACAGTAGTTGTTTTTCCTCTATAAATAGTGAGCCGTTTCTTCCTTTTGTGTTGCCACTCCCACACATACTTTCCCCAAGTATTGTAACTCTCTAACCGCTGATCTTAAGGGATCTTTCTATGTAGTTTGTCGTTTGTTTTTGTGCGATTCTCTAGGTTCCTCTTAAAGGCGAGATCACCACTTCTTGAAGTCGAGCAAGCTCAAGTCCATGAGTTGCCATGCTTCGTCATCATCAAGACTTGTTGATACTTCTTTCTTCCTCCATAGAAGTGTTGTGTCGAAGGCATTAGTGAAGGATGCCGAAAGAGTCAAGATGAAAGCATTAGTGAAAGGTGCTTGACGTCCGTGTCAAAAGCATTAGTAAAGAATGCTAAAGGAGTCTAGACGAAGGCATTAGTGAAATGTGTCAAGCGTTCGTGCAAGGACATTAGTGAAAGATGCCTAGGAGTCAAATCAAGTGGCATTAGTGAAGGATGCCAAGGTCGTATAATCGATAAGGTGCATCGTTATACAAATAGTGATAAGTTTGTTTCCAAGGATGTTGATATCCTTAATGGTGTTGTAATAAGGAGTGGGTCTCCTTTGGGATTAGGTGTTTTATAGCGTTGGGTAGTAGTTCCTCCATTGTAATGGAACTCAGTACTTAGCCTAGTACCGGATAAAGGGTAGGAAACGTTGTGGTAGGTGTGATTCACCTTGGTGAAAGAACCCGGTGGTTAGCATATTACCGGAAAAAGAGTAGGGGCGACGTTGTGAAGGGTTCTCCGCCATAAGGAGTTAGTGTCGTGTAGTGATTACGAACTCTCGAGTAGGTGACTCGGGGAGTGGAGTAGGGCAAGGAAGGTGTCCTTGTAGCCGAACCACTATAAATACTCGTGTCGTTGTTATGTGCTTATTACTCTTTATCTTTCATTACACTTTTATATATCTATCTATCAAACGTCTAACATACACATCTAAATAGATTGACATAAGTCGATCTAAATATTTTAAAACGAAGTTTTAATTGGTAAAACTATTCAACCCCCCCTTCTAGTTTTCAACAAGGAGGACCCGAGTATGGTCTCGTATATATAAGGCACCGTCCACATGTTTATGGGACCGTTCCAAGAGACGCTCCTATTGTTGTCCTGATATGGTGAAAATTTATCTAATGAAAGTTTTATCTAACTTAGGCGGGAAAAATAGCTGTTGGAGAATTTTAAATTCAAATTTATTTTTCTTATTAAAACATTTTTATAAATACAAAAAATACTTTGTAAAAAAATGTTTTGTCACATAAAAATACGAGGTTTAAGGAGAAATGACTTCTCTGATCACTTAACTAAGTTGGTAGATTGTTTTTCATACCTTAAGTGATGTTGTAGTCGAAACATAGTCGAAACGATTTTCTCGATTAAAGACGTATCAAATGTAGTTTTACGTAACGTATTTTTATATTTTGTGATTATCAAAACTTATAGAGATCAAAAAATGCAAATGACATTTTTGACATTATTTGTATTAATAATCTCCCCTTTTTGATGATTACAAAATATAAACTTATTTTAGGTAAAATTATGTTTTGATAAGTTTTTAATGAGTTTTCATTTACTCTCCCTCTTTTTGTAGAATCAAAAAGGTTCCGTCGATGTGTAGAGAGGAAAGAAATCAACGATGCAAGCGATCCCCCTTGTTGAGGGAACCGGGGAATCGATCGATGGTATTTTGCTAAGAGCAAGTTAGAATACAAGTGCAAAAGTATACATATTCAACTCACAGAAACATATAAGAGTAAGAGATTAGATAGATATCAGAAGCACTGGATGGTCCTATAAATACCTGGATGGTCCCATATATATTGGGACCGCCAGGTAATTAAGGGACCGCCGGCAGTGGGTTAGAAAGAAAATTGGAAGAAATTTATTAAGTAGGCATAAACTTAAACATTCATTAAACAAGAACAAAGTCATACATAGAGTATGACTATTACTACATAATCCTACATAATAAAACTAATCCTAGTATAGTCTCTAGGATACCCAAAAGATGACCCGGTCTTATTGTAGAGCATGCATAATGTATAGAGTTTAGGAATAAATGGTGGTGAAAGGGTGTTGTTTAAAGGAGGCGGGAAGCAAGGAGGCAAGAGAAGAGATGTGATAAAGTCTAGATCATTTTTGAGAGTTTGAAATAGGTTCCGATTGTGAATACAACAAACACAATAGCCTCCATGGACATTGACTTGGACAAGAGCGGGATAAAGGTTGGTTGGAGGATGTAGATCTTGGGCAAGAATTATGTTTGAAAGATTTAAGTCAACAAGATGGGAGAATTGTTGAGCAATGATTGATTATTGGGTAGCATGATTTATCACTTGAGGTGGATGTGGTGGTGGTAAAGGATGATCTCTTGGAGTGGAGATAGATTCTTTGTGAATGGATTGTGAGTCATTTGATGGTTGAGTCCGCTTCAGTTTCTGTCAGTTCGGTCGGTTTTGTCGATCCGATTCGGTTTTGAACCTTCGATGCTCAGCCCTACATGCAGCAGTTATTTAGTTTTGTGGAAAATGATAACAGCGTGTCAATTAATTTTATGGCAAATGGTAACAACATATATACAATGTGGGTACTAAATAAGGTAATATCAGATACTGGTTCTGAACACCTTGTGTATTGGTATATGCAATACAGATTGTTAGGCTAGACACAGTGGGACAAAAGTTTTCGGTCGGGCAACAAAAAAAATACACAACGACCGATATTTAAATCGGTCATCACCGATGTGGAGTATCGGTCTCCATCGGTCGTCGGTTCCCAACTTTTGAGACTCGGTCGAATTTTCGACCGATTTTAAACACACAACTTTCAAAAATTGTTACCGTTTGAACTTGAAACTTAAAAGATTGGATGTCGAAGTGTTTTTTGCATGCATGATGTAAATACAAATAAATCGTAAAAACATTTATTAATATTTAGCGATCTCTTTGTGTTTTGTTGATAACAAATATAAAGTTATCATAAGTAAAATTATAAGGATACATGTTATTTTTATAAAGCATTTATATATATAATCATTTAACATTAATTATTGTAATGATTCATTTATTGTAAAAGTTTAATAGGATGGGTAAAAACCATAACCCATGACCCATACACATGGAGCTAACCCATGACCCATTGACTAGATGCATTGCATCTTCTAGATACATTGTATCTACTTGGATATCCATGGTCCAAATTCTATGACCCATGATCCATGACCCATAACCCATTTAGGGGGAGAGTCCTACGGATCCCTCAGTTTACACTGGACAGATCCCTCATGCAAGGGATCCGTGGGATCCGTGCAACAGTAGCGAGATTTTGCCTATAAATAGAGAGCCATTTCCTCATTGTAACTCATCCCTCTTCTTACAAACTCTCTCATATATTCTTTCCTTCTTCTAATCTTAGATCTCTTGATCTATATAGTAGTTCTTCTTTCTTTGGTTGTGATTCTCATATAGGTCATTCTCTAAGGCATGATCACGAGCTTCTACAAGTCATCCAAGCAAGGGGTCCTTTATTGATTTGTTCCTCCACAAGATTTCTATAGCAAAGATCTTGTATTCCATATTTCACATATTTGTTGTGTTATAGTTGTGTTGGTTTGGTCCTCCGTGTTAAGGACTCGGTATTTAGCTTTGTATCGGAAAAAGTGTAAGCAACGTTGTGAAGGCTTCTCCGCCAAGTTGAAGGAGTTTGTTAACATAGTGCTTGAACTCTCGAGTAGGTGACTAGGAGAGTGGAGTAAGGCAAGGAAGGTGTCCTTGTAGCCGAACCACTATAAATCAGTTGTGTCATTTCTATCCTTTACTTTACTTGCTTTCTTTACTTGCATTACTTATAGATCTATACTTTCTATTGATACGCTTACACAACACTTCGGGGTCAAAGGAACTTCCTTTTCGTCGAGCAAGTTTTTCAACACCCTAGGCAGTGAACCTAATCGTTGTAGTGTAGTATTAGGGTAAGCCACGGGTATTGATATCGTTCTCTAGGGGAATAAGAATGCTAGTAAGAAGTTACTACGCTAAGGTTGGGGTTGAGGAAGATTAGTTTTTATCTTTTTTATATTTTTTAGGAAATGGAAAGGTACGAATCTCGGGGTTTGGATTTGGGGGTTGGTATTTCTACCGATTACTCTACTATTATCTATTCTAATTAACTAAGCTAGAGGTAGTCTATGTCTATTGTTGTGTGCTCGTATGATGATTAAAAATGTGTTTACTTAGATTTTATTACTCCCTAGTTATCTCCTATTGATGGTTGAATTGTCACGTCCTTATTCTTAACGCGTTGTGTTTCTAAGGTCGTAGGGTATGCGTTTATCCCTAACTCTTTGAAGCTACCAAAGGTTAATGACTACGAAATCTCTAGGATTCATAAACTTAACACTAAGGTATTCTTTGGATGTTTAGCCTACAATTCCACTAGTAACTATATGCTAAGGTTCAACAAAGATTAATCAAGCATTAACAACACAACGAATGACCTGTCGCAATACTAGGTCAATCACAATTAAGAAAAGAGACAACCAATTAATATTCAATAACTAGGTTTCATATTACCTATGCAAACACACAAGTAAATTAGCCGGACATGGAGAACATGCAAGCATACACACAATCAATTGAAGACATAATTAAATTAATGAAGTAAAACACTTATCTTGATGTAAAATAGGATATGGAACCCTAAAATACTGTACAAGACAGCCTTGGTTCGGTTTAGGTTTTTACTCCAAAAAACTACCTCTTTAAAACTGAAAAATTCGGATTATATATAGTGTTAAAAACTGCGACGGCGTCACTCTTTAATTGTGACGCCGTCGGGTCGCCGTCATTAGGTTTTCGTCTTGGCCACGTTATCATTGTGATGGCGTCACCTTATGCCTGTGACGCTGTCGCCTTCAATCTCTGACGCCGTATGGATCAAATCTAGGCCGTCTAAGCTGCGACGCCTACTCTTTTAAAACCGATGTCGTCACTTGTAAATAAGCAATTTGGCTCTTGAGTCGTCACAAAACATGTTCGACGGCGTCACAAATAGAACTGACGCCGTCCCTTTCGGGTTCCAAGCGACTTGAGTGTCTCGATTCTTGACTTTGGCCATTATCTTCAGATATTCGCGCTTTTCGTCCGAATAAGTGTCATTCCAGCAATTTGCCTTCAAGAGACCTAAAAAGTGAAAAGGAACGAAATTAAGTAGTAACGGATACAAAAGTGATCAATTAAGGGCTTAAATGACCCCTCAAAAAGGTACCTTTTAAATCCTTATCAAATATCCCTACACTTGGTATTTGCTTGTCCTCAAGTAAATGTGCTTTTAGCCAATTGATTTATAAGTTATGGGTCATGAAGCATTAGTTTCGAACGATTCATAACACATATAAGGCCCGCAAAAGTCATAACAAGCACGGAAATTACATACTAGCACCTCACATTAGGTGTTTGGATACTCACATCTCTCGGGTGTATATGAAATATAACAAGTTGGAAATGAAAGATAAACACTCATTAACCGGTCCTAATACATAGATTACCATAGGCTTGAGACTAGATCAAACCTCCATCGCTTTGGCGTAAGCACCTAGGAAAGACTATCCAAGAGGTCTTTTAAAGGGTTGTAACATTAGGCTTACGGTAGGGAAACAAAGGGTTTGGTGGGATAGGCGATTTAGTGGTGGCAAGTCAAAAATCTTTATGTTACAAGCATGCGAAGAATGGCGTTGCTAAGCCAAGACTCGACACTCTAAACTCTAGATAACTGAAACAAACAAACATAAATTTAAAGATAGATGTAGGATGGTAGCCCGTATTTTTTTTTTCCATACACTTTTACTCTACCATCCTCTACGATAACATCAAAATAGTAGGGATTTATAGGCACATCCCTACACTTGAGTTTTTATTAGTCTAACACTAATTTGACCCGAATCGAAAAGATCAAAACACTTGGAGTACATTATTATGCAAATAAAGGGAATTTGAATTTAACGTTCCCTTCCCGTCATTTCATAAAATTTAACTTTTCCCATGAGTCCCAATCGTCCCAAAACTGTGTACAAATGATATGACTCGACTTAGCAACTTATGCAAGCAACTAGATAATTGAACTAAGGGTTTAGTATGATAACAATAATGCACTAAAAGTGAGTGCATACAAGGTATGCTAAGGCGATTTGGATGTACATTTGGGGGTGGATTGAAAACAATGCTCTTCATTGATATTCTGGAAAACCGAAACATCACGAGAACCGCGAAAAGGATAGGCTCTGAGGGGTTAACTAGGGGTATCGTGTACTAAATATGAGTACAACGCAAGGGTGTGGGGGAATTACTCAACCGATGTGGAAGAAGTAATTATATTACAGGTATCAAACAAGGGTTATCCTAATGCCTCTTATCATTTAGTTATTCCTAACTACACAAGTGTAGTCTTACTAGCGATCTCGGAATGCATCACAAAACAAGTTCTAGAATCTATTATACTACCGGTTCACACTCTAAGCATCAAAGATGAATGCTTTAATTCCTACAAATCTAAGGGCGATCCTCACATTTTGGGTGGAATTTAAGTGGTAAAGGGTTTTTGTGCTAGTCATATAATTTCCTATCCATGAGACGCTTTATTAAGACTAATGGCCCAGTCCTACATGTCATGAAATTTTTTAAATTTGGTGCCAAAATTACCCTAATCGATATTTCTCATGGTTTATTACACAAATGAAATTGGACAAAGCAAATAGTCAAGGATAAGCATAGTTTCAAAGTTCTTGTTTTATTTTCCCTCCCTACACTTAAACTGAACATTGTCCCCAATGTTCCCCGAAAGTATCAAAGTTATGATAATTGAAGGTAATTAAAAATGAAAGAAACTAGTACTCCCCTTATTAGCTCGGTAGGATCCGTGTGAAGTGGTGGTTACATCTTTCTTCAAGAAGAATGTTTGCGTGAAAAGCTCCTTCTCATCTTATGTATTTTCTTCTTGATAAATTAAACCTGCACACTTGAAGAAAATAAACGAAACATTCGCGTAAAATCAGCGGTAACAATATATATATGACTCTACTAAACTAGGATATAATGCTTGTGGAATGGATGTTTCTGATTTTACGGAAAATTAAGACCGGAAAATTCCAAAATTTATAAGTAGCTCGAAAACGAGAAAAAGTAATAAGTTGTTTCTCCTCCCGACGCCATCAGTTGCGATCTGGACGTCGAGTTATCCCGACGAAAACGGTCTGCGATTTTCAGAAATTTTCGGAAAATTTTATCTTTAAAATGGAAAATTTTCCTGCAAAACATCCATTATGACTCGATACAAGCATTTGACTCAAACAAACACACATGTATATCTTTTAAATAATTGTAATTCTCATGTTCACGTTTCTTTTGAAAACGTGTGTAATCCTCCCTACACTTATCCCTTATGTAAAATACCTTTATATGTACTTAAGACGAGGTTAAAAACAAAATAAAGCATTTTTACAAATTTAAACATGAGAATAAACAATCAATAAAAGATACACGACACACAAACAAGCAAAGAATTAAGCATGGGTTGCCTCCCACGAAGCGCTTTTCTTTATTTATGAGTCTTGTAGCTAGACTTGAAGTCGTGCCCCTACGTTGTCCTAATCTTAGAGGCCCATTCGATCTCCTTAACACTTCTCTCATCACGAATATACTCAGGGCCTAACTCAAGAAAAGCAGTGTAGTAAACCTTGTTCTTCCAATCTACTTCAAATGTCGGAATGTTGTCCACATCTAAATCATCAATACCCTCAAACTTGTTATTTTTGTAGGGCATTATGTATTTAACACTCTCGGCTCTGTTTGAGAACTTGACTATTCCTTCCTCTCGATCATAAACCATTTTAGATTCCTCTATAAATGGTCTCCCAAGTATCACATCCCCTAAAAACCCATCAATGATGCCCTTAACATTTTCCAAGATCATGAAATCACACCTATATGTTAAGTTACCTACGAAGACATGCAATCCTTTAACCTCCCAACATAGTTACTCTCTTTCCTAGGCGCGAAGGGTCCCTCATAGGTCCTAGCTTTTTGCTCATGATCCAATTGTAGTAGAGCCTAGACATTATATTCATGGGTGCCTTATAGTCAATGTAAGTGTGATCCCTATATAAGTATCCAATCATGCACGGTATCTTGATGTTTTTAGGGTTACCCCTTCTTATGCGAGGCTCGAAAGGTGGTCTCGAGAAGTTAACCACGTTATAGTGATAGGCGGTTTCCTTCCCTTTAGGGTATGAATCGCAAAACTACCTAAGTTCCTCCTCCTCCTTACTATCCTCCATAATTTCTAACACCTTATAATCTCCATCTTCTAAGTCATCATCCGAATCACTTAAGGTCGAATCACTATCTAGAGTGCTAGTAGATTCCTTAAGGTCTTCCTCAAGTGCATTTTCAATTATCCTATTCAGTTTCCTAAGCTCTCCAATTTCACTAACAATACGAGCTCGAAGTTGGTTGGCAAAGGCTGGATCAAGCTGTGGGTATTTGTTTGGTGGGTTATCACCTTCCATAATAAAAAGTGATGGGGTTACGAACAAAGGTCACGAAGAAGGGGGATAGACTACGAGGAAGCTAAAAATGTGAAAAAAGGCTTACTTGATAGGAATCAAGCAAGGAAACCTAAACGAGGTGGACTCCTAACTAGCTATTCTATTCCCCGGCAGCGGCACCAAAAACTTGATACGCTTACACAGCGCGTTCGGGGTCAAAGGAACTTCCTTTTCGTCGAGCAAGTTTTTCAACACCCTAGGCAGTGAACCTAATCGTTGTAGTGTAGTATTAGGGTAAGCCACGGGTATTGATATCGTTCTCTAGGGGAATAGGAATACTAGTAAGAAGTTACTATGCTAAGGTTGGGGTTGAGGAAGATTATTTTTTATCTTTTTTATATTTTTTAGGAAATGGAAAGGTACGAATCTCGGGGTTTGGATTTGGGGTTGGTATTTCTACCGATTACTCTACTATTATCTATTCTAATTAACTAAGCTAGGGGTAGTCTATGTCTATTGTTGTGTGCTCGTATGATGATTAAAAATGTCTTTACTTAGATTTTATTACTCCCTAGTTATCTCCTATTGATGGTTGAATTGTCACGTCCTTATTCTTAACGCGTTGTGTTTCTAAGGTCGTAGGGTATGCGTTTATCCCAAAATCTTTGAAGCTACCAAAGGTTAATGACTACGAAATCTCTAGGATTCATAAACTTAACACTAAGGTATTCTTTGGATGTTTAGCCTACAATTCCATTAGTAACTATATGCTAAGGTTCAACAAAGATTAATCAAGCATTAACAACACAACGAATGACCTATCGCAATACTAGGTCAATCACAATTAAGATAAGAGACAACCAATCAATATTCAATAACTAGGTTTCATATTACCTAAGCAAACACACAAGTAAATTAGCCGGACATGGAGAACATGCAAGCATACACACAATCAATTGAAGACATAATTGAATTAATGAAGTAAAACATTTATCTTGATGTAAAATAGGGTATGGAACTCTAAAATACTGTACAAGACGACCTTGGTTCGGTTTAGGTTTTACTCCAAAAACTACCTCTTTAAAAGCGAAAAATTCGGATTCTATATATAGTGTTACAAAGCTGCGACGGCGTCACTCTTTAATTGTGACGCCGTCGGTCGCCGTCATTAGGTTTTCGTCTTGGCCACATTATCATTGTGACGGCGTCACCTTATGCCCGTGACGCCGTCGCCTTGATCTCGGCGCCATCTGGATCAAATCTAGGCCGTCACGTCGCGACGCCTACTCTTTAAAACCCGATGCCGTCACTTGTAAATAAGCAATTTGGCTCTTGAGTCGTCACAAAACATGCTCCGACGGCGTCAAAATAGAACTGACGCCGTCCCTTTCAATTCTAGCGACTTGAGTGTCTCGATTCTTGACTTTGGCCATTTTTTTCAGATATTCGCCTTTTCGTCCGAATAAGTGTCATTCCAACAATTTGCCTTCAAGAGACCTAAAAGTGAAAAGGAACGAAATTAAGTAGTAACGGATACAAAAGTGATCAATTAAGGGCTTAAATGACCCTCAAAAGGATTTCACATAACATTCTAAAGTTTTTGATACTAAGTTAAAATCGGCAAAAACTATTCAACCCCCCCTTCTAGTTTTCCACAATTGGCATCAAGAGCTAAGTTTACAAAAGTTTTAAGGTAAATAGTATTTTAAAAACTTTTCGATCATAATGGGTTATGAAAATTATAAAGAAGGGCAATCTATGCAACGACCTCCACTACTTGAAATTAATGGTTTTGTTTGTTGGAAAAATAGATTCGAAACGTATGTGAAGTCAAAAGATATTGATCTTTGGTACATCATTGTTGAAGGCGACTTTGAAGCCACTACAAAAGATGATAAAACCATAACTTTAGTAAACACACCTCATGATCAACTCACCGATGATCAAAATAAAAAGATTTCCAAAAATAGTGAAGCTAAAATGGTTTTATACAATGCTTTACCCAAAAAGGAATTCGAAAGAATTTCTATGCTTAAAACCTCTAAAAAAATTTGGAATTCTTTAGTTGTAACTCATCAAGGAAATCAATAAGTTGAAAACAATAAAATAGATTTGTTTGTTCAACAATATGAACAATTTTCAATATCGGATGAGGATACTATAGATAATTCTTTTGCTAACTTTAATACTATAATTACATCATTACAAGCACTTGATGAGTCTTTCTCTAGTCGTAATCATGTTAGGAGATATCTAAGGCACTTCCATCCAAGTGGAGATCAAAGGTGATGGCCATCGAAGAATCAAAAGACTTGTCAATCCTCACCCTCGACGAACTCATAGGCAATCTAAAGGTCTATGAGCTTGTCCTCACTAAAGATTCTGAAGCCTCAAAAGAGAGGAAAGAGAAGCACAAATCTCTTGCCTTAAAAGCCAAGAAGGTCTCAAGCGATGAAGAAAACTCTTTTTCGGATAGTGATGACGAAGAATATGCTATGACGGTAAGGGATTATAAGAAGTTCTTTAGAAGAAAGGGAATATATGTAAAGCAACCAGGTGACGACAAGAAGGGGTTCCAGAAAGGCAATTATGACAAGAAAGCAAGGGATGAACGCACATGTTTTAAATGTGGGGACCTTAATCACTTCATTAGTGAGTGTCCCAAACGCGACGAACAAAAAGCGTTCGTGAGTGGTTCATGGGGAATGAGCGAGGAGGAGGACGAAGAAATTTGTCTCATGGCAAATGACTCAAACGAGGTATGTCCCGAATCTCTCTATTATAGTAGCTCATCATTAGATGATGATTCATTACATCGTGAATATGATAAACTTTGCAAAATTAGTCTAAAAGTAATTAACAAAAACAAGATTTTGAAAAACCAAAATGAACGTTTAGAAAAGGAAGTCATTGAATTAAAAAGCAAATTAAAATGTTTAGAAAAGGGGAAGATAGCAAGTGGGGAATGTGAGCTTTGTGTTCAACTTCAAACACTAGTTGATAATCTTGATTCCAAGATTGCTAGAATGAGTACTAATACTCTAGATATGATATTAGATAGTGTTAAAACGGAAAAAAAAACCAAAAAGGTTTAGGTATTCAGCAACTTGATGCATCAACTAGCGAAAACAAAGAAACACAATTCGTCAAAGCAATAGAAAAACAAGCCACTGTAGTCACGGATCCCACGTATCCCACAAAAAGGGAACCGGCTAGTGTAAGACCAGGGATTCGTGGGTCTGCTGATGCAAACAGTAGAAATAGTGTAGCTACTTCATCTAGAACCGACTTTGTTATCGTTAATAAGAAGAAACCAACCCATGTTACTATTAGACAACCACCACCATTAAAACAAAATCAAAGTTTTATGAGAAACAAAGGTCCATCGTTTTTAAAACCAAACACATTTATAAGGAGACCTAATAATGTTTATCCGAGAAGTAACCACCATAAAATGGGATGGAATTCTAATGTACAAAACGGTTTTCCATTTCAAAACTTTGAACCATGGAATGCATACTCACCTTTTCAATACATGCCTAATATGAATAAAATGTATAACACTAATGGACCCATGAACAAATGGGGACCACCTTTTGAGTTAATTGTTTTCTTAGGTGTGCTTAAAGGTCGACCTAGATCCGGATGAATGGATCAAGGATAGCGGGTGCACGAGGCACATGACCGGTAATAAAGACTTATTTTCCACATACGAATCCTTCAATGAAGGGAATGTGGTATTTGGTAATAGCAAGAGAAAAATCATCGGTAAAGGTACAATTTCTCACAAATCTTTAACCATTAACGATGTGTGTCACGTAGAAAACCTAAACTTCAACCTTCTAAGTATAGGACAAAAATGTGATAAAAAGTGTAACGTACTTTTTAGTGAAACCGGTAGTAAAATATTGAAAAATGGTATTTCTATAGGAAGAGTCATTAGAAAACATGGATTCTATGTCATTAAAATCGGTAATGAACCTAAATACAAACTTTGTCTTACTTCTATGGATTATACTTCGACCTTATGGCATCGAAGATTCGGTCACGCCAATATGCGACTTCTTCAATCGCTATCATCTAAAGAACTAGTAAGAGATCTACCAAAATTAAAATACGAACATCATTTTTATGATGCTTGTAACGTAGGAAAGGAAGTCCATGCTAGTCACAAAGCTAAAAACATGGTCTCTACTACTAAGTGTCTAGAACTACTTCACATGGATTTATTTGGTCCATCCGCTATTCAAAGTTATGGAGGTAACTACTATACTTTGGTCATAGTGGATGATTACTCTAGGTACACATGGACTAAATTCTTAAAGAATAAAACTGAAACATTCGATTACTTTGAAATATTAAGTAAGAAAATCCAAAGACAATTAGGAAGTCCTATAATGTCTATTAGAACGGATCATGGTAGGGAAATCGATAATGAAGTGCAATTTGGAGCTTTTTGTGACGCTAATGGTATTACTCACAATTTCTCGACTCCTCGCACTCCACAATCGAATGGGGTAGTTGAAAGGAAAAATAGAACCCTACAAGAAATGAGTCGCACCATGTTAAATGAGCAATCTATTCCTCAAAAATTTTGGTGCAATGCCGTTGATACATCAACGTACATACTTAACCGAGTCTTAATTAGACCATTCTTAGGAAAAACTCCTTACGAGTTACATTAGAACATTTTAGAGTCTTTGGTAGCAAATGTTTTCTACTTAACACTAAAGATTACCTAACTAAATTTGATCCTAAATCAACCGAAGGTATCTTCTTAGGTTACTCTCCTAATAGTAAAGCTTATGTTATATTAAATAGAGAAACAATGAAGGTTGAAGAGTCATTAAAGGTAAAATTTGATGAAATTCCACCTAAACCTACCCAACCTCTTGTCGATGACGAGATAATCGAAAGTGAAGCCATAGAAATAAAGAAAAATACAAACAAAGAAGATGAACCATTAAACAATGAAATCATCAATATTAAAGAGTCTAAAGATCACCCTGTAGATAAGGTCGTAGGAAAGTTAAATGAAGGAACCTTAAGGTCTCAAGTCTAAAACCAAAGTAGTTTATTTTGTTTTGTCTCAACCATAGAACCTAAGAATACACAAGAGGCCATAAAAGATGAAAGTTGGGTAATGGCTATGCAAGAAGAGTTTAATCAATTTGTTTCTAACGATGTTTACACTTGTCCATCCACCTAGTAATCAAACCATAATAGGAACTAAATGGGTATATAAAAACAAGTTAGATGCAAACGGTGTAGTGTCTAGAAACAAAGCTAGACTCGTTGCCCAAGGGTATAATCAACAAGAAGGCATAGACTTTGATGAGACCTATGCTCCCGTGGCTAGATTAGAGTCTATAAGAATACTTCTTGCTTATGCGTGTGCTAATGATCTTAAGCTTTTTCAAATGGATGTTAAAAGTGCTTTTCTAAATGGTTTTATTAATGAAGAAGTTTATGTAGCTCAACCTCCGGGCTTTATCAATTTCGAAAAACCTAAACATGTGTATAAATTAAAGAAAGCTCTTTACGGTCTTAAACAAGCCCCAAAAGCTTTTTTAATCAAAAACAACTACACCATGGGGTTAGTTGATAATACACTTTTTACTAAGAAAAAGGAGTCACATATAATTATTGTTCAAATATACGTGGACGATATTATATTCGGATCTACTTGTCAAGAAATGTGTGATGATTTCTCAAAAATCATGCATGACGAGTTTGAAATGAGTATGATGGGAGAACTAAGTTTCTTTCTTGGTCTACAAATCAAACAACTAGAAGATGGTATCTTCTTTAATCAATCTAAATACATAAAAGAGATGTTAAAGAAATTTGGTTTAGAAGAGTCAAAACCCATAAGAACACCAATGTCATCCGACAGTAAACTTAAAAAAGATGAAGACGGTGAATACGTTGATAACACAAAATACCGTGGCATGATTGGTAGTCTTCTCTATCTTACGGCTAGTCGGCTGAATATCATGTTTAGTGTTTGGCCATATCAACAACCGAAGCCGAATATGTCTCCACCGGCAAAGCATGCCAACAAGCACTATGGATGAAACAAGTGTTAATTGACTACGACATTCATATAAGTGATATAGCCACTCTATGCGACAACAAATGTGCTATTGACTTAAGCAAGAATCCGGTGTTGCACTCTTGCACCAAGCATATAGAGATCCGTCATCAATTCTTAAGAGACAATGTTCAAAAGGGGAACATCTCTATTGAGAATGTAGCATCTGGAGATAACATAGCCGACGTCCTCAAAAAACCGTTGAAGCGGGAACAATTCAACTTGCTTCGTCTTGGTCTTGGTCTCATGGAACAATCATCGTAATTTGCCTCTCAACTCTACAAGGTATGTAAACATTAGCCTTCTTTGTTTCTGAGTCTAGGATCTCTATTTCACACACAAATCACTAACAATACGAGAATTTTCAAAACCTAGCTAAATTTTATTTTACAACATGTAATTTCATATCTATTTTTCTTAACCAAAAGATAAACTTTTCTTTAAACAAAGAAACTTTTTCGAAATGCTTTCTAAAAGATACTTCTTCCCGTATCATTTTCCTAAAAGCTATTTCTCACGTCTAGGACAAACCTTTTTCATTATTAATACAAAGTAAAAACCCGTTTTCATTGCATCTCATATCTTTTGAATGCTAAAGGGAACATATAACTAATATGTGTTTTCGGGTACATTCATTTAAGCAACAATGAATTTAGGAGCACTCGGGTTATCTCACATAATAGTATGCTTTTTCACTTCTAGTCTATTTTTTTCTTTTTAGGAGTCGAGATAACCGCAACTTCAAATGGTTTGCATATAGGCACACACTAGGAACAAATGTTTCCAAAAGGAAAAATTTTGAGCTGCCTGAGTCACCAGTACCACGGATCCCAGCATTAACGCTGGACGGTTCGCTCAAGAGAAAGGTCCGTGGGAACCGTGAGACAGAAGCTGAAATTCTCTTATATTTTTCTCACTTTGGCTATAAACTCTCATATTTTCATCATTTTATCTCTTTCACTAATAAGTATGTTACTTAATGCTTGTGTTCTCATGATCACATGCCTTAAATTCATATCTAATCATTAGATTTTAGTATATATTTTGGGTCAAGCATTCATTACAATGCACTATTTTCTTTATAAATAAGGTTCCCAAAATGCTTGCATATCCATCACTCTCAACCTCACAAACAATCATCATCATGTTATCCAAAAGATCTTCCAACATTGAGGAATAACCTAGTGTAAACAATCCTCTTCAAGAAATCCAAAACTTTATCCTACTACCTTCCGTAGTGCCACCACCCAAATCTAGAAAAACCGCACGGATTAGCATCCGGCCTTGTTGTTTAGCCAAACCATTGTCAAAAAGTTCATCACCAACTACTTATTCACCACCAAATGATTCCATAGTAGCACCTCCCTCATCTCCAACAAGCACACCACCATCATCACCTATCAAGTCTCCACCTAAGATCACTCTATCGAAACTCATTAAGACTCCGAAAACACTCCAACAAATCAACCCAAAAGAACTAGTCTTTTTAGCACCACCCACATCTCCAAACACAATTTACAAAGACCTTGTAACTTCACCACCTTTAGCTCCCATTGTCTTACAAGAACATCTAGGTTCTTTTCCACCACCACTTCCAAACATTCCGGACTTTGATCCATAATTTCCAACTTTTCCACCACATCTTCCGCATCTCACAAATCAAACTAACCCGGAAACCACCCACACACATTACCCACATCATTTACATTATGAACATTGCCAATCCACTAGGGAACTTGCAATGGAATTTAGGGACGAGATGCGATTCATACTTAACCACATCCTTGATCGCATCAACATCATCACTCACCCAAACTTCCATCGATAACCTTAAAGAACAAACCTTGTTCTTAGTTTTACATGTTTGTATGTGGCCTATATACCACTACACTTTGTCTTTTTATTACAAGGATTTGTTTACATACCTAGGCCCTCCATCTTGCTTCTCGTCAATCAAAAGATTATATTGCATGTTACTACTAACTTTTTCTTTGTAGGTTTTATATTTTCTCACTTGACGCTCTTTTCTAGGGGGAGCTACCGTCAAGGGGGATTTAGTGATTCGTGGATTATATTATTTCTCCACACTTTATTTCTTCGTTAGGCTCACTTTTTGTTTCGACAAAAAGGGGGAGAAGAAATTAAACTTATGACTTTAAAAACATACATCCAATCTTAAGTTTTACTCATCATAACATTATATATTTTCATCAACAAAAAGGGGGAGATTGTTAATACAAATAAATCATAAAAACATTTATTAATATTTAGCGATCTCTTTGTGTTTTGTTGATAACAAATATAAAGTTATCATAAGTAAAATTATAAGGATACATGTTATTTTTGTAAAGCATTTATATATATAATCATTTAACATTAATTGTTGTAATGATTCATTTATTGTAATAGTTTATTAGTATGGATAAAACCATAACCCATGACCCATACCCATGGAGCATATCCATAACCCATGGAGCTAACCCATGACCCATTGACTAGATGCATTGCATCTTCTAGATACATTGTATCTACTTGGATACCCATGGTCCAAAGTCTATGACCTATGATCCATGACCCATAACCCATTTAGGGGGAGCGTCCTACGGATCCCTCAGTTTACACTGGACGGATCCCTCATGTAAGGGATCCATGGGATCCGTGCAACAGTAGCAAGATTTTGCCTATAAATAGAGAGCCATTTCCTCATTGTAACTCACCCCTCTTCTTACAAATTCTCTCATATATTCTTTAATTCTTCTAATCTTAGATCTCTTGATCTATATAGTAGTTCTTCTTTCTTTTGTTGTGATTCTCATATAGGTCCTTCTCTAAGGCGAGATCACGAGCTTCTACAAATCATCCAAGCAAGGGGTCCTTTATTGATTTGTTCCTCCACAAGATTTCTGTAGCAAATATCTTGTATTCCATATTTCACATATTTGTTGTGTTATAGTTGTGTTGGTTTGGTCCTCCGTGTTAAGGACTCGGTATTTAGCTTTGTACCGGAAAAAGTGTAACTAACGTTGTGAAGGCTTCTCCGCCAAGTTGAAGGAGTTTGTTGATATAGTGCTTGAACTCTCGAGTAGGTGACTCGGGAAGTGGAGTAGGGCAAGGAAGGTGTCCTTGTAGCCGAACCACTATAAATCGGTTGTGTCATTTCTATCATTTACTTTACTTGCTTTCTTTACTTGCATTACTTATAGATCTATACTTTCTTTCCATCCATACGATTTCACATAACATCGAATCTAAAGTTTTTGAAACTAAGTTAAAATCGGCAAAACTATTCAACCCCCCCTTCTAGTTTTCCACACATGATATGTGAAAGTTTGACTTGCGTGATTGAAAGACGAAGGCTATTTGCATGTATGTTTACAGTTTATGTTGATATATCGACCATGGCAAGTTTAATTGGAAGTTTAAGTTTACTATGCAATTTTGTGTTTGATTTATGTGGGTTTGGATGTTTTCTTGAGAAAGATGGATATGGTGAGTAAACATGGATATAGTAAGTTTAAGAAAGATGGGTTTAGTTTGTTGTTGGTTTGAATTTAAACGTATAGATTTGCATGCATGTACCCCTAGATTTGCATACACGTATAGGTTTGTTGTTGATTTTAGGTATTACACGTATATTTGCATGCATGTACACGTATAGATATATATTTTAAATATTTGAATCTTAGAAAAATAAGAATAAAAAAAAAATATCTCATTATCGATGGCAGATTTAGTCGTGTCTATCGTTGAAAAAAAAAATGCCAATGTGGCGATCATCTTCGATCGCGTGTCCCAAATTTTATAGTTTGTCATATTGGGGGGCCCATTCTTACTTATACTAGATTCCAAGCAAATTTGTTGTCCTTCATATTTTTGTCGTATGACATATTCATGGGGATACATATGGCTAATTTTGTTTGGTTGTTAGTGTGTTTGGGGTCCCATGGTTAAGTTGTATTGCTTTATTTTTAGTTTTTTTCTTTGGTGTGTGGTCTGGGAATGTATTTGTGATGTCTCCTTCGAGTTTGGTTGCATGTTGTATCTTTTCTTGTTTGGGTTCTTTCTTTTTAATCGACTTGTTTGAAGAAGAGGAATGCTGTTTGTTTGTATTATTTTTGTTTGTTTATATATTGTAGCATTTTTTTAAAATATGTTTTTAGGTGTTTTAGGTTTATGACATATGTGGTGCCATAAAGTTTAGCCAGCCATTCATTGTTATTTACTAACTGTACGTGGTAAAGTATAAAAAGCCTAGAGAAAGAAGATTAGAGACATGCATATGAAAGTTAGGCTTTACCTCAAGTCCTCAAACGCATGTCCTATGGTGATCAGTTACTGAATCATACAAAATTATTAACAACCAAACTATAATTCTTTTGTCATTTATTAGAAAAAAGATAGGTTAAATTAGTTTTAGCGACTATGGTCATTGATTAGGTGTTACAAATTAAAACATTATTATACTTATGGTAATGATATCTTTCAAAATTCATTTTAGATGGAAAAACTATATGTAATAAATGTTTCCAAACTTAGCATCGATCTATATTTACTTGATGATCCTTACAGCATATGACACTTTATGAGATTATTTTTTCGAAGAAGGAATTATAAGAGACTCTATCACTGTAATACTCTCTTACTCCATACGTATATGTGTATAGTAAGTAATTCTGGAAAGTGAGAATATTGAGGTTCTTGTCAACGTATCATATTTCTGAATTCTGAGCAAGAACGGCATATTATATAAAGGGTTTTGCTAAACACAACTTTACGATTTTACTTACACACAACCTATAGAGTTGTGTTTAGCAAACCCTTATATAAAATGTCACTTCAAAAGGTGACCTACTTACAAGATCAAATGGAAGCAACCACAAAAGAAAACGTAAATGAATAGAATAATATCAATTTTCTCTTGTATTTATAGTTCTAGAATACCTCTATATCCTATATATATATTATGCATACCCTACAAGTAATCACTACAATGTATATATTTCTCTACGCATGGAGATGTCGACCCTTGATAATAATATGCTTTAACACTTCTTTTATAATAAACATATTCTTTAATCTAATCTCCTCCGTACATATATATAGAGTGAGCTCCTGTAAACCCTTAAGTTTTCCTTCCATAAAACACACACACTGAAATGGAGTCGAGTAAAGATTCGAGTCAACCTTTAACATCAGATCCCCTTTCAATGTTATGCAAGAGTGATTTTCAGGTACTTCATTCATTTTCTCTTATGATATATATAATTTGATTTTCATAAGTTTTTTTTCCATCACAGGAGAATTGTACTTACAAATTATCATTATGAAAACCAGAACTCTGAAAACGTATCTTTTCTATCTTAGCATGACAAGCAAACTCAAACCTTTAGATACACGTACAAACATAAGCACGAATACAAGCACATGTGTGCGAATGTACGTTTATTCATATCTACACCAAATAGAAAAAACACATTTACTTAAACTTAAAAACTTAAAAAATGAGTAATGTTGTTACACTAAAATAACTCTACTTAAAAAAGGAAATGCAATATATTAAAAATAAATACTTAATTATAATTTAAACGATGACTTTTTTACTATCAGTTACTGCATACTTATATATATATATGAAAGAAAGTCACACACAAACTTTTAAGTTTGTAACTGGATCTGTTGGCGTATGTGATCACTAAAATTTGCCAATTAATGCTTAAATTACATGACTTTGTTAGTTTGGGCAAAAGAAATCCGCCCAGTTGTTGCTAAATTCTGGCTCCGTCCCGGAGTACTTTGAAATATAAAGTGGTTTTGTTGTTTGTTACTAGAATAATATGTTTCTTGTTATAAGTTTTTTGCAACCGTGTGTTTAGGTTTTTGTCGTGTTGCTAATTCTATTTTTCAAAAGCCATTGGAGGAACAGCATTTGCTTTTTGGCTTTTTTCTCTTTGGTAATTTTTATTTTTGAGGAGAACAAGCTTGTGTCATACAAGATTTGTAATAAAAAAAAGTTGAATAAAATGTGAGTATCTCTTCTGGATTTATATCCGCATTTCCTTTTTTCACATATCCAGAAAGCTTTCACTTTTGGGTTTATGATAAGGTTAATACTTAAAAGGTATTTAACAGTAAAATGTTCTATTAAAGTATTAGAATTCTATATGGAAAACAATTATCATATCTACAAAATGATAACTATGAGGCAAGCTTTAATTATTTAAAAGGTGACAAAAATCTTACAGAGCATTTTTGAGTTCAGTGAAAGCAAATGATTCATCTTTTTTTCTTTTTTTTTTTTTTTTTTTTTTTTTTTTTTTTTGCAAAAGATTTTTATATATGAATTTGCATTTTCATATCTTGTTTTACCTAATTTTATTAATCCCTAAATACATAAATAGAAACAATGATCAACGCTACTACTAGCTACTAAGATTGTGACCAAAGATTAGCTGACACTATCTCTAACAAGTTGGCTAAATTAGAAAAACGTATTGGATAAATTAAAATTGCACAAAGAATCTACAAAATATAATGTCTCAACTACGACAATAATACGTTTTTATAATCATATGGCATATTCATCATCTAAAAAAATAAAAATGCAAAATGATAAATATAAAAGGGAATTTCTAAAATGTGCCGTCATGTACATGTTAAAAGTAAAATATTTTAAACTCAAACTTTCTTTAAAAAAAAAAAAAAAAAATATATATATATATATATTTAAATTATATTAATTTAATTTTATAAATTTCTTTAATTAAATACGATTATGCATTTAATTTAGTGAAGCTTTACTTTTATATTGGTTCAAACATGCACCTTGAAAACATATTTTAAATAAGGGTTTTGTTAACAACAACCCAATGATTGTTGTTTAAAATTACCTTAAATAATAATGTTTTCAAATATGAACTCATAATTCTTATAAATAGGTGATTTTTAAAACATACAATTATGGTAACTGAGTTTTAATAAAGTAAGTTCATATTTGATAACTGAGTTTTAATAAAGTAAGTTCATATTTGAAAACATTATTATTTAAAGTAACTTTAAACAACATCCATCGATTTGTCGTTAACAAAACCAAATAATGCCAATATAAAAATATATGCAAGTTAACCCAACTATAACTTTGTCACCCATTCATTGTAAAACTAGCTATAGTATTATTATTTTTTATTCTACTGTAAAACACATGAAACATGATTGACGTTTGTATAAATATATTTTTTGTACTTATTCATTAAATAGATACAATATAAATAGAAAAGCAAATAAAAGAGGTATCAAAAGATCTGAAGAGCAAAATATGAAGTAATGAGCAGAATTTAACATAGCTTTTAACTTTTGAAGTATAGAAGCTTTTCGTAAATATTGATAACTAAGCTGCAAAGGTTATTTGGTATTTTTGTGAACTCAAACAAAGCAAATAAAATTTCTTCGCCAATAAGACTTGAACCTATGACCTCTCGATGGGTAACAAATAGCGTGACGACTTTGCTAGGCTTGCGGCATTGTTTATGTTTAGTAAACATTGAAAAGTTTTTTCCAGCAAAATTAAGGATAGTTGTTGTTCATATAACAACAACTTTACTATAGTTTGTTAGTACTAAAAATATAAAACTGGTATTTTAAAAATTAGTACGAGACTTTAAAAATGATCCTATCTTTTAACTACTAGTTATTACTTATTTCATTGTAAATATGATTAAACTTAAAGTTCTTAACACAGTGACCACACTACTAAATCTTTTATCTTTTGAAACACATGAAACGTCATGAAGATTTGCAAGGTGTGAGATAAAATGTATACCCCAACTGGAAACATAATCATAAGTTTAATGATTGTATGTGCTTTAAATGAATATCCTAAAAATAAAAGATGGCTTAGGATTTGGTTGATTATAAGCTTACAATTTCAAGTGGTGACTAAATTCAAACCACGTCATCATTTTTAGTTTGACACTTACAGTGAAATATTTTCTTTTTGAAAAGCGATATGTAATTATGTATTAATATTAAGAAAGTTATATTTGTATTTATGTTTGGAAATTACAAATTAGTCGACTGAATTTGACTCGAGAAAAAGAACGTGGAAAAGTGATATCAAATTATTTCTTGAGTTTCACACCAAAAAAGATATTAACTTTCAACCAACACAATCATCATCGTTTCAAAATTTTAGATATTTATAAGCTTTGTTAATAATAAAAAAATAAAGAAAAGAGTTCATGGTTTTCAAAAGCATTCATACACAATTATTCACATGAAGAACATTAATCACGCCACTGCAATCCTTTCCACCAAAATGTATTTCTAATATTTTAATATTTTACTAAAATGTATCAAGACTGTAGTTACTTAAAAGTGAAAATGTTACATTTACAAAAACTTTACAAAAAGAAATTCACACACACATATGTCACCTAATTATAAGGAGTAGAAACAAGAAAGAGAACTTAATACAATTTTATCGGTATATGTCACTTGCCACATGCATATGTAGATTTCTTATGAGTGTAGCATTGCTGATTACTTAAACTCGATCTTGTCAGATCATCATAAGTATCAATGTAAACCTTAATGAAAATAGAACACGACCTTAACCAAATACGAGTAGTAGTACGAAGTAATTATAATAAAAATATACTGTATTTTCTTATTCTAGAGAAAGATGTATTTATTCTGATCAACTGTGTTATTCAGAACGCTAAGGCTAGACTTCTAGACGAATGTACTAGAGACGGCTCATTAGATTGGCATGGAAAACCGGCAGTAAAAAGAAAAACGGGAGGATGGAAATCCGGCATGCTCTTGCTTGGTATGTCCATGCGTACTTATTCACCAAAAAATCATGAATAAAACATGGAGTCGATTATACGCACATTTTGTGATTTCTGAGTGGTATCTTATAATGCTTGGTTAATGCAGTAAATGAAGGATTAGCAACACTTGCATTCACAGGAGTGGAAGTGAATATGGTGTTATTTTCAAAATCTGTGTTGAGACAGACAAACGCAGAATCAGCAAACACGTTTAGCAATTGGATGGGCAGTGTTTACATGTTCTCTCTTTTGGGTGCTTTCTTAAGTGACTCCTATTTGGGAAGATATCTTACTTGTGTCATTTTCCAAGTTATTTTAACCATTGTAAGTCAAATCCTTACCCAACATCACATTACTATTCTAAACTCCTTCGATATCAGTACATCTTGGCATAAGAACATAACCTGTCAATAATGACTTCAACCTATATACTTAAAAACATTTTGGCCGGTGTTTTATTTCAAATGTGCCAAAAGAAAAACTAGCTAAAAGGGAAACATATCAAATGAGCCGCACAGATAAAAACTTGAAGTACACATACAAACTCAAATGAGCCATTACCCATTGCCAACCCGTCCATCTTATCACCTCGAATTTAAACTTGCATATCTTTTTGTTTCAGGGTTTGGTTGCGTTGTCACTAACAACTCAAGCTTTTATGTTACAACCCAAAGGTTGTGGTAGAATAGGAGAATTATGTGATGCTCATTCACCAGCCGAAACAGCAATGTTCTACCTATCAATCTACTTAATTGCCTTAGGAAATGGAGGTGCCGAGCCCGCCCTTGCTACATTTGGCGCTGATCAGTTTGATGAGGAAGACCCTGAAGAAAAACAAGCGAAAACAGCTTTCTTAAGCTACTTCTACGTTGCCTTAAATCTTGGCTCTTTGATCTCAGAAACAATATTGGTCTACATTGAAACGATGGGGGAGTATGTGGTGGCCTTTTGGATATCTACTCTCTGTGGTTTTATTGCATTGATGGCGGTGGTGAGCGGTAGTTTTAGATATAGGCATTTTAAGCCTTCTGGTAATCCTATCTCGAGGTTCGCTCAAGTCCTTGTGGCTTCTATAAGGAAAATTAAGCTTCAGGTGCCGTCTAATGGAGATGGTCTCTATGAAGATTATTCAAGAGAAGATGTAGGAACAAGGAGGATATATCACACTAGTGAATTCAAGTAAGTTCTACTTCACCTAAAATTTTGTAAAAGTTTTAGATACCTAGCAGCCTTTTACAAATTCATAGAGAAGGGGTGCACAGACTATAAACTGGAATTGAACATGTGATTATCTAATGGTCAAGTAATCAGTGTCATAACAGATATGACAGAAGTGTATACCCAATGGTAAAATTAGATTACTTATTGATCCCTTCTTTTAATGCAATGTGTGATCAACCTCTACTTCCATTCCACAACACATCTCTGTTATCCATTAATTGCAATTTCAAAAAAATAAAAGATCCAAACAATATAGCTTAGAACCTGTCTATTAAGGTTGTTTATCTAATTCTAAATAATTAGTTTTACATTAGAACTTAAAAAACACACATTAAAACACCCTTGGAACACCAGTACTAAGACTTAAACTTGTCTTTTACAGGTTTCTTGATCGTGCATCTATCAAGACGCCAGATGATGGCGAAAATCTAAACCCGTGGAGACTATGTACCATCACTCAAGTGGAAGAAGTAAAATGTGTACTAAGGCTAATTCCAATATGGTTATGTACCATATTATCATCTGTCGTTTTCATTCAAATGATTTCACTTTTTGTGGAACAAGGTGCCGCCATGAACAGAAAAATCTCTCATTTTCACATACCACCAGCAAGCATGACTGTTTTTGACATAGTAAGCACATCGATTTTCATTATTTGCTACGATAAGCTTATTCTACCAATATATGTCAAAATAACAAAAAGAAAACCAAACCCGCCTAGTGAGCTACAAAGAATGGGGATTGGACTAGCTATAGCGACAGTGGCGATTATCACAGCAGGTGTAGTAGAACATCACAGGCTTAAATATGCAAGTGAAGGACCAAAAGAAACAAGCTCTCTAAGCATATTTTGGCAAACGCCACAATATGTGTTAGTGGGAATAGCCGAAGCATTTACGTATGTAGCACAATGGGAATTTTTTGCTGCACAAGTTCCTGATAAGTTGAAAAGTATTGGCCTTGGGTTGTCTATGTGTTCTTCAGCAATGGGTAGTTACACTAGTAGTATTATACTATCGGTTGTTATGAAGATTACATCTAAAGATGGAAAGCCTGGGTGGGTACCAGCGAACTTGAATGATGGGCATTTAGATAGGTTTTTTTTCCTTTGTGCAGGTTTGACTGCACTTAATCTTGTATTGTTTGTATCGTGTGCTAAGAAGTATAAGAATATAGTAGTGGAGAGAAGAGATGAAGGACGGGAAATGGATTAAATGGCCATAGTTCTTGCTGTAATAAGAAACAAAGTGATAGAAATATAACAAGTTATATTACAGTATATGATAGCTTGTCTTATTATCAAATTTACTTTTAACACAACCCATAAGAATGAAACGTATGATTCTTTATTCTAAGCTGATAGAACGGCTACTGGTTGTTCTTGTGCATGCAACAAATTTTTTTTTTTTTTTTTTTTTTTTTTTTTTTTGCATCTGCTCACCCTATTATATAACCAGTCCTATCTCTCTCCAAACCTAACATGGTAGTTTCCCATCATTAGGCTTTCTATCTATAGATTAAGCCATTTTTAAAACCATGGAGCGAATTTGTCAGTTGACTGCTTCTATAGATAAGGTGGAGTGTCCTTGGCTCAGCATTACTAACAAAACCAGAATAAACCAACTTTAGTCTGATTTCTACTTTGGGTAACCAACTTTTTTTTGCACACAAAAAAAAAACATTTAACTTCCATAACTTATGATAAAACCTTCAAACTTTACATACTTTTAATTCAAGGTAATTCATAGAGGTAACTAGGTAAATCATGATGACATGCCAGTAAATTATGACCAGACTTTTCTGCGACATGTCGTTAATGAGAGAAATTTAACATACCATTATTGTTAATAAGTACATTAAAAAAAATTGATAATATGAAGCCTTTAATGAGTAAACCAAAGATGATTACCCAAGGCAGACACGGAAAATTCCATAAGAAGGAAATGTAGCTTGCAAGATAGCATGATTTGGTAAATTTATTTGTGGTCCTAATTGTACATATTACACTATAATTACCAGACTAGCACATTTAACAAACTGTGCTTTCAAGATTGAGACAGGAACAACCTTAGATATCAAATTATACCATCTTGAATGATAGGTTCATATTTTTAAGAACGAGATAAAAAATGTTGCCGTTTATGCAACAACTCCTTTATATAGGCACAAAGGGTGTTACTAGATTGAGCATGATTAATCATTAAGATGGTTTGTACTATACCAATTAAACAAGCAATAATCCAACAGACTAATTCAGGCCAAGCAACATTTGGATTTATTGAATAACATCTTGATTACACATCTTGACTAAAAAAGATCTGGTGAATCAAGTTAATGAAATTCCAAAATATACCCGACCATCTGATGTTACAAATATCAAACACAAAGCATAGTGAGACTACTTATTTTGAGATTTTAGCAGTTAACTCTCGTACCAATTTAGCAGCGACCATAGCAGTCATTCCATCAACAGTATCACGTTGTGGATTGAACTCAACTACATCTGCAGCAACAACATCAGCTTGAAGATTGTGAAGGATGTTGAGGACATCTCTGAATGAAAGACCTCCGGGCTCAATATGGGAAACACCAGGAGCAAATGCAGGGTCGAGACAGTCAACATCTACTGAAATATACACTCCCTTTACACCCTCTCCCAGTTTCTGAAATAAAAAACAAAGATCAACAGTCTATTGGAGGTTTGTGATCATATAAAGTGACAAGTGTGTGCGCGCGCACACACACACACGCGCGCGCGTAAAAGATGAGGCGAAAAATACCAGATTCTCCAGAAAGTCGCGATCTTTTGAAAATGTGCGCATTTCATATTGTTCAACTCCAAATCTTTTCCCTTGCTCACGTCCTTCGCTTGTTATTGATCTAATACCAACCTAAAAGAGGAAAGAAAGATGAACAAACTCTATTTATATGTAACATCTTATCGAAATGGCATAGAATGCAATTATGGAGGAACACATAATAATGATCAAGAAATGTAGGTTTGATTCATAAAATAAGTTTGTTAAATATAATAAGGAAATGTGAACCCAACTTTTATACACTAATTTACTTGTTATATACTAGTCCGTAAGTTACTAGTTAAAACTCATATTTCAAACAAACTGGCATGCATTGTCATATGAGTGTGTCTTTACTTTCTATTCTTGCTTATTATCATCCTTTCTAGATGTGGAAATTGAGCGAGTTGGGTAACTAGTCAAAATGGGCAACTCCTTGTACAGATGGCTTGTGTAGACCCTAAGCAATTTTTAACGTTTCCATTAGCAATTAGAGAATCAAATGTACCTTTTAAACAACATACTTTAGAAAGAATTATGCATAAAAAACCATTTCAGCGACTTGAGACCCATTTGACCCATCGTAACTAAGTAGATTAAAGTTGTGACCTCTAAATTCCTTTCACATTAACATCCAGATACAAGAATATAAAAAAGTAATACCTGTAAAAGGCGGCGAGCATAACCACCCTCCATGATTCGAGCAAAAGAAGATGCATGTGAATACTTGTTTCCTTCAAAGCAATCATAGATGTCAGGATGTGCATCAAGATGAAGGATATCTATAGGTCCTCCCAGCTTCTCAGACACAGCTCTTACTACTGGATATGATATTGAATGGTCACCCCCTAAAACTAATGGGCGCAATGGACTCTGCAAAAAGAGATCACACACAATCTGACTGTTAGTCAAATTTCCGAAATCAATTTCAATAATGACACACAGATTGATCGTGTTCCCAAAAGTAATGGTGCAAACTTCTAATGTACACAGTACACCCCATTATTGCATCATAATCGGATTTCTACATATTATGTTTTAAAGACAAGTAAACAACGAAATATTAGTGATAGCAAACTTTGTTTTGGAATCCAATATTATGTGGAAGTCTAAATTTACGTTATTTGTGTCTAATACTGAAAAATATAGTATCTTCTATACCAATTGACCTGCAACACAGAACTATGTTGTTTTAAGGAATGCATTATATAAATTGAATATCCCACAAATTATAGTCATATCTTTACCTGGTCTTAAAGTATGTCATTTAATGACGTAGACATATTCGAAGTAAACATGCTATAGAAACTTGGGGCAAGGGAATACTGCATGGAAACATCTCATGAGGAACTTTTTTAGGGTTGGGAATATGAGTGACAATGTGAGCTGGGAAGGTTCGAAAAATAATGCTAAAGTATACACATATATTAACAAAAGAACTTCCTAAGGTAATGTTCACAATTACAATCAGTAACTTATATATGCTAAACGTTATGGCATTTGGAGCCACAAAAGAATTTGATTAACTACTAGGAGTTTATATAGGCACTAATAGTTGTGTCAGAATCAGCATACTTAATTATACCAACATTTTAATTGAGTTATCATTCTAAAACTAAAGGGAGGCTTACTTCTTCCATCACTAGTTTGACAGATTCGCTGATGATATTCATCAATCGGTCATCATCTATTCCAGAGTCTCGAAGCTCTTGAACAGGAACATCACCAACATCTGTTAAGACTCTAGGATCATTCAACTCCTTACCTGCATTATATAAGATTTTTCATTTAACGTGGGTGTTCAAACACATAACAGTCAAAGGCAACAAAAATAGTAAGGTGCAATCATGTCGGCTCCATTTTAGATCAACAATAACACTGTATGCCTCCTAGTAGTAAAAATAATACAAGCCTCAAAATGAACGTGAATTACAATCAACACCTTCTGTATAATCTCCAACAGAGATGGAAGATGGGTGGGTTGGTTAACAGGTTTGGGTCTCAATGGTAATTGTTGTTGATAGGCGGGTTGGTTAACAGTTACATAAAACACAAACCCAATCAACCCATTTATAAGTAGATGGGTCGCAAATTGCAACCTCTAATTATTTGAGTGGGTCATGAAAAGTCATGAGTGTTGTCAAGTTAGATAACAAGCTCAACGGAAATGATTTAATAAAGCTCCAGAACATTGTGATCAGTGACAAGATCAGCAACTCTCCGACTGGAGCAAAGCGATAGGATGTATAAAATAAAAAAACTAGCAAGACATTTATCCCAAAAAACCAAGTTCCCTTATTCATTGGTTACTTTAGAAAGTTTAAAAGCACCGAGAATGATTTGTTTACCTTCCTCTGTAGATGCATTTGTGCTTCCACACCAGATGGCCTCTCGTATCCTTGGTGGAGCAAATGCAGGACCTTGGAGAAATGATGAATTATGCCCAAGAGGAACTCCAAGAAGAGAAGCTGAAGCTTTAGCACCACCCAACGCTCGGACTAGCTCACCCTTGAAAAAAACATGAATACTCAATTGCCAAAACGCTCCATCTATAATGAATGGATCTAAAAAAAACTACTGTGGCAGCAAAGAACTTATCTATGTTTTAGTTGCAGCACAATGTACAAGAACATATATAATAGTTATGGAACTTTCCACTATACATAAGAAAAACAATTAGAAGACTTTATTTCTATCGTTAAGTTTATGTTTACCAGTTTCGAACTATAAGACCACTAAAAATGATCAGGCACAACTTACATTGTGTACAGAGTTGCAGGTTCTAATTAAACATTCTGAAATTTACATTTTTTTTTCACTCACAGTCGATGACGTTACATGCAAAGATATGTCTGAAGTAAATATGAAAGTAACAAATGGATGGCGAAATGAAATGCTGAGTCTGGATGGGAATCTTCAAATTTACATGCAATGTATGAAAATGTAGTCCCCTGCTGAATATACGCAAAATGAAATCAGGATATACCTTAAGTTTTGCCCTCTCACGAATAAGAGTAAGAGATGCCTCAATGACTCGACTCTGGCCCTTCTCTATCAAATCTTTAGGAACATTATGTAAATTGCGAACACCTCTTCTTGCAACGTTTATCATGTTTTGTTAGATACGTATCTGTTACAACTATGAGACTGATGCAGTCGAGTATTAGCTTTAAATCCTGTAAAATAACATACAATTAGATACCGTAATATTGTTAAGCAAGTTAAATGAACGTAAAGCCATTGCCATGTTTCTACGCTTAAATAAAGCTCATGAGATAGATAGAAAGTTCAGGGAAAAACTGTAGCATTCGGGATTGTAAACATATTAATAACTATACAATAAGCCAGGTCTAGGATCTAATGAAAACTGTAATCCCAAAGCCTTTAGTTATATAGCTTATATCAAGAAAACTTGATAGATAAATTTTAATTCGGCGCTTTTATTATTTAATAATGATTTAGCACTCAACTATAAAAACCATTCATCTAGCCATCATATTTCATATTCCAACCAATTTTAGACAAAATAATGTGACATAACCGGGTAACCCTACCCTATCGGAAAATAGAGTTCCGTATGAAAAGAAGTCTGATATATCAATTAGCACTCGAGTCACACGCACTCACCTATACGATATAAAATCTACCACAAACACATTAATCACACATTTGTCCCTAACAAGACACGAACCCACAACCTCTTGGTTAGGGACTTAACTTTCATATGGATACCACCTGGCTAAAGGCTGTTTGGTTAGTTTCAAATCAAATACACCTCAGCAAAAGAAATTATGCAAAATCCGAAAACTGTTGGTGAAAAACATCCCCTTTTTCCAGGAAAATTTTCATAGAAAAATGAAAAAATTGAAAACCCGTTTAGCCACACTTTTTCCAACAATTTTCAAAAAAAGTGAAATTCCCACTTTTAACTAGAAAAATGGAAAACCCCAATTTACCATTCTCCATTTTTTTTCTTTCTAGCAAAAAGACGGGATTTCCCAATCTGCCATTCAAGTATCTTATTCTAAGGGGGTGTTTGTTTAAGCTTACATGTGGGCTTATTAGCTTATTTCATTTCGGCTTACATTTCATAAGCCTCAAATTTTCGGCTTATTTTGAGACTTATGGGCTTATATAAGCTTAGTATGATATAATATGCTTATATAAGCCCATAAATCTCAAAAGAAGCCAAAAAATTGGGGCTTATAAAATACAAGCCGACATGAAATAAGCTAATAAGCCCACATATAAGCTTAAACAAACACCCTCTAACTCTAATCACCATTGGTAACATCTCCACCTTCCATCCTCGCCATCACCGCTCACCATCGCAATCCGAGGTAATCTTTTTATAAAAGTAAACATATAACTCCATCTAAACGGGTTTTCAAAATTTTCTACAACTAAACGCTACCTAATGTTTTAGTTTTGGTTTTTTCAAGAATAAAGAAAACAAGTAATTAGATTATTATAATATCTAATTGCAAAGGCTTAGATAAAAAAATATATATATATTAGTGAGTCGCCACGCCACCTTAAGTTCATGCACTTACGGTTTAGAAATTATCAAAAAGAAACTAATTAGAGTAACCTTTAATTATGAATCATGTCATGTTCTAAAATCGATCATATACTAAACACACAAAATTCAAATAGATAAAATTCAAAACCCGAACAAATCGATACCATAAACGTTAACAAATAAAGTAAATCAACACAAATAAGAAATGAACAGAGCATGTGGGTAAAATCTAAATAAGAGTGTGGAAATTGAAAGGATACAATTGTTGTTACCTGGGTAGAAATGAGTAACGATGAGTGAAGTGATGAACTGATAATAAATATATAAAAGGGATTAAGAAAGAAAGATGACGATGATTGGGTGTGAAGACGGTGATTATGGTTATGAATTTATGATTATAATGTTGTGTGACTAGGATTATTGTTGGTGGTATTATCGCAATTTATAACCAAGAGAGTAGAGTGGAATGTTTTCCATGTTTGCTTAATAAATACATTAATTTTTTTATTAAATATCGGAGTAAAAGGAAAAATAATTATACATAAATAATGATGTTGCTTACGGGGTTTAATTTGTAGTTATTGTGGTAAGAAAAGTTTATATGTTAGAACAAAAAAATATAAAAGTTTAATAATAAAATAATATTTAAAATATTAATTTAGTGGTAGATTTTGTTAAAAAAAAGTTAATCAATAGTATAATAGTCCATTAATATTACTTAATTTTAACTCATTTTAAGTTTCAAGAATGACATGAACTCTTTGAAAATAGTAGAGATTGTTCTAAAATAATAAGCAATGATAATGAAAAATAATAAGAACAAAAGAATGAGAGGAGGACATAGAATTATTATTGAGTGATAATCAAGGTTAATGGCATTGTTGTAAATAAGTAGCAGTTGGGGGCGCAAAATAAATACATGTGCAATACTTTACCGTACATCTCTCGTTTCTTTTAATTTTTAAATTTATATTTAAAATATTAATACATAAATTTAGTTTCTATATTTTTTTATTAGTGCATTTTTAGTGACACTACCAAATTTTAGCATTTGTAGTGATACATTATTTTTATTATATAAATTTTTTTAACACATATGTAGTGGCACATTAGTTTTTATGACACATTTTTAGTTAAAAAAAACAGCCTTAGTTTCATAATACATTTCTAATGACACATTAAATTTTTTTGACAAATTTTCTTGACACATATGTAATGACACTAATACATTCGTAATGACAACTAAGTTTATTACATTAATTTTTTTGATACATTTGTAAAAACACACTAGTTTTTAGTTTTTATGACGAATTTTTTTAGAAAATATATGCCTTTGACACACTTAGTTTCATAATACATTTGTAGTGACACACTAAATTTCTCAATTTTTTTTACACACTTAGTCTTTTGTTACATTTGTAGTGACACACTGATCTTGGCGGCGAAGATATAACAGATATGAAAACATTACCCAAATCCTGATATAATACAACAATACTTTTTTGTGACACACGATAAAAGACTTACAAACAACCTTCATCCCTTGATGCACTACCACTATCACTCATGAAACCCAAAAAGAAAATAGAAAAAAAAGCATTACAACTCATCAATTGGTTTTTCAACAACCATAAATGCTTCGTATAATAATGCAACAAAAAATATACTCTCTTTCTAAATATGAAACATAGGCCCAGTTTTATAGAGAAGATCTGTGGGTCAACGTTTTATAGAGAAAAAAATAGATCTGTACGATGAAGATGCGACAATGAAACCCGAGCAGATGACGGTTATATGTCATAATAATGGACGAGGGTGGTAAAATTAACTACGGTTATGTGTCATAAGAATGAACGCCGAAGGCCGGCCGAGAATAATCATTATCGCCGACTGATTTTTTGGGTTGTCGTTATGTGGGTGTCACTTTTTATTCTATGTTTTGGTGGAGAGTTTTTTTTAGATCTAAATCGGGAAAAGAGAGAGGATGAGAAAGTGATTGGATAGGAGAGTGATTATGACGGTAGGTTATGTCAGGAGTAAGAATAATGAGAATAATTAGGATATGCAAAGTACTGAATTACCCTTTTGGCTACATTTAAATTGATCGATGTAATTAAATAAATGTTAACTGTTTTAAAATGAAAATGCCACTTGTTCATTTCTAGTTGGTTCCTATTGTTCACTATTTTAAGGTGTTCATCACGAACACAAATATATATATATATATATATATATATATATATATATATATATATATATATATATATATATATAGGGGTGTTTCTTGTGAAGTCCGATTTTGTGAGAGCGAGAAGAGATCCTAGCCTCCATCTAATCCTCCTTTTTTAGATCTAATGGCTATGATTAATTTACAATTTACACTAAAGAAGGGTATATTAAGTAATTACGATTCTCACACATAATATATATATAAAACACATAATTCTCTCACGATCGAAGGTGAAACAAAATTCGCTTCTCCCAATCCATCTACCGCCATAACCACGCCATTACCACCGCCATAACCTCCGTTCAACCCACCGCCATAACCATCGTTCCAACCATTGCCATGACAACCATTCAAGCCACTGCCATGACCACCGCCGTTTAACATCAATTAACAGCTGTTTAACATCAATTAACAGCTTAAGAAACAAAATTGAAGCTGAGATAAGTGAAGAAGACAGTCTTTTCCAATCAGGTTACAAATAATTTCAAGTACCTATTATTATTATTATTTTTTGATAAAATTTAATTTTTGAATTGTGAATAATTATGCATTTCAAGTTATTATCATTGTTTTAATTGTAAATATGTCACATGTGAATGTATAGATTACGAATTAGGTTTTGATTGTTATAGGCGACTTCATTAGTTTGCGCAAAGTAGAATATAACATTAACTAAGTTTATTCAGAGTATCTTCACGCGTAGAAAGTTTAGTAAGAGCATCTTCGCAAGTGAAGATATAGGAGATATTTTTCTTCGCATGTGAAAACATTAAAGATATTTTTTTTGCGCGCGTGAAGAATTTAGTAAGGAATGAACTTTTGAGATTATTAGCGGATTTAAGTTTAGTTAGAGTATCTTCGCGCGTGAATATTATCAGTAGTACTGAAGTTTTAAGGTTATTACTGGATTTAAGTTTAGTTAGATTATCTTCACGTGTGAAATGTATCAATATTAATGAAGTTTTGAGGTTATTAGCGGATTTTTGGATTATTTAAGTTTAGTAAAATTATCTTCGCACGTGAAGAATATGAGTGAGTAATGAAGTTTCAAGTTTAGTAAAATAAGAGGAGTAAAGTTTTGATGTTAATGATTTAAGTTTAGTTAGAGTGTATTCGCGGATGAATTGCATATATTGATGAGTTCGTGAAAAGGATAGGTTACGAATCAGGTATTTGTTGTTCAGCGATGATTTTGATTGCATAAAACTAGAAATTATTTAATATTTTGAATTTTGTCGCATGTGAAGAATATTGATATTAGTGATTTTTTGATTATTTAACTTTAGAAAGAGTATCTTTGGGGGTAAGAAAAATCATCAATGAATGAAGTTTTGATGTTATTAGCAGGTTTAGTAATAGTATCTTCTCACATGAATTGTAATTTTGATGCGTTGTGAAAGGATAAGTTATGAATTAGGTATTTTATGTTTAGAAATGATTTTGATTGAATAATGTAGATATTAGGTGATATTATGGATTTAGTCACCGAGAACTTATGTACTTGCTATGGCGATCTTTCAACAAATGACCGTGTCTTATGCAATCTGAAGCATGTGCTGTATTCCTCTTGCACATCCCGCAATTTGGGCCAAATTTTTCTTGATGGTTGCTTCTTGCAGCAAAATACAATTTTTATTAGGGTATAAAGGATCAAAAGACACCGTAATTTGTGGGAATAAGTATTTAACGATTCGATGAGGCGAGGCCATTTCGGTGTTGTGTTGCGCACCAAGTAATAGGCACTATTTTGCACGTGACGTGATACTATCGAATCTGACAAATGAGTGCATGTATGCGTTGGCGGATTGCTGGGACACTTTAAAAAGAGTTCTTGTACAGAATGCTTGAATAGCGCATTTGAATCGATGGTGAAATGTTTCCCATGGCCTAAAGGACGTGCACTTCACACTGGATGTATCATTAGGTATTCCAATACTAATTTTCTCAACGCTGAGCCACATTCAGGAAGTAATGGAGATAATTCTTATGCGTGTTAGCAATTAGGATGGTAACTTGTAGTGTCTGGTTGGTTGAGTCGTTTGTATCATTGCAGGGAAAATAGTGGTTGCTGTAATTTCCATTGTGGGATTGTTAATTGTGAGTATTATCTCGCTTTATTCATAGAAGCGCAGATGTAAATAAAAAGGAGAACAGGGAGGTCTCATCTCTTAGTTTTGATAGTGTGAGAAATCCTTTTAATAGACTTAGTTTGCCATGAAAGCAAAAAAGATACTAAAATTTTGAAATATACTGATTTTCTTAACTCATAGGTTATGGTGACACTAAATTGTTGAAGATCCTAAGCAGTGGTGGTTTGAACTTCAAATATTCCACGATTGAGAAAGCCACGAGTTCTTTTAATGATGCAAATAAGCTCGGAGAAGGGGGATTTGGAACCGTAAATAAGGTAGTTTCTTAATATTAACCATCTGATCTACTTTTTAGTATCGTTTAGAGTAGTTTACTTTGATTAGTAAATCACTAAATAAAAGCATCACAGGCGTGCTTCGGATGGAAGCGAGGTTCTTTGTAAAAGACTTTACTTCAACCACCAACATAGAGCATGGGACTTCTACAATAAAGTCAACATCATTGGTTAAACTTGTAGAATTCGGTTGTTTGGGACACGAAAGTATACTCATTTATGAATATGTGCCAAGCAGAGTCTCGATCATTTCATATTTGGTAATTTCCAAACTCAAGTCAACGTATATTGTTGGCATCCCGCCTTTCAATTGATAATATTTTTAATCTCATACATATCTGATCGAGGTAAGGAACCGAATGGGCGAAAAGATATCTTTGTTATTTTGGCATTGCGAAGGTTTGACATATCTTCATGAAAACAACAAAGTAAAGATCATTCATAGGGTTATAAAGGTGCTAAATATTGTTGGATTCGAGGCTTCGTTCTAAGATTGTTGATTTTGAGTTACCAATGATTACAAGAACACCAACGACTTGACTTGTTTTGGTTGCAAAGGTGGTCTTGGTGGTGGTGGTTTGTTGGGTTGCTTGTGAGGTTTAAGAAGTGGAGATATGGAAAAAGGGTGGTGGGTGTGAGAGCTATGGTGGGAGAAGTGGTGGTGGTGGTGATGGTGGTGAGAGGAAGTCCGGTGGTTGTGGTGGTGGTTACCGAGCTCGTAAGGAGGTGATTACTTTTAATGATAGTAAGAGTTTTTCGGATGAGTTGCACTTGGGATAATATTGGTCTTTGTTGTTAGACTTACATACGGAATCGGTTAGTTTTAATTTTAATTTTTCTATAATTACGGTATCGTAAATAAATAAGAGAAATGATTGGAACAACTAAAATATCTGTGATGAGTTAATTTTGTGCCTAAAGTTACATAGAATCGGTTTATTTGCTTATGCATAAATGAGCGACCAACGAGAATGCTCACACGTAAGTTAGAAAGAGATTAAGGTTTGATGTTACTAGCGGAGTTTTAATACTAGAAGTGCAAAAATAAGAGATATAATGACGTTTTGATATAAGTTGGTTTGCATAAATCACGGATTATGAGTAAATACCGGGTGCGATTGAAGTTGTTTTGATAAGATTATAGACTAGTATTGAATTACGGATGATTATTTAAGTTTAATAAGAGTATCTTTGCGTGAAAAAAAATCGACAAGGAATTAGTGTAAGTAATGCCATACTGGTCAACCCTCGGTATGTGTCGACCATTGCATAAGGCATGAATGTCGCCATATCGGCTTCTGATCATGAGAAAGAATGTGTTCACAAGGTGCATAATACATCAGGTCCCATGATGTCATCAACCGGTCACGTAGATTTTTTACAAATTTAGTGGATACTTGTTCTGAACATGCAGCTAAGCGATATAAGACTTTAGGACTCGGGTTCAAATTTAGAAAAATGTTGTTAGATGGAAACTTTAGGTTGATGGATATATGGATATTTTGCATAATGCTTACTCTGGGGTTAATAGTAGAGCAATTCTTTTGTCATCTTTAGATACAACCAAGTGAAAAACTAATCTCATTCATTAAACTACTATGTGATGATCCCAGAAACACAATGTGTATTATCAGTGGGTATGGTAAAGAAAGTCTTTCCATTTTTCATCTTTAGGTAATTTCAGGCTTACCTTTTTTATTTTTGGATAAATGTATAATTATGCTTGTAATTACATGTTTTGTATCTGCTTATTTTGTTCTCACTGCTAATTTTGTACTTTTAGTTTGCTTACTTATGTTAGAAGTGGACACATCTCTGAGTCCTATGAGACATTTAAAATTGCATTCTTTTTAGAACTGTTGGGCATTACTTAATCAATCATTTCCTGTTTTCAAGAGTGTGTAATTATCCTACTCAAAAATGGTAGGTGCAAGGAAAAAGCAAGGAATGAATTGAATGTCTTTTTGGGCGATGACAGAGACTCTTGTTTCTTAGTAATACATTTATACTGGATTTTTTATACTAGAAGTGCAAAAATAGGAGTTATTAATGTTTTTACATGAAGAATATGTGAAAAGTTTAGAGTATGATGAAGTTTTGACATTTTTATATGAGTTAGTTTGCATAAACCAAAGATTATGAGGAATAATAGGTTCGATTGAAGTTGTTTTGATAAGATTATAGACTAGTATCGAATTATAGACGATTATTTAAGTTAAGTAAGAATATCTTCGCATGTGAAGAAAATCAACAATGAATGAAGTTTTGATGTTCCTAGCGGATTTTTTTATACTAGAAGTGCAAAATTAGGAGCTATTAGTGTTTGTATATGAAGAAACTGTGAAAAGTACAGAGTATGATAAGCCTTTATGTACCCCACATAAGCGTTAGCCAATCAGGGTGGGGGAAAGTGTTTGGACGTGTGTTTCTGCTGTTTGAAGTTTGTGATGATCAGAATCGAAAATTAGTTTTGTTCAAGCAACTCTGAAACCGATTATTTGACCATATGTAGTTAGATGGTCATAGTTACCTTCACTAAATAGCAGAAGTCCCGAGTTCGATTCTCGGAACGCCCCTTTTTATACTATCTCGTTTCTTTACCTAAATAGCAGAAGTAGAAAATGATTATCCGAGAATTGAAAATGCAGTAGTCATATATTAACTTCAAAGGATTGTAACTTCCTCGTTTCTTTACATCACCCTCCAATGGTTGTAACACATCACATAGAAGTTAGAGGTGTTGGCATAATAAGCTCATCTATATGGGATTCAATTAGCTTTTGGCTATCCCACGTGAGTGAAGTAAGCGGGAGCTTGTTTTCCAGTGGAATATGACTGAATATGACTGGAATTTAGTTTCTTTGATGAACATACGTACTTACGTAGACAAGCTGCTCATTTGGCCATTATTGCAGGTTGGAGGTTTGGTAGTTTTGTATATCAAACACTGAAAGAGGCAAAATTGGACATGATGCATAGTGTTACATAATCACTTTGAAAATGCACATTATGCAAGTGTTTTGAAGCATTGATTGTAACTTACAGAAACACCAGGAGCTACAAGATATAAACTTGGGGGAGTCGCTTGCTGGCACAAGAGATATCGTGGACGAAATTGAGATCGAGCACCAAATTCCACAAGGGTTTGTTGCTCCTAGGATTCATATCTACAAAGGGCTTCCCACAGAAAAAACTCGTTTTGGTGGAAAGACTATTAAGCTACCAAGTTCACTGATGGAGCTCAAGAGAATAGCAGGTACATCTTATGCATAGCGGAACATATGTTTATAAGTGTTTCTTCTTGATACGAGTATTTACTTACGGGTTTGTTTTTGAAGGTGGCAATTTGGATTCGATGCTTCAAATGCAATAGTCGAAATGAGGATGGAGAAAGCGGACCTCCATTGAGCGATTAGAGATAATGAGAAGGTTTACATTGGAAATTCCATTGATGCTTTACTTAATAATTAAACAAAAAGTCTCGGTGTTGTCTAGTTTTATGTCTACTGTTTTATCCTAAACACTTTAAGCTGTTGTTCCATTCCAGAAAGAAATGTTAAGTGTTGTTACACCATATAACTTGTAACACCATGTTATATATATATATATATAGCATGCCGTTTATTAGTAACTACTAACTAGTCAACTTCGAGAGAACTCAAGAACTAGTTATCTTCTAATTTCTAGCTTGTAAGATATTTGTTACAAACAAAGAGGTATCTTGTTGAAACCAGTTACGAAAATCAAGCATTTTGTGACGAGATGTGTTGTAAATGGACACTGGTCTGACAAAAAGCCTCCACAAAGCTCTGCTGCAAATGCATCAAGTCTTTGAAGCTTGTTGAAAAAAGCGAGTGTATGAAAGGATGATTACGGAAGCGGAAGAGGAAAAACATGGTACTTTTTGGCCTAGATTTATGTTCATTTCTGCTTGGTTACTTATAGGTCTCATGAAATTTGCAACATTTGACTTGGTGATCTAATTTTGTATGAATAAGATGAATTAAGTGGTTTAATAATCGAATACACTTTGAGTGACTTCGACCCATTTCAACTTTATCACTTTTTTCAAAAGGTACCTTTTAATCAATAACTCACATTGACCAGTTTTTAAGTAAGTGGGTCGAATTTGCCACCTCTATATCTTGCACATCTTAAATATCCTTGAAAAATATACTAGCAGAGGAATCCAATGGCTTGATGTCAATGTTGTTACTTTTTTTATTGTAGGGATGAGCATTTGCGTATGAAAAACAATTCGAACCTAAAATTTTATCAGAATAGGGAAAATGTTGCAGTAGGCATGGGGAAGTGAGGGATATATTATTTAATACTATTTATATCTTACTCTGCATTTTGATGAATTTCTGTATATTGATTATGGAAAGCAGGTCACAAGTCAATCATTTGGTTTCAAAATCTCAAAGCGCCTTTTATAGGGGTGTTTGGATTAGTAGTATATTTTGAGTTTAAGTGTAGTTTAGAGGTTAGTAGTATAGGTTAGATTAGACTAGTTCATGCATTAAACAATAGGTTATTTCACTTAAAAGTCAAAATTACTTTGAATTCTCATTTCTGCATACATCTGTTAGAATCAGTTTGCTTATTCACTTATTTAGTTGCATTTTTTAGTTTAGATAGCATAATTCAATCCTCATTTACCTTATATCATCTATTTTAATTAGTTAGAATCAATCTAAAGTTCATAAAAGTCAATTTACAAGTTTTTACAAAAAGTCAAAAAACCAAAATAGTTTTCAAAATAGGTTTAGTTTTACATTTTTAATTTCTTCATTTTAAGCTCAATCTTGCTGAAACTTGGGGATTTTAGAATTTTGAAGCTAATCTTTAATCTAGTATTTTTAGTTTATTTTTAATATTTGTTTTTTAGAAGCTTTTAAGAGGCTTGTTTTGGGCTGATTGGAAGAAAACTCCCCTGAACCACAGATGCTACTTTAATAAGCTCTTTTAAAAGTTTTTTAAAAGCTCCATTTTGTCTAATCTGATTATTACATACTGTCAGTAGTATAAATTTGAGTTTCCAATGAGTTTTGGTCCAAAAGCTTTAAGCATTAAGCTCATATAAAAGCTCAAAGTAGGCTGCATAAAGGGCTGTTTGGTTGAATCAGCACTCAAGTGTTTATTGGTCTTTTGAGCTTATTAGTAGCTCATTTGTGCTTGTTTCCACTTCTCAGTGTCTCATTGATTAACTAGTTTAGTACTTTAGCTTAATTTAGCTTTTTATTAGTTTTTAGTTAGCTTATAATCCCATCAGTTAAATCCTTTTAGCCTTAGTTCATTGATATAGCCCATTTTCAAAGTAAATTCGGTGTACTAGTAATCGATTTTGCCAAAATTTTAATTAATGTTGTTATTTGTTTGATTATTTTAAGGTGATGGAAAATTCTCGTCAAGATGTGTACTCGTAGGGGAAATCTATAAAGAAGCGCATACTCATGGGTATGAAACATCTTGACATCTTGAATGCATATTTTTCTCCTTGATGAAGAGCAAATGGTCGTCAAAAACGAAGAATCAATGATGGGTGCTATGGAATGAAGAAGCCTTGTTAATCGCGATCGTTTTGTCAACTATGAAACATACCTCTATTTGATGTTAATTTGGGTGCGCCACAGCCAGAAACTCGATTATTTAATGAGTCGATTGTAATTATGTTAAGCCGTTAATGGAACATATAGTTGATCTCCGTGTTTTATTGTATTTCTAAACATTTGTCTTAAAAAGATTGTTAACTTTTTCCTTTCACATGTGTATATAATTTCTCATAATTTTCACGCATGAAAATATTATTACAAAACTTAAATAATCGTCAATTAAACATCAATATCTCCTGTTTTTGCACTTCTAGTATAAAAATACGCTAGTATTCTAGTAAGATCAAAGTTTAAATCCTTGCTCATAATTTTTACGCATGAAGATATTTTTACAAAAGTTAATAATCATCTATTAAACATCAATATCTCATTTTTTGCACCACTAGTATAAAAAATACGCTGGTAGTAATAATGTTTTAATCATTGTTCATAATTTTCACGTGTGAAGATATTCTTACCAAACTTAAATAATCGTCTATTAAACATCAATATTTTTAATTTTTGCACTCTAGCATAAAAATTACGCTAGTAAAAGCAAAGCTTCAATCCTTACTTATAATTTTCACGAGCGAAGATATATTTAACAAATTTAAATAAATGTATATTATACATCAAAGATTCTATATTTGCTCATAATTTTCACATATGAATATATTCTAAAAAAACTTAAATAAATGTCTATTAAGCATCAATATATCCTATTATTGTAATTCTTGTGTAAAATATATGCTAGTAAGATCAAAGCTTCACTCCTTTCTCATAATTTTCATATATGAAGATATTCTCACAAAACTTAAATAATCATATATTAAACATCAATATCTTCTCTTTTACACTTCTAGTATAAAAAGTACGCTAGTAATATCAAAGCTTCAATCACTACTTATGATTTTCACCTTGAATATGCTTATTACAAAACTTAAATAATCATCATTGAACATTAATACCTCTGTTTTTGCACTTTTAGAATTAAAAATATATCAAAGCTTCAATTACGGCTCATAATTTTCACGCGCGAAAATATTCTTACAAACTCAAATAATCATGTATTAAACATCAATATATTTTATTTTTACACTTCTAGTATAAACGAGCATTGTAGCTCACGCGTTGCTGCGGGGGCGCTCTGTTGATGCTTAGAAGTTTATGATTAAGACATTCTATGAAGCCCTTTGGTATGAAACATATGATTTAGAAAGACATTATCGTGTGACCGTCCTCACATGTTTCTTAAATTCATAGAAACTCCTTTGCAAGCACATACAAATTTTTATACAATCAATTAGACATATTGTTTGTTTGGTTGATATAAGCATACATTATCAAGTGGAACTTAATGGCGTTACCTAGCCAATAATGGCGAATTATTAATACTACATATCTTCGTCTTTGTGAGTGCCAAAATCTACCAAGCGTGTATGCGTGATGGCACCAATATCCGATGGCATAGCTATTTGTTGGCTTAGTTTGCTTGAAACAATGCCAAGGAACTTGACATTTTGCATTTTCAAGAGTTGTGCCGCGCGGGCGTATGCTTTCCTTCCTTGTCTAAAAAGTATCAAACTATGATTGTCTAATTTAACATTATTCCCTATACAGATTGGCAGACAATAAAAGTATCAAACTATGAGAGACTAATATATATGAAAGCAACATGTGAGACTCAAAAGTATGAAACTATGATTGTTAGCGATGTTGCAAAACAAAAGTATCGCATTGTGCAAGACTAAAGTGTCGTTATTCTTGCTTACTTGAGATCGGCGCCATCATAAAACATTTAATGTTGCGGTTTGTTACATTATTTATTTGAGTTCCTATCTGCATTAGCTACGCAAATCATCCTTTTTATGGGAACAACCTACAAAAGTATTGCGCCCAAATGTAAGCTCACTTTTTAAAACCTCGAGTTAAAGATTTACGAAAGCGATGTGAGCGAGAACCTAAACAAGATCCCCGGATAGAGCAACATATGAAGTGCAGCGAGAGATAATTAACATAATAACTTGCTCTTACAAGGCATTTTACTCATATTCATGCGGATATAAAGCATTTACAAAAGTCGATTATCAACGACAAGATTAATAATCGGTGATTAGTAAAGGTATGGAGAAAATATATCAAACAAGAGTTTGATAAAGATATTAACTATTAATGTAATTTAAAAGTCTTTTATATGCCAAAATGGTATTAAAATATTTCATGTGGTAGGTGGAACCGATTTTATAAAACGAGTTCTTGAGGTAAACTATGAAAGTCATGTAGCTTCATATATATCTACAAGAGATAAATGTAGTTTTTACATCGATCGCTGAGTAACCGACTTCATTCGGTGTTCGGATAAGTGGGTGACTCATACATCAACAACCCAAAACCATGACCCATAGGCCATAACTTAATTTGACCATAAATAAACTAATCGCTCCATTATGACCATAAGTATAATCTGGAAATAAAACTCTTCAATCTAGCCATCTAGCTTAACTTAAGCATCATGTGTTTATTAAGGATGATATTGAACTTGATCATGTTAAAAGAATTAAAACTTTGCATACGCCTATAAAATTTAAATGTTTAGAAGTCAAACAGACTACTTTTCAAACATGGCGGACATCCTCAAACCAATAATTACTTTGTCACTCTAAGTTTTCTCCTAGGCCATATTCTTGAAGCGGCGGGGTGAGATTAACTCGAGTGTTCATATATGAAACTCGCCAATATGTCATAAAAGGCAAAATTAATGATGTCAATATGTAACTATTGTTGTACGACACTCTTTCCTATAAGTACTTATCTCATCCACAATGCTTGACTTGGTACAAGCCAACCCGATTTCCCTTCACATGTCACCATTTTATTCACGGACACGCACATGAAATAAAGAAAGGAGGTCGTGGGGCGAAAGACACCAACATGTTAAGTTATGAGATCTACATTTATAAGTCAATTACCCACCAATGCAACCAATTCCAACGTGTTTCTAGAGATATTATATGTATAAGGTATAAACATATCAAATGAGCTGAAGGACACAAAAAGTGTATTTTGAAACATACAATCATTAAAGAAACGAACAAAACGATACTAGTGTACCAAAACCAAAACAACCAAGTTTGACATCTTTTGGCCAACAAACAAAGAGTCAAAGAGATGCTTTGACTTAATAGTCAATCATCCACTACTCATTTTGTCACCTCTAGCACTTAAAATAAAACTGCAAACAGCTTAGTCGATATCAAGGAAAACAAACTCCTCAACAGCGGGAATATGATCAATCTTCTTCAAAGCCTCTTTGCTCGGTTTCTCATCAAGACCAATCACCATGACCGCTTGTTTTCATGGTGTGGGCCTACCGACACTCATAGAGCTAATACTCACATTCTCTTCACCCAATATACTTGAATGGTATTAGGGTGATCAAAAGCGCCCACTTTTGTCAAATCACGGGACCCATCTTTTACCCTCCTTCCAATTTAATTTCACGGACTCGGATCTGACAAAATCGTGAAAGCGTGACTTAACGTTGGCAATTTGAACTTTAGTATTTCGGTGGCTTAACATGACCCATTCTTCATTTATGCGGATACCTTTGGCGACCATAGCGCGGACTATTGGGGTGTCAAGAGCATCCGTGTGCTTGAAGATGTATATTTCATCTTCTGGATCCTACCACGACTTCCATCTACTACTAAGCTGTACGGCTAACCTATGAAGTTTTTACGCAAGTGTGACATACGGTTTCGAGTTCTATAAGTAACTAAGTACTTGCAACGAAGGTCATGACATTATAATGAATAACATCACGATAAGTGTTAAAGAAAGATTTTCTTGGCGGTGGGTTTTTAGGAAAAGAAAGGCCACGAAGGAGTTGAAAGCTTGAAGCGACAAAGTTTTAAAAGACTACAATCGAAACCGTCTTTGTGGTTTGGAGTAAATTGACAATTTATGTCATACCATTTCAAAAATAAACTATATATTTCTTTGAAAGTAATGATTATGTGCACAAGATCTTACTATTGTCTCATCATTGTCGGTATTCGAGACATTTAAGTCAAGTGAAAGAATAGGATGTGGAATGAGTACCTTGGCGAAAATAAGATGCAAGTGTTGGCGGTGTATAATTTATAAATTATATGTGTCGGATGAATAGGTAAAATCAAGGATAAACATGCAAACAAAGTTATACAAGTCAAGTACGTAACATAAGGAAATAACCACCTAATATAAATCCGATACCTAAAACTTGTCCTCACTCAACACTTTGGTCACCTACCACACCAATAACAACCATTGCCATATTAGTCAACGGATCATCAACCTTCCATATACGGTCGGTGACAACACATACTACGAAGTTACTATTGGCATTGTACTTTTATGATAGATAGAAGGATAGCAAGGCCATTCAAACACTTTAGCTTAATGCTTTTGTCCGTTAGAAATTACATTAAAACCTAAATCAAAGTGTTTGTATTTAAGCAGTCAAGATAACCGCCTCGGATGAGTCAATAGACCATCTAAACATGACACTACGATGCGGGATCAAAAACACAGCAAGAGGTCGGTGACGGAACAATGATGTTGCTTCATTTTGCGATGTCTGGACTTTCCTTTCAAGCTCGCAATGTATCTCATCTTCCTTTTCTTTGACCTTGAAGCGGGCGCCTATTGGCCAATATCCTTATAATAACAAAAAAGGCAATCTTGGATTAAATATAGTTGAAAATACATTGAACAAAAATTCCATTGTTGTATTAACCGACTATAAATTTTACGAATCCATGGAGTGCATATGCTAGTGTTTTAATTGTTCTTTGAAGTTTAGGGTGAAGCTAAATATATAGCGATGTTGTTGATAGCTAGGTAAAATTAAGAACTAAAGTAAGTAATAGGAATAGATAGCATGTAGCGAGAGATGGATCATGAATCATTGAAAATATCTTATATATCTGAATGCTTGCATAACATATGTTAAGTTATAATATAAAAGATGATGGTGTTGAAAAGGAACTATATGTATGTTGTGGCGTGTGAGATATTTATAGGCTTTCTTTATAATTTACAATTGCTTTGATTTGAGATTACATTATTGGTTATTTTGCAACCTGACCTAAAAGCGGGCAAAATTCTCAACAACAACGGGTCTTGGTGTTATTCACCGTGGCCATTTGCAACAAGGTAGATCGTGATAGCTCATTATCTACCTCAAAGTGGGTCCGGTGGTGGTGGTAGCCCCTACTCGGAAGGTGGTGCACTCTATGCTTTGGGTTTAATTCATGCAAACCACGGAGAAGGCATCAAACAATTCCTAAGGGATAGCTTCAGTACTAATGTCGAGGTGTGCTTGTCTGCTAACATAATAAAATCATTAATTTCTTGGCGCCTATATTTACACCACCGTTGGTTAGCGCGGTTGTTCGACATGGTGCTTGCTTAGGTCTAGGCTTGGCGGCTCTAGGGGCTGCGATGAAGATATCTATGATGAGATAATCCACAAGCAGATAAATTAAGCTCAAAATATTCCATAAGAAAGTATGACAACTTGATTCTTGTATACTTTGGACAGGAGCAGACCTTAAGACTTTAAAAGCCTCAGGTTCACTTTCCAGTTCCGAAGGAAAAGTTATACTCATTTTGTGACCAGAAAAAAGAAACAATAAGAAAACCTAAAGGCTAAAGCCAGCTATTGGCATATATTTTCCAAACAAAATCACGGGTTCAAAAGACATAGTCGAATCTGAGGCAGTTTACTAATCAACCCGAGGACAACAACGGGGCATATAAAAGTTTTGAGCAACACCCACTGCTCTGTCGGGATTAACAACTCGATCCATATCCGGTACAACCCTATCTTTTATTACCCTATATCTACCCCAGCGGGTCCAAACAAAACCTGTCCAATTCCATCCCTAATATAGAGTTAGGCAAGTATCAAACTTAAGGTAGTATGCTACATTTACATGTATGATCGTAAGTTTGACTCTTACGTTATCTCGGTCATAGTATGTCAAGCAAGGCTAAGTCATGCATTACGTTTTCCCCTGTGTCCCTATTCTAGATATTTTCAAATTCTGAGAAATATTATTATTTTACGGTGTTATCTAAATTGTTTGAGGCAAAGCAGATATGTGATTACGGATCCACTTTTATGTGAGTGATAAGAATATTCGAGACAAAAGTAGTTAAAAGCTACAAGGCGTATATTTGCATGTGTGAAGAAGTTCTTAACAAGCTACAAGGCGTATATTTTGCACATGTGAAGAAGTTCTTAACAAGCTACAAGATGTATATTTGCACATGTGAAGAAGTTCTTAACAAGCCACAAGGCGTAAATTTGCGTGTGAAGAGGTTCTTAAAAAGCTACAAGACATATATTTGCATGTGTGAAGAAGTTATTAACAAGCTACAAGGCGTATATTTTCACATGTGACGAAGTTGTTCACTCACCTTAAAAAGCTACAAGGCGTAAATTTGCGTGTGAAGAAGTTCTTAAAAGCTACAAGGCGCATATTTTCACGTGTGAAGAATTTCTTAAAAGCTACAAGATGTATATTTGCACGTGTGAAGAAGTTCGTAACAAGTTGTTCACATCTTTATAATCTCGAGAAATATATTTTCACATGTGACAAAGTTGTTCACCTATTTTAATAATCAATAGACATATATTTTCACATGTGACAAGTTCTGAGACATATAATTTCACATGTAACGGATATGTCTTATTAGTTTCATATTTTATAGATTGTGTCTGAATCGGAAAAGATGTCTAATTGTCTATGATCCTACCATTTAGCTACACCAAATCAAATATGTCATTCCATGTATCTTATTCGGTAACTCACATAAGCGGTGCATCTCTAACTAGTCTAGGTTAATGTCTCTAAGACCACCTCTATAACGAGGTGCTCATATTGATTTTATGCAACAATTGAAACAAATTAGCGTTAATAGCTCACATTCGGATGTGAAATGCTAGTCACATGTGAAAATCTTATAGACTAATTCACTTAGGAATTTCATCAAACACCTAGAGTGCATCTATTTGTGCAAAGCTTTCTAATAACAACATGTACCAAATTAGCGAAAATAAGCGATCATCAACATACTTCTAAATATCCGTATCATATTTCTTCTCAATTCCAAACAAGAAGCAATAATCGATTGAACAAACAAGCAAAGTAGTTGTAAAAGAAACTTCTTGTTAGTTGTATTTAGCTCTAAATTATGGTGATCAAGTTAGTTTGAACACAAATTCGAAGTAATTCTGATTGAAGATTTATATGCAATTGATTCAAATCGACTTTTATCCGATGAAGAATAAGCGGATGTTTGATTCGACGATGAAGGTATATAGAGCCGTTTATCACATTTTGATTCGAAGAAAGATGAAACCCTAAGTTTGATGTTGATGAGATTTAGGGAAGATTTGTTGGATGGATGTGGTAGAGAAAACTAGAGGTGAGTTAAGATAGAAAATATGCAAATCACGTGATGTGAGATGACCCTATCATAAAATTTAGTGGACACGAACTCACGAATAAAACTCACACCGCCCACTTGTTGTGTTGATTGATTTTACTTGATCCTACGGTCCGGATCTCTTCTCGCGTTCTCACAAAATATAGACTTCTCATTTGAGCGCTTGTCTATATATATATATATATATATATATATATATATATATATATATATATATATATATATATATATATATATATATATATATATATATATATACTAGTATTATACTAGCCCAATGGGCGGGCATGACTGTGATTATTCTTTGAGTGTATTACTTTTCGAATAGTAAGATATATATGTATACGAAGCTATTAGTAGCGTAAGAAGGATGAAAATAAATGAACATCAAGATTTATAGAACAATATGTAGTACTCGTATGCATAGGTCCATTTTAATACTCGTCTGCATTCGACTATCTGTAGTAACCATAACACTACCAGCAGGAACCATCAGTTACTACACTATCAGTAGTAACCAATACTACACTATCAGTAGTAACCAATACTACCAGCACAAACCACTATTGAGTCAGGGTGTTAAGGGACCTCATCGGTGTACACTCCGTACCTCCTTACCCAAAACCAGGTGTGAACTAATCCCACAAGTGCACTAAATTTTCCAACATTGTCCCTGCCAAAGACCTTTGTGTTGTAGATTCGTACATATAGGAAAGGAGTGTCAAGCCAATCAGGTAGTTTTGAATCCAGAATCTATCCCGACTTAACTGTTTGATTTCATGCTTTGTACGTATTGAGCCAATTAAGTATCTACATATATAATTTTTTTTTCCATTTAACTGCAGTGATTCATCTTAATGTGACTTGTCTAACCCATGATTATTTCACCACGAGACATCTCATTTACATATATCTCCAGTTGTTAAGAATGTGGTTGTGATGGCTTGCTGACCCTGCAATAAAAATTACTATCTCATAGCATCACCGACATAAGACGGTGTCAAGTTTAAAGAAAGATTCATAACTTTTTTTTTTTCTTTCAAGCTTACACAATCTCATCACGATGATTTCTAGAGAAGGCTGGTATAAGGCACTTCCTTCATACATCAAAAGTTGCTCATTAACTGATGTGGGACAAAAGTTTTCTACACAATCTTTGTAAAAAAATGTTGTATACGATCCAGTAGTTATATTCTAAAAGTAATACTATTAACAAACATGGATAAAGATATGTTAAGTAGTGCTGATATTTTTAACCATCCAATTATGCAACAGGTATGAAACTGATTTATCTGAGATAATCAGTTTCATAAGGCAAAGCGAAACATCCCCTAAGGCCCTAAGATTTAGCAAAGGGTAGTATTGTTCCAACAATCTTTTACATTTCTGTATCTCTTTGAAGACCTCTCGTATTTTGTTTCTTGAAAATGGTATTCCCTTCTTCTTTTTCTCTCCCACATGTTTCGATCCTTTCTGATGTAGTTAGCTCCCATGAGTTTTTTTCCTACGATAGAAATGTCTACATTAGTTCAACTATTTATCCTCACAACATAACCACTAAACCTCATTATTGTCCAATCTAACGGTCCTTAATAAAACGTAAACATATACATTTATTCGCCGATCCAGTTCCACTTCAACCTTTTACTCCACTTCAGTCACAACATAATTCAACTACATTGATAACTCATATCTTGATATAGTAATTCATTAAAAGCTACTCTCTAGCCTACTACTTTCAACTAATATTAAAAAAATGTGGTTCTATTGATCTTAACAGTGTGCAAAAAAACAAATGTACATTAACTCGGTCAATTCGGTTCGGCACAACTTTTTACTCAAATCAAAGTGCATCTCATTACAGCATAAACAAACATCCCTACAATCAAACAACATTTATCACCTGAATTTCGATACCATACTTCGCTAACAAATAATGGCCAACTACATCTAAATAAATTGCAGCAAATTACAATTGTATAATCCCTACTGTGACTGTAATAAGGACTCGTAAGACCCGTACAATGTGTATTTGTGGAAAAGAGATGTTTACACTTGCAAAAAAATTAAGAATACTACTTATTTACCTTTACATATACACCAGGGTCATCGGGGACTATAGTATCTTGTTCTACTTGAATGTCACTGTGGGCTTGTCTTTGTACATTTGGTGTCGTAGGATATAATCTTTAAAACTTCGTTCATTATCCATCCCATCTGTTATAGCAAAATAAGTTCGTTAAAACAAATTAATAACGATCATTTTGCATTTAGCTGTAGTATAGATGAATTAAATACAATTTGAAAAGCATGTATTTATGCATCTTAACGTAAGCGAAAGGTGTTACATTCCATTTCACACAAAATAATCATTTTCGTATATAGATTTCCATTTGACATGTATTCAAAATGTTTGTGATAAGAACTTATTTTCTTCGTAACATGTTATGTGATGGTGAACCCAGCTTTCCGACAGAAGTTGTCATCAATTCAGTAAATAGCAAAGTATTTTAGTTTAGATTGCGAGCTAGCAACATGTGATTTGCTATAATCGATTAAAAGCACTAACAAACAGAAAACATTTTATGTGGGAGTAACGAAAACAAAAAAGAAACCCCTGGTGTGGTAATTAATTCGAAAAGAAATCGTGTTACCTTCTTTAGACCAGAAACCATGGTGCAGATCTCAGCAGCAGCTTCTGCAACCACATCAGGATATTCATCTCCGGCTTAATCTTATAATAATAAGAACCGACTATCTTTTCCGATTTCTACTTGACTGCAACATCTGTATATCATTAAAATATACAGTAACTATTCAAATAAACCTATTAACAATAATAATTCAAAGAAGACCAACTTCAGTATTGTTTGGAGGCCAAATCGCTAGAAATGTAGCTAACTTACCACTTTTCCCATTGTATGTAGCATTCTTTTTTTCTCATTACGTCAATAAACTTCCATCGTTAGTCCTTTGTGTGTACCCGTTACCAAAAACCACGCATCGTTAGTCCTTTATGCTAACGACCGTTAATAAATAACTTAAAATTTGGTTATCTTCGCTAAACTTGCGTCGTTGGTCCTTTATACTAACAATCGTTAAAAATAACTTAAAATTTGGTTTCTTACGTTTCCGTCCGTTTTTCACGTTTTCGTGCGTTTTACGTTTTCGTTCGTTTAACACGTTTTGTCCATTTTTCACGTTTTAAATGCGTTTTACGTTTTCGTTCGTTTAACACGTTTTGTCCTTTTCACGTTTTCATACGTTTTACGCTTTCATCCGCTTTTCAAGTTTTAAATCTGTTTTACGTTTTCATCCGTTTTACATGTTTTCATCCGTTTTTACGTTTTCGTCCGTTTTCACGTTTTCGTCCGTCTTTACGTTTTGGTCCGTTTATGCGCTTTCATCGGTTTTTCACGTTTTCATCCGTTTTACGTTTCATCCGTTTTGCGTTTTCAAGCATTTTCGCGTTTTCTTCTATTTTTACGTTTACATCCGTTTTGCGTGTTTTCTTACATTTGCGAGTTTTCGTATGTTTTCACATTTCGTATGTTTAACATGTTTCGTCCATTTAACACGTATTCGTCCGTTATTCACGTTTTCATCCATTTTCACGTTTTCATCCGTTTCTACATGTTTTCATCCGTTTTGCGTTTTCGTACTGTTTTGCGTTTTAGTCGTTGTTTCACGTTTTCATCCGTTGTTTCACGTTTTCATCCGTTTTACGTTTTCATCCGTTGTTTCACGTATTCGTTCGTGTTTGCACATTTTGTGTAAAAGCGGACGAAAAAGTGTGAGGCGGATGAAAGCGTGTTTCGAGGAAAGCGAGCTTTCGGACAAAAGCGTGTTAAAACAAAAAATTGTGTAAAACATGCGAAATCGTGCAAAAGCGATCGGCGTGAAAAAGCGAGCAGCGTGTTGAAACGGACGGCGTGTGAAAGGATGGCGTGCATAAGCGGGCGAAATGTGTTAAGCGGATGGCGTGTAAACGCGTGAAATGTGCAAGCGCGGCGAAAATGTGCGGATGGCGTCTGCTGATCGGCGTGCAAAGCGGATGTAAATGTAAGCGGATGGCGTGGCGATGGCGTGCTAAAGCGGACCAAAGCGTGTAAGGCGGACGGCGTGAAAACGGACGGCGCGGATGAAACATGTAAGCGGATGGCGTGTAAGCGGGCGAAAACAGCGGATGGCGTGTAAAGCGTGTAACGTGAAAAGGACAAAACGTGTCAGCGTGTAAAGCGTGCGGCGTGAAAAGGACAAAAACTGTTAAAGCGAGCGGCGTGTTAAAGCGTGCGGCGTGTTAAAGCGTGCGGCGTGAAAAAGCGGACGGAAGCGTAAAAACCAAAATTTAAGTTATTTTTAACGATTGTTAGTATAAAGGACAAGCGACGCAAGTTTAGCGTAAGATAACCAAATTTTAAGTTATTTATTAGCGATCGTTAGCATAAAGGACTAACGATGCGGGGTTTTGGTAGCGGGTACACAAAGGACTAACGATGGAAGTTTATTGACGAATGAAAAAAAAAGAATCTACATCTGATGAGGAAAAAATGAGATTAACTACATTCAATGATTCTTCTGTTTGGATTAGCTTATTTTTGGGCTTCTAAGCACATTTGAAATCGGAATAGCTAATAAGCTCATTTAAAAGCACTTATCAAGTTAACCTTATGGACTTATTTAAGTCCATAAGCGTCTTTACGCTATCCAATGCCGACCCATTAATAAAACTTGAAACTTAATTCTGATTCAAAATCAGTTTTTATATAATCAAATTTGATACTAAATAGCGAAAGCATTACATCTTTGTACCCTGATAAAAAAAATATAACTGACAACATGAATTGTATTGATATACCTTACTATCGGCAAAATTGCAGTGATACTGCAATCGAGTAGCCTCAATCATTTTCAAAACCTCATCAGCAACAGAAGTGCCAATAGCTGCTGGCCATGGTTGTGATATACCTAAACACAGTGAAGAAGTAAGTCATCCCTATAAGGAAATGTAATATATAACCATTATTTCAAACACATGACAATCAGGTATTTATGTTACATGTATCTATGTGCCGCGCGCGTCTATTATTTACAACGGATCCCTTTTAAATCTAACATCTACTGAATTCTATGACTTTAGGACACCGACACTCACATATCGTCAGGCTTCTTCTGAGCTCATTATAATTTCTTCATATTCTTATCCATTGAGCACGTCTATGATACTTATTCTACCTATAATTTACTTTTTCAGCAAATAAACGAATTCCGTTGTTAAAGTAACACAAATTGACTCCCCAAAATTACTTTTTCCGCAAATAATTTTGTTACCTATAGCCAAAAAACATAAGCCTAAGACCAAATAAGTAGGCCAAATAATAAACAAACTAACTATAGCTTTTCGTTATTGTTCTTTGCAATCGGCTGCCATTAATGTTGGGTTTTTTGGGCTCTCATTCCTTGAAGTTTCAACTTCAGTAGACCTGCAACGTGACTAAAATAGAAAGTTACCACCAGTCCACCTTCTATCGCTAGTCCGAAAAATAGGAATAAACAATGAAGTTACTAACCCGATCAGCTTAACTTTCCCGTTTCTTAGCAAATCGATGTTTGGAGAAGCGGACACGGACAAGAAATAGGTTTTTAACTTGCTTATACAACTGCGACACGGATAAACTGAATTCGATATTGTATTTCATATAATAAAAGTTAATGAAACTACTATCACCCAAGTTAATAACATCCAGTTCCTGTAAAAGGATGACATAAATTAGTTTAAAAAGTGGAAGATCTATATTGACTATAAACAAATAATAATAATAATATCAATAAAGAGAACAATAATAAGTATGTATAATTCGATTATAGTCAACATGTTTGCTCACCATATGTGTGACATACATATATTTCCCCCCATTTAACAGTACCTGATTTGTAACCACGATAATGCAAGCAGTAGATAATCCTTTAGCTTTAGTATTTAGGTAAGCTTTATCCAAGGTTGTAGCAAGATCAACAGACCCCTTGGATACATCTTGTACTGCAGTTACCGAATTTGACGTGAGTTCACGCGCATATTTCCCAACAATAATACCAGGATCAGCCCAGCCACGTACACCATCTACTACACCTATCGCTTGCTCATTCGAGTAAATGAAATGAACATCTTCGCCACACACGTGTTCCTTATCAGGATGTGACAGACAACACGATCCTGAAAGCAGTTCGAGTGATGTATCTGATAATATCTTCCTGAAGACAGAACGAACATGATAAGTGTCACTAACACACGTTAACCTAATCCAACTACGCCTGGTATACGGATGATTGGGCTAAGAAACCAGGGTCCAAAAGAAGTAATATTAAAATATCGGTACATTATTTTAATATAGTTTGAACACTCGTCGATCCATTATTAAAACATAAAAATGCTTTGCAATGGCGACAAATTCTGTTGCACAACCCTAGAGGCACATACGTACCTGACGCCCCTGCAAAATACATAACAAAAATAGCCAGAGGAAACCTATATGACAACATTTGATCCTCGAAAAAAATGGATCCTACTAAAACAAAAATAACAAACACACCTGTGGCGCCTTGAACCGGAACAGCCGAACCTGCCGGTGCACATGTTTGGCTTCTCCGTGATGTGGCACGACGACCCGCAGTAAAGAAACACGATTAGGAAAGCACTTTGGCAATTTGAACAGGTCGATAAGCATCGATACTGAGGATTAACAAACACACGATCAAAAACCCTGGAAATACATTGTCTGGCACTCGAGGATGACGACGAACGTGCAGACGGCAAAGCACTGTTAGCCTGGCCTGCGGCAGTTCCCGGTCTCAGAACGGGGTGTTCAGGCTGCACACCATAAGCAGAAGAAGCGGATGCGGGGGCTCGAAATTCACCTGCTAAGATAGTTGGAAAAGAACAGTGTGTGTCACATACCAAAACAAACATGTATGGTTACTACGAAGACACATGCTGCTAACCTTGACATTCAGTTGGTGGGCTTGCACAAAGAACCTGAGAACTCTGATGACTATCGGAACCACTCAGTTGAACTGCCAAAAAATACACAACATCAAGTTTTCGAAGCCAAGAAAACACGGAAAGCGACAGTACATATAACACGTATGCAAACATGTAACAACTGACCGTCGTAGACAATAGGGCATGGTTGCTTAAAAATTAATAACCATGTATTACTACAAAAAGTTTCCATTTCTATTAAAAGTTTACATTCAAATAATAAATGGTGTAGATGTTTTTAAGTTAGCATTATTTGTTTAAATTGTTATTTAAGATAAAGTTTAGAAAATATGAAGGAGTACTTTAGAAAAACCACTTTTAGAAAAACCATTTTTGCTCGTTTTTAAGCCTTTTTATGTTTTTATACTAAGCATAAGTTTTTATAAGTAGCATCGATAACTAAACGTCCACTATAAGCATTATAGTAAACCAAAATAGAAAAGATATAATTATATAATTAAAGTATTCATTTGTCTTAGGATTACTGATTTTAGTTATGTTAAAAGGATTTCATTTAACATAAATATTGCTGTCGTTGTAGCAGACAGTATCTACACAAATTAGTTCTTTAGGACTTGACAGATTTTATCGTGGTCCATCATCTATAATATATTATACATCATCTAATCCATATCTGTTAATTTTTGACAGCTACAAATTGTAACTTGATCGCTATTAACGTTGAAAACCAAATTAGTTTCAGGAACGATAAAGATGATGACAGCCAGAAAAGGAAGCACACGCATAAGAAAATACCGTCAACGTGAGCGCAAGAAAGTGAAACGAACCCCGCGCTGCGATCACTGGAAAACGAACTACCTGAAACACGTCCGTCCATATCATAGGAGTCTGCAAACGGAAAGCATAAAACAAACATCGTAAACATCAAGATAACATATGCACGACATAGTATAAACACAAAGTCTAGATTACCATTGTCCAAGAATGATGGAATATCTTTCACCTTCCGTTTTCCTTTCCCAGTAACGTCAGGAGATGCTAGAAACTTTTGAGTACGATCCTAGCCCATGACGCGACCCGGATCAGGTTCATTAATAGTAATACCATTCGACGGCCAAACTGCATCAAAGGCAGTGGGAATATCTGGAAAACCTACCACGCTACCATAATCAGAAGCCAAAAAAGATTCATCATTCCCACGGCCAACTAAACCCACATCAAATTTAGTCGTAACAAACCCATCCCCCTGTAACGTTTTAGACGAACCTTGGAGGTCCATAAATGCATCAAAGGCAGCAGGAATATTCATGTTATCGACCAGGTTACCGTTATCATAATCCAACAAAGTATCCGCATCCTCTCCATCAACCAAACCCACATCAAATACAGCCCTAACAGTCTCGCTTCCCTGTAATGTTTGGTTGCAACTATATCGACGGACAACCTTACTTTTGGTTCTCATATTTAAAGATGCAACACAGAGAATATCCAAAAACATCTAAACAACAAAATAGCTGAGGAAACCGAGGAACACACAAAAAGAAAAGTAGCAGATGCATATACAAATACTATAATAAAAAAAACCAAGAAAACCACCAACACCATTCCAGGTTTACCTACAACGAAGATGGGAGAAATCAAAGCAACCAAAGTAATCTACCAAAAGCAGCAGAAGTCGTGCAAATCGCGAAACCGTCAAAGGTCGACCAAAGATGCGAGGAAGAGATAAGAATGATCATTCAGGCGGTGGGATCGTGATTATTAACCAACGCAAGAAATAAGAAAAAAAAGGCGTACAGAAAAACAGAAGGTACAAAATTCTTAAACCAAATTTAATCTCGGCCTTACTCATTGGCCTTTTAGAATGGAAGTGAAAAGGCCAACTTTATTTTTCAGACTGTTTCCAAAGGTATGATAAAGAGGACACCATATTGACAGCATGATAAACTTAAAGTGACCTAATACATTACCTATTGTATGTAGTAGTGTGCATCCTTGCTTCTTCCATAATATATGTGAGAATCCAACAGCCTAAAAGACACCCTACCAACTAATAATAAATAAAAACGCCACAATGCTGGCAAACCTGGTCATAATCGGCATCCCAGTAAACATTGATTAGTAGCATTCAACATCCCTAAGAAAAAAAAATGATATTAGGGATACCCTTTCATTGGCTACTCTTTCAGGAGGATTTGTAATCTTACTATTCGAATCAGTAGCTGGTCTGTTTTCCTTACCTAGAAGACTATCATCTCCATTAGAAGCATCAGATTTCAATACATTAGCTGGTTTCGTGTCAGCCACCCGGACAAGAAACAATTTTCTGGGCTAAAATATATAAAAAGATAAATAATTACTTATACTCGACAATTTATTTACATATAAAAATATAAATCCTGAAGAAAAAAAAATACATTTGACAATCTAAATTCCTAACATGATTGAAGTGCTTATGATACATACATTTGACAATTTACATATAAAAATATCATAAGCACTTCAATCTAAATTGTCAAATAATAACAGTTCATGCTTCTTTCCCAGCTCCCTATAGTCGTATTTTTTGGCTTGCAAATCAATAGATATTAGGGTTTTGAGAATTAGGTCGTATAGGTTGGATATTAATTAAAAAGATTCTAAAGCTATAATTAAGGAATAAATATGAGGGATTCTCCTACATAATTGGTTGCATAGATTTATAATTTTGGATTTGCAACATATATTCCAAAAAGTTGTGTTGCCTTAGTGGTAAACACATATGTTATTCAACCAAATAACCAAGGTTCAATCCTTGCAAGGCTACTTTTTTAAAACAATTTTCGAAAATTAATTAAAAAAAATCCGAAATTTACATAATTTCAAAATAAAAAAATAGCCTAAAATTTAAAATAATTTTCGAAAATTAATTAAAAAAAATCCGAAATTTACATAATTCCAAAATAAAAAAATAGCCTAAAATTCCAAATTAATTAAATGTCTTAAAATAAAATAAAATTTAAAAATGCTTACATGGCAACAATGTGATGACATGGCTAATAATAATTCTTGGGCGATGAGGTGGCGTTCGTGGCGTTATCTACGTGTAGCCTCCTCATTATATATAATATAGATATATATATCTATACATTATATATAAGGAGGCGTCTGCATATAATCTTAACTTGCGTCCCATAATCTTATGTCGTATTTCCATGTCATCATTGTATTTATGTGGCAATTTTTTTAAATTTATGTGCAATTTAATTTTTTTTAATTTAAATTTCGGTTTGTATTTGTATTTGTGAATTTTAAATTTTGATTATGTTTAATTAAAAAGAAGACATATATTGGATTTGAACTTGGGTCATTCATAAGTTATCTAAACAACTTACCACTAGACTAAATTGTTTTTTGATTTATATGTTCCAAATCAACAAAAATAAGTACATGCTAAAAAATTCTGCAATTTGTATTTTAGGAATGTATATTTTAAAGATAACAATTTATAAAAAAGTTGATATATATTACCTAACAAGATAATTATACCTTTTATATATTTAATATAAATATACCCTTTTATGTTATTCACTTTGTATTAAGTTTATCGATATAACAAAACCCTAAATTAGATGGAGCGGCCTGAATTCATGATACCTTTGACATGGTCGAAAAATAATGTTTCTGGAAAAGAGAAGAATAAATCAACTGTGGATGTAAGTCTATTACATGTTTTTTTTAATGCATAAATCGAGTTTTTTCTATAATTATTAATGTACACATTATCATGATTCTGTAGAAGAAAGCTACACCGGGTATTCTATGGCGTTCACTTCGCTCGACTCAAGTAAGTTTTCCGCTGTGCTTATTGTTTATGTTAAGGGTATAGCTTGAAAACTCAGGGGTGTTTTTTTTCGGCTTATGACTTATTTGGTTTTCGTCTTATGTTTCATAACCTCATTTTTTGTGGCTTTTTTGAAACTTTTCGGCTTATATAAGTTTATTATGTCATAATGAATTATAAGCCGAAAAATTTCAATATAAGTCACAAAAATGAGCTCTAGCTATAAGTGCAAAACAAATAAACCATAAGTTGACTATCTCTGAAACAAGCGCCACGACCCTCAATGTTTTATACTAAAGATACATTAAATAATTTTAAGCGAGTTTTAACATGTTGATGACACACCAACTGATATACTTAACTGTATAGACATAAGCCAAAAGAGTTATTATCAACAATGTCACAAGATGGGTTAGATGGATTAGTTACTTTGTCGATTGGAAAAAGAGTTATTATACGAAATTGATTCTAAAATCACAAGTAAAGATTTTGCATCAAAGAAAATCTAAATAGTAAATGTTACATAAAACTGAAGTATTAAAAACTGCCAAATTTTTTGGCGAAAAAGCCTCATATATATAGGCCTCCATGAGACTTGAGCCGCACCCGGTAGTAAATGATAACACTTGTTTTGAAAAACAGGAAGATAAACAAGAAATAGAGGGATGCAACCTTAAAGAAAAACACGAAAATCTTACATCAGAAGTGGCTGCTTCTACGTCAACGATAGATGTAAGTCTATTACTCTTAATGCACACTGGCACTTGTTTTGTTATACAGGGACAAAGACTTGAAGAAATCATTAATGGGTTAGGTATGCACTCATTCTTTTCTACATCAGCAATGGAAGCTTCTATGACAACAATGGAGGATGTAAGTCTATTATTTATGTACACATTATCATGTCTTTTTCATTATATATAAATTAAAACATTAAGATGATGGCAATACAGGAAGGTTACACAATGAGACTTATAGAAATCACAAGTTTGGTAATACACGAAGGGAGAAGACTAAGACTTGAGGAAATTGTAACTGGATTGAGTATGCATTCATTATTTTCTACATCAATAATGGCAGCTTCAACATCAACAATGGCAGCTTCAGCATCAACAATGGCAGATGTAAGTCTTTTACTGACATACACATCATTATGCTTTTTCTTTATAAATTTACACAGGTTAGTTAATCGCACTGATTTTGTAATACAGGTTCAAAAAGAAATCAACAGATGGAGCTTTCTAGAAGAACTTTCAGAGCCATTTAATAACTCTCTGAAAAGTAACCTGCAGCTGCTGTTGCACCCAAGGTTTGTAGTCCATGCATTAATACGTGTATACAGTTCTGATGTAAAGTTAGATGCAACAACGCTCAGCAAAAGAGTGATTGAGAGATGCTAAGAAAGCTTTTTAGTACAAATCATGGCTTCTGCACATCAATTCAATCACCAAAGCCATGGTTGTTTATTGGTTTTGGGTAATCTCGGGGATAAGTGTAAAGGAACAAAACAAATGTATGTTCCTAAGTTAACATGTCACAACACACAACTACGGCTTATATGCTTTATATCTCACCATTTAATTGCTTTTTTACGAAATCAGGTCGGGTTTAACATGATTGATACTTATACGGGGTCATAAGGTATTGCTATGGATACAGTGTTTTTTGAAGCCATTTTAGGAAAAGGCTTGACAGCTTCTTTCACTTTCTAGAATATTTTACATTCGCAAGCTATTATATTATACCGGTTTTAATATTTAGATTGGGATAACAGGTATCATAGATGGCGTTCCTGTTTTACTAGAAAAGCCTTAGGCATATATGAATTTGAGTGGTGAATCAGTGAGTACATGTATTAAGTTTATCGATATAACATGGAAATGTTATTTGAGTGACATATTCATCCGAGGAATGGACCTTTTTTTTTGGTTTTATTTAATTCGTATTTGTTTCCAGACATCTACTGCTTCTCATGCAGGATGCAAAAGTAGAGTTAAGCGGCCTGAACCAGATCAAGAAAAGAGAAGTATCATGGCTAATAAAAAACATAGGAGACATGATGAGAAAAAAATGACACATTAGAAGACATTTAATTTAGAGGAAAATAAGCCATACTCAAGCAAAGCATTTTTGTTATGGAAAAATCATCGTGCCTGTTTTCTATTTTTGTAGATTGAGGGTGGACATATCATGAAGCACTAATGCATCTGCAGTCTTGTGCCCGACTTCGAAGGCTCAGGTATGCCAATCCTTTACGCAGCTAATAACTTTATTTATCCATAAATATTTATCAATGTGTATTTTTAAGTTACTAAATGTAGCCCTTTTTTGGAGCATGTTGAAAATATAAGTCAAACTATAATGAAGGATACATTAGAGTTCTGTCATTACAATAAATTTAGTTTTAGTTAGGATCTGAAATTTTAACAGTATGAATTAAATATTATATTTTCCTTATTTTATACTTCGTATATTCTAGGTTGGTAATTTGAAGTGTAACTTTTCACGTTTGTTTATACTTTTTTTTACCTTGATAAATATATTGAATATCTAGAAACCTGGAAAATAGCTATATTAGGATCTGTTGAGCATAGGTTTGTGATACTTTATTTGGAAAATAGCTATATCTGGAAAATGGCCATTTTCTCTTAGTCCTCATCAAACCAATGTTTGTTTCTGTCTTGAAACCTATAGATCACATATACTTTTGTTTGAATCCTTCATTTGTTTTCAGCAACTACATGTAATATAGTTGCTATCAATATTAGATTAGTGTTTAACTCATTGCAGGTAGGAGAAGATTCATAGAGTGGGTTGCGTGACGTTGTTACATCTCACAACATTGCATGTATAATTTTAGGTATGCCTATTTTCCGTGTAGAAGTGACTTATCGTTACAAGTAACAGATAAATCATCAAGTCTATTTTTGTATGCTCTTATCCCTTTATTTACACAGGGCATAACAACAAAATCTCTTGCTCAAGTTATGACAAATGTCTCTTTTTCAAAGGGCGGAGGATGATATTGATAATTATGGTTACAAAAGGCTTGATATTGATCATATGTTTTTTCCTTTTGTTACTTGCAGCGTGCTTGTCTATGTGGCTGCTGAAGAAGGATCTCGAGTTCGGTTAATTTCAACAATGGCATTGGTTGAACAAAGTTATAGGTTGTCCGAAGTCTACGATTAGTCTTCTTAAACCAAGGTCTTCTATTCCTTTGGTATATATTAATATACAATTAGACACTCACTTTGACGATTTTGGAGTGATTATTGTTATGGGGTTTAATATGTCTTTGATGATGAGCATCCTAGCAAAGTGACATCTAAGAAATGTAAGCTCTAGCGCAATGTAAAGTATATTGTATTGTTAAAAAATGTAATGTGTTACCAGCACACTAAAAATAAGTCAATTAGCTAAACATATGTAAACATGAGAAAAAGAAAAAGAGAATCGGCGGTTCAAAGTGAACCGGGTTGACCTGGTTCAATTGAAACCTGGTGGTTCAATCCAGGTTTTAAATCCTCAAAAAACAACCTTATGGCCCGGTAAGATGACTGGTCACCGGTTCAACCAGTCGGGTCGAACCAGGCTTCAAAACATTGCTTTAAGTTGTGCCCGCCTCTTAGTTCCGCTCTACTTCAAACATTTTTCTAGCAACTCTGAATAGTTTCTTGTACATTCTTCAATATGAGATACATTTATAGTTTGCATTGCCTCTTTATGAGAATAAAAATGGGTACAATGTTAAATGCACAAGCCAAACATAACTTGCTCATGACTTAATACGCATGAGCTGATATGCCACAGGCTTGTAAAGATTTGATACACCGGAATGGCTGTAACATGAACATTTATAAATTTGGGTGAGTGATTTAAGGTGTTTGTGTGTACATATGTGTGTGCATCATATACATGTATAATAGTTCCCGCATACATACATTCAACTAACTTTGTGCTCAAAGCTATTCGTCTGATAACTTTACTTGTCCAAAACTGTAATATGGTAATATAGACATTTTATTGAAATTACACAAGTTTATCATCAAGTCATTCAATTAGAATATCTGCCAATTTCTTTCTTTTTCTTCTTATACAAGAGTCATTTCTCTTAAGCTTCTTCTATTCGATATTTTCCTTTCGTAGAATGTCACTTTTCTACAAAACTGAAAAGTTTGAAACAGTACTTGCGTGTTGTGAGACGTTAAACTATACTAAGTTTCTATTTGTTTTTTTCTCAACATTTTTTGTACGACAAAATCTATAATGCATCTATCGCATTAGTTTTGGCTAGGAAAAAAACAATGGTATGTCTCTTTTCCTTAAAACCCTAATGATATGTTGATTATGTTAGAGTTGATATCATAGCTAAGGTGATTGGGCATTTAGGATTCATGTAACTTGTGCATTACTATATGAGAAAACACCAGCACGCCGTGAATCTTCGTTCATAAGGTAGTTGAACCATGGCAGGCTCAAGTATTGCGAGTAGCCACAAAAATAATCATGTGTATCCTCACTTTAAATATGGAGTTTTTTAAAGGAGGTGAATGTGAGCATAGAGCCTAAGTGTAGTTTAATGGGTTAAGGAGTGTAATTTATTACGTTATTGGCGTTTAATTTTCATAGGACATAAACCAATGTAAAGAAAAAAAGTTCAGAACCCAACTACCAAACAAAATTATGAGAAAGAGATATGAAACATGTATTTGGGATATATTTAAGGGCTCGAAATTAATAATCATAAGATACAAATACAATAAGTTATCAAATAACGATTCTTTTTTGTTGAGTTCATTATTCACTATATAAGTGTATTATAAAATTTATTCTCATGCCTTTGACTTTGCCCGTTAGGAAAGTAAATTATGTAGATAAAAATTATTAAAAAACTAACTTATAAAAATTAAAAATATGCATATATATATATATATATATATATATATATATATATATATATATATATATATATATATAAATTGTTTAATTTAACTTTTAATTACTTTTTAGTATATATTTGTTCTACTAACACCTAAGAATAAAAACCATAAGTCATACCGTCCATCGGACGAGTTTTATTATATATATATATATATATATATATATATATATATATATATAGGATAGATGAATACATCTCAAACTTTAAAGCACATAAGAGATAAATGTGAATAGACATAAGCCCATTAATATTTACAACACTTCTCCTTGGGTATTCACTGTTCATTATATGCTATAGATTGCCTCATTAAAAACCTTATCAAGAAAAAACCCAGTGGGATAAAAAAAACTTGATGAAGGGGAAAAGTGTGCAGTACGCATAATGCTCCTCCTCAATTTAATATATATCTTTCAAGCTTCAAATGTCATTCTTCCGAAGCAGTTGCTCAGACATTTTTCACGGCAAAGATTTTGGAATAAAATCCACCGAATAATTGATGTTAAGAATACGTCATGCAAAAATAACAAAATATATATGTAGCTTCCAACCCAATATCAAATCAATTGGTTGGAAAGTATACAATGCATGTACAAATATTAAAAGAGAAAAATACACTCTCGTGACACATATTAATTACAAAATTGACATCCAAACCTCAATTGTACTCATGTATGGTACTTGAGGACTAATTATTTATTTGAGAGATGTGCAAAAGCAATTTATATAATATGCGTCCAAAATCATTTTGATCCATATACAGATTCATTCAACTTTATCAAATAAAGCTATTGAGAACTTTATTAATCGTATCTAGAAGTTGAAGTTGTAAGCCATGTTTGAGACATTACATATCCTTCATAGAATACGAGAGCTCTAATAAACCCAATTTTAGAGAAAAATAGATGCTTATCTCATAAAATATCAATACGATATTTACATCCATCACGAGACAATATATCTTTTGATAATCAACTTCATATTTTTGTGAATTTATTTACTCAGAGTTCATGTCTTAAAAAGAAATAACTTTATAGCTCTTATTTTGCATTCACAAAGACTGATGTATATCTAATAGATACTACACATTCATGTGTATGGACTTCATGTCCGAATACTTCTCGTATTTTCACGAGATTTCGTCTTTTAACGTTGGCCAATCATTTCATTGAGCACACTTTTGAATAACAATTGATTTATGATCCTCATTACGCATACTAGCAAGCGCTATTTGTATGTAAACAAATTTATCGACGTCGCTTTGTGTCAATTCCATAATAATTCAAAAACAAAATAGAATTTACTGAGATCTCATTAGCTATATGAGGTTCTTTGGAACCTTAATGTCTAGTGTCTCTTTATGAGACTATCATGGGGTCTTTTATACCTCGAACAACCATCTTGTTTTCATGCTCCATATTTTTCCTCGAGGATTTTATTTGGAATCGATTAGTTTATCATGTGTGAGGCATGTCATAACAAAAATGTCATTTAGGGACAAAGTAAACTTGGAGCATGAGTAGCTGAAATTTTATTTTTGCCCAATGTATATGTATGGCTATTAGATTATTCATTGAATCTAAATTCATAAAATTTTGAGGATCAATAGAATATGATAATTCATTCCGAATTTTCAGCTACTTCTTCTCTCCTCCTGAAGGAATTATCCTTCTTCTATATCCCATATGTGCATTTAGGTGTAGTAATTTGGGTATGTATTGCACACAAAAAATTTAGTGGGAGATACTTGGTTTCTAACCAAAATCAATTATAAAGGGAGGCTTTATAATAGAATATGTACATGATGCTAATTTTGTTGTTGTGGATATTATAATATGGCCCCATACAACAACACAAATTTTTTCTCTCAGTTTCATTTGATAATTTAGAAGTAATTCATCGCATTTTCATGATGAAATACTTACTCTGGAATGTTATGCTCGCATTTTGTTTGGTCGAGCTATTAATCATGCAAATCTTGAAGTTGCGATTTTGATTACCATTTAGACGATGCATCGAATTTAAACTCTAAATGATTCATCCAATGGATGTGTATGCCCACATGCATCCATTTGTTTTCTTTCCAGAATATTGAGAGATTGGGTCCCCAATCTAGTTAATGTTGAATAATCAACTTTCTTTGAGATAAAAACAACATAAGATTGAAGAATCTTATCTTTTATAGTTTTCGCATCATTAACAACTCGGGATGGTATAACCGGTCATGCCACCAAATATTATAGTTATGGCCCATAATCATATGTTATGGCTAGTGAAGCATGTCGAGGAAGATGCAAGAGAATACAATGCATCATTAATGTTCAATTTCGTTCCTCATGACAATTTTATGCTTTCTTTTACGGAGCAGTCATATAAACCTCAAAATGTGTTACCATAGATTCTTACATCTATGAAGATTATGTGTAATTTCTTTGATACACTTGTATTTTTCATATACATCACATTGTATTTTTGCATAAATAGCATTTTTGTTTGCTCCTTTCTTATTGTATTTTCGCCACTACTAGTAGTTTGTCATTGTCATACTACCCCGATCATAGCATTTACCATGATAAATGATCTTTAACCATTTATCGTTACATTATCACATTCACATGAGGGAATGAGGATCTCATATTGATAATTTTATCTCATTCACCTGAGGGAATGGAGATCTTTATGTCGATTATTTTATCACATTCACCTGAAGGAATGGAGATATTTATGTTGCAACTTGAGGTTGCCAACCAGTTTCTTTTAACACGACAATATGGAGCAAATTTAGTAAACGGGTTTATCGTGTTTTTTCAAACATGCCCATTTCTTTTATATCAAAGCATCATTCTCGATATATGAGTATATTCGTGGCGTTAACCATCTCATCACATTTTTTCTTTTCATCATTCAGATGTACTACTTAATATCTCTGTTGTAAAAATCGGTCCAGGCGTCCGATTAATCCCCGCATAATTGCTGATCGCTCAGTAAGCGCCTTGATTTATCATAATCGGCCTATTTAATCGGTTTGGTCAAATATCGCTTAAAAATGGGTCAACAAACCAATTAATCAGACAAAATCGAACAAAATCGGTCTAATCGGACAAAATCGCTTAAAAATCGGTCAATAAAATTGCTTAAAATCAGACAAAACCACTTAAAAATCGGTCAAAAAACCGATTAATTGAACAAATTCGGTCAAAGCTCGCTTAAAAATGGTCAACAAACCGAGTAATATCTATGTTTGACTTTGAACTTTGAATAATTATGTATTATGTTTATATTTGAACACTTGAAATATTTGAACTTTGATTCACTATGCTTATCTCATACATATAATATAATAGAATATCTAAAATTACAATTTTGTGCATAAAAATTCTAATCTGATTAATCCTCGATTAATCCCCGCCTAACCGATTAATCGCTAGGCCCTACCCGACCGCCTCACTAGCGCGTAGCGATTTTTACAACCTTGCTTAATATTGCAAAAAATGTGCTCGCATTTGCAAGAATCTCTTGCTTATAATGATCAAATGTTTCTTTTACATTTTTGACATACATTTAACGTTTCTTTCACCGTTATATATTTTCTTTTTAATTCAGATCTAACACTGAAATTTTGAGACCGAACTCACTTATGCTTTTTTTTTAATGCAGCTTGAGGTGCATACAATCATAGCGAGATTTTTTGGAATATTACTTGCTTTTGTGTGGTAATTTATCCTTGAGATTTTACCATAATTTAATGAATCTTTCATCGTTAAGTATTCCCTTTTAAGGTCCTCACGAAGAAGACGATGGGAATACCATTGTTGTAGCGCACTCTAGCAAAGAGGCGATTTTTTTCAATTTCGATTGTGTCTCTCAAATCTTTTACAATCAAATGAATCTCAACCTTAAAAGTCTAAGGGAGATAGTTTTTTTTTCCTTTTCCAAAACATCTCTTTCGAAGAGATCATAGTAGAACTTGAGGTTCTCTTTTCATTTTTTTTACTTAACATAACATGAGGTTATGTTATTGATCCAATTGATCAAACCATCAAACCATATTATAACTTGAAGTTCTATCTTTTTTTCTTTTTTTTTCTTTTTTTTTTTACACAATGAAGTGATAAAATCATATCGTATGTATAGGAAAACATACAACCTTAAATGATAACATAATCAAGCAGTAGAGTTAAAACATATTTATAAAAATATAGTTCACAAATCTGCAAGACTATCAATATAAAACAAACGAGATCATAACACTTTTGTTTATGTTTGTCTACAGTTAATGTTTTCCACCGTCTTACATATATATTTTAAGTTTATGAATTCAATGATAATAAAAAGAAAATTAATCTGTTGGCATCGTAAAATTGAACTACACATATTATTGTGTAACAGTAGCAGTAACATAAAACTATGAATCAATGATCTAATAAATCACTAAGAACAAGTAGAGATATACATTGAGAAGTCAAACGTAATTTAGAGCGTGGTATCTCAATTAAAACTTTAAATCTCAATATAACAAACGAAAATTCGTTATATCTTATTATTAATTTATAAGAACACTAAAGTTATATCCATAACATTTATTTGACAACCAATGTTCATTATATCTGAATACCTCGTTTCCTTACCAAACCTTTAATTTACCAGAATATTATTGGTCTTGACCCATTTGGAGTTTCAACGGATGACATAAAATTAAATTAATATATTAAGACCTACCTCATGGCACTTAATCGTGAATGTTGAGTGGTTACTTGATCGTAATGGTCAACTGTTTTGTCGTATTTTCTTTTGAGACAATTCGTGCTGATAACGTGTTGTAAAGTAATAAGCAATGATAATGAATAATAATAAGAACAGAAGAATGAGAGGAGGAGCAGAGAATTGTTATTGAGTGATAATCAAGGTTACAAGTTGGTTATATATATAGGGTAGATGAATACATCTCAAATCCTAAAGCCCATTAGAGATAAATGTGAATAGACATAAGCCTATTAATATTTACAACAGAGATGTGTTTATTGATTTTTTTTTAAAATTGTGTAAATGTAGTTTCAGAGTATTAAAGAGAATTGTAATATGAATGAATTATAATCTATAAAGAGAATTGTAATTGTAATCTAATCTTTTATATAAAAAGAAAAATAATTAATTTAAACTAAACTTTTCGCATCAACCAATATGAAAGCTCAATTGCAAAATCGAGTCATCATATTATCCAATTAAAAAGTCAAAACTAAACCAATTGATCAACATGTATAAAAAACGTTTTTCATTAAAAACACCTAAAGGTTAATGTGTCAAAAAAATATTAAAAAAAGAAGAACTTTTAAAAAGAAAAAGATGAAGTAATTAATAAAACTTCATTTATTAAATTTTAAATAATTTATATTAATAACTCTATAAATTCAATAATTACCCCTAATATTTGTAACCCCTTAACTTAGTATATTTTTTAACAATAACAACATATATGTTGATATTATTATCATTATATGTTAAATCATGTATATGCACACAAGTATAAATATCGAAATTAAAGCACGAATTGATGTGATATGTAAATGAATACTAAGGATTGTATATATACACACAACTCATGTTATTCCCGATATTAAGTAATGATGTTTCGAAAAGTATTATTTTTACCACCTGATAGTTTCTAATATATACATGTTTTTGCTATCAAATTCTCATGACAATTGCTTATTTTTGCCTTACTTTGATGAGATATTATGTTAAATTGCTATAGATTTGTATTTTAGTGTTTATTTGGAGCAAAAAGAGAATTTTTGCGGAAACGATCGAAATATGTAACACCCCCAAATTATGGTCCAGCGGAAGCATACGAACCTTTGGGTGCTACTATCTTGGTATCACAACATAAGGTACAAAGAATGGTTTTTATTCCATCCATTTAGATTAAAATTCATTATTTGAAAACATTAAGTTTACATTAATGAAAGTAGTGCGGAAATAGGCGCAAAATAATTAAAGTGGTCCCGATTATTCATCAGAGTCGCCTATGACCATGCCATTTGCCAAGCGTCTTCCATTAGTGAGCTATCGCCTTAAACCTGAGAACACATGCTAAAACGGGTCAGCTTACGCTAGTGAGTTCATGGAGTTTAGTTATAAAAGTAATAGTGGACCTGTAGGATCATTATTCAAGGTTGCTTGATGATTCGGGTGGTCTTGGATGGTGGAAGAACAAGTAAGCCATTTTAGAGAGAGAAAGAGTATAGAGGGTGTTTTCTAGAGAGAGAGAAAGTAAAAGGAAAAAGAAAATTTAGATTGAAAGCACCACCTCTTCCCTTAGTGGGAAGAGGTATTTATACTACATACTACACACCCTCCTTCGAGTTGTGGATCAGGCATACATTGGGTAAAGACCCGTCCGTCCTCCACGGTATTGCTAAACTAATTAACTAATAAATAACATAATGTCTACGAGCTAAGATATGCTAAACTATAATTGGGGTGACCGATTCTTCAACATGGATTTTCTAAATCCCAACAATCTCCCCCTAAGGGAGGTCACCCCATGATTTACATTTTGAATCTTAGCCTTCTATCTTTAACTTCAGTTCCGAGCTCGTAGACTTCAATTCTTCAATTTCTGCAGTCTTTGTGCTTTAGTAGTGACTCTTCATAGTCTGAATACTTTGTACTTTCAGTGGAGGTCTTTAACTGATCCACGACTTGGTGATCCTTGAGCTTTCTTTGAGATCATCAGCCACATCAAATCTCTGGATCACCGATTGTTGTATCGCCTTCATGTGATGTTGTGACTTTTGGACCGACATGCTCACACTTTCTGGATCATGACATCTTTTCATCACAGTAGCAGAAGCATTGTTGTATGTCTTTGATGGTCATGATTTTCTTCAATTAAGTGTGTGTGTTGTGAGCATGCGGTTATGAATTAACTTCTCAATATCGATCAGCTGCAACCGTCAAATGTTCCTGCAAACAACAGTTAGCAATAAAACACACGAAAGTGTCTTTGTTCACTTTCGTTGAATAGGGTTGCAAGAACCACGGTTCCCGTTGATCGATATAAATCTTGCTGTGATCGGATAGAATTCTAAGAATCTCCTTGACGGGTTTGTGACTTGATCTAGCTATTCTCAAATCAGAGCGTCCCAAAGTAGACAACACGGAGTGAGTGAACCAGTGAATTGAGATTCACCAATTGATTTGAAAACAATCGCGTATTGCTTATGAGAAAGAGAGTTTTGCAATACGACGAAGGTTTTATGAGAAAGATGAATTTTCAATCATAAATACTTTTGTATTTGAAAAATGAATACACAGTCGATGTGCTAGAGAAAATAATAGTATTGCACATCGAATGGTTTTTCAAAAGTATTCGTCAATTCATTTCCTGGACCAAGGTTGATTCAAAAGTGAATCACCCCATTGTTTCTACCCCATTGTTTCTACCCAGTTGTCACAAGCTTGATCCATGTTGGATCTCACATGTCAGCCACCAAGAGCTTGTTTGATGTTGGCTCTAGAAGTATTTTCATCTTCATCGTGAATACTTTACATATCACTCGGTTGTTCTGGCAATACCACGAGGATAATTCGTAGGACTCTCAATATATATTTTCTTACTTTCCACATTTTGTGAAACAACAAGTCATCATTAATTGTGTGTCCTAATGACATTTTGTGGATGATCTCTTGGCTCTAGGCTCAATAGTGCTCTTTGGTTTCCTAATCGGAGACTAGGGAGAGGGTCTCCTTCTTCAGTATCATCTATCTCTAAGAGAAAGTCGATAGATGATGTAGGTTCCCCGTGAGAATGAAACAAGTCCTATTAAGAGAACTTGAGTAGCTTGGGAAGTTTAGTGCAATGCGTCACTGGGTCCTTGACGTCTTGTCTTCAATACCGGCGTTACCTTAGTAACCACCAGTAGTATATGTATTGAACCCGATTTCTGCCCTAAGATTGAATTATTGGAGGGCTATTTCTTTTCACCCTTTCACTTTTCATTTCTTTTTCATTCTTCAACCCCTTCAGTGCTTACCGAGACTTCATCACTAGAACCTTGTTGGGTTTATTCCAGTTCTAGCTTTTTCTCAGTCGGCACTCTTCCCTTACTCTCACTTTTCTCCTTTTTTATCATACCTAAGGACTTCTACACTATCTAGTGAATTGTCCCTGGGTAGATCCCTCCGGTTCTGTCAGGATCGTAGGAACGAATGTCTAACCTTACCATCCTTATAACTACAATGCATAAAGTAAAATGGTCGGTCTTGTGGTATAGTTCTTTCCTCCTTGAAACCAGTTGAAAAATCATTTGGAAAATCAATCAAGGTACTTCTGATATAATATAAAAGCATTTTGTACCTTAATTGTTTTTTATCATTTAGAAATGCTCCCCCTCAACATGTGCGATATGATTTTGAAATTTTTTAGCACATGGAGGAAAGAGGACTTTGAAGTAATTTCTTGATCACAATTTCCATAAAAAAAGCCTTTTGATTTTTTGGTAAATGCTCCCCCTCAATATGTGCGTTGGTTGTTTGAAATCATTTAACACATAGAGGAATGAGGTCTTTGAAGTACATCCACAATCACACTTGCCATAGAGAAACCATTTCAAAATCAATCAAGGTACTTATGTTAAAACATAGAAACCTTTGTACCTTGATAGTTTATTTTCTTTTGAAATGCTCCCCCTCAATATGTGCATCAATTAATGAAAATGTTTAGCACATATTAGAGAGAACCTGCACTTTGAATCAAAACGATCACCTTTTATCAGATTATTTCATATTTAAATCATATTCTCTCTCCCGATCAAAAATATCAAACCCTTTGAGATTTTGGATCCTAAGTGATTTAAATAGGTTTAGAAAACATTGGAGAAAATATGCTCTTCTTAATCTTGCCACATTAAATGCTCTTCTGGTTTTTGGATAAATGCTCCCCCTCAACATGTGCATCGAGTATTTGAAAACGTTTGGCACATGGAGGAAGGAGTGCCTTTAAAGGACTGAAACAATCACCATTTAAACAGATTTGAGATTTAAATCACGATCTCTCCCCCGATCAAAAATTTCAAACCTTTTGAGATTTGTGATCCCAATTGATTTAAATCATTTAGAGAATTTTGGGGAAAGACGTGGCTTGATTTTGAAATTAACTGATAAGGACCAATTTTAGACATTAAAGATTGTTAGTATCAGGTATGATAATTTTAAGAGATCTTTAAGTAAAATAAAAAAAAAAACATTTTGAAAGATCTTTGATTTTTACAAAAATCATACCCTGACATAACATTAAATCTTTAGATCACCACTTCATAACGTACAAACGGACTTTTTTTGAAGAAATATCGTTTCAAAATATTTAATTTGAAATCACTCTCCTCCTCTATCGATGACCGTAGACGTTGACTGAGTGACTAAAGTTTTGACAAAATGAAGTCCGGTTGATTTTCAAAGTTTTGATTCCGATTTATTTTCAAACAGTATTTTTCCATTTTGAGAAATTCAAAAATGGTATCATCCACTACTTGTTCTGCACAAAGATACGTTAGGTGGTGGAAATGCAGAAGCTGCTTCAGTTGTTGTTGTAAGGATGGAAGAAACCATCTACTGATGCAGTGAGACCTCTGAAGTTGTATATATCATGCAAAGAGATCTGATTAAGTTCCGTTTCTTCTTTTGTTGACCCAAGATCTAGTTTCCCTTTCCTTTTCTTTTTTTGTGAAAGCAGAGGCGGGAACATTCTCATAAATCATGTTATCTGCATACGTTAGTCAACACTGATAGACAGATATATGGTGGTCGACAACACCCAAACAGCAATCGACTAATACAAGTCAATCCAACATAGAAAATCATTCAAACATATCATATAAAGGCATGAGGATTATGTTTCACCCATCAAACTCAAATCATCTAATCCTAGCAATCAAATCCTAGGCTCCTAGCCTTTCAAAGTTGGCAAACACCTTTTTCAGTTAAGTATATAGGATGATTAAATAAGCCCGTTAGATGATATAAATTTTAAAATATTCTTCCCCTCAATCAATGACTCATTTTACGAAAGGTTTTAAAAATGCCGAAGTCATTGATTGAGTTTGAAAATTTATGAAAACTCCAAGTCTGATTGATTTTCAAGCAACTCATTTTCCATCATTTTGAAAAACTAATATTTTTCTGAAGAATCTTTAGAAAGAAAAATATTTTTGTAGGAACAACAATCTTTTTGGTGACATGCTTTCCTCATTTTGTTTTTGGAAAAGTGCTCGGTATTTATGAAATTGGTTTAGCGCAACACTTTACTTTTTGAAACGCGGGTTGCATATCTGAAATAATAGCAAACCATTGTTTAAGTGCGGGTTATAGTCTGAAGTAACTGCAAGCCATAGTTTGAGACATGTTTTGAAAATATTTACACCTTCTGCTCGAACTTCATCTAAAGTCCCGTGTCATTATTGAATGACATTTCTAAGACCGTAGATGTTATCGATACCATAAGACATGTCTTGAGAAAAACAATATTTTTTGTCTTTTTCAAATTTTCTGATTTTTATGGATTTTTTGTTGGTTTTATATTTTTCTATTTTCTTTTGTTGGTTTTATATTTTTGTATTTTGGCTTTTGATAAATATTTACAAAGTAGATGATATAGTTTAAGAAGATGATGATACGAGTACCGAGATAAGGATATCGAACAGCACGTTGTAGAAGATAGAAATCATCATCTCTTAAACTTTCACCACCAAAGCTTTCGAGGCTCCTGAATAGTCGTCAAAACTTGAACCTTCTGAAAGTGAGACTTTGGTAGCTTCCCACCAAACCGAAAATCTTCTTGTTGAGCAAATTCGAATCTCTCTTTCAAGCTTGCCTTAGCCAGGTGCACAGAGGAGCACACCATATCATCAATCTTGCTGCTCCTTTTAAGAATGATCATCGTGATTCTCCGTTCGGGGTGTCATCAAATAGAACAACAACGTATCACGCTTGAATAACTTTTCTCATATTTTTTTTCTCTTAAGTCTGAAGCGATTACCAAAAGTGTCAAGAGACCACTTCCCCCAAATAGTTGAAGTGATGCAGTCAGTCTCATTGAATACGGCTCAAGAACCCGAAGTACACATATACCCGAAGATAGGATAACCGATAACACCGAAGTAGCAGATTGAATCACTGATCATCTCTGCGGATATCAACTCCGGAATAAATGATTAAGTCCGATCACGTGAATCTGCTGAACATCCCCAATGTATACATTTCTCTCCCCGGATGATAGTGTATGAAGCTCAAGAACCCGAAGTACCCAAATGCCCAAAGAAAGAATAACTGATAACATTGAAGTAGCAGGTTGAATCACTGATTATCTCTGCGGATGTCAACTCCGAAATAAGTGATTAAGCTTGATCATGTGAAAAAACTGTGCGTCCCCAATGTACACATTTCTCTCCCTTGATGATTGCGATATCATCGAAATCATCACACACTTGTGTACCTCTTTTATCATCAGAAATTGTCTCTTACATCTCTTCCCCTACGCAGTTGGAATAAGAACACTAAAAGCCATGAGTCAAACATTGAGTTTCTCTGCGGTTATGACATTTGTCTTCCCAGAATGACTTCAATCAAGTAGAAGTATTAAGTTCATCACGTGTACTCGATGTACTTTAAAAGCCATGAGTCAAACACTGAGTTTCTCTGCGGTTATGACATTTGTATTCCCGGAATAACTTCGATCAGATAGAAGTGTTAAGTTCATCATGTGTACTCGTTGTGATTTTAGATGTGTGTCTCCTTTCCCCTTGCTGGTTTTGATACTTCAGAATCAGCAACACATTGTAAGCCCATATACTAGAAACCTTTTGAGAAGAACACTTGAAATCTTGTGAGAATCAACTTGCTGAAGAACAATGTGAGCAAGTCTAATTAGGTATTAAATCTGGCTTTTCACTCTCCCTCAATTAGTGCTCTCCCCTAAACTGACAATCTTTTTGATGAATGCCCGGAATAAGAAGAAGTCTTTTGATAGTTAAATGCAACTCGTCTTTAGTCTTCTAACACGCAGCAGAAAATGTAGAACATACTGTAGACTCGACCTTCTTCAAGATTGTCCGTTTGGGGAATAGAAATTCAACATATTCATCTCACCAAATGCATTCCAATTAACTTGCATATTGCAAATCCCTTTAACTAAAATCCCTCACATCAAACAAGAACAGAAAGATGTTCATCAAGAAAATCAGCCCCGCAACGAACACATGAAATGGTAACACTAAACTAACAATATTTCACATCAAACAAGAAAAGAAAGATGTTCGGAATCATCATGATGATGTGTACGTGAAGCATTAACTAGAAGCACTTTGTCATTAATCACATCAGCCTGTGAGAAGATGTCAACCAACGGCTCTTTGAAGAAACTCCATGTGAAGATGACTCGATAAGAAGAAGCTCGGTTCTTTCTTGAGTTTGGAGCCGTCTGACCATTTATTCTCCGATGTAAGTGAACATGCAGTATTTTCACACTTTTTCCCCTAAAGAATTGCATACAAAGTTGCCATTCTTGATTAAACAAGTGAATATCATCACGATGTAGTTTATTCACACTTCTCCCCCGCAAAAATTGCATATGATGTCGCCATTGCCAGTTTTGATTGAGCAAGTGAAATAATAAAACAATCACCGGTAAGTAGATCCACTTGATGACTGAGCGAGCATGGAAAAAGCATGAAGCTTGTTGATGAGAATGGTCATAAACAAGAAGATTTCTCTTCTTCTGAAGATAAAGAGCACTAAAGCGTACACTTTTCTTTTCTTTAAGGAACGAGGTTTGAACTGAAGTATTCAAACGTCATCTGTCTCTTTTCTACTTCTCTTAGCTAACTTGTTACTAACCCAATTATTATTCAGTCGGCTCTTTGTCGTAACAGTTGATGGAGAAAACCTAATATGATGAATTTGACACTGAAGTAAAATATCCCGAACTTGTGACTTAAACTTGCACAAATGAGTGACTAAGAGCGGTGCAGAGAGTTCATGCAACTTTGAATCCCTAAGTACTCTATACTCTTCACCCAACCAACCATCAAGTATAAGACGTACATCACCTCTTAAAAAATCCATAACTTCGTGTGACACTGAGCACTACAACATAAATCCTTAAAGTGATAGTTATTTTGTGGTAGTAAAAGGAAGAATCACCAAAAAATAACTAGATTTTCAAGTCTTCGTCATTGTATATGTTAAAAGCTCGAACAAGGATCTCGAAGAGTCTTCATCCAACCATCCCCGATACCTTCAGATACTAAGTACACGCATTCGCGAAATTTCACTTTAACCTCAAATAAATAATAATAAATTAACGCCATCACATCTTGTGGTTTAAAAGCCCAGATCTAGCCCCCTTTGACACTTTAAATGAACTTTGATAATGGTTTTATCCCAACCTTAGTCAAAAGTGCATAACCCCGTAAAACTTGATGATAACCAAACTGCCATGAAGAGTATTCAAAAAATCATCCAAGACATGAAGTACACACTTTATCCCTTCTTAGAATTTGAACCCGAAGCACCACAATAAGAAGATCCATAAAAACACTTTCCTTTCTCCAGGATGGTTCCATCATCACGTGATTTTACAATTCTCTGGTTTAAACCGAGAAATAGTTTCTTCCGCAGGATTTTACAAAACCAAGAATAAACCGAGAGATAGATCCGGATATGCACTTTTCTTTCTCCAGGATGGTTCCATTGTTACGGGATTTTACAAATCTATGATTTAAACCGAGAAATAGATTCTTTCGCGGGATTTTACAAAATCAAGAGTAAACCATAAGCAATGACAGCTTGAATGTGTTATGACAAATTTGGTTTTGGTGAATATCTTTTTTAGAGGAACATGGAATGGATCAACAATAATTCTTCTCCCAAATGTAGAATACTTCACAAACCACACTAAGTAAAGTAGTATATACTACTTCCCCTTGGAGGTTGACCTTATAACATCAAAGTACACATTTCTACTTCCACCTGGAGGTTGACCTTATAACAACAACGTACACGTTTCTCCCCCATGATGGTTTTGAACTTTCGGAAGAATCATTGACGTGTACAACCATATGCACGAGAAGTTCTTGTCATAAGCAAACATCTTGAAAAATTATGAATGACACTGAAGATTCTTGAAAGATTTTGCTTAGACTGTGAAGTATCGTTGACATTCTGTAGCGTCGAATATCCCATGAGAATTGCTGATCACATCTCATCCTTTAAACACTTTGGCTAACATATCATTCACGTATTCTGTCGGCTATTGCTGTGATCACTTGGTGAAGTAAACCCGATATACCAAACTTGAACATGAAGTAGAATTTCCCATATTTGTTACTTAAGCTTGTATTATCCTTGTGACAAGAAACGGTGTAGCTACCTTGTGGGATAAGCGAGAAAGAATCACAGAAGTAACTAGATAGCCAAGTCTTCATCACACTCAACAAATGCCCAAACAAGTCATCTTCACGAAAGGGAAGAAAGAAAGAAGACGAAATAAGTACACGCGCCCGAAAAACCTTACTTCAGATCCAAATAAGAAATACCGAACACAAACAACCCCGTAGTCAACCTAGTTCCAATGACACTTCAAGCCGTGAAATAGTATCCCCCGTGAAAATTGATTGATACCAAAATACCACTCATTATACCGATAATTATCAAGAATCCATTTCAGATTAGATATCAACCCTTTTATCAACTATACAATGTATGCGTTTCAGCCCGTCACCAAACTAATATGATTCTTTGGATTTAACAACCCACCAACGAGTTACAATTTCCATGATGATTTTGTAGCAATCAACGAGTTACACATATTCTGTTTTCAGGTCAGTCCATCATCCCAAACAAAATCCCAAGTTCAAGTTCAAAAATCATAAACCGCGTAAAGCTTATGAACAAATTGATCAAAACGCAGCCCATGATATAACAAATAACCTTCTCCCGACCCAAATACTCATAAACCGCATAACTCCAAATTGATCATAAACCGCATAGATCCAAATACTCATGAACAAATTGATCATAAACCGCATTAATCCACGGATGCTCATTTTCCAGCCCAATTTAAAAACGTACACCCGATCCATATTCCCAGCCCAAAGTACACAAATTAAGTAAATCACTTAAATTAAGTGAATCACGGCCCCTAATTCAAGTAATTCACGACCCAGTAAAATTACACCCGATCGACGTCTGATATTGCCCTAATCATACGGGGTATATATCACCCAAAATCACACCAAACCCTAATAATATTCACACATCAAACCCTAATTACACTTTTCATCTGTCCGCCCCCTTCTCTCTCATTTATCAAAACGCATAAACCAAAATTAGATCTGAGAAAAATAACTCTCATCTCATCTAGTTTCTTAGATTCCCCATCATTGTTCAACGAATCTCCTAACCACAAACGCACCTCTAAACATGATTTTTGAGTATTGTTCCAATTGAATCAAGATAGCATTAGGTTTCAAGATTTATTGGTGGTTCTCGGGTAGGTAAATTGTTTCTTGTTTTCGTATTTCATTGTGTCTTTAACGAATCAAAGATTTGATTTAACATAATTGTTAAAATCATTTCTTTAATTTTTGGATAGTATCACAATTGGATCCATGAGGATGTAAGTTCAACGAAAAAAAAATCTTAAACAAGATTAGAACATTGTTGAACGATTTCTGAGATTCAATTGATGTTTCATTGATGTACGAGTCTTGATAGATCGATGAATTAATTGTTTCTTTCGTTTAAGACCTTTAATGTCTTGATAGTTATCAAACTGATACGAGAGAAAAAAGAACTGAGATGACTTGTATTTCCTTTTAAACCTTGAGTCTTGTATTAGTATTGAGATCAGTGATGAGGTTTTCGTGATAAGACCTTTACGTCTTGAATTTTCTTCAATGGGCACGAACAATCTGAGATCTTGTAGTTGTTTAATCGTTTGAGTCTAGATCTGTGGTGGTTAAGTTGCAACAACAATGTGTGAAGGATCGAAAGTGAATCGTTAGTGAGATTATTTTGTTGGTCATTTCATTAATTCATAGTCATGAATTAATAGAATCTTTGGATCTGTGACGAGTTTCTTATTTGTGATATTGAATCTGATGAGGATCTTGAAATATTATGGGAAGCACGAAATAAGAAATCTGAGATCATATGAAGTTGTGTATAGATTAGGTATGATGTTGGTTTAGGTTTAGACTTGTGATAATGTAATCGATGGTTTTTGATCTGTGATGTGGGTCGTTTGTTTTTCAAAGATCTATAAGATCTTGGTTTCTCAAAAGAGATTCGAAGCAAAACAAAGCGAGACTAAGATCTTGGATATGGATCAATTGTTGTGTCATTCATCTTGATTGTTTGAAGTGAGTTAGGATGTTTTGTAAGTTGTATATCGTGATGATGTTTGGTATTAGTTTAGAATGGTCAACAACTCGTTGTTTGCATCTTCTTCTCCTCCTTTCAAAATGCATTCAAGTGACAAACCTCGGTTGAAATTTCTTCTTCTTCTTCTCTTTCTGACAAACCTCAACAATATTCAAACCGCTTTTTCAAAAACTCTTTCTAGTGTCAAAACGCAATGAGTTTATTTCCAAATCGCAGTGATAACACTACACGCGTCGTTCGGGGTCAAAGGAACTTCCTTTTCGTCGAGCAAGTTTTTCAACACCCTAGGCAGTGAACCTAATCGTTGTAGTGTATTATTAGGGTAAGCCACGGGAATTGATATCGTTCTCTAGGGGAATAGGAATGCTAGTGAGAAGTTACTACGCTAAGGTTGGGGTTGAGTAAGATTATTTTTTATCTTTTTATGTTTTTAGGAAATGGAAAGGTACGAATCTCGGGGTTTGGATTTGGGGTTTTGGTATTTCTACCGATTACTTCTACTTATCTAATTATCTAAACTAAGGTAAGTGTAGTCTATGTCTATTGTTGTGTGCTCGTATGATAGTTAAAGATGTGTTTACTTAGGTTTTATTACTCCTTAATTATCTCCTATTGATGGTTGAATTGTCACGTCCTTATTCTTAATCGCATTGTGTGTCTATGGTCGTAGGGTATGCGTTTATCCCTAACTCTTTGAAACTACCAAAGGTTATCGCCTACAAAATCTCTAGGATTTATAAACTTAACACTAAGGTACTCTTCGGGTGGTTTAGCCTACAATAACTCTAGGTACTATAAGCTAAGGTTCAACAAAGATTAATCAAGCATTAACTACACAACGGATGACCTATCGCAATACTAGATCATTAACAATTAAGATAAGAGACAACCAATCAATATTCAATAATTAAGTTTCATATCTCCTAAGCAAACACACAAGAAAATTAGCCGGACATGGGAAACATGCAAGCATACACACAATTAATTGAAGACATAATTGAATTAATGAAGTAAAACACTTATCTTGGTGTAAGATAGGGTATAGAACCCTAAAATATTGTACAAGACAGCCTTGGTTCGGTTTAGGTTTTTACTCCAAAAGACTACACACTGAAAACTAAAAAAATTTGGATTCTATATATAAGATTACACATGCGACAGCGTCACCTTATGATTTGTGACGCCGTCGGGTCGCCGTCATTAGGGTTTCGTCTTGGCCACGTTAGTCTTGCGACTGCGTTACCTTATGCTTGTGACGCGTCCCTTTCGACTTTCGCGTCGTGCGGATCAAATCTAGGCCGTCGAGTTGCGGCGCCTACTCTTTTAAAACTCAAGCCGTCACTTGTAAATGAGCAATTTGGCTCTGAGTCACAAAAGTTGTCCGACGGCGTCATTTGTTTTGTGCTGACGCGTCACCTTCGTTCTGCGCACTGAGTGTCTCGATTCTTGACTTTGGCCATTTTCTTCAGATATTCGCGCTTTTCATCCGAATAAGTGTCATTCCAGCATTTTGCCTTCAAGATACCTAAAAAGTGAAAAGGAACGATATTAAGTAATAACGGATACAAAGTGATCAAATAAGGGCTTAAACGACCCTCAAAAGGTACATTTTAAAACCTTATCAAATATCCCTACACTTGGTATTTGCTTGTCCTCAAGCAAATGTGCTTTTAGTCAATTAATTTATAAGTTAGGGGTCATGAAGCATTGGTTTAGAACAATCCACAACACATATAAGCCCCGCAAAAGTCATAACAAGCACGAAAATTACATATTAGCACCTCACATGGGGTGTTTGGATACTCACATCTCTTGGGTGTATATGAAATATAACAAATTGGAAATGGAAGATAAACAATCATTAACCGGTCCTAGTACATAGATTACCATAGGCTTGAGACTAGATCAAACCTCCATCGCTTTGGCGTAAGCACCTAGGAAAGACTATCAAAGAGGTCTTTTAAAGGGTTGTAATGTTAGGCTTACGGTAGGGAAACAAAGGGTTTGGTGGGATAGGCTATTTAGTGGTGGCGAGTCAAAAATCTTTATGTTACAAGCATGCGAAGAATGGCGTTGCTAAGCCAAGACTCGACACTCTATACTCTAGATAACTGAAACAAACAAACATAAATTTAAAGATAGATGTAGGATGGTAGCCTGTTTTTTTTTTTCAACACTCCATTTTTTTTTCTTTTTCGATTTTTTTTCCATACACTTTTACTCTACCATCCTCTACGATAACATCAAAATGATAGGGATTTATTGGCACATCCCTACACTTGAGTTTTTATTACTCTAACACTAATATGACCCGAATTAAAAAGATCAAAACACTTGGAGTACATTATTATGCAAATAAAGGGAATTTGAATTTAACATTCCCTTCCCGTCATTTCACAAACTTTAACTTTTCCCATGAGTCCCAATCGTCCCAAAACTGTGTACAAAGGATATGACTCGACTTACCAACTTATGCAAGCAACTAGATAATTGAATTAAGGGTTTAGTGTGATAACAATAATGCACTAAAAGTGAGTGCATACAAGGTAGGCTAAGGCGATTTGGGTGCACATTTGGGGGTGGGGTGTAAACAATGCTCTTCATTGATATTCCGGAAAAACCAAAACATCACGAGAACCGCGAAAAGGATAGGCTCTGAGGGGTTAACTAGGGGTATCGTGTACTAAAGATGAGTACAACGCAAAGGTGTGGGGGAATTACTCAACCGATGTGGAAGAAGTAATTATATTACGGGTATCAAACAAGGGTTATCCTAATGCCTCTTATCATTTAGTTATTTCTAACTACACAAGTGTAGTCTTACTAGCAATCTCGGGATGCATCACAAAACAAGTTCTAGAATCTATTATACTACCGGTTCACACACTAGGCATTAAAGATAAATGCTTTAATTCCTACTAATCTAAGGGCGATCCTCACATTTTTGGTGGAATTTAAGTGGTAAAGGTTTTTGTGCTAGTCATATAACTTCCTATCCATGAGACGCTTTATTAAGACTAATGGCCCACTCCTATATGTCATGAAAAATTGAAAATTTGGTGCCAAAATTACCCTAACCGACATTTTCTCATGGTTTATTACACAAATGCAATTGGACAAAGCAAATAGTCAAGGATAAGCATAGTTTCAAAGTTCCCGTATTATTTTCCCTCCTTACACTTAAACTGAACATTGTCCCCAATTTTCCCCGAAAGTATCAAAGTTATGATAATGGAAGGTAATAAAAAAAACGAAAGAAACTAATACTCCCCTGATTAGCTCGGTAGGATCCGTGTAAAGTGGTGGTTACATCTTTTTTCAAGAAGAACGTTTCCGTGAAAAGCTCCTTTTCATCTTATGCATCTTCTTCTTGGTAAATTAAACCTGCACACTTGAAGAAAACAAACGAAACCTTCGCGTAAAATCGGCGGTAATAATATATATAGGACTCTACTAAACTAGGATATAATGCTTGTGGAATGGATGTTTACTGAAATTTCGGAAAATTAAGACCGGAAAATTCTAAAAATTTATAAGTAGCTCGAAAACGAGAAAAAGTAATCATTGTTTTGCTCCTTCCCGACGCCGTCGGTTTGCGATCTGATGCCGTCAGTTATCCCGACAAAAGCGGTCTGCGATTTTCGGAAAATTTACATCTTTAGAATCGGAAAAATTTCACGCAAAACATCCATTATGACTCGATACAAGCATTTGACTCAAACAAACACACATGTATATCTTTTAATTAATTGTAATTCTCATGTTTACGTTTCTTTTGAAAACGTGTAATCCTCCTACACTTATCCCTTATGTAAAATACCTTTATATGTAATTAAGACGAGGTTAAAGATAAAATAAAGCATTTTTACAAATTTAAACATGAGAATAAACAATCAATAAAAGATGCACGACACAAACAAGCAAACAATTAAACATGGGTTGCCTCCCACGAAGCACTTTTCTTTGTTTATGAGTCTTGTAGCTAGACTCAAAGTCGTGCCCCTACGTAACTTCATTACCGTCACCTTCTTCCTCATGACGGTCTCTAGTGGGTGATTCCATGTTGTAAAAGTGCCCTATGATGCACCTTTCTAAGAGTTCTTCCTCTCCCCACTCAGTTCTATATTCCAGTCCTAAGTTCAAACAATCCCTATAGAAACCGCAAATCTTAGCCATAACATAATCCACTCCTTTCTTCTTATCCTTCTCATTCCTATAGTAGACCGATAATTTAAGTTCTTTTTCATCATTGGAGAGTGATGAAAATTTCTCAATCTTAAACGGCATTTGGTAGGCTACGTCATCGGTCTCATCCTTGAATAGCACTATTCCTAACTAGGGATCATAAGTCATCCCGGTGCTTTCTATGAAAGGTTTCCCTAAAATAACGTGGGACAAGCTAGGATCTATGGCCGTACTAATATCTTCCACAATTATGAAATCCGTAGGAAACATGAAACTACCTACATAGACGGGCAATCCCTTAACTCTTCCAAGAAAATTGCAACTAACCCTAGGATTATCGGGATCTTGCCTAGTTGGGATAGGCTTCTTCATTACCCAATTATAGTAGGTGCTAGTCATTATGTTTATTGGGGACTTGCGGTCAATGTAGGCCTTTGCCACGAAAAGGTGTCCTATGCAACATGGTATGTTAAGATTCCAAGGGTTCCCAAACTTGATCCTAGGGCTTCTCCTAACATACATGTGACGGAGGTCACGCACTAAGTGAGGGTGGCGAGATAGTTCTTCTTCCGTAGGAAACTTATTGAAATAGTCATTGTCTACTTCATCTACTTCCTCGGTTGTTCCATTCCTAGGTGTTTCACTAACCTCAAGTATCGTTTCATGGTTCGCTTCATCATTTGTTCTATTAGGTTTTGCTAAGGTGATGGTATTGACGAATTAAACATGCTTGGCTACCTTACTTGGGTCCTTAATCTCTACACCGAAAGGTTCGAGAGTTGAGATAGCATTAACCTTCCTATCACTATTGATCATGGCTTTCAAGAGGTTATCTATCTTCCTATCCATCTCGGCTTGTTGTTGGTTAAAACGGTCCGAAAGCTTAGCTATTTGAGCTTCTTGGGATGTGACTAGGTGTTGCAACATCCTCTCAATGTTTTGTTGGTTAGGTCCGTGAGATGGGGGCCATGAGAAATCATTGGATGTGAATTCTTTGGTTTGTACCCAACAAAAGTCGGGTTTGCCCTTCCATGCTTCTCGAGCGTCATTAAAAGTCCTAGGTCCGGGTGTTGTAGGGAATCTTCCTCCCGTTCCATTAGTATGCGAGGATGCGTAGTCAACGGAAGCTTGTTCGGGGAATCTTGTGCAAGTGCGCGTGTTATGAGGATCATTACACGGCTCACACGAGGAAGAAACTTTGTTCACATGGTGTGAAGACTTAGGATTTTTGTAGGAACTCATTAAGAATTTAACTTGATCTTCAAGATCAAGCACCCTACGGTCGGAAGGTTGTGAGTCAATGGGAGGCAAGGAGATTACCTTAACGGTTTTGGGCAACTCACGGGGGTCATTCCAACTTTCGTTGTCATAGAGAGCAAGGTCCTCTATTATACCCCATGATTCTTCCGCGGTGAGGTCACTAAGTTTTCCACCGGCCGCTTGGTCAATGGATCGCTTGGTGGGGAAGTTGACATGATCATAGAAGAGTTGGACTTGAAGCCAAAGATCAATGCCGTGATGAGGGACTTTATGGAGTAAGTCCTTGAATCGAGTCCATGCTTCGTAGAAAGATTCACCTTGATGTTGTTGGAACATCAAGATATCATTCCTAAGCTTAGTGGTTCTCCCCGGTGGGAAAAATTGAGCAAGGAAGCGAGAGGTGAGATCATCCCAACTTGAGATGGAGCCGGCGGGAAGTCGCTCAAGCCAATTACTATCAAGATATCATTCCTAAGCTTAGTGGTTCTCCCGAGTAGTAGCATAGAGGTCGATGGAATCGACAATTTTAAGGAAATCCTTAGGATGCTGATTAGGATCTTCGGAACGAAGTCCATGGAATGCACATCCGTTTTGCACCAACCGGATGGTGTCGGATCGCAGGGCCGTAGTTTGGGCTTGGCCGGGAAGCTCAATGGTGTTCCTATAGCCTAGGTGGCTTGGTCTCGAGTATTCACCAAGTGTACGGCCTCTTGGCGGGTCATTTGGTGGTAGGTTGATGAATGGTGGTTGGTTATCACCTTCCATGATGAAAAGTGATGGGGTTACAAACAAAGGTCACGAAGAAGGGGATAGACTACGAGGAAGCTAAAATTGAAAAATTTACTTGATAGGAATCAAGCAAGGAAACCTAACGAGGTGGACTCTAACTAGCTATTCTATTCCCGGCAGCCGCGCCAAAACTTGATAACGCTACACGCGTCGCTCGGGGTCAAAGGAACCTCCTTTTCGTCGAGCAAGTTTTTCAACACCCTATGCAGTGAACCTAATCGTTGTAGTGTAGTATTAGGGTAAGCCACAGGAATTGATATCGTTCTCTAGGGGAATAGAAATGCTAGTGAGAAGTTACTACGCTAAGGTTGGGGTTGAGGAAGATTATTTTTTATCTTTTTATGTTTTTAGGAAATGGAAAGGTACGAATCTCGGGGTTTGGATTTGGGGGTTTGGTATTTCTACCGATTACTTCTACTTATCTAATTATCTAAACTAAGGTGAGTGTAGTCTATGTCTATTGTTGTGTGCTCGTATGATAGTTAAAGATGTGTTTACTTAGGTTTTATTACTCCTTAATTATCTCCTATTGATGGTTGAATTGTCACGTCCTTATTCTTAATCGCATTGTGTGTCTAAGGTCGTAGGGTATACGTTTAACCCTAACTCTTTGAAACTACCAAAGGTTATCGCCTACAAAATCTCTAGGATTTATAAACTTAACACTAAGGTACTCTTCGGATGGTTTAGCCTACAATGACTCTAGGTGCTATAAGCTAAGGTTCAACAAAGATTAATCAAGCATTAACTACACAACGGATGACCTATCGCAATACTAGATCATTAACAATTAAGATAAGAGACAACCAATCAATATTCAATAATTAAGTTTCATATCTCCTAAGCAAACACACAAGAAAATTAGCCGGACATGGGAAACATGCAAGCATACACACAATTAATTAAAGACATAATTGAATTAATGAAGTAAAACACTTATCTTGGTGTAAGATAGGGTATAGAACCCTAAAATATTGTACAAGACAGATTTGGTTCGGTTTAGGTTTTTACTCCAAAAGACTACACACTGAAAACTAAAAAAATTCGGATTCTATATATAAGATTACACATGCGACGACGTCACCTTATGATTTGTGACGCCGTCGGGTCGCCGTCATTAGGGTTTCGTCTTGGCCACGTTAGTCTTGCAACGACGTCACCTTATGCTTGTGACGCCGTCCTCTTCAGCTTCTGACATCGTTTGGATCAAATCTAGGCCGTCTGAGTTGCGACTTTTAAAACCTGAAGCCGTCACTTGTAAATGAGCAATTTAGCTACTGAGATGTCACAAAATTTGTCCGACGGCGTCACTGTTTTGTGCCTGACGCCGTCACCTTCAGTTTCAGCAGCCTGAGTGTCTCGATTCTTGACTTTGGCTATTTTCTTCGTATATTCGCACCTTTTTCGTCCGAATAAGTGTCATTCCAGCATTTTGCCTTCAAGATACCTGAAAAGTGAAAAAGAACGATATTAAGTAATAAAGGATACAAAAGTGATCAAATAAGGGCTTAAACGACCCCTCAAAAAGGTACATTTTAAAACCTTATCACGCAGCGAATCATTTTCAGAGTCAAACCGCACATCATTCAAGTCGCATCTTCAATTCAAACCGCATCTGGTTTGTCAAACTGCTTCATATGTCAAAACACAGTTAAGTGTCAACCCGCACTTTACCCAACTCGCAGTAGAACTAAACTGCACCTGAAAAACCGGATCTAGACTTTCTTTTTCCTCAAACCGCACTGAAGAATTAGACCACAAACCACAACGAAGAACAAGTGTAAAAACTGTTTCAAAACTGCTTTAAAACCAGATTAAACAATATCAACACCAGCAGATTCAACATGACAACTGCTTATAACGTCCTTTTAGCAGCCAACAGTTTTAAAAACCAACAAAAAAAACTGCTTGAACATCTTAAAACCAGATTCAAAACCAGTTAACAAAACAGTTTAATATCGCAAAACCAAGTTTAAAAACACCTTAAAAAACTGCTTAACACCAAGTTCAATCTGCTTAAAAACTGCATAATGACCACAGATAAACAAACATCAACAAACTGCATATAAGACACATCAAAACATTACAACACTCGCATCAAAGCGCATCAAAGAAAAACCCCACAAAACGTGATACGAACCAAAAGTGTAACCCGTTTTCATACAAACAACATAGCCTTGGCTCTGATACCAATTTTAGGATCATTATTCTATGTTATTTGATGATTCGGGTGGTCTTGGATGGTGGAAGAACAAGTAAGCCATTTTAGAGAGAGAAAGAATAGAGAGGGTATTTTCTAGAGAGATAAGGTAAAAGGAAAAATAAAAATTAGATTGAAAGCACCACCTCTTCCCTTAGTGGGAAGAGGTATTTATACTACATACTACACGCCCTCCTTCGGGTTGTGGATCAGGCATACATTGGGTAAAGACCCGTCCGTCCTCCACGGTGTTGCTAAAATAACTAACTAAATAATAAATAACGCAATGTCTTCGAGCTAAGATATGCTAAACTATAATTGGGGTGACCGACTCTTCAACATGGATTTTCTAAATCCCAACAGGACCTAATAAAGTTAAGTTGCTATGTGCGACTAAGGCTGATATATAATAAACATTCCAATCAATAATCAATCCAACAATAATCCAATAACACAATTGAGATCTCAGCAGGGCCCCAAGCGACTCTAGCCAGCACAGTCGTAGCAAGGCTTAGAACACATGCTACCCTTTTCTAGGTCGGATACAGATGTCTATTCTTAGCTAGGCATCGCGCTATAGCATAGGAATGCTACCCTAGCCTAAGTCAACAACTGCCGCATGTCTAACATTTCCTAGTCATCACATTAGCAATTCAAAAGAGTAGTGACATGTCCAAGAAATAGTTTGAATTCACATAAACACATAACATCACAATCCACAAATCAAATATTCTACACAATAGTCATTCTCAAATAATATTCACATATCCAATTATGGTTAGTTAAAAGCAGCATGTATTCTCCCCCAAAGTAGTTATGAAAACCTTTGAAAAGAGGGTCTATGAAACTCACCTTAGCCACAGTAATGCACTATTCACAACTATCATGACTGACATCTAAAGCTAATCTCCATGGCATCCAAAAAGCGGTACGACGATTATGATAGAATAGAAACGACGCAACCTAATGCGTGAACGATTATCTCAAAATACGGCTCAAATGATAAAGAAGTCGATAGAAAGTAATGTGTCGTAGTTTTCGTGGATTATTCGTGTTATTATTTTCAAAAGTCCATTATCAATATCTCAAAAGTTTAGTTTTAACGTTTCGTGTGGTGGTAAGAAACATAGACGCGACGCACAACTCACGCGAAATAGGAGAAGACGTAGACATAGTCGAGACATACTAACTAGAACTCACTCCAAAAGGAAAAACATCGACAAAGTCAAGAAATACTGACAATACTCAAGCTAGTCAAAGACTAGGAAATGACGACAACTATTTATGAAATATAAATAGATTAACTTTCGGTAGTTTCCCCTTAATCCCAAACGTACATGTTTATAATAAAATATAAGTTTCCATTTATCGCTTGATTAACAAAGGTTTCACAACCGTTATTCATACTTATACGAGTTTATAATAAAGTACTTCTTATAAAGTATATTATGTAGCGCCTTATAAATGCCGCGTTCGTTTATACAACGTTTCCAAAACGTTATGTCTTTAATAAATTGCCTACTCAAAACAACCTTTCCAAACAAGTTTATAAAAGCTAATACGTATTTATAAAACACGAGTTATTATCGTAGTTAATAAAAGTTTATAATAAATAAAATCGTATCCGATGATAATGTATAGTTAAATATCTTGTTGTTAGTTAATATGTGACAACTGAACATTTAAGCTCGTTGTGAATCAAATATATTAAACTCACGTCGAATCTAATATATTGTATTTAGTTAGTTCAAAACGTTTAATATACTACAAGTTATAACCAATATAACTCGTGTGTCAAATGTTACTTCTAATTTATAAACCGTAGTTGAACCTTACAAGTTATAACCTAATATCCGATATCAATTATTAATAACATATTTAATTCTTAAATGTTTATCACGGCATATTATAAATAACTTGTCCATTATTCGCTAGAGTCTAATATCGTTTATCCTGATAGTTTTATCCCGTTATCGTTGTATAATTGATTCGCTACAAATTCATGTTGTTATATATATATATATATATATATATATATATATATATATATATATATATATATATATATATATATATATATATATATATATATATATATAGAGTAAGGATCCAAGAAGTAAATTAAAATAAGAAGTGGTGAGAAGTGACCAAAACCACGCATTTGAGATGCAACGACTTGCATTAGATGCATTTATATTCATATAGATGCAACATCTTAAGTTTCGAAAGTTAATTTGATGTATAGATGGTGCAAATTGATTTTCATGATTTTAGCACGTGCAGAGGAACAAAAAACAAGAGAAATCATGTAATGCATCTAATATATGTATATGCATCTGATTAAAAGCTAGAAAACACACTATGGTTCGTTATAATGCATATAAGATTATAGGGATGCATCTAATTTAGGTCAGTTAATCTTGGATTTGCGGTTATAGTTCTTCTTATTCCTTCTTATTTTAAGTAATCTTCTTATTTGATCCTAACTCTAAATATATATATACAAGTTTTCAAAGCCCGCCCGATCGGGCATGACTTATAAATATTGTTTGAATGTATTAGTTAACGAATAATAAGATATTTAAAATTGTTTTTTTTCTTTTTTCTTTTATGCTTTAACAATGGAAATTAATTAACGTTATAAATTATTAAACTGTTACCGCAAACCATTCCGACCGGTGGTCAGAATTTCTTCGAATATGTCATTGAACTTATCGGAAGAGAACTAATCACTGAAGAAACAACCTTTCTTTTGATAATTTTAGATGTTGAATTATATTAATAGTCGTTGTTGAAGCCACCACAATAGAGGGAGGGTTGGCTACGATTTGCAAAGCCCACCCGTTGGGCGGGCATAACTTATAAATATCATTTTTATTCTTTTCTATAGCAAAAGAAGGGCGATAAAAAATGGTTGGAAAGTGTACATGTTTTACTATAGCGAAAGAAGGGTTGTAAGCTTATAAATATAGTTCACATATTTTACTATAGCGAAAGAAGGCGAGTTAAAAATGGATGAAAAATTGTCCAAGGAATAAATTAAGCAATGGTTAATGAATCACGACTATCGTAAAATATTTATACAGTGAATATAGAAAAAAACGAAATGAATGGTAATCTGATAAGAGAAAATAATTACAAAGTATAAGCTTTTAGTTCAAATGTGTCATAAAGATTCTTTATACACAACGTGTGTCGTTGAATTAGTTTATTTACCATCTCTATCACAACATAGAATCTTCAAGCCCTTCCTACTCTTGAGCTCTGAGACAACGACATATAGTTGCCAGTGAGAGAAAAACAAGGCTCTGAAGAACCAACACAATTTGTGGCCTTGACTTTTATTAGTTGAAACTAAATATCGATCGACAAGGTAATATGTACAGACATTTAACATATTCATTAGAACGACATATATAGAACCTGAAGCCACACTACCCGCACTGTCATTTGTTGCCAGTGTTCTTTGACAACCAAACACGGTCGCAATTTTTGTAAAGCCCCACTTGTCTGTAAAATGGGTTCAAGATTCAGGTATGCCCGATGACCCACTTGTCAAAATTCAGATTTCACATTTAAATTAATGGACACATTAACTTTGAGTTTTGTTTAACTCAAATAAACTCATTTTCATTTGATATTAAAATTTTTTCAATCTCATCGTGGCTGCAAACTCTATTCCGGTTGGGCAGGTTATTTTTTTTAAAGCAGTTATTTAAAACCAAAGGCCAAATTAAAGGATCACTTCTCACGTGGAGAATTGGTTTTTTCAATTATCTACCTTTAGAAACGCCATAATTGTTAAATTCATAAATTGCTTGGAATTAGGGTGTTCATCGATTATCGGGTTGTTGGTTTAATGTGATAAAATTTGATTAAACCGATAATTACAACACATATCATAAATTTAAAGTTACGTAAGTAACCCTTACTTTAATTTGATCAAATCATTACCTTACATTGATTCTATAAGTCACAATAATCACTTTGATAACGCACATCCAAACACACACCTTAATTATACAATTAATGATAAAAACATAGAAGTGTAATAACCTTTAAATTTTTCCAAAGTCATTTTCAAACTTCAAGTTATATAAATTAATTAGGCAATTATACATTCAAAGTACTTCTGATGTGCATATGTATGGTTGCAGCCCATTGAAAGCCTAATCCCACACATGGTGGAGGGAATGTTCAATGTGTTACAGGTGTCATATTTGAAAATACTATAATTGTAAGCAAAAAATTTCACGAACATGCACATTATTCCCCCCGAACATATCATATCTTTAGGTTAATTAACATGGTTTGCTAAATAATTAAAACAAACATACAACACCTAGATGAAGTCAACCACAAGGGCCATGAATCTCAGAAGAAATACGTTTGCTTAAAGCATTTAAGATGTTTACTACGACTTAAGTATACTATTACAGTAATATTCTAAATGGTAAAATTAAGCAATTTAAGAGTCATACATTCAAAATATATTTTGAGGGGCTATTCAGCCATCCTGACCCATATAACCTATTTCCTTTCAAGCTGTTTTGACCCAGTAATGGTGAAAATTCATTTCAGTTTTTAAGATCAACAAAACAAGAAACAAACAAAAACATGAATCCAAAAAAGAGCTTACCCAAACACTTCTTTAATATATTGGTATCTTGCAGCTACATTTGTCATTGCAATTGTGGCAACAGGAAATGTCATGTCAAATTACAACCAAGATCATTGAACACTTACCATTAAGCAATTCAATTCACTTTGTCAAGGAATCTAAGTTGTCTTGGTCTTGATTACTCTCCTTGGAAGCACGTTCTTCATTCCAGTGAAAAAGAAAAGTTCCCCAAGAAGTGCAAGGCTCTGTAGCAAAAATACAGATAAGCAAAAAACATATGCCATTACCTTCATACTTGTAGAAGTCAAGTAGCAATGGAGTCATAAGTAGCACATAATTTAACAACAACTTAGGAGCTTAATTTGGAACTTGGATGACTGATAACCCGTTCAATCCTTTTGACCCATTTGTTATATAGTTTAGACCTTAAGCTTAAAAGCCTTACCCATTTGACACATCAAATATAAAACACAACTAAGTTAACACATCTTCTCAAACACTCCCACTCCCATTCCTATATTCTAACCAAGCACACATAATAAAGATGTAAAGCACATGTAATATCGAAATTGAAATCAGAGAGCATATTTACCTTTCCAATATTACCATTGATAAAGATATTGCTACAATTGAGATATCTATGAATGACGCATGGCTCATGGGTGTGCAAATAATCTAAGCCTTCCAGAATATGTCTTGACCACTTCTTTAAGGCTTTTAGTGACACACGCTTATGTTTCTTCTTGTAATCCCTCAAATTCCCTGATGCACAAGCCTCGGTAATAAAGTTCAAGTGGTTGTTCTCAAAATCCCTCTAGAAATCGTGAAGAACTATGAGTTTTTCATTCTTCAAAGTATTTAGCAATTTTATTTCTAAAGATAGTCTATTTGCAACATACTGGTCTCTAGTGAAATTCCTTAATTTGACTTGATTCCAAGCAATGTCTCTACCTTCTTCTAGATCAAATCCTCTATAGACATTTTTAACAGCGCCAAAGCCTAAAAGTACAGGGTACTGACCATATCTTCCTGTTGGATCAACCTCTACAAATGGATCTCTGTCTTCAGATGAATCAGTACTTTGCGTTTGCTTCTTATAGAATTCCTTTACTATACAACAGAATATAGGAGAGTTACTTAAAACATGGGAAAAACATAGATCAGCTAACTACACAAGTGAAACTGTTAAAGTATTAGATGTTGAATTCTGAATTATACGGTTAAAAATTTGTTTGATACAATGAAGTTTTACACAATAAACAAAGTTTCAACATCTTAAATTACGTGGTGTTTTCGATTTCTTATTACAGCTGCGTTTGTTTCGGATTTCCTCCTGCCGTGACAAAAGATGTAATCAGATGAGTAATAATTTGGGAGTTTGGCAAGCGTCCTAAGTTTTATACATTTAAGAGGTAAAAAAACAGTCAAATTTAGATAAATGATTGAAATAAGCAGCTCCCAAACCTCTTATTTGAAACTATTATTTTTATTTTAAATAAGTAGGATAAGCATAAACAGTTTTGCTTCTGACCAAACACTCAAAACAACCCAACCTATTTTAGATGACCTTAAAAAAATAAAATGATAAACATTAAACATTTGAAGCTGAAATATCTTGGATTTAGTCTCTAATAGCATGTAAGAAAAATTTACTTACATAATAATTGAAAGTAGTTCCAACGGTGAGCTATGTTAGGAGTTGAATCACGTCCTCAGTTGGTTTATACTCTTGGCTAACCAACCTACAAAATTTAAAGTCTCATAAAGTTGGCGCAATTATTTGATGTGAGACTAATATTAACAATAAAACTTTTAATGTAAGCGTGAAAAGTTTGCTGGGAAACAACTTTCACGAAGCATTTTTTACAGGTAGGACGGGTTGAAACAGAACATTATATTATTCTCTCGTGTTTGTAATTCTAAGAATCTGATTTGGTCCAAATCAAACATGGAATTTGAGACATAGCTATATAATTGTAGCCTAACATCCTTCACCTTCTTTTATAGATATTTTAATTCACCAACCACATTCTATCTCAAGAATTCAACGGTTCTTTTTAAATATTGTCATAAGTAACTACGTATTCATGTCCTTGTGACTCCAGCAACTTGGGAATTCCTAAAGAATTCCCTTTCATTGCACAAAATAAACCATATCAGTATTTAATATCCGGTAATTGGACTTGAACGTTTAGTATTGTATTATCAACAAAGGGTACCTGTTGACTGCCAAATCGACCTGATCCTGGACAACCAGGAAGTTAGTATGGCAAATTGGACCATAAAACATGGTACAATCCTCTTTTTCAAACTTTGGCGCATCGCTCAACACTTGCTTTGCTTCGTGATGTCTGTACAACTTTATCAGCGCCAAATCTGTCAAATTATAAATCTATATTTATTTCAATACATGACACCACATATTCATTAAAGAATCTCATTGTTTCAATACTAACAAAGCTATTAAAGCCTTGTTACACTTCTTAAGGTGGACTTGTAGTTTTTTAGCATTTATAAAGAGATCGAATCAGCTTTGGACCCAACCTGCTTATAATTGAGTATAGTTTGGTCACAGTCTCCTAATATGCATTTGCAATAAAGTTCAAAAAAAGGAACATGGTTCGTATTTTTAGAAGAAAATAATTATAAAGTGTAATTACTTGATATATGATGCCGCTAAACGATTATGAGCCCTTTTATATAAGGTTTCTATTCTGATTGCTTCTCAAAATTCAGATATTGCTTCCAAAAGCCTCCCTAAGCTAATCATATACCTTGATTCTTGTTAACATCCTCAACAGAACATAGCACCAATGTACCCACCACTGCATCCATGGAACCATCACTTACAGGCAATGATTCTCCAACCTGCATAAATGTGGAGTTTTCAAAAAAAATCGTTATACATATTAAGACGACCTTATTAATCATTCAGGGATAGAAGCAAGATCATGAAGAAAATATACAACCTGTACAAACTTGAAATTTGTTTGATGCAAACCAAAAGCTTCTGCTGCAGCTTGAGCATACTTCTCTATCTTTCTATTCGGATCTACACCAACTACACTTACACCAGAAGCCGCGCCTCCATAATATTTCAGATTAGGACCCGTCTCTATCCCAATCTTCTAATATTTTCTCAGCCTTTTTTTCTATCAAATTTGCAAATAGTTGTGACTTTAAACCTAATATCTTATCAAATATCAAGTGTCATTTACTGATTTAGACCAACAAATCTGGTTCACCATTAAAATAATTCACTTGATTACTAACTTCGGCCTCATAAGTTTTCATTGCTTTATCCATGGCTCCAGCATAGAACTCCTCATATAGGGTGGTCACGGGTAAAAACGAGCTAGGTCAGGATCAATTGACCTACCATTTACGCTACTTCATTAATAGCTAGTTTTGTACTAATTTAACCTGTTTGACATGCTAACAATATAATACAACCTTAATTGACATGTCTACATATAAAGGGGATAATTACGATCTCTTATATCTTTCTTTAATGTTGCATCAAGAAATAGACATTGGTTCCTTCAACTTCATGACACGGACTGAAAGTTATAACATGACACACACTAAAAGCTTTAAGTAGTAAAAGTATCTCATGATCTCGCTTAATTAAGTACTGAATGCCGTTTTTTCTTTCTGAGTTCTGACCATCATTGACTTGAATGACAGGTGCTTTTACGGTAGCACCTTTGCTCAATCCATATGAACCAAGCATGAATAAGGTTGAGATACGAAGGACCTGGGAAAAATGGACGTCAAAAACAAGATTAATGTACCTTTTAGCACGAAAGTTTTCGTCACTTCTTCCTTACTTCTACCACCACAACTTCTTGCCAGGAAACCTTGATTATAAGTTAGCACATGATACAGACACAAAATACCATAATTATAAGTTAGCACATGAGACAGACACAAAGATAGCTAAATCACATAATATAAAAAAATAAGGATTCCCCACATGAGCAGATTTGTAATCAGGCGATCGTTTGTATTTGACTCTCTGAGATTAATGTACACCCATGTTTCTTCCTTATGTAGTACGCCTGTAATTATAATTTATTTTTGTTGGTGCTACATTATTAAATAATAAAGTGTGAAAAATATATCACGTACTTGATAAGCAATGGACCCTTGGATATAAAGAGAGCGCATGGGTCAACTCTACTTGAGATGCCACAAAGTGCTCCATGGCCTCCTCATACCTCCCATTTCCAAAGAGATGGTGATCCGAGAAGAGGTTGTACCTGCTTGATTATCCCATGTTACTTTCATATGGTAATAGTATGTAACTTTTAGTATTACACTTGTTGTTTAATTACTTACACGTTTAGTATCTCTTGCGTCTCTGGAACTTCAAGATTTACGTAGTAGTATGTCAATGGCGTGCTTGACAGCTGAAGCCCTACGGTAGGTAAATTATGTGTTAACAGAAATGATCCCACATCATGAGGTTGATGCCTGAAAGTAGTTCAATACATTAATTAACCATCCACATATTTCAATCAATAGAAAATATAAGAATACTATAAATATAAGTCAAGTTCAACTGTGCTGTAGCTATATGCTGCAATATATATTAATAGTTAATCAGATGCAGACATTTCAAATTAGCATAATGTAATCTTTGTTTTTTTGGGTAAAAGGTCAAAAATCTTTGTTAACTATGACAGATTGTTACAAACATGTCCCTATATTAGGTTGTTAAAGCTTGTTGCTCAAGCTGTATTCCAAAACAAATCATGCAAGATGATTTTTTTTTTTTTTTTTACTACTAAAGCATTAGCAATTTAACTATACCCTACTAAACAACCTATTATCAGCGGTTAGCAAACGTAGTAATCAGACGATCATAATGTCAATCCCTGTAGCTAATGTATGATTAGTAACTTACCCCGGAACATGCTGGGCCATTACTGGCATTCAAAAACTCTAAACTACCAATGCTATTTTTTTTTGTGTAACATACTTGTTAACATTCAGGCTCACTTGTGTCATTTACATAAATCAAAGCCAAAACATCTAAATCATGCACACATAACTACAAATGTCATTCATATACTTAAAGAACGATAATCAAATCTTTATGAAAATAACATTCATATACTTAAAGAACGACAAATAAATGGTGTCGTAACTTGAAGGTTCAGGATGTTGTCCATATACTCCTAAAGAACCACAAACATGCTACAAATAAATGAATAATTTTAAAAATGGCTCACTTGGGAGAGAATACAAATCTTTATGAAACCCTTTAAGCTCAGTCATCTTGGACTTATAAATTCTTTCATCTTTTGAACTTGAACTCGTACCAAATAGACTCATAAGCCTCTTATTTTTCAACTCGTAGCAGATGAGAATGAGATCCATGATCAATATGGCCTGTGTGACTACATAATACTTAAGTTGAACAGAGAAAATGATTAAATTCACAAACACACATACACAAAATACGATCATGTTTAACCTAGTTACTTTATTATCAATGTACCGACATAGCAGATCTTATATCCATCTTCTTCGATCACCAGCTATCTACAAAATATTCAACAAAAGAAAAACAATTGGCATCTACAACATCTATTGTTAGTATGCGTGTTTGAAATCAAATAAAAAAAAATGTGTTAATAACACTGAGATTTGATTGGAACTGAGATATCAAAATCTAAGTTACAACATCTTTTGTTCTTAAGTTCAACGTAGCAATCAATTTATAAAAAAACAAAAATCATGATCAATAAGATCTGGAATGTACGGTGGCAACATCTTCCACTGTTGTAGTTCTTGTTTACCTTTGGAGTGAGATGCATCTTCTCAAGAGTAGTCACAATTGCAGAAACTCTTAAACATATTTTAGTTCATGATCAAACTAACACTCGATTTGGATAAAACTTCAAACCTTTGTAGACAATAGAAAAGCAAGATCAAAATCAAAGCAAGAACATAAACAATGATATATACTAAGCTTAAAAAACATGAAAAAGCAATATAAATCAATGCAAGACCTTGAACATCAATGTTTTCTTGCAAACCTCTAATGAAGAAAACATAGAAATTCGTAAATAAGTTGCATGCATAACTAAAATTCATGACAAGCATGATACCTTGATTGTTGCTGTATTCTAGGGTTTCATAATGGATTTGTTTTAGGGTTGCAGATTACGTAGAATGAGTTGGGATCAGTTGGGCCGGGTTCTTCTAATTAAAGTAAATAATTAGGCTTTTTTTGTTTATAAATTTGGGCTTGCAAGATATAATCAAAAAAATGTGTTGGTCTAGTGGTTATCATGCTTAATAATGGTATCACCACCCTAGGTTTGATCCTTGCAAGTGGAAAAAAAATTTAAAAATTCCGAATATTTTAAAAACTGAATTTTATTTAAAAAAAAAAGACATGTATTGAATGATGACATGGCTTTATGATGTGGCATTATGGGATGCCAAGTGGAATTACATGTGGCATGCCTCCTCTTATATATAATGTATAGATATATATAGTTAACCCATTGTCTTAGACCATTGACCGTTTCATTAATCTCGATATCTCATTATAACGATCATTAGTTCTAATATGTCCATTAGTATCCATTTCGATATTCTATATTAACCACATTTACGACTTATAAACTATTATCGTGTCTTAATAGAGTTGAAACCGTAACCCATTTGACTTATACAAAGTTTAATTAACACATTGAGACCCGTAACCAAAACTATCCCGTGACCGTGAACATACACAAACAACAACGACCACATCCGGTTCATCCAACCCGACCTGAGCAGTAAAACGACTCAATCAAACAATAGTTTTCACCATCCAATGACTTCCTTTCTATACCATACGCACGAATCCAAACACAGTTATTAAACTATACTCCTACTAGATTAACAACAAATAATACCAATCCTTGTTATTCAAGCTTGACTTGACTCATTGAGTCGACTCCACTCGAGACGACTCGTATGAAACAGGAGAACAACTATGGGTCATCAGACCCAACCCGATACGAGACTCAAACGGGTCTGACCCAACCCGACAATCCAAAACAAAAATCAAACCAATCACCATGCCAATTGATCCATTTTTATCCCACACGAAACAAAGTAAAATGTTTTAATCAAATTTAACCATGAATTCATACCCACGTATTTATAATTGTTTTTAACCCTAAACGTTTTAATATGAGTTTTATCCATGAAAACAAACATAATTATATCCACGATTTGTCAAAACAAAAAATAAGAATGATATGAAACGAGTTACGTTTTTACCGTGAGAGAAAGGGAGGAAACGAGGAGGAGCAGTTGTGGTGACTTTTACGAGTATAACTTGTAACCACATCCAAGCTATAACCCTTTGAAAACGTTATCTTTTAGAAACCCTAACATACGAATCTTAAATTTTAGATCTAGGGCACGTCGATGGGTTTTAAGGCGCGTATGATGCATAAACGGGGTCACAAGGACCCTATCTATCATTTAGGAGTGGAGGTGTAACATATAGAGGTGGCTGGAATTTGGCCGAAATCCAGCGACGACGCTGAAACCCTAGGAGGGTGGTGGCCGGATTTCTCGTGAGAGGTAGGAGAGTGTTTGTGTGTGTTATTTAAGATAGAGAAAGAGAGGTGAGAAAATGAGAGAGTGAGAGAGTGAATGGGTATATATAGTCCCATGAGGGACCAAACATGTATAATAGAAAGTATAGGGGCGGCGGGGTAATTTACCCAAGGGACTAAACTTGTAATCTTTGTTATCTTTCATAATATTAGATTCGGGGCTCGTTTGGACTAGCAAACGAAGGATTCGTGACTCGAGAATTACGCCAATGTTCTCAGAATATTACTTCCGATAAAAATGACTATAAATACGTATCACATCTCAATTTAGAGGGAACGATCACTCTAAATGTCGTTTCTCCATGTATGACGCATCGAGGAAATTACGGTTTGTCACAAAATACGAACTAAAACAACCTAAAAGTGATGAAGCCATATTCATACGCCGTATGCCACCCCTAATGCATACGGCGGATGAGCTCTCGTCAAGAATTAATGATCACGTGTTGAAGAAGCTTACGTCGTATGACTCATCCAACCATACGCCGTAAGAACCTGAAGACCAAATGACGTAGACATGCTTATCAAGAAGCATACGGCGTATGCCCATCTTGGTGCATAGACCGTAAGACCAGGCGGGCCCAAGCCCTTTTTGGCTGTAGATACCAAATTCTACATATAATTTAAAAGCTTTTGAAACCCTAATTCCCTAGGTCGTTTGTGGAGGCTGAAGAACGTAGGAAGACACCAAGAGTAGAGGTTTTACACAACATAAACCATTTGATTATCAGTTATTAAATATGATTTCGATTATCTTGTTTACTCTAAATAATCTTTGTTTGTCGTTTGTTCGGAAAGGCTAAGTCTTTTTGTGCTTGTCTTATTATGAACCTTTTTAAATCAATGATATTAGTTACATAGTTTATTTATGGATAACTAGAAGGGTGATTGAATAGTTTTACTGATTAAAATTTAGTTTCAATTTTATTGATTTAAGTTTGTGTGAAATCTTATGATTTAAATAATAAATAACAAGAATGTAATCAATATTGATGAGAATAAATAAGATGCAAGATAACTAAGTAAAGAATGAAAAGATCAAATCGAAACACAAGTGTTTATAGTGGTTCAACCACGAAGATTTTTTCCTTCGCCCTACTCGAGAGTTTTTTCCCTCCCCGAAGATTTTTTCCCTCCTCGAGTACCCAACTCGAGAGTTTGTAAACACTATGTCAACAAGCTCCTTAACCGGTGGAGAAACCTTACACGTCACTTACACTTTTTATGGTATAAAGATAAATATCGAGTTCTAGTTCGAGGTAGAACAAACCTAATGTCACTTACACTTTATCCGGTATAAAGCTAAATACCAAGTTCTAGTTCGAGGTAGAACCAACCTTAGATCTAACCGATCTAAACTCTACAAAGGTGTATGAGGTGATTGATAAGGTTTTAAAAGGTACCTTTTTAAGGGGTCGTTTAAGCCCTTATTTGATCACTTTTGTATCCGTTATTGCTTAATATCGTTCCTTTTCACTTTTAGGTCTCTTGAAGGCAAAATCTGGAATGGCACTTATTTGGACGAAAAGGCGAATATCGAAGAAAATGGCCAAAGTCATAATCGAGACACTCAAAGTCATGAAAACATAAGGTGACGGCGTCGGTGTTAAATTGCGGCGCCGTCGGAAGATTTTGTGACGGGACGAAGCCAAAACTCCTATTTTCAAGTGACGACGTCAAGTTATAAAAGAGTAGGCCGTCGCAACTCGGATGGCCTAGATACAATCCAGACGGCGTCGGAAGTCGAAGAGGGCGTCACAAGCATAAGGTGACGCCGTCGCAAGTCTAACGTGGCCAAGACGAAACCCTAATGACGGCGACCGACGGCGTCACAAAACATAAGGTGACGCCGTCGCAGATGTAATCTTATATATAGAATCCGAATTTTTCAAGATTAGTGTGTAGTCTTTTGGAGTAAAACCTAAACCGAACCAAGGCTGTCTTGTACAAGATTTTAGGGTTCCAAACCCTATCTTACACCAAGATAAGTGTTTTGCTTCATTAATACAATTATGTCTTTGATTATTTGTGTGTATGCTTGCATGTTCTCCATGTCCAGCTAATTTACTTGTGTGTTTGCTTACGAAATATGAAACTTAATTGTTGAATATTGATTGGTTGTCTCTTATCTTAGTTGATTAATGATCTAGTAATGCGATAGGTCATTCATTGTGTACTTAATGCTTGATTAAATCTTTGTGAACCTTAGAATATGACTCCTTGAGTAGTTGTAAGCTAAACCATCCAAAGAGTGCCTTAGAGTAAGATTTTATTATCCCTAGTGGGTTTTGTAGACGAGACCCTTTGGTAAGTTCAAAGAGTTAGGGAGAAACGCATACCCTACAACCTTAGACACACAACGCAACTAAGAATAAGGACGTGACAATTCAACCATCAATAGGAGATAATTAAGGAGTAGTAAAACCTAAGTAAACACATCTTTAAACTATCATACGAGCACACATTAATTAGACATAGACTACATACACCTTAGATTAGATAATTAGGTAAGTAGAGTAATCGGTAGCAATACCAACCCCCCAAATTCAAACCCCGAGATTCGTACCTTTCCTTTTCTTAAAAATATAAAAAGATAAAAAATAATCCTCCTCAACACCAACCTTAGCGTAGTAACTTCTCACTAGCATTCCTATTCCCCTAGAGAATGATATCAATACCCGTGGCTTACCCTAATACTACACTACAATGATTAGGTTCACTGCCTAGGGTGTTGAAAAACTTGCTCGACGAAAAGGAAGTTCCTTTGACCCCGAACGACGCGTGTAGCGTTATCAAGTTTTTGGCGCCGCTGCCGGGGAATAGAATAGCTAGTTAGTAGTCCACCTTGTTTAGGTTTCCTTTACTTGATTCCTATCAAGTAAATTTTTCTTATTTTTAGCTTTCTCTTAGTCTATCCCCCTTCTTCGTGACCTTTGTTCGTAATTCCATCACTTTTCATCATGGAAGGTGATAACCAACCACCACTCATCAACCCTCCACCAAATGACCCGCCAAGAGCCCGTACTCTTGGTGAATACTCGAGACCAAGCCACTTAGGCTATAGGAACACCATTGAGATTCCCGACCAAGCCCAAACTACGGCCCTGCAATCCGACACCATCCGGTTGGTGCAAAACGGATGTGCATTCCATGGACTTCGTTCAAGATCCAAATCGACATCGAGGATTTCCTCAAAATTTTCGATTCCATCGACCTTGATGCTACTACTCGGGAGACTACGCGCTGCGTCTCTTCCAATTCTCTCTCGGGACCAAGCTAGTAATTGGCTTGAGCGACTTCCCGGCTCCATCTCAAGTTGGGATGATCTTACCTCTCGCTTCCTTGCTCAATTTTTCCCACCGGGGAGAACCACTAAGCTTAGGAATGACATCTTGATGTTCCAACAACGTCAAGGTGAATCTCTCTACGAAGCATGGACTCGATTCAAGGACTTACTTCATAAAGTCCCTCATCATGGCATTGATCTTTGGCTCCAAGTCCAAATTTTTTATAATCATGTCAATTTCCCCATCAAGCGATCCATTGACCAAGCGGCCGGTGGAAAACTTAGTGATCTCACCGCGGAAGAATCATGGGGTATAATAGAGGACCTTGCCCTCTATGACAACGAAAGTTGGGATGACCCCCGTGAGCTGCCCAAAACCGTTAAGGCAATCTCCTTGCCTCCCATTATCTCACAACCTTCCGACCGTAGGATGATCGAACTTGAAGATCAAGTAAAATTCCTAATGAGTTCCTACGAAAATCCTAAGTCTTCACACCATGTGAACAAAGTTTCTTCCTCGTGTGAGCCGTTTTGTGATCCTCATAACACGCGCACTAGCACCCGATCCCCCGAACATGCCTCCGTTGACTACGTATCCTCGCGTGTTAATGGAACGGGAGAAAGATTCCCTACAATACCCGGACCTAGGAATTTCAATGAAACCCGAGAGGCATGGAAAGGCAAGCCCGACTTCTACTGGGGACAAACCAAAGAATTCACTTCCAATGATTTTTCATGGCCCCCACCTAACGGTCCTAACCAACAAAACATCGAACACTACTAGAAAAGAGGGTTTTTGGGACGAAACTTTTTGGAACGGTCAAATAATCGTGCCAAATACACGTATTTGGCACTTGTTGGACAACCGTGCCAAAAAATTAGGTATTTGGGATGGCTATTAGAAAACCGTTCCAAATACGCATGCATTTGGAACATTTTCTAATAATGGTGCCAAATACATGTGTATTTGGAACGGTGTGAGTAACCGGTGCCAAATACTTATGTATTTGGGACGGTTACTACCACCGGTGCCAACTTTGTATACGTATTTGGAACACTATCCAATGTTGGTGCCAAATACCTATGTATTTGGAACGGTTTTTATAGCTTATAGAAAATACGAATATATTTGGTGCGATTTTTATAAAAATTTTAATTCTTATGTATTTCAAACATCTTTGAAATTTGAAAAGCTGACCAGTTCACACTTCATTCCCGCACGTGTTGACTATATTTTGCTTTTAATATCTTAGACTTCAAACTAAAATTCATAATCGGCTTTATTAATTTAATCTAATATTGAATAGCCCTTCCTCGCTAACTTATAATCGACTTTATTAACTTTTAATCTCTATAATTAATCTATATACCGAATTAATATCTATCAAATTACTTCAAACGGGTCGCCTTCTAATTTTGGCGAGTTAATTTTGTTCTTTTGAAATAAACATTTTTTTCTTTGAGGTCGAGTTAAAAAAATTCATATTGTATAAAAAAATGGATAAAAAATGATCGAGGTCATGTATGTTCAAGTTACCCGATCGATAGGGTGAATCTTTAACTCATACGTACGTGTTAGAATGATGTGAACTCCATACCTTATTCACGGTTATTAATAACAATAAATATCTACCCTAACTCGTACCGACCCGTTGCACAATTTGTCTGAGCCCACTAATACTTATCTATCGTCTAATACTTCTTCGCAAATCGAGCGGCAAGATCGCAAAAGTCGAACTGAAATGTAAACTATAATTACTAAAGAAAACAAAAACAAAGATAGTTATCTTGTTAAAAATTATAAAGCTCGGAACTGATTGACTCGGTTTAAAACATGAAACGAACTCAAATTGGTATTAATTTGGCACTCGAGCTTAGTTAAGTAATCGAGGCACTCGAGCTCGACTCTACTAAGTCAACTTATCAACATTAGAATAACATGATTATACAAACAACTTTAGTTTGACTCGATACTTTAAATGCGACTCGACTCGAGTTGCCTGTAAAGTTTGAAATGTATGTAAATTTATGTATACCAAAGGGTATAAATTTAAAAAAAATACACAAAGTCAATAACGTACACCAACATTTGTTGAGTAACTCGAGCTCAAACTCGACTCGAACTCATTATTCATGTCGAGATTTATTAAGCCTCGAACATAAGCTTGAGCCCAGAAAACAAGTTCAAAGAATGTTTAACGAGTTGAGCTCGAGCTTAAAACAACTCAACTTGAGTTATTATCGAAATTTCAAACTTGTAAGATTAATATAATTTGTCGTATATTATGTATTCCTTCCGTCCTATAATAAATGTCCACTTCAAATAAGGGCTGAGCATGGAAGGTTCAAAACCGAACCGGACCGACAAAACCGACCGAGCCGACAAAAACCGAACCTACCTGAAAACCCTTCTGTATGTTCGGTTTGGTCCGTCCCAAAACCAACAAAAACATGCACAAACACACGTAAACCGAACCGAACCGACGGACCCAACACTAAACCGAACTGAACCGACCATATTCGTTTCGGTTTCAGTTTAGGTTTTTTATGGTTTTCGGTTTTGTCGATTTTGGACCGACGCTCAGCCCTATTTCAAATATGAATAAAGTTTTAGAAAATTCTGCTAACTAGACTTTGTACCAATCAAATATCATTTCTTCTCAATAAAACCCTTTCTCGTTTGTTGAATGCAAAGTGGACACTTAATTTGAAATGCAAAGTGGACACATAATTAACACTATATACTAATTTTTATAAATTTTTATCCAAAAAAAAATTGTTAACTTGTTATATACGTGTAATCATGATACTTTATATATAAATACAAAATATTTAAAATTTTAATGGTATTGCAAATGAAAATTTCAAAGTTTCCCAAAACTTTTCAGCGGGTTCATGCTAAAATATAAAAAACCTGAGCGGGGTTTTTGTTGATATTTTCTCGGGGCTCTTCTATAGCATTCTAAAGCAACATTATCCCTTCTATTGTCACACACTTTATTATTTCCAATTAGGTTTCACAAAGGTCTTTCTGCCCTAAATTGGAATACATATGTGGGATCTCGTTGAGTTCCTACCCCAAAACTGTTAGATCTCATCAATTCCATTTGGTTTGTTACTTACTTTTTGCCTTTCTCTATTTTTTATTTTTTTTTTGGTTATTGTGAAGTATATCTTCCGTTCATAATATGCTAAACTTTTAAAAATTTTATTAATAATTTGGGTGTATAACTCTGTGATTATTGGACTCTGACGCTCTGTGATCTAAAACATCAAATGCCATGTTTTATAGTTTACCTAACTGGTGCTTTGATCTAATGAAATATTGTCAAATTATTTTTTTACAGTTGTAGGAGAAGGAAAAAAACGAGCTGGCATGTTAAAGGGTGTTCTAAAACAGCTATACTCCTTGTGGGCATTGGTAATTTTTCATTTGTCTTTGTTACAGTTCTCGTTATTATATTGCTTTTTTTGATACATAATAGTGGGCTAAGAGTGTCTCATACTTTGATAGTTTGATTGTAAATTCTATATACAATAACATATATGACCATTTTCAATAATCACCTTCTCCAGAAGGTTACTTAGAGATGTTTTAGAACAACACAACCTCAATTACTACAATTTTGTAAGACATTGGGCGAACTTCACACTGGTAAGGATGGTAAGACGTGAAATACCTTTTAGAAGTTATATCGAAAGAATGTGCCACCTTCAAATACTTGCTTACAACATTATATTTTTTGGTGATGCTTTGCTATTAATAAAATAGTTAGTATACAATGTGTGGCATAGTTTTATAATCCTAGTCTTTGTGATACAGATCTTGGATCATTTTATTAATCTTTATGGTGTTTTTTTGTCGTGTTGTGGCAGTTTAGCGAGTGCCCTAAACAAAGTTCAAACCTTGGATTATCGCAGTCGTTGGATATTTATGTGAGTCTTGGATTTGTCTAATGTCACTCACAATCTTAATTAGGTACCTTTTACACCTACCCTTCTGATATACATGTCATTTTTTGATGTACTAGCCTTGTACCAAGTGAAGTTAGCTCAAGAAGGATCTATATAAGTCAACTTTAACCCATTATTATAAACAACTAAGTGCCACTGTTACTTTGCAACTAATGTATTAAACTTTTTGTTGTGACATAAAACCATGTGACTATGTGAGGTCAGATGTATGGATTGCCATCTTTATTATTACTTTGAAAAACTTAACAAAGGAGAGGCAAAAGCCTCCATATGAGGTGTACTAATCAAGTTTTCTACGACATGCAAGATCACAAGAAGTCCCACAAAACAGAGATGCAACTATACTATCCGAATCACAAAATATGTAAGGATGTTTTACGAACTATAGTTTAGTAAAATGAGATTATAAAATGGGTTTATGCATATGTTTTCCAGGTTGAACCAATCTCAAAGAAATATGCGAAGAGATACAAGCGAGCTATTTATTTTGGTGTATTTGTTTATTTTCCAGAAGCTAAAGATCTTATAGTAAAGTTAACCAACTAGAAGATGGATATATGGTCAACATTGGTGTATCTTTTACTTCAAAAGAATCATGCTTTATAACAGTGAACATGCTAGATTACATTGATGTATCTATATATGTTGGACTAGTTACTCTATCTTGCTTTATCGAGTTTAAGTTATTGTCCTTAGCTTATCGTGTTCAAGTTATTGTATGGAGTTCAAGTAACTCAATTATATAGATTTTCTTGATTAATAAAAGTTTGAGTAATTGTAATTTTTGGCTTCCCAGTTGAATCTAATTTCTGCACATCTGACACAATTGGTTAAAACGATGATGTACCAAATATATTTGGATTGGACGAAAGGATTTACATGCTTGGAGAAAATACTAAAACCATGCAAAATATGTATGGGACGAGAGATGAAACTGTCCCAAATAGTTTTGGCACATGAGCAAAATTCGTGCCAAATATGCTTTCGGCACGAGAGGTGAAACAGTACCAAATAAGCATTTAGTATGAGATGTGAGACGGTACCAAATAATAATTTGGCACGGGAGATGAAAGTGTTCCGAATGCGCATTTAGAATGGTAAATTATCAACCGTGCCAAAAACCGAACATATGGCACACAAAATCAAAACCGTCCCAAAGCCCGTGCCAAATGCTATTTGGCACACTTTCAAGCCGACCCAAATGTATTTGGCACCCTCATATTTAGGACAGAGCCAAAACCGTGCCAAAGTCGTGCCAAATAGCATTTGGCACGGCTTTTTGAGTATTTGGCACGTTTTTCCACCCTCCCAAATACCCGTTTTTCTTGTAGTGGAAGGGATGTTGCAGAACCTAGTTGCATCCCAAGAATCCCAAATAGCTAAGCTCTCGGACCGCTTTAACCAACAACAAGCCGAAATGGATAGGAAGACAGACAACCTTTTGAAAGCCATAACCAATAGTGACAGGAAGGTTAGTGCTATCTCAACTCCCGAGCCTTCCGGTGTAGAGATTAAGGACCCAAGTAAGCTAGCTAAGCACGTTCAATTCGTCAATACCATGGCCTTAGTGAAACCTAATGGAACAAGTGACGAAGAGGACCATACACTTGAGAATAATGAAATAACCGAGGAAGTAGATGAAGTAGACAATGACTATTTCAATAAGTTTCCTATGGAAGAAGAACTATCTCGCCACCCTCACTTACGCTTTGTTCTCGAGTTTTCTTTTGTGGGAATAGAAATGATATGTAAAGAAAAGTAAAGAAAAGAAGTGGAAAGAAAAGAAAGTGGCATTTATATTTCATGTTCTCGAGTTGAAAGAAAATGAACGGAAATGGAAGGAAAATAAACAAATTCGTGTTCTCGAGTTGGAAGGAAAAGAAAGAAAAAAAGAAAAAAAATTATAGTTATGCCTTTTTAAACATAGAAATACATCTATAACAAAAGATATATAAAATAATGAAGGTTATATAACTTAGTTTATAACAAATAGTTTATTTGTAAATTTGTTTCCTTCCAAATCCGCCCATATTTGGCCGGAAAATTTGGTAGGAAAAAACCTCTTAATTTTCCTATCAAATCCTTCCACTTTTCTTTCCTTTCTGTTTGACAAAAACTCGAGAACACACCAATTTTTCTATTTCCTTCCATTTTCTTTCCTTTCCTTCCAAATATAAACTCGAGAACAGAGCGTTAGTGCGTGACCTCCGTCACATGTATGTTAGGAAAAGCCCTAGAATCAAGTTTGGGAACCCTTGGAATCTTAACATACCATGTTGCATAGGACACCTTTTTGTGGCAAAGGCCTACATTGATCACAAGTCCCCAATCAACATAATGACTAGCACCTACTACAATTGGGTAATGAAGAAGCCTATTCCAACTAGGCAAGACCCCAATAATCCTAGGGATAAGTGCAATTTTCTTGGTAGAGTTAAGGGATTGCCCGTTTATGTAGGTAGTTTCACGTTTCCTACGGACTTCATAATTGTGGATGATATTAGCACGGCCATAGACCCTAGCTTGTCCCACGTTATTCTAGGAAAACCTTTCATAGAAAGCACCGGGATGACCTATGATCCCTCGTTAGGAGTAGTGCGATTCAAGGATGAGACCGATGACATAGCTTACCAAATGCCGTTTAAGATTGAGAAGTTTTCATCACTCTCTAATGATGAAAAGGAACTTAAACTGTCGGTCTATTATAGGAATGATGAGGATAGGGAAAAAGGAGTAGATTATGTTATGGCTAAGATTTTCGGATTCTATAAGGATTGCTTGAACCTAGGACCGAATATAGGACCGATTGGGGAGAGGATGAACTCTTAGAAAGTGTGATGAGTGTGTAAATACTCATCATTTTGGTCAATCTGAAAAAACACTTAAAAGCGCTCGAAATGCATCAAAATCTTGAAAATATCTCAAAATTGCATTTTATATGTTTTAGATGTAAAATGTTTAAAATCGATGAAAATGAGCTAAGTTTGCATAATTGGCGCTTTGGTCTCCCAAGTTTCAAAAGTGGTCGAAATAGTCCCCGAGCACTTATTTTAAAGAAAAGTCACCAAAGGTCCTTTTAAAAATCATAAGTTGTCATAATTAGTCCTTTGGTGAAAAATGTCAAAAGTTTTGAGAAATTACAAGTTTGGTCCTTCAAGTTTCAAAATTGGCAAATATAGTCCTTGGAAGTTTGAAAATGTCCTTTATGGTCCTTGTACTATTGAAACTTGTCATTTTTGGTCCCTTGAAACAACTTTGAGAAATTGGCAGATTTGGTCCTTGGTTTTTGTGGAATTGCAAAATGGTCCTTGATATTAAAGCCTTGAGCCTTGAACCCTTTTGAACCATGACCCCGCCACTTGACCCTTGACCCCTTTTGTGAACCCCGTCTAATATTAAACCCCCAGTCAAAACCACCAACCCCACTATCCTTTTCCTCCATACCACTGCCTTCCCACCCACCGCCTGCAAAACCACTCATTCCTCACCTCCACCACAACCCACACCCTTATCACTCCACCTCCACAACACACCAAAAATGCATTTAATGCTTCCTCCTCTACAAGTTATCAGAGATAGTGGATTTTTCCACTATTTTCATTTTTGGCGCCAAAATAAGAAATCAAGGGTGGAGATCAAAAGGACCAAATCAATGGCTAGGAAAGGAAAGAGAAACCCTAATGAAGCCTATAAAAGAAGAATGAAGACAGAAGTAGCAGTTGTCACTGTTTTTAGACCTTTTTCTATTTTTACTTGTAATCGTTTTTAAGTTTTATGCAAAAATAGTGCTGGGTTTTGTTACTTATGTATTGTATGAATCATATTAATCATATTTCAAGTGTTTTTAATCATCAATTCCATGTTTCACGCTTGTTCTAGTTTTCCGCCAAAATTGTTCTTACTGCTTTTCATGTTATAAGTCGTTTGAATGGTTCAAATAAGCTTATTCAAGCTTATTTTAGTGAATTAAAGTAGTTTCCTGGTCTTAATTGCAATTTTCTAAAAAAGTCAACAAAAGTCAACAAAGGTCAACGAAAGTCAACTGTGTTCTTAAGTCTGAAATTTCTGTTTAGTAGTGGTATTTGGTTCTAGTCAATCTGCAAATAAGCTGGACATCTTGTAAGTTTCAATAAAATCTCATCATTAGCTTAATAAAGTAGTAGTAATTGCATTGATTAGATATGTTTTATTTGGTGTTATATTGTCGCATATTTGCTTAAATTATATCTAGTATAATCGGTTGTAGTTATAATATGGATTGAGTAAGCTTGGATTTGTGATTTGGTTAGAATTATTGCACATTAGAAGTATTAAAGTGTGTTTGGATTAGTGCTTTATTATGTGTTTTAGATTGATATAGAGGTTAAGCTCATCAATTCAATCCACTTAGGTTCAATAAAATCATTTAGGACTTAGATTTGTACTCATTTCGCTCAAAGTCAAATTTTCATATTATATGATCTTATAAGCATCTCATTTAGTGTAGGATTGGAAGTACTTGCATAGTAGGTGTAGGATATCTAGGATAGCTTAATTTGATCATATCACATCTAGAATTAACATAAATAACCTGTTTTGCAAGATTGAATCTCAAATAAGTCAAGTTTTCAATTACGTCCAAAAGTCAAAATTTCATAAAACCCGTTTTGAATAAACTTTGTAATTTTATTGTGATCTTACCATTAGGATTTAGGATATAAGCTTTTGGGATATTAAAGTTTAGCTGCTCATCTTAATTAGAAAAATATTAGTTTATCTCTACTTAGCTTATTAACGCTTATTCACTAGCTTCTTTTAAGCTCTTTTCACAAACTTTCCTTTTGCTTATTTCTTATTTTTGCTTATTTAGTGTGTTTTTCTTGTTGTTGTTGCTTATTCTAAGTTCCCATAACTTGTTTATAGCTTATTCAACCTTTGGTTCAGTAGTGGTAGCTTTTTATTAGCTTATGCAAGCTTAATAGCTCATTTTGACCCATTTCCATTGTAAGTACAAATAGCTTCCACTTTTGCATTTTTAGTTTCCTCAATTTTAGTCCTTATTAGCTGAAATTCTGGATTTAGACACTTTGGTTGGTAGTGGTTTTCATGGTGATTTTAGTTTATTTTTGTGATTTTTATAAGCTGGCTTAACAAGAGCTTAAAGTTAGTACATAAGGGTTGTTTGGCACTAGTGCTTAAATAGACCCATATCATTGTAGATTATTGTTCAGAGGTTTAGGATAGTTGGAATATGTTGGTTTTAAGTAATTTTAGCATACTCTAGCTTCTGTGATAATTTGGTGCTCATTTGGTACTTATAGCTTATTTTTAGTGCTTATTTATAAGCACTTTTCACTACGTAACCTAATTATTGAACACCGCACCACTTTTATTATTTTTCCTATATTTAGAATAATATTTTATAATATTCTGGAAGTTTTCATATTTTCACTGTTCATTTGCTATTTTTCCGCATTTAATATCGCTTTTAGCATTTTTAATTAGCTTTTATTCAAATAAATTAGAAAAAGCTCAAAAAATACAATTTCAATTTTCTTAGTTTTATAATATTCAAAAGTCATAAAAATATTTTTCCATAATTTTCTTAGTTTAAATAGTAATTTCTAGCATTTTAATTAGTTTTAAATAGTTTTAAATTCATAATAAATACATAAAAAGTGTAATAAATATATTTTCAGTTTTAAAATAAGTTTTATAATATTTTAGATTTTTCTAAATCATAATTTCACTTTTCTAGCTTTATTTCATATTTTCTTATATTTTAGGGTATTATTAAATAGTTAAAAATAGTTTTAATTAATAATAATTAAATAAATAGTTTTAAAATAATTTTCTTTTTCTAATAATTTTATTTTATTATTAGGATTGTAAAATATCATTTTCATATTTGTAGGCCTTTTACTTCTTTATTTTCACGTTTTATTTTGTACGCTTTACGTAGAATTTTAATTAAACGTAAGCGTTTTAGATTTTAGACGTTTTTAAGTATTACGCTTTCACGTACTTGTTCTTATAGCTTGTTTAAGCTATTTTCTTTTATTCCTTAGTATAAATCATTCACAAACCTTTTCCCATTCAATATCACCCGATCACAGATTCGTTGTACTACAGTGTTCACACCTCGTTGGGACTTAACGACCCGGGGATACACTATACTCTCCAGATCTTAATTGCATTTGGTTCTAGACTGTTTGGACTTTTATTACGGTTGACCATTCACAAGTGGTTAGCTTGAGTGATAAAACCTGACTGTCTGGAGCTCAATCAAATTTTGGCGCCGCTGCCGGGGAGGTGTGCTGCGTACTACGAATTTGAAGCATCAGTGTTGTTGAATATACACCCATTGTATATTTACCATCTTTGTCTATATTTCCTTATTTTCATATGAAACCAAAATTATCGTGAAGTTAATTCGTTTGACTAATCGATCACCAAAATATTTTCATTCTTTGTTTTACTAAATGTTTATCCAAAATCCAAAATATCCATCTTTACCCTCTCACATCTTTGATTCTTCATCCCTACCTCTCGAAAACATTTGATTCTTTCTATGTCTTATCCTCACCCTCTTGGTTGTCAAAGGTGTGGTGGTCCTTATAATGGTGGCAATTGCCCCGGTTGTAGCATGGTGGAATCGTGAAACGGGTCCATCTATAACCGTGATCCCTATTCCTACCATAACACAACCGATTTATTCCATCAACTACCACACCGTGAGACTCAAGCAGCTTTCTTGTTGTGAGTACTGTGGTGGTTCACACTCCGCTTCGATTGTCAATCGGAAACACGCTTGTCTATGAGCGGGTTCCCGATAACAATTATGACTACCACATATAACTCATGCCACATCGCTTTACTATTGTGAGTATTGTGGCGGTCCACATCAGTAGCTCGATTGTCAAACAAGGAATCCATTTCCTTGTAACAATTACGACTCTTCGTATCATAACCAACCTCTACAAGACCAAATGAATCGTGCACCACCTCACCGAGCCACTTCCTCAAAATCTTCTCCTTGATCTTTTGGATTTAGTGAAGATTTGAAGGAATGTAAACATTCCCAAGATAATCCAAATCAAAATCCATGGAAGAATTGTTAGTCAAGAGCGTCGCTAAAATAAATTCCCAAATTGCGTTTGAAAAATCTATTAGGAATCAATTGCAAAAGAAAAGCACCCGATCTAGCTCTCAATTTCGCTTTTATTCCCGATGACGGTGATGATGAGGATACACTTGATATCCTTCAATTCTATAAAGATTCATCAAGTTCATCGATGATATCCCCGCAGCTTGAGATTCATTCTCAAACAACCGCTATCACACCCGAGGTTCACACTCACTCTCGAGCATGGGGACGAGCATCTTGACACTGTTCACGAAAAGGAATCGGACAAATTCATAAAGTCTAGTGTTGAGAACCTTGTCCCAATCCCAAGAGAGTCACAGGAATTCTCGAGCATTTGTGTGATATCCCTACCCTCTTGTCTTCCCAAAAGATCATGTTGAGATGTTCTCCGATTCGATGATGATGATTCGTTGTCTTGTGGAGACATCGTTTATGTGGAAGATTTACCTTCCGAGCTTGTTAGCTTAGAAGAAGAGAATGATGAAGTTATCGACATCGAAATCAAAGATGAAGCACTTCGTGCAACATTACCGAATGTCGGTCTTCTCATTTCTAAAATCGAGGCTTTCAAAGAGAAACCAATTTCATCTCCTATCCCCATTAATGGTAGTGACATTCTTTCCGATGATTCTAATCCGAAATGAAAGCCTTCTGCTTTGATAATATGGGAGAGAAGATTAGTGGCGCACCACTTTTCATTCTCATAATTCTCTCCCAATTATGAATCATTTACATTGGAGGAGTTCACTAGTGAACCCACTCATATCAATTCGAATATGATTCATTCACCTTCAAGGAGTTCTCGATGCACTCACTCATATCATATCTCCACGGAGTATGATAATTTCTACTTTGATCTAGACACACCCATAATATGTCTTGATCAAGCGAGCTTAACCGATGAGATTCATGAAACTATGAATTCTCCTATTGAGGATGAAGAGTTAGTCATGATTTTTATCATGATTTTCTTTCTTTTCTTCATATATTCTCATCACTTCTCCTGCTCTTCACTCCTTCGGAATGAAGACATTATCTTCGACCCCGCATTTCCATGTACCATTATCTTGAGCCGGATCTCTATATCTCATCGGTGTGGAACTTTCACGTGCTTCAATGTTTATCCAAACATCTTGAATGAAAGTCCGATGGAGATTGTCTCTTCCACTTACTTCCCATGAACAAATTAATTCTGGTCGAGTCAAGCTAGCGACTCGGTAATCAAAAACAAGAGTTAAACATGGGTTTTCACCGTGTGTACCACCCTAGTGTGGGGAGTTGCCCCATTGTTGTATATAAAGTTTCAAAAAAAAAAAAAAAAAAAAAAAAAATCTCTCAAAATAATGGCCGTAGTATTTCCTTTACGTTCTCGGTTTCGCATAACCGCGGTACTTTGAATATTGAGGGCAATATTCATTTCTAGTGTGGGGAATTCTCACGAATTTTATCATGTAATTATACCGCCCAATTCCCCATTTTGGCCAAAATTTTTTTGGAGTAAGTGTTTTGCACTTACTCGACTTATGGTTATCGATCCGCCATGTCTAATAAACAAAAGGATTGGCTAATCCAGAGCAAACGGCTCTTGGTAAAGATATCTCAAATCCGTTGACGGCTTGCAATTTGCCCAAAATTGTATGGTATTCACCACCATATCTTTAATTAGTGAAGAGTTGGCTAGCCCGCAAGTTTATGGCTTGTGGTAAAGGCGCTTGGAAAACCATAATTGGTAATCACTCACCAAAGATAGTATATATTATCTAAGAGTTGGCTAGTCCGAAGCAAACGGCTTCGTAAAGACAAATCAAATCCGTTGGAAGTCGGTGGTTTGCTCAAAATCATATGGTTATCGATGTACCATAGTTCTTACTTGAACTGAAACATTTGGCTACTCCGAGTAATGGCTTTTGGTAAAGAGATTCAAATCCATTAAGTTTTCTCAAAAGATTGCTAGGGACTAGCAATAGTTTAGTGTGGGGATTGATGAGTGTGTAAATACTCATCATTTTTGGTCAATCTGAACTGCAAAACACTTAAAAACGCTCGAAATGCATCAAAATCTTGAAAATATCTCAAAATTGCATTTTATATGTTTTAGATGTAAAATGTTTAAAATCGATGAAAAATGAGCTAAGTTTGCATAATTGGCGCTTTAGTCCCCAAGTTTCAAAAGTTGTCGAAATAGTCCCCGAGCACTTATTTTAAAAGAAAAGTCACCAAAGGTCCTTTTAAAAATCATAAGTTGTCATAATTAGTCCTTTGGTGAAAAATGTCAAAAGTTTTGAGAAATTACAAGTTTGGTCCTTCAAGTTTCAAAATTGGCAAATATAGTCCTTTGGTCCCTTGAAACAACTTTGAGAAATTGGCAGATTTGGTCCTTGGTTTTTGTGGAATTGCAAAAATGGTCCTTGATATTAAAGCCTTGAGCCTTGAACCCCTTTTGAACCATGACCCCTGCCACTTGACCCTTGACCCCCTTTTTTGAACCCCTGTCTAATATTAAACCCCCCCAAGTCAAAAACTAGTCAACCCCCACTATCCTTTTCCCTCCATACCACTGTCTTCCCCACCCACTGCCTGCAAAACCACTCATTCCTCACCTCCACCACAACCCACACCCTTATCACTCCACCTCCACAACACACCAAAATGCATTTAATGCTTCCTCCTCTACAAGTTATCGAGATAGTGGATTTTCCACTATTTTCATTTTAGCGCCAAAATAAGAAATCAAGGGTGGAGATCAAAGGACCAACTCAATGGCTAGGAAAGGAAAGAGAAACCCTAATGAAGCCTATAAAAGAAGAATGAAGATGTAAGTAGCAGTTGTCATTTGTTTTTAGACCTTTTCTATTTTTACTTGTAATCGTTTTTAAGTTTTATGCAAAAATAGTCTTGGGTTTTGTTACTTATGTATTGTATGAATCATATTAATCATATTTCAAGTGTTTTTAATCATCAATTCCATGTTTCCTGCTTGTTCTAGTTTTCCCGCCAAAATTGTTCTTACTCGTTTTTCATGTTATAAGCTGTTTGAATGGTTCAAATAAGCTTATTCAAGCTTATTTAAGTGAATTAAAGTAGTTTCCTGGTCTTAATTGCAATTTTCTAAAAAAGTCAACAAAAGTCAACACGGGTCAACGAAAGTCAATTGTGTTCTTAAGTCTGAAATTTCTGTTTAGTAGTGGTATTTGGTTCTAGTCAATCTGCAAATAAAATTTGGACATCTTGTAAGTTTCAATAAAATCTCATCATTAGCTTAATAAAGTAATAGTAATTGCATTGATTAGATATGTTTTATTTGGTGTTATATTCTTGCATATTTGCTTAAATTATATCTAGTATAATCGGTTGTAGTTATAATATGGATTGAGTAAGCTTGGATTTGTGATTTGGTTAGAATTATTGCACATTAGAAGTATTAAAGTGTGTTTGGATTAGTGTTTTATTATGTGTTTTAGATTGATACAGAGGTTAAGCTCATCAATTCGATCCCACTTAGGTTCAATAAAATCATTTAGGACTTAGATTTGTACTCATTTCGCTTTCAAAGTCAAATTTTCATATTATATGATCTTATAAGCATCTCATTTAGTGTAGGATTGGAAGTACTTGCATAGTAGGTGTAGGATATCTAGGATAGCTTAATTTGATCATATCACATCTAGAATTAACATAAATAACCTGTTTTGCAAGATTGAATCTCAAATAAGTCAAGTTTTCAATTACGTCCAAAAGTCAAAATTTCATAAAAACCCGTTTTTGAATAAACTTTGTAATTTTATTGTGATCTTACCATTAGGATTTAGGATATAAGCTTTTGGGATATTAAAGTTTAGCTGCTCATCTTAATTAGAAAAATATTAGTTTATCTCTACTTAGCTTATTAACTGCTTATTCACTAGCTTCTCTTTAAGCTCTTTTTCACAAACTTTCCTTTTTGCTTATTTCTTATTTTTACTTATTTAGTGTGTTTTTCTTGTTGTTGTTGCTTATTCTAAGTTCCCATAACTTTTTATAGCTTATTCAACCTTTGGTTCAAGAGTGGTAGCTTTTATTAGCTTATGCAAGCTTAATAGCTCATTTTGACCCATTTCCATTGTAAGTACAAATAGCTTCCACTTTTGCATTTTAGTTTCCTCAATTTTAGTCCTTATTAGCTGAAATTCTGGATTTAGACACTTTGGTTGGTAGTGGTTTTCATGGTGATTTTAGTTTATTTTGTGATTTTTATGTCGGCTTAACAAGAGCTTAAAGTTAGTACATAAGTAATTTGTTTGGCACTAGTGCTTAAATAGACCCATATCATTGTAGATTGTTGTTCAGAGGTTTAGGATAGTTGGAATATGTTGGTTTTAAGTAATTTTAGCATACTCTAGCTTCTGTGATAATTTGGTGCTCATTTGGTACTTATAGCTTATTTTTAGTGCTTATTTATAAGCACTTTTCACTACGAACCTAATTATTGAACACCTGCACCACTTTTATTATTTTTCCTATATTTAGAATAATATTTTATAATATTCTGGAAGTTTTCATATTTTCACTGTTCATTTGCTATTTTTACGCATTTAATATCGCTTTTAGCATTTTTAATTAGCTTTTTATTCAAATAAATTAGAAAAAGCTCAAAAAAATACAATTTCAATTTTCTTAGTTTTATAATATTCAAAAAGTCATAAAAAATATTTTTCCATAATTTTCTTAGTTTAAATAGTAATTTCTAGCATTTTAATTAGTTTTAAATAGTTTTAAATTCATAATAAATACATAAAAAGTGTAATAAATATATTTTCAGTTTTAAAATAAGTTTTATAATATTTTAGATTTTTCTAAATCATAATTTCACTTTTCTAGCTTTATTTCATATTTTCTTATATTTTAGGGTATTATTAAATAGTTAAAAATAGTTTTTAATTAATAATAATTAAATAAATAGTTTTAAAATAATTTTCTTTTCTAATAATTTTATTTTATTATTAGGATTGTAAAATATCATTTTCATATTTGTAGGCCTTTTACTTCTTTATTTTCACGTTTTATTTTGTACGTTTACGTAGAATTTTAATTAAACGTAAGCGTTTTAGATTTTAGACGTTTTTAAGTATTACGCTTTCACGTACTTATTCTTATAGCTTGTTTAAGCTATTTTCTTTTATTCCTTAGTATAAATCATTCACAAACCTTTTCCCATTCAATATCACCCGATCACAGATTCGTTGTACTACAGTGTTCACACCTCGTTGGGACTTAACGACCCGGGGATACACTATACTCTCTAGATCTTAATTGCATTTGGTTCTAGACTGTTTGGACTTTTATTACGGTTGACCATTCACAAGTGGTTAGCTTGAGTGATAAACCTGACTGTCTGGAGCTCAATCAAATTTTTGGCGCCGCTGCCGGGGAGGTGTGCTGCGTACTACGAATTTGAAGCATCAGTGTTGTTGAATATACACCCATTGTATATTTACCATCTTTGTCTATATTTCCTTATTTTCATATAAAACCAAAATTATCGTGAAGTTAATTCGTTTGACTAATCGATCACCAAAAATATTTTCATTCTTCGTTTTTACTAAATGTTTATCCAAAAATCCAAAAATATCCATCTTTACCCTCTCACATCTTTGATTCTTCATCCCTACCTCTCTGAAAACATTTGATTCTTTCTATGTCTTATCCTCACCCTCTTGGTTGTCAAAGGTGTGGTGGTCCTTATAATGGTGGCAATTGCCCCAGTTGTAGCACGGTGGAATCGGAAATGGGTGCATCTATAACCGGGATCCCTATTCCTACCATAACACAACCGATTTATTCCATCAACTACCACACTTTGTGAGACTCGTAGATTTCTTGTTGTGAGTCTTGTGGTGGTTCACACTCCGATTCGATTGTCAATCGGAAACACGCTTGTCTATGAGCGGGTTCACGATAACAATTATGACTACCACATATAACTCACGGCCACATCGGTTTCTTGTTGTGAGTATTGTGGAGGTCCACATCGTAGCTCGATTGTCAAACAAGGAATCCATTTCCTTGTAACAATTACGACTCTTCGTATCATAACCAACCTCTACGAGACCAAATGAATCGAGCACCACCTCGGCTGAGCCACTTCCTCAAAATCTTCTCCTTGATCTTTTGGATTTAGTGAAGATTTGAAGGAATGTAAACATTCCCAAGATAATCCAAATCAAAATCCATGGAAGAATTGTTAGTCAAGAGCGGTCGCTAAAATAAATTCCCAAATTGCGTTTGAAAAATCTATTAGGAATCAATTGCAAAAGAAAAGCGACCAGATCTAGCTCTCAATTTCGTTTTATTCACGATGACGGTGATGATGAGGATACACTTGATATCCTTCAATTCTATAAAGATTCATCAAGTTCATCGATGATATCCTGCAGCTGAGATTTATTCTCAAACAAGCGCTATCACACCCGAGGTTCACACTCACTCTCCGAGCATGGGGGCGAGCATCTTGACACTTGTTCACGAAAAGGAATCGGACGAATTCATAAAGTCTAGTGTTGAGAACCTTGTCCCAATCCCAAGAGAGTCACGAGGAATTCTCGAGCATTTGTGTGATATCCCTACCCTCTTGTCTTCCCAAAAGATCATGTTGAGATGTTCTCCGATTCGATGATGATGATTCGTTGTCTTGTGGAGACATCGTTTATGTGGAAGATTTACCTTCCGAGCTTGTTAGCTTAGAAGAAGAGAATGATGAAGTTCTTGACACGAAATCAAAGATGAAGCACTTCGTGCAACATTCTTGAATGTCGGTCTTCTCATTTCTAAAATCGAGGCTTTCAAAGAGAAACCAATTTCATCTCTTATCCCCATTAAGGGTAGTGACATTCTTTCCGATGATTCTAATCCGAAATGAAAGCCTTCTGTTTTGATAATATGGGAGAGAAGATTAGTGGCGATACCACTTTTCATTCTCATAATTCTCTCCCAATTATGAATCATTTACATTGGAGGAGTTCACTAGTGAACCCACCATATCAATTCGAATATGATTCATTCACCTTCAAGGAGTTCTCGGATGAACTCACTCATATCATATCTCCGCGGAGTATGATAATTTCTACTGATCTAGACACACCCATAATATGTCTTGATCAAGCGAGCTTAATCGATGAGATTCATGAAACTATGAATTCTCCTATTGAGGATGAAGAGTTAGTCATGATTTTATCATGATTTTCTTTTTTCTTCATATATTATGTCACTTCTCCCTCTTCACTCCTTCGAATGAAGACATTATCTTCGACCCGGCATTTCCATGTACCATTATCTTGAGCGGTCTATATCTCATCGGTGTGGAACTTTCACGTGCTTCAATGTTTATCCAAACATCTTGAATGAAAGTCCGATGGAGATTGTCTCTTCCACTTACTTCCCATGAACAAATTAATTGGGTCGAGTCAAGCTAGCGACTCGGTAATCAAAAACATAGTTAAACATGGGTTTTCACCCGTGTGTACCACCCTAGTATGGGGAGTTGCCCCATTGTTGTATATAAAGTTTCAAAAAAAAAAAAAAAAAAAATCTCTCAAAATAATGGCCGTAGTATTTCCCTTTTACGTTCTCGGTTTCGCATAACCGCGGTACTTTGAATATTGAGGGCAATATTCATTTCTAGTGTGGGGGAATTCTCACGAATTTTATCATGTAATTATACCGCCCAATTCCCCATTTTGGCCAAATTTTTTTTGGAGTAAGTGTTTTACACTTACTCGACTTATGGTTATCGATCCGCCATGTCTAATAAACAAAAGGATTGGCTAATCCAGAGCAAACGGCTCTTGGTAAAGATATCTCAAATCCGTTGACGACTTGCAATTTGCCCAAAATTGTATGGTATTCATTCACCATATCTTTAATTAGTGAAGAGTTGGCTAGCCGCAAGTTTATGGCTTGTGGTAAAGGCGGTTGGAAAACCATAATTGGTAATCACTCACCAAAGATAGTATATATTATCTAAGAGTTGGCTAGTCCGTAGCAAACGGCTTCGGTAAAGACAAATCAAATCCGTTGGAAGTCGGTGGTTTGCTCAAAATCATATGGTTATCGATGTACCATAGTTCTTAGTTGAACTGAAACATTTGGCTACTCCGAAGTAATGGCTTTTGGTAAAGAGATTCAAATCCATTAAGTTTTCTCAAAAGATTGCTAGGGACTAGCAATAGTTTAGTGTGGGGATTGATGAGTGTGTAAATACTCATCATTTTGGTCAATCTGAATCGCAAAACACTTAAAAACGCTCGAAATGCATCAAAATATCGAAAATATCTCAAAATTGCATTTTATATGTTTCGGATGTAAAATGTTTAAAATCGATGAAAAATGAGCTAAGTTTGCATAATTGGCGCTTTAGGTCCCCAAGTTTCAAAAGTTGTCGAAATAGTCCACGAGCACTTATTTTAAAGAAAAGTCACCAAAGGTCCTTTTAAAAATCATAAGTTGTCATAATTAGTCCTTTGGTGAAAAATGTCAAAAGTTTTGAGAAATTACAAGTTTGGTCCTTCAAGTTTCAAAATTGGCAAATATAGTCCTTGGAAGTTTGAAAATGTCCTTTATGGTCCTTGTACTATTGAAACTTGTCATTTTTGGTCCCTTGAAACAACTTTGAGAAATTGGCAGATTTGGTCCTTGGTTTTTGTGGAATTGCAAAAATGGTCCTTGATATTAAAGCCTTGAGCCTTGAACCCCTTTTGAACCATGACCCCTGCCACTTGACCCTTGACCCCCTTTTGTGAACCCCCGTCTAATATTAAACCCCCCCAAGTCAAAAACCAGTCAACCCCCACTATCCTTTTCCCTCCATACCACTGTCTTCCCCACCCACTGCCTGCAAAACCACTCATTCCCTCACCTCCAAACAACCCACACCCTTATCACTCCACCTCCACAACACACCAAAAATGCATTTAATGCTTCCTCCTCTACAAGTTATCAGAGATAGTGGATTTTTCCACTATTTTCATTTTTGGCGCCAAAATAAGAAATCAAGGGTGGAGATCAAAAGGACCAAATCAATGGCTAGGAAAGGAAAGAGAAACCCTAATGAAGCCTATAAAGAAGAATGAAGATGTATAGCAGTTGTCATTTGTTTTAGACCTTTTCTATTTTTACTTGTAATCGTTTTTAAGTTTTATGCAAAAATAGTCTGGGTTTTGTTACTTATGTATTGTATGAATCATATTAATCATATTTCAAGTGTTTTAATCATCAATTCCATGTTTCACCTTGTTCTAGTTTTCCCTTAAAATTGTTCTTACTCGTTTTCATGTTATAAGTCGTTTGAATGGTTCAAATAAGCTTATTCAAGCTTATTTAAGTGAATTAAAGTAGTTTCTGGTCTTAATTGCAATTTTCTAAAAAGTCAACAAAAGTCAACACGGGTCAACGAAAGTCAATTGTGTTCTTAAGTCGAAATTTCGCTTAGTAGTGGTATTTGGTTCTAGTCAATCTGCAAATAATTTGGACATCTTGTAAGTTTCAATAAAATCTCATCATTAGCTTAATAAAGTAGTAGTAATTGCATTGATTAGATATGTTTTATTTGGTGTTATATTCTTTGCATATTTGCTTAAATTATATCTAGTATAATCGGTTGTAGTTATAATATGGATTGAGTAAGCTTGGATTTGTGATTTGGTTAGAATTATTGCACATTAGAAGTATTAAAGTGTGTTTGGATTAGTGCTTTATTATGTGTTTTAGATTGATCTGAGAGGTTAAGCTCATCAATTCATCCCACTTAGGTTCAATAAAATCATTTAGGACTTAGATTTGTACTCATTTCGCTCAAAGTCAAATTTTCATATTATATGATCTTATAAGCATCTCATTTAGTGTAGGATTGGAAGTACTTGCATAGTAGGTGTAGGATATCTAGGATAGCTTAATTTGATCATATCACATCTAGAATTAACATAAATAACTTTGTTTTGCAAGATTGAATCTCAAATAAGTCAAGTTTTCAATTACGTCCAAAAGTCAAAATTTCATAAAAACCGTTTTGAATAAACTTTGTAATTTTATTGTGATCTTACCATTAGGATTTAGGATATAAGCTTTTGGGATATTAAAGTTTAGCTGCTCATCTTAATTAGAAAAATATTAGTTTATCTCTACTTAGCTTATTAACCGCTTATTCACTAGCTTCTTTTAAGCTCTTTTCACAAACTTTCCTTTTGCTTATTTCTTATTTTTGCTTATTTAGTGTGTTTTTCTTGTTGTTGTTGCTTATTCTAAGTTCCATAACTTGTTTATAGCTTATTCAACCTTTGGTTCATGAGTGGTAGCTTTTTATTAGCTTATGCAAGCTTAATAGCTCATTTGACCCATTTCCATTGTAAGTACAAATAGCTTCCACTTTTGCATTTCGTAAAAGAGTTTTAGAGTTTACGAATTAGTGTTTTAGAAAAGTTCGATTATCTTAGAGTTGTATTAGAGTATCGCATAATAAGCGATTTAGAGTTTATAATAAAGTTATTCTTCTTAGCTTTGTTAAGTAAATTCGCGTGCTTGATAAAGATTGCTCGGTGTTTCTTTGTTAATAACTTAGGATTTATCCGAGGTTATTAAACCTTAACAAGCTAGTTAAGTTAGTTTGATTAAAGTATATCGATCCAACAAGTGGTATCGAGCTTGTGTGGAAACTCGACTAGGAAGAAACCCTACTTCAACAATATTCAAAGATGTCGATCAAGTTGCTCCACCACCCTCAATCACCTCACTCGAATTCCAATAATCAAGAAGGAGAATATGATCTACGGTGCATGAAGATGAGGCAAGATATTGCCATTACGAGACCATGCTCGTGGAATGTAATTGTGAATGGGAATGAAGTTGTTCGAACCCGTTCACTTCTCGGACAACCTATAGCACCAAAGGCGGTCTTACCAAGAAGAACACTAAGGAATCAAGAGAAGGCTCTAAACATTCTCTTATGCGCCATTCCGGATGGTCATCTTCTCAAGTTTCATGATGCTAAAGATGCTAAGCGACTGGGCTGCTCTCAAGACCAGATTTGGAGGAAATGAAGCCTCTAAGAAGATGCACGAAACTTGCTAAAACAACAGTTTGAAACTTTCACGAGGGAGAAAGAGAGTCTTGATGTGCATATGATAGGTTTCGAAATCTCCTCAACATGTTGGAGTTATACAAGGCACAAGTATCATTGAGGATGCTAATTTGAAGTTTCTAAGAGTTTGCCATCTACATGGCATGTAATTGCTACTATGATCGAGAGGACAACAAGGATTGGGCGTTATGGACTTTGATGATCTTTATCATCAACGAAGGTGTATGAACATGAGATGAGTGGTCAACCAAATTCCAAATCTCACAAGATTGCTTTTCTATCATCCGAAAAGAAGAGCAAGACTTCAAAAGTATTGTTTCTCCTCAAAGCTTGCTTCTCAAAGCATTCTTTTACAATCCCCATCATATGCTCAAGAGCCCCACCTTCTATCACTTTGAACTCGGATGAAGTTGTGTGCTCCTTCTTTGCACAACAAGCAAGCTTACATCACCTATGAAGAGGATCTAGCAGTTGAAGAAGATGCACTTGAAGAAATTGATATCGGTGGCAAGTTGCTTTGATCATTGCAAGAATCAAAAGTACATGAAGAAGACAGGCAAAAATATTGATTTCAAACCAAAACAAGGAATAACTTTTGACAAATCTAAAATTGAATGCTTCAATTGTCAAAAGATCGGTCACTTTGCAAGGAGTGCGGGTTTGCTAAGTATCAAGCAAGCAGAACATCTAAAAGCCTAAACTTGAGCTCAAGGAAATTCCAATAATCAAACAAATGCTTTGGTTGCTCAAGAGAAGTTGTCGAAGTTGACCGGAGTGAAGAGTTTGATGATGAACCGGTGACTTCTTGTATGGTAGCGATGGAAGATACGATTGAAGACACGGTGGAAGCATTGACCGAGCACTTGCTTTTGATGAAGAATCGAACATCTTGCTTTGGAATCGATGATGGCTTTGGAGGATTTGATTGGAGCAAAGAAAGTGAAGATGATCTGTTCTTCTTGCTATGATGGCTACTTCACCAACTCGCCTCCTATCTCGAGGTATGCTCAAACTGTATGAGTTTTATCAAAATTACTTAATTATGTGATTGAAAGAGATAATTGTATTAGGGCTAGGTGCGAGGTAGCGGGATATCAAATCACTTTAGAGTCTATAGAAGCTAAAATCATAACACATGAAAATAATGAAATGGCTTGGTGAAAAGTATGAACAACAGGATTACCGGTTAAAACTTAGTGAATGGAAACTAAAGCGTAAAATTGTTGAAATTGAGAAATTAACTAAGGAAAGAGATGATTTGGTAGCTAAGTTTCTCGCTTGGGAGAGTCCGCTTGTCCCATGTTGCTTATGTTGAAAAAGCAGAGAGGGCTTACATTAGAACAGGCTTAGGATTTGGAATGGACTTTAGTAACGTAGATGAAAACCAACCTAGTGATCGGGATGATGGTGTTTTGAGGACATAACCACTAGTGATGATGAGCTCATTAACTATTTAGATTCATCTAGTAATGAGGGCTCGATGAAGTGAACCACCTCCGAATATAAGAAAGACAATGGTTATCATGTCGTTCCTCATCCCATTAGTCATCATCCTCTAGGCCCGATGTTTCTCGTTATGGTGTAGATAGTCTAGAGTTTAGGAAGAAGCTTGTTGCTCGGTCTAGGTCCGAAAACCCAAAGAAACTGTTGAAAATAATGTTCAAAATCAAGCGGTACCTTTAAACCAAAGTCTTTGCCAAAGAAGCGATACTTTACGCAAAATCTTTTCAAAACAAGATTGCTAAACCTTTTGGGATAATTTTGCTCAAAACAAATTTTATCACCATCAAGAAGGCAAAATAATTTTGGGCATAGACATAGAAGAAATCACTTTGGTCATATGGGTCAAAAGCGTGTTTTGTGTGTTATAGTCCTACTCACTTAATTAAAGATTGTGACAAACACTCGAATATCTAAGCAAGTTTCCAAGAAATAAGTCTAACAATCGAGACCTAGAGAGCACAAACCGGTTTGGACTAATTCTAATAGGGTTAATCACGGAAGCTTCACACCGATCATAGATACCACATCGAGAGAAGACCTTGGTATCTCACAAGACTTTTTCAAAGTCTTGCTCGAGACAAGGTCTTGAAAACCATACTTGGGATAGAAATTCTAGGAGATCTCACTATCAACCTAGAAGGTATCACAATTCATATAGGGATCTAGATCACAAGAACCACTGTTAAAACCGAATGGATTAAAAGGACAAGATCTTCGAGAGACATACAAGATCGTTCAACAAAAAGTGAATCGATGTTTTGTGACACAAGAAAATGCTAAAAATCGGTGAAAGAGATTTATGTTGAAAAATCGAGAGTTTTGAAAATCCACATGCTAAAAATCAAAAGATAATTTTGGATCATCATTTGAAAGATAGTGAGAATTACATACTCAAAGAATTTGAGTTTGTAACTTCTCAAGGGAACACAAGTCAAGAATGGCTTGGGTTCCTTGTAAACCCTAAAATACGAAACATAGATAAAGACTAAAATACCCTCGAAATCGAAAAATTATAAAATCGCAAAATCGTTTATAATCATTTAACGAAATTAAAACTAATTTACTGAATAATTAAAACTTAACGAATATGTTACGTGATCGATTTTGGTACGACGAGAGATTTAAACGTTTAGCTAATATGTTGGGCCTCGTTTTAGTTAATGGTGAACCATTTGGGCCGTTCGTTGTTTGTATGGAGCCGAGAGCCAAGAAGCCCATAAGGGGCGTTTGTTTTGTTTCGTGTGGATCAAGAGCCGAAGGCCATTGGGCTGTGGGTTTTGTTGTTCGGTTGGACCCAAGCCGAAACCCAACCCATGTCAAGCCCTAAACCGAAAATCCTATTAACTATAAATACATCTCATTAACTCTAATTTGGAACCCTAGTTTTGTTGCCTCTCTCTTTCTTTTTCTTCCATTCGGCCGAAGCTTACAAACACCCTTGGTGTCGCGAGTTTTGTTCAACAAAGCTAAGGTATAACATGTTTGCTCGTCTTCTTTCGTTACACCTTACGTTAAAATTTATTGTATTATGTTGTTTTAGTCGAGCTTGTGTTTTTCTTTTGTGGCCGAACCGTATGAAACCAACAAACACAAACCATACGAATTGAACCTGGTAATGTTAAGAGAACATGTATGTAATATGCATTATTGAATCAGATCATAGATATATGTTGAGCATAAGAACCGAACCACATATATAAAGGTTATCATGCCTAATAAATTCGAAACCCTAATTGGAATGGAACCCTAAGTGTAATTAATGGTCTAAACATGTGATTATAGTGGTTTTAATAAACCCTAAAACTGGACAGCATCATATGTCGAATTTGTGTGTGTTATAGATCCAATTTTATAAGTGCAATAATCTGGGTTTTTGTGGGAAAAGTTTATTTTATGTCTTAGTTAAGTTTTCCAAGTGGTTTGGTCGAATTTGGAGTTGTCTAAGTCGTATTTTTGAATTTTACAAAATCAAGTGTCAAAGCTGAGAAAACGGGTCTGAAATTTGGTTGTATTGTTTGATTTTTCATTTTCAAACCATAAGGAATTGGGAGCTCTCCTTTTACAGGAGTGATATTCATGACATAAATGAATTTCTGGGAGTTCGGGGGATTTTTCCAAGGTGTCTAAATAGGTCCAATAAGCGTAAACTTTTAAGGTGTATTTTCGATCACTTTACGGATAGGTCTGGACTTATGATTTTCCGTAGGCCATTTAGCATGGAAATAGAACCCACCAATTTTGTAGAGTCTCTTAACTCATATGGGAACCCCTGGATTTTGCTTGATTTCATTTGAGCTAAGTAAGTATTTTATAAAAATCGCTAAAGTCTGGTCCGGATATGAGTTTTAGAAACTGAAAGATAAAATATGATATCAATAGGTAACACACTTACAAATGCATAAGAAGCTTATAAAATGAGGATATACTTACAACTCTAAGAATGTTAATGCGATAAATCCGTTATAACTTTAATGATGCTAATAAGTATTAAACAAATCATAATCCGTGTAGATTCGTTGAAGGAGACGCGACGTTATATCTTCGTGATTCACTCGTTCGTTTGCTTTTCTCTCATTTGCTTTAAGGTACAGATATTCTGACCTTTTCAGTAAAGGTTCCTTATGACGTTCTCTTTTCGTTAGCTTTTCTATTTCAATTATTAGGATTCCCTATGCCATTGCTATGATTCCTTTCGCTTATATGAATCTCTTGTTATCGAACTTCGCTTGTTGAACCTTGCTATGTTGAGTATGAATTTCGATTATGAACTTCGATTATGAACACCGATTATGAACCTCGATTATGAGCGTATGATATGTGATTGCGATATGAACCTTTGATTTCGAACATTTGATATGAACCCTTTCGATTTGTTTGATCCGTTGCTTCTCGAAACTTCATTTAGTGAACCATGAAATATCGATTTGGACTTTATGATATGAAACCTCGATATATATATCTGTTGACTTTTATGATGAATTATGATCCGTGTCAATTATGACAACTGTTTGACCTAAGTTAGTTTGACACCCGAGCCAAATATTTCACTAGTCATGGGGTTCCATGTCCGTATCGATGATGCACTCGATATGACTCTAGGCGGTAGAGTGATGTTCGCCACGTCCACGGATGGTGGAGCATATTTTGTATATGTAGGAAGGGCGATGGATGCATCCTAGATCCGATCCGTTATCGATCCGATTTGTCCAGTGAATGATGTCGTGTGCAATACGCGTCTTCACAAATTTTGGGAGCTAGCTACTCCATTGGTTCTTGAGGTATCCTCAGATATAAAAGGTATTCCGAGGTCACCCTCCGAATAAGAAAGTTACTTCTGATATGATATGTTCTGGGCTCGTGGTAGTTAACTAAATCTTTATATGTTATCTCTATGTTAAGTATTCTGATTATGATTCGGTATGTTCAACTGTTTATGATTATGTGCTAGGCTTATTATATGTTATTATATGTGTTTATACTTTTGTATGTTTATGAGACTACCGTCTGTTATGCTAAGATATGATTAATATGTTTAAACATGATTCAGATATCGATATTATGTTAGTTTATCGTTACGTGAATGCGTTGATCTGCGAGATGAATGTGCTAGTGTACAATTGAGTATTTTGAAAGTTTAGTATGTATGATGGTTCGATTAATTTTATAAACCTTGCCTATCGGTTAGTTATCCGTCGCATATGTGACCGCCATGTTAAAACTCTGCTGATGTTAAGATTTGATCTGAGAACCGGTTTAGCTTATGATATCTGTTCTGATAATTGCTAATGGCTATGTTATGTCTTTGTCTGTTTGGTTATAGCTTGTCTATTGTGTCTTCTATCCGTATGTGTGACTGCCATGATTTGATGCTAATTCATTGCTACAATATTGAATAAAGTGTGTTAAATGTAGATTAATTGATTTGTATGAATGCCATGTTTACCTTCTAGGAACCGCCTGTTAGTCCTTAGACTTTTCGTTTGGTTTATATGTAATCTATCTTCTTGATATGTTAAGTGTCCGGATATTCTAATGTGTTTGCGTTTGTGTCATCAATATGCTATGTGAGTTTGCTCTTGATTGCTAGTTGTTCTTCCGGATTTCTATGTGTTTGTGTTCCGCAATCCTCTATGATTCATTATGCTCACTCACCGCGACTTCGTTATTCGTTTCATTTGTTTCATTTGCATTTCTTTTTGTTTAGTTTCGTTTATATATCTGCTCACTGGCTTTGTAAGCTCACCGCATTTTCTTTTCCTGCGGCAGGTATTAAGCATTCAAGATGAGCTTGTGGGATGGCTGATCTGGGTTTAAGAGTAGAGTTGAGAGCAAGACTTTACCCTAGAGATCCTAGACTTATTTTGATTATTAAGTTATTATGTTTTCTTTTGATTATTTTGTGAAGACTTCCGCTTTTGAATAATACTTAAAGTTCTGATATGAAACTGTATTTGTGATATATTTACCCTTGTCGGGTTGGGGTGTTACAATTATGGTATCAGAGCTCTAGGTTTTAGGACCCTTAGAGCTTAGGCTATGACCTGTGAGGATTGGGTAGACATTAGGTTTCCGTCTGTTCGGATGTTTTCTTGATTTCCTTTTGATGGTCGTTCGATTTGACTTGATATCCTTTTGCCTTCACCGAATTGGCCTCCTCTGCTCGCATCGAATTTTGTTATTTTGTTTTCGCCGTCCGCTTTTCGATCGTTAGATGGAGACTACCCGTGGAGCCAAGAAGATGGTGCCGACCTGCGTTCTTTGCAATGATCCCTGTCTTTGGAGAGGTTCGTGAAGCGAAGCCGCACTCACCGCCGTGCACCGGAGACATCGGGATCTTCTTTGGAGGAGCCGGACGGATCAACCAAAACGCAACGACGAAGACATGATTCAACCGTGGTGGGAAGGTTCATCTACTTCATATGATTTGGCGCGACTTGTGATATTCTGATTCGTTTGTCATGTGTTTTGTGACGGTTTGATATTCTGCTAAGTGATTCTGATCCGTATTGCTTTTCTCTGATTTGTTCGGAACTCGGTTTGAATCGTGAAGTTTATCGTCTGGCATTTTGTTAATATCCCAGTTTTCTTTTGGATCGTCAGTAATGAGTCACGAGGAACCGTTTATGCTAGTTGGTGGCCTCCTTTCATTGTGATATGGTAAGTTGTCCGATGTGTTATATCTTTGCATGAATGTGTATCCGTCCATTTGGCATGTTACTTGTTACCTATATGTTATCCGTTTTGTTCGATATTAGTTATGTGGTTTTGTCATGACCGAGACAAAATATGATGATAATGAGGACTTGTTATGTGATGCAAGTATTATGACGCCTGATCAACATGATAATACCGAGATCATATTATCAATTGAGCGATCGCAAAACAATTGAGCGATCGCAAAACACTTACTCCAAAAAAAATTTGGCCAAAACGGGAATTAGGCGGTATAATTACATGATAAAATTCGTGAGAATTCCCCACACTTAGAAATGAATATTGCCCTCAATATTCAAAGTACCGGCGGTTATGCGAAACAAAGAACGTAAAAGGAAATACTACGGCCATTATTTTGAAAGATTTTTTTTTTTTTTTTTTTTTTTTTAGAAAACTTATATACATACATAACATGTGGGCAACTCCCCACACTAGGGTGGTAGAAAGATAGAAAGAAGTCGAAATATGGGTGAAAAACCATATGGCATGCTACTGTTTTTGATTCCCGAGTCGCTAGCTTGACTCGATCCCCGCATTCATTGGTTCATGGGGAAAGTTTGTAAATCCGGGACAACCACAAAATTTGATTCCTCCCGAACCACCCTCTTTTATTTCTCCGTTCACAAAACCGTAACGGATGATAAAAGGCGACACCGGAGAAAATGCTTGTTTACCAAGGATTAAAATATCCTTGGATCGTTTATGTCCCGGCGAGTGTGATATCCCGAATACAACGATCGTGTGATAAAATGATATGATCAAGAATGTACAAAAGCAGAATCGATTGACTAACACCGAATGTGAATAGTAATAGCTCATCACGCCTATGTCGTTAAAAACGTACAATCAGAAACCTAAAAACGCAAAAGATATACAAACGTACGTTACTAAAACGTAAACGTTTAAAAACAAAACGACTATAACTATAGTAGAGATTTACAAGTCTAAGCGACTTAAATGCAAATTAAATAAGATTAAAATATCTAACTATAATTTACAAATATATACAAAAGTTAAGAAAACTAAAAACTAAAACATATATGAATACATAATAATTACATAAATGTAACAAAAATAAAATAAGAAAAGGATTATAATTATACTAAGGAAATATAAAAATATCAAAATTTTGAAGTCATTTTAATTCTATTTTTACAATTGTTTACCGATTAAAATCTAAAAAAACTTACGTTTACTAAATTTTACGTAAACGTACAAAATAAAAACGTGAATTCAGTCCAATACAACTCCCACAAATGTGAAAATTATATTTTTAGAATCCTAAAAAGATAAGAAAATTATTAGAAAAGAAAATAAATTTTACATTATTAAATTAATTAATATAAATTAAAATGAATTAAATGTATTAAAATGAATTAAATAATAAGAAAATCTAAAATTAACTTAAATAAATGAAATAAAGAATTTGAAAATTCTAAAATATTATAAAATAAATTTAGAAACTGAAAATGTATTTTTTACACAATTATTCTATTTATTATTAATTATTTACTATTATTAAGTATTAAAAACTATTATTATTTATTAAAAATACTAAATGAATAAAGAAAAATCTGAAACTTTTTACAAAATACTAAAATAAATACAAGAAGCTAGGAAAAGTATAAAATGGTAGCTTATGTACAAAATAAGCTAATGGGCAAAAGCTCCAAAATAGAAGCTATCACTTAAGCTTATAAATGGTTCTTTTAGCTTTTACATTTCCGGACTAATTATACAAGAATATTATACATATTAGATGAAAAATAAGCTTTACAAATATAAGAATAAGCAGATCATGAGCTTATGAGCCCAACAGTTAAAGCTTTGGGCTTGACTGTTGAGCTCAAGCTTGGAATAAGCTCTAAATAAGCTATACAGCTAAAACAAAAGGTAAAATAGGATATATACAAGTCCAATGGGTCACATATAAACAAGAAATTGGACTGAATAGGTGTGAGCTTATGGTTTAGACAATCAAGCTTTTGGCTTGACTTGGATGGAATTGAGGCCTCTAAAGCCTGTAATAAGCTCCCCACAGGAAAACAAAAGGAAAGAAATATATGTGTACAAGCTATATGGATAAGTATGTACAAGCTGGTGCACTGGCATTCACCTATAAGCTAATAATAAGCTAATAAGCTTATCCATACAATCGCAGATACCAAATGACACATGCATACCATTTGAATGACAAATTAAGCTAAGAGTTTAAGCTTAAAAGGCAAAATAGGACTTGGGGTAGCAAGTCGAAATGGTTGGCTTTCAAAAGCCAAAGCTCATCAAGTGGGACCCACCGATGAGCTTTTGAGAGGCTTATGAAGATGGTCCCAGACCACCGCTCGACAGAGTGAGCGGTTAGTCTTGATTTTGGGACAAAACAAAAGTCGTATGCACCACTTATAAATAAGCTACAATGTGAAAATTAAGCACATGATCAAAAGTTGGGTTGCTAGGCTTCCTAAAAGCCAAGCCACACAGTGCTAGTGATCATTAATGAACTTGTGAGAGGCTTGTGGAAATGGTGTAATACCACCGAATTGCTCGGTGGTATGTTGTGAGTGGGCAAACACAAGCTTCTATAGGACTTATCAAATAAGCTTTAATAAGCTCAACTTGAACCGAGACATTGAGATGGACCGCCTAGCTTCTCACAAAGCCAAGAATCACAATCTCAAGCTCATTAAGGAGCTTATAAAAGCTTAGGTAATAAGACCCACTCAACTGCTTGCTTGGTTGAGTGGTCAAAATGGGACAAAATAAAGGAGTGATTAAGCTAGGCAAATAAGCTAAAGACGAAAAATAATCACACACATAAATAAAAGACCACAAAGGCTACACAAAGAAGCCAAGTACACAAGCTAAGGTCAAATCCACAAGCTTTTGCAAGCTTGTGAATTTGACTCTAAACTGTGCATGTGGCATGGGATTGAACAGTAGCTAAAATAAGCTAAGAAATAAGTACTTAAAAAGTCGAGAAATGACAAACTAGCATTTTATATTTAAGTTTAGCAACTATATTTTGAATTCCCAAAAGGATTAAGACTAAAACTTAACACCGAGTCCTCCACAAAATTATACATTTTATTCAAAACGACTATTTGAAAATTTGACTTTTAACAAGAACCGAAAAGTTGACTAAGTTGAGTTTAGAAATTAATCTATGGACTTAATATTATGTATTAAGCTATAAGGAAACTATATTAAGCTATATAAACAACTTATGAATCACTATAATGAAAATTTGCATCTAAAATCCTAACGTTGAACTCGCTAATGGAAACCTAAACATGATTTTGACTATTTAACATATGAAGACGATTTAAATGCTTAAACCGAGCTATTATGGACTAATATTACATAAAACAACAACACATAACAACAAACAAACTCGGATCGCCGCTATATCAAAAATCCAAACAACCCTTACAAGAGATTGTTTATAAGTTTTCAAAGCAAATGACTTTATAATCCAATTTCATCCAATCCAGAGATACCAAGGTGTCAAATTGGATCTTTTTCAGCCTAGACCAGATGTCAAACCAGTCTAAGTCTATGATTTGCAATAATTGACATTTTAACAGTCAAAGTACCAATTCAAACCACAATTCAATTCAAGGCACAATACTTAATATAAAGCTATAATATCATACACTAACAACAAAGAAACACTCAAACATAAAAATCATAGCGGGTAAAACAATAAAACAAGAAATGCAAAATTTGTAAAAATAAAGCTACAAGTGATCATGGCTAAACCGAGTACCAAGGAACAAAAGACCACTCCTAGCTTGGTGTCAACAAACTAGAAACCGAAAACCATCCAGATTGGCTTCTCCCCGTAACTTCTTATTGGGATCACAAGTTGACTTTCATTGACCTTTCTTTTGATTTTTTTGAACTTTTCTGAATTTAAAGGTTATACTTGTTTAAATGAATCTAAAAGCTTAGTGAGCTTTTGTCAGGAGCTCATATTGGCTTAAAGAGTCCTTAAAACAACTACAAACCATGAAATTAAAAAGACTTGAAATATGAAGAAAATAAAGCAAAACTTGAAACTGAATTTAAAATGGAAATTAAACTGAAATTAAACTTTCATTACACTAATTTAAGAAACATTACAACATTAAAACATTAAAAGACATTGAAATTTAAAGAAAGCTTTAAAAACTATACTACGTGACTAATGGCTAGTCCAAAAGTACTCTTCACATCTCTTTCTTCTTCCTTTTATACTCCAAGTGATTTCTCTTTGACCTCGAATCTTTCCCACCACATCCGAGCCCTTGGATCACTCAAAATAATCAGAACCATACATGTGTCTTTTTGGCGCCAAATATTTCTCATAGCAGGTTTTTTGCTTTAATGAGGTTTGGTTGAGCAATTAAAGGATTTTGTTGTTTAGATGATGTGGAGGGGACATGGTATGGGAGGGGTTGAAGAAAAAATGGCAAAACCATGGCTGGTATTGGTTCTCTGGTTTGGGAGAGACACTGCTACAGTAACAGTGGTATAAGGGCGCGTTTTTCTTCATTTGACTTTGGTTGACCATGGGCTAATAATACACGGGGAGGTCAAAAGGGAATTGTGGCAGGGGTCAGAATAGGTTGTGGACTGGAGGTCAAGGTTCAAGGGTCAAAGGCAGTTGGGCTAAGGGTTGGGCTTGGATAGTTATTTGGGCTTAGATAGTTATGTTGTGTCCGTTTGGTTTTAGTGATAAACAAGGACCAAAAATGCAATTTTGCCAAACTCCAAGGACTAAAAGTGAACTTTTTCCAATGCTCTCCCAAGGACCAAACTTGTCATAACACAATTACACAAGGACCAAAAGTTGTATTATATTTATATTTAAAACTTTAAAGGACCTAAAATGTAATTTTGGATTTTGAGGACTTGTTTTGTAATTTCCCAAAAGTTATCAAATTGTTCCATTTGTTAAATCATGCATAGTACAAGGGTATTATTTGTAAAATTCCAAGTTTAGAATACCAGGGACCATTTTGCCAATTTTGTAACTCGAGGGTAAAATTGCCATTTTGTGTAAACTTTATCCGTGGATGTTTTGTGAACATTTTGGTTTCCCAAGGACTTAAGTTGACTTTTCATTCATTTAAAACTTTTAGGGACTAGTTTTGACAATTTGAGTAACTTCGTGGACCGAAAATGACAATTGTTGTGAAATTGATCAATTTTCACTTGTTTTCAATCTTTGTACTGAATCACATAAAACACATTTAAATGATATTTATAACATTTTGAGAGTCATTTGTGTGTTTTTGGTTGTTTTTGTGGGTTTATATAATACAAATATATGTGTATTTAGACACATATCAAATCCCCCACACTAAACTATTGCTAGTCCCTAGCAATCTTTTGAGATTTTAATGGATTTTAAAAACTCTTTACCAAAAGCCATCACTCGGAGTAGCCAAATGTTTCAGCTCAAGTAAGAACCTTGGTACATGATAACTAAATGATTTTGAGCAAATCATAAGTCAGAACGGATTTGATGTGTCTTTACCGTGTCGCACTTTCCGGACTAGCCAACTCTTAGATAAATTATCAGAATTATCTTTGGTGAGCTGAATACCAATTATGGTTTTTCCACTGCCTTTACCACAAGCCATAATCTTGTGGGCTAGCCAACTCATTATCTTTTGAGGATGATGGGGAGCTGAGGAACCATACAATTTTGGGCAAATTGCAAGCCATATAAACGGATTTGAGAAATCTTTACCAAGAGCCGTTTGCTCCTGGATTAGCCAATCCTTTGTTTATCAAACATGGTGGACTGATTACCATTTGTTGTGTTTAGTACATAGTACTTCCACTAAAAAAATTTTAAATTTTGGCCATTTTGGGAAAAAGGGACTAAAGGGCACATTTATGATCAAATTCGCAGATTTCCCCACACTTAGAAATGAATATTGTCCTCAATATTCAAAACTAAGTGGGTAACACAACAATTATTTTATTTTTTCTCAGATTTACAATTTTCAAAGTTTTTATATATACAACGGTGGGTTATTACCCCACACTAGGTGGTAGAAAGGGAAAAAGATGTAAATATGGGTGAAAACCCATATGGTGTGGCTTGTTTTGATAACCAAGTCACTAGCTTGACTTGACCCCAATTGAATTGTTCATGGGGAACCGAGCGGACCGCCACTCAAAGATTGGTGAGAAATTGGAGTGGGATTGCCACTCACGAATTATGAAATTCATCACTTAAGATGAGTCTAAGAATCTTAGAAAGAAACTTAGAAAGAGCGAGAAGAATATTTTGATTTTTGATTTTATAAAAGAAATGGAAAATATTTTTGTATTTTTAAGGTTTATATATATATGTACAAAAGAAATTCTAACAACCGCCTCGAAGGGAATCTGGTCCGACAGAGCTCAAGAATCAGAAATGACCAACAACCAAATGTTGTAACCGAGGGACTTATCAAACCGGGCAAGTTGTGCAAAGGAAAAATGTTTTGTATTTTATATTGTTTTGGAATGAAAATATGATATTATATATATATATTATACAAGGATAGATATAAAACACAAGTACGTTCGCAAAGACACCTCCCGAACAGCGCTAAAATTTGATTCCTCCCGAACCACCCTCTTTTATTTCTCCGTTCACAAAACCGTAACAGATGATAAAAGGCGACACCGGGAGAAAATGCTTGTTTACCAAGGATTAAAATATCCTTGGATCGTTTATGTCTGGCGAGGTGTGATATCCTCGAATACAACGATCGGTGATAAAATGATATGATCAAGAATGTACAAAACAGAATCGATTGACTAACACCGAATGTGAATAGTAATAGCTCACACAACTATGTCGTTAAAAACGCATAATCGAAACCTAAAACGCAAAAGATATACAAACGTGCGTTACTAAAACGTAAACGCTTAAAAACAAAACGACTATAACTATAGTAGAGATTTACAAGTCTAAGCGACTTAAATGCAAATTAAATAAGATTAAAATATCTAACTATAATTTACAAATATATACAAAAGTTAAGAAAACTAAAACTAAAACATATATGTATACATAATAATTACATAAATGTAACAAAAATAAAATAAGAAAAGGATTATAATTATACTAAGGAAATATAAAAATATCAAAATTTTGAAGTCATTTTAATTCTATTTTTACAATTGTTTACCGATTAAAATCTAAAAAACTTACGTTTACTAAATTTTACGTAAACGTACAAAATAAAAACGTGAATTCAGTCCAATACAACTCCCACAAATGTGAAAATTATATTTTTAGAATCCTAAAAAGATAAGAAAATTATTAGAAAAGAAAAATAAATTTTTACATTATTAAATTAATTAATATAAATTAAAAATGAATTAAATGTATTAAAAATGAATTAAATAATAAGAAAATCTAAAATTAACTTAAATAAATGAAATAAAGAATTTGAAAAATCTAAAATATTATAAAATAAATTTAGAAACTGAAAATGTATTTTTTACACAATTATTCTATTTATTATTAATTATTTACTATTATTAAGTATTAAAAACTATTATTATTTATTAAAAATACTAAATGAATAAAGAAAAATCTGAAACTTTTTACAAAATACTAAAATAAATACAAGAAGCTAGGAAAAGTATAAAAATGGTAGCTTATGTACAAAAATAAGCTAATGGGCAAAAGCTCCAAAATAGAAGCTATCACTTAAGCTTATAAATGGTTCTTTTTAGCTTTTCTGTTTTCTGGACTAATTATACAGTAATATTATACATATTAGATGAAAAATAAGCTTTACAAATATAAGAATAAGCAGATCATGAGCTTATGAGCCCAACAGTTAAGCTTTGGGCTTGACTGTTGGAGCTCAAGCTTGGAATAAGCTCTAAATAAGCTATACAGCTAAAACAAAAGGTAAAATAGGATATATACAAGTCCAATGGGTCACATATAAACAAGAAATTGGACTGAATAGGTGTGAGCTTATGGTTTAGACAATCAAGCTTTTGGCTTGACTTGGATGGAATTGAGGCCTCTAAAGCCTGTAATAAGCTCCCCACAGGAAAACAAAAGGAAAGAAATATATGTGTACAAGCTATATGGATAAGTATGTACAAGCTGGTGCACTGGCATTCACCTATAAGCTAATAATAAGCTAATAAGCTTATCCAATACACTCGCAGCACCAAATGACATGCATACCATTTGAATGACAAATTAAGCTAAGAGTTTAAGCTTAAAAGGCAAAATAGGACTTGGGGTAGCAAGTCGAGTGGTTGGCTTTCCAAAAGCCAAAGCTCATCAAGTGGGACCCACCGATGAGCTTTTGAGAGGCTTATGAAGATGGTCCCAGACCACCGCTCGCCTTGAGCCGAAGGTTGGTCTTGAGTTTTGGGACAAAACAAAAGTCGATCGACCCTTATAAATAAGCTACAATGTGAAAATTAAGCACATGATCAAAAGTTGGGTTGCTAGGCTTCCTAAAAGCCAAGCCACACAGCTAGTGATCATTAATGAACTTGTGAGAGGCTTGTGGAATGGTGTAATACCACCGAATTGCTCGGTGGTATGTTGTGAGTGGGCAAACACAAGCTTCTATAGGACTTATCAAATAAGCTTTAATAAGCTCAACTTGAACCGAGACATTGAGATGGACCGCCTAGCTTCTCACAAAGCCAAGAATCACAATCTCAAGCTCATTAAGGAGCTTATAAGAAGCTTAGGTAATAAGACCCACTCAACTGTTTGCTTCAGTTGAGTGGTCAAATGGGACAAAATAAAGGAGTGATTAAGCTAGGCAAATAAGCTAAAGACCAAAAATAATCACACACATAAATAAAAGACCACAAAGGCTACACAAAGAAGCCAAGTACACAAGCTAAGGTCAAATCCACAAGCTTTTGCAAGCTTGTGAATTTGACTCCTAACTGCGCATGTGGCATGGGATTGAACAGTAGCTAAAATAAGCTAAGAAATAAGTACTTAAAAAGTCGAGAAATGACAAACTAGCATTTTATATTTAAGTTTAGCAACTATATTTTGAATTCCCAAAAGGATTAAGACTAAAACTTAACACCGAGTCCTCCACAAAATTATACATTTTATTCAAAACGACTATTTGAAAATTTGACTTTTAACAAGAACCGAAAAGTTGACTAAGTTGAGTTTAGAAATTAATCTATGGACTTAATATTATGTATTAAGCTATAAGGAAACTATATTAAGCTATATAAACAACTTATGAATCACTATAATGAAAATTTGCATCTAAAATCCTAACGATGGAACTGCTAATGGAAACCTAAACATGATTTTGACTATTTAACATATGAAGACAGATTTAAATGCTTAAACCGAGCTATTATGGACTAATATTACATAAAACAACAACACATAACAACAAACAAACTCGATCTTTGCTATATCAAGAAATCCAAACAAATTTTACAAGAGATTGTTTATAAGTTTTCAAAGCAAATGACTTTATAATCCAATTTCATCCAATCCGAGATACCAAGGTGTCAAATTGGATCTTTTCACCTAGACCGGATGTCAAACCGGTCTAAGTCTATGATTTGCAAGAATTGACATTTTAACAATCAAAGTACCAATTCAAACCACAATTCAGTTCAAGGCACAATACTTAATATAAAGCTATAATATCATACACTAACAACAAAGAAACACCAAACATAAAAATCATAGCGGTAAAACAATAAAACAAGAAATGCAAAATTTGTAAAAATAAAGCTTACAAGTGATCATGGCTAAACTGAGTACCAAGGAACAAAAGACCACTCCTAGCTTGGTGTCAACAAACTAGAAACCAGAAAACCATCCAGATTGGCTTCTCTCCCCCAGAACTTCTTATTGGGATCACAAGTTGACTTTCATTGACCTTTCTTTTGATTTTTTTGAACTTTTCTGAATTTAAAGGTTATACTTGTTTAAATGAATCTAAAAGCTTAGTGAGCTTTTGTCAGGAGCTCATATTGGCTTAAAGAGTCCTTAAAACAACTACAAACCATGAAATTAAAAAGACTTGAAATATGAAGAAAATAAAGCAAAACTTGAAACTGAATTTAAAATGGAAATTAAACTGAAATTAAACTTTCATTACACTAATTTAAGAAACATTACAACATTAAAACATTAAAAGACATTGAAATTTAAAGAAAGCTTTAAAAACTATACTACGTGACTAATGGCTAGTCCAAAAGTACTCTTCACATCTCTTTCTTCTTCCTTTTATACTCCAAGTGATTTCTCTTTGACCTCTGAATCTTTCCCACCACATCTGAGCCCTTGGATCACTCAAAATAATCAGAACCATACATGTGTCTTTTTGGCGCCAAATATTTCTCATAGCAGGTTTTTTGCTTTAATGAGGTTTGGTTGAGCAATTAAAGGATTTTGTTGTTTAGATGATGTGGAGGGGACATGGTATGGGAGGGGTTGAAGAAAAAATGGCAAAACCATGGCTGGTATTGGTTCTCCTGGTTTGGGAGACACCGCTTTCTGATGTGATGGGGTATAAGGCGCGCTTTTCTTCATTTGACTTTGGTTGACCATGGGCTAATAATACACGGGGAGGTCAAAAGGGAATTGTGGCAGGGGTCAGAATAGGTTGTGGACTGGAGGTCAAGGTTCAAGGGTCAAAGGCAGTTGGGCTAAGGGTTGGGCTTGGATAGTTATTTGGGCTTAGATAGTTATGTTGTGTCCGTTTGGTTTTAGTGATAAACAAGGACCAAAAATGCAATTTTGCCAAACTCCAAGGACTAAAAGTGAACTTTTTCCAATGCTCTCCCAAGGACCAAACTTGTCATAACACAATTACACAAGGACCAAAAGTTGTATTATATTTATATTTAAAACTTTAAAGGACCTAAAATGTAATTTTGGATTTTTGAGGGACTTGTTTTGTAATTTCCCAAAAGTTATCAAATTGTTCCATTTGTTAAATCATGCATAGTACAAGGGTATTATTTGTAAAATTCCAAGTTTAGAATACCCAGGGACCATTTTGCCAATTTTGTAACTCGAGGGTAAAATTGCCATTTTGTGTAAACTTTTATCCAGGGATGTTTTGTGAACATTTTTGGTTTCCCAAGGACTTAAGTTGACTTTTCATTCATTTAAAACTTTTAGGGACTAGTTTTGACAATTTGAGTAACTTCAGGGACTGAAAATGACAATTGTTGTGAAATTGATCAATTTTCACTTGTTTTTCAATCTTTTGTACCTGAATCACATAAAAACACATTTAAATGATATTTATAACATTTTGAGAGTCATTTGTGTGTTTTTGGTTGTTTTTGTGGGTTTATATAATACAAATATATGTGTATTTAGACACATATCAAATGTCCTCTCCAAAATAATGCTTCAACCGATGACCATTCACTTTAAAGTTTGGACCATCGGGTTGAGATAACTCAATGGTTCCATATGGAAATACTTTAGTGATGGTGAATGGTCCGCACCGGTGATTTTAGTTTTCCGAGAAAATCTTCAATCTTGAGTTGAAAAGAAGGACTCGATCACCGACGTTGAAAACGCGGTTCTTGATTTTGAGTCATGAATCTTTTTGTCTTTTGTTTGTAGATTAAAGAGTTCTCGTATGCTTGATCACGGAGTTCATTTAATTCATTCATTTGAACTTTCCGGTGATCACCACCGTCTGAATATCAAAGTTGGCATGCTTCAAGGCCCAAGATGCCTTGTGCTCGAGCTCAACCGGCAGATGACATGCCTTCCGTACACTAGCTTGTATGGAGTGCACCGATGGGTGTTTTATAAGTCGCACGGAAAGCCCAAAGTCGTCATCTAACTTATCCGACCAAGAGGCACGGTTTTCGCCATCGTCCTTTCAAGGATTCTTTTAATCCTCGGTTTGAAACTTCCACTTGCCCACTAGTTTGGGGTGGTACGCAGAGAGACGGTGAGTTACACCATACTTTGCATGACTCTATCAAACCGGTCATTGCAAAATGCGCACCACGATCACCGATTATAGCTCGTGGAGTTCCAAACCTAGCAAACAGAGATTTTAAGAATTTCACAACAACTCGGGCATCGTTGGTAGGTAAAGCTTTTGCTTCAACCCATTTTGACAAGTAGTCAACGCCACGAGTATGTATTTATTACCATGAGAAGAAGGAAATGGCCCCATAAAGTCAATACCCCATATGTCAAAAATCTCACACTTGAATGGCGTTTTGCGGCATTTCATTTCTTCGAGATATTCCCGACGCGTTGACAAGCGTCACGAGTTTTGACAAATTCATGGGCATCCTTGTAAATTGTGGGCCAATAGAATCGGAATCAAACACCTTCTTGGCGGTGTAGTTGGGGCTATGATGTCCCCAAGAGGTCCGAATGGCAAGCCTTAAGAATTTCAATGGCTTCGACCATACACACATCGCTGATGACTTGATCCGCGCAAATTTTGAACAAGTAGGGTCGTCCGAAATAATGTTTCACATCTTTAAAGAATTTATTTTTCCGTTGGGACGACATCCCTTTCACCACAAAGTTACCCGCATGGTAATTTGCAAAGTCAAGAAACCATGGGGTAGAAGAGTCTCCACGAAAAGAAACCACATTGATTGTTTCGAGAGAAATGTTTCATTAATTTCCTTTTCTCGAACACATCTTGGTGAGGGCTTTCTAGACGGACGAGATGATCGCAGCCTGTGTTCTCGGCTCCTTTTTATCACGTATAATGATATCAAATTCTTGTAGGAGGAGAACCCAACGGAGCAATCTCGGCTTTGCATCTTGTTTTGCAAAGAGATATTTGAGAGCCGAGTGATCCGTATACACCACGCATTTGGTCAAGATAAGGTATGGTTAAACTTTTCAAACGCATACACCACAACTAATAATTCTTTTTCTCGTAGTGGTGTAATGGGTTTGAGCTTCATCATAGTTTTACTCGCGTGAGTGGATCGGTGAAAATGCTTAGTTTTGCGTTGCCCAAGACCGCACCGATAGCAAAATCACTTGCATCGCACATGAGCTCGAAGGGTAAATCCCATCGGGGCAACTAGAATGGGTGCTTCCGTAAGCTTTTTCTTTAGCGTTTCAAAAGCTTCGATGCACTCAGGAGAAAAGATAAAAGGAGCATCTTTTTCAAGAAGATGGGTCATAGGCCGAGCGATTTTAGAGAAATCTTGTATGAATCTACGATAAAACCCGACATGACCTAGAAAACTCCTAATACCTTTGACGGTGGTAGGATGAGGTAATTTAGCAATGACATCAACTTTTGCTCTATCTACCTCAATCTTATTTTTTGAAATCTTATGGCCAAGGACTATGCCTTCTTTGACCATAAAGTGGCTCTTCTCCCAATTTAGACAAAGATTGGTGTCTTCACACCTTTGAAGCATTTTTTCTAAATGGGAGAGACATGTATGAAACGAGTCCCCAATGACCGAAAAGTCATCCATAAACACCTCCATAGTTTCCCCGATCATGTCATGGAAAATTGCCATCATACATCGTTGGAACGTGCCAGGAGCATTACATAGGCCAAAAGGCATACGTCTGTAGGCAAATGTCCCGTATGGGCAGGTGAATGTGGTTTTTTCTTGATCCAATGGATCAATGGGGATCTGAAAGTAACCCGAGAAACCATCAAGGAAACAATAGTACTGCCCTCGCTAATCTCTCAAGCATCCGGTCCATGAAGGGTAGAGGAAAATGGTCTTTACGGTGGCTTCGCTTAACTTACGATAGTCAATACACACACGCCATCCCGTAACCAATCGAGTTGGAATTAACTCGCTTTCTTCATTCGTGACAACAAGAATGCCACCCTTTTAGGAACACGATGGATGGGGTCGACCCAAGGACTATCGGAGATCGGGTAAATTAAACCGGCATCAAGAAGTTTGAGAACCTCTTGTTTGATAACCTCATGAATCTTAGGATTCACCCTTCTCGATGTTGGATCATTGGTTTGAAGTCATCCTCCATTAAGATTTTGTGAGTACAAAACTCGTGGTTGATACCCTTAATGTCTGAGAGTTTCAAGCAATTGCTTGCTTGTGTGACTTCAAGACCTTTATGAGCGCTTTTCTCCTCCTCGCTTAAATCCTTAGCAATTATGACGGGTAATTTATCATCACCTCCAAGAATGCATACTCGAGATGAGGAGGTAGGTCCTTAAGTTCAACCTCGGAAATTCTTCAGAGAAGTTTGTACCGATTTGATTTCCTCAATTGTGATTTCTTTCGGAGGAGTAAAGGTAATGGATCTTCATTTAGCAATTGCTCAAGATAAAGGATATCTCCTCCGAATCATAAACACCATCAATTCCAGGTGAATTGATTCATCGATGGCAAGAAACTCATCGATCTCTTCAAGAAGGAAGTCACCTCCTCAAACGGAGTGAGAGAGGGAAGAGTCGGCAATGATAGGTTGAGAAGATGTGGTGGAATCCCCACTCACGTAATTATGAAGATAACCAAGAAACTCTTGAGAGTACTCCTCAAGCAATATCAATTAAATCGACTCGATTAACCGATTCAAGATCATAATTTGAGGAGTACCTTGAAGTTTGATCAAGGTTAAAGGTACAACTTCATTACCCACACGTAAAGTGATTTCTTGCTCAAATACATCAATAAGAGCACGCCCGCTCTCGTGAATCCTCTTCCAACAATGAGGGAACCCGATGATCGGCATCGAAATCAACAACCACGAAGTCACCGGAAAATGGAACTTTCCTACTTTCACAATACATCCTCGGCGATGCCAAGAGGACGCGATATAGAACGATCTCGCAAGCTCAAGAGTCATGCGGTAGGAATAAGTTCCTAAGAGAAAGTTTCTTCCACATCGAATAAGGCATCGATTGATGCTTGCACCAAGATCGGCAAGGGCAAAGCATTCAATCATCCCAGAAAACACAAGGAAGAAGAAATTTTCCGGATCTCCCGCCTTCTCGAAGCTTCTTTATGAATCACGAAAGTTCTCGTTCAAAGGAGTTTTAGCCATTTCAAACAGTTTTTCCTTATTGCTCAACATGTGTTTGAGAGTAGATGCAAACTTGGGCATCAACATGATAGCATCCGCAAAGCTTATGTCAAAATGAAGTTCTTGAAAAATTTGAAAGAATTTTTCCATTTGATGACCGGCTTTTTCATGAGCTTTGCTCATGTAAACGTGAGGGTAAGGAATAGAAGTTTTGATTTGGGGTTACCAACCGAGGTTCAAAACAACTCTGTGTTTGGTTTTCGGACAACCCGAGGATGGACATTCTTGGTACTTCCGTTATTATTAGGAAGTTCCTTGTCCTTTGTCGCCTCGTGTTCGCTTTCCACTACCTTCGGGAGAGAAGAAGAAGAGGTAGTAGGAATAGCGGGTCCATGATATGAAGTACCACTTCGGTTGTGATCGCCTTTGCATCGCCTCGGATTAGCGATCGTGTTGCTAGGTAAAGCACCGAGCCCGGGTCGATCATTTAAAGACTTCTTAATGTCGAAATCGGCTAACCAAAGAACTGCTCATTCCTCTTGATTTCATGAATTGTTTCAACAACTCATCGAAGATGGTCCAGTTGGAACAATGGCTTGAGTTTGCACAGAAAATTCGCCTCTATTGTTAGGATTAGGGCCTTGATTTTGAAAATTTTCTTGATTATTGCCATGAAAATACCCCGGGTTGAAATTTCCACGACTGGTTTCTATTGAAATTTCCTTGGTGTTGGAAATTTTGATTTTGATTTTGAAAACCGTTGTTTGGACTAAAATTACCTTGGTTTTGAAAACCTTGGTTTGGTCTATTCGATTTTGATTACGGTTTTGGTTGAAACCGGAGGTCCAGGTAGTGGTTGGGACGGTGGTTCGGTCTATAGAGCATGATATTGGTTGCCTCCTTGATTAGAAATCCGCCCACAACATTAGCTTCAAAGGGTTACCATCGGTGGCCATACAGCTATAGTAAGCATGGGGCCACCACAAGTAACACGGACTTCCACTTTCTTAACTTCAGGAGGTGAAGTTTGTGGAAAAAGACTTTCTTTGGTTGGAGAGAACCAAAGCTTGAATTGCTTCAGTGAGTTTGTCAATCTTAGCATCGGTGCTAGATTGACTCACGGATGAAGAAGAAGGACCAACACCGACTTGGGAAACAACCGCTTGCTTTTGCAAAGGCGGACTTTAGACTTGTTTTCAATGATCGCTAAAGCTTCTTTGACAGTTTTGCTTAAGAAATTTCCTCCGCGGAGGAATTGAGAGAATCTTGATCGATTGACTCACTCCAATATAGAAAGTATCGAGTTGCATCAACTCGGAGAAACCGTGGTGAGGACATTTGCGAAGCAATTCCTTGAAACGATCCCACGATTCATCAAGGATTCATCAAACTTTTGAGTGAATTTGATGATTTCATTTTAAGACTCGTGGTTTTGGAAGGTGGATAGAATTCATTCAAAATTTCTTCACCGTGTCTTCCCATGTCTCAATTGACCGAGGGGTTGTTTTTCAAGCCAAATCCGGCTTGTCCTCAAGAGAAAATGGGAATGAAGAAGCTTAACAAAGATCAAGGGACATTTTGTATTTGATGGTAGATGCAATCTTGTTAAACCATCGAATATGAGCATGAGGATCATCCCGCTCAAAACCATAGAATTGACTTGAGGTTACAAGATTGATAACCCGGTCTTGAGTTCAAAGTTTTCACCACAATGGCCGGGATCACAATAGCATCTCCATACCCGCCGATGGGTGCTCGGAGGAGCTCACACATAGGCGTTCTTCCGCCATGATAACGGAAGTAGTGTGGCGGTCCGGATCTCGATCCGATCAAGGAGCGAAAGTCTACGGACACGCCTTCTGGAATCTTGACAAGCTCACGAAATGGGCTCACGGATCTAGAAGAGCGAAAAGATACACTAGAGTTAACTCTAAGAGACCTCGAGTTAAGGAGAGGAATGGGAATTATGAAGATATTTTATGAAAATGGGATGAGAAGAATCTTTTTAGGTTTTCTGGTTCTGACAAGTAGATATAACAACAAATCCAATTAAAACAAAATCGAGGCAAAACAACAGTGAACTTAAACCAATAATCACAAGATGAATGGCTTCTTTGGAAAAGGTACACCAATCACAAGGACACAAAGGCAAGTTTTAAATCTTTAGTTCGGGAACTTATTATGGTCGTACCCCCAGTTAGGTAGTACACTGCCTTGGTTTGCGGTGGTAATCTTTTATGTTGTTATTATTAAAGAAAACGACAAATCTTTTTGTATTTTTATTTTTTGATATATATATAGAAACAAAAGAAAAATATTTTTGTGTTTTATACGTTTTTGGATGTTTTTGGATGTTTTTGGGTTTTTGGATTTTTTATAAGAAAATATATAGATATATAGATGGATGGATGGTATGAACAAAGAGTGAATATTCAAATTACTAATCTGCTAAACGGAAGATAATCAGCACAGCTCCCCGACAGCGGCGCCAAAAATTTGATTCGTGCTAAACCGTCAAGTTATCTCACACAAGCTAGCCACTTGTGAATGACCAACCGTAAGAAACTTAAAACAGCTCAGACACATAATGCAATGAAGATCAGGAGAGTATAGGGTTTCCCCGGGTCGTTATGTCCCAACGACCTATGCAATGAATCACCAAACGTATAGTGATCGAGATGATTTGAACGGAAAAGAGATTGATATATTATAACTAAAGAAAAAGCAAACAAATTACAGAGGCTTAAATGCAAATTAAAGGAAATTAAAAAGATAAAAAATATTAAATAAACGCTATCACTATTTGCAAAATGATGTTTTTGATTTATTCTTGTTATAAAACTGAATTAAAAACTACGCGCGTACTAAAGAAAATGTGAAACTAAAGCAGTATTAATCCTAAAAATATGAAAATGATATTTTTACAAACCTAATGATAAAAGAAAATTTTTAGAAAAAGAAAATTATTTTTAAAACTATTTATCTAATTATTATTAATTAAAAACTATTTTAACTATTTAATAGTAGCCTAAAATACAAGAAAATATAAAATAAAGCTAGAAAAATAAAATTATGACTTGGAAAATCTAAAATAACAAAGAGAATTTTCAAAACTATTTTTGTATTTTTCGATTATTTTGTATTTTCTATGAATTAAAACTATTTAAAACTACTTAAATTGCTTAAAATACAAATTTAACTAAGAAAAATCTGGAAAAATATTTTTTGACTTTTATATTTATCTTAACTTAAGAAAATGAAAAATTATTTTTTGAAACTTTTCAATTAATTGTATTAAATGCTAATTAAAAGGCTTAAAACTAATTTAAATCAAGAAAAATACCAAACTGACCTAGAAAAATCTGAAAAATTCAAGATAAGTCTAAAATAATATTAAGAATCTAGGAAAAATATAAAAACAAGAGCTTGTGTGTAGGAAAATGCAACTGCTATGACTAGTGCTTATAAATAAGCACTTAAGTTAAGCCAAAAGCTACAAACAAGCACCAACTGATTAAAGAAGCTATATTATGCTAAAAGTACCAAAATGCAACAGGTTTCAACTAGCTTTAACCTCTATAATGCAACTTGCACAGATTTAATGATTTGGCTAATGTGCTTAAAACAGGTTTTACCCACTGCTTTTAGGCCCAAGAATAAGCTAATCAATAAGCTGAGACCTAAAAACATATGCTGGATCCTAAACTAGACCTGGGTGGCTATGTCTAAACCCAAGATGAGCCCTGGCTGAGCTCTGATGAGCTTGGTGCAAGGACTGCAAGACCCTGTGCAGACTCAGTGAATACTGAGTCAGTGCACAAGGCACTTTAAGCCCTTTTGACAAGCCAGTTTGAAGCTTATAAAAAATTTGTAAAAATCCACAAAAATGGTAATAAGAAATGAGACCAGCTGAAGTTAATGAACCCACAATTTCACTTGAATTAGCCCAGAAATGAACTCATGATAATTCACCCCAGTTGGGTGAAAACAAGATTTTTCATGTTTTGACTATTTTGACAGATTTGAAGTTTTGACTTTTATGAACTTTGCAATCAATTTGTGGGCTGATTATGAAGTTATATGATGAAATGATACTACTGCAAGTTATACCTTTGATTTATAAACACAAAACAAGTGATTGCTTTTTTAAAAATTCCAACAGTGAAGAAGTTAAGACAGATTAATGGTGTATTTTGACTTTGAGAGTTGCAGGCACAATTTATTGACAGATATGAGTTCAAATGAGCTTAATAAACTTAAAGCAACAAATATCTACCACTGAATAAACCTCTAACTTAGTTTAAGTAGCAAATCCAAACACCACTGTAAACACTGATATGAACTTAAATCTACACTAACTACTGAACTAGCATGTAATAATGATCAAACTGAGTTTGCTCAACCTTAATACAACTTAATTAACAGATTAAAACCAATCTAGACCACAAGAACAGATTATGCAATAACTATTGAAAATAACTTACAATTTGTCCCAGCCACTATGGCTTGCCAAAGAATACAAGAGAACCACTATCTTATTTCTATCAACCCAAATAACTATAAATCAACCCAATTCCAGCACTGCATCAACCATTTTCATTTCCTTCTCAATTTTTGCCCCAGTTTGACTTTCATTGACCAATATCCAAAGTGACTTAAAACTTAAATATGAGCTTATAAAAAGCTATAAGCAGCTTATATAAGCTTATATGAATTTGGAAATAAGCTATTTGAAGCTTGATTGTAAGAGATTGAAACTGAAATATTCAACAGTAAACATAAAATATGAAATGTGAACAAAAACTTGAATTGATACTTAAAAGTTGATTATACTGATAATGTAACTTGAGTTTGATACAAGAAAATAAAATATTACACCTTTTACAACTAACTAGAACTTTTAAGTTAAAAACGACATTGATAAAATATATAAAACTACAAGACTCCCCTATCTTGCTTCTTTTATACCCAAACTTGTTTCTCTCACTACTCTGAGTGCTTCCCAGCAATAATCTGAACCATTGGATAGCTAGAATTGATCTTGGCCGTTCTTTGAAATTTGGCGCCAAAATGTTTTAACAGCTGGGGGGAGGTTGAGTGTTAGGTTAAAGATGCATTGAATGCATCTTGGCTTGGTGTGTTTGGAGTGATAAGGGTAGAGTGGTGATGATGGGAAATGGGCAGAGTTGCAGGGGGAGGGTGATGATGGAGGGAAACCCGTGAGGGGTTTGACCTCATTTGACCGTGGTTTAATAATAGAAAGGGAAGGGGTCAAATGGGAAGGGTCCAAATGGGATTGGCAGGGGTCATTTGGTTTGTGATAGGGTCCAAAATGGTTTAAAGGGTTTAATAACCAAGGACCTATGTTGTAATTTCTGAAAATCAAGGGACCTAGGCTGCCAAATCTGCAAAGTTGCTCCAAAGGACTAAAAGTGACAAGTTTCAATAATACAAGGACCAAACTTGACATTTTCAAATTTCCAAGGACCATTTTTGCCAATTTTTAAACTTGAAGGACCAATTTTGTAATTTCTCAAAACTTTTGACATTTTTCACCAAATGACTAATTTTGACAAGTTATGATTTTAAAAGGACCTTTGGTGATTTTTCTTTGAAATTAAGTGCTCAGGACTATTTCGACAACTTTTGAAACTGGGGACTGAAACGCCAATTATGCAAACTTAGCTCATTTTTCATCCGATTTTAAACATTTTGCATCCGAAACATATAAAATGCAATTTTGAGATATTTTCGATATTTTGATGCATTTCGAGCATTTTAAACGTTTTGCGCTTAGATTTAACAAAAATGATGAGTATTTACACACTCATCACTTCATAACCCCTAACTTATAAATTAATTGGCTAAAGCACATTTGCTTGAGGACAAGCAAATACCAAGTGTAGGGATATTTGATAAGGTTTTAAAAGGTACCTTTTGAGGGTCGTTTAAGCCCTTATTTGATCACTTTGTATCCGTTATTGCTTAATATCGCTCCTTTTCACTTTTAGGTCTCTTGAAGGCAAAATGCCGGAATGGCACTTATTTGGACGAAAAGGCGAATATATGAAGAAAATGGCCAAAGTCATAATCGAGACACTCAAAGTCATTGAAAACATAAGGTGGCGTCGGTGTTAAATGCATGACGCGTCGGAGGATTCGACGACGTAAGCCAAAACTCCTATTTTTAAGTGACGACGCAAGTTATAAAAGAGTAGGTCGTCGCAACTCGGGCGGCCTAGATGCAATCCAGACGGCGCCGAAGTCAAGAGGACGGCGTCACAAGCATAAGGTGACGCCGTCGCAAGTCTAGCGTGGCGAAGACGAAACCCTAACGACGGCGACCGACGGCCACAAAACATAAGGTGACGCCGTCGCAGATATAATCTTATATATAGAATCCGAATTTTTCAAGATAGTGTGTAGTCTTTTGGAGTAAAACCTAAACCGAACCAAGGTCGTCTTGTACAAGATTTTAGGGTTCCAAACCCTATCTTACACCAAGATAAGTGTTTTACTTCATTAATACAATTATGTCTTTGATTATTTGTGTGTATGCTTGCATGTTCTCCATGTCCGGCTAATTTACTTGTGTGTTTGCTTAGGGAATATGAAACTTAATTGTTGAATATTGATTGGTTGTCTCTTATCTTAGTTGATTAATGATCTAGTAATGCGATAGGTCATTCGTTGTGTACTTAATGCTTGATTAAATCTTTGTGAACCTTAGAATATGACTCCTTGAGTAGTTGTAAGCTAAACCATCCAAATAGTGCCTTAGAGTAAGAGTTTATTATCCCTAGCGGGTTTTGTAGACGAGACCATTTGGTAAGTTCAAAGAGTTAGGGAGAAACGCATACCCTACAACCTTAGACACACAACGCAACTAAGAATAAGGACGTGACAATTCAACCATCAATAGGAGATAATTAAGGAGTAGTAAAACCTAAGTAAACACATCTTTAAACTATCATACGAGCACACATTAATTAGACATAGACTACATACACCTTAGTTTAGATAATTAGGTAAGTAGAGTAATCGGTAGCAATACCAACCCCCCAAATTCAAACCCCGAGATTCGTACCTTTCCTTTTCTTAAAAATATAAAAAGATAAAAAATAATCCTACTCAACCCCAACCTTAGCGTAGTAACTTCTCACTAGCATTCCTATTCCCCTAGAGAACGATATCAATACCCGTGGCTTACCCTAATACTACACTACAACGATTAGGTTCACTGCCTAGGGTGTTGAAAAACTTGCTCGATGAAAAGGAAGTTCCTTTGACCCCGAACGACGCGTGTAGCGTTATCAGTGATGTACAATGTATGTGTTTGTAAATTGTGTACAAAGAGCAAGAATATGATCTAAGTATGTAAATGGAGACTAGGTACAAAAAGCTTGAGCCTTAGATGTCTTGAATGCAAATGGTGATCTTTCTTTCAACTAAAAAGTTAGTAGATGGTCACTAAAATAATTATAAAAAGTTGTATAATGATCAAAGAACTAAGATTAGAAAAATATGAAACATATAGCAGAGATGTATGTAAAATTTGTGAGTTCAACTTTGTGAAATGGGGCTACTATTTATAGACAGCTGGGTACCAGGCCTCACAATCCGAGAATCCCTTTAGAAGGGATCCGTCCTTCTTTAACGAAGGGATCCGTGGGACCTGACAAACTACCATATTTGAAAATATTTTTGGACAAGCTATATTTGCAAAATCATATCAAATTTATACAAAGTCAACTTCATAAATCTGAAGATTATGAAGTGACATGTCATAGATGTCAACTTATGGATGACTTCATGCATGAGGTAATATATAATTTTGATTTTCCTTTAAGTAGAAAATAACTTGTAAATAAAACTATTTGATTTAAAAGTAAAAGGCAAGTAAAAATGTATAAATTAATTTTCTAAGATAATGTAAACACTAGAAAAATAATTATAGTATATATTTAAAGATGAGAATTGATGTGTGGAACAAACAGTTTGTCGGTTTCATTTTTTACGGTGGATATGTAACCACCTTCCATTTTTTACGGTGGATATGTAAGGACGCACTATTCATGTCAACTGTAGCTCTCTTTGTTCATGGTCCATATTTTTCCTTAGTATATTTTACACATTGTTTACAGAATCCTAGAAAACTCCGGATCTCTCATTCATCTTCTCTATCTATTTTACACACTGTTAGATGGAATAAGAGATATCTAACCAAGAGATCACATACAATATCTCATCAAATTACATCTAACCATCATCGTATACGATATCAATTCTGGATAACGAGCTAATCATCATACGGTATCTAGAAAATTACATTGTTAGATGGAACAAGAGATATGAGATCACATACGATATCTCATCGAATTACTGTTAGATGGTTAGATGTAATTTTGTTTACATATTGTTGAAGTAAAATATTTTACATACGATATCTCATCAAATCTTCTTCATAAAACAAGAGATCACCAAAAGGTTAGATGTAATTTTTTTTTACTCTTTATGCTTCACTATAATTTTTTTTGGTTAATTCATGATTTAATTTAGCTATTTGTTTTATTTTAATCTTTATTTCAAATTAGGGTTTTGTTAATTTGGGGATTTGGGCATTTTTTTGATTTGTTTTGCAGGTTGCCTTGCTGATGATTTTTGCAGCTTACCCTGTTCAGGTTTTTGTTTCCAGCTTTGTTCAGAAGAATTACCATGTTATCCTTTTTGTATGGTTTAGTAGTTTATGGTACTGAATATAAATAGACTTTCTGAAAAGTGGTTTTCTCTTTGTCTTATATTGAAGGTTGGTTCGTTCTTGATGGGTTGGTTTGGTCCTGTTTTTAAAGGAGATATATCCAAGTTTTTCCTTTAATTAGATGTCGGGTTGATAACAGGTTACTTAAGTAGTCTGAACACATTTAGTGGCTGGAACCAGAACATGCTTGAGCTCAGCGTCAACAGTCACTGGGTTAATTATGCCGATATATATAGGCTGAAGGTACAATATTTTTTCTAATCAGTATGTTCAAGATTAAAATTTTTATTAATGTGTGTGCATTCTATTAATTTTGATTGGTGGGTATGTTAAAGATCTTTTTTTTATCACTTTCTATTGATGGGTATGTTAAAGATTTAAATTTTATGAAATGGGTATGTTAAATATATCCGTATCTCGACACATTCACATGTATGTTTTATAGAATTGACCATTCATGTTATGCCGAACGCCCTTTTCAGGATTCGGGATTGTTTGGCTCAGTTATATGTCAAATACACCACTCCTGATGATAAGCAAGAACATGATGGGTATTATACTCAACAGGCGACGATTCGAAAAGGCAATGATGATAGTTAACGGGCTATCATGATTGTTATAATTTAACATAAATGAAATGGGTCATTGAGAACTTGACCATAACCTGGCGGGGCAATGACCGGACGACATGGTATAAATGGCTACTATGCAACCGAGTCTATTTGCAGCCATGGTCAGCTTCAGATGTTTCTATGACCCGGTCCACAGTTACTAATCTGAGCCTTAAAAGCCGTTTAGTCTGGCGTGGTTTTGGTGACGTCACCTGACGTTTGGCTAACGCCCGGATTTGGGAGCCCAATAGTTAGCCTGCAAACGATGCTTCTATATTTGCATATCTAGACACCAGCCGAATGGCTGTTGTAAGTTACTACGGTAGTGCTTCTGTATTGCAATTTCATTAATCGGGGATCCCAAAGTATGTTAACTATATATGTACTCGATTGATTTTAGCATCCTCTTATATGTTACACTAATAGTGGTTTCTGAAAACATATGTAGGTTGTATATACAGATGTGCCCAGCAGTGGTCTTTATCCAGCTTCAGGAACGGTTACTTGAGGCTTATATGGAGTCATTTTGACATTTTCTCCAACGCGTTTTGCTGATGATTACTTTCTTGATGCTTTGATTATGCTGGCATCCATTTGCTTACGGTTGCTTTGCTTATTGGAGGTCAGATTATTTTGTTTGCAAATTACAGGCGATGATGATGCTATTACATTTGTGAGTTTATTATTGATCATGTTGGGTGAATATGGCCCATATATTGGCGGACAAAGACCACTAACATGGTGTTTGCGACCATGGGGCCATGTCATTCATAAATCTAAGCCTCATTTGTAAAATCTTATTCACCACCCAACAATATCACAAAAGAAGGTATACCTCAAGGTAAATCTATTGATCCAAAACAAAGAAAATAAATCAGAATATGGATTTTGTTTGTTTTTATGATACTTGACTCTCTGCTGATAAATGACTGTCTTATGGTTTTTTGGGATTGTCTTCAAATTCCTTCAAATGAATTTTTACAAGAGGCTATGATGAGTCTACAGGGGTAGGGGGATTAAAGCTGAGATTATCCGCGTCTTGGCAGGGCAACTTGCTAAATTTGCAGCCATGGCGGACGTATCCTCTTTTTTCAATCATTTACCAGTCTGAGCCTCATATACAATTTTGTCGACACTTCTTATGGTATTGAGAACAATGGTGTAGAAACCAAGATCCGAACTCAACTAGGGTATGAATGATATCGATTGATTGAATGCACGACGGAATAAGAACAACACAATCAACATCACTAATAAGGTTTTCTTTATTGAAAATAAAAACTACTACAACTATTACTAATGTGCACACACTATAATCGTGTGTCTAGACTCTCATTGGGAGATGAATACTATGAAATGAAATGAAAGGATTGATAGAAAAGATGATCTGTAACCACTACGCCTACCCTCTTTATATAGGAGAGGGAGGTTACAAACCCTAATAGATAGCTTACTATGAAAGCTACTAAATATTACATATAAGCCCTCGTTGTTTCTTCGTTCTTCATTCTTGCTTGTGGTTTTGTAATCCGCAATTCCCAACAATCTTCCCCTAAACTGGAATTTGACTAGGTTAAGTTCCAGTTTCCTGATATTACAAAACAACATGTATGAAGAAACAATGCTAAAAACATGTCATCACAAATAATAAGCGGCACACTATGAATCTTTTTCCCCTTTATCTAAAAGGGGTCTTGTGCAACTCGTAGACGCTTCCCCTCAAGTGATGCATGTAGATGGTAAGTATATAAACCATAAGCTTCCCCTTAAAATTATACTAACCATCTTGATTTTTTTATTTTTATTTTTTATTTTTTATTTTTATTTTTTTTATCACTAAGAAAAAGAAATAATACGATTTTTTTTTACAACTAAACAAAAGAAATAAAGCGTAACAGCAGAGAAGTCAAATCAACGGCATCAAAAATAGTCTACCAGTAGAAACATCAACGTAGTCGTCTTATATCTTGCACTATCCATGTGACTCCAAATCTTGATAAATCCTCAAATAATATGAGACACTGAGCACTACAATGTAACTCCTTAAAGTGATAGCAAATGTGAGCATTAAGCACCTTCTGTAGATCACACCCCTTCACTAACACTGAGCACTACAACGTAACTCCTTAAAGTGTTAGCAAATGTGCGCATTAAGTACTTTAGTCTGAAGATCTCACCCCTTTGCTAGATTTATCAAGTCTTTGTCACACCATTAATGTACGAACAAGTTACCTCAAAAGTGTCTATGCTCACTTTGAGATATGATAAGACACGCACCTGACAACCAGTAGGAACTCCAGAATAACCAAAGAAGAATCGATCGCCAGAAACCAATATCGGTAGGAACCGATCGGTGAAGAACCTATACTACCAGCAGAAACCGGTCAGTAGAAACCAATACAAATCAAAATATGCAGCCAGTAGAAACATCAAATCAAGCCGAAAGTATGTTAATTACTAGGGTTCATCGTTGAATTAAAAATTCAACTCGCCAAGACTAGTAAAACATTAGAAGACCAACTGTCAAGACCGGAATAAACATGTATAACAACCGATCATGAACAGTATAAATGTTATCCAACCAGAATTAAGTTCCCACGCTGCCATTAAAAACCATCGTCAAACAGTACCGAGTCAGTAAATAAATGAGGTGCACATCAGTAGGAATCACTAACTTTGAAGGCAACCAATATACCAGTATTAATATGCCTACCCACCTGTGAAACTCGAACAGCACAAACCATTATCACTGACCAAATGGGGCCCTTGTCTAACCACCAGTAGGAATAAAATATTAACATCCATGGATCAGGAATGACCAGTAGAAACAAGAAAACACCAACCATATTCGAAACTCATAGGGTCCCATTCATTCACCCTCATGTGACTAGCTAATTATTCCCACCTCACGTGATCAACAAAATTTAACCCAATCAGTAAATAGCCCCATCAAAATCATGTCCCACGTGATGTACCCATGTTTAACCAAATTAACACAATCAGTATAAATCGAATAAATATATAGGGAAACCCTACCCCAACACCCCATTAAATCCTTCCCCAACACCCCATATAGACCAATCATTGGCCAAACATTGGCCCAATGATTGGATTCCTTTTTTTTTTTTTTTTGTGTATTGTTTTATTATTTATTTGTGTAGTGTATATATATAGTGTGTATTCATTTGTGTAGTGTTTTATATGTAGAGTATATTTATTTGTGTAGTGTTTTTATATGTAGAGTATATTTATTTGTGTAGTGTTTTTACGTTAAAACATTAGACATTAAAACATTAAACAAGTACAACAACAAATGTATTCAATATTACAACGAAATCTACTCCACATTAAGATTATTAATGTCATCTATAAGCTCATAGAGTATTCCACTCGACTGACATGCGTGATCAACTAGATTTCTTGCCAATTCCAGTGATGCCTCCAACGTCTTTATTCTTGCCTTCAACAAATTGTTTTGAGCCAATAGCATGTTGATCGTTTTATCTTTAGTTTCAGCTTGAGCACTCGCGTTGAAGAAGAGGCTTGACCAAAGTACCTTTGTTGAAATATTTCCTTCCACATGAAGTATCGACACCCATAGTCTTCATCCTTGGTCATTACATGATGAAACAATTATAAGAAATGTATTCTAAACAAACAAGTTATTGATATATTTACGTAAATAAGCAAACGTTTAATTATTTACCTTTGACAAAGGACATGCATAATACTTGCACCACAAGTTTTGGGCTTGTGGATGTTCTTTCAATTATAAATCCATCGTCGACAACGACACAAGAAAGGATTTTCTTGTTGCATCCGCCAAAAGAATTTGTATAATTATTCACAACATAAATCGAATATCATGGTTCACAAAATTAGAAGCTTCAATACATAAATAACCAATCTTGTTATAGATTAATAGTTGATACATGATTCACAAAATCACAATATAACTAGAAACTAAGATTAATCACGCCCGAGGCGTAGTCGCCCAATGATGCCGCCATCCGTCCCACACGAAACTCTAACTCAAATGTGTCTCCTCAATCCGGCAATCTCGCTCGACTCGTCAACGCGAGATGGCTGCAACAAAAGATGAGGAAGAACCGAGGACGGTGTATAAAATTGTCCTCATCTCGCAGCTAGAGATATAGCCGGAGAGGAGGGACATAAGATGGAGAAGAAGGCACATAACTGGACTCTCAACACGAAGGTGTGTTGTTGACACAATGAATGTCCCTCCATCGAATGTCATCCGATTCTGTAACAAAAGATGAGGAAGAACCGAGCAGGAGCGTAAATCAGAATAACTTTTATATTTTTTTTACAACTTTTTAACAAATTATACTTTTTAACAAATTATACTTTTTTTTTACAACTTTTTAACAAATTATACTTTTTTACAACTTTTTAACAAATTATACTTTTAACAAATTATACTTTTATACAAATTATACAAAAAAAAAAAAAAAAACGCATTTGTTTTGCAAAACCCACGAATTGCTTTCTATTGCGAATTGCTATTGCTTTCTGCAAAATTGAGAATCTTTACTATTGCGAATTGCTTTCTGCAAAATTGAGAATCTTTACTATTGTGAATGTGAACTTTGTCGATGAAAAATACTTTTGAGATAAGGCGATGATGATAACCGAAACCGAATGGATGCTAAAGTGAGATTTTATCACTTTGCAACCTTCAAATCTGAGCCTATTAAAAATCTCAATAATTTTTTGTAATTTTTTTACTATGTTTTTTTTAACACGACGCAAAAAAAAAAAAAAAAAAATTACTCAAAAACATCACAAAAAGAAAAAGAAAATACAATATATGAAAAAAACAGACCAAAAATAGTACAACTAATGATTGGGTAGAGAGATCCGTTGTAAAATCGGTCCAGCGGCCGACATCCTCGTGATAATCGCCGATCGCTCACTAAGCGCCTTGATTTATCATAATCGGTCTATTTAATCGGTTTGGTCAAAGATCGCTTAAAAATTTGTCAACAAACCGATTAATCGGACAAAATCGAACAAAATTAGTCTAAACGGATTAATCAAACGAAATTGTTTAAAAATTGGTCAACAAAATCACTTAAAAATTTGACAAAATCGCTTAAAAATCGGTCAACAAACTGATTTATTGGTCAAAGATCGCTTAAAAATGGTCAAAAAACCAAGTAATATCTATGTTTGACTTTGGATTTTGAAGAATTATGTATTATGTTTATATTTGAACACTTGAAATGTCTGAACTTTGATGCACTATGCTTATCTCATACTATAATATAATATAATATCTAAAATGACAATTTTGTGCATAAAAATTCCAATCCGATTAATCCCCGATTAATCCCCGGCTAACCGATTAATCGCTAGGCCCTACCCGACCGCCTCACTAGCGCCTAGCGATTTTTACAAACTTGGAGAGATAAAACCCAAACACCCCCTATATTAAATACTAGGGGGTGCCCCAATAGTAGGACCCAATATATATCAGTAGGAATGAATGAGTTGTGGGTCCCATGATACCAGCAATAAAGTAAACTTGTGCCTACCCATGTGAAGAACCATATGATCGAATAGCAGTCATGTGAACCCATATGTGGACCCAACCATTCACGAGTACTGATATATGTACATCATCAAGAATGAAAACCCTACATAAAATCAATCAAATACCTCCCAACCGCTATAATTAAACGTGACATCAATTCAGTACCACGATCCAAACAATTCACAATATCCAATCAAAAGACCGATCAGTGTAAATAAATTAAAACCAGTACATATCAATTTCGATCACTCTTCAATTTGCAATTCAATTTACAAACGACAAATGAGACAAAATAGATTAGTACCTTGAATAACATTAAATATGTCAGGCCCCACTATCCGAATATAGCCAAGCATGCGTGTGAATACCAAACACGTATTTTCAACACTTCTTCTATTCGACAATGCCGCCTCTTTCAAATCTGCTGCTAAAGATGAATTAGGGTATAAACCCTAATTCACGAAAACCTTATAAACCCTAGATCGAGAGCCATGAGGCTCTAATACCAATTGTAGAAACCAAGATCCGAACTCAACTAGGGTATGAATGATATCGATTGATTGAATGCACAGCGGAATAAGAACAACACAATCAACATCACTAATAAGGTTTTCTTTATTGAAAATAAAAACTACTACAACTATTACTAATGTACACACGCTATAATCGTGTGTCTAGACTCTCATTAGGAGATGAATACTATGAAATGAAATGAAAGGATTGATAGAAAAGATGATCTGTAACCACTAAGCCTACCCTCTTTATATAGGAGAGGGAGGTTACAAACCCTAATAGATAGCTTACTATGAAAGCTACTAAATATTACATATAAGCCCTCGTTGTTTCTTCGTTCTTCATTCTTGCTTGTGGTTTTGTAATCCGCAATTCCCAACAAATGGAGATATTGACTATAAGAGGCTGTGATGAATACGAGCAAGTTTGATTAAAGTTGTGAACGTCCGTTTCTTGGCGAGGCAAATTGTTAGATTCGCAGCCACGGTGGATGTCCACTTTTTTCAGTTCTTATGCTTTGATCTGAGCCTCATACCATGTTTCAATCTATACTATGTTCCATACTATCTGGGTCCCATTGTTCTGGGCAGGTAATATCCGTAAGAACAATGTATAGTTGGTTTGTAGTGTTACAAGCATCATAATCAGCCTTAGACAATTTCCTTTTCAAAATATGATTCAGGTATTTTCAGGCGAAAACTTGACTTCACTACTGAACGATATGTAGGTTGATTGAGACGGGATAGATAAAAGCTATTAGACGCAAAAGTGAAGCTAAAAAATCTATGATGTGGTGTTAACGAATGCCCCTCAGAACACTTGGAATTAGCAGAATCTGGGGGTACGCCTACATGTGACGAATGCGGCATTCTTTCTTGCGAAAGTGTTGAGGGCGTTATTTTGAAAAGAAAAGCCTCTTGCAAAGATGACCTGCTTTTGGTCGTGTCCGGAAAAAGGCATAACAAAGGTTACAAGGAGTATGGGGTTTGGGAGATGCATCACTATATAATGTTGGTCATGCGACTGATGAAAGTTCTGGAAGTAACGTCGTTTTGGTTCAGCCAACCGAGTCGCAGCAGGTTTTTGGGTGTCCCTCTTCTGGGGATATCTTACCATTACTTGATCACGTAATGCACGATCGTGTTGAGCGGTCGACTCAATTGGTTATTGCGGAAACGGTAAATGAAGGTTGTCCCAACAATAGCGACAACTTGCACGCTGGCAGTCAAAGCTGCTGTAGTTTGAAAAGGAAGAGTGGTTGTGGATATGAGCCTCTATTAGAGTCAAACACTAACGAAGCTAAAAGGACACGTTTAGCGTCTACGAGTAAGAGTGTTTCGGGAATTCTCGGTTTCCCAGTTGCCATTAGTGAAATTGCGCATCATGTCACAGTTCAAGCAACCGCTGCCGATGATGATCACACGAACCTGTCATCCCGAGTCACAGGTTCTTTGCCATCTGATGAAGGTTTGCTGCAACAAAAATGGTAACGTTTTTGCGTATTGTTTCTTATACTTTTGTTGTTTGTGTTATTTTATAAGTGCTTGCTAATTGTCTTCTGGGTTGTTGCAGGACGAGTGCGGGTGCCACTCATTTTAGAATTCCAGTCGGGAAATATCCGTTACATAAATGGTACCTCTGGTCCACCTAATACTGCTCAGAGTTTTCACACGGACACGAGTCAAGTTAGTACGTCAGCTGACGTTGAGAGGAGGGCCGTTTGTGGTGAGTTTTATCAGTTACCTTTTCAAGCACAGTTTGCTACCCATATTTATTTTTTGGTGGTGGCATGGTTACTTTACAACAACTTTTGGGTTTGTTCCAGATGAGGGACGCGTTAATGAAGTTGTTTTAGGCATCCACGGTGGCCGTCACAATGAACCCTCACAAGGTATGTCATACCATAGCAACTTATCGTTCGGCGTACTCAGTAAATTGCGTTAACAATTGGTTCATATACTGCTTTTCATAAAGGTGATATGCCTCATGCACAACGTTGCGATTACATAATTTGACATACTAGGGTGTTGTCTATCGGGTCAGGTGAAGCGGTTTCAGCCCGGGAAACCTGCACAACGGCACGAGCTGAAGTGACATTCATGAGTATAAAAATGACTGAATTATTTCACGATGTGGCATATCAGGTAACATTTTTTTTTCATTTTCCCTGCACTGTATAAAGTAAATCATTATAATATAGATAGTGTGTACTCATTTCCACTCTAAATAGTTAGCTGCAATTCGCTTAAGAGGGTGTTCGTCTAAACTTATGTGTGATCTTTACGAGTTTACATGTTTTCAGATTGTTTTAATGCTTATATTTTGAGTTGTTTTTAAAAATCACCATTTTGCCTTTTGCTTTAAAATTACTCATTTCTGACATGTTTCAAAACTTGCCCCGAACCATTGATAATTTTTAAACTATTTACTGATTAGGGTAATTATATAGTTTTAGGACAGTGTCGTTAATGTTTGCTTCTTATTTATTTATTTTTGCAGCCATAGCAAAGGAGGTGATATTGGGTTGATGAAAAGGTTAAGTCTTGAAATAGAAATGGAAGCAGAATCGAAACATGCTCAATTGATGACACAGATCATTGAGAAATGTTGCACATGTTGAGATTGAGAGTGTTGAAAATGGAGTTGGAATAATCAAACTTCTATGTCGATATAGTGGCAATTACTGTACAAAAAACAAAATAAAAACATATAAATTTCATTTTTATGTGCACTAAAGTGGCATGATACAATTGGGTTACTAACATATTAGTTTCAGTTTCTACATATCTAATTGTCATACTCATATTTTTTGTTTCGACATACACATATATGAACAATTTAAGTTGTAGTTTGCATTTACACACTTAATATATCACAAATTATGTTATATTATAATCAACAACCTCATTGATAAAAAAAAAATATATATATATAACCAAACTGTTGTTAAAAAATCTCATTCTTTTAAAAAATTTATTAACAATAAAAATATATAATAGTAACAAAATTAAAAACGATAAAAAGAAAAAATAATAACAAAACAAACCCGCAGCAACGCGCGGGCTACCCCGCTCGTTTATATAACTAGTAAGTAATGTGTTGTTTAATATTGTTCATTGATCATTACAAAAAGACTTTCGATGATCATTTATTCATACCTTTAGTGAAATGATTAGGTAGAAAACTATATGTTTAAAACTTATAGATTTTACTTAAATAAACTTATGTTTGTTATCGACAAAACTTAGAAAGATAGTAAAATATAAATAAACGGTTTTACGCGTATTACTTTTATTAACATATCTATGTGTGTTTTGGATGATCTTTGTGTTGTTTTAGACTTACTCCTTTGCGTAGACCATGGCTACATGTTGATTATAGTTTCTTAGTATATAGACCACATGAACGACATATATGAATCATTTAAAATACCTTGGCAAGTATCTTTAATGGTGAGACATGTTCCCAGAAGGGCGCTCGCTGATTCGTGGTTCGGGGTCGAAAGACTTCCTTAAGGTTTGGGTATTTTTTATTCAAATCCTAGACTTAAGGGGTTTGGATACTGACTGAACCCAACATATAGGCACATTTTTATTTACAAAACATGTTCTTTACACGTTTTAAACATGGTTTTATACGCGGTTTTAAAGTCACGTTTTTATACATATTTTTACACATTATTATACATGGTTTTATATACGATTTTATACGCGTTTTTTAAGTCACGTATTTATGCAAGTTTTTATACATATTTTTTTACACGTTTTATACATGGTTTTACGCACGTTTTTATACATGATTTTGTATACGTTTTTATACACGTTTTTTGAACACGGTTTTATACATGGTTTTATACATAATTCTATACATTGTTTTATACGTGGTTTTATACATGGGTTTTACACATGTTTTTATACATGATTTTATACACATTTTTAAAAACGTGTATAAAACTGTGTTAAAAAACTTGTAAAAAGAGGATATAAAAACGTGTGCAAAAAACGTGTATAAAACCCAATATAAAACTATGTATAAGCCATGTATAAAAATGTGTATAAAAACGCTTATAAAACTGTGTATAAAACCATGTATAAAAACATAAAAAAACATTTATAAAAACGTGCATAAAAACATGTAAAGAAACACGTATAAAAAAGTATATAAAAACGTGACTATAAAAACGTGTATAAAAAGTACATAAAACGTACATAAAAACGTGTATAAAAGAATGTATAAAAAGTGCATAAAAACGTGTATAAAAATGTGTATAAAATCATATATAAAAACGTATATAAAAAAGATGAAAGTAAAGGGACTAACGATGAAAGTAAAAGCAAACCACATGAATCATTACTGTAACTTTTTAAAGTGAAAAAATGTCAAAGGACTAACGATGAAAGTTAACACAAACGACATGGACCATTGCTAAAACCTTTTTAAGTGGTAACTGATCAATATTACATACAGTGGTAAGTATTAAAAAGTATATTACATATATTGATAATAAAATAAATATGTTACGTATATCGATTAATTTGACAAAGTTCGTTACGTAGGTCAACCTTCACCCTTTTCATTTATAAGTTGAGTTATATTGTAACAACTCTGTATAAATGGGCCGGAACAAAACAAATAACTGAGCCCAATGAAGTCAAAAAGTGTTGAAACAATTATTAAATTTGGAAGTAAAATAAAAGGCAAACAAAGATTCTTCTTCATTCTTTCTCTCTCTCCTAGGGTTCGAATAATTTCTCTCTAATCTCAACACTCAGCACATGTACACATCACTTTTCCGGTAGATCTCTGGTGAACTCTCCGATTAGGTACTTTAGCACTATATTACTATACCTTCTTTCACTTTATAGCCTTAGTACCTTCAAATATGTTACATGGTAGTTAAAGTAGTGTGATTTATGTAAATTGCGAGGTGGGTTTTGGGATCAAGTTGGATCTAGGGGTTTTAATATGCTTAAAGTAGATACATAAGCTTTTTAATTAATTATGATGTTAAAGTTTTTAGAGTAGCAGCATTTGAAACTCGGCTATCACTTGTACTAGTTGACGTCCGATGTTAGTGATCGAAAGGTGTACCGGGTTAGCATTATTATTGATTTGTGGTCCTGTTAGTGATCAAAAGGTTGTTACTTTTTGGTATGTAAGATGTTTTACTACGAAATAGGTTTGATTCACCTCTTTGCTTACTGATATTCTAATGCGGGAGTTTAAAATTGTGATCGAGATATGTTTCCAGTAGAAAGCTAACCTTTGTTTTTCAAGTTGTAGTATTTGTTGTGAATTTGTCATATTTTTAGTTTGCCGCGTTAGGTGAATCTTAGAGCTGGAATATAGTTTGTTAGATCTGGTTTTTGCTAGAGATCTTTTAGTCATAAGTTGTAACATTCAGCATTTTTTTATGAGGTATGGTATAATAATATGGGTAAGTGGGTAACTGGATAGACTTGTTGAACCACAAAAGGAGTTCTAGAAAGATGAAGTCACTTTATTCTAAGTGTAATGGCGAGTATTATTGATAATTATGACGAGATGTGTAATTTGTTCATGCAAAAGCTCTGAACTAACATGAAATATCTGTGTTTCCTTTTAGGTTGAAAAGTATTATGTTTGCTGAGCGAATTGAGTTACTAGACTCTGGATTTTTTAGGTACGTTCCTGTTGGCGATCTTTTGTTCTTATTAAAGTATCATATACTTAAACTTGTGCTACCCCCATCGGTCAAATAAATAATACCTTGTGTTTAGATTGTGAATGAAACGACTCATTATTTTGAGAGTAAAAGGAGGATAGTTTGAACTAATATTTTGTGTAACTAGGTGCCATGCACTCACACACTTACTCCTAATGTGTTTTCTCACTTGCCAATGCCTCTAGGCCTCTACTTAGTTATCCTTGTGAAGCTTATATATGTCTTCAACAAGTTTTGTATTCGTGTTTAGTGTTGACCCTTTCTTGCTGCTACTTCTATGTGTACTTGTGACATTATTTTCTTAAAAGAAGGCATGTCTTGCATTTAGTCATTTTGTCGGATCACACTGAAAATTATACGCCAAAGTGGTCTGTTTAAAGAAGTGAAATGCTATGGAAGACAATTAGGCTTACAAATATTAAAATGAAAAGAGCAGCACATCTACCTTTGAGTTGTCAATACTTATATCGGCCATACCATATCATTATCTTTTTGTTCATTATTCCATATTATTTTGAGTTTTTTCCCTATATCTGTTTCAGGCCGTCTCAATCCATTATTGGGTGGGGGAGCCATATAACATCCCGTTCATAGGAAGTAGCTATGCAACTTGGTGGAGCAAAAGATTCCCAACAACGTGACAGCAGTAACCAGAAGGTCCATCCCCAACCTATGGAAGAGGCTGCAAACCAAAATCCTGAAGCTGTTGAAGCTTTAGTCTCTAAAATATTCACAAACATTTCTTCATTAAAATCCGCTTATATCAGACTCCAAGCCGCTCATACTCCTTATGACGCTGACAAAATCCAAGCTGCGGATAAGCTCGTTATTTCAGAACTTAAAAATCTCTCTGAACTCAAACATTTTTACAGAGAGAATAATCCGAGACCCACATATATATCTCCTCAAGATTCCCGTTTAGCTGCTGAAATTCAGGAACAGCAGAGTCTTCTAAAGACCTATGAGGTTATGGTAAAGAAATTCCAATCCGAGATTCATAATAAAGATTCTGAAATTCTTCAGTTACAGCAGCATATTCAAGAGGCAACTCTCAAAAAGGCAAAATTGGAAAAGAATCTTAAACTCAGGGGTTTATCGTCATCATCCAATAAATCTGAGGGCTCAGTTGATGGAAGTGAATCACTCTCTACAGAGTTGACACCTGAGCTTTTTAAGTCAACCGTAGAAGTTGCTTCCAAAGCCATTCATGATTTTTCCAAACCGTTAATCAACATGATGAAAGCGGCTGGTTGGGACCTTGACGCAGCTGCTAACTCAATCGAACCCGACATTGTTTATGCAAAAAGGGCTCACAAGAAATACGCATTCGAATATCATATTTGCCAAAAGATGTTCAGTGGGTTTCAGCAAGAACACTTTGGCCTGAAATCGGAAAACGAGACTACCACTAGTAAAGAAAGCTTCTTCCAGCAGTATCTTGCTTTACGAGAAATGGACCCACTTGATTCTGTTGGCCAAAATCCCGACTCTGATTTTGGAAAATTTTGCAGGAGCAAGTACATTCTTGTTGTCCATCCGAAAATGGAAGCTTCCTTTTTTGGTAACCTAGATCACAGAAACTATATAATGGGAGGTGGTCATCCAAGAACACCGTTTTACCAAGCCTTTCTAAAATTAGCAAAAGCTATATGGCTTTTGCACCGGTTGACTTACTCGTTTGACCCTGTAATCAAGGTTTTTCAAGTGAGCAAAGGAAGTGAATTTTCTGAGGTTTATATGGAAAGCGTGGTTAAGAATTTTCTTGTGGACGAAAACGGCGAGAAGCCCAAGGTTGGTCTAATGGTGATGCCTGGTTTCGGAATCGGTGGAAGTGTGATCCAGTGTCGGGTTTACCTGACTGGAATCAAGGAAATCGAATAGCACACGTCTATTGCTATTTGATTATCGATATTTGATCGTCTTGAAACTGGTAGTAAGATTAATTGTGAATGTGTTATTCAGTGTGTTGGTATGTACGTCTTAATTAATCTATATGTGGTGTATTTGTTTTATATAATACCAGCTAGTTATTTTTAATGAAAATGAAAATGTTATCTGTTGTATTTTGCCCAATTCTTCATCTTTTTATGGGTTATCTTGTCTTTGTAAGAAATGTTTTATATTTTGTCCTGGACTGCTGGTAAATTTTGCCATCAGCTTTTATCATTGCAACAGGCAAGTGTTTTTTTTCCCTAAACGTTCTGCATTTTTTTTTATTGAAACATCTATCAATTATTATTGTTATTGTTATTGTTATTAGAATTGACGAGGTATGCGGGGCTTATTTGGTGTCTTAAACGACGCCATTCGCGAGCCAACCATACCGCATCATCACGCATTCACGAGCCAAACGTTGCTTGAAATAACGAATGGCTCAAGCCATTTTCATTCTTTTGTGTTTTTTTCTTTGTTTTTTGTGTATTGTGAGTGAGTGGGTATTTTTAGTGGGGTATTTTGTGAGACCCAATAACATGTTAGTGGTGTGTTATGAGGGAGAGGTGTGTTATTGGGAAGTGTATGATATGGCGCTGATGTGGCATACCAATAACGTGTTATTGGTATCTCCCTCACCTTGTGCTCTTATTAAAAGAAGGGTTTTTTTGAAATTTGTACACATCATTTAATCTGTCACTAAAACCACGTCAGCTGAAGTTGCTTATTCACAATTAATGAGAAATGCCAAATTCAATGGGTGCGTCAAAATTTTGTGCCGTGATTTATGCGCCGTTCAAAAATAAATGATTATGTATCTCTTCTATTTGTCAAGAATATTCAAAGTTATAAATAGCGCGAGTGGCGGCATGACCAAATCTCACGCTTTTAGGGTCAAGGCGAAGCTTTTGCGTTTATAAGGCGTCGCATAAGGAGACACAAAGTATGAAAACATTTATATATTTATATCATAATTCATATATATCGAGTTTACAAAAACATGTGGCATAAGGCGTGGCGGCGACGACTTACTCAGCCTCACGCCATGGCGCTTTCATGAGTCTTTCATGCGGCGCTTTTGTAACAGTGGAATATTCATCCTCCACTGATACGTATCTCTACTAGGGTGTCAAATTGTTTATAAAGTAGTACGATTATTGTCATATTGTTGATGCGTTTACTGTAAGATTTTTGCATGGTAATCTTGTGTGTGGCAGTTACGTAACTTATTTTCACACGCTCTATGTAGATTTATTATTAAATAGACGCAAACAAAATGTTTGATGAAGTGCTTGATAAATATAATGTGTGAAAATGATAAGAATGCTTCATTTACTCTTTATCAATTTTTGACTTTATTACGTGTATGCTTTATTGAATTACAATTTGCATTAAGACAACTTATTTGGTTGTTGTTCGGCTAATATTTTACTAACAAGTTTTAATGAATGTATTCAGTTTTAGTGCTATATACTATGATGCGATAACATGCAAGTAGCTAGGTGCCTAGATCCATGATTGTTGGAAGTTGTGAATCTATATAGTGCACTTACTTTAGTAAACCATGATGCAAATTCATTAGACATTTTTTACTTATGGAGGTTAGACTCGAGATTATATGCCAAACTATATGATTATTTGGCAGACTTAGAGATTTGTGTATATATTATGATTATTTAACATGTTATTTTTTTGCAGGATGTTGATCCTTTTGTGAAGGCTGAAATCATGGGGACTGAGTGGAGTTAAAAATATAGTTTTGAGGCCATGCCTAAGTAGTAAGCTAATATCGAACCACTTACCAAGGTTGTCAAGATCGGGATCCTACCCAGGATCGTTTTCGTCTTTGCAAGATCGTGATCGTAAGATCGGATCGGGATCTTAAAATCCTACTATAATGTTATTTCTTAATAATTTATGTAAGTTTATACAAATCTACAAATTCTAATACATTATAACCATAAAATACTATGAATGTTTCATATAAATGTTGTCCTAAATTATGATTATAAAATATTTAAAAAGATTAACATGTTTTTTGAATTTTACAAACAAACAACCCATAAATTTGTAGTTTTTTAGTTTGTAATCCGAGAAAAGTAAGATCAGATCGGATTAGATCGTGAGATCGTATGGTAAAGATCGGGATCCTATAAGATCTTAAGCCTGCAAAGATCCTATGTAGGATCCGGATCGTTTTTGCTTTGCAGTATCGTAAAATCGTAAGATCATAAGATCAGGATCGGGATCCTGACAACTATGCCACTTACTACTAATGGTCGAATGGGTCAATTTGGATTGTGTTTCACCTCTGACGGGTCAAAAGGGAATAAAAATGGCTTTAGAACACTTCGAGCATAATGCATAACTGTGGTTTCAAGGTATACAATTTGCGAATAACATGCCACTTAGATAATTAAAGTTACGTGATGATGAAAATTCAGTGTGGTTGACTTGTGCCCGATTAACCAGGTTGCTATGTTTTGAGATAAAATAACTCAAGTTAACACATTCATGAGTAGATAGAGTGAAATTTCCACTCACCTACAATGACAGTCGCCTCCAATACATAGGCACTTGGCATTTTTAACGTTTATTCCCATACACCTATTAATTGTGTTTTCAACTTACTTACTGAGAATCATATTGGAGCTACTGATTATATATAGGAAAAATGAATAATTAAATGTTTTAAGCAATTAGTGTGTCAAGAATGCTTATGTGATTATGTTTTTATAAGTATTTATAAGTTGTTGATATGATATATGACAATTTAATACTTTGGTGCCCTTTTTTCATATGATATAATCTATAATTTTGTTAAAGAACACTCAAAGATCATAACTATTCCTATTGTTTAGATGTTCGGCAATACTTCAACTATGTTCTATATGCTCCAACACAGGTGGCTACTTTTATACGTGATGTCAAAGAGTCGATCAAACACAGGTGTCGATTCATTCCATACGTCGGAGTACGTTATTAGACTAAGAGAGACTAAACTAAGATTTGTTCACTTTGTTACGTTTGCTTGGTTTTATGCTCGAGATCATGATCCATCCTAGCCACTTTATCCATATATGCATATGACCCCCTTATCCTTCTATAGATGGGTTTGGTTCTAATTAGATAGTTTTTTTCTTTCAATTAAATTAACGTTATGCATGTTACGCATGTATTATGATTCTTTTTGTTACAAAAGGTTATGCTTGTATGAACTTTTGATGTCATGTACAAAATGAGGATAACACATCTATTTTCTTGATGAATTCCATGTGGGTTAACAAAAGTGGTTATCGTTGTTAACATTTTGAAAGTTTTAATGATATAATTTATATTATTTGTATTATGAATGTATTATTTTAACTTCTTATTACAATTAGGAGTTGTTTTTTTTTGATCGGCAAAGTAACATTTTATTTCACCCAAAAATATGTACAAGGAAATCAACTAGAAAGGTTCTAGTCATTACAAAGAAACTCCCAATTACATCACCTTATTAGTGGTACCCAAACTAAGGAACTATGTTGTTGGAATGTCGAATTCGCGCCACATCTCCCAGGACCATTCCTTCTTCACCCTATACTTTAACCATGAGAAGGTAATTGCTTGAACTTCCCCGAATAACCCTTGTATGTTTACTCGTTTGCCTTGGAAAATTACTTCGTTCCTCATCTTCCAAATGGTCCATGTTCCTGCTAGCACAATCATCTTTATCACATCCCTTTTGACTGCCGAACTCCCTGAATGATTATGGATGTCTAGTAAGTCACGGATCGAATGAGCATAAATCTGTGGAATTCGACACCAAGAGCTGACTTGTTGCCATAGAACTGTAGCTGCGTAACAGGAGATGAACAAATGATTGGCATCTTCGTCACCTTCTCCACAGATTCTGCACAATGGAGACCCGTTCAGAATCCTTCTCGCCTTTAAACCAATGTATGTTGAAAGCCTATCTTGTTCCATCCTCCATGCGAAAACCGACACCTTCCTTGGGACCCATTTGAACCATGAGAATGGATGAAAGGAACCGCATGATTACCCAAAGAATTTCCTACATTGGCTTACCGAAACGCCCCATCCTCGATCACCGCCAACTCCATCTATCAGACGTGTTGAGTAAATTTGTAGATGCGATCAAAGAATTGCAGCCATGAAGTTCCGCCAATTCCTGAACCGATATAGGGGGTCTTCTCCAATCCCAACTTGCAATTCTATCCGCAACCGAAACAGATTTTTGATTCTCCAAAGCGAATAAAGCCGGATAAATTCCCATTAGTGGGCCGTCCCCAACCCACCAGTCCAGCCAGAAGCGAATATCCAGCCCATTACCGCAAGACCCTTTTATCAGACTTATTAAAGTTAAGTTGCGCATTGAAAAGTCTTTATCTAATTTAGTGATCATATTCCATGAACCTGGGATCCCCTTTTTTACCGGGAGAAAACTCCATGAATTTTGATTGAGATGAATGGCATCGATGACCTTCCTCCATATCGATCCTTTCTCGGTTTTGTATCTCCACCACCACTTTGCCAAGAGCCCGTCATTTAGATCTTTAAGTGAGCCGAGACCGAGGCCACCCTTGTCACATGGCCCTATGACTCGATCCCATGCTACCCAATTTGTTTTAGATTTATCTTCATCACCACCCCAAAAAAATCTCCTCCTTAAAGCTTCTAATTTATCGATAACACCCCCAGGAGCCTTGAACAAAGAAAAGAAATAGACCGGAAGACTATCCAAGGCCGCTTTAAGTAACGTGACCCTACCACCGGACGAGAGCATCTTTGCCTTCCATTTCGATAACCTTTTGTTAAAACAATCCACCACGCCATTCCAATTCCTAATAATATTCATGTTAACACCAACGGGTAAGCCGAGATATTTACATGGGAATTTATCAAAGTTACACTTTATGGAGTTCGCTGTCACTTGCGCTTGGTTGGTGTTCACTTTGATGGGGTAAAGAGTAGTTTTATGATGGTTCATTTTCATCCGAGATCAAGAAGAAACATCGCATAAGGCGTACAATGTTTTTGATGTTTTGATCACCCCATTCACCCATAAAACAACATCGTCCGCGTACATGAGATGGGTCATAGTGAGATCGTTGTTTGGCGCCCTAAGACCACGAATAAAACCCAACTCGTTGCTTTTCCCATGAATCCGCTAGAGCCTCCATTGCAATTATAAATAAGAACGGGATAGAGGATCCCTTGTCGGACCCTCTAAAGCAATCAAATTCCAATGTAGGGATCCATTTATCAAAACGGACGCCTAGCCGATTCGAGAATCCTCTAATCCAATGTCTCCACTTATCCGAAACCCCATTTGTCTAAGAACCTCTAAGATGAAACACCAACTTATAGAATCAAACGCCTTTTCCATATCTACTTTTAACACAAATGCCCCGAAGTTTTGTTTATTTGCCCAAGATATGATTTCATTAAGAATTAGAGGTCCGTCTAGAATGTTACGATCATTCATGAAACCAAACTGTAAATTCGAGACCACCGAGTAGATCACCTTTTTCACACGATTTGCTAATACTTTGGAAATGATTTTAGATATGCATCCTATCAAACTAATCGGTCTATAGTCGTTAAATGATACCTGATCAGGTCCTTTGGGAATAAGTGCGAAGAAAGATGACCCACAAGCTCGACTGATTCTGCCGCCGATATAGAATTCTTCCATTATCTTCATAATGTCCTGTCTCCAAAGTACCCAATAGTGCTTGATGAACTTGAATGTGAATCCATCGGACCGGGGCCTTGTCCCCCGCAATCCCAAACCGCTTTGACCTCCTCGACCGAGAAAGGGAGATTAAAACCTCGGCCTCCTCAATGGAGAGACGCTCAAGTTAGGACAATCAAATAAAGGCTGTTGTGATTCGGTTCTCGAAACTTGAGAGCAAAGAATTTTCTTGCTTCCTCCTTGATCTTTGAAGGGTCCGTCTCCCAAGTACCGTTTACTAAAGTGCCATTGATTCGACTTGAGCCGATATTGCTATTTATAACCCCGTGAAAAAATGCAGAGTTTTCATCGCCTTCAACAAGCCATTTTACCCTCGCCTTTTGCTTTAAGTCTTGAACAATCTCCGTGTTGACCTCTTCAAGTTTCCGTTTACATTCAGCCCACTCTCTCAATTCAATCGGATGTAATGCCCTTTCCTCCATTAATTGATCGAGAGCCGAAATCTTCATGGAAGTCTCTTGTTTCGTTATGAGCCTGCTGTCCCTATTTTCGTTTAACCATTCCTTAAGCTTCACTTTAATGGCCTTTAGTTTTGAGGCGAAAATAACATCCGCCGAGCTCTATAATGATCATCATTTGCCACACTTAATACCAACTCATCCACACCCGGTTTCCCTATACAAGAATTGTAGAGCCGAAAAGGGGTAGGACCGAAATTGAGAGAAGCTGTAGATAACGTTAGAGGGCTATGGTCCGAGATGACTCTCGGAAGTGCCGTAACAGCAGCGTTTGGCCATTGATTCCAAAATTGCCCACATACCAGGAATCGATCTATTTTACTTAGCTTACCACGTTGTTAATGATATATGTAAAAAAAATAATGCAAGTGCAATTCATGAGTTTCATGAATCTATACTCTAATAATGATAATGAGTGTCTTTTTAAAGATCTAATCTAAAAAAGTACTATAAAGTAGCTAATATTTTGCGGTCTTTTATAAGCTACCCGTGTTAACACGGGTCTATAAGCTAGTTAATAATATAGAAAAAGTATTTGTAAATACGACAAACGAGTAACATACAAAGACATATTGCCGATCAATAGACACTATATTAATTTTTAGTTTTAGGGTACTTGGAGGAGCAATCACAATAATCAAATCTTTAATATTGAAAAGATGAGTTATTAGTGGTGAAAAGTCTTTAAAGACTTCATTGTGGATGCTCTTAGATGTTGATAGTTTTAGCCAAAAATTTCCCCATTATAATGCTCTTAGAAGTTGATAGGTTTAGCTAAAGAATTTCCCTGGCATCTGAAGCTGATAGTTTTAGGAGTAAATTAAAAATCACAAACTTCCAAAAAAATATAAAAATCCAAAATTGCAACCCAAATTTCATTAATCTAAAACTAAAAATCAAAACCCATCAAGTCCTCCAATTCATTCATTCAAACAAACCAATTCAAGTTCATCGCTGTCAACCGGTCATGCCGTGCACTGGTAGCCACCGTCGTACACCCGCATCCACTACCATGCTAATGTATCTGTAGATCGAGGTTTTCTTATGTGTGAGTTTGTTTAGATCAATAATTTCATTTGTTTTTAAACCTTTTTTTTGTTTAAACTTTTAATATTTGGTTATGGCGGTCAAATTAAGTGGTGGGTATGATGATTATATTGATGGGTGGTGGGGGACGAGATGATAATTATGATGGTGTTCTTATTTTGGAATTTTTTGTCTGAGACTCGAATCGAAAACCGACTTCGTGAAAAATATGAATTGAGAATCGTACCAAAGTGACTCGGTTGGTTTCGGGTTTGTGTCGGTTGGTTCGGTTTAGACGGTTCAAGTGTGTTTTTCTCAGTTTTTTCCCGAGCCGAACTGAGCCAAAATCCCTAAATATGTAAAACCGAAAACCAAACTAATTAGGGTTGGTTCAGTTTCGGTTGGAACGGCTCGACTCGGTTATTCAGTTCGGTTCAGTTTTCGGTTTGTTTCGCTCAACCCTAGTGTTTTCAAGACAAAAATGATGTATGTGTTTATTTTAAATATTTTGAGTACTGATGAGTGTGTAAATACTCATCATTTTTGTACAAAATGAACTGCAAAATCATCTGAAAACACTCAGAAACACATCAAAATGATCAAAATATCACAAATCGTGTTTTATGAGTTTTAAATGCAAAATATCAAAATCGATGAAAACATATCAAATTTGCAAAATTGCGTTTAATTTCAAGTTTCAAAATTGTCAAAAATGTCCCTCGAGCACATAATTTCAAAAGTAAAGTCACCAAAGGTCCTTTTAAAATCAAAAGTTGTCAAATTTAGTCCTTTGGTGAAAATATGAAAAGTTTGAGAAAATTGCAAAAATGGTCCTCAACTTTCAAAATTGGCAAAATTGGCCCCCGGAAAATTGGAAAATGACAGAATTGGTCCCTGTACTTTTGAAGCTTGTCATTAATGGTCCCTTGAAGTAACTTTGTTGAATTGGCAGGTATAGTCCTTGATTTTCAGAATTTGGCACAACTAGTCCTTGTCATTATTAAAGCCTTAAACCATTTTGACCCTTGCACCAATTCTGGACCCCTGCCATTTAAGCCTTTTGACCCCCCTTTTTATTACTAATATCCGGTCAATCGCTTGGTCAAATAGACCCCATTGGCGCCAAACTTCACCTCTCCCACTTGACGCCTGCAACTCCTCGCTACACTCCACCAAACCATCCTTATCTTCTTCCCTGTCCCCACATCTCCTACAATCCAAGAGATCATTAATTGCCTCCCTTTCCCACACTCAATCTCACACAGTTAAAAACATCTTTCCCGCCAAAAAGCTTAATGGCCAAGATCAACTTTCAAGCCATCCAATGGCTCAAAACCACCGGGATTTGCTCGTATATGAGAGAAACCACTTTGGATATAAAAGAAGGAGAATGAAGCAAAGCGTTAGTAGTTAGTTTATTTTACACAATGTATGTCGAATTTTAAATTCTTAGACTTAAAAAGCTTTTTATTTGTATTTTCAAGTTAAATTGTTCCAAGTTAAGTTAGTTAAGTGTATTGCAACTCTTTACAAGTATCAATTTAAGTTTGAATTAAGCTTTCTTAATCCATGGTCACTGTTACAAATTTGAATTCCAAATTCTCATGCTCAATCATCTAGCAGCTTATTTACAAGCTCAAACAAGCTTGTACTAGCTTATTATAGTTCTCTGCAAGCTTGTCTTTAAGGTTCTTTCAGTTTTGGATTTGGGTCAACAAAAGTCAACTTGGACCAAGAATGGCTTGGGTGCTGATAATGGGTGTTGCAGACTTGGACATGGGTTGGATTAAGTTCATTTAGTGTAGGATTGGTTTGGTATTGGTCTGACACCAGCTTGGATGGCCAAGAGTAACTTCCCAACTTTTCAATTTTAATCCAATTTGCATTTTATGGTTGTATGTATATCTGTGGCCACAAGTGGTTTTTATGTGTTCAATAAGTTGTAACTAGGTCATTTATATTCAGTTTGATCATTGGAACATAGTGGATTAGAGTTTAGTTCATTTAACTATCATATTAGCAGTTTAAAGTAGTGTTTGGATTAAGCCATATAACTGTGCTAGAGGTTTAAAAGTTGGAGTAAATCAGTTCCTTTGTGCTCATCATAGTTGATTTCATTCAATGCTGTCCTTGTTTTGTGCTTGACTTCATCATAAGTCAAAATCAATGTGTGACTGATCTTGATAGAATTACTGTTGGAATCAGTTACCAAAGTCACTGCATATAGGTTTAGAATGGGATTATCTAGCTTGCTGTAGCTGCTTTACATCATGTTTCATCTATATCAGTCCTACATTTAATCTTAAATCTCATTTTAGTCAACCATTCAAACTGTTTATGAAAGTCAAAATGGTGTCAACTGCATTTTCTTCAAAACTTGCAGATTTAGCTTTGGCTTCATTTCAGGGAGTTAGGGTCTAATTCTTGGTTTAGGTATAGCTTTCTAGGTGGTCTTGAGATTGCAACATCTGGTTTTTAATTTACAGCTTATTCAGTGGCTTATTTTTAGGCCCGAAGTTGAACCGAGTAAGTGTCCTGCAAGCATTAAAAGCTGCATTGTGTTCTGGTAGAAAGTGTAGATTTCACAAGCTCATAAGAGCTTGTGAGAAGTGATTTTGGGTTATAAATAGGCAGCCGTATACTTTAGGTTACTTTTGTCGCTTTTCCTGCTTCCGACTTATTATGGTGCTTATTTCTTGGTTTGAAGTTGGTCCCAGATTCTGTTTTAGCTTAAAGCTCTTATAATCAAATATGTGCTAGCTTGTGATTTAGTTGATTAGGACTTGTTGGAACTTGTTCCATTTTAGTTCTTTTGGCTTATTGTAACTCCTTTATCAGTTTGGTACCCTGTGGTGTGGAATTGGCTTATCCAAGTGCTTATTTATAAGCACTTGGCACATCAGTTGCATATCCTTCCAAACAAGCACTTGTTTTTCCAATTTTCCTAGCTTCCTAAATATGTTTTAGAGTTTCCCTGAAATTTTCAGATTTTTCTAAGTTGTTTTGCTATTTTTCTTAATTTAAATTAGTTTTTAAGCCCTTTTTAAATAGCAATTAATACAAATAATTAAGAAAAGTCTCAAAAAAATAATTTTTCAATTTTCTTAAGTTTAGATAAATATTAATAGCATAAAAAGTATTTTTCCCTATTTTTCTCCTTTTATTTGGTATTTTTAATAATTTAAATTAGTTTTAAATAGTTTTAAATTAGTAATAAATACATAAAAAGTCTAAAAAATATATTTTCAGTTTTAAAATTAGTTTTATCATATTTTAGATTTTTCTAAGTCTTAATTTTATTTTTCTAGTCTTATTTCATATTTTCTTTTATTTTAGAGTATTATTAAATAGTTTAAAGTAGTTTTTAATTAATAATAATTAGATAAATAGTAATAAAAATAATTTTCTTTTTTTTATAAATTTTCTTTTATCATTAGGATTGTAAAAATGTATTTTTCATATTTTTAGGATCTATATTGTATAAGTTTCACTTTTTATTTTGTACGTTTACGTTATTTTTATTTAAACGTAAGTTTTTTTTGTTTTTAGTTTTAAACGTTCATCACTTTAAAAATAGTGATAGCGTTTATTTAATAGATTTTATCCTTTTAGATTTCCTTTAATTTGCATTTAAGCCGTTGTAATTTGTTGGCTTTTCCTGTAGTTATAATATCATCCAAATCTCCTTTTCCGTTCAAATCGCCCGATCACTAAACGTTTGATAATCCATTGCACATTACCGGGACATAACGACAGGGAAACACTATGCTCCTCGGATCTTCATTGATTTCGTCTTGTCAAGTTTTTAAGTTTCTTGCTTGCGTGAGAAAACTTGACGGTTTCATGCGCATCAAATTTTTGGCGCGCCACGCCGGGAGTCATCTGATAATCTTACGCTTAGCAGATTAGTGATTTGGATATTCACTCTTTGTTCATACCATCCATCTCAGATATGTTTATGTTTTCTTATCCAAAACACAAAATATTCTTCTCATTCCTCTTATCCGTATGATTCTATTTCTCTTACCCCTCGCATCGCTTGATTTTACTCGTCTTTATCCTCATAACCATTTGATTCTCTTCTTAATCCTCTATATGTTTAATTCTTATGTCGACATTCGTCAACTTCATCACAAATATGTGTGTGGCGGTGTGGAGGTCCTAGTTCAGCTTAATTTTGCAATTCGTGCGAATTATCCATCAAAATGCTTTTCTAAGTTATTTCGACCACCCGCCACAACCTCGAAATACATTCTAATCTTGACAAACCGGTTCAAACGCTCGAGCTACCCCAAGCACCCATCGAGGATTACGAGGACAATCTCTTTGAATCTAGAGCCCGTAATCTAATCGAACAAATTCAAACCGATGAAAGAAGGTCGAGAATTAGAATTGATTACGATGAACCCGCTCAAACGCCGGTGACTAGCAAGAATGACTTGCCTAATCTTCACGCTTTCTCAAGGACCGTAACCGGAGACCATAACGGAAGTGGTGGAAATTGCTAGCTCTCGAGCACACCACTTGTCCCACCTCCCGATCTTTCCGAATGTTCTTCGAGACTTGATAGTCATCCGGATCACCATGTTGATTTTGATGATTCTTTGAATAAACCGATTCTCTTCATAACTCTCAAATGCAATCGCTTATTCCTTGTGTCGGATGTGGTGAGCCTCTATGGTTCACCACATCGTTGGTGTACTTGTGTACAATGTGGTAATGATATCCATAACGGAGTTGTTTGTTTTGTGGTTCGAGGAATTCATTTGATTATGATCCTAATCCGAACTCATTTAACGACTCCTCAAATTTTCCAATTACCCACCACAAATTTCGACTATTCTTCATACAATCAAGATACCGCTGTGAATTTTGTGGAGGTCCCCACCAAGGATTTGAGTGTCAACTGGAAACACGTTTGTCTATGAACGTTTTCCAGGTGATGCTCGTAACTTTGGTTATGACCAAAATCCATATGATTCACCATTCCGGACTCAACAGTTTCTTGTTGTGGAGGTCCCATTTCACTCGATTGTCAAATAGGAACCCGGTTCCTTGTAACAATCATGACTCTCACATATTTGAAAATTTCCAACCTCCACAAAGACTATACGGTTCAAACTCCACCGAGCCGTTATCTCAAGAAATCTCCTGAGAATTTGAAACCGCAATGAAAACACTTGAGGAAATGATGAGTAACTTTAAGAATCAAGTGAGTGGTGAAAAGTCCATGGGAGAATTGCTAGTCAAGAGCAAAAGGCCCGCCAATCTAGGGAAGAATCATTAGTCCTAGAGCAAGCGGCTCTAAGACGCTCCCAATTTCTTAAGGCGACTCTTTATGATGATGACGAGGAGAGTTTTATCCTTTTAGAGATAATATTTCTCAACTCCTCGATCAGGTTGATATTCCAAAGAGCTTGAGATTCCATCTCAAACAACTGCTATCACACCCGAGATTCACACTCACTCTTATTATGGGGACGAGCATCTCGACACTTGCTCTGAAAAGGAATCGGACGAATTCATAAAGTCTAGTGTTGAGGACCTTGTCCCAATCCTGTGAGAGTCATGTGGAACTCTTGATCATATGTGTGATATTCCTCCTCCTCTTGTCTTCCAAGATGATCATGTTGAGATGTCCTCCGATTCGATGATGATGAGTCGTTATCTTGTGGAGACATCATTTATGTGGAAGACTCACCTTCCGAGCTTGTTAGCTTAGAAGAAGAGAATGATGAAGTTATCGACAATGAAATCAAAGATGAAGCTCTTGAGCAACATTATTGAAGGTCGGTCTTCTCATTTCTAAAATCGAGGCTTTCAAAGAGAAACCTATTTCATCTCCTATCCCCATTAAGGATAGTGACATTCTTCCGATGATTCTATTCGAAATGAAAGCCTCTTGTTTTGATAATACGGAGAGAAGATTAGTGGCGTTACCACTTCTCATTCTCACAATTCTCTCCCGATTATGAATCATGTATATTCGAGGAGTTCATCGGTGAACCCACTCTTATCAATTCGAATATGATTCATTCACCTTTATGGAGTTCTCGATGAACTCACTCATATCATATCTCCGCGGAGTATGATAACTTCTACTTTGATCTAGACACACCGAGATATGTCTAGACCAATTGAGCTTAACCGAGGAGATTCATGAAACTATGAATTCTCTATTGAGGATGAAGAGTTAGTCATGATTCTTTGTCATGATTTTCTTTCTTTCTTCATATATTCATCACTTCTCCTGTTCTTCACTCCTTCGGGAATGAAGACATTATCTTTGATCCGGCATTTTCATGTACCATTTGTGAGCGGTTACGTGTATATCTCATCGGTGTGGAACTTTCACGTACTTCAATGTTTATCCAAACATTTTGAATGAAAGTCCAAGGAGATTGTTTCTTCCACTCACTTCCCATGAACCAATGAATTGGGTCGAGTCAAGCTAGCGACTCGGGAATCAAAAACAAGAGATGCCATATGGGTTTCACCCATATTTACGTCTTCTCACCTCTTTCTACCACCCTAGTGTGGGGGTTGCCACATGTTTCAAAAAAAAAAAAAAAAAAAAAAAAAAATTCTTCTTTCTAAATAATGGCCGTAGTATTTCCTTTTACGTTCTTTGTTTCGGCATAACTTGCGGTACTTTGAATATTGAGGGCAATATTCATTTCTAAGTGTGGGGAATTTCACTAATTTTATCATATAATTATACCAATTCCCGTTTTGGCCAAAATTTTTTTTTTTTTGGAGTAAGTGTTTACACTTACTCATTTAGTTATCGATCCGCCTTGTCTAATAAACAAAAGGATTGGCTAATCCAGAGCAAACGGCTCTTGGTAAAGATATATCAAATCCGTTTATATGGCTTGCAATTTGCCCAAAATTGTATGGTATTCATTTCACCATATCCTAAAAAGTGAAGAGTTGGCTAGCCATGAAGTTTATGGCTTGTGGTAAAGGCGATGGAAAAACCATAATTGGTAATCGACTCACCAAAGATAATACGATAATTTATCTAAGAGTTGGCTAGTCCGTATGGTGCGGCTCGTAAAGACAAAATCAAACCGTTGAAAGTCGGTGGTTTGCTCAAAATCACATGGTTATCGGTGTACCATGGTTCTTACTTGAACTGAAACATTTGGCTACTCGTAAGTAATGGCTTTTGGTAAAGAGATTAAAATCCATTATGTTTTCTCAAATCATTGCTAGGACTAGCAATATCTCGATGTGGGGATTGATGAGTGTGTAAATACTCATCATTTTATACAAAATGAACCGCAAAATCATCTCAAAACACTCGAAACACATCAAAATGATCAAAATATCACAAATCGGTGTTTTATGAGTTTTAAATGCAAAATATCAAAATCGGATGAAAACATATCAAATTTGCAAAATTGCGTTTAATTTCAAGTTTCAAAATTGTCAAAAACAATCCTCGAGCACATAATTTCAAAAGTAAAGTCACCAAAGGTCCTTTTAAAATCAAAACTTGTCAAATTTAGTCCTTTGGTGAAAAATATCAAAAGTTTGAGAAAATTACAAAAATGGTCCCTCAAGTTTCAAAATTGGCAAAATTGGCCCCCGGAAAATTGGAAAATGACAGAATTGGTCCCTGTACTTTTGAAGCTTGTCATTAATGGTCCCTTGAAGTAACTTTGTTGAATTGGCAGGTATAGTCCTTGATTTTCAGAATTTGGCACAACTAGTCCTTGTCATTATTAAAGCCTTAAACCATTTTGACCCTTGCACCAATTCTGGACCCCTGCCATTTAAGCCTTTTGACCCCCCTTTTTATTACTAATATCTGGTCAACTGCTTGGTCAAATAGACCCCATTGGCGCCAAACTTCACCCTCCCCACTTGACGCCCTGCAACTCCCTGCTACACTCCACCAAACCATCCCTTATCTTCTTCCCTGTCCCCCCACATCTCCTACAATCCAAGAGATCATTAATTGCCTCCCCTTTCCCACACTCAATCTCACACAGGTTAAAAACATCTTTCCCGCCAAAAAAGCTTAATGGCCAAGATCAACTTTCAAGCCATCCAATGGCTCAAAACCAGCTGGGATTTGCTCAGACATGAGAGAGAAACCACTTTGGATATAAAAGAAGGGAGAATGAAGCAAAGGCAGTAGTAGTTAGTTTATTTTACACAATGTATGTCGAATTTTAAATTCTTAGACTTAAAAAGCTTTTGTTTGTATTTTCAAGTTAAATTGTTCCAAGTTAAGTTAGTTAAGTGTATTGCAACTCTTTACAAGTATCAATTTAAGTTTGAATTAAGCTCTCTAATCCATGGTCATCATATAAATTTGAATTCCAAATTCTCATGCTCAATCATCTAGCGACTTATTTACAAGCTCAAACAAGCTTGTACTAGCTTATTATAGTTCTCTGCAAGCTTGTCTTTAAGGTTCTTTCAGTTTTGGATTTGGGTCAACAAAAGTCAACTTGGACCAAGAATGGCTTTGGTGTCGATAATGGGTGTTGCGACTTGGACATGGGTTGGATTAAGTTCATTTAGTGTAGGATTGGTTTGGTATTGGTCTCAGACACCAGTTGGATCGAGTTGTAGTAACTTCCAACTTTTCAATTTTAATCCAATTTGCATTTTATGGTTGTATGTATATCGTGGCCACAAGTGGTTTTATGTGTTCAATAAGTTGTAACTAGGTCATTTATATTCGGTTTGATCATTGGAACATAGTGGATTAGAGTTTAGTTCATTTAACTATCATATTAGCGCTTTAAAGTAGTGTTTGATTAAGCCATATAAGCATGCTAGAGGTTTAAAAGTTGGAGTAAATCGGTTCCTTTGTGCTCATCATAGTTGATTTCATTCAATGTCATCCTTGTTTTGTGCTTGACTTCATCATAAGTCAAAATCAATGTGCGACCGATCTTGATAGAATTATCATTGGAATCGCCACCAAAGTCACCGCATATAGGTTTAGAATGGGATTATCTAGCTTGTCAGAGTGCTTTACATCATGTTTCATCTATATCGCCCTACATTTAATCTTAAATCTCATTTTAGTCAACCATTCAAACTGTTTATGAAAGTCAAAATGGTGTCAACTGCATTTTCTTCAAAACTTGCAGATTTAGCTTTGGCTTCATTTCAGGGAGTTAGGGTCTAATTCTTGGTTTAGGTATAGCTTTCTAGGTGGTCTTGAGATTGCAACATCTGGTTTTTAATTTACAGCTTATTCAGTGGCTTATTTTTAGGCCTGAAGTTGAACTGAGTAAGTGTCTCACGTGCAAGCATTGTCGCATGTGTTTCGGTAGAAATTGCAGACTTCCTCACAAGCTCATAAGAGCTTGTGAGAAGCTGATTTTTGGGTTATAAATAGGCAGCCAGGTATACTTTAGGTTACTTTTGCTGTTTTCCTGTTTCCAGCTTATTATGGTGCTTATTTCTTGGTTTGAAGTTGGTCCCAGATTCTGTTTTAGCTTAAAGCTCTTATAATCAAATATGTGCTAGCTTGTGATTTAGTTGATTAGGACTTGTTGGAACTTGTTCCATTTTAGTTCTTTGGCTTATTGTAACTCCTTTATCAGTTTGGTACCACATGGTGTGGAATTGGCTTATCCAGTGCTTATTTATAAGCACTTGGCACATCAGTTGCATATCCTTCCAAACAAGCACTTGTTTTTCCAATTTTCCTAGCTTCCTAAATATGTTTTAGAGTTTCCCTGAAATTTTCAGATTTTTCTAAGTTGTTTTGCTATTTTTCTTAATTTAAATTAGTTTTTAAGCCCTTTTTAAATAGCAATTAATACAAATAATTAAGAAAAGTCTCAAAAAAATAATTTTTCAATTTTCTTAAGTTTAGATAAATATTAATAGCATAAAAAGTATTTTTCCCTATTTTTCTCCTTTTATTTGGTATTTTTAATAATTTAAATTAGTTTTAAATAGTTTTAAATTAGTAATAAATACATAAAAAGTCTAAAAAATATATTTTCAGTTTTAAAATTAGTTTTATCATATTTTAGATTTTTCTAAGTCTTAATTTTATTTTTCTAGTCTTATTTCATATTTTCTTTTATTTTAGAGTATTATTAAATAGTTTAAAGTAGTTTTTAATTAATAATAATTAGATAAATAGTAATAAAAATAATTTTCTTTTTTTTATAAATTTTCTTTTATCATTAGGATTGTAAAATGTATTTTCATATTTTAGGATCTATATTGTATAAGTTTCACTTTTTATTTTGTACGTTTACGTTATTTTTATTTAAACGTAAGTTTTTTTTGTTTTTAGTTTTAAACGTTCATCACTTTAAAAATAGTGATAGCGTTTATTTAATAGATTTTATCCTTTTAGATTTCCTTTAATTTGCATTTAAGCCGTTGTAATTTGTTGGCTTTTCCTGTAGTTATAATATCATCCAAATCTCCTTTTCCGTTCAAATCGCCCGATCACTAAACGTTTGATAATCCATTGCACAGCTCGCTGGGACATAACGACCCGGGGAAACACTATGCTCCTCAGATCTTCATTGATTTCGTGCTGAAGCTGTTTTAAGTTTCTTGCTTGCGTGAGAAAACTTGACGGTTTTGCGCGCATCAAGTACTTTAGGGTATTACTTATGTGAGAATTGTTTATAGGGTTTATAGACATATAGTTTACACAACTTTTCAACTTTATTCGCCTAAGTTATCAAACTCTTTTTTTGTGCAAACGGGGTATTGGACTACACGGGATTGACATTCAGGTTACTGAACTTCAAAATTGTGTTCAAGCAGGTTACCGAATGACTAAACTGACGAAATTACCCTCACTTTCATTTTTGTTAACTACATAAATGGTCCCTGTGGTTTGCCTGGTGTTACGAATTCAGTCCAATTTTCATTTTTGTTACGTTTTCGTAATTTTTCATAAGTTATCGTCCGTGTTTATACATTTTCGTCCATTTTTCCTCTTCTCGGTCCGCTTTTATACGTTTTCGTAAGAAACGTATGAAAACGAAAAAAAACATAAGAAAACAAAAAAAAACGTATGAACGGATAAAAACGTAAGAAAATGGACGAAAACTTATAAAAACGGACGAAAACGTATATAAACGGATTGAGACGAGGAAAAACGGACGAAAATGGATAAAAACGTAAGTAAAAGGACGAAAACGTATAAAAACAGACGAAAACGGATAAAAACGTAAGATAACGGACGAAAATGGATAAAAACGTAAGAAACGTATAAAAAAGGATCGAGATGAGAAAAAAGGGGCAAAAATGTATAGACACGGACAAAAACTTATGAAAACTTATGAAAACGTAACAAAGATAAAAACTGGACTGAATTTGTAACACCGGGCAAACCATATGGACCATTTATGTTGTTAACAAAAATGAAAATAAGGGTATTTTCGTTAGTTTAGTCATTCAGTAACTTGATTGAACACACTTTTGAAGTTCAGTAACCTGAATGTCAACCCCGTGCAGTCCAATACCCCGTTTGCACAAAAAAAACTTTGGTAACTTAGGCGAATAATGTTGAAAAGTTGGGTAACCTATCTGTCTATAAACCCTTTTATTAAAATAGCAAGGTACCCGCGCGTTGCAGCGGCGAGGTGCCATGCAATTAAAATATTCAGCTATTATTTTTTAGTTCTATATTTTACAATACAATAGATATACGGATGACGACAATTTTAGTTTTGAATAACTTTATGCAATAACAAAATTTTTCATATAAAAACTTTAGATTATCCACTTGATGTTGTGACAATACCGAGTTGGTTGCAGGTATATTGTAAAGGTATGAGGTTAAAGTAGTTAACAATGGTTCGTAGCCATAAATTATCATTAAATAATAACACCAAACCGAATTTTAAAAATCACTTACATTATACTAAAAAAATTTAGTTCTCTCAAAATAATGTTTGTTATATTTGTCCCACATAGATGGATGATACAAGTAAAATATTACTTAGAAAGATAAAGAAAAACTAAATATTCAAGAAATCATGTGGGTTACTTTAAAGAGTATAATAATTATTATACAAATATATATAATATATATAATTAGCACTTACCACTTTGCACCTTTGCATTCTTTGCTTTGAAAAAATCGTCCAATTTTTATAAAACAAAGTTTTTAGTTTTTACGGTAAGTTTTATCAAAAAAATTCTTAAAGGTGTATAGGTTGATTTTCGAGGCACTCTTGGAATTTAATAATAGTTTTGAACATTGTAATGTAGTATTCATTTTTAAACTCTATTGATCTAATAATATCGTTTTCGAACAATTTTTATGGGTTGGCCGAACCGGTAGTGACTCTGATTACCGGTTGAAGCCGTTGGTCCGACCAGTTTTTTAAAACCATATGTACCATAAACTTGTTTATATATAAATTGTATGAGGATTTGCTTGTTTTATTAGTTTGTACAAAATGTATAATAACAAGTAATTTTCATATTAAGGTGTTTAAAAATTACATTTATTAGGTATTTATTGTTATAAACGTTTTTTTCTTATATTAAATTACTTTGTATTTTTTTTAAAACATGTCTACAAAAAGTGTTTTAAAGTGTTGCAATAAATGCTATTATAGATGTACTTATTAATATTTGTCATTATAAACAAGTGTTGAATCTTAATTTTTAAGTATTCCTTTTTAAAAATGTCTCAAATGCTTTATAATGTACTATAGATATCTTGTTGTTGATTTTAGTTTATCATATGTATTGGGTTTATGTTTAGATCTGGTTGATTAACTGATTAACAATACATATATAATGTGTGCTCTTAAGTTTGTGTTTAAGAAAAAAAATCATGAAGTATATAAAGGTAGAAGACAAAGATATGTGAATGTCCAAAATATCCTTATGTGCAAAAACTTAACGAGCTAAGCATAACAGCGTTAGCTGAAATGACGAAACTTGAAAAACTATAACAAAATCAGGGATGTTTAGTGTATTTATTTTGCGAGAAGGACGAAATGTACAAATGTGTGTAAATCATAAGGACAAAGTTTAAGTTTTATCCTACAAGCACCCAATGATTTTGGTCTAGTGGTATGTGAGTTGTCCACAAACATTGAGGTTATGGGTTCAAGACTCGTTGGAGGCATTTGTGAGATATCTGGTATAAGGTGTGAAAAAATTGCTATTAAAAAAAAGTAAGTTTTATCCTAAAAGCGTCCTTTCCATTTTTTTCTCAATAAATGCGTTGTGATAAGCTTGTTCAAACACTTCCTAATCAAGTAATAACTAGTTCCAAATGTCGTATAAAAATATATGTATTACTCTTTACCTCTTCTTTTACACCACAACATAAAAAATCTTCTTGTATTACTCTCTACACCTTCTCTTGTACCGCAAACATAAAAAATCGTTGACCTCATCATAATTCCGCTAAACCGACAAAAAATTCTTGTAAGCAGTTATTACCGATGCATATTTGGGCGGTGCGCCATAATGTAATATATAGTATTGACTTAACATTCAATATATTTTTCCAACCACGCTAAACATTCCCATCAACGTAAATATTTTTTTCATGACGGCTTTGTATTGTGAAACGCCCGTTATTTGTTTTTCATTTTTTTTAATAAATACCGAATACGCGGTATAAGCCTGAACCATATAAGCCATATTCAGTATTTTAAAAAAATTACGGGCGTCTCAAGTTGGTATTAGAGCGTTGGTTTAAGGGATTTAAATATTCGCCGTTAGTAAGGGGTACTTAGGCTTGAACGGTAGCTCTATATTGACCTTAGAGTTTAATCTGTTATATGCATAAATGAATTATGATCATTGTAGAAAACTAGAATGGGGGTTGAATATAAATTTAGTTTATAAAACTTTAGATTGATAGTAAGTGAAACATTTGTATCTTGAGATATAGATAATGCAAGTTAGTATGAAAAGAAATAAATACGAGAATAGTAAAGAAAGAAAATGATAGAAATGTGACACAATGATTTATAGTGGTTTAGCTACAAGGACACCTTCCTTGGCCTACTCCACTCCCCGAGTACCCAAATCGAGAGTTCTTAAGCACTATGTTAAGCTCCTTCAACCGGTGGAGAAACCTTACAGCGTCGCTTACACTTTTTCTGGTACAAAGCTAAATACCGAGTTCTTAACACAAGCGGAAGAACCAATCCGATCACAAATAACTTTATGAATACAAAAAAGATGTATCAGCAACAAGAAACAACTCAGTGGTCTTGAGGTGATGAAGAAGTCAAGCAAATTCTTCTCTTGAAGAATGGATGACTCGTATGCAAGAAATGCGATTTCGTCTTGTAAGAAGAACCTTGAGAAACACAAGAGAAAGAAAGCTACAAGAATGATCCTTAGATCAGAGGTTAGAGAGATATAATAATGAGAGAAGAAGTATATTAGAATGGTTGAGGAATAAGGAAGAAATGACTCACTATTTTTATAGTCTAACTGACCACTGTTCACCCGGATCCAGCGGATTCCTTGAAAAAGAGATCTGGACAGTGTAAACCCAGGGATCCGGCACACTTGGTAAACTAGTCAGAATTTTGGGTTATAAATCGGTTTTTGGTTATGGGTCATGGGTTATGGAGTTTTGGTCATGAGTCATGGACTTTGGGCCATGGGTCATGGATTTTACCCAACTTGATGTCATGCATGATGTAATGCACATGGGCCATGGGTATTAGGTCATGGGTCATGAGTTATGGGTAAAGAATAATCCAACATGTTTACTTACATTTCTATTACAAACAAATATGTGACTAAACAAATGTAAGTAAGTAGTCAAAATAGATATAGTAACATGAAAACTTTAGATTTGTACTTGATATAATTTTATGTTGTTATCGACAAAACTTAAAGAGATCGAGAAATATTAATAATTTACGGTTTATTTGTTTTAACAATCATGTTTAGCATGTTAAGAATGCCTTAAAGAATAGAGATGTATGATTATAAATGCCATGATAACATGGTTATAAATCTAATCAATATGAATTAGGAATCAAAATTAGTTAAAATATATGCATAATATGCCATGACCAGTAGTAATATAGTCGTTCAGTGAGCGAAACCAGAGCTAGAATGTACGAGGTAGTAGGAATACATATACAGTTAAATGATATAAACAGAGCAGTGTACTTATGAATAACACCATAACTTCGGATATATGTAATACCATGTTAGTAGTGCATAATGTCAGAATTAGATCTAGCATGCATAGTATGATATGATTAGCAGCCATGTATCGCACCAGTATGCGATTAGTAGCAGAATGCATGGATAGAGGTGCATAGATAGTAGCAGATTAAGATGATAGTGGCATGACTATAGATAGATTGTTCTAGTTTTGATCCGAGATAGAATATGATGGCAGTAAATACATGTTTATATAATGCAAGTATTATGACGCTTGGCTAATGTGATAATAATTACTTCATATAACATGGATTTATTGGGATCATGGGATGTCTCGAGGAATTTCTAGAACAGTAAAGGGTAGATGAGACTGAAATTTTAGCAAGACATAATGATATTTTAAGTTAGACATAGAATCACAAAGTGTGCAATCATAAGTAATGTGCACTAATAGAATATTATAAGTCTTATCAGTCTCAATGTCCAATTCCAATAATTAGATATTAGTATTCAGATATTAGTAGAATAACATAGTCAGGACAATTTAGATATCAGTAAAGTTTAGTATAGCACGGTAAGAAACATTAGCAAGAACAACCCATAGTCCAGCAGAAAACTAGTATAGCATTATAGCAGAGTCGGTAAGAAAATTCAGAACTGGTCCATGGAGAGTGGACATCATGTGAACAAATAGACAGACTTATTAATTAATAGCAAGAATAGAAAGGTTAGTAAACCTACCAAAACAGATAATACCCATTAATGCCTTTACTTAGAATTAGACATGTGATATGTAGTAAATACTAGAAGTTTCAGATTCAGACCCATACTAAGTATATCATGTAAGTTTAGAGAATATTGTGACAAGTATTAAGGTCACATAGGACAATTAGAATTAGAACTGAACTTCATAAGTACAGTCAAAGTGGGGAGACTTGGGGGCTGTTTGATAAAACATAATGATTTAACACTGAATGATTCAAAACCCTGAATGATTTAGTAACTCTGAATGAACTTGGTTCTAAATGAAAACATGACGTTTAACAAAGTTTCCGAACTGGTAACTCACCCATATAAAATTACCATATTAACATTTCTTACAAATATAAATTTTTCCCGTCATTAGTTATTTTTAATATTAATATATGTTTGTTAAACTAAACTATTATTCAGAATGTTTATTCTTGTGAATTTCCAGATATGTATGTCATGCATAATGTTTGAAAATATCAATATGCCTTGCCACTTCTGTGAAAGTAAATAAAAGTACTGATGAAAACATGTATACATATCAACCTAGAAGATAGATGTATGAAGCTCTACTTATGATCATGTGGTCCTTTTATAAATTGATGCTCCGTATGTTAATAATAGTTAAAAGTATAAAAAGGCATGCAAGAGGGCACACCATATTTCGTTACTGAATGAATTTGTATGGCCTTGGGTGCTGCTTCGTTCAAAGCCAATTAAAATGATCCAGAGGAATAAAAAATGTAACTAACACTTACTCACTCACCTCTGAACGATTCAATGGATAACTTTGAATGACCATTTAGGAGGCTATTAAACAACCACTTAGTTAGACAGACAGAGCATTATTCAGTAAAGCACCTCGAGTTAGTTTGTGAGGACACGAACATTCCAAGTGGGGAGAGTTGTAATCAAAATTTATAGATTAGTTAGAAATATATTATAATTCTTTTATCATTTTAGAAAAGTACTACCGTTCGTTGTATTTGAAATAAGGACTTGTCACGCATGTAGCTAACGAAAAAAGACTAACGGTGCTAAGGATTTAATGGCAGGGACTAACAGTGTAAAGTTTACTTTTAGGGACTGAAACTCCATAAATGCCCTTGGGTCTTATTAACTCAAAAAATTTAGAATTTTCCTAAAACACACACGTGTCATGTATGTGTGTTCTTAGAGGGAAACTAGGAGAAAGCTTAAGGATGAAGAATTCTTCCTTGTGGTGATTCTAGGAAGTTTTTGATGATGATCATGCTAGATACAAGATTTATTATGCTTCCTTAATATGTTCCCATCAAGGTATGATTAAATTCAAGTTTAGATTTCATGTTCACGATAGAATTTTGGTGGCTCTCGTTAATAATTATGTTAAGGATGAGATTAGTTATGTTTATGAGGCTATACACATGTTTATACATGTTTAATGATCATAGACTATGTTAGCATGTTTCTATGAATTAGAGAATGATTATATTTCAGAAATAATGAAGTTAGGTTTGGAGAATTTGAGTTATTCATGTTAATGATGAGGATAAGTTTAATTATAACTTTAAAAAGGGGTGTTGGGCACAAGGCTATATTAGCAAATTTAGACATGTTATAAGTGAAAATATTATTGAAAATGATCTCCAACATGTTTAGTAATTTGATGTGTTATTATGCAAGTTACTAGAGTTGGTTTATGTTGGGTTTTGGTCGTTTTGGTTAAGGACAAAAACGGGAACCAAGTTGTGTAGAATTTTGTGTCAACTTTGAAAGATAGTAGGAATCAACCATTTGTCGGATTAAGATGAGGTCTAAACCAAAATTGTAGTTCTCTGAGTCTACTTTTCAAAACAAAAAGGTCCCAGGTCCTAACTCAAAGTTTAAGTGGATCAAATTAGCAAAGTTCAGCAAATTGTCCAAAAAATGCAGATTTTTGCTATTACACATAAGTTAACGAAAATGATGTAGGCTATGTGTAAGGATGTTATAGCAAGTTATAATGACTATATAATGATATATTTATATGTTTACGTGATCTCGAAATTCTAAGAATGCATGGGGAATGTTTAAGCCAACCGAGGTGAGTAACGGATTAGAAGTAACTCGTTTATACAAGTATTTCATGTTTAGCTCGAGTTAGCTTGTACTTATGTATTAGCACAAGTAGTAGAACCATATACATGTGTTATTGCAGTAGTTAAGTCTAGGTAAAATATTATATGGTACAGAAAAATGCAAGTGCAACAATCTGCAGTGCTGTACTGAAAGTGCAGGTCCATACGACGTATGGACATCCAGGTCCACATGGCGTATTGGCATATGACGTATGTACCTGAATGTCCATATGAAGTATGGCTTCATAGTGATGTTTTAACCGGCTTATGTTGATAGCTTTAGTTATGAGCAAGCAAGTAATCAGATGATGAGTAGTAATCTATAGTGTAGAAGAATATAGAAGATATGTAGCTTATGTCACGGGTGCTATAGTTATGCACCATTCATTATATTTAATTCGTGAACTCAAATATAGTTATGATATGGGTGCCCAAGAAATGAACCATCATTTACGTAGCTTGCCCAAGAGGTGCACAATATGGAACTCCCATACTAGCGTCCTACGGGGATGACATATGCTTAACATAGAAGCATCTTATGTAGATGACCCATGCAAGTATTCATGACATCCTTGGTGGATGACCCCAGACAGAAAAGCACATATAACAAGTCAGAGCCCCAAGAAGAGTACTCGTTGGCTAGAGAATTCCAACGCTAACATAAAGTCGATATAACATATCCAATTACCTAGTATTAGCTATAGCTTAGATCCAGAACCGTGTTGATGCACCCATGCAAAAACCAAGATTCTTACTTGTACAATAAAGTAAATCCCAGTTTCATATATAGAAACATATTCACTTTCAGAGTCAAATTCAGATTAAGTCTCAGATTCAGTTCCAGATACAGAACCAAATTTAGTGTCAGACCCAATTATTAGTTAATTAAGTACAGTTCAGTTATTAAACAGAATCATTATAGTTCAACCACCATATCAGATTTATCATAACTTACATTACAGATTAGATCATAACCGTTTACTCACTAAGTCATCATGCCTTACCGTGCCCAGTTTCCATGATTTGCAGGTTAGGTCATAAGGATGTTGAGGCTTGAAGGTTAAGAAGATGACTTAAGGGATCGATAAGGATTGGGTATATCGGTGACGAGTATCTCAACCATTATTTGTTATTCAGCATATTAACACCCCAAAACTTTACGATTAAGTATCAGATTTATATCAGTCAAGTTTTGATATCAACGTGCATAATTAGAACAAGTATTTGAAAATTGGTCAAACACCCACACCCATAGTCTTACGCTTCCGCATACTAAACTTATATGCAACATTTGTGTATTATGTTAATGAAATGTGTGTAGTTCAGATTTTAGTTTTTACAGTTTTTTCGTAAGTGCAGATCAATACGGTGTATAGCGTTCAGGTCTATACGATGTATTCACTATTTTAAAAATAAAAAATAAAATTTATGGGCGTTTCATATTGATCGACTACCCACACGTTCTAATCTTGACAAATGAAGTTTGGATTTGGATTTCTATAAATTGCCCGATGTGCAATGATGATCTAGAAACTACACAACATATTTTTGTTGAGTTCTTGGTGGCTACATACATTTGGATTTTCAATCTCCGTTTGGTAGGGTTTCAACAAATTTCCATCTATTTTGGCTTAATCTAATCTATTGGAGCGATAAACAACTAACCGTAAGTCCCATCATGAAGACTTGTTTTGCTGCGGTTGTTCAAACTACTTTTTGAGCAATTTAGATATTTAGACACATTTACTTGGATTTGAAACCTCCGGAAAACGAGGGTCCCACAATGAAGACTTGTTTTGTTGCCCTTGTTCAAACTCCTTTTTGAGCGATTTGGAGATTTATAAATGACATTTACTTGCACTTGAAACTACTTTTTGGGCAATTTGAAGATTTAAAAATCACATGTATTTGGACTTTTTTTTTGAACGAACATGTATTTGGACTTGAAACCTCCAAAAAAAGATACATTGAGCAACTCGCTCGTGGGTTATTCATAGGCTAAAGAAAATGGTACCGTTCAGTTAGATTTTAGATTAGGTACAAGATTTTAGATCATTGGATACAATCTCGTTAAAGTGTGTTAATAAAATTGTCGTTCAAGAAGAAAAGTCTAAATAGACCATCACTTTAAAGAATTTTGAGGTAGCTCGTCAAGTCTAATTGGTCAACCTACGTTGCCACGTTGGTTTATCTTCACAAACATGGAAGATACAATTTGACATAGAGATTAAGCATCTACAATGGATAAATTTTTTAAAGACTTGATACATTAAATGTATAACCCTTTTAATGTAGTTACATTTAATGCACAATTCATTAATGACTAAGGGTGTGTTTGGTAAAACTAGCGAAAGAAGAAGAAGAATGAACATGAAGTGAGCGTGAGGCGATGGTTATACATCTCACACCACCGCTCACCTTCTTAAAGCGTTGAAAATTGAGTTTTCCTAAAAATAGCAAAACTCACCGCCTCCTCCGCCAAACGAATAATAAAAATCAAAAATTCATTCTTCACCGCCATCGCCCAAAAGCTCACAAAGCTCGCTACCAAACATAGCCTAATAGTTTTTTTTACAAAAGCTTGGAGTAGTCAAGTCTTTTTTAAAAAGCTTTTGTAAAACTATTTGCTACAATAGAAAAAAGCTTTTTCAAAAACTTTCTAGAATAACCAAAAACTTTTGTTAGTTTGAGCATTGGAGATGGACCATGGATTTTTAAAAATTAACGAGTTGGTTACCCCCGCCGCGTTGCGGCGCACGTTTTAGAAATATATATAATTTTTTTTTATTAAGTATACAAATTTTGTTTTGGCTAAAATAAAATTTTGTTTAACTATGGTGGATTTGATAATGCCTTTCCTAAGGTATAAGGGATGTTTATAGTAATGTATGCGCTGTCAAATTTGTTTTGTTTTTTTGTGACATTACTAAAATTTTGCTTAGAGTTTGTAAAGTATTTTGATTATGTGTTATTATGAGATTTTTTTAAGAAATGGTAAATTACTCAGTACAGTTATTATTTTTGTAATTTTTTACGGTTTGGAAAATGTGAGTTTTTTTTCGGTAGATATTTGTGGGTTTTTTTTACGTATTTAAGTTTCGCACGAGGTGTTGATCGTATGGTTACCGCTTTTCTTGGTTTTTTTTTTTTTGTGGTGATCGAATAAGTGTAATGTAATCGTTTTTAAGAAGAGAAATAATTACTACGTAAGTATATATTGATTTTAATTGAATGTGTTAATTCCGTTTGTTTTTTTGGGTCAGTTTTACTTTCCTTGGGCTTTTTTTAACTACGATGCGATGGGGCTTCTATAATTATAATGGGCTTTTTTTGTTATTGGGTTTTTTTTTTTTATATCTATAAAAGTATCTTTACACAGAGAATGTCGTTAGATCTAGTTTTCTTCATTGTGTATTCCCATATGGCGAGGAAACCTAACGTTGAAGAAATGATGGTCGCCACCGGTTCGAGAGGATCTCATGATCGCTTATAAGTTCTTGTTTACCGTGAAGTGTGTGAGGACCGTAATTTTGTGGCTCGGATGGAGGAGAGCGTAATCAATTAATTGGGAAACTTCGCAAACGTGAGCAAACGATTTGCTGAGACTCGGTCTTTTGGTCCATCGAATGAAAAAATCATTGCCGGTTTGGAAGGATTGGTGGAGTTTAAACGTGTTGATCGTCATACCGTCCTTGCTCTTAATGTTTTGATTGATACTATTCGTGATGGTATAGCTGAGAAGGAGAAGCATGCAGTGTTCATGGAGTTGGAGGAGGGGGTCTCGGATGGTTAGTGTATTTCTGGGCTCGTTTGTTTGTTGTTAAGTGTTTTTAGGTTGATAGTAATGTTGGTCTATGATTAGTCAAGTTCTTAGTATGAATATGTTGGTATTATATTAGGATGTTTAACATATGTACAGTGAATGGGTTTATGTAATCTGTGGTGGGTTACAATTTTGTTTTGTTGGTTATAGTGTACCCATTCACTTGAAGCAGTTGTAAATATGTTTTATGAATGAAAAGTTATAATGGTTAACTTATGGTTGTTTTATGTAGTTTTTTCGTTACGCTATGACTGTGCTATCGTTGTTTTTTTCCTTTGGGTTGTTAGAAGTCCTGTCCTATGACGATATATCGACATTACCACTGCGTGTTGAACGGCATGTACGGTTATTACATTCGTTTGTTGATGTTGCAATTAAGGTTTTTACCAGTTATTTTAGATTGCGTATATGAATGGTTGGACGAACGACTTTGGTCGCTGCGGAATCCCTGAAATCTTTATTTGATTTCTGTTAATCTTTTTTGTACTATCTGTGAGCGGTTTAATTGCTGGTTAATTCTTGTTGTGTTTGTTTTAATGGTTAGTTAAAGATATGGTGGCTGCGTGTGAATGTTGTTGTTTTTTTTCTTTGGTTTGTTAGAAGCCTGTCCTATGACGATACATCGACATTACCAGTGCGTGTTGAACGGCATGTACGGTTATTACATTCGTTTGTTGATGTTGCAATTAAGGTTTTTACCAGTTATTTTAGATTGCGTATATGAATGGTTGGACGAACGACTTTGGTCGTTGCGGAATCCCTGAAATCTTTATTTGATTTCTGTTAATCTTTTTCGTAGTATCTGTGAGCGGTTTAATTGCTGGTTAATTCTTGTTGTGTTTGTTTTAATGGTTAGTTAAAGATATGGTGGCTGCGTGTGAATGTTGTTGTTTTTTTTCTTTGGTTTGTTAGAAGGCCTGTCCTATGACGATACATCGACATTACCAGTGCGTGTTGAACGGCATGTACGGTTATTACATTCGTTTGTTGATGTTGCAATTAAGGTTTTACCGGTTATTTTAGATTGCGATATGAATGGTTGGATGACGACTTTGGTCGTTATGGAATCCTCAAATCTTTATTTGATTTCTGTTAATCTTTTTCGTAGTATCTGTGAGCGGTTTAATTGCTGGTTAATTCTTGTTGTGTTTGTTTTAATGGTTAGTTAAATATATGGTGGCCGCGTTTGAATGTTTCTGTTATCAGTTTATAAGTTTTGAAACCTGTTCTGGACGTGTACAGAAATATTAGGATGAGTAAGGTAATCTGTACTATAGCATTTCAAAATTGTTGTGATATTCACACATCACAACGATAGATTTATATATATTTTTGCAACCACATAATATACGTTTTACAGAGTTTCCCAAAATGTGCGGTTAGCTATGTTCTACTGATAGGCATCTACTACATCTATGTACATATATATACTTGTTGTAGGTTATTGATTTCTAAGTTCCTACAACTTTCTGCAAACTGTTTCTACAGCATTTATACAGCCGTTATACAAAATATTTTTTACTTGCTGAACCGGGTGTGGTTTCTTCCCATTTAATCTGTCTTTGGCTTTTTGGCTTCCCGTTTGTTTTCATCCTCTGGTGATGGTTGGAACAGTTGTTTTTTGACACTGGTTGTTGTTAAGGGTAGTAGTTCTGATATTTTTTCTGGAGCATCTGCCGATGATGGGGGTGGGGTTAAGGTTTCACGTGAGTTCGGTGATAGGAACGTATTCTTCAAATCGCTGCGGTTGAAGAGCTGCCTTGAGTTTCAATTTGTGGGAGTAATGGTGGTGCCGGATCGTCGGTGGTCTAGAATTAGCCTTGGTAATCCTTTGCGGCCCCTCGTTCAAATGTACCTTGAAACGGTGCTCAGATTTCTCTAAGTCTCGATTATCGGAGGCATGATGTGAGATTTCTATCCGATATGTAACTCACCACTTCTATGCAAGGCGGTAAAGTGAATGGGCCTGTAATGAAACAATCGATAACGATGCTTCTCACGCGTCGCAACAACGCTCAAACAAGAATCGTAAGCATGGAAAGAATTAGGACTTATGAATCATTATATTTATAGGTGATAATCTGTGTTTGTAAATTGCGAAAAACCATTACGCACTGTAATTTGAGTTACTCTGTCATAGATTGTTCACAATGCCAATGAGGACGTTTGTCTTCAATGTTTCATTCAGGCACCTTGCATCTGTTCATGTACCATTCCATGTTTTCTTCTATCTTTGTTATAACGCCTTCGATGATAAAAGTCTCTCCTTGCTGTTTTAGAACAATTTTCAGTACGTTATAAAATATTTTAATCAGTGGCATGAGTGTATATATATTACCATAACATTGCTGGGAGTTATTTGCATTAGCTCAGCGATTGTCAACGGTGGTTGTATCTTTGGATCTTTGTCATCGCTTGTTGGTGGCTGGTTTCAAACGTCAGTGGCATAACTGGTCCGAGTAACTCATTATATCTGCATATAAAGCCTGTCAGTCTATAGATTGATATTTGTAAATTAGTATCAGCGTCGTCGTGTTATGGCTGCTGTACTTACATGCCACGTATATGGTTCGCCTCTGGTATATCTGGGTTGAGGTAATAGCTTGTGGCAGTACTCCCTGAAAGTTGTAAAGTTCCGCCAAAGGTTTTGACTATACAGGAAGTGACAGCTATTATGATCGGCTGTTCTAATTGCGTGGCAACATCTATTTCAAATCTGACAGCCATCTCGTTCCATAAACTTAAGGTAATGTTGGTTCCGCTAATAAGAGAACGAAACATTCTCAATTACGTTATATTACTGTGATGATTATTTTTAAATGAAGAATCAGTGCTTACTTGAGGTTCTGGATTTGTATGTTCTTCCTGAGTGTTGGATTTGCTGTTGCATTTCCAAATTCTTTGATTCTGCTAACGTTCCGAATAATACCAATATAGTCCAGATCGTATGCAAATATTATGTTACCGTGTTTTATTAATTTTGCATGAAATTTATTTTTACCGTTAGAATCGATTCTCGGTTGGCGGTAGCGTGGTGCAAGTTCATTATAAGCGGTGAAGTCAAAGTAATGTTTGGCGAATCCATCGTCGGGATTTGGACACTAATGTGAGCTTTCAAAAGAAGTGTCGATCATTTTCAAGGTGCGTTGCGGTTTTACGTTGTCTTAGATCCGAACCTATAAATTCTATAACATGAGTTTACCTCCATACTTGATTCAAACTGCTTAATATCTCGTGCTTCCACATTTGCTTGCACCGCTCTCCTCAGATTGAGAAACGTTCTACAGATTAGTAACATGGTTGTATATATTTTTATGATTTGAAATAGGGCGACATCACCTCTCGATCAAGTAGTATGAAGCATAAACCGGTTGGGGTAGGGTCTGGGACATTTCTTGCGATCCATTTACGATACACTTTGACTTCTAGGGATTTACTTGGGTCGGTCGCTATTATGTCAGCGATGTTTACGAAGTCCTGTTTAACCATAGGGAGTTTGCCTTTATCCTTTGGGTCAATAGGCGCTACTGGTCCAACTGTGGCCGGCTGAGATTCTACTGCCGGCATTTTGCCTTTATCCCTGGATTGTATAGAAACTTCCTCTGGTGCCGGACCCTCTTCATGTGCTTCTTTTGACATTTCAAATTATTGAAACTGTTTAAGTAGTAACCTGCACATACCTTTAAGTGTTAAAAAGATTCACGCGTACTTTACAAAGAGTGTATGAAAAGTGCGACAATTGTTTGCAGAAAGGGTACGGTTAGTCATATGTGCAGTTGTCGGTCTATGTTATTGGTAAACATGTAAACCACTGGATGAATCTTCAATTATTAGCATGCACATGATTTAGGTTAGCTTAAGAGGTTAGAAATATTTTATGAAAATAATATTGCAATTATAGAAACTGGTAGTATGCAAGAATTTATTTATTGTGCATCTACGTCATGAGGTATATAACTATCAGTCAATCTATATCATAAATAATGAGAACAAATGTATTGTCAATATTATGTCCAGAAGTCACCGATAATGTGCAAAACGGTGACGCTGCAGTGTGTAAGACCGACAACAAATAATGTACTGACTAAGTATCTTGTGGTAACATATTTTTGCGCACTGTAGTAACAAAGGTGCAAGAAAATTATGTGTAACCTGACGTGCCATAATTTGGTTGAGAAAGTCTGTGTAGACTATATTTTTCGTGGTGTTAAAAGGTTTATCTGGGTGGTTTCCTATGACAACTTTAAGACCTTTGGGTGATGTAGCTCTAGATAAAGCTACATATAGTTGCCCATGACCGAATATAGGTTCAGGCAAATACACGCCTATTTTTTCCAACGATTGTCCTTGACTTTTATTGATCGTCATCGCGTAACATGGCTTAAGAGGAAACTGTTTTCGCCTGAATATAAATGGCATTTTGTCCTCTTTGACAGTTAATATAATTCTCGGTAGGAACACTTTCTCGCCTATTCTTGTACCCGTAATAATTTTGCCTTCCACTACTCGGTTAAGTAACTGAGTAACTATCATGCGTGTTCCATTACACAGTCCTCCAACCAAGTTTAAATTACGCAGAGCATGATCGGGACTCCTCTTTAAGTTGAAGCCTATGCGGGTATGCTGGAATGTCATTGAATTAAGGTATTCCACAGATACATCAATTCGCTATACCGCCATCGTTACTAATAGGCACAGCATCATCGACACTTGTATAAAACTTTGAGTTTCCTGGAACCGTTTGGAGTACGCGATCGTTTATGAGATCTGCTGTTTCATTTTTGGGACAGACAATTGCCTTCTGTTGGAACGCTGCTGCTGTCGGTGCATCCATTGACGGAGGGTCGTATATAAAATTAATTAGTTGCAACAAACCGTCATCATTTGGCTGAAAACAGTAGCTCTCCGGTATCTGTATCCACTTTGTATTCTCTGGATCCTATGTGTCACTTTCACCAATGTTGCCATTTCCTATATTCAAAGAACCATTGTGAAAAGTATTCGATTTCTGCCTTCACGTAGTTGTCATCCGGATCTATGAAGTCGCATATTTTCCGACAAAATAATATTTTAAAATATGGCCATAGGTAAGATTGCACTATTGACGTTGCAATTATAACTTCTTTAGAGGCACCTTTTTAATTGGCAACGCCTGCCTAAAGTCCCCACCTAATATGATCGGTTTCCCACCAAATAGGGAAGTTGGCGTGTCTAAAACGTCCCTAAGTGTTCTGTCCACCGCTTCGAAACACCTTCTTTCATTCATCGGGGCCTCATCCCATATTATTAGTGCAGTCTGTTTCAGGAGCTCGGCAAGCTGGGTATTCTTCTTAATCGTACAAACTGATTCATCTGTTAGTTGGAGGGGTATCTTGAACCTTGAATGTGCAGTTCTACCTGAAGGTAGCAATAGCGAAGCTATACCCGACGATGCAACTGCAAGAACTATTTTCCCCTGTGCGCGCACTGTAGTGATTATAGCTTTCCACAGAAAAGTTTTTCCAGTTCCTCCGTGACCATAGACAAAGAGCAGCTCTTGCTTGTGTGAGACAATTGCTTCCATAATCGTATCAAATATAGCCCGTTGAGCTTGGTTCAGCTGTGGTATTAGTCGCCTGCTTTCTGATTCCATTTCTGCACGATCATAGTTTTTTTCTTCCATCACTGCTCTATTGTTGAAAATTGTAAGCAAGTCTGGCGGTGGTATAGGCAGGCCAAAATCTTTTAGAGATTTCCCATGCGTAGCTAACAACACCTGCAACTCATATGACACGCCACCTTGTAATTCTGTATCATTCACAAATAAACAGTGTATGCCTAATAGTTCCGATAATATTCTTGGAATATCTTCTGACATTGACCTCCAAAAGATATTCCACAAAGTTACTGGATTTGAAACATCCGTGAATAATAGAATCTGAGAAAACAATGACCTAAGCTGTGATGCAGTCGCTGTCACTGAAGATTCTTGCAGTGCTATTATCCATTCCTGATCATCTTGTAGTAGACCCATAGCTTCACATGCGACTCGATTAGTATTATAAGTATAGCCGCCAACCAGTCATTTAATTCCAAATGACGATCCGCAACCCGTTGGTGGCACAGTAGTAACCGTTGATAAAATAAATCCCCCGCTGCTGGATGCACGTAGGTGAGTCTTCCAATCAATGGTTTATTCAGGTCCTGCCTAGGAGACCAACACTTATCCCTTCTGGACCACACAAACTCGGAGGGGAATTCCAAATATGTTAAGTGCCTACCTGACGAAAATGACTCATTAAACGCCAACCATTCCGTCAGAGTCGTTTTCCGTGACCCTGGATTATTTAGAACTGATTGTACCGTCTGCCGCCCTCTGAAAACGACTGTCTGCATATTTTCCAAATGCACTGCAAGAATTTGTACCGCTGGATCGCGGCTGTGTATGTCGAAGCCAAAAATTCTCCAGCACGCCTCGTGAGGACCGATATATCTAGCGTCCACAAAATTCTTTATTTCATCAACCGGTCGCTGAGCAGGAACGTTTGACGTGGACGCTTCAGACAAAGTATTTCCACTGATCGTTTCTCGCTTATTCGAGCAACAATGCGGTCGGTTCCTTTAGAAATATACTTGAGCAGATATTTGATCAAGATTGTCCACCCACAATACTCAACATTTATATGTCGTAAAATACCATACATAGAGTACGATTATATGGGACAACGTATGCGTTGTCGAGTCTCACCCTCGACGCACTTGATCGATTTGAACATCCCTTCTACGATAATGCACATATCCTGAGCTATCAATAAACGTCGACGTGCAATATTCTTTTGGAAAATATTTCTTACAACCTGTTCTATTCTGCATACATGAAGCGCTCGGAAAAGCGTTGCCACATGGACCATGAACCATGAATTCTGATATTACCCTAAACCCCTCAGGATCATGTTGAGGATCAGGGAATTCTGCACTAATATACGTATCTATTTCACCAAGTCATGGAGTTAACGGTAGCGGTGATCCATAGTAACATATGACAATGCGGAAGCCCTCTTTTCGGAACTCGACCGTATATAACATCGTAAAAGCATGAAACAGAAAAAATGAATCAACAGTTAGTATGTGCAAACAAAAGTCCCATTTTAATGAAGTATTTGTTAAAGATCCGAAATGCATACATACGTTTAAAAAGGCTTGTAACCTCCTATCTCAGATACAATTAATTGTATAAATGTTGAGCCGAAAGCCATGAAATATGTACCGCATTTATCGAGCCAAGAGCCTAGAATCACGCATATACTTTACTGGGGCATGAATTTTACGCTCGAAAATTCGATCGACTACGTCCGGTCTATCGCCAGCAGATGGGTGAGGTACATTTCCATATACTCGTCTATTTACGCCGGTGTTTACACGTAAACGTGATAAAAAGAAGGATTCCCATGTACACGACGGATAGCTAATGCGTCAAGATAATGGCTATACATGTATCTTGGACCACCGTGAAAGATGAGGTAAGATAATTACGGAACCAACGTCGATCCATCAACGTCCCTCTATTTATTGCATCATATAAGCCAAATGAAATAATCTCCTCTTATGTCCGCCTGATGAGTACGCACCCAATCCATTCGGCTTTGTTCGATACTACAGTATGCTGTGACTACATATTGTTGGAATAGTCTACCAGCCCTGCTTAAAAGATTATAATAACCCACCCTATCGTGCAGCTGGTAAGCATAAAACGATTTCATCGACATTTTCTTTCCCCTCCGAGTTGAAATACTGTCGACGTTTATGTATCTAAGGCCAAGGTGATACCCATGTTCACCATATACAAAAAGGAGGGGAAACTGAGCTGACATATAGGTTGCATGTAACTTATTAATGCGTTGCGGGTCACCAGAATGAGTCTCTATAACCACATCAAAATCTGCCTCCGTCTCCATAGTATCATCAAATACAATAGCACCTATAGTATCTGCGGTCGGAACATCGTACTGTGAACCCCTTGCAACACTATAAAGCCTTACCTTAAAGTCCGGAATCGGGTTTTGTTGTAGTTTATCCCTGGCTGTTCTGAACAACTGTATGAGTGCATTATTTTGATCCAAGAAATTGACTAACGAACGAAAAATATCAGACCTGAGGTTTGTGTTGGAAGTACTGGTAAAGTGTGCCAATCTATTACCAACCTCATTTGCTGTATCGTATATATATAGCTGCAAAAATCTAGGATCTTTCCGTGGCTCAGGACAAAGGCGGCCAATCGTATGATATACCTGTCCAGATATTTTAAAGACATACGGTCCCCTCCCGTTATTAATGGACTCGTCAATATTAGCGCCAAATGAAGTCATGGCAAACATTTGGTTGTAGGCTCTGATGTTTTCGAGGAAGTGGCCGGTCGAATATAACTGATGAATAACAGGTGGATAATCATGTGGCGTGAATAATTTAACCCTGCCTTGGAGGCAACAAATATTATAAAGTGGCCCAGAAGTCCGAGTAGAGTAAGTCAGCTTTTCTTCCTGCCAAAATCTGGCGTTGCAATTACGGCACACACACTCGCATCGTCCAAATCTACGATATTCTTTTGGTGGCCCTGTAAATAAGTGCATCGAACGTATATCAGAACAGGTTTGAGGAGGAAATAAGGGATAATGCTATAGCAAAAGATACGTGCATAATTATTGAAGACCGGAAAATCAAAGGTAGCGACAAGTAGTATGTGGAGAACCTCTTCGAAGAACGGAATGGACGTCGATCATAGTAGGTTGACTTTCAGCAACGGGCGGTGGAACCTCAGAAACGTTAACAGCTACAACAGCCATAATAGCACGGATTTAGGCTCCTAAATGTCTGATTACATAAGTATTCATAACATGCAAATGAAAGGTAGAGTACCTTGTCCGGCCAAATAGTGTGCGTCCACAGGAGTGGCCGAAACAGATGGAGACATGGATTCGTCTAAATTAGACCGTTGTGCTACAACATGACAAACGTCATTAGCACTCATACCAACAGTTGTTGTTATTGTGAATAAAAAATTTCGAATGACATGTAAACATACCTTCATATAAACCTTCAGCAGTCACTTGTATAGATGTTGTATCAATTTTAGTAGAGGTATCACAACAGGTGTTGGGCACGTTATCAAAGGTGAGTACAACCGGTTGGCCAGTATCATGTCTACGGCGTTTCGTTGATGTGGAAGCTGACACTGTATCGGCTAAAACTTTTGATGAACAAACTGGTGTACCGTAATGCATACTATTTGTCTGAAAATCAAGAATGACTGGACCGCGAACAGGCCCTGCAATATCAATCACCAATTTCCATCATATGTATGAAAAAAATTTCAAAAGAATAGCAAAAATTAAAATACGTTAGTCACAGTAGCCAGCAAGTAGTATGTGGACAACCTGTTGGAACAACAGAATGGACATCGATCGTAACAGGTTGGCTTTCAGCAACGGGCGGTGGAACCTCAGAAACGTTAACAGCTACAACAGCCATAATATCACGGGTTTAGGCTCCTAAATGTCTGATTACATAAGTATTGATAACGTGCAAATGAAAGGTAGAGTACCTTGTCCGGGCAAATAATGTGCGTCCACAGGAGTGGCCGAAACAGCTGGAGACATGGGTTCGTCTAAATTAGACCGTTGTGCTACAGCATGACAAACGTCATAAGCACTCATAGCAACAGTTGTTGTTATTGTGAATACAAAATTTCGAATGACATGTAAACATACCCTCACATAAACCTTCAGCAGTCACTTGTGTAGATGTTGTATCAATTTTAATAGAGGTATCACAACAGGTGTTGAGCACGTTATCAAAGGTGAGTACAACCGGTTGGCCAGTATCGTCTCTAGGCCGTTTCCTTGATGTGGAAGCTGACGCTGCGTCGGCTAAAACTTTTGATGAAGAAACTGGTGTACCATAGTGCATACAATTTCTCTGAAAATCAAGAATGACTGGAGCGCGTACAGGGCCTGCAATATCAACCACCAATCTCCATCATATGTGTGAAAAAAATTTCAAAGGAATAGCAAAAATAAAAGCACGTTAGTCAGAATACCTGTAAGTTGAAAACCCCTTAGCCGCCGACTTTTGTAGTATCCATGAGTCAAAACTTTTCGGGAGACAACGACGATAAGAATGCACGAAAGAACGACATTACGACTTTTCGCCAAAGAGTGACTGGTAGGAGCACCAATGCGCATACAAGCTATGGGAGGTATATCATAACTGCTGTTGAAGTTTTCTGACACAACGTCAGTAACCGGTGAATGAACAAAACGGGAACTTCCTGCAATAATAATGGGAGTAGGTGTTCGGACGTCCACGGATTTTCCATCACCCATATTTCGATCACCGTTATGCACACCATCCAATAAATTTTCAAACCCCAACCTTCTCTCTAACCCAACATGTCCCGTGAGGTGTACAGAATGATCCTCAGCCTCCTCAACGGATCCACAACCTGTAAATGCGAACTTTGTCTTCACCGACGCATCTGGTGACGTGTGCAGAGAATGCTGGCGTTCAATATTTTTATCAGGAACAACAGCAGGCACACCGAGGCACTCACCATCCATCACGAAAGCATGATCATGTGTAGTAGCATACCATAGCGCTTCTTGTGAAACATTGGGTGAAAATTCCCATTAAAGACCGCTTCTACTCGCTTCCTCCCGATGGACATATTACTAACATCTATATCACGCATGTGGCATGGCAAGAGTTTGTGAACTATCGATACCACGAGCATCAGATCGGCGACAATTCGTTTGTCGCTACATCTATCACGTTAACTTTTTGCATGGTCTAGTTTTTATCTTCATAATTTTCAAACTTAAAGTATATATAAAGTTAGAAAATGAATAGATAAATATAAGTGGCGAGATTGTATTCCACAACTTTTGGAGTAACATTTGATGTTATTCATACAAAACAACCATGTCGACAAATGAAAACGATAACAACATGAGCGTAAGATTCAACAAAAGTTTATAAACCTTATAACAACAAAAGACGTACCTAACAATCAAAAACACTTGCATGCGATCTAAGAAAGCGGTGGAGTGATGAGATCTCAAGAACGCAAACCCCGAAAGGTAAGGTAGATGGCACCAAGATAAGCAAACGACATATATGAGTCAGGGTTTATTCCCCAGCCCAACGTTAGGAAAGAAACTGGGCCTATCACTGGTATAGTCACAAGCCCATTGGAATTTTTATTAGCTTTACAAACATTTTAAAATTGAAGGTGAACCTCAGAAAGTATATTCAAAGCCACCGACTCTGAGGAAAACACTTTTAAAATGCACCGACATTGAGGAAATCACTTTTAAAAGTCACCGACCTAGGGGATTAAGAATTATATAGAATATATAAAACATGACATCAAGACATCTAAACTGATTTTCATAGCTATTTCATATTTTGCATTGCGTATACTTTCCATAAAAGTCAAGATACATGAAAAAAAACAAAAAAAGCAAATCTAGCATTAGCACTAGAAACTAGACTAGTAAATATTACATTCACCATAAAAAATTATTAAGATGAATGCTAGAACAATAAAAATTTTACAAAAAAATTATCCATACAATGATATGACATGTTTATTTGTTGATGTATAAAAAAGAGGAATTTAGAAATTATAATATTATTGAATTCAACATTCCAACTTTATGTTTTTATGAGCATAATTGGCATAATAAAAATTATTCACACAATGATATGTCATGTTTATTTGTTGATGTATAAAAAAGAGATAATTTAGAAATTATCATTTTATTGAATTTAACATTCCAGCTTTATGTTTTTAAGAGCATAATTGGCATAATTTAAAAATTGTCCACATAATGACATGTCATGTTTATTTGTAGATGTATAAAAAAAGAGAGATAATTTAGAAATTATCACTTTGATAAACAAATAACTATAAATCCGCAGCGAAGCGTGGTCAAGCATTAACCTATTTTAAGAGGTTAACGGAAGCCAAACATTTTAATTAGAAATTATCATTTTATTGAACTCAACATTCTAACTTTACATTTTTAAGAGCACACAGTATAACATCTATAAATTAATGATGTTTGGATCAAGATATTTTATAAATTTAACGAGATATTATTATATCGATAAATTAATAATTTATTAATTTAAAGAGGCTTTATGTATGACCTTGAAATTTCCAAATCCAATATACTAGTTACAATGTAGACTAGTTATAAATGAAAATAAATTAAAAAAACAAATTCCAATTAACATTTTATGAATTCACATTCGCAAAAAAGGACCAACGACGACCTTATCCTATAGAAGAAGTAGAATTGAATTTGTCAAGCTCATTGTTTATGAAAAAGTAAAAAGTTAGTTTTGGTGGGACAAGTTTCAATTACGTATGACCATAATTGAATTAATTGAATTTGTAAAGTTTCAATTACTTATGACCTATATATATATATATATATATATATATATATATATATATATATATATATATATATATATATATATATATAGGGGAAGGTTTTTCAGAGCAGGAAAAAGGTCGAGAAGCTGCGAACCAAAGATCAACCAATCGAAATTTTGGATATTAATTATTATTATTTAATTCAAAAGGGTATATTAGTAAAAGAACATTTTTTTTAATTTGTTTTAAATTTTTAATAAAAACGTTTTTTTCCAAAAAAATTAGGAATTTAAGTTTTTTTCTTTTTTTTTTAGAATAATATTTTTTGCGAGCATGTATCTTTGGTAAAGTGCACATGTTTTTTTTTGATAATGTAAATGTACATGTGTTTTTAGTGTTTGCTTAAACATTTAATGTGTTTTGCTCACAAATATTTTACGCAAGTGCATAAAATGACATACAAAAGTATTTTACATGTATTGTATACAATTCAAAACAAAAACATTATATAGAAAATTTAAAATCATGTGATCTACAATTCATACAAATTTTTAAAAGTAAAGAATATCTTGTCGTATATGCATATGTATTTTCTGTCATTGGACACTCTCGATTTCTTTGCATGCATATGTGCATTTGAGTTCATCCATATGCCTTTATATATACGTACTCAAGGTATTTCATGTGCACTTGTGTTTACGTCATGCACTTGTGTCTTTACTCTTTAAATCTTTATCATAAGTATCTTCTCGTGATATAGTATGCACAAAACACATGTGCACTCTTTATATTACTCCCTCATACTCGTACCTGTGATCACAAACAATTAATAAACGGATTATTTAATCATAACAACTAATATTTAATGTTATTCTTCGAGTCTAGGCCATTAGGTGATGAATTGATGGGTTACTTAATTTAGCCCAAGTAAAACATAATACTAACTAACTAGTCGTTGTTATTGGTTACTACGATGTCTTCGTAACTGCCCAGCACTTGATTTGCAGATGATTTTTTAATGGCAAGTTCATGTATATTACTTGTGTGATATTTAGCAAAAGGATGGCATGATTTCTAATATGCAAATTAATCTCTATATTACATGGTTACATACTTTCAGTTATTTCACAATGGTTACATAACAACTGAAACAAAATAAAAGGAACAAATTCATAAACCAGCAACAAAACACATATGCACTTTTTTCATTAGTTTTATATTAAGCTTGAAACATATATGCACACCCTTGAAACACATAACAATTATAACAATATAGAACTAGGAACTTGAACCGTGAGCTTATACACATGGATTTCATGAATCAAAATGAAAAAGTGCAAATCCATCTAATGACTTTCAATAAAATACGTAGACAAAATGTATTAAACGAATTCAACAAAAAAAAATGAACCATAAACTAACATAAAAGAACAAACTACAAGGATAGAAAGCTACACCAAACACTTGTATACAACAAACCAACAAACCACACTATTAAATTTGTAGACACTATCTAAGAGTTGTAACCTGTTACATATGAATACAAAGGATACCTATCCACATAAAGTATTTTTTCACATCAAAATCATATATTTTCTTTAGAAGAAAAGGTACTTTTAGTTTTCAAAATCAAACCTTTTTGTATATCAAAACCCATATATGGTTACCAAATCGAAACCCAGATATTATATTTCATATTGAAAACCAAAATTTTTTGGATTAAAAAAAAAAAAAAAAACCACCGAGAGAACTTCCGATGTACACACAATAAAATAAATGATATAATATACTTTAAAGAGACATTATTACACATTCTAATAGTCATCAATTTAAGAACCATTTGACTTGATAGTGATAAACAAAAGAAAAAAAACAATTAAAATGGATGTAAAATGCTTACCTTTTGGGCCTTTCAAAGATCCGAAGATTAAATCAAATCGGTTTAGTTATGGCAATAATTAATAACAAGAACAATAGATCTTTTTTTTATGTTTGTATGGTGGTGGTGGTTTATGAAGATGGAAAGATAATGGGGAAAGGAGGCGACTAGGAGATAAGAAATATAGATCTGGTTCTTTTTTTTCCCTTTTCATTTGACCTAAAATTAGGCTATGCGCAGTGGAGGTTGAAACCTTCGGTTGGTTGGCTCGGTCGTGGTCGGTCCTCCCTTTGTGGAGGTGCCGGTCTTCGTCGGTTGGGGAAAGAGGAAGCCCAAACTCGGTTGTCAAGCCAACCGAGTATAAACAAAGCCAAACTATTTTTTTTTTCAAAACTTTACCACTTTTACAACATTATAAATACCAACCTCAAACACATTTTTAAACACACAATTTCAAACACAATTCAAACAACTTCTCTTCAAATCTTCAATAATCATCATGTCACAAAGAAAACTCCCACTAAAACCCGACGATCCCGACTTCCCAAAATTCCCGAACTTGAATTTCTCACCGGATCCACCGTTTCAATTAACCGGTTTAACACCACCACAAAATCGGGATGTTCGTTTTCAAGCAGCCGGTTTTAATTATCAAACACGACTACCACAACCCAACCTTAATCAAAACCCATTTTACGTCAATCGTCCATATTTCCCACCGGGTCGTCCGAGTATCAATCAAAACCAAGCACCAAGCGGTTCGTCATATCATCCTAACATGGATTTCTCACAATCTTCCCAACATAATCAATCGTTTTCACCGCTTGATGCTGTTAATCTTGATATGGATTATGAGCATTTTATGGAATTCCCTCCTGCTCAATGCTTCACGTCTCAACAATACCCGACTCAAGATGCTTCGGTGGGACAAGGTCCATACCCGACTCAAGATGCTTCGATGGGACAAGGTTCGGGGCACGGTTCATACCACGGTTCTATTCGTGTTGAAGACGATGTCGAAGAGACGTCACCCGTCAAATCAAAGAAGGTTACAAAACGGGCTACAAAGGGGAAGGGCAAGGGAAAGAATGTTGCAACCGCACCCGTCGTACCATGGACAAAAACGGAAGAAGTCGCGCTTTGTAGAGCTTGGGTACATGTGTCAGAAAATTCGGAAAGAGGAACTCTATCAACCGGAGTGGGTTTTGGGATGAGGTGATAGCGTACTTTGAAAGTGAAACTGGTTCAACAAGAACCTCGACTCCATAACGACCAAATGGAAGGGTAGGATTCGTTCGAGGTTGGTTTCTTTTGTGCAATTATGGATAATATCAAAGATAATCACAGGCGGTGAGAATGACGAAGACGACTATGAAAAGGCTTGTAACGAATACCGTGTGCTTCACAAGCATGAGTTTACATTGAAGGAGTGTTGGAAAGTTTTGAGAGGGCATTCGCTTGGAAAACTGCTGAGATGCCTAATTTCACCAAGACTAGTCGCAAGAAATCCAAGACTTGAAACCACCCTCGGGTCAACAAAGGTCCTTTTCATCCCCAAGAGGTGGATGATTACAAGAAGAAGAGACTCGAGAATCACGACCAAAAGGTCGTGACGCGACAAGAAGAAATCACACGAGGCACCCGCTTCATTTCTTACTAATATGGCGAGAACTTTTCAAGATCAAAAGTCAAATAAGGAAAAACCAAGAATATGGAAGCGGAATACATAAAGTTGAAGCGAGAAGAGATGGAGCTTGCAGAGGCGGCAAGGCAAGCGAAGAGTTAAAAGGAGAAACTTGAGCTCAACGTCGTGACTTGCAATGGCAAAGACAATCAACCGGACGCAAGATTTAATTTTCTACAACACACCTCTCGACCCAAATATGCCCGCATCGACAACTACAAGAACTTGAACAACTTAAGGCCTCAATCAAAGAACGTTACACCTTAGATTATTAAGTTGCGCTTTTAATAAGTATTATAACGCCTACGCTTTATTACTTTAAGTTTTAATTATTGTTGTAATGTTAAGTATTTTATTAATGAATTTTAGTTTTGTGTTTAAAATATTTGAATTAAAAAAAAAAAAAAAAAAAAAAAAAAAAATCTCGTGTCACCACTGTGGCAACTAGGTCGTCGTCGGTCGTCGGAGAGAGAAAGGCGATGTGGCGGCGACGTCCAGGTCGCCTGCATATATTTATGGTGATCAGTTATTGAGTGGTTGAATGCGAAATTCCATTACTACCCCTATGTCATTTATGAAAAGTTACATGATTTTTTATTTAATTACAATTATGCCATCAACATTTATAACCATTGATCAAAAAATGAAAGGCTAAGATTGGTTCTCGCAGTTCTCGACCTTTTTCTGGTTCTGAAATATTTTAGTAATTATTAATTTATAATTTCGTTGGGACCAATATATATACACTGGAGTTTCAAAAAATTATCTTATTATTTTATCGATTGGGGTTCAAATTTGCACTGGTCCCAAGTTGAGACTAGACAAATTATTAATTTTATCTAGGTTATTAATTTATCGAGTATTAATTTATAAAGGTTTTACAATAATTGTCATATCCAATGTCTGACTTTTGCCTAAAAACACAATGTACAAGTGTTGCACATTTCTTATCAACCATGTATTTAGTGCTTACTCATAAGAGCACTCCCATCCATAACACCATAACACCAATAACACCGTTCACGTCAGCGCCACATCAGCTTTAATATTTAACATTAACATCCCAAAAAAACACTCACAACCATAACATCCCAATAACACCATAACACCAATAATATTTCATATTTTCAATTTCAACCCCTAAACTAAAACAAACACTTCATTTATTAAACTAAAACAAACATTTCATTAAAACTAAAACATATTACAATACAAGATTAAAAAAAAAAAAAAAAAATTACAACGAAAAAAAAACACACTTCAAATAAAACGTTACAACAAATTAAAGGAAATACGATCTCTCGACGAGGTTTCAAGTTATATTTTGCGATGATTCGATATTTTTCGTCATTGATCCACCGCACGACCATTGGATCTTGGCCATCGATGAGCGTCATCAAAACTTGATCTCTTCCAACCTTGTTAATGTGAGATCTCCTTTCCGCCGGGCCCGACACGCTTGGAGACTTCTCGTTTCATCTGAAACTCGTTTGCCATAGTTTCGTGAAATAAGTCGACGAGCTCGTTCCTCCAGGTGCTTGTTCCCCAAGACTTGTTGTAGTCTCGGATCTTGCTTTCTTGGTAGCACGTTTCTTTCCCATGGGCGTGGTTGTTCATCATTACCAAACAAAGCCTCGTTTGTTTGGCTTGGGACTTCGCGGTTAAATCAACCGGTTCCGCGTCTCCATTTCTTATAATGACGCAAAACATCCCAAGCGTCATCGAGACCAAACAGTGCTTCTCTGCTTTCCTCACGATACCATTGCTTTGCCCGTTTCATCACATCCACCTCACTTTCACCGCCGTTGATCCGTTGCACGTGCGTAACAAGAGTTGAACTTTGTGCATATCCTGCTCAACGTTGTCCATTTGCTTGACATCATGTCCTTGGTGCGCGTTGAAAGTTGAGTCTATTGAACTCATTTCGACCCGATACCAAACGTATCTCTAGGTTGGCACTTTCCAACTTTTGGATCCTCCAAACAACTATGTAACACCTTGCAAGTAATGCTTCCTCTGCTGAATTCCAACGATTAGTAACGACAACCTCCTCATCGAATCAATTGGTTCGGGCTCGGGGTCTTTGGATTTTTTATTTTCGCTTATCGACCTTTTCCTTTTTGGTGGAGATGTGGGTGTCTCAAAGAACATCTTGTGTTTCGATTTGTGATTGTTGTGATTGCTGTGTGAATTGTAGGTTTTGAAAGTTGAAGTTTAAGGTCTTTGTTGGTTTTATTGTTGCCAAAACAGTAATGTTTGTTGTTGTTGCCACATTTCTTGGCTTGATAAGCCTAGTGGGTTGGGGTTTGAAGATGAACCAGCGTTCGGGTTAGATGATGAACCCGGGTTTGAGGGATTCCACCCATCATTGAGAAGATTGAAGAAAGTATCGTCGTTGCCTCCCGACATTGTTTTTTTTTTTTTGCAGTTAATTGAAGTTGAAAGATTGAGAGTATTGAGAGGATTTAGAAGTGGAAGTGTGAATAAAAATGGTGTTTTGATTGTGTATTTATAGTGGTAAAAAGGTTTTTTTTTTTTTTTTTTTTTTTTTTTTTTTTTTTTTTTTTTTTTTCAATTCTAGCCGTTAGGGACCTGAAATGAATTTTTTTTTAAAAGTTAACGGCTAGTAGCCGTTAGAGGGACTAAATTTTTTTTTTTTTTTTTTTTTTTTTTTTTTTTTCAGCGCATAACGCGCGTTAGAGGGACAACGGCTAGGGACCAACGGCGTTAACCTGCTCCTCTTCCATCGGTATAACGCCATTAACGGCGTTAAAAGCCCCATAACGGCCGTTAGGGATGAGAGTGCTCTAACAGTCACTTCTCGATTTTTAACCTCTTTGACATTTATTAGTTTTCTTTCTTTTTGTTCATTTGAATTGAGGTGTCAACGTCTTCCCTGTTTCATTAATGCCTAGTTGAGCTAAAACACGTTGGACGAAAAAACTTGTTTTATTTCCACATTTCGACTCCAAACATGTAACTTTTACCTTTACAATTTCTTTTGAAGTCTTGATGTTGTTTAATTAATACAAAATAAACTACCTATCAACTTTGAAAACGTAAATTAACTCAAAACTCAAATACACTAGCGTCATTCACTTGTATTCTAAAATTTTATCATTATTAAACACGGTATTGGTTGCCTTTTTCAACTCATTTTATGCAAAAGACTTGTACATATTGTTAATCTGAAGTTTTTATGAAAATCATCATATCTAATTGTTATTTGTTGATGTTTTTCATGAATCTAGCACCACCCAAATTTTGATTTGTTAGACGTTGATCATTCTTACAAGGCTTCTTTAAACTGGAATCCGTTACACATCTTGATAGACTTACAAATCGTATCAGGTTTCATGAGTATTACCCCCAACTCCCCAAGGCCTATGTTCTTAGTTTCTTAAACAGTTGGGAGTATTCTAATGACAAAGAAATGTTTAAATTTGAATCTTAAACTATAAGGTTAGTTTCACTTTACATATAAGGTGTGTTCACCTTGGTGTTCTCAGGTCTCAAAAGGTAAAATGCCAAATATATTTTTCAGCTGAAGTGCTTGAAAATTTCACACCATAGGTTTATCCACCAAAGCGTAAGCTAAATCAATTTGTATATTAGATGACCAATTTAAAAGTTAGAAACACGCCAAGCCTCACTGCTTCAAAGGGAATCAATCCACGAGGAACTACAATCATCAACCATTCTCTTTAAGTTTTGGTTCCTCCAAAAGAACAAAATCTACCCTCTTTGGTTAAACTAAAGTATGTGCTTGTAGATACAGAGAATTACCAACTTTTTACGTCGCCCATGTGCTGGCCAACGTGGCACCATGCTTCTTGATTATCCCAACAGACTGCAAAAGAACATCCTGCTCTGCTGAGTATAGCTTATCTTTGCTCTGCAATGACAAATAGAAAAGAGTTGCCATTAGCTAAAGACATGTGCGACTGTTGGTTAATCATATATGTCTAACAGACTAACATAGACTTGATTGCTATAAACAGAGATAAATCTTGCTTTACAAAACCAATGTCGAGGACTGGTGTTTTAGCTTGAAAAGTTAGCCATAAGAAAATAAGAAAGATTGCTAATAATCTGAAAACCAAGATGAACATAATTTGCGTCTGCATATGAACACTGATTTAATTATTAATAGCAACAATTTCCCTTCTAGGGTGACCCAAAACATACCATTTCATCAATTTTGGAAAAAAGGTTAAAGATAATAACATTTTAATCCATAACTAAGTCACTAACTGTTACCAATACATCTTTATCTCAGTACTAAAGGTATCTTAAATATTAAACTAACATTTGAACATGTTCATTATACTATACTATCCGTGCACAATCCAAATGTTGCACTATTTGGAGAAACGTGAAAAGTGTTCGAAAATGTCTAAACAAATTAACCAGAAGCTGATAGAATTCAACTTGAAAATAAAAACATTGAACCACAAATTAAACACCATATCAGTAAATAAAGATATCAACATATTTTAGAGAGATAACAGATAAGTAAGTTTCTGACTTAAAATAAGATCTTAAACCACAGATTAATTACTGCCGCAGTCAACTTTTTAGTAACACACAAGTGCTCAACAGTGAATTCTTAAATAAATTTCTAAAATCAAGCATAATAAAATAATTCTCCCAATCACTGCCTATAGATTTTCCTAACAAGTATCTCAACTTAAAAAAGGTACTAATCCTCATCTAAATTATTAATATAAGACTAATACTCATCTATGAAACTAATTTATAACTATCTATTGATATGTTCCAGGCTTGAACAACTGAATTCGATAATGATATTATACCTAACAGTCTAATTTTGTACCCTAAACGAGAGTACGAGAGGATAATATGTTGTAGTTATCAGATTAATTATTGATTATCCATAAAAAGTTGCCCTAACATTATTTAATAAGTCATCATACTATTAATTTATTATAATTAGCAATATGCCAATATACAGAAACCATGACATTCTAATGAAACAATTGAGCAATTATATCCGCACACAAAACTATACTAATTCCATCATCAATGGGAGAGCAGCAAGTAAAAGATCATACATCCTCACGTAGATGCTTAACTCATCATCATCTGATGTTAATTCATGCAAGCATAATGAAGTTTAATTTATACTATGTGTTGATTAGTGATCTTCTAACATCATTACGTAGTAATATGTTGATATACAAAGTTCACTGTTATTTATTTATTATTTTTTTTTTTTTCTTTTTTATGCTATGTGGTGATCATTATGTTGTCCTCCCATAAAAGTTTCCATATTACGTATTGATTCAAATCTCCGGATAAGGGTTCCACATACTTTAGATCAAGAATCTTCTGTTCACAAGCTTTAATAGCTAAAACACATTATATGCACACTAATTTTTTTGCTTCCAAGCATGTAAAAAAATGAATTCTTGCTAGAATGCAAATTTCCTTATTCCTCCCAAACTTATCATTTAATATGCTTGGACTTTGCGGCTTTTTCTAGATTCGTGATTAGAAGAAATTAAAAAGTAATGTGAGGGGAGAAACACCAGCTAAAAAATTATAAAATTAAAGTGTTATTTATAAATAGAGGCACGCTCCGAATGATTACACCATGGTGGTGCAGTCTCACTCTTTCCCATTATCACAAATTACATTCATGGTGAAAGGTGAAATTTTCTTTGGCTGTTCTCACAAAGATGTGGTACCTTGGTGTGAATTTTATGTTACGATTTTGCAACTGAGCAGGAAAGAATACAAATAAATCAATGCGCTCTTTTTCATTCTCAGATGGAGACATGGCATGGAAAAATACTTTTAATAATGGCACTTGAATCTGCTACTAGTAGATAGCATATATTCATAAAAATATACAAGAATGTGTTCAAGTTCAGTATTATATACATTATTGGTGGCAAGACGGGTAACTGGTCAAAGCAGGTTTGGGTTGAATCAAGTCATTCTTTAGTACAAAGGGAAAATGGCCACGTTAGGGTTGATCCACAAACACTGTTTTTCCTTTTTACTGAAATGAAGTATAAATATCTAATGCTTTAATTATGATTAGCAATAAAACAAGTTCACAGTAATGATCTATATCGTTGGACTAAACAGTCTGAATGGTTGTACGCACTAGAATTAAACTTTGAGTGACTTTCAATTCACCCCCTTTTAGTTAAATTTTCCATTTGACCCAGTTGATCCATTTGAGATAAAACACAAATTGACCAGTTCATAAGTAAACAGGTCGAAATCGCCACCATGGTTACCCAGCTTCATTTTTTATTTTATTTTTTAGTATTATTTTTATTTATATTGGAAATGCTTAAGAAAGTATACATACCATCTGTTTTAGGTTGCATCCAAGACTAAGCTCCGCAAAAGATTTTTCCACACGGGACATATAACAATATGGCTGCTCTTTTTCCAAGAAAACATTGGCATTAGATTTCATCATGTTCTTTATTTCCTCTGATATCTGGGGGATCTTCTCAAAGTCATCAATTTGTACAGGAATTTTGGATACAATGGCTCGCCATCCAGCACGCGATTTGTTCACAATAGCCTATGAATAAAACATTCAAACACTTCGTTAAGACAGTAAACTTTCAACCTGCCACATTTAGACAATGACGTCCAAACAGATCAAGAATGTAAGATATGTGATCTATCAAGTAAACAGAACATTCCCTCACTTCAATTTCGTCATGCTATTCCTCAAATATGACAATTATGCTATTTCCTTACCTGATATTGCAATTTTGATATCCCCTTAATTACAGGAGTCTATAACCTATGCTTTATTTGATAACCAATTGGGGTTAAATCCGGCGTCACTGGGAGAGACAACTGCCTCTGCCCTCTGGAACAGGCCTATTTTGTGTTTAGTTTAGTATATCCTTTCATTTGGAAAAAATGCTACTTGAGTTCCATGAATCTATCATGATATCATAAGTTTCATTACAAAAATTTAGCAAGAGAGCACAGGTAGAGACTGACGTTGTGTAGGTAGCATAAGTACAATTGAATGTAATAATCGTGTTGAGCAGTTTGATAAAATATGAATGAATTTATGCCCACCTGACTGGAAAACAACGAATTTGGAACCACTATAGGAAACTTCTCTGCACTGAGCAAAGAGGTGGTTGTGAATCCCATCTCGATAACTTGACCTTCCACAGAACCAGCCTGCAAGCGAATAAGTTTTACAGATAAGAAAAAGCCTCTAAGCAATTAAACAATACATACAAGATACTATGTCAATCTCATTGAAATGCTAACGCATATTAGCATTATTTGCAATGTGTTCATAATGATAAAAGATGCCACAATAGTACAAAGAATTAAAGAGACACTATTAAAAATGTGTGAAACTATCTGTAATCCATCTAAATTTGCGATATTAAGAACACCCAAAGCAAATTCTGGCGTGTTAAATGATGACAACGAAGGAAGATACCAAGAATCAGATAGTACCGGAAATAAATGATAGCATGCCAGTAATTACAGGTCATAAATTATGTGTACTATAAGCGTTTTTTTGAGAGGCGGGTATTGTTTTATGGATTTCTCACCAAAACTTCTCCACTAGTCAGTTCTCTCATAAAAATTAACATCTAGAAATCAACCTTGTCCCAAAGGACTAACTTCTAAAGCAAAGCTTGATCTATGTATACTTCTTATGAGTTTCATTTAAGACCTCTAAAATTAACATTTAGCAAGCAACCTTATCCAACGGACTAACTTCGATATAGTTTTTAAGAACTAAAACTTATAAGGCTAGATCTATGTAACATGGCACCTGCAATATCTAGTACTTCTTGTGAATTTCATTTGAAACTCTCTAATTAAGGTAATAAGGTTTTGTCACTCCTCAGCCCCCACCATAATCTTCACAAATCCTAGAAGAGTAGATTTAGAATCCGTTTTAATGCCAATTAGCTCATTTGTGTGAGCCATTTAACTGCAACCTGCAATTATGCTTACTTCTGTCGTATTAGCATCCCTTTAAGTTTCAATGTTCAGGGTGACTACTGCCCTTCTCATCGGCAAATGAATTCTTGGACACTTATTGTAAAACTAATGAAGGTTTACTAATTGGGACACAAATGAAGACCGATACTGCCAACCTCAAAATATAAAACTAAAAAGGACTTAGGGAAAAATACAATTGGACAGGAGAGAAAGCGGGAGATGCTTTGGTGCCCATAACCTATAACATAATAGAAACTTTAAGCAATAACAAAATCATAATTGAATAAAGAGCACAAAATACTATTTACATACTTTAATTGTGTCCCCAACTGAGAAAGGCTGCGACATCTGTATAGACAACCCACTCAGGACATTGCCGAGAATGTCTCTAGCAGCAAAAGCAGTTGCAACCCCTAGAAAGAAAATGCAATGATTATTACATTTCAAAATTCATTAATTATGTCTGCGTGTGTATACCAATTTTCATTTTACACATAGAAGTGCTCTCGCTAGTCCATGCACTGTGCTTCTTACGCATGTATCAAATGTCAGTCTTTGCATAAGTTCTAACTTGTTAAGCTTACTATGACATGCTTTAAGCAATTCATTAATTGTAACTTACTAAAGTATTATCAAATAAAGGAAAGAGCATATGTCATTGCAATAGAGGTTACCTCCAATTCCTCCAACAGTCAATATAGACTGCACAGCGACCCCAGATGCTTCAGCTAAAGCCATACCACCAACGACAAACAAGCCAACAGAAGAGAATTTGTCCAACGCTAACAACTTATTACGGTCAATACCCTCAACAGACTTCATAACCAAAGCACGTGAGATCACATTCGTTTTCCATCGATGCAAAAACCACACTAGTGAAAGTATAACACCAGCCCTCCACGCAGGTCCAATGAACTGCGCAGCAATCGTTGTTGGAGCTACCATCACACCTCTAGACACGCACACAAACACAATTTTAAACAATTATATATTAAGATATGACGTTAAAAGTAGATCTATAAACGTAAGCAAAACAAAAGAACCAGGTTACTAACATTTGTGAAAACGCCATGAACGTTATGAGAGCTTTCACGGGCAACTCCAACGCACCCCAAAAACTTTTCTCATACGGGACCGCTCCCCACAACGACCCCACCGGTAAAAAATTCCCTGGTCCTTCACTCGATAACCTATGAAACCTTTTAAGAATACTCGGCAAGATAGCCCACGCAACAATAGTTCCCAATACTGTCCCACCAACCGGAACAATCACATCACGAAGATACGGATTAGCGTCAAGCAACTTCTCCACATGAGGACTCACTTCAATAAATGCCTCTTTCGCCTTCTCACTAGTCTGCGTCGCAACATTCACACTCGACTCCCACACCTCCTTCACCTTACCTATCAAATCATTTCCATCAACTCCACTCGTATTACTCACATCAGATCCACTAGCACTCGTAGCTGCCACACCATCTTTACCACTAGACGCCGAATACAACCTACGGTTCAACAAATACGTCGCGCCTATAAGAGGCGAACTACTCCTAAGGTTCACATTCGACAATTTCGGTCCAATTACATCCACATTGTTAGGCCTAGTCCTACTACGGTTAGCCTTAGTCAAATAGTCGCGTCCTACGGAACTAAAACACGGTCGTACCGCGGACGTTACGGTCTCATTACAGTTTCGGTACATACGACGAGACGAGTGCGATATCAGTATCCTAAATCCAGTCATGATTTGTGCATTCAACTGAAAGAAACCCTAAGTTGGACGGATAAACCTAAATTTCAATCAAATAATAACGGAAATTAAAAGCAGTTACAACAAACTAACAGAAACAGAAAACGGTTACAACGGAATAACGGAATTTTCAATAAAATGTGAATGATGAAATGATGACTTGTAAAAGAAGGTATGTTTAGTTTTTATTTATTTATATGATTTTAGAGTTTTATAATTTTTTTAAATGTTTATATTAAGTTGAGTTAAATGAGTAAAATGAAGCTTGAGAAGATGAAGGTGTGCGGACCTGTGTTTTTTTTAAGTGTTACGGCGGTTAGAGATGCATACGGCGGTGAAAATGGTGGTTGTAGTGTGAGTATATTCCACCAGGGAAACGAGGTTTTATATTGGAAATAAATGGTTCGTGATTAGCATGTTTATGTTAATTTAATTTAATTTAATTTTAAACTTGGATTAATAATTTTATATATTTTAGTTAGTAATTATAAGTAGTTTTTTTTTTTTTTTTTTTTTTTTTTTTTTTTTTTTTCGACTTAACATTGTGATCCGACTAATCGAGGACGACTACCCTTTCGACTCAGCATGGTGGAGGATGAAGAAGATGACAAAATAGTTTTGTGATTTCACTTGTTTGGATATACATTTAATAGCCAAATTAACTGAGGACTGGATCCGTAACATACATAAACTACAGTGATGTGATCTGACAAAAAAAAAGTTCAGTGACTAAACCCGTAAAACACGACCAAAGTGACCATTTATGTGATTAACTCAATGTAATGTTTTGTTTTGTTTAGATTTTGCAATGTTTGTTTTTAATGTGTAGTTTTATTTCATAAATGAAAAACAAAAATTGTGTGGCTCAAATGGTGTCTTATAACTTGAGTGATGAGGAAAAGTACTTTTGAGTTAAGTTATATGTTCTGAGTTATATAGAAAAAAGCTAAAGTGACAGTACTTTTTGCTATAAAACAAGCCTATAACTCACCTTTGTACCTTGTGCTCTCACTATCATACAATCTTCATTAACTTAATATCTTGGTGAGTAGTTAGATTGTTGATGTGTCACATGACATACGTGACATAATTGTTTATGAGCCCATGCCGAAGATGTGACTTTTACCTTATCAATTTTTCGAGCTTGAGCAATTTTCATGCTTTAGACCTCTTCATCATGAAGTATTTAAGGAAATGACTAGTACTCGATGCAGAATTCGAAGATCTGCCCGAATTTTATGATGTTTACAATGTGAAGCTTGGATGATTACTCAAGTGATCTTGATAGTCTAATTACATAGGATGACTTGGTAATATTTAATACATTAGAAAAACCTTGTTTTGATGTGGTTGTTCAAACAACTTGTTAGCCATTTCGAGATCTCAAAACCATTTGTGTTTTGATCCAAAACCACCCAGGCTAGACATACTTGGTGAGAAGATAAAAATCTTCTCCCATACTTGGATTCTTCATAGAAGCATTTTAAATCTTTCATTGGATTAATGATTTAAAACTGCGTGTAAAAACATGATGTAAACCTATTTCTCCTTTAGCATTTCACTAGAGTGTTTTGAATAAATCACTTTCAAAAAGTAAGTTTCATTGAAAAGTAAGTGTGCTTGAAGATAATTAAGGCATGTGACGCACGAAAAATAGGCACTAAACCAAAAAGGACTTTTATGGACGAGGAAAATGGGGGACGACAATATGACGTCCCTAAAGGTTCAGCAGGGCACACCATTTTCGACACTTTTTAATTCAAATGGGTGTGTGTGGGACACATACTTTTAAGTTTTAAGGATGACATATTTCATCCCTAAAAATGAGGGCATATATATTTTTTAATTCAGCTGGTTTAGCTGTGGGACCTACGCTTAAAAGGACGACACATGTCTTCTCAAAAAATGAGGTAAAAATTATTTTTGTTTTGTCCGAATACACGCAAAATAAAGAAATCGGAAAAACAAAAAATCCTGACACACTTTTAGGGACGACATGTGTCAACCCTAAAAGTGCATTCAATCAAAAAATGATTTAATTATGTAATTGCTAAAATTAATTATTTAAAATATATAAATTTATTTGTTCACAAAATTAATATTTTATTAAAGTATTAAAACTATTTTTGTAGTTGAAGTGTGTTTAAAATTATTTATAATTGTTAAGATTATTTTTAAAAGATATGTGAATTAGTTTATTCACAAAAATAATATTTTATTAAGGTATTCAAATTATTTTTGTAGTTGAAGTATGTTTAAGTTGTAAAGGTAGTTAATTATGTATCGTCAATATAAAATAAGTGTTAAATAAATGAGTCAAGAAAATATAGATATAGATGAAATGTTAAACGAATGAGCCGAGATGATATGAATATACATGATATGTTAAGCAGATAAGTCGAGATGATATCGATATACAAGATATGTTAAACGGATGGGTCGAGATAATATGGATATACAACTTGTGTTAAACATATGAGTCGAGATGATATTAAACAACAACAACAATATATAACACATTAAACAACAACTAATATATAACACATTAAAGAACAACAATAAGGCATTAAATATTAACACATTAAATAACAACAACAACAACTACAACAACAAACAAGAACAACAACAATAACACATTAACCAACAACAACAACTACTACATACAAAGATTTTCCACTTCATCTAATAGCTTATGGAGTATTGCACCCAACTGACACGCGTGGTCATCGAGATGCCTTTCCATATCAAGTGTTACCTCCAGCATCTTTATTCTTGTCTCAAGCATCTTTATTCTTGTTTTCAGTATGTTTATCTTAAGACCTTTAACATTGCAGTTTGTGCACTCTATTGGTTAAGATCTACAAGATCCCGAAGAATAACTTGGATGTGTTGGTGCATATCCGTAAGGTCCCGAAGAATAACTTATAGATGTTGGTGCAGATCCAGAAGAACTTTGAGATGTTGAAGAAGAGCTTATACCAAAGTACCAAACCGACGATCAAAAACATCCTTCCACATAAAATATCCACATCCATAATAACTTTTTCCTAGCGGTTACATAGTAAGGAAATCATAGGAAATGTATTTTTAACATCTAATTATTCGTATATTTACATAAATAAGAAACATATGGGATTGTTTACCTCTAAACGAGGACATTCATAATAAGGTCTACCATAACTTTCGGGCTGACAAGATCTTCTTAGCACTATATCTCATTTGCCACAAGAACACCTAAAAGGATTACTTCACTCCATCTGAGTTTGTGAGGTTAAAATGAGGATAAGAGGTTGTGAATTTGATGTGAGGATAAGAGGGTCTAAGGTTGTTTTTATAGTGAAAGATGAAATGGCAAAGTTTAGTGGGAAAGTTTGGAGCCAAATGTTTAACTGAAAAGTTTGAAGCCAAATGTTTGCTGAAAAGTTTTGGCAGAAAATTTACGAGTCAAATTGTTGGGTTCAGTAAATACCCAAACCCCTTAATCTAGGATTTGAATAGAAAATAGCCCAAGTGTTTAGTCCGTTAAACACTAACAGGTCACTGAGCGCATAGTCTCTCGGTGAGTCATCTTCGGGATACTCGATCGAGGCGAAGAAGAAGTCTCTCCACCGATGAGGCGGAACTTAAAGGGTGAAGGCGAGTCAAGAAGAAGATGATGGATTCGGTGGTGATGACAATAACTCATCTGAATCCTATGACTCTCTCCAACTCTTACATGAAGACAAACCAAGTAGAAGGCGAAGAATGTGAAGATCAATAATGAGCGGGACAAGGCGGGATAAGTTTGAATCGAGATAAGACAAAGTCCTTATCAACCAAAGTCAACTTTCCCTGAATGGCAAAAGATCGTGCTCATGTCATCACCGAACTTAGGAAAGTAGTTTTGTCTCTTACCTAGAATAGTCTTTATAATGAGACAAAATACATCCGTATTTTGTCTTCGTATGATGTCGGTTTGTCACTTAGGAAAGAGTTAAAATCATACATATATAAATAGCATAAGAGATGGAGTGAAAAGGTTAAGCTTGTGAATTGTAAAACACACATACATGAAGCCATCTTTTCACTCCTCCAAACACAACTTAGTTCCCGAGATAGCTCGGTGGGCTCTAAGAGTTGTGCTCGGACTTAACTGAGCTTAGAGTAGTCACCAAACTTTTCTTTTCAATCCCAAGTACTATTCATAAGTACTTGGGTAACGATTCTTTTGATTAATTTCTAATAAATAATATGATGTTGAAAATTACTTTGTGTGTTTTACTTGCTTTAATTTACATCATTGTTCATTTGTTAAATTGTTTTAAGTACTTAGCTGCTTTTTAAACGATAGTGAATAGGGAACAACAAGTGGTATCGAGCTTGGCTAATTATAAAACTCGTTTTAGGCCGCTTTAAAAGTTTTAAATTAGGATCCTAAATGGTGAAATTGATGTACCCCAACTAGTCGATAAAAGGGTGGAGCTTATTCAATTTGTTGCCCTAGACTTGAAGTTGGTAAATTCAACAAATGGAAAAAGTGCATGCTTTGCTATTTGATTGGGATGGAACCTTATTATATCAAGTGTATAAATGAAGGTCCATTTATCCCAAAGCTATCGAAGGTTTGCCTAAACACAAGCTCGATGACTCGGGATGAAAGGAGAGTGGTCAACCAGGACCAAAGACTCAAAAGTATCATCATATCATGTCTACGATGATATTATGGAGTCGATTATAAGTCGTAGTGCTGACTAAACAAACTGGGATGACCTTGTTCATAGCCATGAAGGTCCATCGATACCAAGGAAAACAGGATAATGGACACGAAACTTGAGTACAACACCTTCGGGCTAAGGACTCGAAACTCTCTCTCAAACTTACACCCAGGTACAAAACTCTTTTAAATGAACTTTCAAATGATGGTGTTAAGTTGTCCAAACATGAAATCAATGTTGGTTTTGTCAATAGTCTCCCTGAGAAGTGGTTGAATTTCTCTCAGGGACTTGGGAATGCTAATCATATCCAGAATCTTGAACTTCCTGAAATTTATGGAAAATTTGTCTATGGGGAAAACCTCATTAATAGACGATACCCTGACTTAAAGAAGTCTCAGGAAGTCCCTGACCACCACTTCAGCACCCATATCAACTGCCTTCTTCTCTAACAATGTGGTTCAAGATTTTCAAGAAAATTCAGATGATGAACTTGATGAGAGATCAAGTGAGGAGTACCTAAATGACCTGAAAGTCAAATTTCAGGAAAGGGCACTCCTTGCTAACTCTCGAAGGTTTATAAAAAGAAACAAAGGTTTTTCAAATACTAAAGCAAATGAGGACACTGAATGCTTTAAGTGTCACAAAAAGGGTCATTTTGCAAAAGACTGTTTTTCTAAAACAATTTGAACCCTCTTATAAACCATCGTGGTCAAATCGGTCCTCGGGCTTTAGCAAATTTCAACCAAAATGTATCGGTCTCATCAACATTTTTAAAAAAATCGATAATAACAAAACCATTGATTATGAAGCTAAGTATAAGAAAGCAAAAGCTAAGCTTGCATTGCTTGAGGCCATCCCTCGAAACAACAAAAGTGTTCAAACATGCGGGGTAAAACAAAGGCCTCGTTCTTTGAAACCTTCCATTGGGATGAAGAGCCGTGTCATCGATGATGAAATGGTGCATGTCGGTGCCGATGGCCCTCTCGAAGAGGACAAGCTAGGCATTGGAAAGAATCATGCCAAGAATGGAGAATGGGTCAATATCACAATGAAGAAGGTAAATATTTTACTTTCTATGGATGATGACTCGATTGGCGCCTTACATGAATTATCCTAATGTTGACCTTAAGTTCGTGGAAGAGCAAAGACGAATCTTTTTCAAAATACAACAAGCTAAGTTTTGAATTAAACAAGTGTAGGGATGAACTACTTATTTTAAAACAAGCCAAGCTTGAGGTCGTCACTTTGCAAATTCAAAACATCGAACTAGTTAAAAGAAATCGAGCTCTTCAAGACGAACTCAAAAGGTTCAAGATATTCTTGATAGTTGGATCGCTAAGAATCCTGTGGTCTTTGATGATGTGGGAGCCCCGGTAGTAAGAAGAGAGTCTTAGGTGAATATCATCTTCCGACTCTCTCAACAAAGACAAGGGTCCCAAGCCATTTGTGTCGGTGGCATGATTACCGGTATGTTGACTAGTCCCAAGCCCGGTGATTGGATTGAGCGGGTTAATCCCGAGAGTAAGCTTCCAAACTTTGATTCGGAAGAATTCTATAGCTCGAAAGTCAAGCTCTAAAGAGCATGCTTGGACTCCCGATGTGCCCGATGTCTTGAACACATCTCGAGTCCAAGTCAATCTCAAGCACCACTTCCACCCACGGAACCTCTTCGATTCTTGCTCCCGACTCTGAGCTTACTCCATTACAATACAATCCACACTCACCAAAAGAAAGGTCGGACTTGGTAGAACTATCCTCAAAAGACCATCAAAACCAACTCAACAAGAGTGTACCCCACCGAAACTTCCACATCCTCTATCCCCACCGGGTCGACCATATTCAAGAATCGATGAACTCGTAAGGAAGCTAATTGACAAGATGGAATCCATCGAAAAGGTCCCGAATCACCAAGGAAACAAAGTCGACTTCCTCTAGTACCTCAAAGTCAAAAGCCACCACAAAAACAAGCGAAGTGTGATCTATGCCACTATACCGGTCATACCATCGACAATCGTTATAGAATCCTTTGTTGTATGATGCGCAAAAGGATGATCACGAGCTGGCGATCACTTATAATATGTATGTTAGCCTTAATAGTTTTATTAAAAGTGATGGTCATTCACATTTAGGAACTTTGTAACTCGTGTTAGATATCGTGCTAGATTAGTCAACGGGTTCGTGGATTAGGATAAGCTAAATGGTTAATAGTTGAGACTTGCTAGCTGTTTATAAGCTTAAGCGTGCCAAGCCCAATCCAAGTCCTATCCACGAAAAGCCCAAGCTAAATCCTTTTAGGGTTTTATGCCTCTTGTACTATAAATACCCCTCAAATGGTCATTTGAGGGGTGTGCTTGAGTGTGTGTGTGTATGTGTGTGTGTGTGTTTTCCTTGAAGCAATATAACATCTTATTGTTTTCATCTTCTTCTCTTTATCTCTCTATACATATACACGAATATCATTCAAGTCACCAAGTTCTTTCTTTTCTTTATCTACGCATACTGTTTGTATAACGTGGGTGTTTGTGTGGTAAAGGTTGTTATTGTGATAAGGTATACGTGATTAAAAGGGGTTTTACAATTGGTATCAGAGCCACAGACTTTGCCTATTAAAAAGAGAATTATCAAAGGTTTTGAAAAACCTATTTTTGTTAAAGAAAATGTGATTACACCTGGCATTTCTAAGACTAGTACACGGAATGTGACCAAAAATCCAGTTAAAGAATCAGTTGGTTCTAACAAAATGGTCAACAATCACTATCTAGAAGAAGCTAGGAAAAAGGCATGACTGAAAAGATGGAATTCTAGGTGCAACATCTAGGGTGATGAATTCTACAAGATTTCAAGGCACCGCTAGTAGTAGTAAACCATTACCTAGGAACACTCTACAAAAGACTAGGGATTGGCTTGCATCTAAGAGTAGTTGCGCAAAAGAAAATGCTATGCCCTTAGAAAATAACACTAGGAATTCTAAGTCTTTTTCGAACAAGAATCAATTTCAAAAAGATCGTAGTGACAAAATTAAAGTCATTGTTTTAAACAAGAATATTGAATTTGTACGTAGTACATGTAAAAATGTGTCTTTTCATTAATCATGATGCATGTGTCTCACAATATCTCAAGAAAGATAATTCTCGTGCCAAGGCACAATCGACTAAGACACCAAATAGAAACAAGCCCGTTGATAAAAAGACAAACAAACAGACACCTAATAGGACGATCTCTTCAGGACGTAGTTTTTCCAAAATGAGTCTTCCGCGCATCGATAAGAAAACAACTCCTAGATCTTACCTTAAGTGGATACCCACGGGCAAAGTTTTCAACAAAATAGGTCTTAGATGGATTCCACAGAAAGATTTTAGATACTTGCACCAACACGTATAATAGTGACAATCATTCGGATAAGGAAGTCGATCCACTACAACCGTTGATAGTGATTACCCTCACCGTCAGAATCATGTACTTCTAACATTGTTATTTGTGAAAATTCTTCTTCTGTGGATGCAGGTACTTGTAAAAGTGTTGAAGGTTCATATACCCCGTGTGGTAAAGAAGAACTATATGCCAATTTCGCATGTGGAAATCCTTTTCTAGTTCCTCTCTTAACTCCACTTTTACTTGTCCCAACTTAATTTCTCTTTCTTCAAATCTTCTTTGTAAATATTTTTGAAAAACCAAATACAAAATTTGAAAAACCAACAAAGCAAAATATAAAAATATAAAACTTTCAAAAATACAAAAACATTAGAAAATCAAAAATCCAAAAATATTCTTCTACGACATGTCTCTTGTATAATCGATATTTTGTACGTATCTAGAAATGTCATTCAACAATGATACGGGCATGTACAGATGCTTAAGCGAGAGTTCTTTAATGTTTTCTAAAACATGTCGTTTCTCAAAATTTCTTCATAAAATGGCTTTCATATACTTCATTACGAAACCCGGACTTCAAATTAATGGCTTCTGAACATACCAGTTCGGGACCCGTGCTTCAAAGAAAGGAAAGTGCTTATCAAAATCAAAGGTTTTAAATATTTTTCAAGCGCTATTCCTAAAAACAATGGCTTGCGATTACTTGATCAGAACTAACCTTAAAGAAAGGAAAGTGCTACACAAAATCGATTTTCATAAATATCGAGCACTTATCCTAAAACAAATGAAGATAATTCTTCTTCAATATCTTCAAAAGATTTTTAAAATCTTCATCTTGCGTACCATTGATTCGAAATTTTTCAAAAGATTTTCAAAATCTCTCACATTTGGTACCAAGTTAACTCCTCTAAACCCTTAATTGATTCTAAATTTTTGTATGAAAATGTGCTTTTTAAGGGGTGTATAAAACAAAATTGTTCCAAAATTCATCTTGAATCGCTTTCTCTCAAAATGTTTTCAAAAACATATCTTTTAATCATTTTGTTTCAAAACATCATAGATATGCTATTTTGAGGGGAGAAACGTGATTAAAATGTGATCAAAATGTATAATGATCGGTGTTTGAATCTCAAATGAGCTCGACTCAGTCGGAACCAATGAATTGACGAGTAATCAAAATCATGTACCATCTCGAGAAACTTTCTATGGACTTGACCAGACGGTAATAATTTCAAGCTAGTTCTCTAGTGATGTAAGCGTGTCTCGAATCGGTCTTGTTCATTTAAAGTTGATCAATTCAAAAAGTGCGAACTCTACCCTCTATGTGCAGATTTCTGTCAAAACTTATAAGCACATGTGAAGGGGGAGTGTTTCTGAAAATACAAAACTCTCGGAGTGTTCCAAACATGTTTTCTATCATAAACACTCTGAGAGATTTTCATGAAAAATGGTTTTATGGCAACAATAGGACAGTCATGGAGTTATAAGGTGACTAAGGATAGGAAAATCCGTCCTATGATCCGCCAGAGCCGGAGGGATCTACCCAAGGACATCACAAATAGTTAGTACTAGAAGTCCTTAGGAATGATTGAAAAAAGGAGTAATGTGAGAAAGGAGAAAGAAGGGGTTGAAGAATTAAAAAAATATGTAAAAGAAAGGGTGAATAGAAATAGCCCTCCATATTCAACCTTAGGGCAGAAACCGGGTTCAATACATATGCTACTGGATGTCACTAGATGACACTAGTATTGAAGACAAAGACGTCATGGACCCAATGGCGCTTCGCACTAAACCTTCTAGCCACTCAATTCCTCTCAAAAGGGATTTGTTTCATTCTCACTGGGAACCCTGCATAATCTATCGACTTTCTCTTAGAGATTGTTGATATTGAAGAAGGAGACCCTCTCCCTAGTCTCCGCTCAGGAAAACTAAAACGCACTATTGAGTCTAGAGCCACGAGATTCATCAAAAGATCTCATAGGAACACTTGACATGACATCACTTGTTGTTCATCAATAAGGACACAAGTGATACATTCTAGAGTCCTACGCTATCTTAGCAATCTGCCAGAACATTTATGAGGGGAGTTACAACTGTAATCCTCAATGATTGAATGGAAACTCCTGCCAGGGTCAACATCAGCGACCACGACGGCAGTCACTGTAATTCTCCGTGGATTACGCTTAGTGTCTCAAACGGTCTACGATCGTGAGGTGATGCTTGTGTACCTCGGCGACTCATCCGAATAGATGTATTTCGGTACATCGTGTTATCTCACTTGTGGGACTCCAGTTCAGAACGGCCTCTGTGAGAATTAGAGACGTGTTTTCACACTATCTTTGTTAACACCCTCGAAATTCAAGCTTGTAAGTGCGGAATCCGCTTATAACTAACCTGTTTTTATGTTTTCTTCTTATGGAAGCTCTGGAGCGGATGGATCGTGCAGACTCGCCACATGCTCATACCAACAACACATGAAAGTTCTCATCATAATCAAGGGCTACACAAAGTCAAAGATGATTCTTTGTCAATGTCAAAGAATCTACAAAGTGTAAAGACTCGAGAACTTCATCATTGGAAACTCAATGTCAAATAGAAGTGTGAGCATGGTGGAGAAAGACGTGGAGATACCTAACCAACGAAGTTGACAACGGCAGACAACCACATTATCTGATCACAAAGCATGAAGGAACAATGAATCAAGACTATTCTATATCTACACACAAAGTTCATGCTCGAGAAAAGTAAAGACCTAATCAAGTGGAGCATCATTTGAATGACCACCCCTTAGGGGGAGATTGTTAGCCTTAATAGTTTTATTAAAAGTGATGGTCATTCACATTTAGGAACTTTGTAACTCGTGTTAGATATCGTGCTAGATTAGTCAACGGGTTCGTGGATTAGGATAAGCTAAATGGTTAATAGTTGAGACTTGCTAGCTGTTTATAAGCTTAAGCGTGCCAAGCCCAATCCAAGTCCTATCCACGAAAAGCCCAAGCTAAAGCCTTTTAGGGTTTTATGCCTCTTGTACTATAAATACCCCTCAAATGGTCATTTGAGGGGTGTGCTTGAGTGTGTGTGTGCGTGTGTTTTCCTTGAAGCAATATAACATCTTATTGTTTTCATCTTCTTCTCTTTATCTCTCTATACATATACACGAATATCATTCAAGTCACCAAGTTCTTTCTTTTCTTTATCTACGCATACTGTTTGTATAACGTGGGTGTTTGTGTGGTAAATGTTGTTATTGTGATAAGGTATACGTGATTAAAAGGGGTTTTACAATGTAAGTTCTCTCAGTAAAGCAAACTACACCAAAGTTGGTCATCAGTATGCTTCTACATCCAAGCCTGCTCAAAAGTTTAGAGGAAAACCTTGTCCTCCTTGCCCACACTATGGCTTTAATAATCATCATCCTGATGATTGTCTTATGAACACATGCTGTGATATTTGTGGTAACACAACTCATATGACATCCCAGCATGACAGTGTCATCCATGCAAGGAGAAGTTCCAAGCAACCCAAAATCAATGAGTCATCCTCAGTCTCTAAATGCAAAACCTGTGGTAGCACAATGCACTCTACCACTGATCATGAGTCGATTGCCATATTCAAAGAGACATTGAGATCCAAGCCCACTAGTAAGTGGGTCACTAAGAGAAACTAATTCGTTTTACTACTTGTGCAGAGACACGCCAGGGAGCCTATTTGGCATCTAGACAGTGGATGCTCAAGAAGCATGACTGGTGTGAAGGAATATCTGCACATGTAAAGGAACCAGGACCCAAAGTAGTATTTGGTGATAACTCATCATGTCCCACTGAAGGTTATGGTTCAGTAAACTGCAATGGAATAGTTTTCTCTAGAATAGCTTATGTTAATGGTCTCAAATACAATCTCATCAGTGTCAGTCAACTATGTGATGCTAAGTACATTGTACAATTCAATAACAAACAAGGTACCATTTTCAATGCCAATAAAGAAGTTGTTTTGATAGCTCCTAGAAGAGAGGATGTTTATGTCTTAGACATGTCTACTCTTTCTCAAGATGGAACCTGTCTCTTTGCCAAAGCCACTGAGACTATCAACTGGCTATGGCACAAGAGACTCTCTCACTTAAACTTCAAAAACATCAACAACCTGGCAAAACAAAACAAGGTCCTTGGCTTACCATCACTTGGTTTTGCAAAAGATAAACCATGCTCACTGTGAAAAGGAAAACATCAAAGAGCATCTTTCAAAACAAAACAAAATTTCTCCATCAAAAGTCGCCTTCACCTCTTGCATATGGATCTCTTTGGACCATCGGTCCTAGATCAATCCAAAGATGAGAAGTATACTCTTGTCATTGTTGATGAGTTTTCAAGATACACTTGGGTATACTTCCTTTCCAAAAGAGTCAGCGGTGACACAATAATGTCATTCATCGTGAACATTGAAAACCGAATGACATTCTTGTAAACAAATCGAATCGACAATGGTATCGAGTTCAAAATGACAAACTTGAGAGCTTCGTGATGAAAATGGAATCTCCCAAAATTTTCATCTCCTTACACCCCGAACAAAATGAGGTAGGTGAAAGGAAAACAAAACTCTCATTGAGGTGCAAGAACCATGTTAAATGGCTCACTCTCTCTAAGCTTTTACGGATCAAGCAAATAAAACAACTGTTACACTCAAAACAGGTCAATCATTGTTAAAAGACATAATAAAACCCCATATGAGATATTCAAAGGTAGACTCCCTGACATCAGCTACTTTCATATTTTTGGATGTCCTGTGTTTGGATGTCCTGTGTTTATTCATAACCACAAGGATCATCTAGGCAAGTTTGATGCTAAAGCTGATGATGGATACTTTCTAGGTTACTCACTGATATCCAAAGCCTTCAGGGTATTTAACACAAGGAGACAACAAGTCGAGGAAACCTTTCATGTCACCTTTGATGAAAGTGTAGAAAGCATCAAGTTCACCAACACCTCAGTGGAGGAAATAGGAATTGATAACTCATCAAGATATCCTCGATGAGTATAACACCAAATCAATTCCTCATACCAAGTCGATGCGACATCTCATATTATGTCTTGCCTCACAACTGTCACAACCAACTATCGGTGAATTCATTGATAATCGATGCATCCTTCTTTGGGATAGGTGACATCGATCCAAATGATCGGGAACACAGAACTCAAGAACCTCAACCTAAACAAGACATCTCAACAGATGATCTAAATGATTCGTGGCTCTTGCACCGAACTCACATCCGAACTCCCGGTGACTTCTTTAAGCTCGGATCCTAGACCACAAAGTAAGTGGACAAAATCTCGGGACATTGAGCTTGTAAACATCATTGGTGAACCCACCGAGGGCATGCTCACTAGAAGCATGGTCGCTAAGTTAACCGCAGACTTGACCAATGAATGTCTATATGCCGATTACCTATCGATATAGAACCTAAAAGTGTCACCGAGGCTCTAAAGCACCCTAGCTAGGTTCGAAGCCATACAAGAAGAACTTCAACAGTTTGATAAAAACAAGGTCATGACCTTGATCAAATGTCCTCGGATGTCATTGTCATAGGAATGAAGTGGGTTTTGAAACAAAACCGATGAAACGGCACCGTCATTAAAACAAAGCCGGACTTGTAGCCAAAGGTTCTGATCAACAAGAAGGCATTGACTATGATGAGACATTTGCTCTTGTTGCAAGAATGGAAGCCATCAGATCTTCCTTGCATATGCTACCTACATGAACTTCAAAGTTTACCAAATGGATGTAAAAGTGCATTCCTAAATGGTGAACTCAAGGAAGATGTTTATGTTCAACAACCTCCGAGATTTGAGAGTAGTGAATTCCGACTATGTCTCGAAGCTTGACAAAGCCCTTTATGGTGAAACAAGCTCCTGTGGCATGGTATGAAACTCTCTCGACCTTCCCGATTCAAAACAAGTTTGTCGAGGAAAGATAGACAACACATTGTTTATCTATAGGACAAAACAAGATGTGATCTTGGTCAGTATATGTTGATGACATCATCTTTGGCTCAACAAACTACACTCTTTGCAAACAGTTTGAAAAACTAATGACAAAGAAGTTTGAAATGAGCATGATGGGTGAACTCACATACTTCCTTGGACTACAAATCGAACAAACGATAAAGGAATCTCCATCGGTCAAGAGAAGTACACAAGAAATCTCTTGAAGAAATATGAGATGTCCGACGTGCCTCGGTGAAGACTCTAATGGTCCCACCTAACAACCTTGGACCCGATCTCACCGGCAAATCACCAATCAAACCCATTTCGTAGGGATTGTTGGCTCATCGATGTATCTAATCGCTTCCACTGCACATACAATTCTCGGTCTGTCTAATAGCTAGATATCGCCCAATCCCAAAGAATCTCACCTCACTGCAGCCAAAAGAATACTCGGTGCACAAGGAACACCAAGCCTTGGACTCTATTATCCAAAATGCTCGGGGTTCGATCTCAAAGGTTACTCGATTACGATTATCTTGGCGCAACATGGATGAAAAAGTACCTCATGGTCCCGTCTAATTTCTTGGAGAAAAGGCGGTTTGTTGGAGTGCTAAAAGCAACAATCGGTGGCTATGTCTTCACCGAAGTCGAGTATGTAGCTCTTTGCAGGATGTCAGTGCCAATGTTTTATGGATGAAAAGTCAACTCGGTGACTATGACATCCATTACAAATGGTACCCATCTTCGTGACAACACCAAAGGTAATTGCAATCTCCAACAACCCCGTCCTTCATCAAAGAACCAAACGTATTGATATCGATATCACTTCATCGGGGACCACATAATGAAAGGAGACATAGAACTCCACTTCATCCCTCATGAATATCAATGGTGATATCTTCACCAAACCCTTGGATGAACCTACCTTTAGGAGACCGAAGTCGAATTGGGAATGCTTGACATTGAAAGTCGCATCCGAAAACCAATCTCGATAAGTTCTCGAAATGGTTCCTCCTCCCCGAATGGAACCCACAAAACATCCTCTCACCGAATGAGTAAGACTCATTCGGGGACCCTAACAGCTTGATATTAAGCATTGAATGAGTAACTAAATGATCCAAGTATCGCTTACTTAAATGTCCTAGGTTGGTAACTATGTCAATTTAATATAGGAATATATGTCTTCTTGTCGGGGTCTCTCACTTACCTCATCCCACTTGGCATTAAATGCCTTCTCTCACATAAAATATCCTATGGATATTTTATTATCGCAAAGTGCACTCACGTGCACTTTGCAACTGCTCCTTGAAATACGGATTTTCTGGGTAGTGGTGGGTGGCATTAAATGTGGAATTTCAAACGTTTTCAAAAACCGTCTTTACATATCCACGGTTATGCAAAAACCACCCCTCTCACCACTCTATAAATACCCCTCTCATAAACATTAAAACACACACAATTGATTTCTGCAAACAAAACTTTGTCAAAATCTCTTTCAAACCCAGAAATCATTGTGTTCTTTAAACCTCTTTCAGAAAAAACCTTCATTGTAAACATTTACAAAAGATTTTTCATCAAAACTTAAGAGATTCAAAAATTCTTTTGACTGTTCTTGTCAAGTTTTTCTCAAAACCCTAAAAACTATTTCAAATGGAAATGGCAAGAACTTAATCTCTTCAGTATGAACAACAGTGGACAGGGGATCTTACTAATGTTGAATTAAAAACCAATAATGTCATAGGCAATTTTGAATACCCACAAAATGTCCCAGCCTATAAAGACATTATGAAATTTTTGTTTAACTGTCCACTGAAAAATGCCTTTGTTCGATGTCCTCTATTGTTTACCAAAACCTCTTGGGGTTTTGGGCAACACCGTGGCCTATGACCCGACACTGCTACTAATGAGACCGACCTACGACCACTAAGGAGTATCTCATTAAGTTCGATCTTTTGATGGGAAACAATCATCACCTTGGATTACAAAACGTTTTCCACCTCTTCGTGGTTAGACTATAATAAGGGTGTTTATGTCGCCCATCCCGAACCCATAACAGATGAAGGATGGGTTAAACGAATTGCTTTAGAGCCAAACTTTTGGACGAACCCCATCACCAAAATTCATTCCACGTGGCTTGGAGGATCTTATTCACTTTTGTGATTCGTGTCCTCGGCGGGACCACTCATCAACCGAACAAGTTAATTCTATTCAATTGATGATGGCTTATCGTTTGATGAATGAGGTAAATGTCGACATTGGGAGATCATTTACGATGATCTCGTAACTAAGCTACGAGCAAATCTAGGGCAAAATATGTCTCATATCCTAGATTTTTCTCTTGTGCTTTGCAAGTGTTCTTGGGTTGCAATTACCCTCGGGATGGAAAATTTTGTGCTTTACCGGCATCCCGAGTAAATCAAACTTTCAAAAGACCCATCCCAAGTCCCCGATATTGAATTGACGCCCATATGATTGTCAGAACAATCGAGAGGATCGATGTCTCCAAACCCCGCTCAAAAAAAGAAAGGGAAGTCTTAGGCGGGACTAAGACTAAACCCAAGTCTCGAGGCCCCGAGGCTTCGGAACACAACTAAGAGGCACAAAAGCCCCAGATCGAACAGACACCCATTGGTGACCGAAACATCCACCCCGTGACAACGAAGGACATTGATACACCACGGTCGGTGCCCTTGGTCACAACTACTACTCCCAAGATCCGGAGGAAACATACAACTTCTTTGGTAGGGGCGCCTTCCACAACGCCCAATGATGACATTAGCAAATCACGGCCTTTGTCCGAGGGTACACCGATCGATCCCAAAGACTTAGAGGAACCAAACAACCCACGATAGGGATACCATCATCATCTACGCTAAAGGCACTGGAAAAACCCATCGTTGTCTCGGGGTCTAGGGGATAAAGACTCGGAGGAAAGGAACAACCCACGATATGGAACCCAAAACCAATCGACTCCGAGAAGGCACTGGAAACTCCCACCGATGTCCGAGGGGTCAAAGGAGGACAAAGACTCGGAGGATTAATACCATCCGGCGATATGGAACCCATCACCAACCCCTTGCTAACCGCTTCGATGTTACCGAATACTATTCTCGAAGATGAGCTTGTCGACATCGATGATGAAATTCTATCACCGGGAAGAAGTGGATCTTGAGGTTCAATCCAAACAAGAGCCTCACCGATCCATGTGAGCACACCGAATCACCATTCCACTGAAAATGATGACCTCTTCCTCCACCGATGAATTTGCAAGATTTGATAATGTTCTTCCACTTATCGAAGGCGCCTTGTTCAGTGGATCACCAAAGCTTCAAGGAAACTATACTCGGGGTCATCAAACATTGTGGGAACAACATCTCAAGCCGGTGCAAGTTATGCGATCCGGGCCGAGGTCCAAGCCTTTGATGAAAACGTTCATGAGCACGGGGACTTGATGTATGACAACATTCACGATCGGATGAAAATTTGGCTAAATTCTTGAGACACCTTGAGTGTTGGCACAAAGGTAGATGAAATCGGGGAATCATTAAAGAAGACCCATCGCTCAACTCTAAAGTCTTTGGAGGCTCTTGAGGCGCATTTGAAACAATCCTCCACCTCACCGAACCGATCAAACACTCAAATCAGAAATGTTCGGGGTCTTCATTCTTGATCCGCCTCTTCAAGCTACATTGAGCTCATGAACACTCGGATGGCTTCGTTGGCTCGGGCATCTACTTCCTTGGCTCGGAATCTTGGGCACAGATGACCGCTTTGGAAGTATCTCGGGCTAATTTGGAAGCTAAGGTCACCGGCATTCAAACAGATACTTGATATAAAGGCCATGATCACCGAAATTTATCAGCCTTCAAGGGTCAAGCTGCTCGGTCCCCTCAAGACCAACACCAACTCTTGCCTCACCGACGCTCCCAGCGAGTTGAGGGAGAATCTCAAGAAACTCCTCTTCACACCGAGGGGAGCCAACACCATCGATGTCTGTAGCACCAATATCATCATCACAACCAGCCTCAAAATACCCATCTCATCACTTCCACCACAAACATCAACAACAATAACAACACCGACAAATACAACACCAATCATGACAACAACACCACCCTTGGTTGCATCATCTTCCTCGGGCCGGGACAAAGGCAAAAGCATAATGACAACCATCGAGCACGAGAAGATTCCCTACAAAATCGGTGACATCGAATACCTTCTCACACCTCAACGACTAACTAAATATCTTGCTAAAGAAGAAAGGAGATTGAAACAAGTCGAGGACGATAAGAAGAGTAAGGAAGCATTGGTTAAAGTGATTGCAAGAAGTTGAAAATGTGGAATTGATCCAAAGAAGCTTGAAAATGGTCGAGCAGACGAGTTTCAAGGATGCTCGAGCGAAGAAAATGGTCAAATGAAAAGCGCTTGGAAGAAAAGAACAAAAGAACAAGCACCATCGTGAAAGCAAGAATTGACCATTACAATTGGACAATGTCAAGCGTAAGACCGCTGAGAAGATCATCGATGTCAAAATCATCCCCTGTGTCTAAGCCACCGGCAATGAACGTCTGAGGGGTTGATAAAGGCATTTCGAGGTTCATGATCCCCAAAATTCACCGACTTTGGGATCACCGAACTTGATGAACTCGGTCCAATAATAGAAAAGAAGCAAAATGCGGTGGTTAAGGAGTGATGAAGATGCTCGAGAAGAGGTATGAAAGATCGAGAGATACACCAAGACAACTGCTCACCGCCTTAACCGCACCACAAGGAGCTCAACCTCGGTCATCACAAGGTAAAGAAAGAGGTTTGAGTTCCACTGAGATAAAAGTGCACGGACTCAAATGCAATAGGGAACCGCGGAAGGTGTTAAGTTTGTGAACTGTCTAGTGATTGAGAAGCACGAAGAGGGCTATTCCACATTGATGTCTATAAAACCCATCATTTCAAAGATGGAGTGATATTGATCAGTGGTGTGGGCGCAATCTTGAGCTACATACCGGTGGCCTCTCAAATCAAACCCCAACAAACATCGAGTTCGCCAAGACCGAATGCCAAGATAAGAGAGCACCACGACAAAGAAACACTCCTAAAAAGAAGCCTAAACTTGAAGCAATCGGGATTCATCTCAACTAACATCATTTTGATTTATCTTTTGTACTAGTGATAGGAACCATGTAATTTGATCAATAAAAGATGTATGTTTTGTTAAAATACTCGGTGTTCCTTAATGTATTCATTAGTACATTCGATGTAAGAAGAAGCCATTTGCTCACTTACATCGATCAATCACTTAGGCTATTTGTATATCCAAATAGGGGAGACTGGGTTTACTAAATACCCAAACCCTTAATCTAGGATTTGAATAGAAAATAGCCTAAGTATTTAGTCCGTTAAACACTAACGTGTCATTGAGCGCATAGTCTCTCGGTGAGTCATCTTCGTGATACTCGATCGAGGTGAAGAAGAAGTCTTTCCACTCGATGAAGGCGGAACTTAAAGGGTGAAGGCGAGTCAAGAAAAGATGATGGATTCAATGAGTGATGACAATAACTCATCGAATCCCTAAGACTCTCTCCAAATCTTACATCAAGACAAACCAATTAGAAGATCAAGAATGTGAAGACCGAATAATGAGCGGGACAAGGCGGGATAAGTTTGAATCGAGATAAGACGAAGTCCTTATCAACCAAGGTCAACTTTCCACGAATGGCAAAGATCGTGCTCGGTGTCATCACCGAACTTAGGAAAGTAGTCTTGTCTCTTACCTAGAATAGTCTTTGTAATGAGACAAAATACATCGATATTTTGTCTTCAGATGATGTCGGTTGTCACTTAGGAAAGAGTTAAAATCATACATGTATAAATAGCATAAGAGATGGAGTGAAAATGTTAAGCTTGTGAATTGTAAAACACACATACACGCAGCCATCTTTTACTCCTCCAAATACAACTTAGTTCCCGAGATAGCTCGGTGGGCTCTAAGAGTTATGCATGACTTAGCCCGAGCTTAGAGAGAGTCACCAAACTTTGTCATTTCAATCCCAAGTACTATTCATGAAGTACTTGGGTAACGATTCTTTTGATTAATTTCTAATAAAGAATATGATGTTGAAAATTACTTTGTGTGTTTTACTTGCTTTAATTTCAGTCATTGTTCACTGTTAAATTGTTTTAAGTACTTAACTGTTTTTTTAAACGATAGTGAATAGGGAACAACACAAATGAAAATGAAAAATCAATAAAAGTCAAAGTTATTTAAATTATTTTATTAAGGTATAAAATTATTTTTGTAGTTGAAGTGTGTTTAAAATTATTTATAATCTTAAGAGATATATAAATTAGTTTATTCATAAGATTAATATTTTATTAAGGTATTAAGTGGACTTCCATTTAAAAATGTTTTTAAAATAATTCACGCTTTTAAAATCAAAGACTTGAACACTGTTGATAGCTTTAAAGGGAACCCGCCGAAAGAAGAAGAACAACATGCTATTGATCCAGTGAATTTCAAGGTCTTAGAGAGACAGCTTAAGTATAAAGCAAGACGTATGTCAACACTTAATTTTTCTCAACCTTGATTTCTAGGTTTGGTTTTGGTAGATTTTTTTCGGAAAAAATCTGGATTTACAACATTGCTGTTGTTTTTTTCCTGCACATGCCCTTTTAGGGACCCCAAAAGTGGTTACTGAATTTAAAAAATTATTTTAATTATTTATATTTATTTAATAAATAAATATTTAAAATAAATAAAATAAGAAAATACCTCTAGAGACGACGGGCGTCGTTCCTAAAGGCACATGGCCCACTTTGGCCAAGTTTTTTAGGTTGGAATTTTGCGTGACCCACATGTCGTCCCCAAAAGTTAAAACTTGTTGTTCCCAAAACTTTTGAAAACAACCCTTTTTGGGACGACGCGTAGCCTCCAAAGGTTTAAGAGATGACAAAACGTCACTTTATGGACGACTTGCTCTGTCTCGAAAAGTCGCAATTGGATTAGTGGCGAGATTAGTGGAAAACAGGTCGCTAAAAGTGAGGTAACCTGCTGTGTGACATCGTAACATGTAAATTGTACATATTTTCAAGATAAAAAGATATAGTATCTTAAATTGTGAAAACTTACATTGAAAACAGACATAAAACCATTAATATATAGTTCGTAAGCTGTTTTATTAAGATTTAAATATTTTAGTTACGGATGTCTGAGCTAATATAATAAAAAATGAAAAATGATTGACACACTCAATTTATTGATTAGTGCACTCTGAAAATAAAATACAATGTGAGTTTTGTACAACTAACTAAAGTATAAAAAAATAGTGTCTTAATAAATTATAAGAGTGTACACACTCCCCATAAATTATGTTCACCTATCACATATATAGTTTTGAACTTTCTACAAGAATTTGAATAAAAAAAATGAAAACATAGTTAGCATCATATATAACTTTTGCCGTGTATTGAGATTGTCGAGCGTTGATTAAGGCTATCAAAATAAGTTTAAAATATGCTTACATACATGCATAATTGCATATGCATGTGTTATGAAAGACTTAAGACTGTTCCAAGAGTTTTAAATATCAAAGATGCAAATCTTTCAGAACGACGCTTGATTAATCATATGATGACAATGTTACAATAATATTGGCCATTCGAAAAAGTTAAATATGTAATTTACGAAAGCTCATGTTATGTACACATTGCATGTCCATTTAAAATTTGTAAACACAGAATATATCCCTTTTCAAGATCACAGAGAATTTTTGGCAGTCGTTGTGCTTACTTTAATGGAAAAAAGCTATAAATGCTTAATGTACTTTATCAAAATAACTCATTGTGTTTTCTCAACTTTTTTTATTGTCATTATACTTAATGTTGTTTCCGATCGATATCATTATACATAACCGTTTTCATTTTATTCGGTTATTTTCTGTCCGTTTTTATCCGTTTTCGTAAATCGTCCATTTTTATCCGTTTTTATTTTAATCTATCCGGATAAAAACAGATTAAAACCGTTTTAATTATCCATGTCGAAACGGTTTTTATCCGTTTTATCTGTTTTTATACGGACATATTAAAATGAAAACGTATAAAATGGACGATTTACGAAAACGGATAAAAACGGACAGAAAATAAACGAATAAAATGAAAACGGTTATGTATAATGACAATAAGTGAAGTAGAGAGAACATAATGAGTTTTTTTGTAAAGTACGCTATGAATTTATAGCTTTTTTCCTACTTTAATCCCCCACTCTTCAATTTCTTATGAAAAGAAAACATTGGAATTGTATTTTATATCGTGTATAAAACTACTAAATCATCTTCTCTGTTTGATCCCATAAGAGTTCTTATTTATAATTGAAACAAATCATATTTACTGAATTTGAACGTATATTTAATGATATACAACAGCTAGCGTAGTTCATCAACTAGGAGTTAACTAAAGCTGATATGAGATGTTACAATACGATAAATGATTTGTAAAATTGTAACTTTAATCGAATTTGTACGATGTTAATCGAAAGTCTTGACCCCGTAAAGCTTTCCTTCAAACTCACTTGATTCGCCGCCTTTTCTTTTTCGATCTCTATTAACCTGAAATTTACCACGGTTTTCTGATTCAGAAATATTTATAGAAACTAATCAGACAAGGGGATGAATCCTAATGAAGGAAAATGAAAATATTAAGCTTCAAGATTCTTGATTTTTTAGTTTGCTTTATTTTTTTTCTTTTAATATCTGTTTGAACCAATTAAATTGGATGCTAAGAACAAGCACTTACCTTTTGATTTCCGGCAAAGGGAAAGAAGAACAATAAAAGCAGCAACGCCTCCCACAACGCCAACTATGATGGCTATCGTTTTTCCCACATTATTGTCATCTCCAGATGATCCTACGATGTGAATCAAATTCCAAACCTTAATGATAAAAGTTAAATAAAAATTTCCTTTCAAACATATCTTCACACGCAATCTTAAAATGATTGTGGTTAAAGTTGATATATGTGGATATATGTATAACACTAATTTACTTTTCTAGGAGAGCAAGAAAAACCATAAGAAAATATTAAAAAAGAAAAACAAACAAACAAGAAAATAAGAGTTATAAGTTTTTTTACTTGAAGGAGAATCATAGTAACCAGATGCCCAATATCGCATGTAACATTGATCTAAGAAAACATCTCCAGCCTCGGATGATCCACATATGCTTTTCAACTTTGAGATAGCCTCTACAAGACAAGAAGTACAATCATTTGAATTCAAATCCCCTAAACATTGAGAAAACCCTTCAATCGGTCCCGAGCTACTAACCCTAAACCCTTGATCAACTTCACCTAACTCAATCAACACATCATCACGACGCTTTAAGAATTGTGCATCATGGCTAACACTTTTGCTACACTTCTTGAACCTTAAGCTAGTATCCAACTTACCAAAAAAATCAAAATTTTCAAACCTTACTAAACACTCATCAAACTGCAAAGTAGCACTATATGAGTAAGGACACACTACCTCGACTTGTGAAACCGCACCTTCAACACACTTTGTGCAAACTGATGTACTTACATCGCCTCGACATTGGTACAATCCGTAAATGGAAGATTCTAAAGAGGCGCTTGTGTCATTTCCAATGGCAAAACTATTGTATAAGGCTTGGGATGATGAAGACACAAATAACGGTAGTAGAGAGTTGAGATTTGTTTCAAAAGGGGTGTTTGGTTTAAATTTTTCTAGAGAGCATCCATAGTAGATGACATTGGATTTGACCAAGTAAGAGAAGAAACTGAAGAACAAGAAAAGGTCTGAAGAGAATTTGTGAAATTTGAACATTTTCTTGTTCTAAGTTTATTAGCTTTTTTATCCTCCTTATCAAGAGCTAGGGATTCTTTTGCCTTTAAAATTATAGGAATCCCACTTACAAGTTCAATGGAATACCAAATTTTGTAATCTAAAACTTATAATCCGTAATAAGTCTAGTCATTTTAAACTAATCTTCTCATATTACGGGATAATGTTTAATTAGACTATATGTACTAAGTACAAAACTAGTACACTATCCAAAAATAACAGTAACGATGTGTATGGTACGTACGTCGGTTTACGAGTAAAGAAATCTGAATAAGATGATGGATATTGCTTGTTGTAGGTGATGAGTTTGAGAAAATGTTTGATACAAGGGTTTAACTAAACTCATTGTGAGTGGGACTTTTCTTTCTATTAGATGATAGTGTGTAACAATTTTCAAACTTTTAATATGTTAGTTGTGTTGTTTATCGTGATAAGAGCATGCTTTACAAACGTACTAGCTACAGCAAGATCTAAATTGAAGACAATTTTTTAAAGGTTACTTGAAGTAGCTTATGATTTATGATCTAACTGTTTTGAAATTTCTCATAAGCTTTGATAGCCAAACGAACTTATATTTTACGGTAGCTTATTTTTTAGCTTAGACGCTTTCGCTGAAGGATTGTTTCTGCATGGTGACAAATGATTGCAGATGTTTTGGTAATGAGTCACCAAACGCATCTTTCTCGAATGATCAGCTTATTTTCTAACTTCGGTATGCTTGGCGAACAAGCTAAAAAATAAGCTATTGAACGATTTCATCTCTACTACTACATTTGCTAACACAAATTGAATAAAAAAGGTATTAGTTTATATGAGTTTTAATATAACCCCTTTTTATAGATACGCTCGATCATTCATATTTCATAGGTACACAACAGCCCGTTAATAATAACCATTGCTTTTCAAAATGGGTATATATTCTGAGTATTTTCTAAAGTAAAAAATAAGCTGAAAGTTGCATTCATCTTTCTAAAGAGAATATAGACTTATTCCAGGATAAAGGTTCTATACATATATATCTCATATTCTCATGTTAATCCCTAGAAAAGAAAAGAATCATATTCTAAGGCTAATTGTAATGCTAACCACGAAGATACCAACAACACCATTGCTACATAGTTTTCTTTCTCCAAGACAATTTCAAAATCAACAAATTTTATAATTAACTTAGTATAATAATGAGACCGATGACACCATTAAAAAAGTATCCCACAAAACTCCACACAAACAAACATACAACACAACTCAGTCGAATATGCGACCGACTTGTGCATTTTTCGGGTTGAGAACGTGTCGAAAGTGAGGGGTGGGACTAGTGTAAAAATCAATATCATAGTTTTAAACACAACCAACCACCCCTTTATTTTTTATAAAAGATTACAAGAAGAACCGTCCTCAAACTAATGCGATGTCCTCAAACGGATGCAATCTCAACTACAACTAATACAAACAACCACACAACTCGTAACTAAACGATTACAAGATGTAAACTGAACGATTAACACAAAATCAACAGATGAACAACTTTAAGAGATTGAGATAATAACTTTGTAGGTGAGAGAAACAAGAGAGCAAAAGTGAACCCTAGATTCGGTTTTGAGATGCTTATATAGAGCCATGTTCCGCTTTGGTCCCTGTAATATTCATAAACTACTAAACACTAACAAATAGAATGTTAGCTTTAATAAACTATGAAAGTTGGCAAGACTGGTCCTTCAAGTTATAAACAACAAAATAGTTTGTTACTTTTAACAACCCCCCAATCAAATCTATTTTGAAAACAATGTTTTTAACCAAAAAACTGTGTTGAGGGAAGCCAATAGCTTTAGTAAGAACATCTGCAATTTGATTTTAAGAATCAATTTTTGCACTTTTTATACGACTAGTATGAACTTTTTCTCTGATAATTCAAACATCTAAGTCAAAATGCCTAGTCTTTTCATGCATAACAGGGTTTGCAACTATTTGTATAGGTGCACTATTATGATAGTAAAGCTCAACAGGTAAAATATTTGTAACTTTTAAATCTTTCGGAATATTAACATACCACATTACCTTACAAGTGGACAACAACCATAGACCTGTATTCTGCCTCTGCTGATAATTTAGACAAAGTGGACTGTTTCTTATTTTTCCAACAAACCAAACACCCATTAAAATAAACACAATAACCTGAAACTGATCTCCTGGTCATTAGACATTTTGCCCAGTTAGAATCAACATAAACTTTTAAAGTTTCAAGTTAAGATTTCTTATATTCAACCCCAGATCCTTGTGCACCCTTAAGATATCTTAAAACCCTCAAAGCAATATCCATATGAGAATGTAATGGAGCATGCATATGTTGGCTAAGACAATGTACATAATATGCAATATCAGGTCTTGTAAGAGTTAAATATATCAGTCTTCTACCAACTTTTGATAGTTGGTAATATTTTTCAAGAACTTATCATCAACTGATTCTTTATGAGCTAAAATTATATTTTATGGAAAAGGAGTAGACAGTGGCTTACAAGCCAAAAGACCAAAACCATGTAACAATTCCAAACAATACTTCCTTTGGTATAAACATAACCAGCCACTTTCAGTTTTTAAAACTTCTATTCCCAGAAAATATTTGAGTTCAGCAAGATCTTTAATTTTAACCTTACTACTCAAAAACAATTTAACGGTTTAAATTTCCTCAATATCATTACCAGTAACCACAATATCATCCACATACACAAGTAAGGAAACAAACTTACCAAATACTTTAGTATATAATGATTGATCATGACCAATTTGCTTAAAACCATACTTTATTAAAGCTTCAGACACTCTATTATTCCATTGTCTGGGAGCCTGTTTGAGTTCATATAAAGACATAACTAATTTACAAACCTTTGTTTCATTTTTATCAAGATAACCAGGTGAAGAAATCATATAAACATCTTCTTCCAAATTTCTATATAAAAAAGCATTGTTTACATCAAGTTGAAATAATTTTCAATTATTCGAAACAGCAATGCTAATTAAGCATCTATCAGTACCCATTTTACTACAGGGCTAAAGGTCTCTTCATAATCAATTCTTTCCCTCTAATTTTAACCCTTAGATACAATTCTAGCTTTGTATTTGTCAATCTCACCTATAGACTTATACTTTATTTTTAAGACCTACTTACACCCAATAGCTTTTCTATTTTTGGGTAAGTTAGTTAAAACAAAAGTATTAGTCACATACAAGGCGTGCATTTCATAATTCATAGCATGCACCCAATTTTTATCAAGTGCAACCATTTAATAAGTAGTAGGTTCAAAAGACTTACTAATATTGGCAATAAAACCATAATTTTCAGCAGATAACAAAGTATGATTGACATATTTTATCAAATCATATCTCACTTTATTATCAAGAACATAATTATTTAGTTTAGTAGGCAGTTTAGACTGTCTTTGAGACCTTCTAGTACTGCTACTCTCCTCAGTGTTGAAAAATGATTTGGAACATAAGTGGTAGGAACAAGATTATTTTCAGGAACAGTGCCCTCATGGAAGTTTTTTTAACTTATCTGTACTGGAATTTGATCTTCAACAGATGACTAACCCTTTGCAGTATCATCTGTAGCAAGACCAAATCCAGTATTGCTACCAGATGGCTCTCCCCCATCATCACTGGGACTTGAGTTTTGGTTTTCAGATTCAAAATAATCAAAAATACATTTTATGACTAATAGAATTTTCATATAATTTTTTTAGAACCAACATTTTGTTCAACATAATGTTTTTCTTTATTTGAACTCATTTTATAAGGAAAATGGTTTCATAAAACTTTACATCCCATAAAAAACAGACTTCTATTTTCAAGAGGCAACAACTTATAAGCTTTTTTCATAGAATAAAATCCTATTAAAACACATTTCTCGGGCCAATATGAAAACTTATCATTGTTGTTTAAAACTTTTGAAAAACACAAACATCCAAAACTTCTTAAGTGAGAGTGAGATGGTCCCCTACCATACAACATATAAAAAGGTATTTTCCATTCAACACTAAAGAGGGCAGTTTGTTAGTTAAATATGTAGCAGTTAGAATGTATTCAGACAAAAAACACAAAGTAATTCCCCCCTGAAACATAAGTTTTCTTGCTACATTGAGCAGATGTCTATATTTCCTCCCAGCAACCCCATTTTGCTGAGGTGTATAGGCACAGGAAGTCTAATGAGTTATACCACTGTTACTTAAAAATTGTGTCATTTTAGAATTAACAAAAGTAATCCCATTATCAGATCTTATAACTTTATCAAATTTCATAAACTGAGTTGCAATAAGTTTCACAAAACGTACAAAATGATCATAAATTTCATTTTTAGACTTAACCAGATAAACCCAAACAGCTCTAGAATAATTATCAACAATGGTCAAAAAGTACCTAAAGCCATCTCTAGTGGTAACCCTATAAGGGCCCCACATATCCAAATGAATAAGCTCACTAAGAGCTTTGGTTTTATGACCACTCAAAGGGAAAGGCTCCCTTATTTATTTTGCATGATGATAGGTCTCACATGGAATAACATGAGTTAGTTTACCAATACTCAGTCTCTCTTTTAAAACAGACAAGACTTGGTCATATGGATGACCAAGCCTGTTATGACACAGACCTTTGGCATTAAAGAACATAAAACTGTTATTACTTTTAATATTAGTCAACTTACTTTCAGTATTAAAAACATAAAGGCCTCTAACCTTATTACCTGTCCCCAGAACTCTGTCCCTTTTCAAATCCTGAATGACATAGTCATATTCATTAAAGCCAACATGCATCTTACTATCTCTTATCAACTTATGAACAAATAGTAGACTCACACAGTATTTAGTATTCAGATATAACCAACACATCAAATAAGACAATATTATTAGTTAATCTTAAATTTCCAACTTGTGTTCTTTGAGCAACAATACCATTAGGGTGACCAACAGTTATATTTAAATCAGAAATATCTATAACATCAGACATATTTTTAGTACTTGAATTAATATGTTGGTTTTCCCTTGAATCAATGATCTAGCCAAAATGATAATTGACACCATCAACTTTAATATTTGCATTGAAGAATTTGTAAAAATGATTGTTGAAAAACACACCAGCATTGAAAAAGGTGAAATCAATACCTGCCATAATTGCATGAATACCAGTACCAAACTATCCCCAATGAGACTCATCAACTTTGAAATTTGTTCATTAGTAAAAGGCAGAGAAAAATTGTTTTTCTAAACATCAACATGATTACTTGAATTACCCTTATTATTATTTGATTTTTTTTTCAAATTTGCGTTCTTTTTAAAACCAGCAGGGTAACCAATAAGTTCAAAACACCTGTCAATAGTATGACCTTTCATCCAACAATTCTTACAACTTAAAGAGTTATAGTTATTAGAATTGTTCTTATTTATGTTATTGTTATTAAAACCGTTGTTGTTTCTGTTGTTACTAAAATTGTTATTGCTTCTAGTTTGATTGTTTTGATCAAATGTTTTAGTAAGAAATGATGAAACTTGAGGTTTTTGAACCCAGAATCATTCCCAAGACCCATGTGAGACTCTTTCCTACAAACAATCACAAATGCATCCTTAACATGATGTAACTCCTTCTAAGTCAACAAAGAACTCCTAATAGGTTGATAAATATCATCTAAACACATTAAAAACTGCATTAATTTCATTAATTGATTATGTTTACCCAGTTCAATCTTAGCCTCACAGATGCAGGGTGTTAATTTAGTAAGAATATCAAATTCTCTCCATAGAGAATTCAACTTATGGTAGTATTCAGAAATAGATAGACCATTTTGTTTAAAACCATTAAAATTGACCCATCAAGTTTGTCATAAGTTTCTTTCAATTCTTTTTCTCAAATAGACCCACGCAAGACTAAGATATAATTTTTTTGAAATACTACTTAATAACCAAGATACGACTACTGCATTACATCTCTCCCACTGATTAGTTAAAGGAACATTAGTAGCATAAGTAGTTTTAACATAAGTTCCATCAACAAGACCTATTTTATTTCTAGCTTGTAATGCAATTTTCATAGCAGTAACCCAGATTCTGTAATTTTCAGACCTTGTAAATTTTATATTAATCAAAGAGCCATTATCATTATCATTAGTTTGCAGATGTAAATGATTACCACTATCAAGATTACTAATAAGAACAACATCAAGAACATTACTACCAGCAACACCCACGGTCATGATGTAGAGGAAAAATAATCAAGCAAATAACAGATTAACAAAATAGATAACAGATAAAACCCTTCACACCAACAATCACAAGTAACCACCATCTAACCAATATCCAACAACTTCCAAGAGCGCCCAATATCCTATCCTCCAGTAATCTAGACCAACCGACTAAATGAAAATACTGAAAAATAAAACACACTCCCAAATCAGACTAAAACACCAAGTCCCACACCTGGTTGAGAACATAGAAGGTAGCCTTGCTTCTCTTAGGAAGTAGGTCAAGATGTTATTCTGAGTGTTTTCAATATGAAAACTCAAATGTCCAATGATTTCAAAGAAGAAAAGAAACTTACAATGCAATGAACGCAGCAGAAAACAACAACCAGTTACAATTACTCTAGATTAACTTAGTCTAGAGTAAGTATGAAACCCAGGAATCCAGTAAACCACTCCAGAAGCAAAATCCCAAAATCACAAAAATTAGGGTTTTCAAGAACAAACCATAATTTTCCAACTAACCTCAATTAACCGTGATTCAACTGATAAAAACATCTTAATCTCCGATCTAAAACACTAGATCAATGAAAAACTCAAATTAGGGTTTCAAGAAAAAAAGACCCTAAAAATCATATTTGACAATTACCCAACTAGAAGACAATTTTAAACCGATTAAATCACAAAACCCTTTCAAGAAACACAGATTGTGGAAAACTAGAAAGGGGGGTTAAATAGTTTTACCGATTAAAACTTCGTTTTCAAATATTTAGATCAACTTATGTCAATCTATTTAATGTGTGTGTTGGATGATGATAGATAAAGCATATAAACAAGTAATGCAAAGATAAAGAGTAAAGAACACAAAACCACGACATGAGTATTTATAGTGGTTCGACTACAAGGACACCTTCCTTACCCTACTCCACTCCTCGAGTTCCCCACTCGAGAGTTCGTAAGCACTACACAACACAAGCTCCTTAATGTGGCGGAGAAGCCTTCACAACGTCGCCTACTCTTTATCCCAGACAAGGCTAGACACCGGTTCTTCCACGAGGTAGAACCAAACCTATCACAACGTCGCCTACACTTTATCCGGTACAAGGCTAGATACCGAGTTCCATTACAAAGGAGGAACTACTACCCAACACTACACCAATACACAACACCCCAAAGGAGACACGCTCCTTATTACAACATCATAGAGGATATCAATATCCTTTAACCCAAACTAACTATCATGTACATCGATGCACCATATCGAATGTACACCCTTGGCATCTTTCACTAATTCCCTTGACACGATCCTTCGGCACCTTTCACTAATGCCTTCAACACGAACCTTTGGCACCTTTCACTAATGCCTTCGACACGGACCTTAGGCACCTTTCACTAATGCCTTCAATACGAACCTTCGGCACCTTTCACTAATGCCTTCGACACAACACTTCTAAGGAGAGAGGAAAGAACTATCAACAAGATAACTTCATTAGTCTTGATGATGACGAAGCTTGGCAACTCATAGACTTGAGCTTGCTCGACTTCAAGAGGTGGTGATCTCGCCTTTAAGAGGAACTTAAAGAATCACACAAACACAAAACTATATAGAAAGATCCTTTGGATCTGAGGTTAGAGAGTTTACAATACTAAGAGAGAGTATGTGTAAAAGGGATGATTTGCAAGAGAGAAATGGCTCACTATTTATAGGCAAATTTCTCTACTGTTCCCTGGTTCCCACGGATCCCTCCCTAAAGGGATCCAGCTAATGCTATCCAAGGGATCCGACAGCTGGGTCAGCTTAAGTCCGGATTTTGGGTTGCAAACCGGGTTATGGGTTATGGGTTATGAACCATGGGTTATACAAGATGCAATGTATCTAGACATTGAGTCATGGGTCTTGGGTCATGGATCATGGATAATACCCACCATGACTTCATGCATGATGTCATACAATGGGTCATGGGTTATGGATCAAGCTCCATAGGTATGGGTCATGGACTTTGGGTTTTACTCAACAATATTGAATGTATCTAGTCAATGGGTCAAGTACTTAGATTTACATTACCCATTACAATATATACACATTTCCATATTATGTAAACACTAGTTGTTATACATATGTATTTCTATAAGATTTAAACACTATTACTTGTTTAGTGTTTTATATGAAAATGTAAGTGTGTTAGTAAACTATTGGCTCAAACTAATTACGTATTTTATTTGTTTCGTTAAAATGATTTTACGTTTGTTATCGATAAAACATTAGAAGATCGTAAAATATAAATAAACATTTTTACGAATTATTTGTATTAACAATCTCCCCCTTTTAGTTGATGACAAAACATAAGATTATTTTAAGGAAAAACTAAAATTCGTTAAAGTTTGAATTGGAGTTTTTACTCTCTTCTCCCCCGTTTTGCCGAAACAAAAAGAGCGTCAAAAAGAAACTAACACATTGTTTTGAGAAAAATGTGTGAAAAGTAATAATATGAAAAATGGAGAGTAAGAGAAGAGAAGAGTTCTCGTCTTAGCTCCCCTTTGACGGTTGCTTCCCTTTGTTGAAGGCGTCAAGTAATTTGGAAGACTAAGTGTTGGTCCAAATTATTGAGTAAATCTTGATAAAATAAAGAACAACTTCATTATTCATGATGAACAAAAGTTACAAGATTTCTCAATTACAATTAGACTACATGATAACATCCTCAACTTTTTACGGAGATAATTTCGGTATATTATCCCCATTGAATGACAAATAAACTCTCATTGATCCAAGCTATGCTTGTGTTTCAATGAGAGGATGATCCTATCAACTAATACTATGTATTTTGTTTGTTTAGGAATGCATACCTATCTATTACAATTACAGACATTTATATGAACAAAAGATACAAAGACTTGTGGTGGTAGGTGACATGTGGTCCCTCATGTGGTCCATCTTCTTCTACTTTTGAAAAGACCAACCATTCTTTTGAATGAGTCATAACAATGTTCTCACTTCTTTGGTAAAGTCTTGTACTTGCTTGACTTCTTCTCTGGAAGTTCCCACCCATATTTTTCATCGTATGTAGAGATATCGTCTTGGGATCACCGTGTTGTTTATAGCTCATATATTTTACTCACCGACACCGTATCGATGAAGTAAAGAGATCGAACAACACTCACCGATTTCTTTATCGATGAGTCACCACTATTTATTTAGTGAGTTAGGCTATTTTATTTTCAAATCTTGTTCAGGGTGATTGGGTCAATTTTTGGACCCAACAGTCTCCCCTATTTGAATATACAAATAGCCTAAGGTGATTGGTAGAAAGTGTAAGACTGAGGGTTCAGTCTGAGGGTTCAGGTTGTTCAGTGACTGGGGTTCAGTGCCCAAGTTCAGTGAGAAGGGTTCAGTGAATGAGGTATTAATAACCTGGTTCATTGGTCAGTGACCAGGTTCAGATATTCAGTGACCTCGTTCACTTTGAAAGGTTTGTGGGGTTCAGTGACCTGGTTCAATTATGATTCATCAGTGTCCATTCTTCCCCTTTTTGACTTTGATAATTACATAATGATACATGTTTTTGACACTCACTGATACAATATTCACTGACAAAGCTAATTAAGGACCTGGTTCAATTTGATACATCGGTGTCCACACATTTATCATTTCACCCTGATATGAAACACACTTTGATTTTCGACTCTTGGATTTGAGTCATACATTCAGGGACTCTTTCATAGAGTGCTCGGTTTCAGTGAGCGAGGTTTTGTTTTGAGAATTACTTCAGGTTCAAAACCTTTCTAATACTACTGAAACATACTTCCATTTGGATTTCAAAGCACCCATCAGTACACATTCTCCATTATGTCTTGAGACCCACTGAAGCCTACTTTCTTTTCAGTCACCTTGTGTTCAGGGATTCACTTGTTCAGTGAGACCATGGTTCAGGGTCTCGGGTTAGTATATTTCAGTGACTCGGTTTTAGTCACTACGAGCTCAGTGGCTCGGGTTTCAGGGACTTTGGTTTTTTTGGACTCACAGCTCCTTGAGTCACTTTTGGTTTCAGGGTTAATGTTATGGTTTCATAGACTGACGGGTTATGGATTCAGTGACCATGTTTGAGACTCAGTCTCAATTGTCACTTCCTGATGTGTTCATCAGCAGCCTGATACTTGTCAAACTCCTATCATCCATCTCCAATCACTACTGAATCATACATCCCAACTCCTTCATATACTTTCAAACTGAACGACCTCTTTAAGCTTAGCCTGAAGTTCATATTAATGCTTCCTGATGTTGCAGAAAACTTACTCCGAAAACCTCAGGTTTGGAGTATGTTTGTTTAATCACTGATAAAAACCCACACTTATCAGTTCCTTGACCCACTGAAAGCCATTTTGTTTCAGTTTCCTAATGATTTTGATCCTCAATTTTAGATACTTTTTTTAGAGAGTCAACAAAACCCCCCTCGTCATTCCTGATTCCTTAGGTACCAGCTATCTAAACCGGCAATCACACCATTCCAGGCTAGCCTAATTATCTTAACACTTTATACACCCCAAAGCATCATATACCACTGAATCTTCTCAAGTACACCACTAGATACTAGATAGTCTCGGGTTAGTATTCTTCCAAAGACTTCAAAGGGAGTTCTCGTTTTCAAGCTCATGTTCAAGCTTAGCTTGAATCACATACACACTCCCTGAAGTTGTACCATCAATCTTGGATCTTTTTTTCGAGTTACAGTGACTTCTCAGACCCATTTTCATATCCACTTCCTGATGCACACCATTCGTGTTCTTCGGTGAACACTGAAATAACCCATCACCTACACTCATCATTATCTCCCTGATTCACACTTTTCCAGAGACAAACAGGTACAACCCGTTCAGGCTATCCCTGAACAAACAAATTAACACACCCTGATTCACGCCACACAACTTCGACTCAGGATACTTTTCAGGCTCAGCCTGACAAACAACACTGAAACACTCATGATGTTTATTACACCCTGATCTTCGATTCCTATATCACTCCCTGACATGATTATCAGCAGACCAATCACAGCCGTGATATTCACAGCTTGTCAACTCCTTTATCTCTCAGTGAGTCATTACCGCACTTAAGTTCATACACTGATAAACAAAACAAACTTCCTGATAAGTTTCTTCAGTCATCATTTACCATCATACAATCCCAAAAAACTCATTTGATTTAAAAACCCATTTACCATCGCAGCAACCTACCTCGTTTTTTTTTTATTTTGGATAACTTATCATCATATTGACTCGACCCCAGATCCAAGTCAGTTTCTTATCTGGGTTCAATGATTCGCCCAAAAAAAAGGTTGATGGTGCTGATAATCGTCGCCGCCACAGCAATTGCATTTGCCGGTATTAATTTTGTGGGTTTTTTTGTGCGAGAGATTATTGGTTTTAATCTTTATGAATCAGGTTTTTGTTTGGTAAAGATGTAGGGATATGGTTTTTTTTGAAGCACGAATTAGTGTTGTTTTGTTTTTGGAGATGAACATCTGTGATAAATCTAATTTTTTGATCGGTGTTGTGTTTTTTTTTTGTATCGAGAGTGTGTTAGAATCTGAGGAATGATTTTCATTGTGTGATTTTTGATAAGGTATTTTTTTTTATAGGTTTTTTGTTTTGATTGAAGGTGTGGTGGATTTTGGGGTATGACTTTATATGTGATTTGTGTGAGGATAAGAGAGATGAATCTGTGTTCATGATTTTTTTGTTTGTGATAAGGTTTGTATGTGTATGGTGGGTAGTTGGTGTTGGATACGGGTGTTTTCAGTCATAATAAATGTGTCTCTCCCCCTAAAAAATTGCTATTACAGTAGCAGTTTTTGAAGATCTCACATTTATTTTCTTGACTTCGAAGAATGTTATCAGCAGCCTCATGAACGGATCTGGATTATGAGAATAATTCACCAGCTCTGATACCACTTGTTGGTCCAAATTATTGAGTAAATCTTGATAAAATAAAGAACAACTTCATTATTCATGATGAACAAAAGTTACAAGATTTCTCAATATCAACTAGACTACATAATAACATCCTCAACTTTTTACAGGGATAATTTCGGTATATTATCCCCATTGAATGACAATAAACTCTCATTGATCCAAGCTATGCTTGTGTTTCAATGAGAGGATGATCCTATCAACTAATACTATGTATTTTGTTTGTTTAGAAATGCATACCTATCTATTACAATTACAGACATTTATATGAACAAAAGAAACAAAGACTTGTGGTGGTAGGTGACATGTGGTCCCTCATGTGGTCCATCTTCTTCTACTTTTGGAAAAGCACCAACCACTCTTTTGAATGAGTCATAACAATATTCTCACTTCTTTGGTAAAGTCTTGTACTTGTTTGACTTCTTCTCTTGGAAGTTCCCACCCATATTTTTCAGTCTGTATGTAGAGATAGTGTCTTGGGATCACCGAGACATTTGTCAAAATTCGATGTCACCGGTGTTGTTTGTAGCTCATATATTTTACTCATCGACACCGTATCGATGAAGTAAAGCGATCGAACAACACTCACTGATTTCTTTATCAGTGAGTCACTCACTATTTATTTAGTGAGTTAGGCTATTTTATTTTCAAGTCATGTTCAGGGTGATTGGGTCAATTTTTGGACCCAACACTAAGCGAGTGGTTTGCAATAATATTTGCAAATGGTTTCGTCTTTTTGAAGAAAATGCTCCCTCTTGACGAGTGATCCCCTTTGTGAGGGAGTCAAGTAATAAAGAAATCCTTAGTGAAAGTATTGCAAGCATTTTTGCAATAGTTTTGCTTTGACGAAAAACTCCCCCTTGTTAAGGGTGTCAAAGTCTTCATGTGTATATTGAAAATCTACAAAACAAAGGTTAGAAAGCAAGTATATGATGCATAATTTCCTGCAAATGAGATTCAAATTAGTAATAAAAAGTGATTCTGTAAAACCTGAAAAATCTAAAACATGATTAAAGACTAAAATACCCTTGGAATCGAAAATTATAAAATACGTAAAATACGTTTATAATCATTTAACGAAATTTAAAACTAAACTTACGAATAATTAAAACCTAACTAAAATGTGTACGTGATCGATTTTGGTACGACGAAAGATTTAACGTCTCGCGTAAATAACTTGGGCCGTGTTTGTTTTGTGTCGTGTGGACTCAAGGGCCGAAGACCATTGGGCCGTGGGTTTTGTTGTGTTCGGTTGGACTAGGCCGAGACCCAAACCCCCTCCTCAAGCCCTAAACTAAAAATGATACCACTATAAATATAATGCATTTATAAGAAATTGAAACCCTAGTTTTGTTGCCTCTTCTTTTCTTTTCTTCCTATTCGGCCGAACCTAAGCATTGGTGTCGAGAGCTTTTTTTCAAGCAAGCTAAGGTATAACAATGTTTCTTGTCTTCTTTCGTTACACCTTACGTTAATATGTTGTGATTTGTTTTGGTTCTAGTCGACTTGTGTTTTCTTTTGTGACCGAGCCATATGAAACCAAACAAAGACAAACCGTAATGATTTAAACCTTATAATTATTAAAGAGCTTGTTACGTAATAAGTATTATTGAATCGGATTATGAATATGTCGAGTATATAAGGACCGAACCACATGCATGTGAACCGAACCATGTGTATGTTTCGCTAAGGTATAAAACATGATAACTTGAATATGTAAAGTACTTAGATAAGCTAGGACTTGCGTTAAGTGTTGTAGTTGAAACCCTAGGTTTGAACCGAACCATATAAGAGTTTTGAATGAGTATTAAACGAGTAAAGATCATGTGAAACCTAAACCCTAGTTTAATGTGTAAACGTGCATGGGTATAAAAGTTGACGTATAACATATATATGAGCAACATATAATTAAGACATAAATGTGTTGAGTAAATAACAAGAGTAATGAGTCATGTAATGATGTAACATATAAAGTAAATGCACGTGGACATGATATTAAAAGAATGAGAAAACCCTAGAACATAAATGAGAATCGATTAGTGTTTGAAGCTAAGTATATTAATTCGTTATTTCATGTGTGAGTTATGACGTTTAAACTATTTTCACATTTAACCCTAAACTTTAATAAATGACATAATGAACCTTAATCTACGATATTTTTTATAAAACACTTAAGTCTCATTTAATTATAAAACCCTAAAGTATTAAGATCATTAAATACATTAAGTATGAACACCAAATATTAAAAGATCATTTCGACGATTATGGAATCATAAATAACATGTACGACCGTTAACGTGTATAGGTTACGTGAAGAAGGAGTAATCCTTTGCTTCCGTGTTTCGCTTTTCGATCATTTGCTTTGGAATAAGGTACAAATATTCGACCTTTTCAAAGAAGGTTCCTTATAACGTTTTCTTTTCGTTAGCTTTTATATTAGGATTTCCTAAGCCTTTGCTATGAACCCTATTTTGTTTATTTGAGTCGTTGTTTATCTCGAACTTTGATTTTTCAATCATAAAACATTTGATTTTGAACTATATGATATGAAAACTTTGACTTTGAAAACATGATTTAATCTTTGATAAAGTATGATCTATGTCAATTTTGACATTCTAATTTGACCTAAGATAGTTTGACACCGAGCCAAATAATAACTAGTCATGGGGTTCCATGTCCGTGTCGATGATGCACTTCGACATGACTCTAGGCGATAGAGTGAAGTTCGCCACGTCCCTTATCTCGTTATCTGTTATGAGCTCAAGTTATATTATATTATCAATATATGTTTGTGGGCGTATGGGTGCATCTTAGATCATTATATGTTATATATTATATGTTATATGTTGTATGTTATCGATGATTGATCTCACGCGTGCATGCGTCCTTCATAACTCGGTAGGTCTCCCACAAATGTTGCCTTGTGTGATTATGAATATGAATATGATTATGATATGGCATATGTGTCGGGCTCGAGGTAGTTAGCTATAAACTTATTCTATTATTACGATTTATAATTTGAAATGATTATGATTTTGCTATCTTTCTTTCACTTTATTTCGTAATCGTTTTCGTTTCGTATTCGCTTTGCTTGTATATCATTCACTTGGGCTTTTGAAGCTCGGTAGCATTTCTTTTCTTCCGGCGGTATCTAAGCATTGAGTGGGTTTTGCTTTGGGATGAGTCTTGAGTGGACTTACCTTAGAGATATTTAGCTTTGATCTTATGATGCCATTTAAGACTTTATATTTCGGATATTTCATTTGGAGTTTATTTTTCCATTGGGACCTATGTATTGAAGTCATTTTGACTTGAATTATTTCGATATTTATGTTAAGACTTCTTTTGGATATTTATGTTTGCTTTGATATTACACCATTACTTATGATTCCTTTACCCTTGTCGGTTGGGCGTTACAATTTATGGTATCGAGCCTGGTTTACGACTTGTAGTCGGGACACATGACATATGGAGCCTAGGTTTTGAGACCCTTAGAGCTTAGGATTTGACCCGTGAGGATTTGGGTAGACTTTAGGATTCCTTCTGCGTACTTCCATTTCATATCTCACCTTTGTTCATTTTGCTAATCGTTTGAATATCGTTCGGATGGTTCAAACTCGTACTACCGTGGCGCGGATGGAGCGATGATGCTACTAACATTGATGTCACGATTGCTAATGCTCTCAACACTCTTTTCCATGGTCTTACTACACTTGAGATGATGGAACAGTGATCAACAACATTCGAATCGGTGGTGCTTGGAAGTGGTGGAGGAAATCAACCCGTCGGCATTCACACTTGGCTCGAGCGTTTGGTAGCTCAAGCCTCTTTCGTTTAGCACCGCCGCTACTCCCACCGAGGCCGAGGACCGGATCACTCATATTGAGAAGTCGTTTGAAATCTTGGGTTGTGGAGACGAGTTTAAGACTCGTTTGGTCGCATTCAAATTGGAAGGTGATGCTTTAAATTGGTGGAAGGCACTCAAACAAGCAAGAGGAGGAGATGCTTTTCTTTGTTACTTGTACTGGACCGAGTTTCGCACTATCTTCTATAATCGTTACTTCCACGATCTTTGAGCGAAAAGGTATGAGAGGATTATCGGGCAATCTACCGACTTGATCATGAGAATTCCAATGAGTACATGAGTAGGTTTATGAGGTCGGTAAGTTTTGTGGGAGCGATTCTTTGGAGATGGTAGGCGTCAAACTAAGCACTTCAAGTGGGGATGAAGAAGTGGGTGTTGGACCGACCGCTTAATATTGAGTATGAGAATGTGTCGGCTGCAATGACGCACTCGTAACATTGAGATCTTTCATGAGGTTTCGGGTTCCAACAAGCGTAATCGCGATGGTGATCGGATTCAAGGTAGGACTCAAGGCAATGATTATAAGGAAATTCGGTAGGAGTTATGATTCGAGGGTCAAGTGGATAGGAGTTATGATCGGTGGGGTCAATCGATGAGGAATGTTGACTCTGCGCCCGAGACGGGAGTCAAGATAATAGAAATCTTTGGTAGGAATGGAAATGATCGTCGTAACCAAGGTAACAATAACCGCGTTACAACAAGGATCGATCACTCGAGGATCAAATCGGTCGTGCTTCAGGATCTTCCGTCGAAGAAGGACGACTAAGGTTTGCCTCCCCACCTATCTCATACTACTTGTGGAAAGGCTCATCCGAGACAAGTGTTTCAAGGCCACTGGTGGTTGTTTTGCTTGTGGCTCCACTACTCACAAGATCAAAGATTGCCATAAGAAGAACCCGCGATTCACGGAAACTACATCAAGCCACCGACTACTCTTGGACGTGTTTATGCTACTACTCGAATCGGTGAAGCGCACTTCGTGTACCATTACGGCACTCTTTTCATTGATGATTATTCATCTTCGTTTTATTTGATACCGTGCCACACTCCATTATATCCGCTCACATTTGCTAAGAAATTTAATATGAAGCCCAAACCATTAACAAATCACTTATCGATTTCTATGCCTATGAAAACCACATGATCATTGATCATAAATCGTTAAGTGTCCTCTTCGTTTTGATGATCGTATTCACTTTGCAAATCTGTATCCTCTCGATATGGTCGACTTTGATATCATTCTAGGCATGGATTGGTTGGCTTATCATAGAGCTTCAATTGATCGCTATGCTAGAACGGTGATCTTTGGAGACGAAACATCCCGAATTCGCTTATCATGGTTCTCAACCTCTCAAATCATTAAGCTCATTTCGCTATGAAGGCACGGACCATGATTGCTCATGGGTGCCAAGGTTTTCTAGCATCTGTTAAGGACACATCTTTGGAGAGTCCTAACATTGAAAATCTTTCGTTGTTTGCGAATTCACCGACGTTTTCCGATGAACTCCCCGGTCTTCCCCGGATAGAGAAGTTGAGTTTAGCATTGAGTTAATTCACAGTGCCGAACCGATTTGAAGGCTCCGTATCGTATGGCACCTGTAGAACTGAAGGAGTTGAAGGAACAACTGCAAGAGATGATAGAAAATGGATTTATTCGACCCAGTGTTTCTCCATGGGGTGCACATGTCTTGTTTGTGAAGAAGAAGGATGGAAGCATGCGTCTATGTATCGACTACCGTGAACTCAATCGTATTACCATTCGTAACCGTTATCCTCTTCCGCGTATAGATGATTTGTTTGATCAACTGCAAGGAGCTAAGTTCTTTTCAAGATTGATCCGAGGTCCGGTTATCATCGCCACGTGTGAAGGAGCAAGATGTTCCTAAGACCGCGTTTCGTGCGGATATGGTCATTACGAATTCCTCGTTATGCCTTTTGGTTTGACAAATGCGCCTGCTGTGTTTATGGACCTAATGAATCGTGTTTTCCATGAGTTCCTCGATAGATTCGTTATCGTTTTCATCGATGACATTTTAGTTTACTCCAAGTCTGAAGAAGAGCATGAGCAACATCTTCGTATAGTTTTGGAGATTTTGAGGAAGAAGAAGTTGTACGCCAAATTTTCAAAGTGCGAGTTTTGGTTAAGACAAGTCGCTTTCCTTGGTCATATTGTATCAGCTGATGGTATCACCATGGATCCGTCTAAAGTTGAGGCTATCACTAAATGGCCAAGACCTCACGACGATGGATCGAGGTCGAGTTTTCTAGGACTTCTTGGTTATTACCGACGTTTTGTTGAAGGTTTCTCTCGCTTAGCTCTACCCCTAACCCAACTGATGAGGAAAGGTGAAAAGTTTGTATGGACGGATGAACGAGAGAAGAGTTTTGAAGAGTTGAAACGGAGATTGGTGTCCGCTCCTATTTTGACTCTTCATCTGGTTCTGGAGGATTTCAAATTTAGAGTGATGCATCTAAGAAAGGATTAGGCTGTGTTTTGATGCAACATGGAAAGGTAATAGCTTATGCTTCGAGGCAGCTAAAACCTTATGAGGAGAATTACCCAACTCATGACTTTGAGTTAGCTGCAGTGGTGTTCGCGTTGAAAACTGGAGACATTACTTGTATGGAGAGTGTGATATATTCATCGATCATAAGAGTCTCAAGTATATTTTCACCGTAAGGAACTTAATATGAGACAAAGAAGATGGTTAGAACTTCTTAAGGATTATGACACCAACATTCAAGACCATCCGGTAAGGCTAACGAGTTCTTGACGCACTTAGCCGAAATCGGGCATTCTTGCAAGTATTAAGATTGAGCCTAGGATTATTCGTGACTTAGAGAGTTTGGATGTTGAGTTGTGCGACGAGGTTTTGATGGATACCGGGCTAGTATGAAGGTGGAGTCGAACCTTATATCGCAAATTAAAGAAGCTCGAAAGATGATGGTGAGTTGTGGGCCATGGCGCAAAATGTTGAAGAAGGTAAGCGCATGAGTTTAAGGTTGATAATGACGGTATTGTATGGTATGGAGATAGGCTTTGTGTTCCCAATGATCGGTGCTTCGTGAGAAAGTTATGGTGAAGCTCATAGTTTTCCTTTCACTATCCATCCCGGTTCTACCAAGATGTATAGGGATTTGAAGCGATACTTTTGGTGGAATGGCATGAAGCAAGATGTGGCGACGTTTGTGTCGAGGTGTATGATTTGTCGTGAGTTAAGATTGAACATCAAAGGGCTAGTGGATTGTTACGACCATTAGATATTCCAACATGGAAGTGGGATAAGATATCTATGGATTTTGTGATGGACTACCTCTTACTCGGAAGAAGCATGATGCGATTTGGGTAGTTGTTGATCGACTAACCAAATCGCTCATTCTTACCAATCGAAAAGGATTATGGTATTGGGAGATTGGCGGAGATTTTTCAAGAAGAGATCGTTAGACTTCGTGGTACTCCGGCATCTATTGTGTCCGACAGAGATCCGCGTTTTACTTCTCATTTCGGAAAGATTTGCAAAAGCTTGGGGTACTCGACTTAATTTTAGTACGGCATTTCATCCTCAAACGGATGGTCACGAGAGGACTATTCGGACCTTAGAGGATATGCTAAGGGCTTGTGCTTTAGAATGGACCGGCGGTTGGGATGAATATTTATGTTTAGTAGAGTTTGCATATAACAACAGTTGGCATGCTAGCATTAAGGCGGCACCGTTTGAACTTCTTTATGGGAGGAAATGTAGAGCACCTACTTGCTGGGATGAAGTAGGTGAACGCTTGATTGAAGGTCCGGAAATGATTGAGATCACTAATGAGAAAGTAGTCATTGCTAGAGAAAAGTCAAGGAAGCTAGGTCTCATCGAAAAGTTATGCCGACAAGCATCGTCGTGATTTAGAATTTCGGGTTGGAGATCGTGTATTTTGAAAGTTTCACTGTTTAGAGGTGTGAAACGTTTTGGAATCAAGGCAAGCTCACCTCGATTCATCGGACCGTTTGAAATTCTAGAGCGTATAGGAGAAGTTTCAGATCGATTAGCACTTCCGCCTTAGTTATCGCATGTTCATGACGTTTTCCATGTATCACCCTAAGGGATACAACTATCATCCGTTACACGTTGCTTCTTATCCGTTTGATCAAATTCAATCCGATATGTCCTTATCTGAAGAACCGGAAGCTATTCTAGAAAGGCAAGAAAGAGTCATGAGAAATAAAGTCATTCCGTTCGTTAAGATTCTTTGGAAAAATCACCCGGAACGTGAGGCTACTTGGGAAACCGAGGAGTCGATCCGAGCTAGTTATCCTCATTTCTTTGAATAGTTTGGTATGTTTTCATTTCGTTTTCGTTTCATTTCATTTCAATTTTCGAGGACGAAAATTTTTCTTTAGAGGGGAAGAATTGTAAAACCTGAAAAATCTAAAACATGATTAAAGACTAAAATACCCTTGGAATCGAAAATTATAAAATACGTAAAATACGTTTATAATCATTTAACGAAATTTAAAACTAAACTTACGAATAATTAAAACCTAACTAAAATGTGTACGTGATCGATTTTGGTACGACGAAAGATTTAACGTCTCGCGTAAATAACTTGGGCCGTGTTTGTTTTGTGTCGTGTGGACTCAAGGGCCGAAGACCATTGGGCCGTGGGTTTTGTTGTGTTCGGTTTGACTAGGCCGAGACCCAAACCCCCTCCTCAAGCCCTAACCTAAAAATGATACCACTATAAATATAATGCATTTACAAGAAATTGAAACCCTAGTTTTGTTGGATCTTCTTTTCTTTTCTTCCTATTCGGCCGAACCTAAGCATTGGTGTCGAGAGCTTTTTTTCAAGCAAGCTAAGGTATAACAATGTTTCTTGTCTTCTTTCGTTACACCTTACGTTAATATGTTGTGATTTGTTTTTGTTCTAGTCGACTTGTGTTTTTCTTTTTGTGACCGAGCCATATGAAACCAAACAAAGACAAACCGTAATGATTTAAACCTTATAATTATTAAAGAGCTTGTTACGTAATAAGTATTATTGAATCGGATTATGAATATGTCGAGTATATAAGGACCGAACCACATGCATGTGAACCGAACCATGTGTATGTTTCGGCTAAGGTATAAAAACATGATAACTTGAATATGTAAAGTACTTAGATAAGCTAGGACTTGCGTTAAGTGTTGTAGTTGAAACCCTAGGTTTGAACCGAACCATATAAGAGTTTTGAATGAGTATTAAACGAGTAAAGATCATGTGAAACCTAAACCCTAGTTTAATGTGTAAACGTGCATGGGTATAAAAGTTGACGTATAACATATATATGAGCAACATATAATTAAGACATAAACGTGTTGAGTAAATAACAAGAGTAATGAGTCATGTAATGACGTAACATATAAAGTAAATGCACGTGGACATGATATTAAAAGAATGAGAAAACCCTAGAACATAAATGAGAATCGATTAGGGTTTGAAGCTAAGTATATTAATTCGTTATTTCATGTGTGAGTTATGACGTTTAAACTATTTTAACATTTAACCCTAAACTTTATTAAATGACATAATGAACCTTAATCTACGATATTGTTTATAAAACACTTAAGTCTCATTTAATTATAAAACCCTAAAGTATTAAGATCATTAAATACATTAAGTATGAACACCAAATATTAAAAGATCATTTCGACGATTATGGAATCATAAATAACATGTACGACCGTTAACGTGTATAGGTTCTGTGAAGAAGGAGTAATCCTTTGCTTCCGTGTTTACGCTTTTCGATCATTTGCTTTGGAATAAGGCATGATATTCGACCTTTTCAAGAAGGTTCCTTATAACGTTTTCTTTTCGTTAGCTTTTATATTAGGATTTCCTAAGCCTTTGCTATGAACCCTATTTTGTTTATTTGAGCTGTTGCTTATCTGAACTTTGATTTTTCAATCATAAAACATTTGATTTTGAACTATATGATATGAAAACTTTGACTTTGAAAACATGATTTAATCTTTGATAAAGTATGATCTATGTCAATTTTGACATTCTAATTTGACCTAAGATAGTTTGACACCCGAGCCAAATAATAACTAGTCATGGGGGTTCCATGTTCGTGTCAGTGATGCACTTCTGACATGACTCTAGGGCGAGAGAGTGAAGTTACCACGTCCCTTATCTCGTTATCCGTTATGAGCTCAAGTTATATTATATTATCAATATATGTTTGTGGGGCGATGGGTGCATCCTAGATCCGTTATATGTTATATATTATATGTTATATCTTTGTATGTTATCGATGATTGATCTTTGCGTGCATGCACGTCCTTCATAACTCTGTAGGTCTCCCTACAAATGTTGCCTTGTGTGATTATGAATATGAATATGAATATGAATATGAATATGATTATGATATGGCATATGTGTCTGGGCTCGAGGTAGTTAGCTATAAACTTATTCTATTATTACGATTTATAATTTGAAATGATTATGATTTTGCTATCTTTCTTTCACTTTATTTCGTAATCGCTTTCGCTTCGTATTCGCTTTTGCTTGTATATCTGCTCACCGGGCTTTTGAAGCTCAAATTGCATTTCTTTTCTTCCGCGGCGGTATCTAAGCATTGAGCTGGGTTTTGCTTTGGGATGAGTCTTGAGTGGACTTACCTTAGAGATATTTAGCTTTGATCTTATGATGCCATTTAAGACTTTATATTTGGATATTTCATTTGGAGTTTATTTTTCATTGGGACCTATGTATTGAAGTCATTTTGACTTGAATTATTTCAGTATTTATGTTAAGACTTCTTTTGGATATTTATGTTTGCTTTGATATGATACCATTACTTGTGATTCCTTTACCCTTGTCGGGTCGGGGCATTACAGATTCTGTTGCACGGATCCCACGGTTCCTTTATGGAAGGGATCCGTCTAGGAAAAAGTCAGGGATCCGTATACCTGCATTCTCATGACAGAAATGTGGATGTAAAATGTGATGTTAACTTCAAAATAAGATATGTATTAAGGCACCAAACATATTCTCAAGACCACATGACATATAACATATAATTTCATTCAATAAAACATGAGAAATGGTATACATTTCTCTAAAACTAAGAGAATGACAAAAAGATGTGATACATTTTCTAATGATTCTAAGAAGTGCCGAAAACTAATAAAAAGCATCAATGTGCTTGTAATCTAAGGACGAGTATACTTGTTGATTTGGTCGAATCGTTCAAGGAGATGATTAAACATGAAATGCAACTCATTTCGTACTTCTTGAACTAATCCTTGGGTAAGTTGGCAATTAGAGCAATTATTATCATAAGTAGGAAGCGGAGGAGCTGGAATGTTTTGAGGAGGTTCTACAAAGGATGGTGGGATTTGTGGAGGTGAGTTTAGTGACGTAGGGTGTGGTTCAACTAAGAATGAGGGTGATGATGTATGAGTTGGTGTTGGAGATGGGAAGTCCTCTATATGGTTTTGGTGATTCCTTGTTCCTAAAGATGGACTATTTGATGGTGAAGGTGGTTCTCTATTTAATGAGAAAGTTGGTGAATGAGAAGTCCTCGGTGGTGAGTCATCTAAAGAGTAGAGATTTGGATGAGAAAGAGGCACGGTAAAGGAGTGTAGTCTTGGTTCTAGAAATGAAGGATTAGGTATTTTACTTGAGCTAGGTGTGTTTGGTTTAGTGCTTGATGAAGGCCTTTCCAACTCAAAAGGTCGGATACTAATCCTAGCGGTTCTTCTAGCTTTGGTTGGTTGGGTTTGTAGAGGAGGGATTCTAGTATTTGGGCTCTTGACGGGTGATAACTCGGTTGATGATATCTCATGAACCATATGAGCATTATTCTTAGAGGAACCTTTGATTGAAGAAGTTTTGCTAAATGCTTTAGTCATAGTGAAAGAGAGGATGTTATTGATGTCTTAGCTACTGAATTTTGAATGGTGGGTTGGAAGCATAAGTACATTTGGTTTATAAAGAATGAAATTTGGTTAGTAAATTAAATTCTTGACCACTAAGAATTTTGGCATGCACTAAGGTCAACTATAGTGTTGTTCTATCCTAGGGAGTCATTTAAGGCAAGGTAAAGTGTTTAGACTACCAAAGAGAGTTTAAATTAGATGAGTAAAGTGATCATAATTTGTTCTGGAGACTAGGATCCCACGGTTCCCTAATTTTGGGGATCCGTTTAGTTATAGGCTGGGGATCCATCTCTCAGACAGTTATGTGGTGGAGTGATTGTGTTCTATTAAGGTCTAGTGTCTATAAATCTTAAGTGTTTGGGTTCCTTAAGATGTCTTAAATGGTATGGGACTTCAATGTCCAACCATAAGGAGTAAGGATATCTAATGATGGTTTTTGGTAAGAAAGTTGACTTTTTATGTATGAAACTAAGTGTTTAAGCATGACACTAATATTTTGAGGATGACAAATAAAGCCCAATGATCCTAGAGATCAGATTATAGTTCAAAGAAAATTTGTAAAATTCCTTAAAAATCATAAGAAATGAAAAACTAGTTTTTTGGCCTATTTTGAGGTGCGAATGACTAAAATCAATTTGCTGAAATTGAGAGAACTATCAAACTAGATTTTTGAGATGTGAGGAACAATGTGTGAGCATTGGAGTGGAAATATGGTGAGTTTTTGTGAAGTGATAAATCAAACATATCTTGAATGTCATCCTAAGTTAGTTATGAGTGAATTTGAGACCAACTGAGTTTAAGGGACACTCAAGTGATCCTAAAGTAACATGTTTAACTAGTCTAATAAGGTCTAGAAGGTTGGATTGATGTGAAAGTGTAGAATTCCCATATTTGTTTACCCAGATCCCACGGTTCCCTCATATGAGGATCCGCCTAGTTTTAGCTCAGGGATCCAACTACTGCTGACCAGTAGCTTTACAGCAAATGTGCAGATTTTACACCTCTTAGCAAATAACCAACCTAATCAATTCTACATCAAGCAATCATGTATGTAAGCAAGGTATATCAAGCATGGTATGTAAGAGTGACTAAAAGGTGAGCAAATATGAGGAAGACCGACTTCTTGATTTTAATCAAGTAGTCGTAAAATTCTCATTTGGGTCGCCTAAGTTAGGGTGTCATTGTTCACGTCATGCCATCTACTAAAGCTAAGTCTTAAGTTACAGAAATATTGTTTAAGATCTTTTACAAACCATTGTTCGAATTTTAAAGTCCACGACCTTACCTCCCCTTTTACTCAATATTCTACTCCAACGCCTCCAAGCTTCACCTTTTAACCCTACTTCTTCTTCTTCCCCAAAAGAAAGTTCGCAAGACACTTAAACATCCTTTTTGTTTGTTGAAATTCTTGAGATGGACTTGGGATGTCTGGCAATTGCTCAATGTATGCCACGGGGTTAAGTTGGTAGTTGCCTATCGGGTTGCTTCCTTCTCCCTCCCTTTCTTCGGATGAGTCCGTCGGTGGATGAGGTCTCTTGCCTTCAACCATAAACCTTGCAGTCTTCTCATCGGACAAGGGTACCATGAGCTTGTTGCTAAAGAAGTGGTCGTCGATATAGGGAGATGGATCTATAGCAAAGACAAAATTGGCTAGGCGAGTTAGGAGCATGGCATAGGGGAGCACCATCTTGTCCGTCCTTGACACACTTGCCATCCGTTTAACCATGTAATAGGCGAGGTTGAAATGAGTCCCAGTAACACGGCAATAGATTACATAGACTAGTCAAGTGTTGGGATGATCCTTATTTCCCACCAAACAAAGGACATTCTCCCTTAACACTAGTTCCCATTTCTTGTACAACGGGAACATCTCTGAAAGCTCCATTTGAAAGGGATCCCTATAGATGACCTTCGATTTCCTAGTGACCCGAGACGGGGAGGCTCTTTGAATGAAGACGGTATCTCTTACCGTAGTCAGGTCCGGGAGAGGTGTGGAATAAACCGAATGCTCGTCGACCATCATGGAGGTGGGCTAGTGACCATTCATTTGAGTACAAGCATACTCCTCGGCAAGGGATACGATGTATCCAAGCAAACTCTTCAAGGGAGGTATAGTCGTGTTCATTGATGACAAAAACGATCGAAATGGTTCCATCCTCATTTCTTATGATCCTCATACTCTTGTAGAACTCGAGAACAAATACCGGACATACTTGTTCGTTGATGGTTAAAAGGAATTGGTAGTTGATTCCCGCAAAGACTTGGGGGATGTCGGTATTGTTGAGAAATGAAGGTTCGATTACACGACCCTCGTGGAACAACCTCTTTTGCAACATTTTGAAGGCCTTTCGGTCCTCGGGACTTAGACCTTCCTTTCTATGATACATCATAGTCTTGTTGCCTTGAGCTCGGCATGGTTGATCCTAAACACCAAAACCACAATGTGGTGTCATTTATGTGAATAGTATCCTAATGAGGTTCATCACAATTTTGCTCAATACATCTTTATTGAATTCAAAATGACTTTTTAATTTGTATTAAAAATGTTGATTCTTTGATTAGTTTATCTTAGAAAACAATGTGATACCAAATTGTGATAAACCCATTTGAACCAAAGTTCTTAAGATGAAAATTGTACTACTAGGAATTAGAGAATGGAAATAACCATGTAGTGAAGATAATACTTACACAAGTGATTGTTTCCTTTGAAATGATGAGGAATGAGCTCCTATGTACAGTAACTTAGGGTTTATGTTCGTGAGTGGGAGAGTAAAGTGGAAATCAAAACTCCACAGTGATCATCAAGCACTTATTCTGTCTTCTGATGTGTCGGTTCCCACAGATCCCTTGAAAGAGGGATCCGGCTAGTTCAATCGCAGGGATCCGACAGATCCGCAGAAAACAGTCTAAGTGAACTTTGATAATTTTGACACGGGAGTTTTAATTCTTGACTAATGTTAAAGATTTTACTCTATAACTTAAGGTTTGTTTATGGTTCGAGGTTTTGATGAGTTTTCGTGTTTTACTAGTCCTTTTTGACGAGGTTCCCTTTTTTACGAATGAGTCATAAATTGGGAAGTTAGAAGTCATGACAAAATACTATTTTATCATGATATGGAAAGTTTCACATGGACACTATTGACATAAATTACTAATGTAATGTCAATATCCTTATGTGAGAAATGATGACTTACGCTCTTGATTAGCCAAGTTATCATTACGAGGTAAAAGGACTAGTTTGTAGTTTTAGTCTATGAAGATTAACCAAGAATGCTTATTCTTGATAATGTGTTTGATATAGATACCAACCTTAGTGATATTGGAGTATACATATTAAGTCTACGATTCTTTATGTGTTATAAGAAATGATATTACTAATAAAGCTAGGAAGCATACATTAATAATTTATCTATAAGTAAATTATAAAAAAACATACCTTTGCTATATATATATTCCTTTTATGATTTAAAAAATCATAGACGAGAAATTCTTCATGATCTTCTAAGATGTCCAAATCCTAGTATGAAGAATTCTCAAAAGAAAATGTTAGAATGATCTATCACTATCCAACATTTAAAATATAATGATTTTTTAAAGACATGACTTTTTGTTTTAAGAAATTCCCTTGTTTGTAGTTTTTAAACATACACGGATCGTATCAAGTTTTTAAAGTACAATATACTTAAAAAAACTTGGTAACAAAGCTCTGGTACCAATTGTGGAAAACTAGAGGGGGGGTTGAATAGTTTTACCAATTAAAACTTCGTTTTTAAATATTTAGATCAACTTATGTCAATCTATTTAATGTGTGTGTTGGATGATGATAGATGAAGCATATAAACAAGTAATGCAAAGATAAAGAGTAAGGAACACAAAACCACGACACGAGTATTTATAGTGGTTCGGCTACAAGGACACCTTCCTTGCCCTACTCCACTCCCCAAGTTCCCCACTCGAGAGTTCGTAAGCACTACATAACACAAGCTCCTTAATGTGGCAGAGAAGCCTTCACAACGTCGCCTACCCTTTATCCGGTACAAGGCTAGACACCGGGTTCTTCCACGAGGTAGAACCAAACCTATCACAACGTCACCTACACTTTATCTAGTACAAGGCTAGATACCGAGTTCCATTACAAAGGAGGAACTACTACCCAGCACTACACCAATACACAACACCCCAAAAGAGACACACTCCTTATTACAACATCATAGAGGATATCAGTATCCTTTAACCCAAGCTAACTATCTTGTACATCGATGCACCATATCGAATGTACACCCTTGGCATCTTTCACTAATGCCCGTGACACGATCCTTCGGCACCTTTCACTAAGGCCTTCGACATGAACCTTCGGCACCTTTCACTAATGCCTTTGACACGGACCTTAGGCACCTTTCACTAATGCCTTCAACACGGACCTTCAGCACCTTTCACTAATGCCTTCGACATAACACTTCTAAGGAGAGAGGAAAGAACTATCAACAAGATAACTTCAGTAGTCTTTATGATGACGAAGCTTGGAAACTCATGGACTTGAGCTTGATCGACTTCAAGAGGTGGTGATCTCGCCTTTAAGAGGAACCTACAGAATCACACAAAACACAAAACTACATAGAAAAATCCTTTGGATCTGAGGTTATAGAGTTTACAATACTAAGAGAGAGTATGTGTAAAAGGGATGATTTGCAAGAGAGAAATGGCTCACTATTTATAGGAAAATTTCTCTACTGTTCCCCGGTTCCCACGGATCCCTCCCAGAGGGATCTGACTAGTACAATCCAAGGGATCCGGCAGCTGTGTCAGCTTAAGTCCGAATTTTGGGTTGCAAACCGGGTTATGGGTTATGGGTTATGAACCATGGGTTATACAAGATGCAATGTATCTAGACATTGGGCCATGGGTCTTGGGTCATGGATCATGGATAATACCCAACATGACTTCATGCATGATGTCATACAATGGGTCATGGGTTATGGATCAAGCTTTATGGGTATGGGTCATGGACTTTGGGTTTTACCCAACAATATTTAATGTATCTAGTCAATGAGTCAAGTACTTAGATTTTTACCCATTACATTACCTATTACAATATATACACATTTCCATATTATGTAAACACTAGTTGTTATACATATGTATTTCTATAAGTTGTAAATACTATTACTTGTTTAGTGTTTTATATGAAAATGTAAGTGTGTTAGTAAACTATTGGCTCAAACCAATTACGTATTTTATTTGTTTCGTTAAAATGATTTTACGTTTATTATCGGCAAAAAATTAGAAGATCGTAAAATATAAATAAACATTTTTACGGCTTATTTGTATTAACACAGATCTCTTGAAAAAATGTAAAATTCCCAAAATCTTTTCAAACTCTAAATCAAGAGCTCTTAACCGCGAGCTCTGATACCATGTAAAAATTAATACCACAGTTTTAAACACAACCAACCACCCCTTTATTTTTTTCAAAAGATTAAAAGAAGAACCGTCCTCAAACAAGTATTATCCAAACGATTAGAAAGTAAAAGAAAGATTGTCCCTAAATAGTTGTAATCTCAAATACAACCAATACAAGATCAACAGATGAACAACTTTGAGAGATTGAGAGATTAACTTTGTAGGTGAGAGAAACAAGAGAGCAAAAGTGAACCCTAAATTCGATTTTTACATGCTTATATAGAGACATGTTCCACATTGGTCCTTGTAATATTCATGAATTGCTAAACACTAACAAAGTAGAATGTTAATGATGACATCAAATGAGTACTAATTATACACATCATTTATCCCGTTTATATTGCTTCTTTTATACTATTTATATGAGAATTGGTACTTAATCGTTCACTTTTGTAAATCTCAGTAATATTGGAGCGATTGATACTAGTTAAGGAAAATGACGTGTTTTGGAGCTAAAACAAAGAAATCAAGTAAAGTATACTATTCAGACATCATTACGTCGTATTCATCATAAGTAATATGGCGTATCCAGTCGTTAATTACACTAAACATCCATGACGGGAAAGCCTTCAATATGTCGTATCCAAAGTCTTCAATACGCCGTATCCAGAGGCGGTTCTTAAACTTATCAACATATTTTAATCATGGAACCCACGCTAAAAGACCCTGATACGACATATTTGAGACATCCAATACACCGTATCGGGCTAATTCTAGACACTATATATAGAAGACCTAAATTTAAATTAGGTCACCAGAATATAAAATTTTGTGAAACCATTCACAAAAAGAAACTAGACTGTTGGAAATTGACAAACCTAGAAACTATGATTTTTTAGTATGTTGTTATGAAATATTGTTATGAAGTTTTGTGACTGGATTACAGGACTAAAGAATGCATGTATGGTTTATATAGAACGACACCGTCAATTAATCAAAGTGCATGACGCGTGATATTGGTTACGGTTTTTTTTGAATACAAGAAACGACTTTTTAGTTACCCCGCCTCACTAAATATTCGCAATGCTATTCGTAATAACATCGCAAATAAAGAACGTATTCATAAATGTGGCATGTGGCATGATAACGCTACACGCGTCGTTCGGGGTCAAAGGAACTTCCTTTTCTTCGAGCAAGTTTTATAACACCCTAGGCAGTGAACCTAATCGTTGTAGTGTAGTATTAGGGTAAGCCACGGGTATTGATATCGTTCTCTAGGGGAATAGGAATGCTAGTGAGAAGTTACTACGCTAAGGTTGGGGTTGAGGAAGATTATTTTTTTATCTTTTTTTTTGTTTTTTTTAGGAAATGGAAAGGTACGAATCTCGGGGTTTGGATTTGGGGGTTGGTATTGCTACCATTTACTCTACTTATCTAATTATCTTATCTAAGGTGTATGTAGTCTATGTCTAATTATTGTGTGCTCGTATGATAGTTTAAAGATGTGTTTACTTAGGTTTTACTACTCCTTAATTATCTCCTATTGGTAGTTGAATTGTCACGTCCTTATTCTTAATTGCGTTGTGTGTCTAAAGTTGTAGGGTATGCGTTTCTCCCTAACTCTTTGAAGTTACCAAAGGGTCTCGTCTACAAAATACCACTAGGGATCATAAACTCTAACTCTAAGGCCTCTTTGGATAGTTTAGCTTACAACCGCTCAAGGTGCTATAACCTAAGGTTCACAAAGATTAATCAAGCATTAAGTTCACAACGAATGACCTATCGCATTACTAGATCATTAACAACTAAGATAAGAGACAACCAATCAATATTCAATAATTAAGTTTCATATTCCCTAAGCAAACACACAAATAAATTAGCCGGACATGGAGAACATGCAAGCATACACACAAATAATCAAAGACATAATTGTATTAATGAAGTAAAGCACTTATCTTAGTGTAAGATAGGGTTTGGAACCCTAAAATACTGTACAAGACAGCCTTGGTTCGGTTTAGGTTTTTACTCCAAAAGACTACACACAAATACTGAAAAATTCGGATTCTATATATAAGATTACATCTGCGACGGTGATAAGGTTTTAAAAGGTACCTTTTTGAGGGGTCGTTTAAGCCCTTATTTGATCACTTTTGTATCCGTTATTGCTTAATATCGTTCCTTTTCACTTTTTAGGTCTCTTGAAGGCAAAATGCTAGAATGGCACTTATTTGGACGAAAAGGCGCAAATATACGAAGAAAATGGCCAAAGTCGAATCGAGACACTCAAAGTCACTGAAAACATAAGGTGACGCGCACGACTTATACTGTGACGCCGTCGGAGGATTTTGTGACGACGTAAGCCAAAACTCCTATTTTCAAGTGACGACGTCAAGTTACAAAAGAGTAAGTCCGTCGCAATTCGCACGGCCTAGATGCAATCCAGACGGCGTCGAAGTCAAGAGGACGGCGTCACAAGCATAAGGTGACGCCGCCGCAAGTATAACGTGCCAAGACGAAACCCTAATGACGGCGACACGACGGCGTCACAAAACATAAGGTGACGCCGTCGCATGTGTAATCTTATATATAGAATCCGAATTTTTCAAGATTGAAGTGTAGTCTTTGGAGTAAAACCTAAACCGAACCTAGGTTGTCTTGTACAAGATTTTAGGGTTCCAAACCCTATCTTACACCAAGATAAGTGTTTTACTTCATTAATATAATTATGTCTTTGATTATTTGTGTGTGCTTGCATGTTCTCCATGTCCCATTAATTTACTTGTGTGTTTGCTAGGAGTATGAAACTTAATTATTGAATATTGATTGGTTGTCTCTTATCTTAGTTGATTAATGATCTAGTAATGCGATAGGTCATTCGTTGTGTACTTAATACTTGATTAAATCTTTGTGAACCTTAGAATATAACTCCTTGAGTAGTTGTAAGCTAAACCATCCAAAGAGTGCCTTAGATTAAGAGTTTATTATCCCTAGTGGGTTTTGTAGACGAGACCCTTTGGTAAGTTCAAAGAGTTGAGAGAAACGATACCCTACAACCTTAGACACACAACGCAACTAAGAATAAGGACGTGACAATTCAACCATCAATAGAGATAATTAAGGAGTAGTAAAACCTAAGTAAACACATCTTTAAACTATCATACGAGCACACAATAATTAGACATAGACTACATACATCTTAGATTAGATAATTAGATAAGTAGAGTAACTCGAGCAATAACAACCCCAAATTCAAACCCCGAGATTCGACTTTCCTTTTCTTAAAAAATATAAAAGATAAAAATAATCTTCCTCAACCCCAACCTTAGTGTAGTAACTTCTCACTAGCATTCCTATTCCCCAGAGAACGATATCAATACCCGTGGCTTAACCTAATACTACACTACAACGATTAGGTTCATCGCCTAGGGTGTTGAAAAACTTGCTCGACGAAAAGGAAGTTCCTTTGACCCGAACGACGCGTGTGGCGCATCGACAGCGTCACCTTATGTTGTGTGACGCGTCGGATCGCCGTCATTAGGGTTTCGTCTTGGCCACGTTAGTCTTGCGACGGCGTCACCTTGTGCTTGTGACGCCGTCCTCTTCGACTTTCGACGCCGTCTCGATTGAATCTAGGTCGCCTAAGTTGCGACGGCCTACTCTTTTATAACTTGACGTCCGCCACTTGAAAATAAGAGTTTTGGCTTCGTCCCGTCACAAAATCCTCCGACGGCGTCAGTAGCTTAAGCGATGGACGCCGCCACCTTGTGTTTTCAGCATTTGAGTGTCTCAATTCTTGACTTTGTCCATTTTCTTCAGATATCCGCCTTTTCGTCCAAATAAGTGCCATTACAAACAATTTGCCTTCGAGAGACCTAAAAGTGAAAAGGAACGATATTAAGTAATAACGGATACAAAAGTGATCAAATAAGGGCTTAAATGACCCTCAAAAGGTACATTTAAAACCTTATCAAATATCCCTACACTTGGTATTTGCTTGTCCTCGAGCAAATGTGCTTTTAGCCAATTAATTTATAAGTTAAGGGTCATGAAGCATTGGTTTAAAACAGTCCACAACACATATAAGCCCCAAAAAGTCATAACAAGCACGGAATTACATACTAGCACCTCACATGGGGTGTTTGGATACTCACATCTCTCTCGGGTGTATATGAAATATAACAAGTTGGAAATGGAAGATAAACACTCATTAACCGGTCCTAGTACATAGATTACCATAGGCTTGAGAATAGATCAAACCTCCATCGCTTTGGCGTAAGCACCTAGGAAAGACTATCAAAGAGGTCTTTAAAGGGTTGTAATGTTAGGCTTACTGGTAGGAAATAATGGATTTGGTGGGATAGGCTATATAGTGGTGGCAAGTCAAAATCTCTTATGTTACAAGCATACGAAGAATGGTGTTGCTAAGCCAAGACTCGACACTCTAGACTCTAAATAACTGAAACAAACAAACATAAATTTAAAGGATACATGTAGGATGGTAGCAGTATAGTTTTTTTTTTTTTTTTTTTTTTTTTTTTTTTACTCTACCATCCTCTACGGTAACATCAAAATGATAGGGATTTATAGGCACATCCCTACACTTGAGTTTTTATTACTCTAATACTAATTTGACCCGAATTGAAAAGATCAAAAACACTTGGGGTATGTTATTACGCAAATTAGGGAAATTAATGTTCCCTTTCAATCATTTTATAAACTTTAACTTTTTCCCATGAGTCTCAATCGTCCCAAAACTGTGTACAAAGGATATGACTCGACTTAGCAACTCATGCAAGCAACTAGATAATTGAACTAAGGGTTTAGGGTGATAACAATAATGCACTAAAAGTGAGTGCATACAAGGTAGGCTAAGGCGATTTGGGTGTATATTTGGGGGTGGGGTGTAAACAATGCTCTTCATTGATATTCGGAAAACCGAAACATCACGAGAACCGCGAAAAGGATAGGCTCGAGGGGTTAACTAGGGTATCATGTACTAAAGATGAGTACAACGCAAAGGGTGTGGGGAATGATGAGTGTGTAAATACTCATCATTTTTGTACTAATTAAACCGCAAAAACATCCGAAAACACTCGAAATGCATCAAAATGATAAAATATCACAAATAAGTGTTTTATGTGTTTTAAATGCAAAATATCAAAATCGGTAAAAACGTATCAAGTTTGCATAATTGGCGCTTTAGTCCCCAAGTTTCAAAAGTTGTCAAAAAGCAGTCCTGTAAATCTAAATAAAGAAAAATATCATTTTAAGTCCTTAGGGATTCTTGAGTTGTCAAAATTGGTCCTTGAGATTTAAAATTGCAAATTTACAACTTAGGTCCCTAAACTTTCAAAAATGTCAAGTTTGGTCCACAAATTTGAAAATGTCAAAATAGTCCTTGTACTATTGGAACTTGTCAGTTTGGTCCTTGTGATAACTTTGGAGAAATTACAGGTTTGGTCCTCTAGTTTGGCGAGTGCAAAACAAGTCCTTGATATTAAAAACAAACCTTTGACCCCTTTTGCATTTGGACCCCTGCCAATATACCTTGTGACCCCCAGTCCAATATTACTTTTGACCCCTTCCCTATTATTAATATCCAGTCAAAACATGGTCAAACCCCTCACGGGTCTCCCTTTCCCTCCATCATCACCCCTGCAACACCACCTGCAATACTCCAACCCCCATCATCACACCCACCCTACTCCTACCCTCCAAACACCCCAAGCCAAGATGCATTTAATGCCTCTTCAACCTAACACTCAACCTCTCCAGCTGTTAAAAACCATTTTGGCGCCAAAATGCATCAAACGGCCAAGATCATTTTAACTAATCCAATGGCCAAGAAAACTGCTGGGATGTGCTCAGAGGAGTGAGAGAAGAAGTTTGGCATATAAAAAGGAAGCAAGAGAAGCTTGAAGAAGTAGTCTTTAGTTTTTAAAATCTCATCAATGTCGTTTTTAACATTAAAGTTTTAGTTAAGTGTAAAAGATGTAATATTTTGTTTTCTTGTATCAAACTCAAGTATTATCATCATCAGTGTAATCTATTTTTAAGCATCAATTTCAAAGTTTACTTAAGTTTCATATTTTTGTGTCACTGTTGCAAAATTCAGTTTCGAATCCTTATGTCCAAACTTCTAGCAGCTTATTTTTAAGTTTAAATAAGCTTATTAAAGCTTCTTATAGCTTTTTGTAAGCTTACATTCAAGTTTCAAGCAAAATTGGTTTTTGGTCAACTAAAGTCAAACTGAGCTCAATTTGAAATGGAAATGGATATGGGTGATGCAGTGCTGGATTTGGGTTGATTCAGAGTTCATTGGGATGATATAAATAGGATAGGGGTTCTGTGTTTGATTAATCTCAAGCCATTGTGGCTAAGGACCAAAAGTAAGTTAATTTTTCAAGTCTCATTGCTTGATCCGTAGCTATGGTTTAAATTAGTTTCTTTACATTGATTAAGTTGTATTTAGATCGCTTAGGTTCGGTTTGATTGACCGCACAAGCTAAATCGATGGTTAGGGTAGTTTAAAATTGCAAATCAGTGTTTTAAAGGGTGTTTGGATCAGTTGCTTAAGCTGAATTAAAGGATTGTTCAGTAGTTAAGATCTGTTGGTTTAGGTTTGTTAATATCCATTGCACTCATTGCAGTCATCAAACTGCATATTCATAAGCTTAAAGTCAAAATTATCTTAAACCTGTCTTCATTTCAAATCTGTTGGAGTTTTTGAAAAGCAAAAACTTGTTTAGTGTTTAGAATTCATAGACATAGCTTGCAGTAGTTCCATTTCATCATAATACATCACAATCAGTCCATAAATTGGCTTCAAATCTCAAATAAGTCAACATTTCATTTCTGCTTCAAAAGTCAAAACTTGGAAAAGTCATTTTGAGCCCAATGAGAGGATTTTTCATTGCTTCATTTGGATCAAATCAAACGAAATCATGGGTTTTAAACTTCACTTGGTCTAGTTTCTTTATATCATTTTGTACATTTTGTGAATTTTTATAAGCTCCTAAAAGGCTTGTGAATTTGGTCTTAAGTCCTCGTGCAAACTCGATTAACGAGTGTGCATGTGTTTTATGAGGCTTGCAGAGCTCATAAGAGCTTGTCCAAGTCTGATTTTTGGTTTACAAGTTCCTGGCCAGGTATTCTTTAAGTTCAAACTTCTGTTTTCAAGGCTCAGCTTATTGAGCAGCTTATTCCTTGGCTTAAACTGAGCACCTTAGAACTGTTTTTAGTACTTAAGCCAAAACAATCAAATCTGTTAAGCTTGCAATATAGAGGTTATGAGCAGTTGTATCTTGTTTCATTTGGGTATTTTTAGCTTATTGTAGCTTCTGTTTCAGTTTGGTGCTTATTTGTAGCTTTTAGCTTATTTAGAGTGCTTATTCTCAAGCACTTGTGATTGCAGTTCCATATTCTTGCACACAACCCCCTGTTTTTATATTTTTCCCAGATTCTTAATATTATTTTAGACTTTTCTTGAATTTTTCAGATTTTTCTAAGTCGGTTTGCTATTTTTCTTTATTTAAAATGCTTTTTAAGCCTTTTAATTAGCATTTAATACAATTAATTGGAAAAGTTTTAAAAAATAATTTTCATTTTCCTAGGTTAAGATAAATATAAAAAGTCAAAAAATATTTTTCCAGATTTTTCTTAGTTAAATTTGTATTTTAAGCAATTTAAGTAGTTTTAAATAGTTTTAATTCATAAAAAATAGAAAATAATCGAAAAATATAAAATTAGTTTTGAAAATTCTCTTTAGTTATTTTAGATTTTTCTAAGTCATAATTTCATTTTTCTAGCTTTATTTCATATTTTCTTGTATTTTAGGCTATTATTAAATAGTTAAAAATAGTTTTAATTAATAATAATTAGATAAATAGTTATAAAAATAATTTTCTTTTCTTAAAATTTTCTTTTATCATTAGGTTTGTAAAATGTCATTTCATATTTTTAGGATTAATATTGTTTCAGTTTACATTTTCTTTTTATACGTCACGTAGTTTTTAAATTAAGTTTTATAAAAGAAAAATCAAAACATAATTTTAAAAATAGTGATAGCATTTATTTAATATAGTTTATCTTTTTAATTTTCTTTAATTTGCATTTAAGCCCCTGTAATTTATAAACTTTTTCTCTAGGTATAATCGATCATATCTCTTTTTCCGTTCAAATCCTCTCGATCACTATTCGTTTGGTTATTCTCGCACAGCTCGTTGGGACTTAACGACCCGGGGAAACACTATACTCTCCTGGACTTCATTGCATTTGGTTCCAGACTGTTTGAAGTTTGTTACGGTTGGCCATTCACAAGTGGCTAGCTTGCGTGATAAAACTTGACGGTTTGGACCGAATCAGGGAATTACTCAACCGATGTGGAAGAAATAATTATATTACGGGTATCAAACAAGGGTTATCCTAATGCCTCTTATCATTTAGTTATTCCTAACTACACAAGTGTAGTCTTACTAGCGATCTCGGAATGCATTACAAAACAAGTTCTAGAATATAATATACTACCGGTTTACACACTAAGCATTAAAGATGAATGCTTTTAATTCCTACTAATCTAAGGGCGATCCTCACATTTTGGGTGGAATTTAGGTGGTAAAGGGTTTTTGTGCTAGTCATGCAACTTCCTATCCGTGAGACGCTTTTGTTAAGACTAATGGCCCACTCCTATATATCATGAAAATTTTAAATTTGGTGCCAAAATTACCCTAACCGACATTTTCTCATGGTTTATTACACAAATACAATTGGACAAAGCAAATAGTCAAGGATAAGCATAGTTTCAAAGTTCCGGTTTTGTTTTCCCTCCCTACACTTAAACTGAACATTGTCCCCAATGTTCCCCGAAAGTATCAAAGGTATGATAATGGAAGGTAATTAAAAACGAAAGAAACTAGTACTCCCCTGATTAGCTCGGTAGGATCCGTGTAAAGTAGTGGTTAAATCCTTTCCATGAAAAATGTATGCGTGAAAAGTTCCTTCCAGTCTTTTGTTTCTTCTTCTTGATAAATGAAACCTGCACATTTGAAGAAAATAAACGAAACCTTCGTGTAAAATCGGCGGTAATAATATATATAAGACTCGATTAGACTAGGATATAATGCTTGTGGAATGGATGTTTACTGCATTTACGGAAAATTAAGACACAGAAAATTCCAAAAATTTATAAGTAGCTCGAAAACGAGAAAAATAATCTGTTGTTTTACTCCTTCTGGACGCCGTCGGTTGCAATCTGACGCCGTCGGTTATCCCGACAAAACCGGTCTGCGATTTTCCGAAAAAATTCGGAAAATTTACATCTTTATAATTCTGGAAAAATTTCTGCAAAACATCCATTATGACTCGATACAAGCATTTGACTCGAACAAACACACAAATATATCTTTTAATGAATTGTTATTCTCATATTTACATTTCTTTTGAAAATGTGTGTAATCCTCCCTACACTTATCCTTTATGTAAAATACCTTTATGTGCAATTAAGACGAGGTTAAAAACAAAATAAAGCATTTTTACAAATTTAAACATGAGAGTAAACAATTAATAAAAGATATATGACACTAACAAGCAAACAATTAAGCATGGGTTGCCTCCCACGAAGCGCTTTTCTTTATTTAAGAGTCTTGTAGCTAGACTCGTAGTCGTACCCTCACGTTACTTCATTACCGTCATCTCCCTCTAAAACAATATCTTCATCGTTCACCATGTCATTATTGTCCAACTGATAATGTATTACACGTTGTCCATTTACGGTAAATTCCCTCCCATCATGGTCTAGTAGCACCACTGCTCCATTGCTCATCTGCTTCTTTACTGAAAAAGGTCCATACCATCTCGATTTGAGTTTTCCCGAAATAATCTCGCCTTGAATTATACAAGAGCACCTTATCTCCTTCCAAAACTCTTTAGGATTCTTTATTCGTTGATCATGCCATTTCTTTGCCCTTTCTTTGTATGTGATCGATGATTCATATGCTTCAACCTTAGTTCCTCCAATTCTTGAAGTCAAAGAACCTATTTGACCACCTTTGGAATAATCCATATTCTGAGCCTTAAGTGCCCAATATGCTTTTTGCTCAAGTTCAATAGGAAGGTGGCACGCCTTCCGTATACTAAGCGAAATGGGGTTGTTCCGATAGGTGTTTTGTAAGTCGCTCTAAATGCCCGAGTGCCTCATCCAGGTTTGAATGCCCAATCTTTTCTATTCGGTGGACCGTTTTTCAAGTATCCGTTTCAATGCCCTATTCGTGTTTTCTACTTGTCCATTAAATCGAGGATGATATGCGGTAGAAAATCTATGTGGAACACCGTACTTCTTCATTACCTTTTCCATTTGAGCATTGCAAAAGTGGGTTCCTCTATCACTGATCAATGCCTTGGGGATCCCGAATCGTGCGAAGAGCTTTTTAAGAAAATGAATAACTACCCTCGCATCATTAGTTCTAAGAGCTTGAGCCTCCACCCATTTTGATACATAATCAATAGCTACGAGAATGTATTCATTTCCTCCGGATGATGGAAAGGGCCCCATGAAGTCTATACCCCAAACGTCGAATATTTCGCAGACTTGGATATAATTCTGAGGTGATTCATCCCTTCGCGAGATGTTTCCCGATCGTTGGCATGCATCACACGTTTGAACTAATCTCTTAACGTCTCGAAAAATAGTAGGCCAGTAGAACCCGGCATCAAAAACCTTTCGTGCCGTGACATTTACACCGTGATGTCCCCCAGATGGTCCCGCATGGCATTCCTTCAGAACTCGATCAATCTCCCTTCCGGCCACGCAACGTCGAATGATTTGATCGGGGCATATGGGGAATAGGAAGGGGTCATCCCAGAAGTAATGTTTTAGCGTAGTGAAGAATTTCCTCTTATCTTGCTTGGTCATGTAGTTTGGCAAAACCCTACTGGACAGATAGTTAGCATAATCCGCATACCATGGCTCATTCTCCTTAAGGGCCATTAGCCATTCTTCGGGAAAAGAGTCGCGGATCTCGGTGTGATTGAGTTTCTCAAGATCAGGGTTTTCCAAACATGACAGATGATCGGCAACAAGATTTTCAGCCCCCTTTTTATCTCGAATTTCAATGTCGAATTCTTGAAGTAATAAAATCCATCTAATTAGTCGGGGTTTTGCATCTTGCTTGGAAAACAAGTAGCGCAAGGCGGAGTGATCAGTGAAGACGACCGTCTTAGAAAGAACGAGATATTGCCTGAACTTGTCGAAGGCAAAAACCACAGCTAAAAGCTCTTTCTCGGTAGTTGTGTAATTTTCTTGCGCTACATTCATGGTTTTGCTAGCATAGTAGATTGGTTGAAAATGCTTCTCTTTCCTTTGGCCAAGCACGGCGCCTACAACATAGTCACTAGCATCACACATGATCTCGAATGGCTGAGACCAATCAGGGGTGACCATTATAGGCGCCTGAGTAAGATCCTTCTTTAATTGGTTGAATGCTTCTTTACATTCTTGAGAAAAATCAAAAGGGGCATCCTTAACAAGAAGTTGGGTCATTGGCCGGGCAATTTTCGAGAAGTCTTTAATAAACCTTCGATAGAAACCCACATGACCTAGAAAGCTGCGAATGGCTTTAACGGTGGTAGGATAGGGGAGTTTGGATATCGCTTTGATTTTTGCTCTATCGACCTCAATTCCGTTTCCAGAGACTTTATGTCCTAGGACAATTCCTTCTTTCACCATGAAATGACATTTTTCCCAATTTAGGACCAAATTAGTTTCTTCGCACCGTTTCAACATCTTCCTAAGGTTGGAAAGACAAAGGTCGAAGGAATTTCCAAATACCGAGAAATCATCCATGAAAACTTCCATGCTGTCTTCAATTAATTCATGGAATATGGCCATCATACATCGCTGAAAGGTGGCAGGTGCGTTACATAACCCGAAGGGCATTCGCTTGTAGGCAAACGTCCCGTATGGACATGTAAATGTCGTCTTTTCCTGATCTTTAGGGGCAATGGGAATTTGAAAATATCCTGAAAAGTCATCGAGAAAACAGTAGTACTCATGCCCGGCTAACCTTTCGAGCATTTGGTCAAATGAATGGCAGAGGAAAATGGTCTTTTGGGGTGGCATCATTTAACTTTCTGTAGTCGATACAAACACGCCAACCCGTAACCGTTCTTTGTGGCACTAAATCACCCTTTTCATTCTTCACAACTGTCATTCCTCCTTTTTTTAGAACTACCTGGACTGGGCTGACCCATGGGCTATCCGAAATGGGATAGATAAGGCCGGCATCGAGGAGCTTGATGACTTCCTTCTTTACTACCTCCTTGATGTTAGGGTTGACCCTCCTCTGCGGCTGAACGGTAGGTTTGTAATCTTCTTCCATGAGGATTTTATGGGTACAAAATGTAGAATCAATGCCCTTAATGTCAGCCACACTCCACGCGATCACTCCCTTGTATTCCTTTAAAACATCCAAGAGCATCTCTTTTTGTCCAGTGGTCAGTGACGAGCTTATGATGACAGGGAGTTGGTCCTTTCCTTGAAGGAAAGCGTATTCTAAATGGCTTGGGAGATCTTTTAGTTCTAGAGTAGGTGGTTCCTTGATTGATGGTTTTAGCTTGTTTTCTGGTTTTTGTAGCTCAAGGGGTTCAATTTCTTCCTTACGTGGGTAAAAGGAAACAGCTCCAACCATCTCAATTTCCTCGTTGTCGCCTATTGGGTTGTTGTCATTACTTATGAATTTGTTTAATAGATACTCATCAATGCATCCATCTATATCATCAACAAATTCATCAACTTCTTCAACAAAATAAATAGGGTGATCGTAGGAGGAGGAGTGACTCATAGAATCCTTGATGTCGAAGGTTAAGCTCTCGGACCCCACTCGTAACGTGAGTTTACCATCATGAACATCAATAATGGCACGAGCTGTAGCTAAGAAAGGTCTCCCAAGGATTATCGGGACTGAGTTATCTTCCTCCATTTCTAAAATCACGAAATCAACTGGAAACTTGAATTCTCCTACTCTTACAAGGACATTTTCACAAACCCCAATGGGATATTTGATTGATCGATCAGCTAGTTGAATACTCATCCTGGTTGGTTTCAGTCCTGAATATCCGAGTTTGAGGAATAGGGAATGAGGCATCATATTAATACTAGCCCCAAGATCTGCCAAGGCATTTTTCATAGAGAGTGCCCCTATTGAACAAGGGATGGTGAAACTGCCTGGATCTTCTTTCTTCTTGGGCAGGCTTTTCTGGATGATAGCCGAGCATTCTTCTCCTAATGAAATCAACCCTTCAAGTTTCTTCCGATTAGATATTAACCTCTTGAAGTATTTTCTATGTTTAGGGATGTGATAGAATACGTCAAGAAGTGGTATGTTGACGGAAGTTCGCTTTAAATAAGACAATACTCTCTCATTGTCTTCTTCAGCCTTTTGATTCTTCAGACGAGAGGGATAAGGAATCTGTGCGAGGGTTGGTCGCTGGGCAGGTGCTGGTGTTTGTGGAGGGGGATCGTGAGGAGTTGAAGGAGGTTCATGAATTGCTTCATTTCCTACCACAGGTTCCCTGGTGGTGGGATTTCGGTCAGGATGCGGGGGATCCTTGGTAGTAATTCCTGATCGAGTAGTGATGGCGCAAGTTGGATCATGATGGGCTGGGCCAGATTCGTTTATTTTTTTGCGGAGGTTGGCGAATTGACTCTCTAATTCAGCTTGCTGCTCTTGAATAAACCCCTCAAGACCTTTTAAGAGTGTGGTCCCTTCTATGGTAAACTGCCTGAGTTCTTCTTCAAAGGCATCACGGATGGTGTATTCAGATCCCTCCTTTCCTTCAGTTTTCCATTTTAGATTGCCCCAAGGGTTGCATTCATTGTTTTGATAGAATGTGAGGAGTGAAGGGTCATCATAAATATCATGACTGGAAAGGAAGCCGCTCTCATGGCGTGTGTCATCACATTCATCACTCTCGTGTGGCCCTCCACAAATGTCGCATATAAGGTAAGGGTTAAATAACTTTTTTGGTTCTGGTGATTTTGTGAGGTATGCAAGCTTCTCTTGTGCTTTCTTAATCCGATCTTCGAAAGATGATGACTTTTCATTCAAGAAAGTAGAGATACTTATAGCGTTTACTGGCTCATGCCAATGGTTATCTTGGTATTGAATGTACTCCTCAATGCGGTTCCACCCTTCTTGGCGGTGAGATTAGAGATTCTCCGCCAGTTGAGAAGTCAATGCCTTTTGATCCTTACGGAGATATTGTCGTAAAAGATTTGAATAAGCAACCAAAGGCGATACCATGGTGTGGGGCTTGTTGAATAAGATCTTTATAACGATTCCAGGAGTTAATGATAGATTCCCCATCTGTTTGATGGAAGTGAAGAATTTTGCTCCTAATTGATGCAGTTCTTCCAGGGGGAAAGAACTTCTTGGTGAACTTGGTTGCGAGCTGCTCCCATGTGAAAATAGACTTTGGAGGGAGCTTATCGAGCCACTCCTTGGCCTGTCCTTGAAGAGAAAATAAAAAAAAACCGGAGTCTAGATGTCTCCTTGGACGCTCCGTCGGCATAGATGGCATCAACAATTTTTAAAAATTGTTTGATGTGATGAATTGGGTTTTCGCTGTGGGATCCATTGAATTGACATACGTTTTGGATAAGACAAATTTCAGAGGCATGCAATACCTCATTGACTTGTTCTGAAGGGTAGACAATGGCACTAGTAAATCCAGATGCAGAGGGGGAAGAGTATTCCCCAAGGGATTTTGCTTTAGGAGGATTGATGGGCCCATTGACCGGAGTGGCGGGAATTTCTTCACCATGTTGGCTCATATCGTCAATGATGATGGTTTCAGGGGAGTGTGGGGAATGAGCGGACTCCTCGTCAGTTGTTACTTCATCAAAGTTGATGGAAGTGCCTTGAGGTTCCGAATCATGGAGAGCTTTTCTTCGCCTATTGAGCTCTCTTTCGGGTTCTGCAAATGGTTCAAGAAGGGTTTTGGTGGAACTGCGGGTTCTAAGTTGTCTAAGGGGGTCGGTAGACAATGGCACTAGTAAATCCAGATGCAGAGGGGGAAGAGTATTCCCCAAGGGATTTTGCTTTAGGAGGATTGATGGGCCCATTGACCGGAGTGGCGGGAATTTCTTCACCATGTTGGCTCATATCGTCAATGATGATGGTTTCAGGGGAGTGTGGGGAATGAGCGGACTCCTCGTCAGTTGTGACTTCATCAAAGTTGATGGAAGTGCCTTGAGGTTCCGAATCATGGAGAGCTTTTCTTCGCCTATTGAGCTCTCTTTCGGGTTACGCAAATGGTTCAAGAAGGGTTTTGGTGGGCTGCGGGTTCTAAGTTGTCTAAGGGGTCGGTAGGGGAAATGGTGGTTGGTTATCACCTTCCATGATGAAAAGTGATGGGGTTACTGAACAAAGGTCACGAAGAAGGGGATAGACTATGAGAAAGCTAAAAATGAGAAAAATTTACTTGATAGGAATCAGCAAAGAAACCTAAACGAGGTGGACTACTAACTAGCTATTCTATTCCCGGCGTGGCGCCTAAAACTTGATAACGCCACACGCGTCGTTCGGGGTTAAAGGAACTTCCTTTTCTTCGAGCAAGTTTTATAACACCCTAGGCAGTGAACCTAATCGTTGTAGTGTAATATTAGGGTAAGCCACGGGTATTGATATCATTCTCTAGGGGAATAGGAATGCTAGTGAGAAGTTACTACGCTAAGGTTGGGGTTGAGGAAGATTATTTTTTTTTATCTTTTTTTTGTTTTTTTAGGAAATGGAAAGGTACGAATCTCGGATTTGGATTTGGGGGTTGGTATTGCTACCGTTTACTCTACTTATCTAATTATCTAATCTAAGGTGTATGTAGTCTATGTCTAATTATTGTGTGCTCGTATGATAGTTTAAAGATGTGTTTACTTAGGTTTTACTACTCCTTAATTATCTCCTATTGGTGGTTGAATTGTCACGTCCTTATTCTTAATTGCGTTGTGTGTCTAAAGTTGTAGGGTATGCGTTTCTCCCTAACTCTTTGAAGTTACCAAAGGGTCTCGTCTACAAAATACCACTAGGGATCATAAACTCTAACTCTAAGGCCTCTTTGGATAGTTTAGCTTACAACCGCTCAAGGTGCTATAACCTAAGGTTCACAAAGATTAATCAAGCATTAAGTACACAACGAATGACCTATCGCATTACTAGATCATTAACAACTAAGATAAGAGACAACCAATCAATATTCAATAATTAAGTTTCATATTCCTAAGCAAACACACAAATAAATTAGGGACATGGAGAACATGCAAGCATACACACAAATAATCAAAGACATAATTGTATTAATGAAGTAAAGCACTTATCTTGGTGTAAGATAGGGTTTGGAACCCTAAAATCTTGTACAAGACGACCTTGGTTCGGTTTAGGTTTTACTCCAAAAGACTACACACAATCTTGAAAAATTCGGATTCTATATATAAGATTACATACGCGACGGCGTCACCTTATGTTGTGTGACGCCGTCGGATTCACCGTCATTAGGGTTTCGTCTTGGCCACGTTAGTCTTGCGGCGTCCACCTTGTGCTTGTGGCCGTCCTCTTGACTTTCGGCGCCGTCTGGATTGAATATAGGTCGTCGAGTTGCGACGGCCTACTCTTTTATAACTTGACGTCGTCACTTGAAAATAAGAGTTTTGGCTTCGTCCGGTCACAAAATCCTCCGACGGCGTCATAGCTTAAGCGATGGCGCCGTCACCTTGTGTTTTCGGCGGTGGAGTGTCTCGATTCTTGACTTTGGCCATTTTCTTATATATCCGCGCCTTTTCGTCCAAATAAGTGCCATTACAGCAATTTGCCTCGAGAGACCTAAAAAGTGAAAAGGAACGGTATTAAGTAATAACGGATACAAAAGTGATCAAATAAGGGCTTAAATGACCCCTCAAAAGGTACATTTTAAAACCTTATCATGGCACCAAAAATACCATAAATATATGGTACGTTTTACCAAAAAAAATAGACAAAGAAAGATTTATGGTCATGTTGATTTATACTGCGAACCAATTAAGAAAGATAACAAAAGTATTAAATAAAAAAGAAACAAAAGCGACAAACATACTTTGGTAACAAACCACACATAATTGCTTTGGGGTTTAGCCCTTACAAAATTTCAAAAGTATTGAGTTTTAACATTGTCCTCATTAATCTTCTTCTCGTACTTCCTAAATTCTGTTAACACAAAATTGCACCAATATTCCACTCGTGCCATATCTTCTTTCATCTCTTCAATGGCCATAGTATGCAATATATAATCATCCAAGTGTCTTTCGTCTCTTTCTTGCACTAGTTGACTTGTACTCTAAACTGGTTAATTAATTAATTTGTCTCGGCGGTCATGTGAAAGGCTTTAATGCCGCATTAGAGAGGTGGCGAAAGAGATCTTATAGGAGAAGGGGATCTTGAACTGGAGGTCCCTTCTACACCCAAACATTGTTTCTTATTTTTGTTGGCATGAGACATCATTTTTTGAAGACATGGTTAACAATGATGTTTGATTTTTAGATATACACGTCGTTTCAAATGAAATAACGGTCATAGATACTGCTACATGTCGTTCAAAATAAAATACAAAGAAAAATCATGAAAAGACATGAAAAATAAAGGGTAATACCTTTATAAAACATCATTCTTGTCCAAAAATACTCTTCTAAGTAGCAAACTAAAAACTAAACTTTTGTGAGCACTAATGTTGACACTTTTGTCTTTATGTGAGTAGTATTACCATTTTACCTTTCCAAATTACATAAATGATCCTTGTGGGTTTGTGAAAATTGCATCCACCGTCCGTAAGGTAAATTACATAAATGATCCCTGTCGTTTAGAGAAAATTACATCCATCGTCCCTAATTTTTTTTTGAATTCTTTTTCCAAAATATTAATTTTGTTCGTTTTTTTCTGAAACTTTTAGTCCAATAATTTTTTTTCAAATTTTTTTTTCAGAATTTTATTATCGAAAACTTTTTTTTTCCGAAATATGTTTTTTAGAAAAAAAAATTTCGTGACAAAAACACAAACTTTTTCCGATAAAAATTTTCACTTGTGAGAAAAAAATGTTACCGAAAAAATTTTCACATGTCACGAAAATAAAATTTCCAAAAACCAATTCGAAAAAAAGTTCACATGTGCTGAAAAAAATTTCCAAAAAAAACTCGAAAAGAAGTTTGGGACTGTGGATGCAATTTTTGCTAAACCATTTATGTAACTTACCCTAGGGACGGTGGATGCAATTTTTTTAAAAATCAAAGGGTAAAATGGTCATTATAGATTTTTACCACTCACATAAAGACAAAAGTGTCAACATTAGTATTCACAAGTTTGTTTGTTTTTTTTTTTTTTTTTTTTTTTTTTTTTTTTTCGATACTTAGAAGAGTAATTTTTTTTTTGACAAATATGATGTTTTTTAATAATATTATCCCAAAAACAAATAACAGTCGCAGCTAATCAGATCATAATAATTATAGAAGATGGATAAAACACATTCAGAATACATGAAATTTATAACCCTTATACTTTGCACTGCAGAGTAAATCAATCTTAGCTCCTAAAAAACTCATAACCTCTCTCCACATGGCTTGGAAGATAAGATGCTTTTATGGATAATTTTAGAAGGTGATTGAAAGGAAGAAAGACGATATATGATCACACGATTGTTATTTGGTTATTTGTTTCATTGAAATATGGAGATAAATAAAAAAGAATATGCCTTATAGTGTTGAAATATGATCAACTTGAAAGTCAAACTGTGAAGGACGCCTCCAACTAAGTAGATCATGACTATTGTAAATGATTCAAGGGAAGTAGGGATCCTTCAATATTTATACCAACCAGATTAACATCTAGGCAAAATGGCAGACCAAGTTCCTAAACACATTTTACCATTTTACTGTAATAACCATACTAACTTAGTGACCTAGAGTTACCATCCGGGTAACTATCGAGAAATTCAAGAGCAGAGATGAACATTATCGTTGAGCTATGTGGTTCTTTTGAACTCTGACGTTTACCTTAGAAAGTTTCGCCTTGTGTTTGTAGATAATGTTGAGTAACGTGTACGAATGATTTTGTAAAACTTAATGAAATGAGGAGGAAAAATTTGAAGTTAAATAAACTGGTATCTAATGAATATGATTCTTTGGGTTTTGAGAAATAAAGTTTAAATAATAACTCGAAAGTATTTTTAGAAAGAAAAAAAAACTAAGGAACAATAAAAGCTTATTTATAGGAACAAAATCATGGTTATTTAATTTAAAATTTTAGTATATGTTTTTATGGAAATGGTTATGGCCGTCTTGTTAAATTTCGTAGGGTCCATTGCGTCATAATGAAACGTTCGCAATAGCTTCGTATGATGTCACACTATAGAAATCGTTGGTGTGAACGGGGTTTCGTTTGTTTATCACATGACCCTCATTTAACAATGCATCACAGCATCCTCGCATTCGTTCTGTTCGAAAATCCAGTGTATACGAAAATGGACGAGACCGGTGTCATCATGATTGGAATGAGACAACGGTGAATATGGTTCAATTTCCAAAAAGAATAGAGGTGCGTATGAGAAAATATGACCAATTATGTAAATTTGGAGGTGTAGAGACTATTAATTAAAATTGATAACTATCTGAGAAATAAGTGTACATATGGTGCAAAATGGCAAAATCTATTTTACCAGGGTGCAAGATTATTCCCCTTTACCCAAAAAGGGCAAAATCAGGAAAGTGGTTCGATGTTTTAGTTTTAGCAATATGTCATAAAAGTAAGTTAAGTTAAAAAATTGTGTCATCTTATGTCATAGAAATGCAAATTTCCCTTTTAAATATTATTTTCTTAAAGCGATTACTTAAAGAATATTGAGAATGAAAAAAAAAAAAGAATTTATTTAAACATTTTCATCGTCTAACGTTTTTCTGGAAGCCTGAATTTTTGAAAATGTTAGGTTATATTGTAGTTTAAGCCATGTGGGTTCGACATAATTAAAATAACTGTATTCAATCCCGTCTTTCACGATGCATGAAAAAAGTGATGTATACAGTCTTACCTTTATGCGAAAGTAAAGAAGCTATTTTCAAAAAACTCTCAGCTATTTTTGCAGAGAGTGAGGATCAAACCCTCACCTCTATCTTCAAAAGTATTCAGAAGGACAGTTTGCTAACTTTTACTGATAGTATGGTAGATAAGTATTCTATTGTTCGCTATGCTCGCAAACGATAAAAATAATAAAAGTTAGCAACCTGTCCTTTATTGTTCGTTATGCTCGCAAATGATGACCTTCCATAAAACATTGTCATGGTTGAGTTCCAGAAAATGAAATATAAATAAATAAATAAATAAATAAAATCTGTTTGTTGAGCCCAATAGAAAATAATTAAGACGGAACCTTTATGTTACTGGGCTATATATATATATATAGTAAGACCAAAATAAAAAGCCCAGTTTGTACCAATCTTTTATATCTGTAACCCATAAGTGTATTTGATATTTTGATATAATTTTTTGAGGCAATTTCATATTTCCGCAATAAAATCATCAAATTTTATAATTCCCTAAACATGCATCAAAATCATTGCATATTATGCATTGTTAACTTGTAAATTAAATAAATATGGCATTTTGTGGTTTATATTGGATAAATATGAAATTATCCCTAATTTTTAAAACAATCCTTAATCGTGATTATCTTACTAAAGTGTGATCATTCATTCGAGTTTAATTTATGAATAGGATTCATGTTTCATTTCCAATACCAGTATTTGAGAATAGCCCAGTAACACAAGAGCACGATAATTGAAGCATATATCATTTTCCTTTGAGAGTAAGAACACGACAATATTTGTATCAATCTCCCTTGTCCCCCCAGTGAAACAAAAGAAGCAAGCTTATGTGTTCACCTAATATTTTTTTCTAGTTGAGTGAGACTTAGAATACTCGATCAAGTTCCTTAATATTCACTCGGGTTCCGCTAGGGCAAATACCCGTTGGTAATATTTTTAGACCATCACACAAATTTATAGAAATGCTTGTCAAGAGTAGCACACCCACATGCTCTTAACACCTTCTTATCTCAGCATCTGTTAAAGATTTGCAAGTTGCACATTCGTGTGCCCTACTTGTTGAACCCTCGAGCGCGTAAAAAAAGACATGTTGAAGCGATTTATCATAATAACGTCGTGTTTGTCCATGTCACAAAACTCACAATCAAACTTTTCGTATATGTTTCTTTGAAGAATAACCAAGTTGATATGATCGGTACCTCAATTAACTCAAGAATCAAGATGAATCATGGGACCAAGTACTTAAAATGACCACTTTTGTACCATTATTTATGTACCTTTAAATCTTTTCTCCATTCCGAGTGCTCAAATCTAATCTAATAAAAGATTCAATTTTCAAGTGGGATTCTGAAGTTTAACAGTTCAAAAGGAACCCAAAGAGGATGTCATTTTTAAGCCCCCACATTCCACAACTGGACCATCTTATTGGTCCAAAACATGGACTAACATTTAACTCAAAGACCTTTTCGCCCATAAAAACCTTTGATTGTGTGGATTCCAACTCTTAAAACAATTTATTTACTCATTCCTTCGCAACTTGTGACAAATGACTCCATTAATGGAGACCATTTATTTCAAAGGTTTCTTTATCATGTTCAAGAATTATTTGTTTTAGTTGGATACGATGTGACAAAAGCGTCGGACCGGAGAAGTTGGAAAACGATTGATAGTTGATATTACACTGGTCGAGCAGATAACTATAAACTAGCATCTTATACATAATTCTTTTTAGAACATAATATTTCAACAATATAAATAATACGCTTCAAGAGATTTTTGAACCATTTTGTCATTACATCACTGTGTTTTGTATAAGACTAATCAAAGTGTCTTTTTTGTATTCGTCAACTGCAGGTTAATATAAAAGGTTTGCGTTTAAAAACTTAATGATCAAAGTGGGAATAAATCTTGTTTAAGGATTTGACGAAGGTTCACAGATGATGGCTAAGTAAACGAATGATGTTGTGCAGCATTTGGATGACATATATAATGCTGAATGAGAATAATATTTGTAAGTACTAGGCAAGAAATAAGAATACCATGAATATATTATTTTAGCATTTAAATATATAATATATTTCAGAAGTATATAGTTGTAGGACTCGAGATTCCCGTTTGTTACTTAGATCGAAAAAATTTGCTTAAGATTTGGTGAATAAAAGTAACTATTATAAATGAAGTAGTTTGTTTTTTTGTTTTTTTGTTTTTTTTAAACAAATGAAGTAGAAGTAAAAAAGGAAAATTAAAAATAAAAGTTAACTAGGTTTACAATAGATAGTGTGTGTTTTTAGCAAGCAATGTTAGTGGGTTATTTTGATGGGAGATAATTTGCACACATGAGATTTTGATTTGTACACTTTTATGTAGGGATGAGCATTTCAAACCGTCTTAAGATCAGATCTTGAAAGCGTTCGATTCTCGAAATACGATGCAGTGCAGGACTACGAAATAAGGTACAAAAAATCGGGACCACTAATTCGATGCGGGACTAGTACCAAATCGGAAATTCGAAAAAGCGGGAAAACCGGTTTCGACACCGTACCGACATCCGAATCTGTTCGATGCGATGCACCGGTACCACTAATTTATGCTCGGGAAAAAATCGGTACCACTAATTCGGTACGGGACCGGTACCGTGCTCATCCCTACTTTTATGTGTAATCAGTTAAGGCATAGTATATATGCAGTACAACGTTGTCACACCCCCAAAATACCTGTTTTGCAGCGGAATAGAATTCCTGGGGGATGACTGCCATATCATTACACTTACAGTTATATTGAACGACCTAAAGTGTCGTTTAAAAACACATCGTTTGATATTTATTTAAAGCATTCAGAGTTACAAAAGATAGGTCCCAAAAGGTAGTCAACATTTGCGGAAATAAGTTTGTTACAATCCAAACGATGTTTTAAAGTGCATAAAACCCATGTGAGACGCGTCGTCACCGCGACTCTATGATAAGTCCTTATGCATGCCATGAAGTATATGCCTTAGATACCTGAAAATACATTGCTAAAAGTGTCAACACAAAGGTTGAGTGAGTTCATAGAGTTTATGAAAATGTTTTATACGACTACCACAAGTATAGGCCATGTATGACAAATATGTCACATAAAATGTTACAATTGGTATAAGCACATGACAATCAAGCTAGATCGATCATGATGTTCGCCAACAGAGTGTTTTGCCAAACAACTCAAATTATGATATTAAATGAAATGCATCCGTTTGACTAGTTGGGACCACCAACCCGGATGGAGGAGTCACCCTCAATAGATCTATTCACTCACCCTCGCTTCTTCCGGAATTAACGGTTCATGATTATGAAATGGGGACATTCAATTGGCAATGAGATAACTTAAGCAATGTAAATGAATTTGATATACTTGGTATCGTATTAAAAATGACGTGCAATGTATTCTCCCCCGTAGGTTTGAAATAAAGTATAAACTTGAAAGACGGGGCTATGAAAACTCAATTGATACAATGATTATGATGATATAGTGGCAATACTGAAATGAGGTGCAATATCTATCTGCAACCTAATATGAATGATATGATCTATTATAAATTATGAATATATATCGTACATGCAAACCCACATGTAATCTATACCACTTGTGCATTTTTGAAAATGAAGTTTATCGTAGAAATATACGTGTATGACATCTCGTCATGTTATAAAATACTTTACAAGTACTTACGTTGAAACAACATCCGATGATAGTCGTTTAGTGATTTATCAAGAAATTATAGCTTTTCGTAGTAAAACAATGTACTTTGATAATTCGTGAAAATGACTAAGTAGCCTCGGAAAGCTAGTCGTAAATCGGTAAATATCGAGTGTTAGGAAACAAACTCAATGGTTTTAGAAAGCTTGTAACATTATCTAAAAGTCGTAACACTGAACTTTTGTCCATACGAGTCTCGATCCTAGATAAAAATGATGGAGAAGTGAGGTAGTCGGGCTAAAATGCGCTTTAAGGCGGTTTTCGTGAATGTTTGAGAGGTCATAAGTTACTCGTTATAAATCCGTTTGACGAACGGCTGGACATTTTGGAAAATAGGCCAGGTGAACTAACTTTTACTTGGAGATATTATTTTCTCAAAACTGACTCCATCGATGAGAAAAATGGCTTCAAACATGGTCATCCGCGACAACCTTTTTGACACTTTAGAAAAATATTCAAGTGTTAGTGCTGAAGAAAATAGTTGTGATCGTCGTAATTCAAATACGTATATCTTGAGTGTTATAGGTCCGTTTTCTACGTTCTTTATATCCTCGGAATCGTGATAGTATGTATTAATATATTTTTGATAAGTCGACTCTTCTAGTTTAGGTTTACAACTCGTTTTTGACCTTTGAAAAACCCTTGACAGCAAGTATATTTTCAGAAAATAGTTTTCGTCGTTAAACTTGAAAATAGCGTAACTTCTTCGTTATAAATCCGTTTTAACCCGTTCAAGCGACCATGGTTTCGTTTTAAAGTCTATTTTCTGAAAATATAAACCAAAATAATCCATGACCTGTCGAAATTTCCAGATTTTACTAAACGTTACAGCCCTTAATTATATGTTGTCGAAAATGATTTTTCTAGTTCAAAGCTTGTACTAAACCCTTCCAATCAACACCAAGGCTATTCTAAACCTACCATACACCTTCTTAGGGTGTCATGGGTTTCTAAACTTTACCAAAATTGATAGGTTTCATAGGAATACTAATAGGATAATTTAAACCCATATTAAGAAATAAAAACATGTAAAAGTGGTATGGATCATAGTATACTTGCATATTTTTCTTACTAGATCATAAAAATACATCAAGTAAGAGTTTATAAGAGTAGGAAAAATTAGTGGAAGCTTACTTGAGTGATTATGAATTTTATGAGTAAAGTATACTTAATAATCTTGAGGTTTTTATTTCAAAACCCTAACTAGATCACTAATAGAACTTGTAAAATACTTGATCTTGCAAAATTGATGGATTTTCCTTGATGTTCTTGGTCTTGGCCGATCACCACAAGAGAAAAAAAGAAGAGAACTTCTTTTTATTTTCACCTTTCAAATGTGTATTGTATGTGTTTTTGCAAATATCTATCTAAAAGAAGTGTATGTGTACATTTAAGTAGTAAAAGTCAATTTTGCTACATATGGTGACTAGGGGGGGGGGGCAATGGGATGAGATAGGGAGGAATGAGGTGTATTTGATAGTTAAATGTGTATAAAGTTTGGTATAATGTGTACTTTGTACATGTAATTAATTATTAAGTGTAGCGTTAGCTAGAAATCGATTTTAACGAAACAAAATAAAATATATCGAAGTCATAAAAATTATAAAAATGCATTTCTCGCAAGTATTGAGTGAACAAATATTTATCGAATTGAATTTACGAAAACGTCGTAAATATATATATATATATATATAACAATATATATACAAAATAAATCCAAAACATCGGGTAAACTAATAACATAATTTTTATAGTCTTAAAATGAGTATAAAAATATATCTGGACAATTGTTGGAAGTGTTGAATCAATTATTCAAAATAAATGATCGTGTGATAGCGTTTATTTAATAAATAAATAAAAGTTAATGAAATATGCAAACCCGTGCATAAATTAATATGGAGATGATGTTACTGATGATATGTAGACTAACTCTAGTCTATATGAAATATTCTCAATGATGTTCCATGAATACTGTTGGGATATAGAAAGTTAAAGTGCTGAAGAGCCAAAGTACTGAAGTCAACGTACTGCTAAAGAAGAAAGTCAAAATACTGCTCGATCATCAAAGTACTGCAAGGTTAAAGGACTGTTATGCAAAATCGTTAAGGATTATTATGTAATTCTAGAATGTTCTCATATTAGTTTAGTATTACTTGTCGTACAAGGAATAGAGTTGTAAACCGACTAGGGTTATCCTTAAGCCTATAAAAGGACCCCTAGATTGGCATTAGAGATGTGAATGTACGTGCATTATTAGAGTTTACTAAGTTCGATATTAGAGCTGTTAGGGATTGTCAGTGAATTGATAAGGTTTTAAAAGGTACCTTTTTAAGGGGTCATTTAAGCCCTTATTCGATCACTTCTGTATCCATTATTGCTTAATATCGTTCCTTTTCACTTTTAGGTCTCTTGAAGGCAAAATGTTTGGAATGATGCTTATTTGGACGAAAATGCGCGAATATACGAAGAAAATGGCCAAAGTCGAATCGAGACACTCAAAGTCATTGAAACATAAGGCGACGGCGTCATCAGATATCTGCGACGCCGTCGGAAGGAATTTTATGACGGGTCGAGGCGAAATTGCATGTTTTCAAGGGACGACGTCGAGTTCTAAAGGAGTAGGCCGTCGTTACTTAGGCGGCCTAGATGCGGCCAAGACGGCGTCGGTGAAGGGACGGCGTCACGGTCATAAGGTGACGCCGTCGAAAGGTTTACGTGGCCAAGACGAAACCCTAATGATATGACGACGACGGCGGCCACGAAACATAAGGTGGCGCCGTCGCGTATGTAATCTTATATATAGAATCCGAATTTTTCGGTTTTGTGTGTAGTCTTTTGGAGTAAAACCTAAAACCGAACCAAGGCTTTCTTGTGCAGTATTTTAGGTTCTAAACCCTATTATACATCAAGATAAGTATTTACTTCATTAATTTAATTATGTCTTTGATTGATTGTGTGTATGCTTGCATGTTTACCATGTCCCGCTAAATTACTTGTGTGTTTGCTTAGATATATGAAACCTAGTTGTTAATTATTGTTAGGTTGTCTCTTATCTTAATTGTAATTGGCTTAGGAGTGCGACTAGGCTATCGTTGTGTTTAATACTTGATAAATCTTTGATTGTTTATGAATGACTTAGTGGATTTCGTTTACTAAACCCAAAGATAACCTCAAAGTTAGTTTATGAATGACTTAGTGGATTTCGTTTACTATACTTAAAGGTAACTTCAAAGAGTTAGGAATGCACACCTTACAACCTTAGAAATCACAACGCAACTAGGAATAAGGACGTGACAAATCAACCATCAATAGGAGATAATTAAGGAGTAGTAAAACCTAAGTAAACACATCTTTAAACTATCATACAGTACACATCAATTAGACATAGACTATCACAACCTTAGCTTAGATAATTAGATAATAGTAGAGTAATCGGTAGCAATACCAACCCCCAAATCTAATACCGAGATTCGTACCTTTTCATTTTCTAAAAACATAAAAAGATAAAAATAATCTTCCTCAACCTCAACCTTAGCGTAGTAACTTCTCACTAGCATTCCTATTCCCTGAGAACGATATCAATACCCGTGGCTTACCCTAATTACTACACTACAACGATTAGGTTCACCGCCTGGGTGTTATAAAACTTGCTCAAGAAAAGGAAGTTTCCTTGACCCCGAACGACGTGTAGCGTTATCAAGTTTTGGCGCGGCTGCGGGAATAGAATAGCTAGTTAGTAGTCCACCTCGTTTAGGTTTCTTTGCTTGATTCCTATCAAGTAAATTTTTCTCATTTTTTTTAGCTTTCTCTTAGTCTATCCCCCTTCTTTGTGTTTGTGTTCGTAAAACCCTTTTCATTTGTCGTTATGGCAAGTGAAGTTGCATTTGAATCATTAACAAATGAGGAACAATTGAATTTTGCAGATTGGTTTAGTTTTTATTGTTCTGATAAATTTGTGAGTGATCTTAAAGATATCCAAAAGAACAAGGGTGTAAGATTGGATGGATTTGATATATTTTGTGTTTGTGTAGCTTTATTCAACGATCGTTGTCAAGATCAACTCCTTTTAGTGACACCGTCTTTAGAATTTTTCGTAAAAGCCTCCTATGCATAAACCTTCGCTTGTTACAACTTGAGGAAATGGATAAGAAGGATTTATCTAACCTTAGGAATCATGATCAAAAGACCTAGTTTTTAAAAACATGAAACCTAAACCCAAACAAGATTGTGAGATGGTTGAAGCTAAAGTACCTAGTTGCATGTGTGGGATAGATTTCAAACATTTAGGAGATCTAGATATAATGGAGAAAAAGGTGGAAACTCCAAGCCCACAAGCCCTACCACCACTGAGGAACACACATCACCAGAACTTACCGGAAGAAGTAGAAGAGACTATAGGAGCCCCAATTGATAGAGAACCTTTGGACCAAACGCCACTAGAGAATGTAGGTTTAGATGCTTGTTGTCATGACCTCTCTTAGTCCTAGGGAAGTTCCTAATTTTGATGAACCGAGCCTCAACCAAAACCTTACCCAATGTTCCGTCTTTAGATGTGAATCTTGGAATTGAATTAGGCCCCAATCCACCCATCAAAATAGATAGTCCGGGTAGTTGCTTGATAAAGGTGATAGATTCTAGGCCATGTAGAGTGGAAGCTAATATAGGAGTAACCCATGACCTTACACACTTATATCACCCATTCATGGTTGATAACAAGAAACACTATGGGTTTAAACCGGGTTTATTAGGTCAAGATGGATCCTTAAATAAGAATCTTTTGAAGTTGATAGAAGATGATCCATTTTTAGGAGGGATAATTTATTCACCCGCTACACCAATAGACTTAGGTAAGGTTATAATGAATGGAGCACACTCCTTTGAGCATATAAATCACCCATCACCTTCTCCTCACGTAGCAAATTTCCACCCTAAGGGTGTGTATTGCTACTATCACCCGCACTTAAACTTAAGTGTAGGAAAAACTTCCCTTTATCTCATTAAATAAGGGTAGAGTCGGGGCTCGTGACTCGAACAAAACAAGCGCTTCTTGGGAGGCAACCCATGTGTATTTGTTTTCATTTTCATTTGTGTGTCGATATCTTTTATTAATTGTTTATTCTCATGTTTGAATTTGTAAAAATGCTTTATTTTGTCTTTAACCTCGCCTTAATTACATATAAAGGTATTTTACATAAGGGATAAGTGTAGGAGGATTACACACGTTTTCAAAAGAAACGTGAACATGAGAATTACAATTATTTAAAAGATATATATGTGTTTTGTTAGAGTCAAATGCTTGTATCGAGTCATAATGGATGTTTTGCGTGAATTTTTCCGATTCTAAAGATATAAATTTTCCGAATTTTTTCGAAAATCGCAGACCGGTTCTGTCGGGATAACTGACGGCGTCAGATCACAACTTGACGCGTCGGGGAGTAGAAACCGCTACTACTTTTCTCGTTTTACGTGTTACTTATAAATTTTTGGAATTTTCCATGTCTTAATTTTCTTAGAAATTCTGTAAACATCCATTCCACAAGCATTATATCCTAGTTTAAATCGAGTCTTATATATATTATTATCGCCGATTTTACGCGAAGGTTTCGTTTGTTTTCTTCAAGTGTGCAGGTTTAGTTTGTCAAGAAGAAGTTACACAAGTTTGGAAGGAGCCTTTCACGCAAAAACTCTTCTTGGAAAAGATTTAACCACCACTTTTTACGGATCCTACCGAGCTAATCAGGGGAGTATTAGTTTCTTTCGTTTTTAATTACCTTCTATTATCATAACTTTGATACTTTCGGGAACATTGGGGACAATGTTCGGTTTAAGTGTAGGGAGGGAAAATAAAACGGGAACTTTGAAACTATGCTTATCCTTGACTATTTGCTTTGTCCAAGTGTATTTGTGTAATAAACCATGAGAAAATGTAGGTTAGGGTAATTTTAGCCAAATTTAAAATTTTTTTCATGACATATAAGAGTGGGCCATTAGTCTTAACAAAAGCGTCTCATGGATAGGAAGTTGCATGACTAGCACAAAAACCCTTACCACCTAAATTCCACCCAAAATGTGAGGATCGCCCTTAGATTAGTAGGAATTAAAGCATTCATCTTTAATGCTTAGAGTGTGAACCGGTAGTATATTAGATTCTAGAACTTGTTTTGTGATGCATTCCGAGATCGCAAGTGAGGCTACACTTGTGTAGTTAGGAATAACTAAATGATAAGAGGCATTAGGATAAACCCTTGTTTGATACCGTAATATAATTACTTCTTCCATATCGGTTGAGTAATTCCCCACACCCTTTGCGTTGTACTCATCTTTAGTACACGATACCCCTAGTTAACCCCTCGAGCCTATCCTTTTCGCGGTTCTCGTGATGTTTCGGTTTTCCGAATATCAATGAAAAGCATTGTTTACACCCCACCCCAAATATACACCCAAATCGCCTTAGCCTACCTTTATTGCACTCACTTTTAGTGCAAATTTATGTTATCACCCAAAACCCTTAGTTCAATTATCCGGTTGCTTGCATGAGTTGCTAAGTCGAGTCATATCCCTTGTATACGCTTTTGGGATGATTGGGATTCATGGGAAAAGTTAAAGTTTATGAAACATAGGAAAGAGAACGTTAAACTCAAATTCCTTTGTTTGCATAATAATGTACTCCAAGTGTTTTGATCTTTTCAATTCGGGTCAAATTAGTGTTAGAGTAATAAAACTCAAGTGTAGGGATGTGTCTATAAATCCTATCATTTTGATGTACCGTAGAGGATGGTAGAGTAAAGTGTATGCACAAAAAAAAAAAAAAAAAAAATACTGGCTACCATCCTACATCTATCTTTTAAATTGTGTTTGTTTATTTTCGTTGCCTAGAGTTTTAGAGTGTCGAGTCTTGGCTTAGCAACGCCATTCTTCGTATACTTGCAACATAGAGATTTTTGACTATCCACCACTATATAGCCTATCCCACCAAACCCTTATTTCCTACCGTAAGCCTAACGTTACAACCCTTTAAAGACCTCTTTGATAGTCTTTCCTAGGTGCTTACGCCAAAGCGACGGAGGTTTGATCTATTCTCAAGCCTATGGTAATCTATGTACTAGGACCGGTTAATGAGTGTTTATCTTCCATTTCCGATTTGTTATATTTCATATATACACCGAGAGAGATGTGAGTATCCAAACACCCCATGTGAGGTGCTAGTATGTAATTCCGTGCTTGTTATGACTTTTATGGGCTTATATGTGTTGTGGACCGTTTTGAATGGATGCTTCATGACCCTAACTTATAAATTAATTGGCTAAAAGCACATTTGCTTGAGGACAAGCAAATACCAAGTGTAGGGATATTTGATAAGGTTTTAAAGGTACCTTTTAAGGGGTCATTTAAGCCCTTATTCGATCACTCAGATCCGTTATTGCTTAATATCGTTCCTTTTCACTTTTAGGTCTCTTGAAGGCAAAATGCCGGAATGATGCTTATTTGGACGAAAAGGCGCGAATATCTGAAGAAAATGGCCAAAGTCGAATCGAGACACTCAAAGTCTTTGAAACATAAAGCGGCGGCACATCAGATATCTGCGACGCCGTCGGAAGGAATTTTATGACGGGTCGAGGCGAAATTGCATGTTTTCAAGGGACGACGTCGGGTTCTAAAGGAGTAGGCCGTCGTTACTTAGACGGCCTAGATGCGGCCAAGACGGCGTTAGAGTCAAGGGACGGCATCACGGTCATAAGGTGACGCCGTCGAAAGGTTTACGTGGCCAAGACGAAACCCTAATGATGGCGACACGACGGCGCCACGAAACATAAGGTGGCCGTCGCAGATGTAATCTTATATATAGAATCCGAATTTTTCGGTTTTGTGTGTAGTCTTTTGGGTAAAACCTAAACCGAACCAAGGCTTTCTTGTGCGATATTTAGGGTTCTAAACCCTATTATACATCAAGATAAGTATTTACTTCATTAATTTAATTATGTCTTTGATTGATTGTGTGTATGCTTGCATGTTTACCATGTCCCGCTAAATTACTTGTGTGTTTGCTTAGATATATGAAACCTAGTTGTTAATTATTGTTAGGTTGTCTCTTATCTTAATTGTAATTGGCTTAGAGTGCGACTAGGCTATCGTTGTGTTTAATACTTGATAAATCTTTGATTGTTTATGAATGACTTAGTGGATTTCGTTTACTAAACCCAAAGATAACCTCAAAGTTAGTTTATGAATGACTTAGTGGATTTCGTTTACTATACTTATAGGTAACTTCAAAGAGTTAGGGAATGCACACCTTACAACCTTAGAAATCACAACGCAACTAGGAATAAGGACGTGACAAATCAACCATCAATAGGAGATAATTAAGGAGTAGTAAAACCTAAGTAAACACATCTTTAAACTATCATACAGTACACATCAATTAGACATAGACTATCACAACCTTAGCTTAGATAATTAGATAATAGTAGAGTAATCGGTAGCAATACCATCCCCCAAATCCAATACCCGAGATTCGTACCTTTTCATTTTCTAAAAACATAAAAAGATAAAAAATAATCTTCCTCAACCTCAACCTTAGCGTAGTAACTTCTCACTAGCATTCCTATTCCCCTAGAGAACGATATCAATACCCGTGGCTTACCCTAATTACTACACTACAACGATTAGGTTCACTGCCTAGGGTGTTATAAAACTTGCTCGAAGAAAAGGAAGTTTCCTTGACCCCGAACGACGCGTGTAGCGTTATCATGAATCTGTGTATTAAGCAGGTTCAGAGTTTTAATAAAATCGTTGAAGTTAAAGTTAATTCTTCTTAGCTTTGTTAAGTAAATTCCGCATACTTAATAGAGTTAGTTCAGTGTTTCTTTGTTAGCAACTTAGGATTTATCCGAGGTTACTAAGCCCTTACAAGCTACATAAAGTTAGTTTGGTTAGAGTACATCGATCCAACAAGTGGTATTAGAGCTTGTGTGGAAACTCTGATTAAGAAGAATCCCTTATAACCTACTTAACAACAAACCCTAAAGATGTCGACTGAAGCTGCACCACCTCCATCCATCACCTCACTAAGAATTCCTATCATCAAGAAGGGAGAGTATGATCTTTGGAGCATGAAGATGAGGCAGTACATTGCTATTACAGACCATGGATTGTGGAATGTAATTCTCAATGGTAATGAAGTTGTTGCAGATCCTATTGAAGTTCCTGAACAACTAAACCACCTAAGGCTGTCTTGCAAGCAACTACAATAAGGAATCAAGAAAAGGCTCTCAACATCCTATTGTCTGCTATACCTGATGGTTATCTACTCAAGTTTCATGATGCTAAGGATGCAAAACAGTTATGGGCTGCTCTCAAGACTAGATTTGGAGGTAATGATGCTTCCAAGAAGATGCATAGAAATCTGTTGAAGCAACAGTTCGAAACATTCATCATTGGTGAAAGAGAAGGTCTTGATGTTACTTATGATGATTCCGAATCTTCTTAGTATCTTGGAGTTATACAAAGCATAGGTATCGTGAAGATGCAAATCAAGTTCTTAAGAGTTTGCCATCTACATGGCATGTGATTGCTACTATGATCAGAGGACAACCTAGTTTGGATGTTATGGACTTTGATGATCTCTACAACCATTTGAAGGTGTATGAGCATGAGATGAATGGACAAACAAGTTCAAAATCTCACAGTATTGCTTTTGTGTCATCTGAAAAGAGAGGCAGTACTTCCAACAAAAGTACTGCTTATCCTACTCAAAGTACCGTTGCTCAAAGTACTGCTTATCCTGCTCATTCTATCACAACCATCACCAACCCCACATCATTTCCAACAAACACCATCCATTATGATGAAGTCGTATGCTCATTCTTTGCTCAACAAGCTACTTTACCTGTTACCTATGAAGAGGATTTGTCACAAATTGAAGAGGATGCTCTTGAAGAAATTGATATAAGGTGGCAAGTTGCTATGATCACTGCTAGGATCAAGAAATTCATGAAGAAAACAGGAAGAGGCATCGACTTCAAACCCAAACAGGGTATCACTTTTGACAAGTCCAAGATTGAATGTTTTAACTGTCAAAAGACTGGACACTTTGCAAGGGAATGCAAGTTTGCTAAATATCAGGCAAACATGATGACCGAGAAACCTAAGCTTGAACTAAAGGAAATTCCTATAATCGAAACAAAAGCTTTGGTTGCTCAAGAAAATCTATCCGAGGTTGATTGAGTCTTTGAATTTGATGATGAACCAAGAACCTCTTGTATGGTGGCAATGTAAGAGTTTGATTGGAGCACAACTTTTGATGAGGAACTGGATTTGTTGCTTTGGAATCCGAGATGGTCTTGGAAGCTTTGATTGGAGCATGGAGTGAAGATGAACTTGTTACGCTTGCTATGGTAGCTACTTCACCAAGTTCACCCCTATCTACGAGGTATGTTCTAAGTGTCATGACTTTTATCAAAAGTACTTAATGATTATGTGTTGAAAGAGATAAGCGTAGAAGGGCTAGGTCTGAGGTAGCTGGTTATCAAATTACTTTAGAGTCAATGGAAGCCAAAATAATAACACATGAAAATAATGAAATGGCTTGGGCAGAAAAGTATAAACAACAGGATTATCAATTAAAATTAAGTGAATGGAAGTTAGGATGTAAGGTTGCTGAACTAGAAAAAATGACTAAAGAAAGGGATGAATTGCTAGAAAAGTTTGCTGCTTGGGGACAATCTGGTCTTTCTCATGTTAGTTATGTTGAAAAACAGAGAAGAGCTTACATTAGAACTAGACTAGGTTTTGGTATGGACTTTAGTAGCACAGAAGAAAATCCACCCAGTGATAAGAATGACCTTGATTTTGAGGATATAACAACTAGTGATGATGAACTCATTAACTATGTAGACACATCCAGTAATGAGGAGTCAATTAGTCAAACACCTCCTGAGTTTAAGAAAGACAAAGGGTATCATGCAGTCCCTCATCCCACTGGTAGTTTTCAACCACTTAGGACAGATGTTTCTCGTTTTGGAATAGACAACTTAGAGTTTAGGAAAAAGCTTACTGATCAATCTAGATCTGAAACCCCAAAAGAAACAATTGAGAAACCTAAGGATGATAATGCTATAAGTCAAGTAGTACCTTCAACTGAAAGTACTGCTACACCTTCAGCAGTACCTTCAAGAAAATCTTTTCAAAATACTGCTAAGCCTTTTTGGGATAACTTTGGTCATAATAATTCTCATCATTCACCTAGAAGACATGATAGTTTTGGTCATCAACATAGAGGAAGCAATTTTGGGAGTTTGGGCCAAAAATTGTGTTTTGTTTGTTAAAGTCCTGATCATTTGATTAAGCACTGTGACTTTCACTCAGAGTACCTAAGCAAATTCCCAAAGAACAGAACTGCCAACCAAAAACCAAGGGAGACTAGACCAGTTTGGAGTCATTCACATAGGGTTAACCATAATTTCTCAAAAGACTATAGGTACCCTCACTAGAGAAGACCTTTTTCAAAACCTCCAGTACCTTCAAATAATTTTCAAGGTACTGATAAGCTAAAAGTTTCTCAAGCAGTACCTTCTAAAAGTACTGCTAGATTTTCAAACAATCAAGGTACTGCTAACACTCTTTGGAATAGAAACCCTTGGAAATCTAATTACTATCAATCTAGAAGGCGTTACAACTCAAAGAAAGTAGCTAGATCAAGGGACTCTACACCAGAAGTTAAAACCAAATGGGTTAAGAAGGAAAGTACTGATGAGGAACAAACAATACTTTCAGCAAGTGTGAGTGAAACAGAAATTTTTGTTGAAAATAATAAAGAAAAGTTGGATGAAAAGGAGATTTTTATTGAAAAACCAACACAAGTTTTGGAACAACCAAAGATAATTGATCATGTGCTTAAAAATAGTGAAAATTACATACTTAAAGAATTTAAGTATGTAACTCCACAAGGGGAACACAAGTCAGTAATGGCTTGGGTTCCTAAAATTAACTAACTATTTTATCTTTGTGCAGGACAACCCAGAAGAGGAGCTTAAAGATCATCTAATTGTGGATAGTGGTTGCTCTGGAAGCATGACAGGAGACAAAGAAATTCTGTCAGATTTTAGATCCTATTGTGGAGGAAGAGTTGCATTTGGGAATGATGCTAGTGGAGGAAGAATTACTGGCAAAGGAACTATTAAGGCAGGGAGCATAGACTTTGAGAATGTTAGATATGTGAAGGAGCTAAAGTTCAACCTTTTGTCAGTCTCTAAGATCTGTGATAAGAAGCACCCTGTGTTATTCACTAACACAGAATGTCTCATTCTTTCCCCTGAGTTCAAGCTTGTTGATGATAACTTGGTAATACTGAGAGTACCAAGGACCAATGATGTGTACAGCCTGGATATAAAAAGTCTTAACTCTTCTGCAAGAGCAACATGTTTAGTAGCAAAGGCAACACTTGAAGAAGCACATCTGTGGCATAGAAGATTAGGCCATGTGAATTTCAAGAATATCAACAAGCTGGTTAAAGGAAATTTAGTTAGAGGTTTACCTTCCAAAACTTACAAGAATGATCACTCATGTTTGGCGTGCAAGAAGGGTAAACAACACAAAGCTTCATGCAAGAAGCTTGAGGAAAGAACTATTAGAGAACCTTTGGAACTGCTGCATATGGATTTGTTTGGACCTGTTTCTGTTGCTAGTCTAAACAAGAAGAAATCTTGTCTGGTTGTGACGAGATGATTGCGATGATTTTAGTTGGGTATTTTTCTTGGGATTTAAGGATGAAACCTTTGATGCTATTCATGATCTTATAATAGCTTTGGAAAACCAATTGAGAATCAAAGTAAGAGCTATTAGATGTGATAATGGGACTGAATTCAAGAACAAGCTTATGGATGAATTTTGTGCCAAGAAAGAAATCAAGAGGGAGTTTAGTATTGCTAGAACTCCAAAACAGAATGGCATTGCAGAAAGAAAGAATAGAACTTTGATTGAAGTAGCCAGAACAATGCTTGCAGATTCCTTATTACCTATTCAATTTTGAAATTTGAAGTCGTAATCTTGCTTGCTATGTGTTAAATAGAGTATCGTAACTAAGCCTCGGATGAAGACACCTTATGAGTTCTTGATGGAAACAAACCCAACATTCGATTTATGAAGCCTTTTGGATGCCTCTAACTATTCCCAATACAATTGATAATCTAAGAAAATTTGATGGCAAGTCGGAAGAAGGATATTTATTGGGATCTGCACCAACAACAAAGGATTTAGAGTGTACAATGAGTCACCAAGAAGGTTCAAGATTGTCTTCATGTTGAATTTTTAGAAGATCAAGAAAATCGGAAGGGTAAAGGTCCCGATTGGATGTTTGATCTTGAGGTTTTGACTCCTTCTATGAATTATGTTCTGTTAGAGAAGAAAATCAAGGCGATTACAAAGAAGAAGATTTACAGTACATTGTTCATGGAGTCAATATTAGACCTAATGCTGTTCCTGATGAAGAACCTATAACTGTTGAGAAAGAGAAAAGTACTGATGAACCAAAGTCCACTTTGTCTGCTGAGGATCAAGCTATTCAAGATGAGCTTAACAAGATGCTTTTTCAGGATGTAGTAGCACAATCTTATGATGATGATCAAAGAAGAGCTTATGAAGAAGCAAAGAAAAAGAACAAGCCTGCAGATTTCTCTCACGGTACTTTGAATGACAGTACTTTGGATCAACGTACTGCTGCACCTGTTAACAGCACTTTGGATGATTTGGACGATCCTAACATGCCTGGCTTAGAAGATACTGATGACGAGTTTGAAGATGAAGGTATTTTCTCATATTCCTATGAAGATGCTGATTTCACAAACCTGGGTGATAATCTTGAAGTTCCACAGACTCCAATACTAAGAATTCATAAGAATCATCCTTCTGATCAAATCATTGGACCTTATACTTCAGGAGTGCTTACAAGAACAAAAGCTAAAGGATTCTCTACACCACATAATGCTTTGCTTAGCTTTGTTTATAAACAAAACAGGTTAAATCATAAGGATCACCAAACATACCTGTTTACTTGTTTTATCTCCCAAGAAGAACCCAAGAATGTAGCTCAAGAATTAACTAAAGAGAGTTGGGTTGAAGCCATGCAAGAAGAACTTCTTTAATTCAAACTTCAAGAAGTTTGGGTACTATGTGATCTACCAGATGGAAAGAAAGTAATTGGTACAAGATGGGTTTTCAGAGTCAAGAGAGATGAAAGAGGGAATGTCATCAAGAACAAGGCAAGGTTAGTTGCACAAGGCTATAGACAAGAAGAAGGAGTAGATTATGATGAAGTGTTTGCTCCTGTAGCAAGGATTGAAGCCATTCGAATATTCCTTGCTTTTGCATCATATATGGGATTTCAGGTTTATCAAATGGATGTCAAGAGTGCCTTTCTTTATGGCAAGATTACAGAGGAGGTCTATGTTAAACAACCTATTGGTTTTGAAGATCCTGCTCATCCAAACAAAGTCTACAAAGTTGTTAAAGCTCTTTATGGCCTACATCAAGCACCTAGAGCTTGGTATGAAAGGCTCTCTACTTTCTTATTGCAACACGGTTACAGGAGAGGAGCAATTGACAAGAATTTGTTTATCAAGAGAGATAAGAAGGATATCATGCTGGTTCAATTTTATGTAGATGATATCATCTTTGGAGCTACAAAACAATCCATGGTGAAGGAGTTTGAGCAGCTGATGCAACATGAATTTCAAATGAGTTCCATGGGTGAATTAACTTTCTTTTTGGGGCTTCAAGTTAAACAGTAAAAGGAGGGAATTTTCATAAGTCAAGATAAGTATGTCTATGACATTCTTAAGAAGTTCATTTTTGATGCTATGAAGCGATCACTACACCTATCAAGTCTATCAACTCATTGGGCAAGGATGAAGATGGTCAACTGTTGAAGTCAAGTTGTACGGATCTATGATTGGTTGTCTTATGTACTTAATCGCATCTAGGCACGATATCATGTTTCTTTGTCTGTTTATGTGCAAGATATCAAGTCTCACCTAAGGTCTCCCATATGAATGCGGTGAAGAGAATTTTAGTTATTTGAAACAACAACCTAAGTTGGGGTTGGGGTATCCAAAGGATTCACCTTTTCACTTGGAAGCTTTTTCGATAGTGATTATGCGGTGATAACTATGATAGAAGATCAACCACCGGAGGATGCCAATATCTTGGAAGAAGATTAGTCTCATGGCAATGTAAGAAGCAAACTATTGTAGCAACATCATCCATCAGCGAGAATATGTTCTTCTTTGCAAAATGTTGTGGACAAGTCTTATGGATGCGAGAATCAACTATTGGATTATGGGTTCAACTTCAAGAATACTCCTATCAACATTGATAATGAGAGTACAATTTGTATTGTGAAGAATCCATTTTATCACTCCAAGACCAAGCACATTCAGATTAGGCATCACTTTATCAGAGATTGTTATGAGCATAGGCTCATTAATGTTGTCAAGGTTCACACAGATGATAATGTAGCTGATCTACCCACAAAAGAAATTGATGTTTCAAGATTCAATCACTTGGTGGTGAGTATTGGTATGATTAATTACTAAGCTATATTTAAGGGGAGGACTGATTAGTTAGTTAGACAGTCCTATGCATTATTTGAGGGGAGACAATCCAATGCCTATTTGGAGTTTTTGCCATTGTAGAGAAGAGAATGGAAAAGTCTTGCTTTTGGTTTTATGAAATCTTGCTCCGAAAGTCTTGCTTTGGAAAATCTTGCGCACGTGGAAGCTTCTTGCTTGTCTTATCAACGTACTTTCCAACGGTCAAAAGATGGGTTAAAATTCAAATAACGGTAACTTTGTTATTATGGGCTGTGATTTTTCAAATCTTACCTATATATAACTATCCTCCGAATTTCCCTCTCATATTTATACTTATCAATCTTTTCCATATTTCTCTCTCTTTCACATTTACTATTCATCGAACCACTTTCTTTGTAAACAAACAAACAATGGCGAATCGCAATACAATTTCTAAACACAACATGGTGGATAACTTGGATAAAACTGAAGCTAATGTCGCATTCCATGACATTATTGATTTTCTCACTGGATTTCCAATCAGTTATGCAGTTTTGGTAGAACCAGATATTATTGAGCCATGGATTCAACAATTTTGGGCGACTGCTATAACTCACATGGAGAATGATGAGTCATATATACAGGCTAAAGTTGCTGGAAGGATTGTGAAAGTTAGTGAAGCATCAATTCGAGAAGATCTATTATTTGATGATGAAGAAGGAGCTATACGTTTTGACAAACAACTTCTTTGGGATACTTTAAGTGCCATTGGGTATGAAGGGTCTTTAACAGAAACAACTTTCAAGAAACCCTTATTTAGTCCACATTGGAAGTACTTGGTACATGTATTACTTCATTGTATCAGTTCTAAGAGTACTTCATGGGAGCAATTTGGATCTAATATAGCATCGGCTCTGGTGGGATTGGCTACAAATCGTATTTTCAACTTTTCAAGACTCATTCTAGATGGTATGCTATCTCACATTTCTCATAGATCACCCTGGCTAATGTATCCAAGATTTATTCAAGTCTTCTTGAATAAACAACTTCATGATGTACCAAAGCCTTCAAGCTTATTACCTGTTGTGGTACAACCTGCAAAGATTTTCACTTTCATGGCTAGGAAGAGTGACAAGTTTACTGGAAGGAACACTCCTTTAACTACTTCAATGATGGAGATTGTTTAAGCAATTAGAGATGAGGCTGCAACAAGGGAAGAACGAGAAGGTACTACATCTTCTCAAGGTACTGCTTCACAAGGTACTGATCTACAAGAAGGTACTACAACTTCACCTCTTACATCTCCACACCATTCTACTCATGGAGATTCAGAACCAGAGGTAAACCCACCATCCTCTCCCAATGATTACACTTCAACAGATGGGCTTCAAACATCTGGAGGAGATGAGGGAGATGTGGCATCTGAAGGACAGGTTCTGGATACTTATGCTTTAACAAGGGAGCTGACTCGCTTAAAGAAAGATTTTGAAGCTCAGGCTGCACAACTTTTGAGGCTAAGGAACAAGTATAGAAGATTAAAGAAGTTTGTATGGCCTTTAGTACAACATCACATATTGTGGGTCAAGGCTGAAAAGAAGAAATGGAAGCACTTTAAGAAGCCTTCCAAAGGCAAAAAGGTTCAACAGCAGTCTTCTATCCAATTGGGGAGGAATCTGGAGCAAGATAATTTGAAAGAAGATGCTGAGTTTCATGTAGATAAAGAAGATGAACCTCAAGGTACTGAAGCACAAGTAAATATTGAAAGTACTAAGCATGAAGGAACTGGAGTTCAAAGTACTGGTGTAGAAAGTACTGATGATCAAGGTGCTGGTGATCAAGGCACTGCTGTTATTCAAGGAACATACAGACAAGAGTTAATCACACCAAGGACTCTAGATTTTGAAGAAGAAGCTGGTCCTTCAACAATTCTACAAGAAGAAGAAGCTGATACACCCAAAGTAGTTCATACTGCAAGTGATGATGAAACGGTTGCACAAATATTGCAAAATCTATCAAGACCGAGGGGTGTTACTATTCCAGGGGTTTCTGAAGAACAACCTCAAGCTTCTCAACCAGTGTTAGATCCTAAAGACAAAGGCAAAGGCAAACTGGTGGAAACAAAGAAGAAGAAAAAGCTGACTTTAGCAGAGTTAAGAGCTATTGAAGTGGCTAAGAATGAAGCAGCTGCTAGGGAACTACAAGCTAAATTTGATGCTGAGATTACTCAACCAGTGAAGGAACCTGAAGTTGCTATACCACAAATACCACCTAGTAAAGCTAAAGAAAGAAATGCTATGATGGCTTATTTGAAAGGTCAAGGGTATCTTGGATTACGTGTGAACTTCTTAGAGATGAAAGTTTTTATAATCTTTGTCGAGAGAAGCCTATCGAAAGCAAGTTGAGAGTATTATTTCTTTTAAGGATGACGATAAGCAAAGGAGGATGATAGTAAAAGAAGCTTGAAAAGAAAAGAACAATCGAATCGAACAACCATCAAAGAAGATTGAGTTAAGATCGATACTGATTGATGAGTGAGAAATTACATAAGAGTTGTCGACTTTGAGAATCCTAAATCCAAAGATCTTTGCGAGAAAGAAGACTAAGATAACTACATTTGAAGTAGTAGAATCAAAGGATGGAAACTATCGATGTTCCATAGGGAGGATGAAAGTTTTAGAGTATTCAATTTGCTATGGGATATACTGCACATAATAGATAGAGCAGATCTGTTTCAACTATATCAATTAGTGCAAGAATACTTTGAACATATTCCATCAACTGGAGTTGGTCTAGTATTGCTTGGAGATCTCACAACTATCTGGGAAACAGAGGAAACAAGTACTGATGCTATATGGAATAATCAAGAAGTATGGGAGATTAATAGCTGGAGATACTTTGATGAATCTGGAGTGCATGTTTTGGAGCTAGAAGATGGAACTATGATCCATATGTTAGTAGAAAGAAGATATCCACACACATCAGATCTTATGAGAAGAATGCTAGATCATGGCATGGAAGTGGAAGAGGAGAATGAAACAGCACTTATGGTCATCGAATTATTCATCAAATGGACCACTATGGCTGATGATGATACATAAGTACTGGTATGATGTTTAATTGTATAAATTTTTAAAAAATAAGTACTTTGTTCAAAGTACTGCTGGATAAACAATACTTTAACCAAAGTACTGCTTGCAACACAAAACCAGTAAATGTTTTTAAAAGAAAACTTTTGTTAAGTGAAAAAATATTTTGAAACAAAAGTTAAAAGCAACAAATGGTTTTTGAGATGGTTACAACAAAAGGTTATCAGTTCACCATTTTTAACAAAAGGACTGGCTAATCCATGAGCAAACGGCTCTGGTAAAGATATCTCAAATCCGTTATATAGTTGACAACTTGCTAATAAGTTGTATGGTAATCAACTCACCATATCAGCAAATGTAAAGAGTTGGCTAGCCCACAAGAAAAAATGGCTTATGGTAAAGGCTGTGGAAAAACCATTTATATGGTAATTAGTACACCATGGTTGCAAGAACTAACTAGTCCAAAAGGGTACCGCTTTTGGTAAAGACAAAACAAATCCGTTGATAGCTAATGATTTGCTAAAAATCATATGGTTATCAATGTACCATGGTCTTACACATCTAAACATTTGGCTACTCCATAGTTAATGGCTTTGGTAAAGAGACATCAAAATCCATTAAATTTTCAATGATTCACCTCTCACAGGAGTTTACACACCTGGAAGTGATGAGAATAGACTGAAACTTAAATGAACTGATGTACAATTTGTCATATGTTGCTGAGTTGCTGAAAAGATGGACCTTGCTGATTGTTGCTGCAAAGGATTACATATAAAGACTACTTTGATGATGATGATACAAGCACAGAGAATACAAAGATACAATCTAAAGATAAAGACACAATCTTTCCTTGAAGACAACGATGTTAAAGTTAAATATACAAAGGAACTTGAAATCAAGCAAGTAGAATTCAAGTTAGGGGAGGATTGTTGGGATATAGAAAGTTAAAGTCTTTGAAGAGTCAAATCTTCAAGTCAAAGCTTGCTAAAGAAGAAAGTCAAAGTACTGCTCGATCATCAAAGTACTGCAAGGTTAAAGGACTGTTATGCAAAATCGTTAAGGGTTATTATATAATTCTAGAATGTTCTCATATTAGTTTAGTATTACTTGTCGTACAAGGAATAGAGTTGTAAACCGACTAGGGTTATCCTTAAGCCTATAAAAGGACCCCTAGATTGGCATTAGAGATGTGAATGTACGTGCATTATTAGAGTTTACTAAGTTCGATATTAGAGCTGTTATGGATTGTTAGTGAATCTGTGTATTAAGCAGGTTCAGAGTTTTAATAAAATCGTTGAAGTTAAAGTTAATTCTTCTTAGCTTTGTTAAGTAAATTCCGCATACTTAATAGAGTTAGTTCAGTGTTTCTTTGTTAGCAACTTAGGATTTATCCGAGGTTACTAAGCCCTTACAAGCTACATAAAGTTAGTTTGGTTAGAGTACATCTATCCAACAAATACGCAGCTTAACCCTCCAGGTTACGCGTATTTGATACTCGTAAACCTAGTTTATGAAAAATGATGAATAGTGAATTATGAATAGTGATTTTTCTCCGGGAATGAATAGTGTTTCGTGAATAGTAAAATTTTGAAATAACCTTTCAAAGTCTCAAACCGACTTAAAAAACGATGAATAGTAAAATGGTGAATAGTAATTTCCGAGATGAATAGTGAAACTTTCAAAGTTTGAGAAATGACCTGAAATTACGAGTTGTCACATTCGCCCACCCAAAAAGGAATTCAGTCCCTGAATTCAGTTCATGTTGGTTTCTACGGTGTTATTAGTGAAAAGGTGAGGATATTTGAGTCGCATCTGATCTTCTCGTGTTTTCTGAATCGTACCACACCTTTCGAAGGCGAGACTTTCAACATAACTCTGTTGCCAAATCGAAATCCTAATGGTTTGCGACTTATGGAACATATTTCCAATATTTTGCGTCGTATATCGACGTAGCTTTTATAGTCTATGTGTTGTTGCTTGTAACTGATTCTTGATCTATACGATTTCTTTGTTGTTTCATAAATAAGTTATGGACTAGTGTGTTGGAATTTCCTAATTCTTGGCCAGTAAATAAGTGATTGACACCTCAACCATAGAGTGCCTCAATTGGTGCAGTCAATATGTTCATGTGATAACTATTGTTGTAAGAGAACTTGTTTGATGAAGAATGATTTGCCTAATCATTTCCAGAAAATCACACATATGCTTTGAGCATATCTTCTAATGTTTAAATTTTTCTCTCGTTCTGACCATTGAGCTGAGGATAATAGGTGGTACTCATGTCCAAGTAGGTTCCATGGGAATCTTGAAGTGATTGTCAGAAGTCTAAGGTGAATCGGCTACCTTATATTAGGTATAATTGAAATTGATACCACGTGTCTCGTGCAAATTTCAAAATGTCAAGTCTATCGATAAGGACATTATTGAAAAGAATAGATTATGGGTAACAGTTGTGATTCCTCTCGTTTCTGATTCTAGCGATGTCATGACTTGAGTCTTCCTTACCTAAGGTGCTTAGTCTCCATTACTAAAATGTTTATTGTTTGATGGTGTCTCTCTTAATTTCTCTTATCGAAATATTTCCATGCTTTATGTTTTCAAGTCACAAAACCCTAAATATTTAAGTGATGTGGTGTGGTGGTTGATTTTCAAGATTTGTTCCAATATTGAGTGCCTCTAAAATAGTTCATCACTGAGGTTGTTATCATGTTTGACAAAAAATTAGATATCGGCTCATACTATATCGAAGAATGTTTGTTCTAATTTTACTTGTAGATGGAAAGTCATTGATTGTCCGATATGTTCAGACCTGTTGCATCTCTTGATATGGAAGTGAGGTTATCTGGAATTTCTAGAGAACACAATGCCTTAGGGGAAGTTTATATCGATAACCTTAATTTAACTCAATTTTCCTTTAAGGGAAACTTCTTGTAGGGAAGTTCACATATTGTTGAGGCCATGTTTAATGGAATGTTCTGTAGTCTCAGTTAGGAGGCTTAATTTATTTCTACAGTGTTGCTTAGTGGGTATTCGCTTTGTATAATTTCTTGTAACCCGGTCTAGCTGGCACTTTTGAAATGATATAATTTGGCTTCTAGTCCAAAGATAGTGGTTCAGATTGTCTCGTGATGTCTTAAAATTTCTATTGAGTTTTGAAACATCTTACTACCTACTTCTAGTCCTTGTTGGTAGTTCTGAAATCCTTTCATTGTTTTCTTATATCGAGGAATCCTCCTCATAGATGGTATGGAAAATCTTTCCTAAAAAGGTCACTAGTAAAAATTTCAACTTATCGGTTGAGTGAGTGATGAGTGGCGTAGGTATCTTTAGAGTGTTAACAAAATTGATGTTTATGAACAATTTATCTGATTAAAAGGCTTTACTTTTAAATGAAGATTGTTTTAGGAAGTTTGAAAAGATGCTTGTTTCTTTCATGACATAATCCTTCCTGAATTATACATAGGTGATCAGGCTATGTATAATCGAAGACAAATAATGTGATGCTTGGTTTTGTTGAAATGGTATTATGTTTCTCCGAAGTTTTAGATGGTATTCAACGTGTTGTTTTGTAAGATAATGGCTCAAATAATTTTTCAGAGTAACATAAAAATCGTTTAGCGTAATGAGAGTAAATAGTTGACAGAATGACTGAAAATCAATTTATAGGGTGGTAACAAACAACTTGTTTTAGAATTCTGTGAAACAATTTTCCTAAGATGGTGGTAAAATAGCTTGAAATAAAATTATGTGAAATAATTTTATAAAGTGGTAGAAAAATAACTTGAAATAAGATTTGTTGAATGGTTTGTAGGATACATGGGAGAACCTCATAGAATGGTAATAGTCTCCTAATTAGTCAAGAATAAAGTTGGCCTAATTTCTAGTAAGATAACGGTATATTGTTGCGAAATGATTGAAAATTGGGCAATTGGAATAGGGAATGAAATAAACAAAGGTTGTGATTATCATGGAGATAATAAAGGATAAAGATTACATTAGATAGAAAGGTACTTATTATCTGTTCCTGTTGATGGTCTAATCGTGTCTCAAGTGTAGGAGTAGTAGACTGTCTAACAACAGCAGTTCTGAAAATCTCACCGTCCTCAAGCCTATAAGATGGTGTAGTGTCTATAGTCTTAGTGATAGATGGTAATGGTGTGTCAAATCATGCACGCTTCCCAAGTTACAAGTCAGATGTATGAGTAGTGTCTATGAGATGTGATGGTACGGATGGTGCTCTAGATTATAATGATGATGAAAATGATGATGATGATGATGAAAATCTTAGTGGTAAGTTAGGAGATGATGGTGAATGAAATACTACTCTCTTTCGTGTTGTCTCGCGGCATTTCAGAGGTAAAGCTAGCGTATACACTATTGGACGACTAATAGTGGTATGAGTAGCTGATGGTAGTGGTAGTCCATGAGTAGCAGGTGATCTAAGAATGAGGGTAAGAGATCTTCCTTACAGCAAGCATCCTAATAGGTCCATTAGGACTAAGCCTATAAGTCCTACCAAATGGTATGATCTGTCCCGACAGAATGATAGGAACTGCCCTGTTCCTATGACGAATCGATGGTGACAGTGGTGGTGTAGGTGTAACTTTGTCCTCCTAAAAGGGTTCAGTCTCATCATCTGATGTTATCGGTGTTGAGTCAACTGATATTAAAATTGTGATAGGGAATGACAAGGTATCGTTCCTGTTAGAGTCTGATGTGAGTATGATGGGATGGGTATCTGAAGACATCTATGTGACAACCGATGTGAAATGAAAGTAAATAGCCCGCATAATGTGCGTATAAAACCGCATGTATAATGAATATGCACTTATGATGAAATGATGAGATGCTATGATGATGTAGTTATAGTCTAGGGTCAATGATACAACCTAGTTCTCTATAACTCTTGCTCGATGCCAATCTGTCACACCCCAAAATACTGCTTTTGCAAATGAATGGAATTCTGGGATGACCGCCATAACATCACATTCTGAGCTTATATTGAACGACCTAAAGTGTCGTTTAAAAACACATCGTTTGATATTTATTTAAAGCATTTAGAGTTACAAAAGATAGGTCCCAAAAGGTAGTCAACATTTGCGGGAAATAAGTTTGTTACAATCCAAACGATGTTTTAAAGTGCATAAAACCCATGTGAGACGCGTCGTCACCGCGACTCTATGATAAGTCCTTATGCATGCCATGAAGTATATGCCTTAGATACCTTAAAATACATTGCTAAAAGTGTCAACACAAAGGTTGAGTGAGTTCATAGAGTTCATGTAAATGTTTTATACGACTACCACAAGTATAGGCCATGTATGACAAATATGTCACATAAAAATGTTACAATTGCTATAAGCACATGACACCGAAGCTAGACTGATCATGATGTTCGCCCCAACAGAGTGTTTTGCCAAACAACTCAAATTATGATATTAAATGAAATGCATTCGTTTGACCAGTTGGGACTGTAACAATTCGCATTTTTGAGAATTTACTATTCACTTTCACTATTCATCCCGTAAAATTTTTATTTCACATTCTCGTAAGATAAATTATTTTAGTAATGACCTGAGAGTTTGACAATCGTTAGATCATTTTCGCAAAAGTTATTAAGAAAACATCGTCTTAAAGTTTCATTTTGGTCGGAACACCATTTCAACATCCCGCGCATAACGAAAACCGCCTCGACAATTTTCCCACATCGATTAATTTTAGATCATTCATGATTAATTTGAGAATTTTAAGATTTCTTTTAAATGTTACCAAATAAACCCCGAGTCAGACGAGACTAAACTTACGCTTAAACAAATCTACGTAGAACCGGACTTAACCATTCTCAGACCAGATTTCCTAAGATATTTTGGATCTTTACATTTTTGGAAAAGTCAAACATATTTCCTCCTCCTTTGACCATAAAGAAATTAACCTTGTACGTTCTACATTTTTGATTAAATAGCGTAACTTTTAGACTTCACGTATAACTGTTAAGTTATCCCACGTACGACGAAAACCACATTTTGACATCTCATATCACTTTTAGAATAATTTTAGTCTACTCTAAATAAATCCACGGTCATTTCCCTGAAATCTCGTTCTTTTCCCATAAATTGCATTTTTACGCGTTTTGACTCGCGTTTTCAGTTTTAGCAGCGTTTAAGCAACGCGATAGAACGTATCACTAATCTATTATGCTTATATAGAGTATATTGATAATTTTTAACATATTTATAAGATTCATATTATTTGGATACCCGATTTTAAGTTTCGTGACTTTACGGCTTACAGTTAGTAATTAACGGGTCCAAAACTCACTCCGTAAACAAGATAATACCAAGCAACTCATATCTAGTCATCCTAGATAGGCCTTGAACTAAATTTAAGCCACATGGGGCGTTTTATAAGTGTTAGGAATTAGAAAATTCCATAGTGAAGAGTCGGTCACCCAAAATGTTATCTAGCTTAAGTTAGCTCGTAGACTTGTCGTTAGTTTCATTATTTAGTAGTTTATTTATTAGTTAATTTGTAGCGTAGTTTAGCGTAGTGTTTCATCGTGGAGGAAGGACGGGTCTTTACCCACTGTATACCGATCCACAGCCGTCGAGAGGTCGCTTAGGTTGTAGCTATAAATACCCTCTACCTTGCAAGGTAGAGGTTGGAAGTTCTAATCTAATCTTTCACTTTTGATAAGCAACTCTCTTCTAGAATTCCCTCTCAACTCTCTTCATCTATCTAAAATGGCTTTCTTGTTTAATCATTGTCCTAGACCACCCGAATCATCAAACAACATAAATATTCACGATCCTACAATTGGTATCAGAGCCAAGGTTGTGTTGTCTTTGATGATTCGAACGTTTTTTATGCGGTTTTGTATGGTTATGTATGCGATTTGATGGGTTTGTTGGTTACGGTTTATTAAGTTTGGTGGCTGTGATGATGGGTGAATATGTTTACTGGGTTCATTGTATGGAGTGGTTACATTTTTCTTAAGCTAACAAACTGTTTTTAAAGTACGATTAAATCTGGTTTTATGATAGTATTGATTTTTGATACTAATTGAAGGTTGAACATGGTCATAAATGGTTTTTGGTACAAGTTTTAGTACTGTATTAAAATTATTGTGGTGTTGATTGTTTTCACATGATTTCTGTTTGCATGTTGTGGTCCTTGTTCATGTATGCGAGTTGTGGTTAATTCCTTCTAGCGTGTCTCAGTTGTCCAGATTCATAGTATGTACAGTTTAGCGACTTGTCCTGTAAAATGGAAGCGAGTTGACTATTTAGTCAACTGCAAATGCACTTATGCTTATAAGCGAGTTGTGTCTGAGCTGCTTGCCCTTAACTCGCATTTTTGAATGCGAGTTGCCATCGTGTCCAGATTCAGTGAATATGCTATGCGAGTTAGTCAGGTCAAATGCGAGTTGGTATGGTCAAATGCGAGTTACTTAACTCGCATAAGGTTTAATGGCACTTGCTTTTGAGCGAGTTGCTGCTGTTGCGAGTTGGGTCTAGCGAGTTAGGGAAGATGCGAGTTAAAAAGATGCGAGTTGGGTATGATATAAGTTGGATAAGATGCGAGTTGGGTAAGCTGCGGGTTGGGTAAGATGAGAACCGGGAATGATGCGAGTTGGGTAAGATGCGACACAAGCTTATGGAGGTTTGAATGTAAAGGAGAAGAAGGAGATTCAATATGCATTTTGATTAATCTCATTGACTTAGGACTCTTGCTTGCCCCTAAACCTAAAGACCAGACTCAAATCAGACTTCAGATCTCAACCATCATCAGTCCAAGAAATGTTAAGTTAAATCAAATTCCAATCATAAACTAGATAAAACTCATCAAAACTCAAACCATCTCCATACTATCCTAGTCCTATCCTCCATCATCTATTTCATTCTATCAAGACTCGAAAGAAAAAAAAAACAACAAAAGGATCTCAGCTTTCATTATTCGTGGCACACAACTGTTCTATCAAGACCAAAGGTCATGAGATTCGAATTATTTAACATCACAGATCCATAAAACAAATGAAAAACCGAAATGAATGTTACCCAACAATCTCAGATATCTATTTTCGTGGTACTCATAAAGTACATCAAGACCAATGGCCAATAACACGAAATAGATTTCATCACTGACCACTTTGAAGTCTGCCTTCATGTTTATTATTCGAACAAACAAGAAAGGATACAACAACTAATCAGTTGTCATCTCCCCTCTTTGTTCGTTTAAGTATATGGAATCATAACAAATAACATGTATTGAAACCCCTACCTTGAACCTAGGTTTGATATTGTGGCAGTCACTATAACATCAAGCCATCCCTGTGGCCACAATCTCTAACCAACCCTGTGGTGAGTTAATGATGCTTATGATTTCAGGGAGAGATGACTACTGGATTTTTTTGTTGTTCGGTTATTTGAGAGAGAAAGGGGGCGGAGGAATTATGTGATGTTATATTAGGGTTTGAGCTGAGACAAATTAGGGATTAGTGTAGTTATATATTCACTGAATAGGGCATGGAGCGGATTTTTTTTGGAACGGGTTGGTCAATTTTCTCTTGGGCTTTATTTGGACCGTATATAACTGGATTGAGTGCTTTGATTTTGTGGGCTTTTACCCGGATGAGATATACGTTGGTTTTGGTTTCGGTGTGATTCACTTGGGATATATGTTAGACATCAAATATCATGTATCATCTAATATTAGTAGACCAATGTGGACTTTGTGTGACAAGCTGAATGTGTATTAGCTAAACTTTATTGAATCCGAATCATTTAGTTTGGAACCAAGTATTTATTCAGGGAATTTGTCACTAAACAGAATTTGATATTGGATGATTACTTGGATAATATTCGGATTTGATTGATATTCGGAGTTGATTACTTGGACCGGGGTCGGATTTGAGTATGTTGAATGTTTAATTAATCGGGAGATATTATGATGGGATGATTTGCTTGGATAATGAATTTGGGACAAGTGAAATGCCAAATACTTTGACATGATAAGGGATTGAATATAATTACAGTGTGCATTTTACTTGGGGATGTTGATAAGTATTCTTGGTTACATACTGCAAATTGTGATTGAATAATTCGAATTGATGATTGGATTTGGTGTGATGATGAGATTCGATGGGATATGAGGATTAATACATTGGTTTATACTTCTTCACGGAAAATATATTGTCATGGCTTAAATTGTTTATTAAACAAAGTTGACTACAGGGTTGTTTGTACGGTATTTCTTATTTGGATTTGAAGTGAGGTTTTCTGGGCACGTTCACTTATTTCATCTTCCACCCTTTCGCGAAGATGACTTGTTTGGGCATTTATAGAGTGTGATAAAGACTTGGGTATCTAGTTACTATTGTGCTTCTTCTTTTAACCCAAAAAGTAACTATCACTTCGGTGTCTCACGCAGTTGAGGATACGTCAAGAGGTTTTGTACATTGGCTACACCGTTTCTTCTTCACAAGGATTGGTACAAGTTTAAGTAACAAATCTGGGGAATTTTACTTCATGATCAAGTTTGGCATATCGGGTTTACTTCTCCATGTTGTCACCGCAATTGCCGGCTGAATCGTGAATGATGTGTTTACCAATGTGTTGATTGGATGGTTGATGGTGTTGTTGATGTTGGATAATGGACCGTTGATAAACCGCGCATGTTCCCCTAAAATGATATTCACCGAAACCAAAGTTGTCATAACACATTCAAGTCGACATTGTTTACGGTTTTGTCTTGATTTTGTAAAATCGCGAAAGAACCTATTTCTCGGTTTAAATCATAGACTTGTAAAATCCGTGACAATGGAAACATCCTGGTATTAGTAAAGTGCATTTCCGGATCTATCCTACGGTTTATTCTTGGTTTTGTAAAATCCCGCGAAAGAAACGATTTCTCGGTTTAAACCTTAGAGTTATAAAATCCCATAATGATGGAACCATCCTGGAGAAGAGAAAGTGTAATTCTGGATCTTACTTGATGCTGGTGCTACGGTTTTTGCTTCGAAGAAAGGATAAAAGGGTGTATTTCATGAACTGGATGTGTGTTTGGATTTTCGTCATGGTAGTATTGGTTATTACATGGTTTTACGGGGTTATGTGCTTTTAACCATGGTCGGGATGAAACCATTATCATAGTTCACTTAAAATGTCAAAGGAGGCTAGATTTGAGCTTTTAACCAGAAGATGTGACAACGGAGTCAATTCACTATTATCTATTTGAAGTTGAAGTGAAATATCACGGGCGAGTGTACTTAGTATCTGAAGGTATCGGGATGGTTGGATGAAGATTCTTCAGATCCTTGTTCGAGCTTTTTCCAAAAACAAAGACTTGGAAATCTAGTTATTTTTGGGAGTATTTTCCTTCTCTTTTACCACGTGGGGAATTGTGCTCATGCCACAAAATAACTATCACTTTAAGAAGTTACGTTGTAGTGCTCAGTGTCACATTCAATTGTGGATTTTCAAGAGGTAATGTACGTCTTATACTTGATGGTTGGTTGGTTGAAGAGTATAGAGTACATAGAGAGTACTTAGAGATGCTAATGGAAATCGGCACCGCTCTTTGTTACATTTGTGCAAGTATAAGTCACGAGTTCGGGTTAGTTTACTTCAGGGTCAAATTCATCATATTGGGTTTTCTCCATCAGCTGTCACGACAAAGAGCCTATTGAATGATAATGGGGTTGATTATAAGTTTTGCCAAGAGATGATGAAAAGAGAGAGATTATGACGTCTGTTCACATCAGTTCAGGCCTCGTACTTCAACATTATGACGTATGAACACAACAGTTCATGCCTCGTACTCTAAAGAAAAGAAAAGTGTACGCTTCAAGTGCGCTTTATCTTCGGAAGAGAAATCTTCTCAATTATGACCATTGTTGGATCGATATACTTTAATCAAACTAACTTAACTAGCTTGTTAAGGTTTAATAACCTCGGATAAATCCTAAGTTATTAACAAAGAAACAACGAGCAATCTTTATCAAGTGCGCGAATTTACTTAACAAAGCTAAGAAGAATAACTTTATTATAAACTCTAAATCGCTTATTATGCGAGATACTCTAATACAACTCTAAGATAATCGAACTTTTCTCTAAAACACTAATTCGTAAACTCTAAAACTCTTTTTAAAATCGTACATCTAATGCCAATCTAGGAGTCCTTTTATAGGCTCAAGGATATCCTAGTCGGTTTACAATTGATAACCTTGTACGACAAGTAATCTAAACATGGAATACAATACTTTCCATAAGCGAATATAACAGTTCTTTTGTTCTAGCGATACTTTGACTTTATCTTGCGATGCTTTGACTCTGTCTTTAGCGATACTTTGACTATTTGACTTCTTCCGGTTCTTTGCGACTTCGGTACTTTCATATCTTGATGCTTTGATATCTTGACACTTTCATATCCCAACAATCCTCCCTAACTTGAATTCTACTTGCTTGACTTCAAGTTCCTTTGTGAATATATCTTTATGACTTCATCTTTAAAATGGATTGTTTCTTAGTCTTTAGATTGTATCTCTGTAATATCGTGCTTGTCAAAGTATCTCTTAGAATTGTTCTCTTCACAACACATCCGGCAATCTCCATCTTTTCGACAACACGACAACATATGACAATTTGTACAATAATTCGGTTTAAGTTGCATACTATTCTCATCACATCTAAGTGAATCATTGAAAATTTAATGGATTTAGAACTCTTTACCAAAGCCATTATCTCGGAGTAGCCAAATGTTTTGGTGTGTAAGACCATGGTACATTGATAACCATATGATTTTAGCAAACCACCGACTATCAACAGTTTGTTTTGTCTTTACCAAAAGTTGTACCCTTACGGACTAGTTAGTTCTTCTATCTAATGGTGAACTAATTACCAATAATGGTTTTCCACGCCTTTACCACAAGCCATTTTCTTGTGGGCTAGCCAACTCTTCACATTCTTGATATGGTGAGTTGATGACCATCCAACTTATTAGCAAGTTGTCAACTAAAAGCGGTTTGATATATCTTTACGAGCCGTTTGCTCATGGATTAGTCAATCCTTTTGTAACCATGGTGGATTGATAACCTATTGATGTTATCATCACAAAACCATTTATTCAACCTTTATTTCAAAATATTTATTACTTAGCAAAAGGTTTCTTCTAAAATTCTTTTAAGCGGTTTAGTTCGAATAAGCGAGTACTTTGATGAAATCTTGTCGATAAGCGATACTTTGAATAAAAATCTTGATATTTCAAAAAGTATTTATTCAAATAAAATTCATACCGGTTATAGATCATTCTCGGCAATGGTAGTCCGGTCTATAAACAAATTGATAACCATGCAAGCGGTTTCATTAGCCTCTTCTACTTCCAATCCATGCTCTAGCATTCTTCTCATGAGCTCAAGCTGTAAGAGGATATCTTCTTTACGCAAACATGTGTATCATTGTTCCATTTTCTAGCTCAAAACATGAACTCCAGTTCTTCAAAGAATCTCCGACAAACTATTTCCCGGCTTTCTTGATCCTTCCAAATATCATCGATTACTCTCTTCATTAGTTTCCCACATGGTTATGAGATCACCATGTAAAACCAAACCAATCCCTTCTAATGGATTATCTTCAAAATAAGCCTTCACAACATGATATAAGTAGAATAGATCTACTCTATCTATAATATCGACAAATCCATAGCCTTTTGAAAACTTTGAAACTTTCATCTTCTTTATGAAAAACCATGTAATCTCCATTCTTAGATTTCTCAACTTTGAAAACACTAATCTTTGATCATTCATCTTCATGTCATTATCTTCATTTGTATAATCAAAATCTACCACTCGAGATAATTCTTCAATTCATCACTAGTCTCGGATCTTAATTCAACCTTTTCTTTCTTTGAAAAGCGAACATCTGTAACCCGGTTTTCTTTTTCTCTTTAAGCTCTTCTTCCTTTCGACTTGGTCCAATAAGCTTCTTCTCTAAAGTCTTTAATGCTGCAACATCTTTCTTATAAGCTTCTCTCGACATCATATAATCTTTTCATATCCACATAATTTAGCTTACGCAATCCTTTAAATCCTCTGCTTTTTAAATATGCCATCATTGCATTCCTTTCTTTAGCTAAATTAGGTCTTCTTTGCATATATCGAGCAGTGTAGGAGACTCTAATGGTTCGATAGCTTGACATTCAATTCCTCATGTAATTTACGAGCTACTTCTCTATTACGAGCTTCTTGAGCTTCTGTTCTTCTCTATATTTAGCATTTAACTCTTCTTGAACTTTTAAATTGCAGACTTCATTCCTAGCAACTTCAATTGCTCTAAGTTACGCCAAAGTAAGTTTCTTTTCTTAGTTTCAACGAAATACCTTTCCCTTTGTCTTTTGGATCAATTGCGGGTTGATCGGTTCTTGGTTGTTCTTCTTCTTGTACATCTCTAATAGTAACTCCTCCTCTTGGTTGTGACAAATCTAACATTGTAGCAACTAATTCATCATCACTCATGAAATGAATAGGTTTGAATGTAGGTTCCTCCTCTTCTTCTATAACAGTTGTAGAAGGACCGACTTCTTCAAAAATTCAATACCCTTGGAGTTATTGGTGTTATTACTTCTTCCTAGATGTATCATGAAAATCGGTACCTTGATCATCGATACCTTGAACATCGATACCTTGAACTTGCACTTCTTCTTCTTGTTCCTCGAAATAATCTTTTCTGCGGTACTTACAGATTCTTTCTTCTTTGTAATATCTTCTTGATTCTTTCTTCTTCATAACATCTTCTTTCAAATTATCCTTTTCTAAATTCCTCCCAAGTTGACGAAAGATGATTTAGGAACCTTCTTTCGTTTCAATTCCTTACGAAGTGCTTTCGACGTTTGTTTTCCTCTTTAACCCATAAGTTGAAACCTTGAATATAGGGTTTAATAAAATTCCTTAACCAAATATACCTACGCTTCAACTTCCTAAGTGCTTTAGCTTGACTCAACAGTCTTGTTCAACCTAGCTAGCTCCTTGTTAAAGCATAATTATCCAAAGTCAAACCTTCACGAGGTATAGTATGATCATCACCTTGAAGTTGTGAATGTGCCTCAAAGCGAGAAGCAAATGGTTGAGGAGATGGAGTAGGTGTTCTCTCAATCTCTTTGAACCTCGGGACTTGGAGAAACATCACCACAGTAAAGATCACGGTACCTTCACGAGAAGCGGTGCTTGCGGATGCGGTACCTTGTGAGCGACACTTTGTGAAGCGGTACCTTGTGCGAGAATCGGTACCTTCACTTTCTTCATCCTCTCCGGTGCATCACGTCTGACTTGAACAACTTCCATCATTGTTGTAGTTAATGGAATATCTCCACCTCTGAACAAATTACTTAACTTAGCCATGAATGTATAAATTTTGGCTTGTTGCACAATAACGGTAACAAAGTAGCGGGTTTTGGAACATCAACCAATTGCTTGTTCAAGAAAACCTGTACAAATCGTGGGTACATCAACCATGTTGACCCAGAGGAGATATGAGATAGCATCCCATCCAAAATAAGCCTTGAAAAATTAAACATTCTATCAGTAGCTAAGCCAACCACTGCAGATGCTATATTTGACCCAAACTGCTCCCAAGAAGTGCTTTTAGAACTTATGCAATGGAGCAAGACATGAATCAAGAACTTCCATTGAGGACAGAATAATGCTTTCTTGAAAGTTTGTTCAGTCAAAGAACCTTCATAACCAAGATTCCTAAAAGTATCCCAAATCAGTTGCTTGTCAAATCGAATAGCCCCATCTTCATCTTCAAATAATAAATCGCTCGAATAGAGGCTTACGTAATCTTAATAGTCCTTCCGACAGCTGTTGATCTAATATAGTATTCATCCTCCTCCATATTATCTCTAGCATTAGCCCAAAATTCTTGAATCCATGGTTCAATTATATCCGGCTCAACTAAAGAGCATAACTAATAAGCGACCAGTAAGATAATCAATTATATCATAGAAAGCCACATTCGCCTCGGTCTTGTCCAAATTAGCCACCATATTGTGCTTGAAGCAGTTAAGCGATTCACCATTGTTGAAAAAGTGAGCACAATAAAGATTGTATCGAATAATAAAGAGATGGTGATTGGGAGATAAGTATGGAAAAGATGTAAAGTAATAATATGAGAGGAAAATCGGAAAGTAGTTATTTATAGGTGGGATTTGAAAATCACGGCCTAAATAACAAAGTTACCGTTACTACCAATTACCCATCAATATTACCGTTGGAGCGATGCTTTAATCGACAAACGGTACTTTCCACATAAGCGATACTTTCCCAGCGGTACTTTCCAAGCGGTACTTTCGGGAAAAGCGATGCTTTGCCAAATACCTTCATATAAACTAAGTATAAACAAGCATCCTCCCTCAAGCAATACACATGACTATACCTAACACCTTATAGTCCTCCCTTAAACATAGCTTAGTAGTTAATCATTCCAATGCTCACGACCAAGTGATTGAATCGTGACACATCAAAACCTTTTGTGAGTAAATCGGCTACATTGTCATCCGTGTGAACTTTAACCACATTAATGAGCCTATGCTCATAGCAATCTCGATAAAGTGATGCCTAATCGAATATGCTTTGTCTTGGAATGATACAGAGTTCTTCACAATACAAATAGTACTCTCATTATCAATATTGATAGGAGTATTCTTAAAATTGAATCCATAATCCAAGAGTTGATTTTGCATCCACAAAACTTGACCACAACAACTTACGCGGCTGACTACATATTCGACTTGATAGATGATGTTCTTTGCAATTGTCTGCTTTTGCATTGCCGGAGACTAACCTTCTTCCAAGATATTGGCATCCACCGGTTGTGGATCTTCTATCATAATTATCACTGCATAGTCACTATCTGAAAAAGCTTCTAAGTGAAAAGGTGACTCTTTAGGATACCACAACCCCAACTTAGGTTGTTGTTTCAAATAACGAAAAATTCTTTTCTTGCATTCGGTGAGAGATCTTTGGTGAGACTTGATATCTTGCACATAGACAAGCGCAAACATGATATCGGGCCTTGATGCGATAAGATACATAAGAGAGCCAATCATAGATCTGTATAACTTGACTTCAACAGTGTCCATCTTCATCTTTTCCCAATGAATTGATAGATTTAATAGGTGTAATGTGACCTTCATATCATCAAAATTAAACTTCTTAAGTATATACGTAACATACTTGTCTTGGCTAATGAAAATTCCTTCCTTGGGTGCTTAACACGAAGTCCTAAAAGAATGTTAACTCTCCCATTGAACTCATTTGAAATTCCTACGCATCAATTGCTCAAACTCCTTAACCATGGATTGTTTGGTAGCCCCAAAGATGATATCATCAACATAAACTTGAACTAACATGATATCCTTCTTGTCTCTCTTGATAAACAAAGTCTTGTCTATAGCTCCCTCACGTATCCATGTTGTAATAAGAATGTAGAGAGCCTCTCATACCAAGCTCTAGGTGCTGATGAAGACCATAAAGAGCCTTAACCACCTTATAGACTTTGTTTGGATGTTTAGGATCTTCAAAACACGGAGGTTGTTTCACATACACCTCTTACGTAATAGTGCCATAAAGAAAGGCACTCTTGACATCCATCGGTATACACGAAAACCCATATAAGAAGCAAAAGCAAGAAAGATTCTAATTGCTTCAATCCTTGCCACGAGAGCAAATACCTCATCATAATCTACCCTTCCTCCTGTCTATATAACCACGAGCAACTAACCTTGCCTTGTTTTTGATAACATTGCCTCTTTCATCTCTTTTAACTCTAAAACCCATCGGTTCCAATAACTCTCTTCCCATCGGAAGATCACATAAAACCAAACTTCTTGAAGTTTAAATTGAAGAAGTTCTTCTGCATAGCTTCAACCCACTTTCTTTAGTCAAAGCTTGAGCAATATTCTTGGGTTCCTCTTGAGAGATGAAACAAGTAAATAAGCGGGTTTGATGGTCCTTATGATTTAGCTTTGTTTTGTTTATACACAAAGCTAAGTAAAGCATTGTGAGGTTTTGTGAAACCCTTAGCTTTGTGTCTTGTCATAACTCCGGAGTAGAAGGACCAATGATTTGATCGGTTGGATGATTCTTATGAATTCGTAAGATTGGTGGCTGTGGAACTTCATATGTATCATCTAAGTTAGTATAATCGGCACCTTCATTGGAATCGTGAAAATACCTTCATCTTCAAGCTCATCATCGGTTTCTTCTAACCCGGGCATGGTAGGATCATCCAAATCATCTAAAATCTTGTCAGCAGTGCGGCGATACTTTGATCAAAAATCTTGTCAAAATCTTGTGAGAGTACTCTGCGATCTTGTTCTTCTTCTTTGCCTCTTCATAAGCTCTCCTTTGTTCATCGGTGTAAGAATGTGCTAACACATCTTGAAGAAGCATCGATTAAGTTCCTCTTGAATAGATTGATCCTCTGCGGATAATGAGGATTGTGGTGCAACAGATGCTTTGTTTTGGAGAATCGATACTTTGCTTAGGAACATCGATGCTGTTTTGGACTTGCGGGATCTTTATCGAGAACGACATCGGTCTAATATGAACATCATGAACAACATATTGAATATCTTCTTCATTGTGCAAAGGTTGATTTTCTTCTCTAACGAGAACATAATTCATCGAAGGAGATAAAATCTCAAGATCAAACATCCAATCGGGACCTTTTCCTTTCTCATTGTCTTGATCTTCTAGAAACTCAACATGAAGACAATCTTGAATCTTCTTAGTAACTCTGTTGTAGACTCTAAAGCCTTTCTTGTTAGTGCAATATCCCAATAAGTAACCTTCTTGGACTTGCCATCAAACTTCCCAGTTATCAATGGTGTTCAAAATAGTAAGAGGGCATCCAAAGGCTTCATAAAGCGAATGTTGGGTTTATTGCCCATCGACAATTCATAGGGTGTCTTCATCGTGGTTTGGTGGCGAGACCTGTTAAGTACATAGCATGCGTGCTTACGACACGCCCAAAATTGAATAGGGAGATGGGAATCGCTAGCATTGTCCTAGCTGCTTCAATCAAAGTCCTATTCTTCCTCTCTGCAACACCATTTCTTTGTGGTGTTCTAGCAATACTAAACTCCCTCTTTATGCCTTTATTAGCACAAAAGTCATCCATAGGCTTGTTCTTGAATTCGGTTCCATTGTCACATCTAATACCTCTAACCTTGAGTCTTAATTGGTTTCAAGTGCTATTATTAGAGTCGAATAGCATCAAAGGTATCATCTTTAAAGCCCAAAAGAAAACCCAATGAATCTACTACAATCATCGGTAACAACCAAGCAGTACTTCTTCTTATTTAAACTTGCCACGAGAGCGGTCCAAATAAATCCATATGTAATAGCTCAATGGTTCTCTAATATTTCTTTCATCAAGCTTCTTGCGAGGAAGCTTTGTGTTGTTACCCTTCTTGCATGCCAAACATGATTGATCATTCTTGTAAGTCTTTGAAGGTAAACCTCTAACTAAATTGCCTTTGACCGGTTTGTTGATGTTCTTGAAATTAACATGGCCCAATCTTCTATGCCATTGATGTGCCTCTTGAGATGTTGCTTTAGCCACCAAACATGTGGCTCTTCCATAGGAATGTAGACTCTTCATGTCTAAACTATACACATCATTTGTCCTTGGTACTCTAAGTACTACCAAGTCATCATCAACGGTTTGAAGTCGAGAAGAAAGGATGAGACATTACGTGTCGATGAATAACACGGGATGCTTTTATCACAAATTTGAGAGGCCGACAACAAGTTGAACTTTAGCTCCTTCACATATCGACATTCTCAAAATCAATTCTTCCGACTTTAATTGTTCCTTTCGGTAATCCTTCCTCCATTGGGATCATTCCCAAATGCAACTTTTCCTCCACTAATATTTCTAAAATCGAGACGGGATCTCTTTATCTTTGTCATACTTCGAGCAACCACTATCCACAATAAGATGATCTTTAAGCTCCTCTTACGGGTTGCCACACACAAAAGAAAAGAGTTAGAAACTTTTAGGAACCCAAGCCATTCTTGACTTGTGTTCCCGCGAGAGATTACAAACTCAAATTCTTTGAGTATGTAATTCCACTATCTTTCAAATGATGATCCAAAATTATCTTTTGATTTTTAGCATGTGGATTTTCAAAACTCTCGGTTTTCAACATAAATCTCTTTCACCGATTTTTAGCATTTTCTTTTGTCACAAAACATCGATTCACTTTTTGTTGAGCGTCTTGTATGTCTCTCGTGATCTTGTCCTTTTAATCCATTCGGTTTTAACGGTGGTTCTGTGATCTAGATCCCTATATGAATTGTGATACCTTCTAGGTTGATAGTGAGATCTCCTAGAATTTCTATCCCAAGTATGGTTTTCGATTACCTTGTCTACGGCGGTGCTTTGGAAAGTCTTGTGAGATCTTGAAGGTCTTCTACGATGTGGGTATCTATGATGCGGTGTGAAGTTTACGTGATTAACCCTATTAGAATTAGTCCAAAGCGGTTTGTGCTCTCTAGGTCTCGATTGTTAGACTTATTCCTTGAAAACTTGCTTAGATATTACGAGTGTTTGTCACAATCTTTGATTAAGTGAGTAGGACTATAACACACAAAACACGTTTTGACCCATATGACCAAAGTGATTTCTTCTATGTCTATGCCCAAAATTATTTTGCCTTCTTGATGGTGATAAAATTTGTTTTGACCAAAATTATCCCAAAAGGTTTAGCGATCTTGTTTTGAAAAGGTTTTGCGAAGAGTCTTGCTTGTTGAGCGATACTTTGGTTTAAAGTCTTCTTGGATTTTGAACATTGTTTTCAACAGTTTCTTTGGGTTTCTCGGACCTAGATTGAGCAACAAGCTTCTTCCTAAACTCTAGACTATCTACTCCATAACGAGAAACATCGGGCCTAGAGGGTGATGACTAATGGGATGAGGAGCGACATGATAACCATTGTCTTTCTTATATTCGGAGGTGGTTCACTTCGAGCCCTCATTACTAGATGAATCTAAATAGTTAATGAGCTCATCATCACTAGTGGTTATGTCCTCAAAACACCATCATCACGATCACTAGGTTGGTTTTCATCTATGTTACTAAAGTCCATTCCAAATCCTAAGCTGTTCTAATGTAAGCCCTTCTGCATTTTTCAACATAAGCAACATGGGACAAGCGGACTCTCCCAAGCGACAAACTTAGCTAACAAATCATCTCTTTCCTTAGTTAATTTCTCAATTTCAGCAATTTTACTGTTTAGTTTCCATTCACTAAGTTTTAGCGGTAATCACATTGTTCATACTTTTCATTGAAGCCATTTCATTATTTTCATGTGTTATGATTTTAGCTTCTATAGACTCTAAAGTGATTTGATATCCTGCTACCTCGGACCTAGCCCTAATACAATTATCTCTTTCAATCACATAATTGTTAAGCGGTTTTGATAAAACTCATAACAGTTTGAGCATACCTCGAGAGATAGGAGGCGAGTTGGTGAAGTAGCCACCATAGCAAGAAGAACAGGATCATCTTCACTTTCTTTGCTCCAATCAAATCCTCCAAAGCCATCATCGATTCCAAAGCGGCATGTTGATTCTTCATCAAAGCGATGCTCGGTCAATGCTTCCACTTGTGTCTTCAATGTATCTTCCTTTGCTACCATACTGATGAAGTCACGGTTCATCATCAAACTCTTCACTCCGGTCAACTTCGATAACTTCTCTTGAGCAACCAAAGCCTTTGTTTGATTATTGGAATTTCCTTGAGCTCAAGTTTAGGCTTCTCGGATGTTACATTTGCTTGATACTTAGCAAACACACACTCCTTGCAAAGTGACCGATCTTTTGACAATTGAAGCATTCAATTTTAGATTTGTCAAAGTTATTCCTTGTTTTGGTTTGAAATCAATATTTTTGCTGTCTTCTTCATGTACTTTTTGATCCTTGCGTTGATCAAAGCAACTTGCCACGATATCAATTTCTTCAAGTGCATCTTCTTCATACATGCTAGATCCTCTTCATAAGTGACGGGTAAGCTTGCTTGTTGTGCAAAGAAGGAGCACACAACTTCATCGAGTTCAAAGTGGTAGATGGTGGGGCTGCTTGAGCATATGATGGGGATTGTAAGCAGTGCTTTGAGAAGCAGTACTTTGAGGAGAAGCGATACTTTTGAAAGTCTTGCTCTTCTTTTCGAGATGATAGAAAAGCAATCTTGTGAGATTTGGAATTGGGTTGACCACTCATCTCATGTTCATACACCTTGATTGATGATAGAGATCATCAAAGTCCATAACATCAATCCTTGTTGTCCTCGATCATAGTAGCAATCACATGCCATGTAGATGGCAAACTCATAGAAACTTCAAATTAGCATCCTCAATGATACTTGTGCCTTGTATAACTCCAACATGTTGAGGAGATTACGAAACCTATCATATGCGACATCAAGACTCTCTCTCTCCCTCTGTGAAAGTTTCAAGCATTGTTTGACAAGTTTACGTGCATCTTCTTAGAGGCTTCATTCCTCAAATCTGGTCTTGAGAGCGACCCAGTGCTTAGCATCTTTAGCATCATGAAACTTGAGAAGATGACCATACGGAATGGCGAGACAAGAGAATGTTTAGAGCCTTCTCTTGATTCCTTAGTGTTCTTCTTGGTAAGGCGCCTTTGGTGCTATAGGTTGTCCGGGAACATGAATGGGATGGAAACAACTTCATTCCCATTCACAATTACATTCCATAAAGCATGATGCATAATGGCAATATCTTGCCTCATCTTCATGCACGAGATCATATTCTCCTTTTTGATTATTGGAATTACGGTGAGGTGATTGAGGGTGGTGGAGCGACTTGATCGACATCTTTGAATATTGTTGAAGTAGGGTTTCTTCCTAGTCGAGTTTCCACACAAGCTCGATACCACTTGTTGGATCGATATACTTTAATCAAACTAACTTAACTAGCTTGTTAAGGTTTAATAACCTCGGATAAATCCTAAGTTATTAACAAAGAAACACCGAGCAATCTTTATCAAGTCTGCGAATTTACTTAACAAAGCTAAGAAGAATAACTTTATTATAAACTCTAAATCGCTTATTATGCGGATACTCTAATCAACTCTAAGATAATCGAACTTTTCTCTAAAACACTAATTAGTAAACTCTAAAACTCTTTTTACGAAATCGTACATCTAATGCCAATCTAGGAGTCCTTTTATAGGCTCAAGGATATCCTAGTCGGTTTACAATTGATAACCTTATGCGACAAGTAATCTAAACATGGAATACAATACTTTCCATAAGCGAATATAACAGTTCTTTTGTTCTAGCGATGCTTTGACTTTATCTTGCGATACTTTGACTCTGTCTTTAGCGATGCTTTGACTATTTGACTTCTTCCGGTTCTTTGCGACTTCGGTACTTTCATATCTTGATGCTTTGATATCTTGACACTTTCATATCATATCCCAACACTTCACGATACATCAACATGATGATTCCGAACAATCTATCTGTCTTGTTTGATGTGATTGGTAGTTTGGTGTTACCATCTTGTGTGTTCGTTGAGGCTCGATTGTCGATTTTCTTGATGAACATCATTCATTCTTGTTTGATTGGGAGGATTTTAGCTAAGGGATATGCAAGATGTAAGTTAATTGGGATGCTTTTGGTGAGATGCTTTTGGGGTGAGTTGAAGATGTTAACTATCTATTCCCCAACTGCATAATCTTGAAGAAGGTCGAGTCTGATCATTCTACATTTTTGCTACATGTTAGAAGACTAAAGACGAGTTGCATTTAACGATCTAAAGACTTCTTCTTAATTTGGGCATCTATCAATCGATTGTCGGTTTAGGGAGAGCACTAATTGGGAGAGTGTTATAAGTCAAATTCAATCCCCAATTAGACGTGCTCATATTCTTTAGCGATGACTCCTCGAGACGTTGTTATTGACTATTTCACATATTGGACATTTGACACAAGTTGATTACTTGAGTTAATCATTTATCACTTATTTGAGATTGAAGTTGACTTTCACAAAGGCGTGTTCTTATTTGATAACTTGCTCGGGCTTAAGAATTTGAGTTGAAGACTTGGTTTATCTAGTTACCGAGTCGAGGTGGATGGTTGAAGACCGGTTAACTATCACTATTAGGAGTTACTTTGTTTTACTCAATTGTCACACGATATGACGGTGTGGATAATCGCAAGAGGTGTTAATGTCTCATACTTTGTTTGGGTAGTGAGTACTTAGAGATTTGCTTGAAGCATAAATTCTCTACACCGTTCTTCCATCATTAGGTGCAAGCTTAAGATACAAATGTGGGAAGTTGACTTGGTTTCAAGTAGGGTATATCGGTTTTCTTCATCGCTGGTCACTTCAAATTGTCTACATAAGGGTTGATAAAAATAGTCGAGAGAGTCTTCACAAGTTGATTCTCACAAGAGTTCAAGTGTTCTTCTCATAAAGATTTCAAGTATTTGGGCTTATATTTGTTGTCGATTACAAGTATCAAAACCGAGAAGGGGCAAGGAGACACATCTAAACACAAAGCGAGTAAACTTGATGAACTTAATACTTCTAAGTAATCAAGATATCCCGGAAGACAAATGTTATTACCGCAGAGAAACTCAAGGTTTGACTCATGGCGAGTAAACTTGATGAGCTTAATACTTCTAAGTGATTGAAGATATCCGGGAAAACAAATGTCATGACCGCAGAGAAACTCAAGGTTTTACTCATCAAGGCTTTTAGTGTTAGTATTCCAACGACGTGGGAAGTGATGTAAAAGAAAGTTTCAAGATAAAAGAGGTACACAAGTGTGACATATTGGGGAGATAAATGTGTAACATGAGGAGGTGTTATCGCTTATTCTTTACGTGGGAATGTGTGTACTTGATTCTTGAGCTTCATACACGATCATCGTGGAAGAAAAATGTGAACATGGGAAGGTGTTTTCATTCCCTCATGATGTGTATTCGGAGAGCTTTGGGTATTGGTGTACTTGGGTTCTTGAGCTTCATACACGCTCATCGTGGAAGAAAATGTGAACATGGGAAGGTGTTCTTCATTCCCTCATGAAGTTTATTCGGAGAGTTCTTGAGCATTATACTAAGAGACGGACCGCATCATTTCAACTACACGGGAAGTGTTCTCTTGACACCTTTTGGAATGGATCGTTTGCACTTCAAAGGAAAGGAAATTTGAGAAGATTATTTAAATGTGGGATGATACGTTGTTGTTATTCTATTGGATGATATAGCCTCGAATGAAGAATCACGGTGATTATTCTTAAAAGGAGCAATGGGTTTATGATAATGGTGTGCTTCTTTGTGCACCGGCTAAAGCAAGCTTGAAATAGAGCTTCAATCGCTCAACATAAGGATTTTCGGTTTGGGGAAAGTCGCCAAAGTCTCACTTTCGGATGGTTCAATTTCTCTCAATTCTAGAGCCCTTGGAAGATTTGGTGGTGAATGCTTAAGAGATGATGACTTCTATCTTCTACAACGGGTCGTTCGATATCCTTATCTCGGTATCAGTATCATCGCCTTCTTAAACTATATCATCTACTCTATCTTTGTATATATTTATCAAAACAAAATACAAAAATATAAAACCAAAGAAACAAAATAGAAAATATGAAACCAAGAAAAAGAAAATAGAAAATATAAAACCAACAAAACCCATAAAAATCGAAAATTTGAAAAATACCAAAATATTGTTTTCTCAAGACATGTCTTCGGTATCGATAACATCTACAGCCTTAGAAATGTCATTCAATAATGGCACGGACTTTAGATGAAGTTCGAGCAGGAGGTGTAAATATTCTTTTCCAATACATGTCTCAAAGTATGGCTTACGCTTATTTCGATCAGAACCCGAGCTTCAACAAATGGCTTGCGCTACTTCAGATCAGAACCCGTGCTTAAAACTATGGTTTGCTATTACCTCGATAGCAACCCGTTCTTCAAGAAAGGAAAGTGCTGCGCTAAAACAATTTTTCAAATATTTCGTGCACTTATCCTAAAACAATTTGAGGAAAGTGTGTCGAAGGACTGCTGTTCCTACACAAATGTTTTTCCGTCTAAAATTCTTCAGAAAAATATTTGTTGTTTTCAAAAATGGTAGTAAATGAGTTGCTTGAAAATCAATCAGTTTCAGAGTTTTAATAAAAATTGAAATCTCAATCAATGACTTCAGCGCTTTTAAATCTTTCTAGAAAAAATGAGTCATTGATTGAGGGGGAGAATGTTTTCAAACTTATATCATCTAACGGGCTTTCTTAATTATCCTAATATGCTTAATTAAAAATGATATTAACCTATGTTGAAGGACTAGATGCCTAGGATATGATTGCTAGGATTAGATGATTAGAGTTTGATAAACACATTATTCCCATACATTTATATGATCTGATTGATATGTTGAATTGACTTTAATTAGTCGATTGCTGTTATGGGTGATGTCGACCACCATATATTTGTATGTGTGTTCACTAACGTATGCAGGTATATTGGTATAAAAGAATGTTCCCGATCCGGATCTCACAATTGAAGATGATTGGATGCCGAAAGGAAAGGGTAACTATTTCTTGGGTTGACAAATGAAGAAACGGAGCTTAATTGGACTTCTATGGAGAGTTGGCATAAATGCAACGTAAGAGGTCTCACCGCATCGCCAGATAGTTTTCTTCTAAGTGATTGAAGAAACGGAGCTTAATTTGACCTCGGTTGGCATTCAAAATGCAAGGTAAGAAGAAGTCTCATCCTGATCTGCAGACGGTTTTTCTTCCAAACCCTACAAAGAACAACAATGTGCTTCTCAACCACCTAACATATCTTTGTGCAGGATAATCGTGATGATACCATTTTTCTAAAACTTTGAAAAATATTGTTTTTGAAAATGGAAAAATATTGTTTTGAAAATATATTGGACTAAATTTTGAAAATCACTGGACTTCATTTTATTAAAATTTAAGTCACTCAATTATCGACTTCGGTCATCAATTGAGGGGGAGAGTGATTTAAAATAAATTATTTTCAAACGATATTTCTTCATCAAAAGGTCCGTTTGTACGAAATTAAGTGGTGATCTAAAGATTTAATGTTATGTCATGGTATGATTTTTCCTTTAGAATCAAGGTCTTTCAAAATGAAATTCTTTCTGTTCTTGTTTGATTGGGAAATTGTTTTGTTTTACTTAAAAGATCTCTTAAAAACTATCATACCTGACACTAACAATCTTTAATGTCTTAAAATGGTCCTTATCTATCATCTTTCAAAATTGAATCTTGCCACGCCTTTCCCCAAAATTTTCTAAATTATTTAAATCGATTGGGATCACAAATCTCAAATGGTTTGATATTTCGATCGTGGTAGAGATCGTGTTTTAAATCTCAAACTGCTTTTAAATGGAATTGGTTTTAGTCCTTTAAAGGCACTCCCGCTTCCATGTGCCAAACGATTTCAATATACATAATGCACATGTTGAGGAGGAGGATTTATCCAAAAACCAGTTGAGTATTTAAACAAGGCCACATTTTCTCCCATGTTTTATAAACCTTATTAAATCACTTGAGATCCAAAATCTCAAAGGGTTTGATATTTTTGATCGGGGGAGAATTTGTGATATAATAATGAAATTTGATAAAAGTTGATCGTTTTGATTCAGTTGTGCAGGCTGCTCTCTCATATGTGCTAAACGCTTTCGAATCTCGAAGCATATATTGAGGGAGAGCATTTTGAATGAAAAGAAACTATCGAGGTGCAAATGCTTTTATGTTTTAACATAAAGTACCTTGATTGAGTTTTCAAATGATTTTCTTAATGGATCTTGTGATTGTGGTTGTGCTTCAAAAGAACTCTTGCCTCTATGTGTTAAAATGATTTCTCTTATCCTATGCACATATTGAGGGGGAGAATTTACCAAGAAAATCAAATGGCTTTTTCGTATGAAAATTGTGATCAAAGAAAATATTTCAAAGTCCTCTTGCCTCCTGTGCTAAACAATTTCTAAATCATACGCACATGTTGAGGGGGAGGTTTTCTAAATGATCAAAACTATTAGGGTACAAAATTCTTTGATCTCGTATCACAAGTACCTTGATTGTTTTTCCAAATGATTCTTCAATTGGTTTCAAGGAAGAATGAACTGTACCAAAAGACCGACCATTTTACTTTATACATGGAGTTATAAGGATGGTGAGGTTAGGTATTTGTTCCCACGATCTGCCAGAACCGGAGGGATCTTCCCGTGGATAATCCACTAGATAGTGTAGAGTCCTTAGGAATATTGAAAAAGGAGAAAATGAGAATATGGGAAGAGTGCGGACCGAGACAGAGCTAGTCTTCGAATAAACCCAACAAGGTTCTAGTTATGAAGTCTCGTAGTAATCAAGGGGTTGAAGAATGAAAAGAATTGAATATGAAAAGGGTGAAAAGAAATAGCCTCCAATAATTCAACCTTAGGCGTAATCCGGGTTCAATACATATGCTACTGGTGGTTACTAAGGTAACACCGGTATTGAAGACAAGACGTCATGGACCCGATGATGCACCGCACTAAACTTCCCAAGCTACTCAAGTTCCTCTTAAAAGGGCTTGTTTCATTCTCACGGGGAACCAACATAATCTATCGACTTTCTCTTAGAGATTGTTGATATTGAAGGAGGAGACCCTCTCCCTAGTCTCTGGCACAGGAACCAAATATGCACAATTGAGTCTAGAGCCAAGAGATCATCCACAATATCTCATTAGGACGTTATATTAATGAAGACTTGCTGTTTCACACTATGTGGAAAGTAAGTTTATATATTAAGAGTCCTACGCATTATCCTTGTGGTATTGCCAGAACATCTGAGTGGTATGTAAAAGTATTCACGATGAAGATGGAAATCCTTCTAGAGCCAACATCAAACAAGATCTTGGTGGGTGACATGTGAGATCTTCTCGTAAGATCAAGCTTGTGACAACTGGATAGAAACGATGGGGAGATTCATTCTTGAATCTACCTTGGTCCAAGAATGGAATTGACGAATACTTTTGGAAAAACCGTTTGATGTGCAAACCTTCTTTTCTCTAGCACGTCGAATGTGTATTCATTTCAAATTCAAAAAGTATCTTTGATTGAAAAATACTTTTAGAAAAACCGCTCGATGTGCGAATCTCTTCTTTTCGCTAGCACGTCGAATGTGTACTCATTCTCTAATACAAAAGTATTTTGATTGAAAACCGATCTTTCTCATAAAACCTTCGTCAGATTGCAAAACTCTTTCTTCAAGCAATACGCGATTGTTTTTCAAATCATTTTTCATCAATCGCTGAATCTCAATTTGTTGGTTCACTCACCCGTGTTGTCTTCTTTGAGACGTTCCGGTTTGAGAACGGCTTGAACAACGCGAAACCCTCACAAGGAGATTCTTAGGAATCCTACCGATCACAGCAAGATTGTACTTGATCAACGGGAACCGTGGGCCATGTACCTCAATTCAACGAAAGTGATCAAAGACATTTTCGCGCGCTTTATTGCTAATCGTTGTTTGCGGTACATTTGGACGGTTGCGGTGATCGTAATTGAGAGTCAATCCAAAGCCGATGCTCACAAAGATCCACACTTAATTTGAAGAAATCGTGATGGTGCATATCTACATAACCGGCTCGATATTTCATACTATGCTTCGTCATCTGCAAATATCATGAACCGAGAAGGCTTCCGCTACTCGATGGAAAGATGTCATGATTCAAAAGTGTGAGCATGTCGGTCCAAAAGTCACAACTTCACATGATGGCAACACAATAAAGGGTGATCTAGAGATTTACTGTGGCTGATGATCTCAAAGAAAGCTCGAAGATCATCAAAGATGTGGATCTGTTAACGGCCTCCACTAAAAGTACAAATCAGTGCGGACTTTGAAGAATCGCTACTAAAGCACAAAGATTGCAAAAGTGAAGAATTCGAGTCTACGAGCTTAAGAACAATGTCAAAGAAAGAATGCTAGGATGCAAAATGTATTTCATGGGGTGACCTCCCTTAGGGGGAGATTGTTAGGAATTAGAAAATTCCATAGTGAAGAGTCGGTCACCCCAAATGTTATCTAGCTTAAGTTAGCTCGTAGACTTGTCGTTAGTTTCATTATTTAGTAGTTTATTTATTAGTTAATTTGTAGCGTAGTTTAGCGTAGTGTTTCATCGTGGAGGAAGGACGGGTCTTTACCCACTGTATACCTGATCCACAGGCCGTCAGGAGGTCGTTTAGGTTGTAAGCTATAAATACCCTCTACCTTGCAAGGTAGAGGGTTGGAAGTTCTAATCTAATCTTTCACTTTTGATAAGCAACTCTCTTTCTAGAATTCCCTCTCAACTCTCTTCATCTATCAAAAATGGCTTTCTTGTTTAATCATTGTCCTAGACCACCCGAATCATCAAACAACATAAATATTCACGATCCTACAATAAGTGATCACCAAGATAAGGACATGAAACTTACATAGGAAGCTTATACATGTGTAGAAACTTAGCAACTAAGTTAAGTAAATATCCTAAGTCTTGCACCTCCTCATCTTGCTACAAAAGGGACTCATTTTCCTCCCTTTCTTCTCCATTTAAATGCCCAACAAGCAATTCACAACACCTTGATTCTTTAATCTTCAAACTACAAGTTATATATCAAAGTTCAAGGCCTAGTTGTTTCCTACATGATTCAAGAGTTTGGTTGGTGATTCCATGGTTGGATTAGGAGCTACACAAGGGTTCTAGGGCTGAATTCATAAGGTTTCTTACAAGGTTAGATCAAGCCTACCAAGGGTTAGCATGATTTGTTAAGGATTTGGAAGCTCGGGTTCATATTGAAAGAGTTTAGGTTTTAGTGTCCTAGTTCTTGGTTATTGATTTGTTTCATCACAAGGCTTGTAAGCAAACTACTATATCTGCCTTTGATTTCTGTGAATATTAGTATTAAATGTATTTAATATGTTCTATATGCTTATTATACTTGATTACGCTTGGATAATCGGACTAAAACACTAGAAACATCGTAAGGACTTATATTGCAAAACAGAAATTGAACAGGGGCTGTAAACGTAATTACTGGGTAAAATTCGTGGACTGAGAAACTTAGTAATAACATAGGATTATATATTGATGTCTTGTGGTCGTTTCGCCGGGTGGCTCGTGCCGTAACTCATCCCGATGAATAAACTAGAGCCAAAACGGCTAAACGTGTCCAAATCTGAGTAACAGATTTCAAACTGGTAAAACTCATAAAACTTGCATATAACCAACTATTGGTCAACGAATAAGAGTTGTAGCTAACACCCTAACTTGAACGTGGCCGTTGTCCGTGCATTAAACGAAGTTGTATAACTCGACTTATGACCAAAACCGTGAGACAGTTTGCTGCTGATTGAAATAACTAGTACATTCAAGGGTAATTGGTAATTTCACATTAGTTAAATAATTTCTGGGGCAGTAGGGCCCACTAATCTGTTTAGTACTATCAATTACCTTCCCGAGGACATACAAATCGAGTCGTGATCAATTACGGTTTAGAAATAACGGGTAGATTTAGACGGGGAAAACTTAAATAAACGAAACGTAAACACTTATACGACTTCACAAATGTTAAGTATCCAAGCATAATTGATGTAATAAATATATAAGTCATGTTTATACATTCACATCGTTATTTTAGAACCTAAGACACAACACATATTCTAGGTTGCGCGTAGAGGTTTCTCGGCTTATCCATCGATTCGTTATACTTTGGATATCACATTTATTAAGGTGAGTTCTTAGCCCCGTTTTTATACATGTTTGAAATATTTGGAGGAGATACATGCTCAACTATTTTTATTTACTTTTACAAATACTCAAAACATTATACTTGATTGCATTATACATGATTGCATTATACTTGATTGCATTATACTTGATTGCGTTATATACTTGATTGCGTTATACTTGATTGTGTTATACTAAACTTGAAAGTCTCCCAACATACACGGAGCAGTCCCCTCGTTCGCATGATAAGTCTCCTTGGATAACACATGCATTGAGTTTCGGAGATGAAGTAAAACTAATGCTATTACTTTCCTCGTGAGCAACACTAAAGTCTCCCAACATAAACGGAGCAGTCCAGATCGAAAGTCTCCCAACATAAACGGAGCAGTCCAATTCTAAAGTCTCCCAACATAAACGGAGCAGTCCAATTCGAAAGTCTCCCAACATAAGCGGAGCAGTCTAATTTGAAAGTCTCCCAATATAAATGGAGCAGTCCAATTTGAAAGTCTTCCTTATCGACGGAGCAACACTAAATGCAATAATGTGAACTATTATGCTGTATGTGTGCTTGACTATAAAATGTACTATATTTTAGCAGTGGGTTTGATGTGCTCCGGTTGGTGCAAGTTTTAAAAATTTATAATCACGAATTAACCGTATAACCTTTTAACACATACGAGCAAGTATACTCGTCCGCAATAGTAACGTTTTGGTAAGTCGAGATCGTCCCAAGGGATTTTTGTTTTGAAATAGATTTTATTAAAAAGTTTCTAACAAGAAAGCTTGTCAAGGCTCTCTCGAATAAGTGTTCTAGTGAAAATACGAATCAAGAATAAAAATATATACTTGTGTGAAGTCTCATAATCAACCATAGATAATGTTCATAAAGGTTTGGTGTATACTCTTATTATGATGCACAAATCATAAGCAAATGATTCCCCAACCATGGTATTTGTATGTAAAAATCATTCTAAGAACAAAACATTTAGGTAATCCTTTCGGTCCTTATCCCAATGATTATCCTATAAAAATTCCATTTGTTTGCAACATGTTCTCATTAAATTTGTTCTTACGAATCTTTCGACCCTTCGTGATGAAAACGTTCCTAGTCTTGTTTTAATAAGCAAAACATGGTGGATGTCAATCACCATATCCCCATACTAGTTTGTCACAACACTTTTTGGAATAAAACACAAGAGAAATCCTTTCGGTCCTTTTTCTTAAAACATGTTTTATTGACAAATCAATCCAAGACTAGTATTTTCCAACAAACTCATTTAAACAAGATCATATATACATGCATCACATTTTGAGAACATTATTATGATTAATCACATTCCAACACACAAGTATATCACAAACTACTCCATGAAAACAATCATATCTAAACACAAGTCATAACAAGGTAATTCAAACAATTCAAGAGAATAGATTTCCATAACAAAGTTCATAGAATACCTAATCTTTTGTGATTACAAGAATTAGAAATCGTGGAATGTAGCAACCACGCGCCTCCAATCACCTAGGATCACCGCACAACTCCAAACTACCAAACAATGGACAAGAATGGTTCCTTCCTTGCTTCCGGACGCTTCCAAGAACTACCAAGCTTTTGGGTTGAAATAAATGGGTAAGTATGAGTTTTGGTGTAAACTAATACTCTATTTGTTGTGTCACACTTAGTATACAAGTACTAGGTCCTTTAAATAGCCAAAGCACTTGCTTAATCGCCCAAAAACGTTCTCTCCAAGTTAATATCAAGAAATGATCGGACTCTAATGATTATGGGGAATTAAGACAACAATAAATGCGAATTGTGTAATCATAGCGCGAAACCGGATCGGTTTCTATGTCGACCGAATCGGTCACGCTTTGACCATTAGCCCACCGGATCCGGTTGGGGTTGCGACCGAACGGTGGGTTTTGCTCCTTTTGACTTTTGTCGACTTTTCCCTTTACGCTTCGTTCTTTGCTTACGTTAATGATTTCCAAAACCAAACTTGATCTTTCCTTGTCAGATGCTTGAAATCACTACGCTTCCATATCATTGAGTCCACAAGCTTCCAATCTCAACTTCCTTCCTTTAGACGCTTCCAAATGTGCATAAAACTTCATTTCTTCAATATTCGCAATACCGGCTACATATACATACACAAGACGCATCTTTGCACTTTTGCAATAGTTATGAGTAAATATAGCCGAATATCATGCACAAACCCGACAATAACGCTACTAAAAACATGTTCATTTTAGACGTTATCAAATTCCCCACACTTAAGCTCTACTAAGCCTCGAGTAGGTCAAACATTGCAAAGATTGATTTCAATGGTCCATAACACCATGTTTCGAAAATGTAACAATTACCATAAAAGATAATTATTATTTTGTTTATAATATGAGAAAATCTTCTAAAAATGAACCAAACACTTTAGATAACATAACTAGGATACCTCACAAGTGGCTTTAATATTTCACTCAACACTCATATATTGGTGGGTATATCACTCAATGCCTAGTCATGATCAATGCTTTTTACCATAAGCTTGTACAAGTATCAAAACAAAGAAAATAAATTCATCAAAGAGGTCTTTTATTCGGGTTATAACAATAAGGCTATGGGTTCATAATAGGTATGGATAAGGCATGGGATAGTTAATGAAATTGGTTTAAAATAAAATAAAATCAAGTCCAAACCTCCATGGTGCTAGTCATCATACAAACCACAATCCCGAAAAATGATTATTACTCCTCTTCTCATATCGATCACCAAATATATATATATATCACGTCTTAGCACATTGGCTAATCGATAACTCAAACATACTTCATCTTCCTTCATCTTCATAATAATATAGCACATTGGCTATAATCATCAATTTTTATTTTTTTTTTTTTTTTTTTTTTTTTTTTAACACAACTCCCTACACTTCAGATAAGCATTACCACAAAAATACAAATAAGAAGTATGCATCCTTCGTCTTTGTCGAAATGGCACACACGAATGGTAAAGTGTAACTAACTCATAATCATCAAAACAATCCAATCATTCCAAACAACTAGCAACAAACCATTAGACTTGATAAGGGTTGGCTAAGGTTTAAAGGTGTAAAATATTTTGTATTTTTCTCGATTTATCAAAAATGAAAAGGAATGGCTCGGAAGGTGTAACTAGGGTATCTAGTGCTAAAATGAGCACTAACAAAATGGGTCCATGTGGGTGGTTAACTAACCGATGTGGTCACTAATATATCATTAGATGTAAAATGGAAGGCCATTTGGTTATTCCTAAAATGCCTCTTATCACTTGAAAATATTTAGATCACTCGAAAGTGATTTTAACCGTAATGCATAACTAGTACAAGTTCTAGAATCGACATAATCACCGCACACTCATAGCAAATATAAAACAAAAGATGTTTCATACAAAAGAAACCTCACAAAATGTGGGAAAAAGGCTATTATGCATGCTAGAAAATGCTATCGAATCCAAAATGAATTATTTCAAGAATTTGGTTCAAATCTAAAAATTTTCAAAACCTCATTTTACCATTGAAATCCCAAATTATGTATTTTAATTATCAATAACGCGAAAAAAACATTAGACCATCAAGGCGAATTTCTTCTAATCACTTGCATCCAAAAGTTATCTAAAAATAAAAATAAAATACGTATCATTTTCCTATTTTCTTCCCTCCCCATACTTAAGTTTTGCATTGTCCTCAATGTAATGAAAATGAACTTCAAAGTAAAGAAAATGGGAAAAAGAAATAGTTAAAAGATACCACGGAATAAAATATGCAATAAGCACATTGGGTCATTAGCAAGCACATGAGTTATCCAACTCGAAATATTTGACCATCAAGAAGCTTCCAACATATCCATCCCGCAAACAAAAGCGCAACACGAAATGCACAAAACAAACAAAACTACTAAAAACTAGATAAAACCAAAATATACCAAACATCCTAAAGAAAATCAATCAAAAGATAGAAATAGTTTAAAACACATCATGACCATTGTTTTGAAACCATAACTCACGAATGACCCATAATCACTCGTCATCCTCGCTCATTTCTTCTCCTTCTTCATCGTCAAACTCCTCATCATCATCACTTTCGGTTACATAGTTTTCGTCTATGATTTACGAGCGAACTCTCCTCTTTTCTTCTTACCTCCAACTCCCGATGATGATCCTCCAACTTGTGCAATCGACCATATGGGGTATTGGATCGAGAAAGCAGTGCGTACCGGATATGGATACGGATAGGGTCCGAGATATGAAGTGTAAGGAAAAGGATATGGTGGAACATTTGGTGGATTGTAGGGTGGCAACTCGTAATTGGCTTCTCGAGCCATGTGTTGAAAGATAGGCATCGAATAATCATTGATGTAGTTGTTCCTTAACATCATCGAATCTCTCCACACATCCCTACATTGAATCTCATCTAGATGTTGGTTCCACTCTCCCATCCCGAATCAAAACTCCGGGCGTACCCATTTGCACGTTCTCCTTTGGTATATTCCCTTCTTTGTTGTGGTGGTTCTTTGTTGTGGTCTTGGTTCAATCCATAACCCTACGGTTCCCAATCTCCTATTCAAAGCATTACCAAAACCTTTCGCAGTCCACGTTTCACTATACTTTGGCTCTCCACACTTAGCCAATTCCTCATCAACATAATACCCAAGATTCTTCGCCAATCTTGTCACAAAATGTCCTCCACAAATGTTACTGTTGCTCTTGATTCCCGGGGCTCTCCTAGACAAATATTCGGCTACCTGCCAAATAGCATTACCGTCCTTAGTTTCTTCCAGCAACTTCATAATCCATAAGTCCGGTTTCGACATTTGTCCTGCTTCCAAATCTATTAAATGGCGGTCACAATCAATTTGTGAAGTATCCTCATCAACGGATTCACGATGGTTGAAGCATTCCTCCTAGCACAAGTAGGATCTCCCACTTGATTCCAATAAGCGGGAATACTAGGGTAATCTTTTCAAACCTCCAAGTCTAGAAAAGTGAGTTTCAAATAATCGATGATTTACCTCATGTGGCTCATACAAACCAAGAGCTACACCAAAAGTCGGCAATGTGTAAGCATGATCCCTACCACAAAGTCTAAACCAAATACAAATCTCAGACATCAAATTCGAACATCTACTTTTCTTTCAAAATACATGGTTGAAAAGAATTCCATACACCATTCTCGGTGAGACTTCTTCATTAACGCTAAATTCTCTTTCCCATGACAAATCATTGAGCGAATCTCCATCCCTGGATATACATAAGGCGTTCGCATCATCCTTCTTAACTCATCTTCACACTCACATTCGTTAAATAAATCCCAATCAATCACCCTTGGAACTAAACATTGCCTATGTTGTAACCCGACAATCTTTCTCGAAAAGCATGTTTCTCCATCGGTGAGATTTTTGAATTTTAAATTAGCATTTGCTTCCTTCTTCACACTATACTTAACCTTCTTCTTCTCGTTTCTTTCACAAAACTTCGTAACAAGCGGGTTAATTGGAATTTCCTCCCCACTTGAGCTTCCTACAATAATTCTCTGTAGAAATCACAAAAATAAGATCATATAAGAGTGTTAGAACAAACAAAAAGGTTAGAGAACCCTCTAGGATACATTTCAAAATTTTCACAAAAAATTCTCTCAGAAACCGTAACCGGATTCGGTTGGATCACCAACCGAATCGGTTTCCTATTTCAGGAAACAACCGTTCGGTTGCCATGCGCAACCGAATCGGTTGTGCAGACTGCATAAGGTATTTCACCTTCAAATCCTCAACATCTCGAATTTCTAACGCTCAAACCATTCTTAGATCGTATTCTATCATCCTCAATGATTTCCCACATCCTAGAATTACTCTATCTTGCTTCCAAATCATCAAACATCTAACATCTAAGAACTCATCTCATCATTCTTAAAAATCATAAGTTCTAATAGTGTAGCATCCATCACTCTTAAAAATCAAACATATCATTCATCAAAATGAATCACTAATTGTAACTTATCTCATCCCATAAGCATAACCCAATTAATTCCGAAAAATCTTATCATCTAAAATCCATTTCATGGTGAATCAATCAATCAATCACTTATTGTAATGCACTCCTATATCAATCACTCACTCAATCCTAAAATATTACCACTTAATTCGAATTATAACAAAAACCCCCAAATTGGTGACCTAAAATCCAATTCGAATCAAATGTTCTAAATAAAACCTTAATTGAGTAAATTGAATGTAATTGCTTACTTGCTTGGGTGCCATGATGTTATCCTACAATTCAAAACAACTTCCAATCTGCTCTCTTGGATGAATTTTGCAAAACCCACCGGAAAATTAGTGTGTGTGTGTGTTTTGGAAAAATGAAATTTTATATTTTGGTGCAACCGGTTCATCAAGGACACAACCGATTCGGTATGCTTTTGCCAAATTTGCTTTTTACTTGTTTAACATGTTACTTAGGCATTTACCCTCCAAGCAACATATTTTTACTCAAAATTCTCGCTAAAATTCACACAACATTTATTCACCAAATGAAATTTTGAACAATCATTCAATCCAAAAAAAACTCAACTCATCATATAAATGAACTAATCCAACTCAACTCAAACTCATAGTCATAATGTATTAAAACCAAATTACCTCAATCATAACATGAAAAATAAATAAGAAACAAAAATCCTAATGCATCAAATCAAAATAAAATAAAATAGAATAGTTCAAGAAATTCAAGCAAATGATTGCTTGTTATTACGGTCTTTGCCTTCCCTCAAAATTCCTCAAAATATTCTTGCCTAAGAATATCCTCGCTTTGAAATTTTCCGGTCAATTCTCGGAATGTTTCAAAAGTTTTAAATTTCCTCATAAATCTTCGTCCATCCGGGCATAATATATCAAACTTAACATGCCATGCCCCATCTCCGGCTTGCCTCTTGTAAGTCCCCAATCCTTCGGGTTTCCACTCCAAATTCTTAAGTTGCACCGGTAAAGATCCTAAAAGTCGGTCAACTTCTTGTAAACCAAAATGTTTTTGAATGGGTTGTAGAAAGCTTCTATCGCAAATGCACGTTCCATTTCGTCCTCTATATCGAAATAAGGTGGAGTTAAAGGTCCGTACATTGGATTACCGTGGACATCACGTCCCACTTCAAAACAAGTTAAATCATCATTTGCATCCATCCATTCCAAATCTTCCATACCTTCCAAAATTGGTCCTCTTGGTTTTGGGTAGTATGTTTGTCTCGAAATTCCATCGTCAATAGTCATGGTGCCTCTTCCCATGTCTATAATTGCTCCACAAGTTCGTAAAAATGGCCTCCCCAACAATAGTGGTAAACTCTTATCCACCGGAATATCCAAGACAAGAAAATCTGCCAAATATGGTTGATAGCCAATTTGCACTCTTACATTCTTAACTTCTCCCATTGCCTTTGCTTGAGTGTTATCCGCCATAGTGAGCTTAGAATGATTAGGTTGCGGATTACTTAGTCCCAAAGTTTTGAACAATGGATACGGCATCACGTTAACACTCGACCCGTGTCGCCTAAAGCATAAACCGGTGTAGTTCCATTTACTTTGATTGGCAACACTAAATTACCGGATCCTTTTCTTTCCTTGGCATGCCTTTAAACGAATTCGATCTCGATCCTCATCCGTGAGATTCTTATCTTCCAACCTAGCCCTCGCTAGCATCAATGCATCCAACTTCTTTCGATAAAGCACATAATCTTGGAGAACTTCAATAACCGGTTTCTTTTCATTGAGCTCTAGAAATTTTGTTCTAGATTCTCTAAGATAGCTTCTTTTGGCTTTCGGTTAAGCGTTTGATAGTAGTAGTAGGTGACAATGGTGTGTAATCATTTTTGGTGGTGGAGGTTGTTGTTGGGGTTAATTTATTTGATGATGGTTTCTTTCGGTTTGCTTTCCCCATTTTCACCACTTCCACATTCTTCTCCTCCATATTTGCACACACTTCCACTAGCATCTCGTTGATCCCTTTTTCTTCTTCCAACTCGGTTATGTTAATCCGCATCTCTCCCATACCAAAATCTACTTGACACTTGGTTGTGACAAGAAAATCTCTACCAAAACAAACATTTGGCTCATCCGCATTACCTTCCTCTAGAACAACAAAATCAGTTTCAAATATATGCCCATGAATATTGACCTTCAGATTTTTCACCATCTTTCTCCCATATGCCTCATAATCCATACGAACATGACCGATTTCGTCAAGAACCTCTTCCAAGATATAATTCTCTCCATACGCCATATTAAGCTGTGCATCCCAAGCACGCACTCCTTCCACTTCACAAGGTGTTCCAAATCTCATCATCGGTGAATCATACACCGTTGACGGTGCTTGTGTAAACACTACCACTCTTTTGTTTTGGGTAGTTGAACCTTGTTTTCACATACTTCTTCCATATCACCCGTGTCAATTCCCAATTCTTTCTTGCTTTCCTCCGAATTCCTCCAATCTTTTCTAACGAACTTCCGTATCCTTGAACATGTCATCCAAAGTACGAAGGTATTCCGAGATTCCGCTCAAACTATCCATGTTACTAGACAACTTAACAAAACAAAACAAATCAAATCCCGAATGATTAGCGTTAACGTTAGTAAAACAAGAACAAATTATAAAACATATAATAAACAACTAAGACATCTAACAAAATTAAGAAAATCAAATAAAAACTCAAAACCTCAAAATGATAAAACTCGTAGATGAAACTCCAACGGATTCGGTTGGATCACCAACCGAATCGGTTGGTTGAAAAATTCTGACGAAACACGAACCGGATCGGTTGCGGGTTGCGACCGATCGGTTTGTTTGAAAAATTTTTTTTTTTTTTTTTTTTTTTTTTAAAAACAAATTTAATAATAATAATTGAAAGCAAATTAATGTTATTAAGGATGTACTAACTCTAGTTAATTAAATAAAACTCTAAATAAACTAATAATTAAATAACTCATTAACTCTAATTAAAACCAAAATTAAAACTAAAACTAAAACTACTAATAAATGCTATCATAAAATAAACTATAACTGAAAATAAGATACTCTTAACCATTACCATCAACTATAAAATTAAAATAAATAAAACTAGATTAATTAAATAACAAATGTAAAGAAAAGAAAATAAAATAAGAACAATAAATCTAAGAACTGATTAAACCACACAATTACTCTAGAAATCAAAACACAATAAACTAAAAAATAGATATAAAATTCGAACCAAAGAAAAATTTCACAGAATGTCTAACCGGATTCGGTTGGCTAACCAACCGAATCGGTTAGTTTGTAACAAAACTTTTTTTTTTTTACTAATTTCAAAGAAAATTACAGAAAAAATCCCCGGCAGCGGCGCCAAAAACTTGATGTGCTACGGTTGGTGCAAGTTTTAAAAATTTATAATCACGAATTAACCGTATAACCTTTTAACACATACGAGCAAGTATACTCGTCCATAATAGTAACGTTTTGGTAAGTCGAGATCGTCCCAAGGGATTTTGTTTTGAAATAGATTTTATTAAAAGTTTCTAACAAGAAAGCTTGTCAAGGCTCTCTCGAATAAGTGTTCTAGTGAAAATCTGAATCAAGAATAAAAATATATACTTGTGTGAAGTCTCATAATCAACCATAGATAATGTTCATAAAGGTTTGGTGTATACTCTTATTATGATGCACAAATCATAAGCAAATGATTCCCCAACCATGGTATTTGTTTGTAAAAATCATTCTAAGAACAAAACATTTAGGTAATCCTTTCGGTCCTTATCCCAATGATTATCCTATAAAAATTCCATTTGTTTGCAACATGTTCTCATTAAATTTGTTCTTACGAATCTTTCGACCCTTCATGATGAAAACGTTCCTAGTCTTGTTTTAATAAGCAAAACATGGTGGATGTCAATCACCATATCCCCATACTAGTTTGTCACAACACTTTTTGGAATAAAACACAAGAGAAATCCTTTCGGTCCTTTTTCTTAAAACATGTTTTATTGACAAATCAATCCAAGACTAGTATTTTTCCAACAAACTCATTTAAACAAGATCATATATACATGCATCACATTTTGAGAACATTATTATGATTAATCACATTCCAACACACAAGTATATCACAAACTACTCCATGAAAACAATCATATCTAAACACAAGTCATAACAAGGTAATTCAAACAATTCAAGAGAATAGATTTCATAACAAAGTTCATAGAATACCTAATCTTTTGTGATTACAAGAATTAGAAATCGTGGAATGTAGCAACCACGCCTCCAATCACCTAGGATCACCGCACAACTCCAAACTACCAAACAATGGACAAGAATGGTTCCTTCCTTGCTTCCGGACGTTTTCCAAGAACTACCAAGCTTTTGGGTTGAAATAAATGGGTAAGTATGAGTTTTGGTGTAAACTAATACTCTATTTGTTGTGTCACACTTAGTATACAAGTACTAGGTCCTTTAAATAGCCAAAGCACTTGCTTAATCGCCCAAAAACGTTCTCTCCAAGTTAATATCAAGAAATGATCGGACTCTAATGATTATGGGAATTAAGACAACAATAAATGCGAATTGTGTAATCTGCGCGTAAACCGGATCGGTTTCTATGTCGACCGAATCGGTCACGGCTTTGACCATTAGCCCACCGGATCCGGTTGCGGGTTGCGACCGAACGGTGGGTTTTGCTCCTTTGACTTTTTGTCGACTTTTCCCTTTACGCTTCGTTCTTTGCTTACGTTAATGATTTCCAAAACCAAACTTGATCTTTCCTTGTCGTAGATGCTTGAAATCACTACGCTTCCATATCATTGAGTCCACAAGCTTCCAATCTCAACTTCCTTCCTTTAGACGCTTCCAAATGTGCATAAAACTTCATTTCTTCAATATTCGCAATACACGGCTACATATACATACACAAGACGCATCTTTGCACTTTTGCAATAGTTATGAGTAAATATAGCCGAATATCATGCACAAAACTGACAATAACGCTACTAAAAACATGTTCATTTTAGACGTTATCAGGGTTGTAAACACACAGGTTGCAGGTTTTGTATGGGCGGAACTTGGAACTGAGTGGATTTACAATGCCTTTGCTGTGTGAATATTCTTTAAAGGCTTTACATGTTAAACAAACTCTATGAACTCACCAACCATTGTGTTGACACTTTTTAGCATGTTTATCTCAGGACATAAGGCGATAGCTATTACGTGGAACTTAGAGTCGCACGACGTGTTTTGAAGACTTTATACATTCGTATTTACCATTCGAAACATTTTGTAAACATTTATGTATTATACTTTGGGACATCATTGTTTGTAACTCTAATTTCATTAATCGAATGGTAACTTTTCAAAACGTCTCATTTAGAGGTCGTTTTCTATAACTTGTACTTTGTATTATGAAGTAGCACCCCAATGACACAATCTTCCGCTGCGGTATTCTGGGGGTGTTACAGATTGGTATCCAAGCATTGGTTATAGAGAACTTGGTTGCATTTAAAGCCTAGACTATAACTACTATATACGTTACCTTCCTCCCTATCGCCTTGCACACTTTAGACTTTTTGTAATTTTAGCACCTAAGAGAGATTTCTATGAAATGACTGAAACACCGAACATCATATGAGTCGATTAGTCCAAGCATTGCATAGTTACTCCTAAATTATACATAGCCTGATCACGTATGTCTAATTCAGGAAGAATCATGCAATGAAGGGAGTATTAGTCTCATATGTGTAAGCAATTCCATAATTGAGCCAATTTTTCAAAAGACTTTCTTCAAAACCACTTGTTTCCCAACTTGACCTAAGTGACAGTTCTTGTTTGATTGAGTTGCGAAGATCAAGCTAGAATCAAGTTGTTACTTAAACCGATTTAGCCTAATCTCATGACAGTTCTTGTTTGATGAGTTGTGAGATTAAGTAAAAATCGGTTATCTAAAGGTCTTTTGAGGGTTATGCTCAGGTATGAGAAAGTTTGCCTCATCAAACCTAGCCATAAGAGAGTATGTCTTTAGAACGGGCAATAGTCACGATAGTTACAAGAACGTACCTAATTAGATAAGAAACCCATATACTTGAGCTTTGACGTAATCCCTTAGACTATGCACAATGTAAGTAGTGAACATCAACAGAACTTCGGGACGAAGTTCCCTTTAAGGGGTAGGTACTGTAACAATTCGCATTTTCGAGAATTTACTATTCACTTTCACTATTCATCCCGTAAAATTTTTATTTCACATTCTCGTAAGATAAATTTTTTTAGTAATGACCTGAGAATTTGACAATCGTTAGATCATTTTCGCAAAAGTTATTAAGAAAACATCGTCTTAAAGTTTCATTTTGGTCGGAACACCATTTCAACATCCAGCAGATAACGAAAACGCCTCGACAATTTTCCCCACATCGATTAATTTTTAGATCACTCATGATTAATTTGAGAATTTTTAAGATTTCTTTTAAATGTTACCAAATAAACCCTGAGCCGTACGAGACTAAACTTACGTTTTAAACAAATCTACGTAGAACCAGACTTAACCATTCTTGCACTGTATTTCCTAAGATATTTAGGACCTTTTACATTTTTTGGAAAAGTCTAACATATTTCCCTCCTCCTTTGACCATAAAGAAATTAACCTTGTACGTTCTACATTTTTGATTAAATCGCGTAACTTTTAGACTTCACGTATAACTGTTAAGTTATCTCACGTACGACGAAAACCACATTTTGACATCTCATATCACTTTTAGACTAGTTTTAGTCTACTCTAAATAAATCCACGGTCATTTCCCTGAAATCTCGTTCTTTTCCGATAAATTGCATTTTAACGCGTTTTGACCCGCGTTTTCAGTTTTAGCAGCGTTTAAGAAACCCGATAGAACGTATCACTAATCTAATATGCTTATATAGATTATATTGATAAGTTTTAACATATTTATAAGATTCATATTATTTGGATACCCGATTTTAAGTTTCGTGACTTTACGGCTTACAGTTAGTAATTAACGGGTCCAAAACTCACTTCGTAAACAAGATAATACCAAGCAACTCATATCTAGTCATCCTAGATAGGCCTTGAATGAAATTTAAGCCACATGGGGCATTTTATAAGTGATCACCAAGATAAGGACATGAAACTTACATAGGAAGCTTATACATGTGTAGAAACTTAGCAACTAAGTTAAGTAAATAACCTAAGTCTTGCACCTCCTCATCTTGCTATAAAAGGAACTCATTTTCCTCCCTTTCTTCTCCATTTAAACGCCCAACAAACAATTCACAACACCATGATTCTTTAATCTTCAAACTACAAGTTATATATCAAAGTTCAAGGCCTAGTTATTTCCTACATGATTCAAGAGTGTGGTTGGTGATTCCATGGTTGGATTAGGAGCTACACAAGGGTTCTAGGGCTGAATTCATAAGGTTTCTTAAAAGGTTAGATCAAGCCTACCAAGGGTTAGCATGATGTGTTAAGGATTTGGAAGCTCGGGTACATATTGAAAGAGTTTAGGTTTTAGTGTCCTAGTTCTTGGTTCTTGATTTGTTTCATCACAAGGCTTGTAAGCAAACTACTATATCTACCTTTGATTTCTGTAAATATTAGTACTACATGTATTTAATATGTTATATATGCTTATTATACTTGATTACGCTTGGATAATCGAACTAAAACACTAGAAACATCGTAAAGACTTATATTGCAAAACAGAAACTGAACAGGGGCTGTAAACGTAATTACTGGGTAAAATTCGTGGACTGAGAAACTTAGGTAATAACATAGGATTATAGATCGATGTCTTGTGGTCGTTTCGCCAGGTGGCTCGTGCCGTAATTCATCCCGATGAATAAAATAGAGCCAAAACGGCTAAACGTGTCCAAATATGAGTAACAGATTTCAAACGGGTAAAACTCATAAAACTTGCATATAACCAACTGTTGGTCAAAGAATAAGAGTTGTAGCTAACACCCTAACTTGAACGTGGCCGCTGGCCGTGCGTTAAACGAAGTGGTAGAACTCGACTTATGATCAAAACCGTGAGACAGTTTGCTGCTGATTGAAATAACTAGTACATTCAAGGGTAAATTGGTAATTTCACATTAGTTAAATAATTTCCAGAGCAGTAGGGCCCACTAATCTGTTTAGTACTATCAATTACCTTTCCGAGGACATAAAAATCGAGTCATGATCAATTACGGTTTAGAAATAACGGGTAGATTTAGACGGGGAAAACTTAAATAAACGAAACGTAAACACTTATACGACTTCACAAATGTTAAGTATCCAAGCATAATTGATGTAATAACTATAAAAGTCATGTTTATACATTCATATCGTTATTTTAGAACCTAAGGCACAACACATATTCTAGGTTGCGCGTAGAGGTTTCTCGGCTTATCCATCGATTCGTTATACTTTGGATATCACATTTATTAAGGTGAGTTCTTAGCCCCGTTTTTATACACGTTTGAAACTTTTGGGGGAGATACATGCTCAACTATTTTCATTTACTTTTACAAATACTCAAAACATTATACTTGATTGCATTATACATGATTGCATTATACTTGATTGCATTATACTTGATTGCGTTATATACTTGATTGCGTTATACTTGATTGTGTTATACTAAACTTGAAAGTCTCCCAACATACACGGAGCAGTCCCCTCGTTCGCATGATAAGTCTCCTTGGATAACACACGCATTGAGTTTTGGGGATGAAGTAAAACTAATGCTATTACTTTCCTCGTGAGCAGCACTAGAGCCTCCCAACATAAATGGAGCAGTACAGATCGAAAGTCTCCCAACATAAATGGAGCAGTCCAATTCTAAAGTCTCCCAACATAAACGGAGCGGTCAATTGAAAGTCTCCCAACATAAACGGAGCGGTCAATTTGAAAGTCTCCCAATATAAACGGAGCGGTCCAATTTGAAAGTCTCCTTATCGACGGAGCAACACTAAGTGCAATAATGTGAACTATTATGATCAGTATGTGTGCTTGACTATAAAATGTACTATATTTTAGCAGTGGGTTGTAAACACACAGGTTGCAGGTTTTGTATGGGCGGAACTTGGAACTGAGTGGATTTACAATGCCTTTGCTGTGTGAACATTTTTTAAAGGCTTTACATGTTAAACAAACTCTATGAACTCACCAACCATTGTGTTGACACTTTTTAGCATGTTTATCTCAGGACATAAGGCGATAGATATTGCATGGAACTTAGAGTCGCACGACATGTTTTGAAGACTTTATACATTCGTATTTACCATTCGAAACATTTGGTAAACATTTATGTATTATACTTTGGGACCTCATTGTTTGTAACTCTGATTTCATTAATCGAATGGTAACTTTTGAAAACGTCTCATTTATAGGTCATTTTCTATAACTTGTACTTTGTATTATGAAGTAGCACCCCAATGACACAATCTTCCGCTGCGGTATTCTGGGGGTGTTACAGGGACCACCAACCCGGATGGAGGAGTCACCCTCAATAGATCTATTCACTCACCCTCGCTTCTTCCGGAATTAACGGTTCATGATTATGAAATGGGGACATTCAATTGGAAATGAGGTAACTTAAGCAATGTAAATGAATTTGATATACTTGGTATCGTATTAAAAATGATGTGCAATGTATTTTCCCCCGTAGGTTTGAAATAAAGTATAAACTTGAAAGACGGGGCTATGAAAACTCACCTGATACAATGATTATGATAATATAGTGGCAATACTGAAATGGGGTGCAATATCTATCTGAAACCTAATATGAATGATATGATCTATTATAAATTATGAATATATATCGTACATGCAAACCCACATGTAATCTATACCACTTGTGCATTTTTGAAAATGAAATTTATCGTCGAAATATACGTGTATGACATCTCGTCATGTTATAAAATACTTTACAAGTACTTACGTTGAAACAACATCCTACGATAGTCGTTTAGTGATTTATCAAGAAATTATAGCTTTTCGTAGTAAAACAATGTACTTTGATAATTCGTGAAAATGACTAAGTAGCCTCCGAAAGCTAGTCGTAAATCGGTAAATATCGAGTGTTAGGAAACAAACTCAATGGTTTTAGAAAGCTTGTAACATTATCTAAAAGTCGTAACACTGAACTTTTGTCCATACGAGTCTCGATCCTAGATAAAAATGATGGTGAAGGGAGGTAGTCAGGCTAAAAATGCACTTTCTTGGCAGTTTTCGTGAATGTTTGAGAGGTTATAAGTTACTCGTTATAAATCCGTTTGATGAACGGCTGGACATTTTGGAAAATAGGCCAGGTGAACTAACTTTTACTTGGAGATATTATTTTGACTCCATCGATGAGAAAAACGGCTTCAAACATGGTCATCCGCGACAACCTTTTTGACACTTAGAAAAATATTTAAGTGTTAGTGCTGAAGAAAATAGTTGTGATCGTCGTAATTCAAATACGTATGTCTTGAGTGTTATATGTCCGTTTTCTACGTTCTTTATATCATTGGAATCGTGATAGTATGTATTAATATATTTTTGATAAGTCGACTCTTCTAGTTTAGGTTTACAACTCGTTTTTGACCTTCGAAAAACCCTTGACAGCAAGTATATTTTCAGAAAATAGTTTTCGTCGTTAAACTTGAAAATAACATAACTTCTTCGTTATAAATCCGTTTTAACCCGTTCAAGCGACCACGGTTTCGTTTTAAAGTCTATTTTCTGAAAATATAAACCAAAATAATCCATGACCTGTCGAAATTTCCAAATTTTACAAAACATTACAGCCCTTAATTATATGTTGTCGAAAATGATTTTTCTAGTTCAAAGCTTGTACTAAACCCTTCCAATCAATACCAAAGCTATTCTAAACCTACCATATACCTTCTTAGGGTGTCATGGGTTCCTAGACTTTACTAAAATTGATAGGATTCATAGGAATACTAATAGGATAATTTAAACCCATATTAAGAAATAAAAACATGTAAAAGTGGTATGGATCATAGTATACTTGCATGTTTTTCTTACTAGATCATAAAAATACATCAAGTAAGAGTTTATAAGAGTAGGAAAAATTAGTGGAAGCTTACTTGAGTGATTATGAATTTTTTGAGCAAAGTATACTTAATAATCTTGAGGTTTTTATTTCAAAACCCTAACTAGATCACTAATAGAACTTGTAAAATACTTGATCTTGCAAAATTGATAGATTTTACTTGATGTTCTTGGTCTTGGCCGATCACCACAAGAGAAAAAAAGGAGAGAGCTTCTTTTTATTTTTACCTTTCAAATGTGTATTGTATGTGTTTTTGCAAATATCTATCTAAAAGAAGTGTATGTGTACATTTAAGTAGTAAAAGTCAATTTTGCTACATATGGTGACTAGGGGGGGGGAATGGGATGAGATAGGGAGGAATGAGGTGTATTTGATAGTTAAATGTGTATAAAGTTTGGTATAATGTGTACTTTGTACCTGTAATTAATTATGAAGTGTGGCGTTAGCTAGAAATCGATTTTAACGGAACAAATAAAATATATCGAAGTCATAAAAATTATAAAAATGCATTTCTTGATTTATGGGTGGCGGCTTAAGTATTGAGTGAACAAATATTTATCGAATTGAATTTACTTCTTATTTACCATAATGAAAACAATGGCGTGTTGGTTCTCAGCTTCTCGATAAAATAACTATATATATATATATATATATATATATATATATATATATATATATATATATATATATATATATATATATATATATATATATATATATATAACAATATATATAAAAATAAATCAAAACATCGGGTAAACTAATAATATAATTTTATAGTCTTAAAATGAGTATAAAAATATATCTGGACAATTGTTGAAAGTGTCGGATCAATTATTCAAAATAAATGATCGTGTGATAGCGTTTATTTAATAAATAAATACAAGTTAATGAAATATGCAAACTCGTGCATAAATTAATATGGAGATGATGTTACTGATGATATGTAGACTAACTGTAGTCTATATGAAATGTTCTCAATGATGTTCCAAGAATATGCAGCTTAACCCTCCAGGTTACGCGTATTTGATACTCGTAAACCTAGTTTACGAAAAATGATGAATAGTGAATCATGAATAGTGATTTTTCTCCGGAAATGGATAGTGTTTCGTGAATAGTAAAATTTTGAAATAACCTTTCAAAGTCTCAAACCGACTTCAAAAAATATGAATAGTAAAATGATGAATAGTAACCGGTGAATAGTAATTCCCGAGATGAATAGTGAAAATTTCAAAGTTTGAGAAATGACCTGAAATTACGAGTTGTCACAAACGTTAATGTGTAGATTAGAGTGTCCAATCAAAAAGCTGAGTGTGCAAATTATTTCTCTATTTTTATCAGTGACATTATTACCGGTATTATCTAGGCTTATTATGTTATTAGAGGGAGGTCTAACCCATTCTAGTATTGTTTATATATATTTTTTGAACGGCGACATTTCATTAAAAAGAAAACTAGCAAGAAGCTAACAATTACATAAGAGATCTTAATCAATCAGTCCAACTATAAAGTATACAACCTCTAGACTTGAACCAAGAAAAAGAGTACAAACGAATATTATCAAAGATGTCATTTTTCCTCTTAGAGTGAGAGTTAAAAGTGACATTATTACGAAACCGCTAAATCCACCATAGAGAAGTCGCGATGGTGACATACATATGGTGAATCTTCTATTTAGAGACGTGCCAAGAGCTCAACCAATTTGTCCAATGGGTGTGAGATATGAATAAAGGCATGGAGGAATCACACTAATAACGAACGAGCCTCCAAATATCTTTGGCAATGTCACACTCGAAAAAGATATGGAAGTTAGACTCCACATTACCATTACAAGAAGGGTAAGAGATCTTCGGGATTTCGATACCTCGAGAAGAGAGATTGAGACGATGCGATATCTTGTCAGGCAACAGACGCCACATGAAGATATTCACTTTGCGAGGAAGAAACTTGTCCCTTGTAGTAGGAGGTTCCAAACACGGCTAAAGCTGAGCGTAATTACATGTTACAACATGCCATCAAGGCCAATCTCCTAAAACTTCTCAAGAAAGACTTATCATTACTAATCCCAAAACTGCTAAGGAAGCTCGGGATATTATTGGAACAATATTTTTTTAGCACATATATTAACTTTTGGGTTCACTTTCTAGTAAAAAATGGTTTCAAATTTAGTCTTGTATGACTTTATAGAAATATTGATACGTGTTCAAAAGTTGTTGTGATGATTTTTACTAGGCCGAAGTAAGGTTTTCTGTGACCAACTTTCTTTTATGGCCATACCGACATGATATTTTTGTATTATTAACAAAGTGAAAACCGCCTTTTACATTTTTCAATTTTGAAAAATGTGTTTTTTATTAGAAAAGTAGGTTCAACCTTTGATATTTTTTGAAAAATGTGTCAAAAGTGAGTCCAATTTTTTTAATAAAACAAAAGTGTCATGTTCGTCTAGCAAAAAATGAAAGTTGATCAAACAAAACGTCACTCCGATTTAGCAAAAAATAACCAGTCAACTTTTGAACACGTGTCGACAATACTATGAAGTCGCACGGTCTAATGGTTGCACAAGACTAAATCTGATTACTAGAAGTGAACCCGAAAGTGAAAATGGGCTAATTTTTAAAGGATTTAAAAAAAAAAAAAAAAAAAAAAAAAAAAAGTGATGTGCCGTTTATAAGAGATTAAGAGACTTGTACGCCATGTGTTTATAGTAACTATTGTAAGGACAATTTTTAATAATTCAAACTTTGCTATAAGGTTTAAATGTTTGCTTTTGATAGACCTTGTGCGAATTCAAGGTTGCTTTAATGTTTTTAATACACTTTTTCGTCTTGCATTAGTCATGTTCACAGCTTTTCCCGAAAACTCATAAATTTATGTATGAAATTGAGTTCATGTTTAGCCTAAAGTTCACTGTTAAGTCGAGCAAAAATCTATAGTCATCTTTGTGTCCAAGCTGGTCTTGACTCCTTTACAATCTTCGGCATAAATTTTATATATATATCAGGAGGAATTTTCAAATGCTTACTCTTATTTTGGTGCTTATCAAGGGACAAATCCCCACCATCCATATAGTTTAATCTAATGGTGAGGATAAACCTAAGATTTAATATGGAAACCTAAGTCCATGTTTTATTTTCTCCTTTTTCTTTGTCTTTTTGTCTTTCTTATTTTTAACAATTTTTATCTTTTTACTTTTTTTTAAAATTCACTTTTTATTAAAATCGTGTCTTTTTTTTTTTTTTTTTTTTTTTTTTTTTAATTCAAGTTTTTTTTCCGCTTTCATCGTTTTCATCTCAGTATTCATATGTTTCGTTCGTTTTATACGTTTTCGTCCGTGTTCATATATTTCGTCATTTTTTACGTTTTAAATGCATTTTCGCACGCCGTCTGTTTTCATCCGTTTTAACGTTTACATCCGTTTTAAACGCTTTTGTCTGCTTTTAGACGTTTTTGTCCGTTTTACGTTTTCATCCATTTTAGACATTTTAAATCTGTTTCGAGCGTTTTATCCGTTTTATCGTTTTCGTCGTTTTCATACGTTTTCATCTGTTTTCTTACGTTTCGCCGCGTTTACGTCCGTTTCATACTTTTTCGCCTGCTTTCTTACGTTTCATTTGTTTTCATACGTTTTGTTCATTTTCTTACGTTTCGTTCGTTTTCATACATTTTCTACCGCTTTTCGTTTCGTCCATTTTACATACGTTTTCAGACGTATTTTTATGCTTTCACACGTTTTCGTCTGTTTTCTTACATTTTCGTCCGTTTTCTTACGTTTTCGGGCATTTTCATCCATTTTCATACGTTTTTATATGTTTTTTTAGCTTTTCATGTATTTTCGTCCGTTTTTAGACGTTTTCGTCTGTATTTTTACGTTTTCATGTATTTTCGTCCGCTTTTTACGTTTCGTTCGTTTTAGACGCGTTTTCATCTGCCGTCATCCGTTTTTTTACGTTTTCATCCATTTTAGACGTTTTAAATCGTTTTGAACGTTCCATCCGTTTTATACGTTTCATACATTTCATCCCTTTTATACGTTTTTATCTGTTTTATACGTTTTGTCCGTTTTCAGAATTTATTGTCCGTTTTCATACGCTTGTATACGTTTTTTATTTGATTTAATACGTTTTTGTCCGTTTTCATTTTTATATTTGTAAGTGACACTTATTTATCTCTTGTGATATAACACTGTAAAGAAGATGAAAAGTATTACATTCTTCATCATGTATGTGTTATCAGTTGTGATACTCAACTAAGAATGTGATGGTTATGTTTTTGAAAATATTTAGGAAGATTTTTGTGTTTTATGATATTATGAAATATTATAAAAGTTGTTCAACTGAAAACAAGAGATGTTATGATACTTTTGTTAGACTTGTGGTGGGTTTTTTTATTTAATGGATACATTGTGCATGTTTCGATAGGTTTTATAGCGGGATTTGAAAATAAATATTTATTGTTGAATCAGCAAACTAAATAAGCTATGGTTGAAGATAGCACACATCTTTACAAACAAACTGAGGAAGCTCAGACACTTGTGATATCACAGGTGATATCACCTCACTTGTGATATCACACGTGATATCATGTGTGATAACACCGTTGATATCACCTGTGATATCATGTGTGATATTACCGGTGATAGCATGTGTGATATAATAGTTTATATCACTTGTGATATTACCAGTGATATCACTTGTGATATCACCTGTGATATCATGTGATATCACAAGTGAGGTGATATCACATGTGTTTGAGCTTAATCGGTTTGTTTATAAAGATGTGCTTTCTTCAACCATAACTTCTTTAGTTTGTTGATATAACCATAGATATTTTTAAATTCGCTATAAAACCTATCAAACATGCACAATGTATCCATTAAATAGAAAAATTCACTACTAGTCTAACAAAAGTTCATAACATCTCTTGTTTTCGCTAAACACCTTTTCTAATATTGCATATTATCATAAAACACAAAATCTTCCTAAATATTTTCAAAACACAAATAAGAAAAATGAATGTAATCATCACAAGAATATAATAAGTGATGTTTATTATCATTTCTTTCATATATACTTGGTAAAATACTAAATTCTTATCACATTTGGTATGAATTTAATATTTCACATTCTTAGTTGAGTATCACAACTGATACACATATATGATGAAGAGTGTGATACTCTTCATCTTTCTTACAGTTTTATATCACAAGAGATAAATAAGTGTCACTTAATAATATCAAAATGAATAAAAGGAAGCAGACTATGAAAATAGAGACTTGTCATATTATCAAAATAAAACAAGTGTTGCATTAAATTAGCATTTTTTTGAACAAAATAAGAATTCACCTAAAGAGGACTTTAATCCTTTTATTTCTACTAAGAGTATAATATCACAAGTGATAGATAACATTGGTTGCATTATAAAAATATGCGCTTGTCAATTGCGATGAAAGGAACAAAAACTATCTTGTAACTGAAATTATAAAAATATTAGAAAATGGATAGGTGATAATATATAAAAATATACAGAGCAATGAAATATTTCAGGTGATATTGAAGGTTAAAAAAACATACTTGTTTGTTTATGAAATATCACAAATGATATTAGACATTAATTTTTTTTTTTATATAAAATATCACAATTGTTATTAGACATATAATATAATAAAGTTAAATAATAAGCATGAAAACGTATAAAAATAGACAAAACGTATAAAAAGACTCCAAAAACGGACGAAAACGTATGAAAACGGACAAAACGTATAAAAACGAATGAAAACGTACAAAAACGTCTGAAAACGGATGAAAATGGACAAAAACGTATGAAAACGGACGAAAACGTCTGAAAATAAACGAAATCGTCTAAAAATGGACGAAAACGTAAAAAATGGACGAAAACATAAAAAAATGGATGAAAACGTATATAAACCTATGAAAACCGATGAAAACGTATAGAAATGGACGAAAACGTCGAAACGATAAAACGGACGAAAGTACATGAAACCGTAAAAAAGCGAGGCGGCGTATGAAAATGGACGAAACGTGAAAGCGGACGAAAACGTAAGAAAACGGACGATAACGTATGAAACGGATAAAACGTGAAAATGGGGCGAAACGTCTAAAACGGATGAAAACGTATGAAACGGACTAAAGCGATATAAACATATGAAAGCGGATGAAACGTATAAAAGCGGACGGCGTTTGAAAGCAGGGCAAACGTATAAAAGCGGCGAAAATACATAAAACGTTAAAAACGGATGAAAGCGTATAAAATGGACGAAAACGTATGAAAAGAGCGAAAATGTAAGAAAATAGACGAAACGTGTAAGCGGACGAAACGTATGAAAGCGGTAACGTAAAATGGGCGAACGGATGAAAACGTATGAAAGCAGACGAAAACGTATGGGGCGAAGAAAAAAGCGAATTATAAAAATCGTGAATAACGTGAATTAAAAAAAAAAAAAAAAAAAGACTTTCATTTATTAAAAACGTGAATTAATAAAAAAATACAAAAAAAGTGAATAAAAAGAAAGACAAAAAACAAAAAGACAAAAAAAAAAACGTGACTTGTGTTTAAGTATTAAATCTTGGGTTAATTCCTACCATTAGATCAAACTAGATGAAAGGTGAGGATTGTCATGAGTAGCGTGAAATTTTAAGAAGAAAATAAAGTCGCCATATATCAGACGTGTTCAATTCAATTTCTGATTTAATTATGTCATTTAACAGAATTAATACATGATAATGTAGCATTTACTCCAATATTCTATTTTTCTTGTCCTTTTGGTTTTTGTGTTATTACAAGTCATAAATTAAAGGTTTGAATTTATTGAAATAAATGCAACATATAGATAACTATATACCGAAAATAGAATATGTACAATGTCCAAACTACCTATAATAAAGTCTCTTTTCTTTCATTTTAATTGTAAAATCTTCTAACCATAATTTCAATTGAAAAACAAAAAAGATAAACTACAATAACTAAAAAAAAGCCATAAATTTCTACACTTTCTTCAGTGCAAAAATAGCAAAACCTCAAACCGCCGTACAACTAATTATGCACAAGACACAAGTCAATACAGCTTTATCACTAGCCTTTACACATTTAAGCTACCTTAAAAAAAACCCTAAATATTTATCATCATCATCATCATGACGTCATCATCTACGTCTCCACGTCAGCATTTTCCGGCAACCACACACGGCAGCAATCCTTGTTTTCACATTTTCAAAATCCGAAAACCGACACGGTATCGTAATCCCACCTGCATGATCATGGCCATACTCTTCCTCAGCTTCCCTTAACAACTGTCCAAATAAAGGATGGTTTATATAAATCACAGGCACCAACACCCTCTTAAAATCACCATCTTTTTGACCCACATAAACCGCCATCTTTCCTTTCGGAACCGACTTTTCGAGCTCAGGCTTTTGTACAAAACCCGGTTTTTTTGAACACACGGATATAGCTTTTGTCTTAAGCTTGCAACCCCATGTTAAAAACTTTGAAATAGATGTTTGTGACTTGTCTAGACGTCTATAACCTACCGGAGATTGGTTTTTCCGGTATACTCGCCGGAAAAGTGAATTTACTCTACTTTTTATAAAAAACCCTCTAAACTTCATATTTTTCCAAGAAAATGAAAACCCAGATCAGATTTTTGATTCTAAGAAATGGGTATTTGATGGTTTTTGATAAGGATTAGTATAGGTTAAGGGTGTGTGATGGACATGGCTTATTCATAAAGATGATGTACCTTATGCTTTGATGATGGTGATAAAGGGTTCTATATTTGTTACAAGTTAAATGGCATGGTGATGTATGAGAGAGTTTAAGAAATGTATTTGGGAGTAGGTGATTAATTGTGAAGAAGAAATAGAGAGTGAAATATATATATTTATAGAAAGAGTATAGCTCACACGCACTAGAAACACGTTAAGTGTGTGTCAAAGAATAGAAGTCGGACTAAAGTAACAAAGAGAGCTGGTCATGGGTTTGATTTGGAATAAGAAAAAACTGAAAAAGTCTAAAGTGGAATTTGTCCGCTGTATTGGCCGCGTGTAAGATTCTCATTTGATGTTTCACCGATGCTTTTTATCGCAAAATAATTTAATTTTATCCTAAAATATTTTCACTTTTTAACTTTTAGACTTTAAGATTAATTTTATACATTACTTTATTTTTACGATTAATTTAATAATAACTAAAAGTGTAAATATTAAATGTATAATATATAATATTTTTAATTCATGTTTGGGTATAAAACTTTTAATTAAAAATAGGAGAAATATGAAATTGCCTTTTTAAACTTATAGTGAGGCTTCGGATCAAGATTTTCTCAAATTAATGACAACATAATTCATGTTGACCGATTATATTAAAATAAATATATAAAAGTTTTTTCTTAATTAAATTCAAAGACTTACTTGTTTATTTCGTCTCATAATAAACCTTTATATGATTTATCATAACCTTTATATGATCTATCATAGTGAAATCAACTTGAGGGAATCTTTATCTTTAATTATCATTATCAAATGCACTATAATCTTTTTTCCATCTTACTTGCTCAGAATCATGATCAAATGAAACTATAATCTATTAAAGAAACTGTAATATGAATTGTGATGTAATGAATTATTATTATAATTTTGTTGTAATAAATTGTAATGTCATGTAATAAATTTTAATATAAAGTAATTGTAATATGTCAAAGGAAAAACTTCACGTTTTTTCCCCTAATATTTCTCGCCCCTCTCATGGTGTTAAATTATTGGGTGGACCTGTTAGTGTGGATTTTGAGTTTGGTAGTAAGTTGGTCCTGAAAAGGGTTGCTAAAACTATTGAACTTATGGAGGCTGTTGCCAAACTTAATGACCCTCAATGCGAGTTGTTGCTACTCAGTACATGTCTTTGGTATTTCTAAGCTATATTTCTCTATGCGCACATGTTCTCCTAGGGTCTTTAGTGTGCTCGGGTTTCTTTTGATGCGGCACTGCGTTCTCTTTGGAGCGCATTGTCACCGCTTCGGGCGGTTTGGTGGTGGCGGTGGAGACTCGCCACTTTACCCTTTGCTTTTGGGGCTTGGTTTATATTCTGCAGTGGCGTCTTGAACTATGCCTTCCTTGCTTCTAGACTTCAACTGCTAGCCTCTGCACTAAGCTCCTTCATAGTTCAGTATTGTAACTTCTGGTCCTCTTTTGATGATGCTCTACGTACTTTTAATGTGAATATGGATATTGACCTTTTGAGTAACCTTAGCGAGGTCGCCGCCCCAAACATATGAAGAAATTGGCGATATATATATATTTCGGTCGGGTTACCCAAACGGTTGAATCTACATTCCATCTTTCTCCTCGCCGATGGCGTTATGGAGTTCTCTAAGGAGGATCATACTTGATTGGCTTAGGGTGGCTCGATATCCGGATGGGACAAACTATGAATGCCGGGCTTATCGTTGTGTCTTGTGCTATCGGTTGGGTGTTCCTCTTTCACCGTTCGTGCACCGTGTTCGACTTGTTCTAAGGTATTTTACGGAGATATTTATGGGGATCACGCTTCTTTCGTGTGCGGGTATTGTTGGCATTAAACATCGGCATAACCTTGTGCGTGATGTTCTTGTTGATATATGCTCGGTCCAAATTTACGCTCGTAAGGAGGTGGATATTGGGCTTTATGAAGAGGGGATGATCCTTGCGACCGGCGATATATTGCTTTACTCTTGGGATAGTGGGCGTGATGTGTGCGTTGATCTTACGGGAACGCCGCCTCGACGCAATCTGGGATGACTGATTTTATGCCAGGGCGAGCGATCATTGACGCTGCACGACGTAAACGAGTCAAATACGATGCTAAATGTGCGGATATTGGATATGGGTTTATCCCCTTTTCTTTTTCTTCTTTTGGCGAACTTGAGAAGGATGCAGTAACATTGCTAAAGCGCATTCGACGATTTTCTATGACTCAAGACATTGGAGCGCGTGCTGTGGTTCATATTTTTAATAGGATTGGTTTTGCTATCGCTAGAGGTGTGGGGGCCTAGTTGGTTTCTCGGCTTCCCACTAATTTTTTGTAAATCCTATGAGTTATTAATAAAAGTGTTGATTTATAATAAAAAAAATAAAATAAATAATAATAATAATAATAATAATAATAATTCAAAAATACTTAATAATTTTAATTAATAAATAACAACAATAAAATATTTAAATATAATAATAATTAAAAATAAAAAATATTTTAAAAAAATATATTATTTTTTATATTAATTTATAATAAAATGATAACTTAAATATAAAAAAATAATAAAAATATTTACTACAATAATGAATAGATAAACTATTTATTAATAAAATAACCGGTTATAAATAACAGTTGATATTAATTATAAAAGTAGTAATAAAAAATAATATTAGATATGAAAATAATAACTAAAACTAAAAATTACTAATAAATATTAAAATAATATAATAATAAATAATATAGCTAATAATAATAATATAAAATAATTATATATAAATAATATAATTAATATTATTATTATTATTCTAATACTCATAAGATATATTAATAATATTAACAATCATATTAAAAGATAAATATTGATATTTAATGTATTAATATCTCAATTTCAACGTAATTCTAAACATTTCATCAAACAGTCAAATTACATTGCAAACCAAACAGTCAATGTAATGTAATATGAATTAAAATTCATTCTAACCTGCCAAGAAAATAGGATTGTGTTTGATCGAATATATATGTTAGGGTTATGAAGTTTTATAGAGAAAAAGTATAAGTTATAGAGAAGGATGAGAGAAATGGTGAACTTGTGTAAAAATAAGAAAATGTAATATATCAAGTCACACCCTCACCCTCTAGGAAAGACTAAAGGGGGTATTTATAGTTTTTACAAATGTAAATATAAAGATGTACGACAACAATCCCTATACAATTAACTACTTGCGTATGTATCATAATCTAGTAAATTATTGTTACATTTAAGGCTAACAATCTCCCCCTATGTAATGATAGACTAAATTTGCATTTACATTGTCTTCAAGACTTTAGTGGCTTTATAGCTCCTAATGTTGAGAATTTCATATGAGAGTTGAGTACAACCTTGAAGCTCTTTCTTCTAATGATGTCTCGTATTTGGAGTTTTACTCTTGATTAGCGTACTTGAAAATAAAGCGTTAGCCTTTATCTTTTATCTGCGACTTAGCTCGAATGTAGACTTCGGACTGTACATGTCATTGAAGGAAGATCATGACATGTAGAAGCTTTGTCAAAAACCAATCTTTGTATTTTCTGAAGACGGTTTAGAGTAGATGTCTTTTCATGTAATCTCGAACGTTGACCTATAACCACATTTTCTCTAATAAGCTTCTTGTAAACTGTAACTCTTTCTTATAATGTTGAATGTTCGTTTAGTGTCATTGATTTTGATGTAGTGATCATGGATTGTAGTTTCTTAAACAGCTCCCCCTTAAACTAACAATTTCCTCAAACTGTAAGAAAGGTGTTTAGAATATTCACTGAAATTTATCAGACAATTTAAAGTAGATGCCTTTTCACGTAATCTCAAACGTTGACCTGTAACCACATTTTCGCCAATGAACCTCTTGTAAACCGTAACTCTTTCTTTCAATGTTGAATGTTTGTTTAGCGTTGTTGATGTTGAAGTGGCGATCATGGATTGTGTGTTGTTGATGACGTTGTTATTGTTGAGAAATGATTTGAGTTTGATGGACACTACCACTTCTTTCAAACACTTATTGTTGTAACCCCTCTACATCATCGTTCTTTCAACTTCTGACTACCTACGAATCAACACGATTATGATATCTTCATAAGTCTTTCCACCGCCACACATTTCTTCTTGCAATTATCAACCAATATATCATATTCTCCCTTTCATAATGATTCTGACTAATCCTCATCATCATGAACACGTTTAAGGAAAATGTGGATGAATAACCCATTGAAGCACAAATTTTTTCCATGAAGTAGTAGTTAAGTATCAAGAATCGGCAAAAATTCCCCCTTTCCTGACCAAGCATACTCCCCCAATTTAACCAATACTCTTCCTAAAAGTTGATATGTAGCATTTCAATGAAGGTTGTAGGTTGATGTAGTAATGATTGTTGAATGTGTAAGGCTTGTTGAAGGTAGAAATGTACTTACTTGTAGTAGAAGATAGATGTTGTAATATCATAGTGCAACAATCATTCTTCCATATGTCACAAAACTAGGCTTAAAAAAACCATCGCGGGTTGTTAAATTTAGAAACCAAAACGACATCTCGGGATACTGATGTGGAAGATGATCATCGAATCCAATGAAGCACTAATCTTGTGAACATTCGGGAAATACAACTATTCTCATACATAAATCAAGGAAATGTTGTTTGTGTTTTTTGGAACAAATTCTGAAGAAACACTAACTCCTAGATAACATATATTACTTGTTAGCGCATAATTGAATCATAAGATGAATCAATTTAGTGACCTACTCTTAGTGTTGGCTTGATATTAGCACTGGAAGGATTTCATTTAATCATCGTGAAATACTTATTTTAAGTATCACTATGAATGTTCCGGAAATGTCACATTTGCGATGTTACGAAGACATATACTAAATCTTATACATTTTTTGTTGTTGATGTGTAATAGAAATGTGTTTTTGTGTCCTAAAGATATTTTTATTGAATATCATTTTGGCTCTAGACTCGATTTGTGCACTTTTAATAAGCAGGAACCGGAGAAGATTTCCTTGTTTCAATATCAACAATCTCTGAGTGAGAAGTTAATAGATTATGTGTTTAATCTCTGTGAGAATGATACAAAAACTTTTTGAGAAGTACTTGAGTGGCTAGGAGGGGTTGTGTATTTGCTTCCCTAGTCAATGATGTCTACTGCAACACCAAAAATCAATGCATGAAATCTGGTAGATTATGTATTGACCCGGTATCTATCCTAAGGTTGGGAAAATATTTTAATTCTTTTAACCCTTTTCACAAACTTCTCTTTTTCTTTTAGTCATCTCATTTTTCAACTCCGTCCTTTGGCTTTTATTTTCCTTTTCATTATTTTCTACTATTCTTTTCTTTCTTTTGGCAAACGATGTATGTTGATCTACACCCCAAACACCATTACCTAGACCTAACTTTCCTAACTTGGAGGGTGGCTCCGGGGCATATCTTTTCGATTCTGTATAATCATAGGCGTATTTGTGAGTAACTATATCGCAATGTGTAGATTAATCAACATACACCAAAATTTATTTTCCATTATGTACATCATCATCAGACACCCAATCTTCAATACTTGGGGCATCAGATTGTTTTCTATCTACCTCACTACTAGGCTTAGCTTCACACTTTGTAACTACATTTTTATCAGCAAACTCATCTAAGCCAGTAAAGGACAAATCATGTGTAGGAGGCACAAACTTTCCTGTAATAGGAGGAGGAACTGCATTATAACCTAAGCCATTTTTACATCTGTTAATAATTTGACACTCTATTATCTTGTTAACACTCTTATATGCATGTTCAAAAATTTCTACACATATGTGAATATTGTCTTTTTCTTTTTGAACTTCATCTTTTTACTTTTTGAGCCTTTTCAAGTCTCTTCCTAAGCTCTTTAATAAGTTCATCTCTTACATAAATTTAAAATTTTAAAACATTAATCTTTTCAACATACTCAGACTCATTTGTTTTAAAGAATTTAATTCTTTTCTCAACTGACTCTAATCCTAATTTATACCTTAAACACATCCACTCGGACTTCCTCAAATTTTCTAAGAGTTTATTGTTTTGAGTTTTAACTAACTCAACATTTTCTAAACAAGATTTATAAGAACAGCCAGAATCATTAGATACCTCAGAGTCTGAACTTGAGCCTGAAGATGAAAATGCCATCAATGCATAGCTGGGTCCTTTTGCAGCCTGGTCACTCCAACCATAGCTACCCAGACCATCACATGACACCAATGCTGTTGAAGCAGGTGTCTCCACTGGTACACTCCTTCTTGTTGAGCTTTCCCTGTGGCTTCTTGGATCCCTGCATTCTCTAGCAAAGTGTCCCTTCCTGTGATAGTTATAGCATTCCACCTTGGACTTGTCAAAGCCCATGTTATCATTCCCATTGCCTGTCAGCTTCCTTTCAGTGTTCTTCAAGAATCTCCTAGCTCTCATTGTCAACATAGCCATCTGCCATATTAAATCCATCTCTTTCACATCATCTGGATGAATTTGTTCCAGATCCTCATTTTTCAGTTGAGGACTACTGGGTTGAGTAGCCAAGAAAGCATAAATCACAACATCACTCAAGTTTTCACCATTTGAGTTAGCAACAGTAACTTGAGGGCTAGCAGTAGTAACTCCATGAGCAATAGTTACTTCTTCATTGGTACCGCTAGGGTTGTTAGAGGACACAAAGGCCATATTCTGTGAGTTTTTACTGGAGCTAGATGATCCTTTGACCTCTGGTTCATACACCTTCAAATTGTTGTAAAGATCATCTAGGCTCATTGTGTCAAGATCATCCTTGTTTCTCCACACAACATGTGTGTTCCATTCAGAGGAAAAGCTTCTCAAGAACTTTTGATTCACATCTTCCTAAGAGATCTCCACACCAAAAATCTCTAGCTGACATACAAGCTTTTGAATTCGATCAAAGATTTTATCCAGCATCTCAGAACCTTGAGCAGAGAAGTTCTTATACTGTTGTTTTAAGAGATTCTTCTTTGTCTTCCTTGTAGCATCATTACCTCCAAACCTCTTTTCAATGGCTTCCATGAGAGACTTGGCATCTTTAAAGGAGTTGAACTTCAACTGTTGTTCATTGGGAATGGACATCATCAAAGTACTTCTTGCTTTAACTTTCAATCTTCTTTGATCTTTTTCTTCAGCAGTAGTAAGAGGCAAGACAATCACAACACCTTCTGCAGATGCTGTTTTTTTTGGTGGAGCGTTTCCATTCTCAATGACTTCCCATAGTTGGAAGTCAAACATATGGATATATTGCTCAATTCGCATTCTACAGATCTCATACTCACCAGCCTTAAGCACTGGAACCCTTGATGCAACAACCATATGCGCAGAGTCTTGATCCATCTTTAGCAGCAAAATCTTGTATAGTATAACCGGTTCTTCTTTGATCACAACTTCTAGAATTACAAGCTCTGATACCACTTGTTAATCCCAGTTATGTACTTGATCGATTCTCTTTAGCTTGTAAAGGTTTAGCTATGCTAGATAAACTAACACAACTTGAATATAAAATGTTTTGAATTTATCAAACACTATTCGGAATCTAGTATTCATATTAAGAAGAACACAATCAATTAACAATAAACGCTTCAATATTATTGACTATAATACCAATACTCTAACAAGTATTAGGGTTTTTACAACCTTGAAGCTAAACAAAACATACGTACTAATCTCTATGCCCTAGGACCTCCGTTTATAGGCTAAGGAGTCCTATTAGGGTTACAATACGTATTCTCTAAGATAAGAATACTTTCCTAAGTATATCAAATCGTTTACATACTTATCTAAACATTCTATACATATCTAACCAAATTAAAACATAAACAACATTAACATGCAATCAGCAGCACTAATCTTTACTCTGGAAGCATTAACTCTTCAACAGTTGTAACTTAGTACTAGCAACACTAAGTTTTCTTCTAGCAACACTAAGTTTTCTTCTAGCAGCATTAACCACTTAGTGTATTTTCCTTTGAAGTTCTTAGCAGTAGTAATAACACTAGTAGTCTTAATCTTTAACCAGTAGCAGTAACAGACTTAGAATACTTTCATTGATTTCCATGAGCAGTCTTAAACATATGAGTAGCAGTAGTATCTGGAAGTCTTTGAAACCCAACACGTTTTCGTCCGTTTTATTACGTTTTCATCCGTTTTTTATTCCATTTTTGTAAGTTTCTTCCGTTTTTAAACGTTTTCGTCCGTTTTTATACATTTCCGTCCGTTTATTTACGTTTTTACGTTTACATTCGTTTTCATCCATTTTTACACGTTTTCGTCCGTTTTAAAAGTTTTTGTCTGTTTTCTTACATTTTTGTCTGTCTTTAAACGTTTTCTTACATTTTCGTCTGTTTTTATACGCTTCCGTCCGTTTTCTTACGTTTTCATCCGTTTTTATACGTTTTCGTCTGTTTTCTTACGTTTTCATCCGTTTTTATACGTTTTCCATCCGTTTTTAAACGTTTCTTACATTTTCGTCTGTTTTTATACGTTCTCGTTTGTTTTCTTACGTTTTGTTTTGTTTTCGTTCAGTTTTACACGTTTCCGTCCGTTTTCTTACGATTTAAAAAGAACGTAAACGTGTAAAAACAAACGTAAACGTATAAAAATGAATGAAAACATGTAAAAACGAGCAAAAACGTTTTAAACATGTAAAAACAAACGCAGACGTGTAAAAACGAACGTAGACCTATAAAAACGAGCAAAAACGGACGAAAACGTGTAAAAATGGACGAAAACAAAACAAAACGTAAGAAAACGAACGAAAGAGTATAAAAATGGACAAAAATGTAAGAAAACATTTAAAAACGGATGAAAACATAAGAAAACAGATGAAAACGTACAAAAACGGATGAAAACAAAAGAAAACGGACAAAAGCGTATAAAAACGGACGGAAATGTAAGAAAACATTTAAAAACGGACGACAATATAAGAAAACAGATGAAAACGTATAAAAACGGATGAAAACGTAAAAACGTAAGAAAACGGACAAAAACATATATAAAAGGACGAAAACGTATAAAAACGTAAGAAAACGGACGAAAACATTTTAAAACAGACGAAAACGTTTAAAAACGGACGAAAACGTATAAAAACGGATGTAAACGTACGAAAATGTAAAAAACAGACGAAAACGTATAATAACGAATGAAAATGTGTTAAAACGAATAAAAACGTAAGAAAACGGATTTTTAAGTTGTTTACTAACGACCGTTAGTATAAAGGACTAACGATGTAGCGCTTAGCCTGACTGGATATATACAATAACAAAAATTCAAAAATTTTGTGTTACAATAAAAAAAAAATAGTTGGCTCATACAATCCCAAAGTGATCAATTTCGATGCATGTTTTTTTAGAATTATCCCTTAATTCTATACGATTTTAAGCTTTTCTCGTGTAAATGAATTTCAAACACTTGTCAAAAGCTTTTTGCAGTTGGATCGAGTGGGTTGAAAACTTTTAGAACACTTTTTTCCCCTAGCTTCTTGTTAAGGTTAATTATACAAATGCCGGCCAAAAGGAGAAAAATGATCTAATCATTTTAAACAAGTGAGTATGTGCGTTGTGTTTTGAGGAGTATGTGCGTTGTGTTTTGAGTTAAAGATAAACTCATTCATGCATTAGGAAATGTATCAAAAAAATTAGAAAAATGTGTAAACAAAATTTCATTCCGAAAATTACATGGTTTCGGGTTAACGTGCATTTTCCAAGACGTTTTAGAACCCTACTTCCTCATTAAAATATTGATTTGTAAATATAAATAGCGAAAAATACTGTACTACCCATTTTTATCATGGTGTGTCCGCACATGCCCACACTTTCACCTCATTTTCAAAACTACCCATGAATGTCGGGTATAACTTTACCGTACATTCACGACATTGAAGTGTATGGTCCAGATTGCGTTTCCAAATTAAATCACACATAATGTCGCGTATATACTTTAACTATATACACGCCATCTTTTTTAAATGTATTACTTGTATTATCATAGAACAATGTCGGGTAAGAGTTTTAACTAGATACACGACATGAATTTCATATTGATACTAGTACTAGCCTTGAACAATGTTGGGTAAATATATTAGCTATATACACGACATTAATATTATATTGGTACATATTCTAGCCCTAGACAATGTTGGGTAATTTAATACCCTACATACATGACATGATTTTTTTATTTAGTATGAGACCAAGCCTATGTCGTGTATAATGACATTAAATGTTTTGGATGTGAAATGTAATGTTTTTGGATGTGAAATGTAGCCCTAGCTAATGTCGTGTATATATTTATTTTTTGGATGTGAAATGAAAATGTAGCCCTAGCTAATTTCGGGTTTAGGGTTTTTTCTATTCTCAAAATGAAATGGTAAAAGACAACCGAGATTTTTTCAAGTGTATATATATAGACCTAGAAACTTGTATTGTATAGACACACATATCACACACAAAAAATCTCTTCAATGTCTCAACAAAAAGATTTCTCACAACAATTTCCTGATGTCAGAGACTTTTCACAACAATTTTCGGAGAACTTGGTGAACACCCCACCGTAAGACATCTTTCCGGTATTTCCACCGACTGAGTACTTGGTGAACACCCCACCGGTAGATATCTATCCTTATTCCCACTGACTGAGAACGTGGTGAATACTCCACCAGCTGTGAACGTGAATCCCCAACGAATGTGAACGTGTTGAACACTCCACTGGGTGTGATACGCGAAGACAATCCAGGATTTTTAACTGAGGACCAACTACGCCAACTTGAACAGGATCAACAAGTAAGAAGAGAATTTGAAGAAAATAAAGCACGTGAGGAAGCTGCTCGGAGGGAGCAGGAAGCAAGGTATGAAGAATACCTCAGGAACGACTGGTTTGACATTGATAATTATCAAGTTTATTCGGATTACAGCGATGGTTACAACACACCATGATTCGTTGTTATTTGTATTTTCATTTTCATTTATGTATCGTTTAATATATGTGCTATGTAATCCGTATTTTCAATTTAATGTTTAATGTATTTTTATATCCATAGTATACGAATCGTTTAAACATTACATGTATGTGCCATAACTATTTGAATTTATAAAAACAAAAAAAATAAAAAATTCAAAATATAGTCCAACCACACCACATTTTTCAAAGTAGTTTAAAAAGAAGGAAAAAAAATTAGGTACTTATATATGTGAAAGCCGAGATATACGGTTTTTTAGTTTATCTTGTAGTGTGTTCAAACCCTTTAAATGTGTGTAGAATTAATTTTGAATTTGAAAACACTCTGGAACCAACTACAAAATTGTAAAAAAGAGTTCATGTGAAAGTCATATCAACGTCATATTTCGTGTAAAATTTTAAGCGACAACGACATTGTCAATGAGTTGTCATATCAATGTTCGTACTTAAAAATGTCATATTTCGTGTAAAATTTTAAGCATACACGACATTGTCAGTGAGTTGTCATATCAATGTTATTAATTAAAAATGTCATATTTCGTGTAAAATTTTAATCTTACACGACATTGTCATTTAGTTGTCAAAATCAATGTCAGAACAAATGTTTTTTTCTGCTAGGAATTGTCCTTCACATTATAACCTAGCTAAGAATTGAAATAAACATAGATTTCTTACTTCTCTCTAGAGTAGCCATGAATTCAAATATTAAGAAGTTCTAGTGGGTATTACATTTTTATGATCAACATCGAGGTGTCATTATGTATAATGATATGACGTACTCAAGGTTAGTTGGTTTGGTGGTGAAGGTGTGATATGTGTCTAAATACACATATATTTGTATTATATAAACCCAAAAACAACCAAAACACACAAATGACTCTCAAAATGATACAAATTCATGAAAATGTGTTTTATGTGATTCGGTACAAAAGATTGAAAACAAGTGAAACTTGATCAATTTCACAACAATTGTCGTTTTCGGTCCACGAGTTACACAAAATGTCAAAACTAGTCCCTAAAAGTTTTAAATGAATGAAAAGTCAACTTAAGTCCTTGGGAAATCAAAATGTTCACAAAACATCCACGGACAAAAGTTTACACAAAATGGCAATTTTACCTCTCGAGTTACAAAATTGGCAAAATGGTCCTGGGTATTCTAAACTTGGAATTTTACAAATAATACCCTTGTACTATGCATGATTGAAAATTTGGAACATTTTGATAAACTTTTGGGAAATTACACTTTTAGTCCTCAAAATCCAAAAATTACAAAATAGTCCTTGGACCTTTTAAATGAATTTTATGCAAAAGTGGTCCTTGTACTATTCATTTATGTCATGATTGGTCCTTGTGAGAGTTTGGAAAAGTTGCATGATCATCCTTGAAGTTTGGTCAAATTGCAAAATTAGTCCTTGTTGTTACTTATACCAAACGGATCCTTTAATATCACTATCCCAAAATCCAATCCAAACCCAACATTAGCCCAATCCCTTGGCCCTTGACCCTTGGTCTTGGACCTTGACCTCCAGTCAAATCTCATTCGACCCAACCGCAATCCATTTTGACCCTTTTGTATTATTAAACCCGGTCAACGAAGGTCAAACCCACCCTCGCGCCCAATACCACTACCACTGCTCACCCATCTCTTCCCCAATCGAATCCCCAAACCGGAGACTGGTTTCACCATTTTCAACCCCTCCCATTCCATGTCCCTCCAACTCCTATACACTCCAAAACTCTTAATTGAATCAACCAAACCATTTAATGATTAAACACGCTTTGAAGACTATTTTGGCGCCAAAAGTAAAATGGATGGTTCGATTATTTAGAGCAATCCAAGGGTTCGAGATATGGTGGGAAACAATCGAGTACAAGTGGGAAGATGTTTGGGTATAAAAGAATGAAGAAAAGCGAGAGAATAACACTTTGGCCTTAAGCCTTAGTCAAGTAGTTGTAGTTTTTATTGTTTTCTTAGTTTAAATGTCTTTTAATCTTTCAAATGTTGTATTTTATCTTAAAGTAGTGTAATGAAACCTTCTTTTCAGTTTAATTCGAGTTTAACTTCAGTTTCAAGTTTTTGCTCAATTCCTTTAATTTTCCATGTTATTTAATTTCAAGTTTAATGGTTGTTTATTTGGATCTTTAAGTTCAAACAAGCTCTTGACAAAGTTTTAAGGCTTTTTAGATTCATTAAACATATTCTAGTCTTTAAATTCAGAAAAGCTATAAAAAATCAATAAAAGTCAATGAAAGTCAACTGTGGTTGAATAAGCAGTTCTGGGGTGAGAGAAGCCAATCTGGATGGTTTTCTGGTTTCTAGTTTGTTGACACCAAGCTAGGAGTGGTCTTTTGTTCCTTGGTACTCAGTTTAGCCATGATCACTTGTAAGCTTTATTTTTACAAATTTTGCATTTCTTGTTTTATTGTTTTACTGCTATGATTTTTATGTTTCAATGTTTCTTTGTTGTTAGTGTATGATATTAAAGCTTTATATTAGGTTGTTATGTTTTGGATATGTTTGTGGTTTGATATGGCATTTGACCGCTTATATGCTTGTTTTGATATTCATAGGCTTAGACATTTGTGACTATTTGTTTGAGTGAAAAGGTCCAAATTGACACTCTGGTACCTCTGGAATTGATGGAATAGGTTCATACTCTCTTTGCTTTGAAAACCGCAAAACAGTCCTTGTTAGAGATTGTTTGGATTTGATAGTGAATCTGTGTTAATGGTGTGTATGTGGTTGTTCTTGCTTGATACACTCTTTATATGGCCTTAGTGACTCGGTCAACCTTAACCAAATGGTGTAGCATGGTAGAAAGTCAAAATGACAATTGATGATCTCATTATGAGCCTTTGTGAGGTTGTTGGATCCTTAAATCTTGTTTATCTGTTTTAATGTTGTGTATCTTTGTTTATTTCATGTTTATATTGCTTAATATATCATATATAATCGATAGATTAAGTTTTAAATTCATATTAGTCAACTTTTCGCTTTTAAGTAAAAGTCAAAATTTGATTTTGTGTTTTGAATTAAATGTATAATTTTGTGTAGGACTTAATATTAAGTTTAAGCTTATGTCCTTTTGGGATTTCAAAATTTAGTTGCTTGACTAAATTGTAAAATATTAGTTTACATTTTCTCGACTTTTAAATAGCTTGTTCATTAGCTTATTTTCAATTACTGTTCTACTTTGCATGCCTGCACCATGGTTTCTTTGTCAAAACCATGAGCTTGCATAAGCTCATGGATTTGACCCTAGCTGGTATACTTGGCTTATTTGTGTTGCCATTATGGTCTTTTATCTATGTGTATGGTTATTTTTCCATTTTTAGCTTATTTAGGTAGCTTAATCTCCCAATCTTTTGTCCCATATTACCACTCAACTGAAGCAAGCAGGTTGAGTGGGTGGTATCAAATAGCTCATGAAAAGCTCCTTATTGAGCTTGAGCTTGTGACTCTTGGCTTTTCAAAAGCCAAGCGGTCCATATCAATGCCTCAATTTAAGTTGAGCTATCATTAGCTTATTTGATAGGTTCAAATGAAGCTTGTGTTTGCCCATTCACAACATGGACCGAGCAATTCGGTGGTATTACACCATTCCTTCAAGCCTCTCATAAGCTTCTTAGTGATCACTAGCCTGTGTGGCTTGGTTTTTAGGAAGCCTAGCAAGCCAAGTTTTGATCATATGCTTAAATTTCATGTTGCGGCTCATTCTCTAGGGTCGCAACATGTTTTGTTTGTCCCAAAACATCGATGTATCCGAGTCAATCGAGTATCGATGATCTGAGCCCATCTTCATAAGCCTCTCAAAAGCTCATCAGTGGGTCCCACTTGATGAGCTTTGGCTTTTTGGGAAGCCAACCAACTCAGCTTGCTTCCCCAATTCTCACTTTGCCATATTAAGCTCATATACTTAGCTTAATTTGCCAATTCATAAAGCTGCAAGGGGTGTTTGGTTCTGTTGAATACTGTAAGAGCTTATGAGCTTTTTACAAGCTTGTAGGTGATTGCCTGTGCATATTCTTGTACATACTTGTCCATACAGCTTGTATGCATATATTTTTCACCTTCTTTTAATCAGTGGGGAGCTTATTACAGGTCCTTTGAGGCCTCAATTCCATCCAAGTCAAGCCAAAAGCTTGATTGTCTAAACCATAAGCTCACACTTTAGCAGTCCATTTTCTTGTTTATATTGTTGCATTGGACTTGTATATACCTTAGTTCATCTTTTGTTTGATCTGTATAGCTTATTTTGAGCTTATCATGAGCTTAGCTCAACGGTCGAGCCAAAAGCTTAACTGTTGGGCTCATAAGCTCATGCTATGCTTATTTCTTGGTTTGTATAGCTTATTTTTCATCACATATGTATAATATTAGTACTTAATAAGTCCGAGAAGCAGAAAAGCCAAAAGAAGTCCTTTTAAGCTTAAGTAAAGCTTCCATTTGGAGCTTTTGCCCATTAGCTTATTTTTGCACATAAGCCTCCATTTTATATTTTTCTTTAGTTCTTATATTTATTGTAGAATTTTGTAAAAGTTTGAGATTTTTCTTTTCTTGTTTAGTATTTTAATAAATAATATTAGTTTTAATACTTTTAATAGTTAATAATTATTAATAATTAGTATAATTGTATAATAAATATATTTTCTGTTTTAAAATTAGTTTTATAATATTTTAGATTTTTCTAAGTTTTAATTTTATTTTTCCAGTTTTATTTTATATTTTCTAGTATTTAAGTGTATTTTAAATAGTTTATAATTAATAATAAATAGAATAATTATAAAAAAAAATACATTTTCAGTTTTAAAATTCATTTTATGATATCTTAGATTTTTCAAATTCTTTATTTCATTTATTTAAGTTAATTTTAGATTTTCTTACTATTTAATTCATTTTTAATACATTTAATTCATTTTTAATTAATAATAATTAATTTAATAGTGTAAAAATTTATTTTTCTTTTCTAATAATTTTCTTATCTTTTTAGGATTCTAAAAATATAATTTTCACATTTGTGAGAGTTGTATTGGACTGAATTCACGTTTTTATTTTGTACGTTTACATAAAATTCAGTAAACGTACGTTTTTAGATTTTAATCGGTAAACAATTGTAAAAATAGAATTAAAATGACTTCAAAATTTTGATATTTTTATATTTCCTTAGTATAATTATAATCCTTTTCTTATTTTATTTTTGTTACATTTATGTAATTATTATATATACATATATGTTTTAGTTTTAGTTTTCTTAACTTTTGTATATATTTGTAAATTATAGTTAGATATTTTAATCTTATTTAATTTGCATTTAAGTCGCTTAGACTTGTAAATCTCTATTATAGTTATAATCGTTTTGTTTTTATACGTTTACGTTTTAGTAACGTCGTTTGTATATCTTTTGCGTTTTAGGTTTCGATTATGCGTTTTAACGACATAGCCGTGATGAGCTATTACTATTCACATTCCTAGTGTTAGTCAATCGATTCTGTTTTTGTACATTCTTGATCATATCATTTTATTACACGTCGTTGTATTCGTGGATATCACGCCTCATCGGGACATAAACGATCTAAGGTTATTTTAATCCTTGGTAAACTTGCATTTTCTCCCGGTTGTCGCCTTTTATCATCTATTACGGTTGACCGTTCGTTCAAGCGGTTGATAAGTGTGACGGAGAAATAAAGAGGGTGGTCCGGAGTGAATCAAATTTTAGCGCTTGCTTGGAGGTGTCTTTGCGTAACGTACTTGTGTTTTATATCTACCCTTGTATATATTATATATAATATATTTGATTTCAAAACAATATAAAACACAAAACATTTTTCCTTTACACACAACTTGCCCGGTTTGATAAGTCCCTCGATTACAACATTTGGTTGTTGGTCATTTCTGATTCTTGAGCTCTGTCGACCAGATTCCCTTTCGAGGCGGTTGTTAGGAATTTCTTTTGTACATATATATATAAACTTAAAAATACAAAAATATTTTCCATTTCTTTTATAAAATCAAAATCAAAAGATTCTTCTCGCCTTTTCTCGAGTTTCTTTCTAAGATTCTTAGACTCATCTTAGTGATGAATATTCATAATTCGTGAGTGGCAATCCCACTCCAATTTCTCACCAATCTTTGAGTGGCAATCCCACCCGGTTCCCCATGAACCATTTAATTCGGGGTCAAGTCAAGCTAGTGACTTGGTTATCAAAAACAAGCCACACTATATGGGTTTTCACCCATATTTCTGTCTTTTTCCCCTTTCTACCATCTAAGTGTGGGGGTAATAACCCACCTGTTGTATATATAAAAACTTTGAAAATTGTAAATATTAAAAAATAAAATAATTGTTGTGTTTCCATACTTTGAATATTGAGGACAATATTCATTTCTAAGTGTGGGGGGGAAATTCTGGCGAATTTGATCATAAATGTGCCCTTTTTAGTCCCTTTTTCCCCCAAAATGGCCAAATTTAAAAATTTTTTTTTGGAAGTACTATGTACTTAACACAACAAATGGTTATCAGTCCACCATGTTTGATAAACAAAGGATTGGCTAATCCAGGAGCAAACGGCTCTTGGTAAAGATATTCCAAATCCGTTTTTAGTTGACAACTTGCTAATAAGTTGTATGGTAATCAACTCGCCATATCCTAACAAGTGAAGAGTTGGCTAGCCCGCAAGATTATGGCTTGTGGTAAAGGCGATGGAAAAACCATAATTGGTATTCACTCACCAAAGATAATTCGATAATTTATCTAAGAGTTGGCTAGTCCGTAAGGTACGGCTTACGGTAAAGACGAATCAAATCCGTTCTGACTTATGATTTGCTCAAAATCATTTGGTTATCGATGTACCAAGGTTCTTACTTGAACTGAAACATTTGGCTACTCCGTAGTGATGGCTTTTGGTAAAGAGTTTTCAAATCCATTAAAGTTTTAAAAGATTGCTAGGGACTAGCAATAGTTCGATGTGGGGATTTGATATGTGTCTAAATACACATATATTTGTATTATATAAACCCACAAAACAACCAAAACACACAAATGACTTTCAAAATGATACAAATTCATAAAAATGTGTTTTATGTGATTCGGTACAAAAGATTGAAAACAAGTGAAACTTGATCAATTTCACAACAATTGTCGTTTTCGGTCCACAGAGTTACACAAAATGTCAAAACTAGTCCCTAAAAGTTTTAAATGAATGAAAAGTCAACTTAAGTCCTTGGGAAATCAAAATGTTCACAAAACATCCACGGACAAAAGTTTACACAAAATGGCAATTTTACCCTCGAGTTACAAAATTGGCAAAATGGTCCTGGTATTCTAAACTTGGAATTTTACAAATAATACCCTTGTACTATGCATGATTGAAAATTTGGAACATTTTGATAAACTTTTGGGAAATTACACTTTTAGTCCTCAAAATCCAAAAATTACAAAAATAGTCCTTGGACCTTTTAAATGAATTTTATGCAAAAGTGGTCCTTGTACTATTCATGAATGTCATGATTGGTCCTTGTGAGAGTTTGGAAAAGTTTGATCAGTCCTTGAAGTTTGGCAATTAAAAATTAGTCCTTGTTTTACCACTAAACCAAACGGATCCTTTAATATCACTAGGGCCCAAAATCCAATCAAAACCAACATTAGCCCAATCCTAATTGACCCTTGGTCTTGGACCTTGACCTCATTCAAATCTCATTCGACCCAAAACACAATCCATTTTGACCCTTTTGTATTATTAAACCCACGGTCAAACGAAGGTCAAACCCACCCTCGCGCGTTAATACCACTACCACTGTTCACCCATCTCTTCCCCAACTGAATCCCCAAAACCAGACCTGGTTTCACCATTTTTCAACCCCCCTCCCATTCCATGTCCCCTCCAACTCCTATACACTCCAAAAACTCTTAATTGAATCAACCAAACCATTTAATGATTAAACCTGCTTTGAAGACTATTTTGGCGCCAAAAAGTAAAATGGATGGTTCTGATTATTTAGAGCAATCCAAGGGTTCCGATATGGTGGGATCAAATCGAGTACAAGTGGGAGATGTTTGGGTATAAAAGAATGAAGAAAAGCGAGAGAAGAACACTTTGGCCTTAAGCCTTAGTCAAGTAGTCATAGTTTTTTACTGCTTTCTTAGTTTAAATGTCTTTTAAGCTTTCAAATGTTGTATTTTATCTTAAAGTAGTGTAATGAAACCTTCTTTTCAGTTTAATTCCAGTTTAACTTCAGTTTCAAGTTTTTGCTCAATTCCTTTAATTTTCCATGTTATTTAATTTCAAGTTTAATGGTTGTTTATTTGGATCTTTAAGTTCAAACAAGCTCTTGACAAAGTTTTAAGGCTTTTTAGATTCATTAAACATATTCTAGTCTTTAAATTCAGAAAAGCTATAAAAAATCAATAAAAGTCAATGAAAGTCAACTGTGGTTGAATAAGCAGTTCTGGGGTGAGAGAAGCCAATCTGGATGGTTTTCTGGTTTCTAGTTTGTTGACACCAAGCTAGGAGTGGTCTTTTGTTCCTTGGTACTCAGTTTAGCCATGATCACTTGTAAGCTTTATTTTACAAATTTTGCATTTCTTGTTTTATTGTTTTACTGCTATGATTTTTATGTTTCGATGTTTCTTTGTTGTTAGTGTATGATATTAAAGCTTTATATTAGGTTGTTATGTTTTGGATATGTTTGTGGTTTGATATGGCATTTGACCGCTTATATGCTTGTTTTGATATTCATAGGCTTAGACATTTGTGACTATTTGTTTGAGCTGAAAAAGGTCCAAATTGACACTCTGGTACCTCTGGAATTGATGGAATAGGTTCATACTCTCTTTTGCTTTGAAAACTGCAAAACAGTCCTTGTTAGAGATTGTTTGGATTTGATAGTGAATCTGTGTTAATGGCTGTGTATGTGGTTGTTCTTGCTTGATACACTCTTTATATGGCCTTAGTGACTCAGTGCAACCTTAACCAAATGGTGTAGCATGGTAGAAGTCAAAATGACAATTGATGATCTCATTATGAGCACTGTGAGGTTGTTGGATCCTTAAATCTTGTTTATCTGTTTTAATGTTGTGTATCTTTGTTTATTTCATGTTTATATTGCTTAATATATCATATATAATCAGTAGATTAAGTTTTAAATTCATATTAGTCAACTTTTCAGTTTTAAGTAAAAGTCAAAATTTCAGATTTTGTGTTTTTGAATTAAATGTATAATTTTGTGTAGGACTCAATATTAAGTTTTAGCTTATGTCCTTTTGGGATTTCAAAATATAGTTGCTTGACTAAATTGTAAAAATATTAGTTTACATTTTCTCGCTTTTAAATAGCTTGTTCATTAGCTTATTTTCAAGACTGTCTGCTTGCATGCCCCGCACCATGGTTTCTTTGTCAAAACCATGAGCTTGCATAAGCTCATGGATTTGACCCTAGCTGGTATACTTGGCTTATTTGTGTTGCCATTATGGTCTTTTATCTATGTGTATGGTTATTTTTCCATTTTTAGCTTATTTAGGTAGCTTAATCTCCCAATTCTTTTGTCCCATTTTGCCCACTCAACCAAGCAAGCAGTTGAGTGGGGCCTATTTCAATAGCTCATGAAAAGCTCCTTATTGAGCTTGAGCTTGTGACTCTTGGCTTTTCAAAAGCCAAGCGGTCCATCTCAATGCCTCAATTTAAGTTGAGCTATTATGAGCTTATTTGATAGGTTCAAATGAAGCTTGTGTTTGCCCATTCACAACATACCACCGAGCAATTCGGTGGTATTACACCATTTCCACAAGCCTCTCATAAGCTTCTTAGTGATCACTAGCCTGTGTGGCTTGGTTTTTTAGGAAGCCTAGCAAGCCAAGTTTTTGATCATATGCTTAAATTTCATGTTGCAGCTCATTCTCTGGGTCGCAACATGCTTTTGATTGTCCCAAAACTCATCGATGTATCTTTGAGTCAATCGAGATATCTTGAGTATCTGAGCCCATCTTCATAAGCCTCTCAAAAGCTCATCAGTGGGTCCCACTTGATGAGCTTTGGCTTTTTGGGAAGCCAACCAACTCAGCTTGCTTCCCCAATTCTCACTTTGCCATATTAAGCTCATATACTTGGCTTAATTTGCCAATTCATAAAGCTGCAAGGGGTGTTTGGTTCTGTTGAATACTGTAAGAGCTTATGAGTTTTTTACAAGCTTGTAGGTGATTGCCTGTGCATATTCTTGTACATACTTGTCCATACAGCTTGTATGCATATATTTTTCACCTTCTTTTAATCAGTGGGGAGCTTATTACAGGTCCTTTGAGGCCTCAATTCCATCCAAGTCAAGCCAAAAGCTTGATTGTCTAAACCATAAGCTCACACTTTAGCAGTCCATTTTTCTTGTTTATATTGTTGCATTGGACTTGTATATACCTTAGTTCATCTTTTGTTTGATCTGTATAGCTTATTTTGAGCTTATCATGAGCTTAAGCTCCAACAGTCAAGCCAAAAGCTTAACTGTTGGGCTCATAAGCTCATGCTATGCTTATTTCTTGGTTTGTATAGCTTATTTTTCATCACATATGTATAATATTAGTACTTAATAAGTCCGAAAAGCGAAAAAGCCAAAAGAAGTCCTTTTAAGCTTAAGTGAAGCTTCCATTTGGAGCTTTTGCCCATTAGCTTATTTTTGCACATAAGCTCCATTTTATATTTTTCTTTAGTTCTTATATTTATTGTAGAATTTTGTAAAAGTTTGAGATTTTTCTTTTCTTGTTTAGTATTTTTAATAAATAATATTAGTTTTAATACTTTTTAATAGTTAATAATTATTAATAATTAGTATAATTGTATAATAAATATATTTTCTGTTTTAAAATTAGTTTTATAATATTTTAGATTTTCTAAGTTTTAATTTTATTTTTCCAAGTTTTATTTTATATTTTCTAGTATTTAAGTGTATTTTAAATAGTTTATAATTAATAATAAATAGAATAATTATAAAAAAATACATTTTCAGTTTTAAAATTCATTTTATGATATCTTAGATTTTCAAATTCTTTATTTCATTTATTTAAGTTAATTTTAGATTTTCTTACTATTTAATTCATTTTTAATACATTTAATTCATTTTAATTAATAATAATTAATTTAATAGTGTAAAATTTATTTTTATTTTCTAATAATTTTCTTATCTTTTTAGGATTCTAAAAATATAATTTTCACATTTGTGAGAGTTGTATTGGACTGAATTCACGTTTTTATTTTGTGCGTTTACGTAAAATTTAGTAAACGTAAGTTTTTTTTAGATTTTAATCGGTAAACAATTGTAAAATAGAATTAAAATGACTTCAAAATTTTGATATTTTTATATTTCCTTAGTATAATTATAATCCTTTTCTTATTTTATTTTTGTTACATTTATGTAATTATTATATACATATATGTTTTAGTTTTAGTTTTCTTAACTTTTGTATATATTTGTAAATTATAGTTAGATATTTTAATCTTATTTAATTTGCATTTAAGTCGCTTAGACATGCAAATCTCTATTATAGTTATAATCGTTTTGTTTTTATACGTTTACGTTTTAGTAACGTCGTTTGTATATCTTTTGCGTTTTAGGTTTCGATTATGCGTTTTTAACGACATAGGCGTGATGAGCTATTACTATTCACATTCCTAGTGTTAGTCAATCGATTCTGCTTTTGTACATTCTTGATCATATCATTTTATTACACGTCGTTGTATTCGGGATATCACGCCTCACCGGGACATAAACGATCTAAGGTTATTTTAATCCTTGGTAAACTTGCATTTTCTCCCGGTGTCGCCTTTTATCATCTCGTTACGGTTGACCGTTTCATAGCGGTTGATAAGTGTGACGGAGAAATAAAGAGGGTGGTCCGGAGTGAATCAATTCTTCTAGAGAACCATCATTTGGAATCAAAATTGTGCTTAAATCTATTGGATGCTCGAACGAAAATTTGGAGCTTCCCAAGAACCTTTGCGATGTCTTACATAACATCATTATCATAATCATTTTCAATTGCTTTCATACCGATTAACGTTTTGTTTTGTGGCAATGCGTAATATAGACTGTTGACCCCCGTTGGTAATTTTCTCTTTAGATAACTAACCATATCCTGAAAATCAATTTCTGGAACATTGATATTCATGTTTGAACCATCTTGATATGTTATTGGGTTAAGTGTAAACTTTTCGTTGAAGTTGATAGTGAAGTCGAATGTAGGCTTATTAGATGTTGACATTTGATGAATGAAAGAAGTAACAATTGAATTTGATTCATTGAAACCACAAAGTAGTATATATATATTTAGGTTTGGGTTATTATGAAAAGTTTCTTATAATGAAAAGAATGAGAAGGCATGTGGAGGTGACATGTGTCACCTTTGCCACATCATCATGCCACATCACCATACCCCCATCCAACCCCCCGCCCCCACCCCCTTTGAAAAAATTTTTTCCCGCCAATTTTTTTTACTGCATCACAGTTATAAAGTTAGTGCATCACAATCATGATTTTAGTGCATTAATGTTATGACCTTGATTTTAGTGCATCATAGTTGATGCACTTAACTATTAACTATGATGCAGTAACTTATAATAAAGATGCACCAAAACTTATTAGTGCATTAAGGTTATAAGTTCTTGCGTCATAATTATGATTTTAATGCATTAAGATTATAAATTATCGCATCACGCTTATAAAGTTACTTGCATCACAATCATGATTTTAGTGCATTTAAGGTTGTAACCTTGATTTTAGTGCATCATAGTTGATGCCTCGAACTATTAACTATGATGCGATGAATTATAATAAAGATGCACCAAAACTTATTAGTGCATTAAGGCTATAAGTTCTTGCATCACGGTTATAAATTCTATGCATCATAATCATGATTTTAGTGCATTAAGGTTATAAATTATCGCATCACAAGATTGTGATGCGAGATTTTTATTACCGTGATGCGATAATAAATTTTGGCGGGATTTTTTTGCCCAAAAAATTTTTTTTTTGGAAATTGTTTTTGCGGGAGGAGGGGGGGGTGACACATGTCACATGACATGGCATGGTGATGTGGCAAAGTGACACATGTCACCTCCACATGCCTTCTCATTCTTTTCATTATAAGAAAACTATATATATATATATATATATATATATATATATATATATATATATATATATATATATATATATATATATATATATATATATATATATATGATTAAAGGTGGAGTAATCAAATCGGTTTTTCTATGATTAAAGCTGAAAAGTCAAACATTGTGTTATCAAATCAACATTGTAAATGCTCATGTTTTTGTGAGTTGTCATTTGTACTTTTTCAAATAAGGTGGTTGTGGAAATACATACTAGCATTACAAAAAAAAACATACATATCCGATGCATAACATAAACATAACATATGTTACAAAATAAATACAATTACAGAAAAAAAACATAAAAAAGTACTACTTAGTTTACTAACCAAATAAATTAAACCAACTATTATTCGATGCCTGAGTGTTTTGATCATTTAAATGTTGAGAGGCGTATGGTTGGGAGTCGTATTGTTCATAACCTTGAGACAGGTTTTGATGAGCATTTTGTTCATGAGTTGGTTGACCTTGGTCATATGGGTCTGTTGTGTAAAACATTTTATCATATGGTTGCAGCGAGTATGTGTTTTGTTCAAATGGTTGAGTTGGGTATGAGTCATAATTAAGGAAGTTGTGATCATGTGTTTGAGTTGGGTATGAGTCGAACGAAGATGGAGTTTCATGTTGCTCGTTAACTGATTTTTTTTCCTTGGGTATTGTTTCCGTTTGAGTGGATCAGGGATAAATGGTTTTTTACATTGCCCACGTAGGTATCCCGCTTAACCACACCTACCACAATGTGTAAGTCGTGGCTCCTCACCCTGAGATCGTATACGGCCAGTGTTTTTTGGCCGACCAGGTTGTGGGTTGTCCATTTGTGGAAGAGTGATGGGTTGTATGTACCCTGGATACTCCCATTCGTGAAACTCTCCAACAAAATTAACCGACTCTGCATACTTCGCCTGGTATATTGGTTTTTTAAACCAATCTTGAACAAATTGCACACAATCTGTTTGATTCAAAAACCTAGTAACGGCAATAACGTGACCATAAGGTATGCCGGAAAGCTGCCATTTGCGGCAGTCACATGACATGTTCTCTAAGTTCACTTCACGATTGTATCGCCCATCATAAACCTGGAACCGATTTTCATTAACCCCATATACACACCAAGTTGCGCTTTTTATTTTTCTCTTATCCACCTTATGGTCAGCCCAATCTGTTATTTCATACTTCATTTTCGCTATATGAACACAAAGACGTGAATAAGTTACTTTGTAGTAAACAAAACCATTTAAAAAATATATTTTCTTTTGGAAGATAAATACCTGTAGCTTGTCGCCGTTTAAAATACCAATCTTGCACCATTGATCGATATTGCTTGGTCAACATTGTGATTGGAAGCTTCCTTGATTTTACAGTACAAGCATTAACAGACTCAACGCTGTTAGATGTACAATAATTGTAATGAGTGCGTGGACAATACGCTCTAGACCATCTTTGCACATCTGCTTCAAGTAACTTGTTGTACGCCTCAGGCTCAATAGCATGCAGAATTTGCATCTGAATATCAAATTCTTCAGGTGTATACACTTTGCATATGCTCCAATATAGCCCCCTTGTTTTTTTTAAAGAAATGTTCATCAAAAGATGACGACAATAAATACCATGAAACGCCAATGGGTATTCATTACGTACTGCTAACGCAATGGCAGGATGCCTATCAGATATTATAACCAAATCCTGGTTATCGCCTATGCATTCTTTAAGTACCGAAAACCACCATGACCAACATTCACCAGTCTCCCCTCTGCATATACCGTAAACAATTTGGTTGTTTCCATCCATGCCTACTGCTAACAAGTTTTTACCTTTGTATAAACCCTTTAAATGTGCCCTGAAGACTATAAGCAGAGGGTGAAGATGTTGCACGAAAGTACGAATCTGCAAAAAAATAATAATTGTAAACACACGTTATAATAAACTTACAATAATGCTTTCACATTTATTTATTTAAAAATATGCGTGTCACTTACTGAAACACCAATGGCAACGAATAACATCTCGAAAACACCTTCTTCATTTGTCTTGATACGTGTGATAGTGCCTGGATTTTTTTTTCTAGATTGTGACAATAGTACGGTAACATTTCAAAATATTCCGTCGATGAACCCCTTATCATTTGTAACCCATAATCCTTTCCTCTCCATGCTTGTTGATAAGATATATTTACTTTATACAGCACCAAGATGTCTTTTTGTATATCTTTCGGTTTTAAATCACGTCTAGTATCTTTTAACTTATCTCTAAAAATGTGACCAATAACCTTTTTATTTGCATTTCGATGGTTAGGATATGTTTGAGTTTTGGGACACGTATGAGTATCTTCCATACCTGTAACTTGAAACACATTTTTATTTTGCACACGTTTAGCGCAAATTCTCCATTTGGATTCTTTAAAATGATAGCAATTACAAGAAAACCTATCTGGTTCCGACCTTCCCACCAAAAACTGGTAACCTTCTTGTATATATTTCAACCTAATTGCAACGTCTAACTTTTCTCTTGTGGGAAAATACTTTCCGACATAAACGTCAGCATCGCTATTATATTGATTTGAAATTATTGGTTTCGGCTGGTAAATAGGTGGTTCTGGAACATCAGGGATTAATGGAAAAATATTCTTCCAGTCATGGTGAACTGGTTTTGGGTTATCATCTACACCAACAAAACCATCATTTTCTTCATCTTCTGCATCATCATCTGACCCGAATGCAAATGATGATCCTGGTTTTTTGAAATTCGCCTCATCTTTATACCCGGACTCATTATTTTCATAATCATTTGATTCAAAATTTTAAGATGGGCCATCATTAAAAAAGACGTATTGTTTTGAAAAGCAGATGACCCGATGTTTTGGTTAGGTGTTGTTTCAAAAAAATTGTAAAAAGTTGGGTTTTCTTGGGTTGACCTAAAATATGTAGTTTCTTCCAACTGTATCGCTTTAACCACATACAGATGCGACATTCCTGTATTCGCATAAGCGTAATCAGCAAAAAAAGTTACCTCATCGTCGCCAGTGATATCCATTCGAACATCAAATGAAGGTTGCTTAAATTTAAAATTAAGTCGAATATTGGGATCCAACTTGAATTTAGAACGCACAAACTCAACTAACCATGAGTATGTGATATTAGTGTACATGATCACACCTCGTTGGGTATTACCAAAATGTAATATACAGTTGAATTTATGAATTTTTGAAGTCATGGCTATGTATATATGAATTTGCTATGTTTGGATATACATTTCGTATATATATATATACATACAATGCTGTGTAAATTTTTACCCGAAATATGACACAGATGTGACAAGTCTATGATAATGGTTTGACTATTCCATGACGATTTCGTGTATGTGTGAATTTTTACCCAAAATATGACACATATGTGACAAGTCTATGACAATGATTTGACTACTCCATGACGATCTCGTGTATGTGTAAATTTTTACCCGAAATATGACACAGATGTGACAAGTCTATGACAATGATTTGACTACTCCATGACGATTTCGTGTATGTGTAAATTTTTACCCAAAATATGACACATATGTGACAAGTCTATGATAATGATTTGATTACTCCATGATGATTTCGTGTATGTGTACATTTTTACCCGAAATATGACACATATTTGACACACTATTCCTCTATTTAAGTCTTACTTTGTCACTCTTTTGCTTAATAAAAATCATTCAGTAATTTATCCCTTTATATTTTAAAAAAATGTCGGACAACATACCATTCGACCTTCAAGTTGATATCATGAATAGATTTCCAGTTAAGTCTTTACTATAGTTTCGTAGTATGTCAAAGAGAATGTATTCACCATCCCATTCACAATTGATATTAGTTTTCACATACACATCAAACCATAACACAAAGTGGGCGAATAAGTGGAATTCTAGAGAGAAAGTTAGAGGTTTAGGAACTTAGTGAGAGAAAGTGAAAGATATTATTATGAGCTCCAACTCTACCTTGGGAGGTAGAGAGTATTTATAGTCTTACATAAATCGCCACACATCGGGTCGTGGATCGTGCATACAAGGGTAAAGACCCGTCCGTCCTCCACGGTGTTACTTAACTAAATACTACTTAACTTAAAAGAACTACGACTACGAGCTTTCTACGATTACATATACTTGAGGTGACCGACTCTTTAATACCGGAATTTCTAATTCCTAACAATCTCCCTAAGGAGGTCACCTCAATCATGTACCAAAATTACATTGAATACAACCGATAATACATTAACAATTGATCTTGCATTCTTGATGTAGTCCTTTGCTCCTAAGCTCGTAGTCATTGATTCTTCACATTGCATGTTTGGTTACTTCAAGTGGAGGTCTTTACCGATCCACGTGATAATAATTTTGAGCCATCTTTTGAGATCATCACCATCAAAAATCTCTCGAGACATCCTTTGTGGTGTTGGTATTATGTGATGTTGTGACTTTAGGACCGACATGCTCACATTCGGATCATGATATCTTCTCATCGAGTAGCGGAAGCATTTGTTGAATCATGATATTGGCGCAGCAGAGCGTAAGCATGGAGTGAAAATATCGAGTCATTGATGCACTAATCATGATTTCTTTAGAGATGAATGTGTTAAGTGAGCATGCGGCTATGGATTGACCGCTTCATTCGATCACCGCAAACGCCGGGTGTACCGCATACAACAGCTAGCAATAAATCGCACGAAAGTGTCTTTGATCACTTTTGTTGAATTGAGGTACACGCCCACGGTTCCCGCTGATCAAGACATGTACCGCCTGTGATCGTATAATTCAAGAATTTCCTTGACAGGTTTCGCAATGCTCTAGTCGTTCTCAAACCGAACATCTCAAAGAAGACAACACGAGTGAGTGAACCAATAATTTTAAGTCCACCGATTGATGAAAAGAGATTTGAAAACAATCGTATTGCTCAATAGAAATTGTTTTTGCAATACAACGAAGGTTTTATTGAAAATCAATTATCAATCATAAAACACCTTTTGGTTTGAAAATTAGTACACGGTCGATGTGCTAAAGAAAAGAGTTATTAAGCACAAAGACCGGTTTTTCAAAGGTATCCGCAATCCATAACTCGAACCAGATTGATTCAAGAGATTGAATCGCCCATTGTTTCTGCTCGCTTGTCACATGGTTGATCTATATAATAGATCTCACATGCCACCTACCGTGAGCTTGTTTGATGTTGGCTCCGAAGGCTTTCCATCTTCATTGTGAATATGTATACACATCACTCGGATGTTCCGCAATACCACAAGGATAATGCGAGGACTCAAGATATAATCTCTTTCCACATTGTGTGAAACAGAGAGTCTTCATTGAAAGTGTCCTAATGAGATTTATTGATGATCTCGTGGCTCTAGACTCAATTTGTGCATATTTGGATCCTGTGTCGAGACTAGGGAGAGGGTCTCCTTCTTCAATATCAACCATCTCTAAGAGAAAGTCGATAGATAATGTCGGTTCCCGTGAGAATGAAACAAGTCCTTTTAAGAGGAACTTGAGTGGTTTGGAAAGTTGAAGTGCAAGCGCCACCGGGTCCATGACGCCTTGTCTTCAATACCGATGTTACCATCAAGAGCATATGAATTGAACCCGTTTCGCCTAAAGGTTGAATAAATGGAGGGCTATTTGTTTTCACCCTTTCCTCATTCAATTCTTTTAATTCTTCAACCCTTCAAGCTTACCGAGACTTCATAGCTAGAACCTTGTTGGGTTTATTCCAAGACTAGCTCGGTCTTAGTCCGCACTCTTCCCATATCTCATTTTTCTCCTTTTATCATCATACCTAAGGACTTCTACACTAACTAGTGGATTGTCCTCGGTAGATCCCTCCGCTCGGCGGATCATGGGAACACATACCTAACCTTATCATCCTTATATCACCGCATATAAAGTAAAGTTGGTCGGTCAATTTGGTATTGTTCATCCGCCATTGGATCCAATTGAAAACCATTTGAAAATCAATTCGATACTTGTGATATATTATCAAAGCATTTTGTACCGAATTGTTTTTGATATTTTAGAACGAGAACTCCCTCAACATGTGCATCAAGTATTTGAAATCGTTTTGCACACGGAGGCAAGAGAAAGAATTAACTTTTGATTACCATTTTCTAAAGATATCAACATCACTTCCCACATCAAATCAAGTAGATATAGCATTTCGGAAGGATGAGGTTTCCATAATTTGCTCCCTCAATATGTGCCTCGAGGTTTGAAAAGAGTTTTGCACATACTAGAGGAACTTGCACATTGAGATAAGTTGATCACATTTCAAATCATAGGTTTAAGATAGATGCTCCCCTCAACATGTGCATGGAAAATTTGAAATCGTTTGTCACATGTGGGTGGATAGCATGTACATCCTTATAAAACCATTTACCGAATTATCGCTTAAATCCAATTTAAATCACACATTCTCCCCGATCACAATTATCAAATCATTTGAGATTTGTGATCTCTTATTGATTTAAATTGATTTTGAAAGCTTTTAAGGGAATTGTGACTTGATTATGAAAGCGCTTTAACCGATAAGGATCGGATTTTAAGACTTTAAACTCCATTGATAAAACATGCATGTATATCTTTTGAAAACAATTTAATGCCAAATAACTTTTAATTTAATTGAAATCATTCTCCCTCAATCAATGACATAGGTTGTTGATTGAGAGATAGAGATTTTGACAAATAAGTCCCGATGATTATCAAAAATAGAGACCGAGTTATTTTTCAAAGCATTTGGTTTTCAAAGCAGATAAATGTTTATAGAATCGAGCATGGAATTTGAAAACATGGTAAAACATGGCTCGTTTTTCTTTTAAAACCGGTTATTGCTCGAAATGACAATAAACCATTGTTTCTCTTTCTCCCAAAAATATTTTTTTTTTTTTTTTTTTTTTTTTAATATAAAATTCAACAACATCTAAAGTCCCGTGTCATTCTTTGAATGACAACATCAAGACCGTAGATATTATCGAATCGAGAGAAACATGACAAAATGACAATATTTTTGAAGATTTTTCAATTTTTCAAATTTTTATGGATTTTGAAAGTTTTATATTTTTCTATTTGATTTTGAAGGTTTTATAATTTTGTATTTTGTTTTTCGAATAGATATATACAAGAGATAGATGAAGATAGACCTTTACTCCTCGCCTTCCTCCTCAAGACGCTTGAGTGTTTCGTTGAAGGCTTTTCAAGCCAAGACGTGGAAGAATAAACTCAAAACGCTCTCTTGAAGAGCTTTGGTGAAGATGTCTCGCTAACCGATATTCGCACCTCACAAAATAGAGTTCCACCACACCTTTTTCCACTTGTTCCTCGATGAAATGATGTCGAATGTCGATATGCTTTGCTCTTGAGTGTTGAACGTTGTTGCATGAGAGAGCAATAGCACTTTTATTATCACAAGACAGAGGATTTTGTTGAATTCAAAGCCATAGTCGATAATCGAGATCTCATCCATAAGATTTGAGCACAACAAGATGACATGGCTATGTATTCACCTCAGAGAGGAAATAGAAGTACTCATTTGCTTCTTTGAAGACCACTCACAAGCTTATCACCCAAAACCGAGCACCTCCGACGTATTTCGACGAGTATCTTGACAACCGCATGATCAAGATCCGCATAGGTCGTTAGTGACATACCGGTGTCCTTCGGTACCAAAGTCCCATATTGATGGTTCCTTGAGATACCGAAGACCCGCTTAACCGCTTCAAGGTGCTTTTAGTAGGCTTAGCCTCGGTATCTAGCACACATGCAAACAAATGAACAAGATGTCTCGGTCTACTAGCAAAGTGAGGTACATCGTGATCCAATCATACTACGATATTTCGTTTGGTCAATCATGATCCCCGAGTGGTCCTCATCTAGTTTGGTTCGGTCAATCATGGGGTGTCAACAGGTCACTTGAATCAAATCCAAATTTCTTTAAAATCTCATTTGCATATTTAGATTGATTTATGAAAATGCCTCCGGACTTTGTGAAATTTGTAATCCCAAGAAAATGACATTTGTCCCATCATTGACATTTGAAATTTTGAACTCATTTCATTTGAAAACGATCACATTCCATTGGGTCCGCCGAGGCAAAATAATATCATCAACATAAATTTGAACATGAATTAAATGTTTGCTCGACTTCCTGTGAACAATGTAGGATCAACTACTCCTTTGTTGAATCCGTAGATAGAAGAAACTTTGATAGCGTATCATACCATGCCCTTGAGCTTGCTTTAAACCGTAAAGAGCCTTCTTCAAACGATAAACGTGAGTAGGATGCTCTTGATTCACAAATCCTTCAGTTGGTCGACGAGACGACTTCTTTAAGATCTCCGCTCGTAAATGCCGCCTTCACATCCATCCGATAGACTACCATGTTCTTACTAGCAAGATTAGCCGTAAAGATTCGATTGCCTCGATTCGAGCAACCGAGCAAAAGATTCTTCAAAGTCAATACCTCCTCTTGACGGTATCCTTTAGCAACTAATCGAGCCTTGTTCTTCAACACATCACCATGCTCATCAAGTTTCACTTTGAAGATCCATTTAAGAGCAATAATCATAGCACGCCTCTGAGCGTACTAACTCCCATACATCAAGTCGATCAAACTCATGAATTTCATCTTGCATGGCATTGAACCACTATCTTCATTCATGGCGGTTTTAACATCTTTTGGTTCGATCTTAGATAGTACGGAGTTGAAGAAGCACCATAAGGCATCGGTTGCAAGTTGTTTCCGGGTTGATACAGACGAGAGGATTTCCAATGATGTTGTCTAATGGATGATCGTGAGTCCATTTTCCGAGGTGTTCATGTGGCATTTGTTGAGGAACCGAGGTAGCCGAGTCGATGTCTCCCGAAGAAGATGGTTCGATGATGATTCAGAGCAAATATGTTTTCAAATGGAGCATCTTCGTGAGTAGCAAAGGGATTAACTTCATCATTGATGCCGTAAACATTTCCATGATGTACATTTGAAGAATGATGATTTGTTGATGAGATCAAGGATCAACAGCAGTGCTTCTTGACTTAAAGATATTGAGACCGAGGATTGACTTCATTCACGTGAATATGAGCATCCTCTCGTTGTAGGATCAACACCTCATTAGTAATTGAATCATACAGTTCATCAAACATAGGATCAAACAATTTCTTTAAATCATCTTCGATGGAGGTACATATGGAGTTTCTTGAGAAGAGTTTGGAACAAGGGATGAACCAATGGGACTGCTTTTGAAGTGCGGGTCCCGAATGGAGTGTCCAGAGCCATTTGACCGGTCACCATCGAACGTAACGTGAATTGTTTCCATGATATTTCGGGTTCTTTTGTTGTAGATTCGTAACCCTTCTTGTTTGGTGCATAACCTACAAAACTCCAATATCTCGCTTTAGCTCTTAATTTACCTAAATCTTGACCGTCATTTGTTGGATAGCACAAAGCACCAAACACACGAAGATAGGATAAATCAGTTTTCGCTTATGAACAAGTTCATATGGAGTTTTTCCATGAGAGGTGTGAATGAGAGAACGATTTTGGGTGTAGCAGCAAAGAAGAATGGCTTCACCCATAGAAACATTGGAACCTTCGAATAAATTAGCATTGTTCTAGCGGCTTCCACAAGAGTTCGATTTCGCCTTTCAACTACACCGCTCGTTGAGGAGTTCGTGGAACACTTCTTTGATGACCGATTCCAATACTTTCATAAAATTGACTTAAGTCTCGATTAACGAACTCGTGCCATTGTCTGCTCGAACAATTCTAACCGTGTTGTTAAGAAGAACTCAGTAGTTGCTTGATAAGTTTGATGATGATGATGGAGTTTCATCCTTAGTCCTCAAAAACTTGACCCAAGTAAATCTAGAGTAGTCATCAACAACGACTAAAATGTATCTCTTCCCATTAATCGTTTGCACTCTCATTGGAATCATCATACCAATGTGTACATGAAGCAATAGCCGATGCACTTTACCATTAAACATATCAAGATGTCGATAAGCAATATCATCTCACGCACTATATATTCTCCTCACATTTCTTTCAACCGAATCAAGTAACACATACCAAAAGGCTCCAGACCATTTCCCCAAATAGTTGGAATAATACATCCTTCCCCTTGCCGGTTTTGATACCTCGTAATCAAGAAACATAATAAATCCATAAACTTGAAATCTTGTGAGAAGAACTCAAATAGCCCAAATGAATCTCGTGAGAATCAACTGCTACATAAACTCTCTCGACTATCTTTATCAACCCATATGTAGACAATTTGAAGTGACCATCGTTGAAGAAAACCCGATATACCAAACTTGAAACCAAGTCGAATTCCCGATTTGTGTCTTAAGCTTGCACTTAAAGATGGAAGAACGGTGTCGAGAGTCTATGCTTCAAGCAAATCTCTAAGTACTCACTACTCAAACAAAGTATGAGACATTAACACCTCTTGAGATTATCCACATCGTCATCTCGCATGTGACATCGAGTAAAACAACGTAACTCCTAATAGTGATAGTTAACCGTGTCTTCAACCATCCACCCCGATCGCGGTAACTAGATAAACCAAGTCTTCAACTCAAATTCTTAAGCCCGAGCAAGTTATGAAATAAGAACACGCCTTTGTGAAAGTCAACTTCAATCTCAAATAAGTGATAAATGATTAACTCAAGTCATCAACTTGTGTCAAATGCCCAACACGTGAAAACAACATACAATCGGATGTACATTGACCCATCGAATGAACCGGAACAAATGATTCCTCAACATCAATGCATTCTTCCTTAAAAGTAAACATGTAGAGACCGATCCGAAGATTCACCAATAATGTCTTCGAGCGGATGAGGAAGTCATTTTCTTTAAGTTCATGTGGTTGATTTATAGCGCACATTGAGAGAAACAATAATCCGTAAATATTTGGCAAAGGAATACCAAAGAGCGGATCACTATTCATGAACAATAATCCGTGAAGATTTGGTAAGGAATACCAAAGAGCGGATCATTATTCATGAGTGCAACCGCAATATTATGATAGTCATTATTAACGCCTTGAGGAATAATCGAGATTTGGGCTTTTGAGAATTCCAAGAAGTACTTCTTAGATGGTGAACCAATTGAGTCAATAGAAACCGAGCATGAGCTTCGTGTCGGATGATCAACATTCGTCGAGGTTGAAAGTACTCATCAAACATATCTTTGAAAACAATGAATCCCAAACATTGATTCCCAATTATCCTTAGTAAGTGAAGCGTTAGGCGTTGGAGAAGAGTCATCAAAAATCAAAACAATGAATCCCAGTTATCCTTAGTATATTCACTCTTCATCAAAAGAATATACACTCATCATCATCAAAATTAAGTCGATAACCATTATTCAAACATCCATCATCATGTAGTATATTCACTTTTCTCCCCTCAAAAATTGCATCCGGTTGCCATTTTTGATTTAACAAGTGAATAGGAGTATACACCAATGAACGAGATCCACTTGATGACCGAATGAGCGTGGAAAACATGAAGCTTGTTGATGAAGAATGTAGATGAGTATGACCATTCACGAGAGAATTTCTCTTTAGTCAAGATTGCGCACGTAAGAGTGTACACTTTTCTTTTCTTTGAAGAACGGGCTCAAGTGTTATCTGCAGACGCCATTATGATGAAGTACGAGGCCCGAATCAAGTGAACAGACGTCATAGCCGGTTGAATATCAATGTTGAGAAACTTGAGCCCGTGAGTTATGAGATATCAATCCATTTGTAATCCATACTTTAAGCCACCCATGTATTGAAGGATCAAGTATCTCAGAATCGAGTAAGGAGTACCGCACTAACATTACAAGCTTGATTGCATATATATGGGTTAGTGACATTAGTATCCAAACTCTTTGGGGTTTCACGGTCAACCTTGATTTTTCATCGAAAACAAACTTTCCTAGGTAGGAATCCACCTAAGTCCAAAGATCCTTAAACATTCTACCGCACGGTATCCACTTATGGCAAGGTCTAGGATTGTAAGGCTTTTTATGCATAGTGGAAGACTTATCCTTGATCCTAGTTTCCAAAGATTTAGCAGTTGGTATCCATCTAGGCGAAGTTTTTGGTTTGTATTGTTTCACAACATGTTGAACCTTAGTCGCGTTAGTGGTCTTAGTGGATAGTACCTTGGCATGTGAATTAGGAAACTGCTTTTATGTGGAAAAGACTCGAATTTCTAGTTTTGTTTTCTACATGCTTAGCATTCTTATGCAAATAACTACTCTTAGTCGCACGCCAATCCCTAGTCTTTTGAGTGTTCCTAGGTAGTGGTTTACAACTACTAGCAAAGGCCTTGAAATCTCGTAGAATTCATCACCCTAGGTCTTGCACCTAAAATTCCGCCTTTTCGAATCAGGCCTTTTTCTAGCTTTTTCTAGATAATAGTTCTTACACAAGTCATTAATATCATATGAATTCGGGTTTTAATGCTTGATTTTGACACTGCTTTCGAACTAATCCTAGAGGTGCCGGGAGTAGAAGTAGATGCTTGTTGAGGTTTAGAGGAACTAGAAGCATAATTTTAGGCAACTCGGTGAAGTGACCGGTTTTGACAAAACTTGTTTCTCATCAACTTGGGAGGCAAACCGTGTTTTGAAAATTTTGGTCTTTCGGATATAAACGCAGAGGTCGCTTAACAATGGACCGGTTTCTAATGGGATGAGAAACCGGTTTCCCAAGGTTGATGGTTTTGTAAACTTAGTGTTCACACTTTTCCTACAGCTTTTCCTAAGCTCATTTTTAAGGCAACAATAGCGAAACTCTTTTCCTCAAGTTGAGCTTTGAGTTCATCAATTTTGCTATCAAAGAGTTTTGTTCCATTGACTTAGTTCTAGCTTCTTTGACAAAGTCACTTAGTTCTATGTGATGCTTTCTCAAAGACTCATTTTCCTTTAGTAATTTGGCCACACAAACCGCTAATTCATCATTTCTCATTTGAATATCATCAATAGTATTAACATCGTAATTACTTGTAACCAAATTACTTTTCACATGCGTATTAGAAATGTGTTTCTTTAAATTGTTGATAGTTGACTCTTTGTCTTGAAGTCGAGCTTTCAAAGTGTTAATTTCAAAAGTTCACGAATTCGTGAAGTTCCGGATTTTTACATGGTTTGTTGTTGAAAACTTTCTTCTTTACTCAGATTGCAATTTCAAGTGAAATGCAATGTTTTTCAAGTTTTGAGAATTTGTTTGAAAGTTCATCAAAAGCCTTTTATCAACCATATCATATGTTTTGAAATTATTAGACTCACCTCAACCAAGGAACATTTATCGAATCATGTTCAAGATTAAGATCAAGATGTTTCGAACATTAGTAGATGCACTATGTTGAACAGCTATGGTACCTCATCACATGACATCCGATCATCCAAGATATGTCATCGTGATTCACCACATGAATACTAGGAGTTGTCATGTAAACTGCTTTCACCCTTTTCCGACTCGAGTCTTTGAGATCGACAGCTTGTCTTCATCCTCCTTCATTGCAATTGAGCTTCGCTTTCGCATCATTCATTAGTTCGACCGATCCATTGCTCGACCTATCACAATCTTCACATAACATAACTTGACACCCATTCAATTCATTCATCTTGTCATTCTCTTGAGCAGCTTCCTTAATGTATATTTCCATATTACCAATAAGTTGAATAAAGGTGTTTCGAACTCATGAATTTCCATTCCAAAGTGTTTTTGAATGAAATTCCACCATGTCATCATCAAAATCGAGGAATATTCCCCGGATAAATGACCGAAATTGATCAAGATTACTTGAAGAGTCGCATTAGATACATCAATTGAGAACTTCTCTTTAGTAATTTGAAACCTCGCTTGTTCTAAGTTGAGTAGTACAGCTCTTGTCAAGATGGGAAAATCCCGACGAAGGAGAGCAATCGCTTGTTCGATCCATAGTTGTAGATAAAAGTAGTTTGAGGTGCCGATAAAGTAGTTGAAAGGGCTCAATGTTACATTCCTTTAGCATGGCATTTTGTAGCATTGATCGGTGCATTTCGCCTTTTCAAAGTCCGAACCCGAGATATCACATCCTCATTGATTGATTCAATCATCTTTAATCGCTCAAAGTAGCTAATATTCTCGTGGTTGTCTACATCATCATACAATTTAAGCACTTCTAAAATCACCGGGTCAAGAGAGTAAGACATGATGTGGTAGAATGCACGGATTTTACAAGTCTATGATTCAAACCGAGAAATAGAATCTTCATGGATTTTACTAAAATCAAGACCAAACCGTTAAGCAATGACCAATGGAATGATAGACAATTGTGTGTTAGGACATATGATTGTTTGAAGGATTAGCAGAGATGTTGTTTGGTTGTGATTCGGATTGGTTTATGCCTGCTTTTCCCGAGAAATTTAGGTCTAAAACTTAAAACCTCAATAACTTCTGTTCGAGCGGATTTAGACCTCAAGATTGACCCGAATGAACTTTAGTTGATTCGGCGTGCCATTCTCCTCGCTCACGGTCGCTTTGATGGGTAGAACAAAACGGAGTTACGGTTCAAAAGTTATGGCCGCTTGAAGTTTTGACGGAAAATCAACCAAGTCGCTACGAATTCTTGAACCAAGTCGCTAACAACTAATTCGCTATACCACCAAGTCGCTAAAGTCCCAAGTCGCTAAACAAATAAGTCGCTAACTCGCTAAGCCTCAAGTCGCTAGCAAAATTTTGGCAAGAATTGCCACTCAAGTCGCTAAAGATACAAGTCGCTAAAGAGCAACTCGCATGCACCAAGTCGCTACCACTGTCGCTACCCGTAGTGGAGAGTCCACTACTTGTACCGTTAATCGCTAGATCTAAGTCGCTAGCTCCAAAACCAGAACTCGCTACAAAATTGTAAAGCAAGTCGCTACCAAGAAAGAAGTCCGTGATGTCAAGTCGCTAGCAAGAAAACCACATAAACATCACTTTTCAATCCAAAACAACCCAACCAAGATGATTCAAGCTACCAAATGAAAACCTAAACACTTGTGATGATTCTAAACATAAAAGTACTAACAAAATCCAAACTTTAACACAAGAAATCAACCAAATGATGCAAAACCACTAAACTTTTTCAAACTCAAAACCACCTAAAACCACTAGAAATCCAAAGATGTGCAAGATATGATCTAACCATGGCTCTTGATACCAATTGTAGGATATTAGTTTTCACATACACATCAAACCATAACACAAAGTGGGCGATAAGTGGAATTCTAGAGAGAAAGTTAGAGGTTTAGGGAACTTAGTGAGAGAAAGTGAAAGATATTATTATGAGCTCCAACTCTCTACCTTGGGAGGTAGAGAGTATTTATAGTCTTACATAAAGACCCGTCCGTCGCCACACATCGGGCTTTCTAACGTGGATCGTGCATAACATAGTAGGTAAAGACCCGTCAACGTAGCCTCCACGGTGTTACTTAACTAAATACTACTTAACTTAAAATGAACTACGACTACGAGCTTTCTAACGATTACATATACTGAAGTTGACCGACTTTTAATACCGGAATTTCTAATTCCTAACAAATCATCGTAAGAGTATGTAAACCGTAGCTATTAAGGCTCATTATTGGCATAGAATGCACCATCATTATTTCTGCTTCACGGCTACGAAGTTGCTCATTATAACTAGTCAACTGGATCAGTAAGTTATTTGCAAGTGTTACCCCAGCTTCTAATTCGATTTGTAGTCTTCTAACAATTGTTTGACGCAGTTCATTTGCATAATTAGCCATACTTTTTGAACTTGAAAGTATTTGTGTGTGTATGAGGTAGTGTGTAATATAACTTATAGGGGGTATATACAACAATCTAGTGGTAGCACGTGTTCATAAGGCGTTTATTTTTTACCAAATGGCATAATTTGTGTAAAATTATAAGTAGGTACAACAATATTGACAAGGCATATATTTTTTACCAAATGGCCAGTGAGTCACAATTTCAGCTTTATTTAGTTCATATTCTGTATAATGACATTGATTTAACAATTCCATGACATTAACGTGTACGTGTAATTTATTACGCGAAATATGAGAAAGATTTGATAGTTCATATTCTGTATACTGACATTGATTTGACAATTCCATGACATTGACGTGTACGCGAAATATGACAAGAATATTTTCTTTATCCCGACATGATTTGAAAACTCCATTAAAATTTACCTATAAAACCTCATTTACTTCCATTTCTCTAAACACATACCAACATTATTGACATTTCTACTCTCTACAAAGAAGGTTACTCTCCACAATATGTCCCAACAAAACAAAACCGGATACACCAAACGATACAACAACTTACCATTCATTCCACCATCCCAAAGAAGGGACACAACATATGCACCCCAACATAACGTTGGGGGTTCTTCAACCTCTTCAAACAACCCATCTAGGATAATACCCGGTCCTGCTGGTATTCTTCAAGCGGCTATTCTCCGCAAAACTTCAGACATTAGGGAAGGTGGCCCTGAATATTGTGTAGTGCCAACACAAGAGTATGTAAGGAAAATAAATGAGGATGTCACGGAGGATGATCATTTTATGCGTGGGCCATGGCTAAGCGCGATTCATTAGCTGGTTAATGATGAAGATGTCATCGTAACTAGTTGTCTTGGCGATATAAAAAACTATTGTGTGAAAGGGAAACTTGAACTTGTTATAGCGGTAATCAAGACTTGTACACCTACCGCGCTTGGTGAACTAACAGTGACACTAAAAGATCCAACAGGGACAATGTCTGGTACAATTCATCACAAAGTCCTTACAGAAGACGCAGGTTACAAAAACTCTATCAAAGTCGGAGTTGTGTTGGTACTTCGTAATGTTTCAGTGTTTACCCCAAAATCAACAACCCCTTGTCTTAACATTACATTGGGAACATGGTTGAGGTTTTTGACAAGTATACCGTTTTTATTGGATGAATCTTTACATATTCATTTCCTACATTTAGGTTTAATATTATCTATGTAATGTTTATCTAAGTCAACGTCATCTCTATGTAATGTTTATTTAGTTGAATAAAAGTTTGAATTTACATCAAATATAAGTTAAACATAAAATATAAAAATATATACAACTTCCATTAAAAATAATTGTTAATCATATCCACACATGCTGGTCTCCTCACAACGACATTGGTAAAACATCTTAGACATGCTATATCTAACATTGTTGAACAAGCCTTCAACATCAAAACTCTATTTTGGTGGAAACATACCCGTAACAAACTCATGCATGAGCCAACACGTGATGACTCCACAATCTCTAGTGTTAGTTTGTTGTAGGATCAGATAGATTTGGTCGTTGTAATGGAATTGGAAATTGTAGTGCCGACGTTGGGTTCTTGTGAAATGTCCTGGCTCTTCTAAACATTTGTTAAGAACTCCGGTCCATTCTAGAACATACCCTCTTAAATAATCACAACGATCCTTGCTAGGCAAAGAGTCGAGAACCAAAAAACTGGGTATCCTTAAATCAATAATTGTTGTGACCCAATGATTCCCTCCTGCATTCATCGGCATCACCACCTGCGTCGAAAATATATTCAAATATATACAGTTAAATAAACTAGTAAAGCATAATTTTATACAAAGTTATTAAATGTTGAAAGACATTAGTTACCCAGTTTACTTCATCCCATGACGGGTAGGGATGCATGCTACCATCTAATGTTCCCATAATCGAAGGAGCTATCGAAAGCATGGGTACACGACCACCATTATCTATGAGGTAAGTGGATGATGTCCATGATTTCGATACTGTCCATGGCGCGCCAGCTGGCCTACTTCTTATTAATATCTCAACCCAACAATTCATTTGCTGATTCAAAATATTAAACTAAATCGTTTTACGTTCTTGAAACTAAAATAATCTAAATGTTTAAAAAATATAACAATATACTTACGTCGTCAGACAGCCAACCAATTTTACCGAAAACTCCTGGATCAGTGCCGTTCTTGTATAATTCCAGAAGTAGTTCTTGAAAGAAGTTAAGATCTGCTACCCAACCCTTTGGATGGCAGTCAAGGTATGTCGGACATGGGTTTAATAGAAATTTCTCCAAAGTAACATAATGCCCACGCCTTACCTAAAAAAAGAAACAATAAAATACAATATCAAACATTGTTAATTAGCAACTTCATGTTAATAAATTTAAAGGGTCCGGTATACCTTATTAGGGTCAACATTATCAACTATAATAGGTCCAGTATAACGAGTACCAACATAGGTAACACCATCATACTCAACATTCTCATCAACCGCTTTTTCTTCTAGATTAAACGATGGAATGTTCGAGGGTACTCTTTTTTTGCGTCCTCTTAACGGCACGTTTCTTAGGAAAGATTGTGGTTGGTCCTTGTTCGGTATAAGGATATTGCAAAAGTTTACCCGAACGACAATCCCTCTTTGGTCGCTCGATCGCATCCTTAAAAAAGAATAAACAATAAAAATTTTAAAATCAATATAATTACTAGTAACAATAATAACCATGAATTTTTTTTGTAATTAATAGGTTACCGGGATGTCAACACCAACGTCATAGGCGTGAGATGGACTGCTGATCATCAACAGTGTGGCAACGAGCCGAACCCAATCAAGGCGTCGAAGCGGATGTCCGTGGAGGGAACCCAGGATGGACAAGTAGACTTCAACGGCGGTGTAGGTACATGAACCCCGTTAAAGAAAGAGTCGTTTGGTGGCTCGCCAAATGGATGGTCGACCTTTGGTATTCTCTAAATGTAAAATTATAATGTAGAGTTGGTTATGTTCTTGTATACCTGCGTGTTTTGAATAACAATAAATAAATTTACGTAAGCTACTTACCCCAAAATCGTCACCAACAAATCGTGGATCAATTTGTTTGAACATCAAGTCATGTTCTTGTAACTTCGCCTCAAGTGCCTTCAGCTTCTGTACAATTTCTGGGCCAATAAAATCTTGAATAGGTTGGTTTATTGGCGGCTTTATCACTAGAATTGGGGTCGGATTCCCATCAAAATACGCTCTACTTTGAGCCCACCACTCGATATTTTGATCTTAGTCATCCGGCGTAAGCCTCAGCAAAGGTCGATTTATCTTTAAAAAACATGGACAATATACACAACATTAAAAAAAACCAACAAAAAATTATAATCATATTGTAAGAAATTAATGTCATATCTCAAACTCACATTCAATTGGCCATCCAAAAACTCGTCTAGACGATCTCTAAATACCATGCTTCTATATTTCCACGCAATTGATCGGGAATACAACTGTCTATGATAAAAAAACCTAAGTGTCGCACCATGAGGGAAACTTTCCAATATCCACGTCTGTAAAAAGGCAATTTTGTTAAAATTTGTTAACGATATACATATACATGAACTTTATAAATTTATATATGACATACCGTGAAGGCCCATATAAAGCCATTCAACGTGTACTTAGGAAGTTTATTAGGATCCCTCCCCTCGGCAAAGTGCTTTGCTCTGCGCTGAATTGCTGCATCTTTTAGTTAATCGTACAAGGTTGGCCATACGTACGACCCCCACGGGTACACATTCCAAGCATCTAAATCCTCCACTAACCTAAATATAAACTCGTCAACTGCATTCCTAAGCTCAGTTCCTTTTAACACCAACATTAACACGCCTATCAAACAAAGACCAACAACATCTTTGTCTTTCAAATGACTAAACTCCTCGATTTCTAGCGCACGTAACAACATACCAACTTTTATTTTTGAAGAATCAGTTGACGAAGGGAACACTCGTCTCCTAAACAAATTAGGTCCATCTTCATAATTCTTTCTAAAATCTGTTCCAAACCTTAGACCCGTAACTAGACAGAATTCCTCCCTACCAAACTTAATCTCAACCTCACCTACCCGATCAATATCACGTACACGATATCTCAAAGGAACATTATTTGCCTCTCCTTCTTCACATGGCACTTGGTGGCATATAAAATATTGTACTAACACGGCACTCTCTTGCATTTTTGGCAAATCTAACAACCAACCAAAACATGTTTGTCTAAATAATCTTTCCTTAGGGGTGTTCTCAATCATACTTTTAATATGACTAATTAAGGATAACCTACTCCTACATGTAACTTGCGCAGGATAATCCTAAAATAACATAAACATATAAACATATATTAATACACATATACGTAACAAATAAAAAAACTACAAGTGTAAAGGAACAAAATTGCGGAATACCCGGTAATCAGCCATATTCACAGCCGTATCCACCACCACCACACCTGTCACCACAACACCACCACTGCACCACCATCACTTTATTTTATAACCACCACAACCAACACCACGACACTCACGCTACCTCCCCTGTCATCACATCACCACCACAACACCAACAACACTCACGTATCCACCACCGCCACCACACCTGTCACCACGGCACCACCAGCAAGCCACCAGCAAAACCACCAAACTCACGCACCACAATGTCACCACCACCACTTTGAACAATTGGTTGACTCTTAAACACCAACACTATTAAACACTCACAAGTTACTCAAATATTGTGTGACTATTTAGCAAGTATTGGTTCTCATCTATTAATTCTCAGAAGTTCCTCAAATAAGATGAAGAAGATGTTTTGATTGTTTATGAGCAATGTCGTGTATCTTGTTCTAGAATTGTTACTGAATGAATAAAGTTGTTTGGATAAGTGAAGATTTATTGAAGCCAAAATCTCATTTACTTCAATCGAATCTACCCATTGTCGAATGATCAAATCAAGCATAAATTCTTTTGCTTTTCAGCTTTTCCCATTTGCTCCTTCCCAACGCACCATGTCGTGTATATAGTGAAAGTTCATACCTGACATTGCCTAGGGTTTAATATGTTTCAATATTTTAATAATGTCGTGTATATAGTTAAAGTTTCTACCCCGACATTGTTTAAATATAGTACAAGTAATTGACTAAAAAAAGATGTCGTGTATATAGTTAAAGTATATACGCGACATAATTTGTGATTTAATTTGGAAACGTAATCTGGACCACACACTTCAATGTCGTGAATGTAGGGTAAAGTTATACCCGACATTCATGGGTAGTTTTGAAAATGAGGTAAAAGTGTAGGCATGTACAGACATACCGTGATAAAATTGGGTACTACAATATTTGTTGTTCCCGTTTCACAATCGTATAAAAACAATTAAAGCAATAAACCAACTGATTGTGAATAATGACTGAAATAATGTAAGTAAAAACACACTGAATAATTTTCAACTTATATATTCTTTATTAGAAACAAATCAAAAAGAATACATTACCCAAGTACTTGCGGAATAGTACTTGAGATTGAAATGACAAAGTATGGTATCTCTCACTAAGCTCAAAGCAACTGAAAGAACTACAAAGGAACCACCGAGCTATCTCGTGGACGAGTTGTATTTGGAGGAGTGAAATATGGCTCATGTGTGTTTTACAATTAATCCATAAGCTTAAAATTCTTCCACTCCATCTATTATGCTATTTATAAAAGTATGGTTTTGACTCTATCCTAGAGGACAACAGACAAAGATTCTGAAGACAAAATCTTCGATGTATTTTGTCTCTGCTTACATCGTCGTATTGGGTAAGTGACAAGGATGCTTTCTTCTTGTCGTTGATGACACCGAGCCTCGATAGTTAACGATTCGTGAAAGTTTGAATTTGGTTGATAAGGACTTCGCCTTATCTGCTCAAACTTATCCCACCTTGTCCCGCTCATTCTTCGCCTTGATGAGTGTCTAAATACTCATCATTTTGTATCGTTAAGAATGCCAAAACATCTGAAAACACTTAGAAATACATCAAAATGATGAAAATATCACAAACAAGTGTTTTATATGTTTTAAATGCAAAACATCAAAATCGGTGAAAACGTATCAAGTTTGCATAATTGGCGCTTTAGTCCCCAAGTTACAAAAGTTGTCAAAACTAGTCCCTGGTAATTCAAAAACTTGTAAAATGTCATTTAAGGTCCATGGGATTCAAAAGTTGTCAAAATAAACCCTTTAAAGTTTAAAAATCACAAAATGACAACTTTAGTCCCTCAAGTTTGGAAAATGTCAAATATAGTCCTTGGTTAATTTAAAAAGTGAAATTTATCAAAAATAAACCTTGTACTATTCATAAATGACAAAATTGGTCCTTATGATAAACTTTTGGAAAATTACATCTTTGGTCCCTTAAGTTTCAAAAATGACATAAAAGGTCATTGGAATTATAAAAAAATGGAATTTTATCACTAATGGTCCTTGTACTATTAATGAATGGCAAGTTAGGCCCTTGTATTAGCTTTGGAATATTTGCAGGATCAGTCCTTGAAAATTCAACATATTACATGAATGGTCCTTGGGTACTAACTAAACCAAACGGATCCTTATTATAAACTCAGGCCCAAAACCAATCCAGCCCAACCCCTACCCCGTTAATATTAAACTTGGTCAAACCAAGTCAAACCCCGCCAAATACCACTTTTCCTGTTCATCTTCTTCACCTCACCTGTTAAACCAAAACCAGTGGTTTCACTACCACTTTCCACCTGTCTCCAGCTGTATACCAACCCCCCTCCACCTCCACAACATCCCAAAACCAATTAATACCCCTGTTACTGCTTTACTCAACCCCAATAGTCCACAAGACTTTTCCCGCCAAAAGTGGAAATCAAAGGCTGGGATTTGTTTGACCAATCCAATGGCTGGAAAATGGTGGGAAAGACTCGAGTGTCGATGGAAACTTTTGGTTGAATAAATAGAAGGAAGAAAAGAGAGAAAGGAGTAGTAGTTTTAGTTTTAGTTTATTAATGTCGACCTAGTGTAATTTCAGCTTTTTAGTTGTAATTTTTAGTTAAAAAGCTTGTAATCTCTTCTTTCAAGATAGTTTTATCTTCAATCAATCTTAATTTCGGTTTCCTCATTAAAATCGCTTTATGCAATTTTTATTTGAAATCTCATCTTGTCTTTAATGTTATTAAAAGTTGTTGTTTGTTGGTTGTTTAGACTCATTTAAGTCCCTAATAAGCTTTTATAAGGTTACTAATCATAAAAAGCAGCTTTTAGCTTCAGTTTACATTCAAAACTCAAAATACCAAAATCACTAAAAATTAGTTAAAAATAAAAATCACATGGAGACATGATCAAGATAAGATTGCAGTGCTAATTTTGGATTATCTTTGGTTTAGAGCTTCTTGGGAAGTATTAGGATTGATCCTCAGTCCTTGGTTATTTATCCTGTGCTTGAACTCATTTGTAAGCCATAATTTTGAAATTTGCATTTTCTTTTATTAGTAATTAAAACTTGGTAATTCTAGTTTAAATCATGTTTAAATATAATTAGTATAATGTTTTTAATCAATTACATGGTCTAATTCAGTGGAAAAGTTTGAAAATCTTTAAAACAGTCCACTAAAGGACTGTTTGGAATTGCTTATTCATCTGAGATGTTCTAAGTCACAATAGCATCCATTAAGCTCAGTTAACCATAAAAATTAAGTCCTTGTGCTATAAAAAGTCAAATTTAGCTTTAATATTACTTTACTTATTCACTGTTAGATATCTAGATATCATAATCATGCATATTAGTATAAAAGTTGTTTATATAGCTTAAGTAAGTCTTATAGTAGCTTATTACAACTTATTTAGTCTTTAGAATCAGTTAAAATCTCATAAAAGTCAAACTTTCAGTTTAATAAAAAAGTCAAAAATGCTCTGTTTACAGTTTTATGGTCGAATTCACAAGCTTGGCACAAGCTCACTAGTTAACTTTAGCTTGTGATTTTTAGTTTTTTGTGAAGCTAACCAAGCCATCTTTGAGTCCTAAGCTTAAATTTTCAATTTAAAGCTTGTTAGATAAGGCTGCAATCAGCTTTTGTTTTTGGCTAAAACTCTGCACCAACTGTCTCAGCTTAAGCTGAGCAGTGGTTTTTCCAAATTTTCAAAAGCTCCTCAAGAGCTTATTTGTGAAAGCCAAACTTTGTCAATTAGTTTTTAGAAAGTTCAGCTGGTCAACTTGCTTGTCCAAGTGCTTATTTTCATTTACTAGCTTATTTAGGAGCTTAAATTCTAGCTTAAAAGTGCCTAGATATCTAATTAAGTGTCCTGTGTTCCAGTGTCACTTATGCTTATTTTGGCTTATTTTGTGCTTATTTCTAGATCTTTATGATTTCTCAGTTGTCATTTTAGCTTATTTACAGTTCCTCAGCTTATTTTCATTCACTCTTAGCTTATTAATTAGCTCATAGTCATTTTAGCTTTACCTTTGTGCTTTTTCATTTTGAGATAGTTAACTGTTATAAAATCCTTTGCTTATTCAGTGCTTATAAGTTGTTTTTAGAAAAAGTGATAGTTGAGAAAAGTGATTATTTTTCTGTGTTTAATAAGTTTGCAAAAAGAAAATCGAGAAAAAAAATGTTTTTGCAAAAAGGGGGTAGGCAAGCTCGAACCTGAGACCTCCCCCTTAGAAGAGTGTTAGTGTGTACCTGGATACCAAGCGCCCTTGGGACTTGTCTTGGTTTTATTTTGCAAAATCAAATATATAACCACACTTTGTCCATTTTAGCTTATACGCCTTATTTAGCTAATTTCTAGCTTATTCTTACTAGCTTTTTCAGTTTTTGTATTTTTTATAAAATTGTATTAGTATTAAGTATTTTACAAAAAAGTTTCAGATTTTTCTCATTAGTTTTAGTATTTTTAAACATTTAATTAGTGTAAAATCTTAATTAATTCATAATAAAAATATAAAAGTCAAAAAATATAAATCTTTTTCTAAAATTTTTTATCATATAGCACGTAAAAATTGTTTTACACTTGTAGACTTTTATTTCATAAAATTTACGTTTTTGCTTGCGATTCGTAATTTTTAAACGTAACGCCGTTTTCATTTTAAACCACGTTTTTAAATAATTTGAGTTTACGTTTTAGTTAATATAGTTTATTTAAGTTATTTTATTTTATAAAATCATAAAAACATCATTGTAAAAATAGTGATAGCGTTTATTTAATATATTTTAACTTTTTAATTTCTTTTAATTTGCATTTAAGTCGCTGTAATTTGTAGATCTTTTCTTTAGGTAATTTTCCACCAATATCCTTACTGATCACTATCCTTAGTGATCATTCTATCATCTGATCAAGTGTTTAATACACCAATTCATCCTCCGTGGGACTTAACGACCCAGGAATCCCCTATATTCCTCTGATCTAAATTGCATTTGGTGTGTGAACTGTTTTGAGTTTCTTACGGTTGGTCATTCACAAGTGGCTAGCTTATGTAAGATAACTTGACGGTTTTGCACCAACCAAATTTTGGCGCCACGGGAGGTCAGAAGCGTGTTTTAAGCATTTCCGCATCCATTCTTGCACATATACCATCGTTTGTAAACAGTTTTGTAAAGTTATCAAAATCAAAATGTTCATTAACACTTTTCCTAAAGTGTTAATAACACCAAAATATTTTCATTCTTTGTTTTTCAAAATATTTATCCAAAATCCAAAAATATTCATCTTTAACCTCTTACCCTTTTGATTCTTTATCTCTTTACCCTCATCCATTTGATTCTAAACTTCTTCTATTCTCATGGAATCTCTCGACTACGACGAAATCGGAACGAAGTTGAAAACTTCCTATTTTATCACAAATGTCAAGAATTCGTGTTGTTCGTGATGATCCATTGATTCTGCGTAGGAAATAGAACGAGAAACCGGGGTGACAAAGGACCGGTACTTCCTCTAATAATGGAGGTGCTAACACGTCCAACCTACGGTTATCCAAAGATCTAACCCTCAATTGCTCCTAAGCCGTCTAAAATTGATCCTACACTTTCACGATTTACGGTTAAAAGCAAACATGCGAATTTAGACCGGTGACTAGCAAGAATGACTTGCCTAATCTTCACGCTTCTCAAGAACCGTAACCGAGTCCATAACGAAAGTAGTGGAAATTGCTAGCTCTCGAGCACACCACTTGTCCCACCTCCGGATTTTTCAAAATGTTCTTCGAGTCTTAATAGTCATTCGATCACCATGTTGGTTTTGTTGATTCTTTGAATGAACCGATTCCTTCTCATAACTCTCAAATAGAATCGCTTATTCCTTGTGTCGGTTGTGGTGAGCCTCTTTTGGTTCACCCCGTCATTGTGTACGTGTGTACAAGTGTGGTAATGATATTCGAACGGAGTTGTTTGTTTTGTGGTTCGAGGAATTCATTTGATTATGATCCTAATCCGAACTCATTTAACGACCCCTCAAATTTTTCCAACTACCCACCACAGCCCGACTTATCTTCATATAATCAACAATACTACTGTGAATTTTGTGGAGGTTGATTGGTGCTAAACCGTCAAGTTATCTCACGCAAGCTAGCCACTTGTGAATAACCAACCGTAAGAAACTCAAAACAGCTCACACACCAAATGCAATTAAGATCAGAGGAATATAGTGGATTCCTGGGTCGTTAAGTCCCACGGAGGATGAATTGGTGTATAAACACTTGATCAGATGATAGAATGATCACTAAGGATAGTGATCAGTAAGGTTTTTGATGAATAATTACCTAAAGAAAAGATCTATAAATTAAAGCGACTTAAATGCAAATTAAAAGAAATTAAAAAGTTAAAATCTATTAAATAAACGCTATCACTATTTTTACAATGATGTTTTTGTGATTTTATAAAACTAAATGACTTAAATAAACTATCTTAACTAAAACGTAACCTTAAATTACCTAAAAACGTGGTTTAAAATGAAACGAGCGTTACGCTTAAAAATTACGTTGAGCGCAAGCAAAACGTAAAATTTATGAAATAAAAGGCCTCACGAATGTAAAACTAATTTTATTACGTGCTATATGACAAAAGAAAATTTTAGAAAAAGATTTATATTTTTAGACTTTATATTATTTATTATGAATTAAATAAGTTTTACACTAATTAAATGTTTAAAAATACTAAAACTAATTAGAAAAATCAAACTTTTTATAAATTACTTTATACTAATATAAAGACAAGAAAATTGCAAAAGTTGAAAAGCTATTATAGATAAGCACTAAATAAGCAAATAAGCTCAGATAAGCTTATTGAATAAAACGTGGTTAAATACTAAGTTTTGTAAGAATTTAACGAGAAAGACCCAAGGCGCAATGGTTACAGTGTACCTTCTTATCACTCTCACAAGGGGAGGTCTCGTGTTCGAGCCCCGCCCCCCCTTTTGCAAAAACATTTTATTTTTTGATTTTCTTTACAAACTCATTAAGCACATGATAATAAGCAACTTTTCTAACTACAACTTTTTCTCGAAACCAAGAATAAGCTCGAATAAGCTAAAGTATCTCAACAGCTAACAAAATGAGCTTATTATGAAATTTAAAGCTTAAACAAGATCCAAAATTGAAACCAAAGTCGCAATAAGCTATAAACAAGCTAATGTTATTCAAGTAAAGCTAAAAGAACAAATAAGCACACCGATAAGCTTTAAATAAGCAATAAGCACTTTGACTAAATTGAGAATGAGATGATATGGGAAAAACTTAGAACCACTTGCACCCTAGCAAACAAGTTCCAAAATGAAAAATCAAACTTGATACTTCAAGATGGCCAGTTGGCTATCCAAAGAACCAAAATTACAGAGATTTGAACAATTAATAAGCTCTATGTGAGCTTATCAAGTTGGGACCATACACCGTGCATGTGGCACTTTTGAACAGGGTCTCAAAAGAAGCAGAGAAATAAGCTAGTGAATAAGCAGACTAGAAAATATGAAATACACTAAGGTACAGATAAGCAACTATATTTTAATATCCTATAAGCTCAAGTATAGAATACTAATATTAAACCCTATGTAAATTAATCTATTTAGTTCAAAAACTGCAACTAAGAGACTTTTGACTTTTTAAGATGAACTACAAGGTTGACTTTAATGAACTTAGGATTTAATTTACTCACTAATTATGTTGTAATAAGCTACAATGAGACTATCTAAAGCTAGACCAACAACCTTTAAGCTTGTAAAATGAATCTAGCAACTAAAAATCCCAACAGTGGACTGTTAAGGGTAAATATATGAGATTTTGACTTTTTGATGAACAAGGACTGACTTTTGTGGTATCTTTGAGTTATTTAGACCTAATGAGACATATATCTAGCAAAAGCAATAACAGAAACACTCTAAAACACAGCTAAACTGGTAAATCCAAACACCCTTTTAATGACTGTCTTGGTGAGTTTTCAAAGCAAATCACAGATATAGACCAAGCTACTGATTACAAACCTTATGATATCATTAAATGAGACTAATGAAGCATTAACTAACAACAATAACAACATACAACTAACAATTTAAGCTTAAGCTAATTTAACTGTCTAAAATGAGATTTTTACTATCTACTGATTTAAAAGAACAAACAGCTAATTTTATAGCTTAGATACACTTAATTATGATTAGTGATCACTAAGAAATAGATATTACAATTACTAGACAACTAAAACAAAGAAATGCAAAAATTGATCAAAAAGCTTACAAGTGGCTTCCAACTGAATACTGAAAACCAAGGCATACAAACACAACCTAGAGCTTCCAAATAAGCACTAAACCCAAGGAAATCCAAAATATACCCCGCTCCCAAATTTTTTCTTCATCTCCATGTGATTTTTATTTTTAACTAATTATTTGGTATTTTTGTGAATTTTGTGTTTTGATACTAAACTGCTTTTAAGGTATCTAAAAGCTTAAATAAGCTTTATAAGGAGCTTATGTGAGCTTCGAGTCCAAACTAACAACTCGCTAACAACATTTCACCATATTGAGATTTTGGATAATGAAAAATTGCATAATCGAGATAAGACCTCAAACTTGAAATTGATGATATCAAAAGTTTTATTTTACATCGGAAACATGAAATACAAGATTCAAAAGCTTTAAAATACACCGGAATTTAAAGTTAGGCTAAAACGACATTAAAATTAAAATTACTCTAGATATATAATTACATTGCTTCAAACTTGATATAAATAGATCTTATCGACTTTGTCGACATCTCGAGCTAAACCCACCACATCTTGACCATTGGATTGAGCGAGATCATCAGAATTGCCAAGTGGCGATTTTGGCGCCAAAAATGTCTTTGAGCAGGTTTTCTTCATTAATTGGGTTTGGTTTGATGTGGAGGTGGAGGGGAGATGTAATCAAGTGGAGAAACAGATAGAAATGGTGAGGTGGAGGTGAAACCATCACTGGTTTTGGCTAAACCATTGTGGGAGAGAAGCTGCTACAGTGGTAGCGGTTTATTTGAATTCAAAATTTGGGTCGGGTCATGTATTGGACTGGATTGGGCTTTGTGATATAAGTAGGATCCGGTTTGGTTTGTAGCTAACAACAAGGACTAAAAATGTAAGTATGCCAAACTTCAAGGACTGAAATTTCCAATCTGTCATAGATCTCACAAGGACCAAACCTGCCAAAAGTGATTAGTACAAGGACCATTGTTGATTATTTTCCATTTTTGAAATGTCCAAGGACTAAAATTGTCAATTTTGTAACTCTAGGGACCAAACTTGTAATTTTCTCCAAAGTTTATCATAAGGACCATTCTTGTCATTTATAAATAGAACAAGGTTAAAAGTTGATAATTTTCACTTTTTAAATCGACCAAGGACTATTTTTGACAATTTTCAAAGTTAAAGGACTAAAGTTGTCATTTTGTGATTTTTGAATTTTAAAGGGTTTGTTTTGACAACTTTTGAATCTCATGGACCTTAAATGACATTTTACAAGTTTTGGAATGACCAGGGACTAATTTTGACAACTTTTGTAACTTGGGGGACTAAAACTGCCAATTATGCAAACTTGATACGTTTTTCACCAGATTTTGGCATTTTTGCATTTAAAACATATAAAACACTTGTTTGTGATATTTTAATCATTTTGATGCATTTTTGAGTGTTTTCAGATGTTTTTGCAGTCTAGATAGTACAAAAATGATGAGTATTTAGAAACTCATCAATCCCCCACACTAAGATATTGCTAGTCCCTAGCAATGATTTATGAAAAGTTAATGGATTTTATCTTTTACCAAAACCATTACTCGAGTAGCCAATTGTTTTGATTCAAGTAAGAATCTTGGCACAACGATAACCAAATGATTTTGAGCAAATCATAAGTCATGAACGGATTTGATTTGTCTTTACCGTAAACCCTTTGCTTCGGACTAGCCAACTCTTAGATAAATTATCAATATTATCTTTGGTGAGCCGATTACCAATTATGGATTTTCAATCGCCTTTACCACAAGCCATAAACTTGCGGGCTAGCCAACTTTTCACTAGTTTAAAGATATGGTGAGTTGAACACCATACAATTTTGGGCAAATTGTAAGCCATAAACGGATTTGAGATATCTTTACCAAGAGCCGCTTGCTCTCGGATTAGCCAATCCTTATGTGGGTTAGACATGGCGGATCGATTACCATTTGCCGAGTAAGTGAAAACACTTACTCCAAAAAATTTTGGCCAAAACGGGAATTGGGTGAAATAATTACATGATGAAATTCGTGAGAATTCCCCACACTTAGAAATGAATATTGCCCTCAATATTCAAAGTACCCATGTTATGCCGAAACATAGAACATAAAAGGAAATACTACGCCATTATTTTGTTTTTGATATATATTCTTTTTTTTTTTTTTTTTTTTTAGAGATTGATATATACAACAACGTGGGAAAACTCCCCACACTAGGGTGGTAGAAAGGGATAAGAAGATGTAAATATGGATGAAAACCCATATGGTGTGTACATCGTTTTTGATTCCCGAGTCACTAGCTTGACTCGATCCCCGCATTCATTGGTTCATGGGGAATGTTTGTAAATCCGGACAACCACGGTGGAATGTCCTCTCCAAAGTAATGCTTTAATCGATGACCATTCACTTTAAAATTTGGACCATCGGAGATAACTCAAGATAACTCAACCTTAGTAATAGTAAATGGACCGCACTAACGGGACTTAAGCTTTCCCGAGAAAATCTTCAATCTTGAATTGAAAAGAAGGACTCGATCACCAACGTTGAAAACGCGATTCTTGATTTTAGAGTCATGAATCTTCTTTGTCTTTGTTTATAGATCAAAGAGTTCTCAAGCTTGATCACGAAGTTCATTTAGTTCATTCATTTGAACTTTTCTCGTGATCACCTACCGTCTCAGATATCGAAGTTTGCATGTTTTAAGGCCCAAGAAGCCTTGTGCTCTAGTTCAATCGGAAGATGACATGCCTTTCCGTACACTAGCTTGTATGGAGTACACCCAATAGGTGTTTTGTAAGTCGCACGAAAAGCCCAGTGAGCGTCATCCAGCTTTATCCGACCAGATGCACGATTTTCACCACCGTCCTTTCAAGGATTCTTTTAATACCACGATTTGAAACTTCCACCGCCCACTTGTTCGGGGTGGTATGCAGAGATAGACGGTGGTAACACCATACTTTTGCATGACACGATCAAATTGTTCATTACAAAATGTGTACCACGATCACTAATTATAGCACGAGGAGTTCCAAACCCGCAAAGAGAGATTTCAAAATTTCACAACTACTCGGCATCATTTGTAGGTAAAGCTTTTGCTTCAACCCATTTTGACAGATAGTCAATGACCACTAGTATGTACTTGTTACCACGAGACGATGGAATGGCCCCATAAAATAAATACCCGGATGTCAAATATATCACAAACTTGAATGGCATTTTGTGGCATTTCATTTCTTTGAGATATATTTCCATGACGCTGACAAGCGCCACGTGTTTTGACAAAATCGTGGGCATCCTTATAGATTGTGGGCCAATAAAACCCGGAATCAAACACCTTTTGGCGGTGTAGTTAGACTATGATGGCCCCTGGGTCCAAAGATGGCAAGCTTTGAGAATGTCAAGAGCTTCTTGTCCATAAACACACCGTCGGATGACTTGATCCGCACAGATTTTGAATAAGAAAGGGTCGTCCCGTAAGTAATGTTTAACATCTTTGAAGAATTTGTTCTTCTCACTGGGTTGACATCCCTTTCATTAATGAAGTTACCCGCATGGTAATTTGCAAAGTCAAGAAACCATGGGTAGAAGAGTTTCCATGAAAAGAAACCGCATTGAGTGTCTCGAGAGGAAATGTTTCATTTATTTCCTTTTCTCGAAAACATCTTGGTGAGGGTTTTCTAATCGAAAGATGATCGCAGCCTAAGTTCTCGCCTCCTTTTTATCACGTATGATAATATCAAATTCTTGGAGAAGGAGAACCCAACGGAGCAATCTCGGCTTTGCATCTTGTTTTGCAAAGAGATATTTGAGTGCCGAGTGATCCGTATACACTACACATTTGGTCAAGATTAAGTACGGCCGAAACTTCTCAAATGCATACACCACGGCTAATAGCTCTTTTTCCGTGGTGGTGTAATGAGTTTGAGCTTCACCATAGTCTTACTTGCGTAGTGAATAGGCTGAAAATGCTTGTTTCTACGTTGCCCTAAGACCGCACCGATAGCAAAATCACTTGCATCGCACATGAGCTCAAAAGGTAAGTCCCATGGGAGCAACGAGAATGGTGCTTCAATAGCTTTTTCTTCAATGTTTCAAAAGCTATGATGCACTCGGGTGAGAAGATAAAAGGAGCATCCTTTTCAAGAAGATGGGTCATTGGTCGGGCGATTTTGGAAAAATCTTGTATGAATCTACGATAGAAACCGCATGACCTAAAAACTCCTAATACCTTTGACGGTAGTAGGATGAGGTAGTTTAGCAATAACATCTACTTTTGCTCTATCTACCTCAATCCCATTCTTTGAAATTTTATGGCCAAGGACTATGCCTTCTTTCACCATAAAGTGGCTTTTCTCCCGCTTAGACAAAGATTGGTGTCTTCACACCGCTTGAGCATTTTATCTAGATGGGAGAGACATGTTTGAAACGAATCCCCAATGACCGAGAATTCATCCATAAACACCTCCATTGTTTCCGATCATGTCGTGGAAAATGGCCATCATACATCGTTGGAACGTGCGTGAGCATTACATAAGCCAAAAGGCATACGTCTAGAGGCAAAAGTTCCGTATGGACGGTGAATGTAGTTTTATCTTGATCCTTTGGATCAATGGGGATCTGAAGTAACCCGAGAAACCATCAAGGAAACAATAGTATTCATTCCCCGCTAATCTCTCAAGCATCCGGTCCATAAAGGGTAGAGGAAAATGGTCTTTATGAGTGGCGCCATTCAACTTACGATAGTCAATGCAAACACGCCATCCCGTCACCAATCGAGTTGGAATTAACTCGTTATCTTCATTTGTGATAACAAGAATGCCACCCTTTTTCGAACACAATGAATTGGGCTAACCCAAGGACTATCTCGAGATCGGGTAAATCAATCCTCGCATCAAGAAGTTTGATAACCTCTTGCTTGATAACATCATGGATTTTTGGATTTACTCTTCTCTCGATGTTGAATCTTGCTTGAAGTCATCCTCCATCAAGATTTTGTGAGTACAAAATTCGTGGTTGATACCCTTAATGTCGGAGAGTTTCCAAGCAATTGCTTGCTTGTGTGACTTCAAGATTTTTATGAGAGCAGCTTTTTCATCTTTACTCAAATCTCTAGCAATAATGACTGGTAATTTATCATCACCTTCTAGAAATGCATACTCGAGATGAGGCGGTAAGTCCTTAAGCTCAACCTCAGGAAATTCTTCAGTTTTCTCAACTGACTTGATTTCCTTGTTATGAAGTTCGACGGGAGGGAGTGATGATAATGATGGATCATCATTAAGCAACTTCTCAATGAGAAGTATGTCCCCCTCAATGTCGATGGGAGCGTGATCAATTTCCCATGGAACAAAATCACTAGACAAGTAGGCTTCAATCTCTTCTAAGATGAAGTCACTTTCCTCAAATGGGGTAAGAGAAGGAGTAGAATTGGCGATGATGGGTTGAGATGAATGAGTGACATTATCACTCGAAGAATTATGATCATAACCAAGAACTTCTTGAGAGTACTCTTCGAAGCAACATCAATGATATCTATTCGGTTAACCGACTCGTAATCATAATTTGCGGAGTACCTCAAGTCCGATCAAGGTTAAAAGTGACGACTTCATTACCAACACGCAATGTGATTTCTTGCTCAAATACATCAATGAGAGCACGGCCCGCTCTCGTGAATCCTCGATCAACAATGAGAGGAACCCGATGATCGGCATCAAAATCAACAACCACGAAGTCACCGGAAAATGGAACTTTCCTACTTTCAAATACGCCCTCGGCAATGCCAAGAGGACGGATATTGTACGATCTGCAAGCTCGAGAGTCATGCATGTAGGAGTAAGTTCCTAAGAGAAAGTTTCTTCCATATCGAATAAGGCATCGGGTTGATGCTTGCACCAAGATCTCGCTAGGGCAAAGCATTCAACCATTCCCGAAATACACAAGGTAAGAGAAATTTTCCAGATCTCCAAGCTTTTCTCGAAGCTTTTTAGGATAACCGCAGAGCGCTTCTCGTTAAGAGGAGTTTTAGCCATTTCAAACAGCTTTTCCTTGTTGCTTAACATGTGTTTGAGAGTTGATGCAAACTTGGGCATCAGCATGATAGCATCCGCAAAGCTTATGTCAAAATGTAACTCTTGGAAAATTTGGAAAAATTTGTCCATTTGATGACTAGCTTTTTCACGGAGCTTTTGCTCATTCAAACGTGATGGGTAAGGAATAGAAGATTTGGATTTGGTATTTTCAACGGGAGCTACAGGTGGTTCAAAAACAACTCCTGGATTAGACTTGGGTTTCTGGACAACTTGAGGATGGACATCATTGGTTCCTCCGTTATTAACAGGAAGTTCCTTGATAACTTGACTCATTTCTCCTAGTGGAGGAGGCATTGGAGTCGTAGGTCCATTGTGTGTCTTAGGTTCACTTTCCACTACCTTCGGGAGAGAAGAAGAAGAGGTAGTAGGAATAGCGGGTCCATTGTATGAAACACCACTTCTGGTTGTGATCGCCTTAGCATCGCCCCTCGGGTTAGCGATCGTGTTGCTCGGAAGTTTTCATGAGCCCGAGGGTTGATCATTTAAAGACTTTTGAGATCGCAAACTGACCGACCAACAACCTGCTCATTTCATCTTGGGATTTCATGAACCGCTTCAAGAACTCATCGATGATGGTACAGGAGGATGTGGAGGGAAATTCGAGGTCGGATGTTTTGATTAGGACCTTGATGTTGAAAATTCCTTGATTAGGATTCACATTCCCATGAAATTGATTCCCACGATTGAAATTGTTTTGATGAAGGTTCCTTGTTGTTGGAAACCTTGATTGGGTCCAGGATAGAAATTACCTTGGTTTTGATAACCTTGGTTCATTCTAGGTTGATTCGATTCGGTTAAGATTCTCGTTAAAACCGGTGGTGCCTCGATAAGTGTTAGCACGGTAGTTTGGTTCATTCGAGGACGGTATTGATTACCTCCTTGATTTGAAGTACCGGCTATAGAATTTGCTTCAAACGGACTACCATCGGTGGCGATGCAGTTGTAGTATGCATGAGGACCACCACAAGTAACACAAACTTCAACTTTCTTCACTTCACCATGTGATGGTGTTTGAGTGAAGGTGACTTTCTTTGGTTAGCAAGAACCAAAGTCGAATAATATCGTGAGTTTATCAATCTTAGCATCGGTGCTAGATGTACTCACATGAGATGAAGTAGAAGGTCCAAGATTAGACCGAGTTTGATATGTCTTTGTGTGGAAAGGACGGACCGGGACTTGTTTTCAATGATTTGTAAGGCTTCTTTGGTGGTTTTGCTAAGGAAATTACCTCCGCGGAGGCATTCAAAGAGTCTTGGTCACTTGTCTCGCACCATTATAGAAAGTATCCATTTGCATTAACTCGGTAAAACCATGATGTGGACACTTGCGAGCAATTCTTTGTAACGATCCCAAGCCTCCCGAATGATTCATCAAATCTCGAGAAAATTTCATTATCTCATTCTTAAGACTTGTAGTTCGGGATGGAGGATAGAACTCGTTAACAAACTTGGTAACTAGATCCTCCCATGTCTCAATGGAACGAGGGGTTGTTTCTCGCCAATTCCGGCTTGTCCTCTAGAGAAAATGGGAATGAAGAAGCTTGATAGCTTCATGTGGGACATTCTTGTACTTGATGGTAGATGCAATCTTGTTAAACCATCGAATGTGTGCATGAGGATCATCCCGCCAAAACCATAGAATTGGCTTTGGGTTACTAGATTAAGCAACCCGGTTTTGAGCTCGAAGGTATCGACACAATGGTCGGGACAACAATGGCATCTCCGTAACCCTCGATGGGTGCTTGGAGAAGCTCATTCATGGGTTTGTCTTCCGCCATTTTGACAGTGGTGGTGGTGGTAGACGCCTCACCACGGTGAAGGAGCCGAACGCCCCCACGCTCACGAGGAATGTTTCCAAGTTCGAAAAGTGGACTTGTAGAATCGAAGAACGAAAAGCATGCACTAAGTATAAAAATCAATTTTCAAAACAAATGAGGCAAAACACAAGTGAACTTAACCAATAATCCCAAATGAAATGGCTTTTGAAAGGTACACCAAATCACAAGTGACACAAAGGCAAGTTTTAAATCGATGTTCGGGAACTTATTATGGTCGCACCCCGCTAGGCGAGTGCAATCGCCTTGATTTGCGGTGGTTGATTTTTATGTATAAATTAAGTACCAGTGAAAAGACGTAGGTATGATTTGTGCAAAGGGTTTTAAAAACTTTATGGAAAATATTTTTGGTATCGTCTCGTTTAACCAAATCGTATTTCTTTAAGAATCACCTTAAAAGAAACACAAGCTAGAAAACGTTACGATTGTTTTGTTGTTTTATATTGTTTTTGAGTTCTTAACACTTTAGGAAAAGTGTTAATGAACTTTTTGATTTATATTAACTTTACAGAAAACTTTTTACAAACTGTGGTATATGTGCAAGTATGGGTCTGAAAATGCTACAAACACGCTTACACCTCCCCGGCAGCGGCGCCAAAATTTGATTGGTGCTAAACCGTCAAGTTATCTCACGCAAGCTAGCCACTTGTGAATGACCAACCGTAAGAAACTCAAAACACCACACACCAAATGCAATTAAGATCGAGGAATATAGTGGATTCTCGGTCGTTAAGTCCCACGGAGGATGAATTGGTGTATAAACACTTGATCGATGATAGAATGATCACTAAGGATAGTGATCAGTAAGGTTTTTGATGAATAATTACCTAAAGAAAAGATCTATAAATTAAAGCGACTTAAATGCAAATTAAAAGAAATTAAAAAGTTAAAATCTATTAAATAAACGCTATCACTATTTTTACAATGATGTTTTTGTGATTTTATAAAACTAAATGACTTAAATAAACTATCTTAACTAAAACGTAACCTTAAATTACCTAAAAATGTGGTTTAAAATGAAAACGAGCGTTACGTTTAAAAATTACGCTGGGGCGCAAGCAAAAACGTAAAATTTATGAAATAAAAGGCCTATGAATGTAAAACTAATTTTATTACGTACTATATGACAAAAGAAAATTTTAGAAAAAAGATTTATATTTTTTAGACTTTTATATTATTTATTATGAATTAAATAAGTTTTTACACTAATTAAATATTTAAAAATACTAAAACTAATTAGAAAAATCTGAAACTTTTTTATAAATTACTTTATACTAATATAAAGACAAGAAAATTGCAAAAGTTGAAAAAGCTATTATAAATAAGCACTAAATAAGCAAATAAGCTCGTATAAGCTTATTGAATAAAACGTGGTTAAATACTAAGTTTTGTAAGAATTTAACGAGAAAGACCCAAGGGCGCAATGGTTACAGGTACCCTTCTTATCACTCTCACAAAGGGGGAGGTCTCAGGTTCGAGCCTACCTACCCCCTTTTTGCAAAAACATTTTATTTTTTTGATTTTCTTTTACAAACTCATTAAGCACATGATAATAAGCAACTTTTCTAACTACAACTTTTTCTGAAAACCAGTAATAAGCTCTGAATAAGCTAAAGTATCTCAACAGTTAACAAAATGAGCTTATTATGAAATTTAAAGCTTAAACAAGATCCAAAATTGAAACCAAAGCTGCAATAAGCTATAAACAAGCTAATGTTATTCAAGTAAAGCTAAAAAGAACAAATAAGCACACTGATAAGCTTCAAATAAGCAATAAGCACTTTGACTAAATTGAGAATGAGACAGATATGGGACAAACTTAGAACCACTTGCAGCCCTAGCAAACAAGTTCCAAAATGAAAAATCAAACTTGATACTTCAAGATGGCCAGGTTGGCTATCCAAAGAACCAAAAACTACAGGATTTGAACAATTAATAAGCTCTATGTGAGCTTATCAAGTTGGGACCATACACTGTGCACAGGGCACTTTTTGAACAGGGGTCTCAAAAGAAGCAGAGAAATAAGCTAGTGAATAAGTAGACTAGAAAATATGAAATACATTAAGGTACAGATAAGCAACTATATTTTAATATCGTATAAGCTCAAGTATAGAATACTAATATTAAACCCTACGTAAATTAATCTATTTAGTTCAAAAACTGCAACTAAGAGACTTTTGACTTTTTAAGATGAACTACAAGGTTGACTTTAATGAACTTAGGATTTAATTTACTCACTAATTATGTTGTAATAAGCTACAATGAGACTATCTAAAGCTAGACCAACAACCTTTAAGCTTGTAAAATGAATCTAGCAACTAAAAATCCCAACAAAGGGATCATTAAGGGTAAATATATGAGATTTTGACTTTTTGATGAACAAGTACTGACTTTTGTGGTATCTTTGAGTTATTTAGACCTAATGAGACATATATCTAGCAAAAGCAATAACAGAAACACTCTTAAACACAGCTAAACTGGTAAATCCAAACACCCTTTTAATGACTGTCTTGGTGAGTTTTCAAAGCAAATCACAGATATAGACCAAGCTACTGATTACAAACCTTATGATATCATTAAATGAGACTAATGAAGCATTAACTAACAACAATAACAACATACAACTAACAATTTAAGCTTAAGCTAATTTAACTGTCTAAAATGAGATTTTTACTATCTACTGATTTAAAAGAACAAACAGCTAATTTTATAGCTTAGATACACTTAATTATGATTAGTGATCACTAAGAAACAGATATTACAATTACTAGACAACTAAAACAAAGAAATGCAAAAATTGATCAAAAAGCTTACAAGTGGCTTCCAACTGAATACTGAAAACCAAGGCATACAAACACAACCTAGAGCTTCCAAATAAGCACTAAACCCAAAGCAATCCAAAATATACCCTGCTCCAGCTTTTCTTCTTCATCTCCATGTGATTTTTTATTTTTAACTAATTATTTGGTATTTTTGTGAATTTTTGTGTTTTTGATACTAAACTGTTTTTAAGGTATCTAAAAGCTTAAATAAGCTTTATAAGGAGCTTATGTGAGCTTCTGAGTCCAAACTAACAACTGCTAACAACATTTCACCATATTGAGATTTTTGGATAATTAAAAAATTGCATAATCTGAGATAAGACCTCAAACTTGAAATTGATGATATCAAAAGTTTTATTTTACACTGGAAACATGAAATACAAGATTCAAAAGCTTTAAAATACACTGGAATTTAAAGTTAGGCTAAAACGACATTAAAAATTAAAATTACTCTAGATATATAATTACATTGCTTCAAACTTGATATAAATAGATCTTATCAGCTTTGTCGACATCTCTGAGCTAAACCCACCACATCTTGACCATTGGATTGAGCCAGATCATCAGAATTGCCAAGTGGCAATTTTGGCGCCAAAAATGTCTTTGAGCAGGTTTTCTTCATTAATTGGGTTTGGTTTGATGTGGAGGTGGAGGGGAGATGTAATCAAGTGGAGAAACAGATGGAAATGGTGAGGTGGAGGTGAAACCATCACTGGTTTTGGCTAAACCATTGTGGGAGAGAAGCTGCTACAGTGGTAGCGGTTTATTTGAATTCAAAATTTGGGCCGGGTCATGTATTGACCTGGATTGGGCTTTGTGATATAAGTAGGATCCGGTTTGGTTTGTAGCTAACAACAAGGACTAAAATGTAAGTATGCCAAACTTCAAGGACTGAAATTTCCAATCTGTCATAGATCTCACAAGGACCAAACCTGCCAAAAGTGATTAGTACAAGGACCATTGTTGATTATTTTCAATTTTTGAAATGTCCAAGGACTAAAATTGTCAATTTTGTAACTCTAGGGACCAAACTTGTAATTTTCTCCAAAGTTTATCATAAGGACCATTCTTGTCATTTATAAATAGAACAAGGTTAAAAGTTGATAATTTTCACTTTTTAAATCGACCAAGGACTATTTTTGACAATTTTCAAAGTTAAAGGACTAAAGTTGTCATTTTGTGATTTTTGAATTTTAAAGGGTTTGTTTTGACAACTTTTGAATCTCATGGACCTTAAATGACATTTTACAAGTTTTGGAATGACCAGGGACTATTTTTGACAACTTTTGTAACTTGGGGGACTAAAACGCCAATTATGCAAACTTGATACGCTTTTTCACCGATTTTGGCATTTTTGCATTTAAAACATATAAAACACTTGTTTGTGATATTTTAATCATTTTGATGCATTTCTGAGTGTTTTCAGATGTTTTTGCAGTCTAGATAGTACAAAAATGATGAGTATTTAGACACTCATCAGAGGTCCTCACCAAGGATTTGAGTGTCAATCCGGAAACACGATTGTCAATGAACAGTTTTCCGGTGATGCTCAGAATTTTGGTTATTACCAATATCCATATGATTCACCAATCCAGGCTCAACAGTTTCTTGTTGTGAGAACTGGAGGTCCCCATTTCATTCGATTGTCAAACAGGGAATCCATTTCCTTGTAACAATTACGACTATCCATATCACGACCAATCTCCACAAGACCAAATAACTCAAACTCCTCAAGAAACCCAACAAGACACTTATCTAGAGCTTCCGGAATCGGTGAAAAGAACCGAGGAGTTGAGTAAGACAAGATTTCATAATGTTCCCAGCTTTTCTTGTGTATATTGTGGTGGTCCTCATGATGATTATCAATGTCAACCTTCCGGTTTGACAAATCTCCACTCCCACAATGTCCCGTCATTCAAAATTCACATGAGAAATCCATGGAAGAATTGCTAGTCAAGAGCGGTGCTAAAATAAATTCCCAAATTGCTTTTGAAAAATCTATTAGGGAATCAATTGCAAAAGAAAAAGCAAATGATCTAGCTCTCAATTTCGCTTTATTCCCGATGATAGTGATGATGAAGATACACTGAAGATTCATCAAATTCATCGATTGATATTCCAGCAGCTTGAGATTCATTCTCAAGCAAGCGCCATCACACCAAGCTCCCACTCACTCTCTCGAACATGGGGATGAGCTTGACACTGCTCCTGAAAAGGAATCGGACGAATTCATAAAGTCTAGTGTTGAGAACCTTGTCCCAATCCCAAGAGAGTCACAGGAATTCTTGACCATGTGTGTGATATCCTCCTCCTCTTGTCTTCCAAAATGATCATATTGAGATGTTCTCGATTCGATGAGGACTATTCTTTATCTTGTGGAGACATAAGTTATGTGGGGAATTACCTTCGAGCCTGTCACCAGGAGAAGAGAATGATGAAGAAATAATCCAAGACGAAGCTCTTCGTCTTACATTATTGAATGCTAATCTTCTCATTTTTAGAATCGAGGCTTTTAATGAAAAGCCTACTTCATATCCTATCCCCTTTGAGGATAGTAAAATTTTCTTCGATGATTCTATTCCGGAATTACAAACTTTCAATTTTGATCATATGGGAGAGAAGATTAGTGGTATTACCACTTCTCATTCTCATAATTCTCTCCCCGATTATGAATCATTCACTTTTGAGGAGTTCCCAGGTGAACTCGACCAAATCAATCCTCGAATATGAATCATTCTCCTTTGAGGAGTTCTCCGTGAACTCACTCATATCATATCTCCACCGGAGTATGATAACTTCTACTTTGATCTAGACACACCCGGGATATGTCTAGACCAATTGAGCTTAAAAGATGAAATTCATGCTATCATGAATTCCCTTTCTGATGATGATGAGTTAGTCAAGATTATTATCATGACTTTCTTTCTCTTCTTCACCTATCCCGTGGCTTCTCATGTTCTTCACTCCTTTGGGAATGAAGACATTATCTTTGACCCCGGCATTTTCATTTATCATTTGTAAGCCGGTTCTATGTATATCTCATCGGTGTGGAACTTTCACGTACTTCAATGTTTATACAAACATCTTGAATGAAAGTCCGATGGAGATTGTTTCTTCCACTTACTTCCCCATGCACAAATTAATTCGGGGCCGAGTCAAGCTAGCGACTCGGTAATCAAAAACAGTAGCTAAACATGGGTTTTCACCTGTGTGTACCACCATAGTGTGGGGGGAGATGCCCCACATGTTGTATATAGATCTAAAAAATGAATGAAAATTGTAAATATTAAAAAGAGAATAATTGTTGTGTTTCTACACTTAGGTAGTAATGTTATCTTTTACGTTCTAAGTTTCGCATAACAATGGTACTTTGAATATTGAGGACAATATTCATTTCTAAGTGTGGGAAATTCGCGAATTTGATCATAAATGTACCCTTTTAGTCCCTTTTTCCCCAAAATGGCCAAATTTTAAAATTTTTATTTAGTGGAAGTACTATGTACTAAACACAACAAATGGTAATCACCCCACCATGTCTAACCCACATAAGGATTGGCTAATCCAGAGCAAACGGCTCTTGGTAAAGATATCTCAAATCCGTTTATGGCTTGCAATTTGCCCAAAATTGTATGGTGTTCACCACCATATCTTTAATTAGTTAAGAGTTGGCTAGCCCGCAAGGTTATGGCTTGTGGTAAAGGCGATGGAAAATCCATAATTGGTAATCACTCACCAAAGATAATATTGATAATTTATCTAAGAGTTGGCTAGTCCGTAAGCAAACGGCTTCTCGTAAAGACAAATCAAATCCGTTTCTGACTTATGATTTGCTCAAAATCATTTGGTTATCATTGTACCAAGGTTCTTACTTGAACTAAAACAATTGGCTACTCCGTAAGTAATGGCTTTTGGTAAAGAGATAAAATCCATTAACTTTTCATAAATCATTGATAGGGACTAGCAATATCTTAGTGTGGGGATTGATGAGTGTCTAAATACTCATCATTTTTGTCTTGTTAGAATGCCAAAACATCCGAAAACACTTAGAAATACATCAAAATGATGAAAATATCACAAACAAGTGTTTTATATGTTTTAAATGCAAAAACATCAAAATCTGTGAAAAACGATCAAGTTTGCATAATTGGCGCTTTAGTCCCCAAGTTACAAAAGTTGTCAAAACTAGTCCTGGTAATTCAAAACTTGTAAATGTCATTTAAGGTCCATGGGATTCAAAAGTTGTCAAAATAAACCCTTTAAAGTTTAAAAATCATAAAATGACAACTTTAGTCCCTCAAGTTTGGAAAATGTCAAATATAGTCCTTGGTTAATTTAAAAGTGAAATTTATCAAAATAAACCTTGTACTATTCATAAATGACAAAATTGGTCCTTATGATAAACTTTTGAAAATTACATCTTTGGTCCCTTAAGTTTCAAAATGACATAAAAGGTCCTTGGAATTATAAAAAATGGAATTTTATCACTAATGGTCCTTGTACTATTAATGAATGGCAAGTTAGGCCCTTGTATTAGCTTTGGAATATTTGCGAGGATCATCCTTGAAAATTCAACATATTACATGAATGGTCCTGGGTACTAACTAAACCAAACGGATCCTTATTATAAACTCAGGCCCAAAACCAATCCAGCCCAACCCCTACCCCGTTAATATTAAACTTGGTCAAACCAAGTCAAATCCCGCCAAATACCACTTTTCCTGTTCATCTTCTTCACCTCACCTGTTAAACCAAAACCAGTAGTTTCACTACCACTTTCCACTGCCTCCAATCAGATACCAACCCTCCACCTCCACAACATCCCAAAACCAATTAATACCCTCATTCTCGCTTTACTCAACCCCAATAGTCCACAAGACTTTTCCGCCAAAAGTGGAAATCAAAGGTGGGATTCGTTTGACCAATCCAATGGTCGGAAAATGGTGGAAAGACTCAGAGTGTCGATGGAAACTTTTGGTTGAATAAATAGAAGGAAGAAAAGACAGAGAAGGAGTAGTAGTTTTAGTTTTAGTTTATTAATGTCGACCTAGTGTAATTTCACTTTTTAGTTGTAATTTTAGTTAAAAAGCTTGTAATCTCTTCTTTCAAGATAATTTTATCTTCAATCAATCTTAATTTCGCTTTCCTCATTAAAATCGGTTTTATGCAATTTTTATTTGAAATCTCATCTTGTCTTTAATGTTATTAAAAGTTGTTGTTTGTTGGTTGTTTAGACTCATTTAAGTCCCTAATAAGCTTTTATAAGGTTACTAATCATAAAAATCGGTTTAGCTTGGGTTTACATTCAAAACTCAAAAATACCAAAAATCACTAAAAAATTAGTTAAAAATAAAAATCACATGGAGACATGATCAAGACAAGATTGTAGTGCTAATTTTGGATTATCTTTGGTTTAGAGCTTCTTGGGAAGTATTAGGATTGATCCTCAGTCCTTGGTTATTTATCCTGTGCTTGAACTCATTTGTAAGCCATAATTTTGAAATTTGCATTTTCTTTTATTAGTAATTAAAACTTGGTAATTCTAGTTTAAATCATGTTTAAATATAATTAGTATAATGTTTTTAATCAATTACATGGTCTAATTCAGTGGAAAAGTTTGAAAATCTTTAAAACAGTCCACTAAAGGACTGTTTGGAATTGCTTATTCATCTGAGATAGAAGCCTGTTTTGCTGTTGTTTATTATTGTTCTAAGTCACAATAGCATCCATTAAGCTCAGTTAACCATAAAAATTAAGTCCTTGTGCTATAAAAAGTCAAATTTAGCTTTAATATTACTTTACTTATTCACTATTAGATATCTAGATATCATAATCATGCATATTAGTATAAAAGTTGTTTATATAGCTTAAGTAAGTCTTATAGTAGCTTATTACAACTTATTTAGTCCTTAGAATCAGTTAAAATCTCATAAAAGTCAAACTTTCAGTTTAATAAAAAAGTCAAAAATGCTCTGTTTACAGTTTTATGGTCGAATTCACAAGCTTGGCACAAGCTCACTAGTTAACTTTAGCTTGTGATTGACGGTTTTGCACCAACCAAATTTTGACTAAAACTAATGAGAAAAATCTGAAACTTTTTTGTAAAATACTTAATACTAATACAATTTTATAAAAAATACAAAAACTAAAAAAGCTAGTAAGAATAAGCTAGAAATAAGCTAAATAAGGCGTATAAGCTAAAATGGACAAAGTGTGCTTATATATTTGATTTTGCAAAATAAAACCAAGACAAGTCCCAAGGGCGCTTGGTATCCAGGTACACACTAACACTCTTCTAAGGGGGAGGTCTCAGGTTCGAGCCTGCCTACCCCCTTTTTGCAAAAACATTTTTTTTCTCGATTTTCTTTTTGCAAACTTATTAAACACAGAAAAATAATCACTTTTCTCAACTATCACTTTTTCTAAAAACAACTTATAAGCACTGAATAAGCAAAGGATTTTATAACAGTTAACTATCTCAAAATGAATAAGCACAAAGGTAAAGCTAAAATGACTATGAGCTAATTAATAAGCTAAGAGTAAATGGATCTGGAAATGCTTAAAACACGCTTACAGCCTCCCCGGCAGCGGCGCCAAAATTTGGTTGGTGCAAAACCGTCAAGTTATCTTACGCAAGCTAGCCACTTGTGAATGACCAACCGTAAGAAACTCAAAATAGTTCACACAACAAATGCAATTTAGATCAGAGGAATATAGGGGATTCCTGGGTCGTTAAGTCCCACGGAGGATGAATTGGTGTATTAAACACTTGATCAGATGATAGAATGATCACTAAGGATAGTGATCAGTAAGGATATTGGTGGAAAATTACCTAAAGAAAAGATCTACAAATTACAGCGACTTAAATGCAAATTAAAAGAAATTAAAAAGTTAAAATATATTAAATAAACGCTATCACTATTTTTACAATGATGTTTTTATGATTTTATAAAATAAAATAACTTAAATAAACTATATTAACTAAAACGTAAACTCAAATTATTTAAAAACGTGGTTTAAAATGAAAATGAGCGTTACGTTTAAAAATTACGCGAGTGCGCAAGCAAAAACGTAAATTTTATGAAATAAAAGTCCTACAAGTGTAAAAACAATTTTTTTACGTACTATAAGATAAAAGAAAATTTTAGAAAAAAGATTTATATTTTTTTGACTTTTATATTTTTTATTATGAATTAATTAAGATTTTACACTAATTAAATGTTTAAAATACTAAAACGAATGAGAAAAATCTGAAACTTTTTTGTAAAATACTTAATACTAATACAATTTTATAAAAAATACAAAAACTGAAAAAGCTAGTAAGAATAAGCTAGAAATAAGCTAAATAAGGCGTATAAGCTAAAATGGACAAAGTGTGGTTATATATTTGATTTTGCAAAATAAAACCAAGACAAGTCCCAAGGGCGCTTGGTATCCAGGTACACACTAACACTCTTCTAAGGGGGAGGTCTCAGGTTCGAGCCTGCCTATCCCCTTTTTGCAAAAACATTTTTTTCTCGATTTTCTTTTGCAAACTTATTAAACACGTAAAAATAATCACTTTTCTCAACTATCACTTTTCTAAAAACAACTTATAAGCACTGAATAAGCAAAGGATTTTATAACAGTTAACTATCTCAAAATGAATAAGCACAAAGGTAAAGCTAAAATGACTATGAGCTAATTAATAAGCTAAGAGTGAATGAAAATAAGCTGAGGAACTGTAAATAAGCTAAAATGACAACTGAGAAATCATAAAGATCTAGAAATAAGCACAAAATAAGCCAAAATAAGCATAAGTGACACTGGAACACAGGACACTTAATTAGATATCTAGGCACTTTTAAGCTAGAATTTAAGCTCCTAAATAAGCTAGTAAATGAAAATAAGCACTTGGACAAGCAAGTTGACCAGCTGAACTTTCTAAAACACTAATTGACAAAGTTTGGCTTTCACAAATAAGCTCTTGAGGAGCTTTTGAAAATTTGAAAACCACCACCGCTCGACCTTGTCGAGACAGTTGGTCTTGATTTTAGCCAAAACAAAAGTCGATTGCGACTTTATCTAACAAGCTTTAAATTGAAAATTTAAGCTTAGGACTCAAAGATGGCTTGGTTAGCTTCACAAAAAACTAAAAATCAAGTCTTCATAGCCTTCAGTCTTTAGTCTTTAGTTTGTCTTCAGTGTTAGTAGTTGGTGAGGAGTTTCGGGATTCAGTGAGTTATTGTAATCACTCACTGAATCCACCATCTTCTTCTTGACTTAGTCTTCACCCCTTAAGTTCCGCCTTCATGGGTGGAGAGACTTCTTTGTCTCTTCGAGTATCTGAAGATGCTCACCGAGAGACTATGCGCTCAGTGACTTGTTAATGTTTAAGGGATTAAACACTTAGGGTATTTTCTATTCAAATCCTAGACTTAAGGGGTTTGGGTATTCACTGAACCTAATAGTCTCCCCCTATTTAGATATACAAATAGCCTAAGTGTTTGATTAGTGTAAGTGAGCAAATGGCTTCTTCTTACACTGAATGTACTAATGAACATAATAAGGAACACTGAATATTTTATCAAAACATACATCGTTTATTGATCAGGTTACATAGTTCCTATCACTAGTACAAAAAATAAAGCATATGATGTCACTCAAGATGGATTCCCAGTGCTTCTAGCTTGACTTTCTTCTTGAGGAGGGTTTCTTTGTCAGGGTGCTCTCTTATCTTGGCATTCAGGTCAGTGCAGAACCTGATGTTTTCTGGAGTTTGGATTTGAGACTCCACTGGTAGGTAGCTTGCCATTGTCGACACCCTTGCAAGATCAATGTGACTCTACCTTTGGAATGCTGGGTTCCTATAGACATCAATAAAGAAAAGTCCTCTTTCAGGCTTTTCAATACAAAGACAATTCACGAACTTCACTCCTTCGTAGCTCCTCGCTGCGCTTAAGGCCGGTACCTTGATTTCAGTCCAGATTCAACCCTTTCCTCTTACCATGGGTTGGTGAGATCGAGATCCTTGAGTCATGTTAGAGCCGGTCAGATCTCAAGATGTGCCGGTGCTTCCCTTAGTCTTTCATACCGCTTGCTGTGGGATTTCATCAGCTCCTTGACCACTGCATTTTGCTTCTTTGCAATGATAGGACCAAGCTCATCAAGTTCAGTGATCCCAAAGTCAGTGAATTTCAAGGGATCATGAACTTCAAAATGCCTTTTATCATCCCCCCTATAGAAATTCATTGCCAGTGGTTTGGATGTGGGGATGATTTTTACATCAGTGAGTTTTTCAGGCAGCCCTATGCTTGTCATGGTCCAGTTGTAATGGTTGATCCTTTCTTGCCTGATGGCAGCAACCTTTTTGTTCTTTTCATCTAGCTTCTTTCTCATGACAGCCATTTCAGCAGACTGAGCATCTTTAAACCTTTGGCCTGCCTGTCCCTTTTCAAGCTTCTTAGGATCAATCCCAATCTTTTCAGCTTCTTCAGCCACTACTTGGACCAGGGCTTCTTTGCTTTTCTTTTCATCCTCAGCCAGTTTCTTTCGCTTGTCTTCTTTTTCAAGGTAGGTCATTAGTCATTACGAGTGAGCAGGTACTTTGTGTTGCCGATGACATAGGGAATCTTCTCAGGCTCTGATGTGGTCATTAATGCTTTTCCCTTATCATGAGCTGACGAAGAGGATGCTACCAGTGGAGGGGTTGTTGTGATTATTGGTGGTGTTGTTGCTAATGTCATTGTCACTGTGGTTGTTGCTGATGGTGGGACTGATGAGAGTGGTGTTGCTGATATAAGTTGAGCTGGCTCCCCCTCAGTGTGAGAAGGAGTTTCTTTAGTGGCTCTCTCTCCCTCAACTGTTGCTGCAACGTCAGTGAGATCAAGAGTTGCTTGGGATACTGAGGGAGAAGGAGATGCTTGACCTTTAAAGGCTTGATAAATCTCTGAGACCATGGTCTTGATGTCAGATGTATCTTGTTGAAGACTTGTAACCTTTTTAGCAAGATTGGCCTGAGATAGTTCCAGTGCGGTCATTCTAGGCCCATGATTCCAGGCCATAGAAGACGATGCTTTAGCCAGATCATTAACTTGAGCATCCAATGAACCCAATGTTGATTGAAGAGACTGAATGGAAGACTGAAGACCCTGAACATTTGCAGAGTGAAGCATGTTGATCAGTTCAGTGAGCTTGGAGGAATTCTTCATGTAAGCCTCAGTAGCCTCCAGCACTTTGGACTTAAGTGTCGGGTCTTCGTTAACAGAATCCCTGATTTCATCCAGATTAGTGTGAGACTCCTGAAAGTACTTGAGAAATTTTATCAGTTTGTCATCCAGTCTGTGTAGATGTTGATACATTAGATCCCTGTGTTCATCCCTGTGCTGATCCTAGAGAGTATCAGTAACACCAGAATATAACTTCTTGGAAGCCTTTGTGATCCACATAACCAGCTGTCTTTCAATCAGTAGAAGAATGTTGTCATACTTTTTGAATTCCTCATGACAGGATGAAAAAGAGGAGTCAGAGTCATTATCATCAGGCCGAGCAGGTGACTCTTCAGTCTCTTGTAGATCAGGCTGATGCTCTTGTTCCTGTGATTGAACATCAACGTTGTTAGGAATTATACGTTTGAGTTGATAAGACAAAAAGAATGAAACAAGAGGGACTTAATATGACAAGAAGAAAACCTACAAAAAGATGGAAGGACTTGCTTGCAAAAGAAGTTTTATTTATTAGTCCTTATCCTCTAGTATATAAAGAGGACATATGTGTAGGTTTTAATATAAGTCTTCCATAATGTAGACGTCTAGTAAAGGTGTGTGTGTAACCTAGGCGTAGTGTATAAACGCCTAGGGATAGTTAGTTAGTGTTAGATCAAGTCTTTGATCTTTATTATAGTTAGTTAGTTTATGGTGATTGAAAACCTTGTGTCAATAACAATTATGTTTTTATTTATCCGCTGCGTATTGTTATTGTTATTGTTAAACCTTAAGTTTCACCAAAGGAATTTTCAATTAGAGCTCTCAATCAAAAGTTATAAGCTGTCGAAGTCTGCTGCAGAAAATTCGTAAGGTTACTAGATCACTGTTTTGTAACGATCATAACTTTTTCGTTTACCGTCGGATCGTAACGAAATTTTAGGTGGATGTTCTCTATATACTCATCTAACTTTCCACCAAAGGGATCTTCGATCTGAGCTATTATGTGAAAGTACTGCTTAAAGTCTTCTTTGTTATGTCGAAAGTACCTTTGATTTTTAAAGCATCGTTGTTCAAGATATGAAAGTCTTGCTTGGAATTTAAAGCATCACTGATTATTGACGAAAGTCTTCTTGATTTTTAAAGTCTGCTTATGCTTCAAAGCATCTTTGGTCTCCTTATGAAAGTATCTGCAGTTTATATACGAAAATCTTGCTAATTGTCCAAAGCTTCGCATAAGGTACTGATTCTTCTCAAAGTACTGCTCAAGGTTTTTGCATGGCGAAAATTATTTGGATTGGCAGTCTAATAGTTTATTACGAGGAGATTTGGAGTTAAGGGGAAGTCAAGAATGATGATTGTTATCGATTTTTGGCGACACACACAGGTTATTGTTCACACACACAAGGAGTTTGGTGATTTGTTCTTAAAAGGATTCCAAAAGGCTCGTATTTGATTCTTATGGATTAATTGATTACGAAGAAGGTTGAATATCATTTATTTGATGTTGTAGTTGAGTTTCACAGGTTTGTGTTCTTATTATATAGCCTGATGAATCTAGCAATGTGTGATTTTTCTTATGATGCTCTATGCACACATTGGCTATCACTTAAAGGAGTTACATTGTAGTGCTCAGTGTCTCATATTAGTTGAGGATTTTGTCAAGGGATTGCGGTCTACTTATATTTGGTGATGTGTATAAGTATGGAGTTCCGTGGATAGTACAAGATTTAAAACACAAGTTTGGGAAATTCTACTTCTTCATCAAATTCGTTATACTCGGTTTTCTTCACAAGTAATCATTACAAGGAGCCTACAGATTTGAAGAATCAAGAAGATGGTTAATATATGGGTTTCAGGGGAAGCTTATTGTTAAATGTTTAATCATCTACATGCATCACTCAAGGGGAAGTGTTTGATTTTTACTACTGTTGATCATTATTACTAGTGCTAGTTGCAGTTTCTATTGTTTTGAATCCATTTTTTTTATGGTGCGTAATGGTGGGCGATTTGAAGCATTGGAAGTCTTAGATTGGAACTATGATATTGGTTCGTGGTGGTCAAGATCATTATTTGCATCGCTCCTATTTGGATAATAACAAAAGAGGAAGAGATGTTTGAGTGGCATAGCATGGATTAAGGGAAGACAAAGGAAGACATACTTGTTTCATTCATGGTGAGATCCCCGATCTCAATTTCTACTTCGCCTAGGGAAGTTCGTTCAAGAATGTTTTTGTCATTATCAACTAGGGGAAGATTGTTGGGAATTATACGTTTGAGTTGATAAGACAAAAAGAATGAAACAAGAGAGACTTAATACGACAAGAAGAAAACCTACAAAAAGATGGAAGGACTTGCTTGCAAAAGAAGTTTTATTTATTAGTCCTTATCCTCTAGTATATAAAGAGGACATAAGTGTAGGTTTTTATATAAGTCTTCCATAATGTAGACGCCTAGTAAAGGTGTGTGTGTGTCCTAGGCGTATAGTCTTGTAAACGCCTAGGTTATTAGTTTAGTTAGTAGACGTGTTCCTATAAACGTCTAAGATTAGTTAGTGTTAGTGAATGAAAATCTTGTTCAATAACAAAGTATTGTTTTGATTATTCCGCTGCTTATTATCTTTGTTATTGATCCCTAGCTGAGCTTATAAACGATCTTATCAATTGGGATTGTTGGGTCTATTATAGATTTGATGATACAAAACAAGAAGAATGAAACATGAAGGACTAAAAGTGACAAGACGGAAACTACAAAAAGATGGAGGATTTGGAAGATTCTAGAAGATATGCTTAAAAGAATATTTAGTTTCCTAATTGTATTATGATTCCTTTTGTAAACCCTAGATGTCTCTAGTATATAAAGAGACATAGGGTCATTAGTTTTATAGTACGTACAAGATGTAAACCAAAGGTGTGTGTGTGGGGGAACCTAGGCGTAGGGAAAACGCCTAGGGTTTAGTTAGTTAGTGTTAGATCAAGTCTTTGATCTTTATTATAGTAAATTAGTTAGTTTATGATAATGAAAAACCTTGTTCATAATAATGTTGATTCTATGTTTGAATATTCCGCTTTCATTATTATGTGTTCCTAGATATAATATTAGACCTAGTTTAAGAGCTTACAACGATCTTCACATGTGGTATCAGAGCTTGAGGCTCGTGATATCTAGGATCTACAAGGTTTTTCGAAGAGAAAAGAAGAAAAAAAATTCAAGTCTGAAATTTTCGTATTACTCCTGCACCACTGTTTTCAAAAGGCCATAACTTTTATTGAACCGTTGGATCGAGCTAAAATTTTTGCCGGTGCATCTCAAGATATCCATCTAAAGTTTCACCGAAGGATCACAATTGGAGCTTTCAAGAGAAAGTTATAGGGTGTCAAGTCTCATGCGTAAATTTCCGTAAGGTTTATGCAGAAATGTTTTCAAACAAATGATAACTTTTTCGTTAACCGTTGGATCGGGACGAAATTTTGGGTGGATGTTCTCTATATATCAATCTAACTTTCCATCGGAGGGATCTTCGATCCGAGCTTTTATGTGAAAGATATATGTTTGTCAAAGTTGGTCTTTGTGAAAGTATCACCGAACACATAGCATCGCTACCCTTTTCAAAGTACTATTAGGGTTTTACAAAGTCTTGCTCTGAGTTCGAAAGTCTTGCTCTTGGACACGAAAGTACCGCTCATTAGGATGAAAGTATGCTCTTGAATTAAAGTATCGCTCATTGGACGCAAATCTTGCTTGGAGTTTTAAAGCTTGCCCGTATATTTTCAAAGCTTCTTCTTCGTAAGTCTTATTCAAAGTACTACTTCGTATTCATTCAAAGTCTTGTTCTTACAAAGTAATGCTCAAGGTTTTACATGGCGAAATTTATTTGGATTGGCGATATAATGGTTTATTACGAGGAGATTTGGAATTAAGGGAAGTCGAGCATAATTATTGTTATGGTTTTGGACGACACACACACGTGTTATTGTTCACACACACAAGGAGTTTGGTGATTTGTTCTTAAAGGATTCAAAAAGGCTCGTATTTGATTCTTATGGATTAATTGATTATGAAGAAGGTTGAATATCATTTATTTGATGTTGTAGTTGAGTTTCACAGGTTTGTGTTCTTATCATATAGCTTGATGAATCTAGCAATGTGTGATTTTTCTTATGATGCTCTATGCACACATTGGCTATCACTTAAAGGAGTTACATTGTAGTGCTTATTATCTCATATTAGTTGAGGATTTTGTCAAGGGATTGCGGTCTACTTATATTTGGTGTTTCGTATAAGTATGGAGTTCCGTGGATAGTACAAGATTTAAGACACAAGTTTGGGAAATTCTACTTCTTCATCAAATTCGTTATACTCGGTTTTCTTCACAAGTAATCATTACATAAAGCCTACAGATTTTGAAGAATCATTTGATCTACATGCACCACTTAAGGGGAAGTGTTTGATTTTTACTACTGTTGATCATTATTACTACTGCTAGTTGGAGTTTTCTACTGTTTAGAATCCATTTTTCTTATGGTGCGTAATGGTGGGCGATTTGAAGCATTGGAAGTCTTAGATTGGAAGTATGATATTGGTTTGTGGTGGTCATGATCATTATTTTCATACGTTCTCTATTTGTTCCTAGACATAATTAGTTTCTATAATCACCATAAACTAACTAACCATAAACTTCAATCACCAGTACCTTCACAAGTAGTACCTTTTCAAAGTACTGCTCAATTCAAACAAGGTACTGCTAACACTGCTTGGAACAGAAACCCTAGGAGACCTCATTATTATCAACCTAGAAGGTATTATAATTCACATAGGGAATCTAGATCACAGGAACCAAGTGTTAAAACCGAATGGGTTAAGAGAGAAAGTCTGCAGAGGACAAACAAGACTTTCAACAAAAAGTGAATCGATGTTTTATAATACAAGAAAACGAGAATGAATTTGCAAAAGAGAGTTCTGTTGAAAATCCGAAAGTTTTGACAATCCACATGCTAAAAATAAAAGATAATTCGGATCATGTTTTAAAAATAGTGGGAATTACATACTCAAAGAATTTGAGTTTGTAACTCCACAAGGGGAACACAAGTCAAGAATGGCTTGGGTTCCTAAAAGAAAATAACTCTCTAAATCTTTGTGCGGGGCAACCCGGAAGAGGAGCTTAAAGATCATCTTATTGTGGATAGTGGTTGCTCCGGAAGCATGACAGAGACAAGGAGATTCAGCCGGATTTTCGATCTATTAGTGGAGGACGAGTTGCATTTGGGAATGATCCCAATGGAGGAAGAATTACTGGAAAAGGAACCATCAAAGCAGGGCGTATAGATTTTGAGAATGTTAGATATGTGAAGGAGCTCAAGTTCAACTTATTGTCAGTCTCTCAAATCTGTGATAAAAAGCATCATGTGTTATTCACTGACACAGAATGTCTCATCCTTTCCCTTAAGTTCAAGTCTGTTGATGATGGCTTGGTAGTTCTTAGAGTACCAAGAACCAATGATGTGTATAGTCTAGATATGAAAAGTCTTCATTCTTATGGGAGAGCCACATGTTTGGTGGCAAAAGCAACATCTGAAGAAGCACATCAATGGCATAGAAGATTGGGCCATGTAAATTTCAAGAATATCAACAAACTGGTCAAAGGAAATTTAGTTAGAGGTTTACCTTCAAAGACTTACAAGAATGATCACTCCTGTTTAGCATGTAAGAAGGGTAAACAACATAAAGCTTCCTGCAAGAAGCTTGAGGAAAGGATTGTTAGAGAACCATTGGAGTCATACATATGGATCTATTTGGTCTGTGTCTCATTACAAGTTTGAACAAGAAGAAGTCTTGCTTAGTTGTCACGATGATTGCGAGATTCGGTTGGGTATTTTCTTGGGATTTAAAGATGATACTTTTGATGCTATTCGACTCTCATAATAGCACTTGAAAACCAATTGAGACTCAAGGTTAGAGGTATTAGATGTGACAATGGAACTGAATTCAAGAACAAGCTTATGGATGAATTTTGTGCAAACAAAGGAATCAAGAGGGAGTTCAATATTGCCAGAACACCACAGCAGAATGGTGTTGCAGAGAGAAAGAATAGGACTTTAATTGAAGAAGCTAGAACCATGCTAGCGTATTCACAACTACCTATTCAATTAAAATTTGGTCAGTAGTCTTGCTTGCTACGCACTTAACAGAGTATCGATTACTAAGCCACAAATGAAGACACCTTATGAGTTGTCGATGGGCAACAAACCCAACATTCGATTTATGAAGCCTTTTGGATGCCCTCTTACTATTTTGAATACAATTGATAATCTGGGTAAGTTTGATGGCAAGTCGGAAGAAGGTTATTTATCGGATATTGTACCAATAGTAAGGGCTTTAGAGTGTACAATGTAGTCACTAAGAAGGTTCAAGATTGTCTTCATGTTGAGTTTTAGAAGATCAAGACAATCGGAAGGGTAAAGGTCCCGATTGGATGTTTGATCTTGAAGTTTTAACTCCTTCTATGAATTATGTACCTGTTAGAGAAGAAAATCAACCTGTACACAATGAAGAAGATTTACAGTATGTTGTTCATGGAGTTCATATTAGTCCTGATGCTGTTCTTGATGAAGAACCAATTTCTGTGGAACCAATGAAAAGTTCTGATAAGCCAAAATCCTCATTGTCTGCTGAGGATCAATCTATTCAAGAAGAACTTAATTAGATGCTTCTTCAATATGTTTTAGCACATTCTTATACTGATGAACAAAGAAGAGCTTATGAAGAAGCAAAGACAAAGAACAAAACTGCAGAATCCTCTTACAAGATTTTGGACAAGATTTTGACCAAAGCATCTTGCACCGATTCCGATACTTTGGATGCTTTGGATGATCCTACCATGCCTGGATTAGAAGATACTGATGATGAGTTTGAAGTTGAAGGTATTTTCTTAGATTCCAATGAAGATGCTGATTTCACTAATTTGGATGATACCTATGGAGTTCCACAGTCTCCGAACTTAAGAATTCATAAGAATCATCCTACTGATCAAATCATTGGTCCTTCTACTTCTGGAGTGATGACAAGACACAAAGCTAAGAGTTTTACTAAACCTCATAATGCTTTACTTAGTTTTGTCTATAAACAGAACAGGTTGAATCATAAGGACCATCAAACATGCCTGTTTACTTGCTTTATCTCTCAAGAGGAACCCAAGAATATTGCTCAAGAATTGACTAAAGAAAGTTGGGTTGAAGCTATGCAAGAAGAACTGCTACAATTCAAACTTCAAGAAGTTTGGGTATTATGTGATCTTCCTGATGTTAAGAAGGTCATTGGTACAAGATGGGTGTTCAGAGTCAAGAGAGATGAAAGAGGGAAAGTTATTAAAAACAAAGCAAGGTTAGTTGCACAAGGCTACAGACAAGAAGAAGGAGTTGATTATGATGAAGTGTTTGCTCCTGTAGCAAGGATAGAGGCAATTCGAATCTTTCTTGCTTTTGCTTCTTATATGGGATTTCAGGTTTATCAAATGGATGTCAAGAGTGCCTTTTAATATGGCAAGATTACAGAGGAAGTATATGTCAAACAACCTCCTGGTTTTGATGATCATAAACATCCAAACAAAGTTTACAAAGTTGTCAAAGCTCTGTATGGCTTACATCAGGCACCTAGAGCTTGGTATGAAAGGCTTTCTACCTTTTTATTGCAACATGGTTATAGGCGAGGAGCTATTGATAAGACTTTTTTTATCAAGAGAGACAAGAAGGATATCATGTTAGTACAAGTTTATGTTGATGATATCATATTTGGAGCTACTAAACCGTCCATGGTCAAGGAGTTTGAGCAGCTGATGCATAAAGAATTTCAAATGAGTTCAATGGGTGAGTTAACTTTCTTTTTGGGACTTCAAGTTAAGAAGTCAAAGGAAGGAATTTTCATAAGTCAAGACAAGTATGTAACTGACATACTCAAGAAGTTCAATTTTGATGACATGAAGCCTGTTACTACACCTATTAAATCTATCAACTCATTGGGCAAGGATGAAGATGGACAACCAGTTGAAGTCAAGTTATACAGATCCATGATTGGATGTCTTATGTATCTTACTGCATCAAGACCTGATATTATGTTTGCTGTTTGTCTATGTGCAAGATATCAAGTCTCACCAAAGGTTTCTTATATGAATGCAGTAAAGAGAATTTTTAGTTATTTGAAACAACAACCTAAGTTGGGGTTGTGGTATCCAAAGGGAAGAAGATTAGTCTCATGGCAATGCAAGAAACAAAAAATTGCAGCAACATCATCAACTGAAGCCGAATATGTGGCTGCTGCAAGCTGTTGTGGTCAAGTGTTGTGGATGCAAAATCAACTCTTGGATTATGGATTCAATTTCAAGAATACTCCTATCAATATTGATAATGAGAGTACAATTTGCATTGTGAAGAATCCAGTTTATCATTCCAAAACAAAGCATATTCATATTAGGCATCACTTTATTAGAGATTGTTATGAGCATAGGCTCATTAATGTTGTCAAAGTGCATACAGATGATAATGTAGCTGATCTACTCACCAAAGGCTTTGATGTTTCAAGATTCAATCACTTGGTGGTAGTATTGGCATGATCAATTCTCGAGCTACATTTAAGGCGGGACTATTTAGTGTAAGTATAGTCCTATGCATTGTTTGAGGGAGGATGTTTTGTTTTATAAGTGTTTGGTATTGTAAGGAAGAGAATGGGAAAGTCTTGATTTTTATTTTATTAAAGTATCGCTTGGAAAGTACTACAAAGGAAAGTACCGTACACGTGGAAAATGTCGTTTGTCTTATCAAAGTACTATTCCAACGGTCATATTGAGGGAAAACTACCCTAACGGTAACTTAGTTATTACGAGTGTGATTTTCAAATCTCACCTATATATAACTACTCAATTTCCTCTCATATTGATATCTCCTAATCTTTTCCATATTTCTCTCACTTTCACCTATATTATTCGCTCTATTTCTTCTTGTGATCATATAATCATCAATGGCGGTCGTAATATCGCTTCCAACCACAACATGGTGGCGAATTTAGACAAGACCAAGCGAATGTAATTTTCATGATATTATCAATTTTCTTCTTGGATCGCCAATTAGTTATGCGCTTTTAGTAGAACCCGATGTTATTGAGCCCTGGATTCAACAATTTTGGGAAACTGCTAGGGTTCATATGGAGAATGATGAAGAATATATTCATGCTATGGTTGCCGGGAAAATGTCAAGATTGTCAAGCCTCTATTCGTGAAGACTTATTGTTTGAAGATGTTGATGGGGTGCTTTCGTTTTGATAAGCAACTAATTTGGGATACTTTTGGGCACATTGGTTATGAAGGGTCCTTAATCAACAAACATTCGAAACCCTTATTTTTCCTCACCGGAAGTTTTGGTGCATGTGTTGCTTCATTGTATTAGTGTTAAAAGTATATCATGGGAGCAATTTGGATCTAACATAGCATCCGCTATAGTAGGATTGGCTCTTGATCGTGTTTTCAATTTTTCAAGGCTAATTACGGATGGAATGCTTTCACACATCACTCATGGTTCAAAATGGTTGATGTATCCAAGGTTTATTCAAGTATTCCTCAATAAACAACTTTCGGATGTACCTAAACCTACAAGTCTTTTACTGTTGTGGTACAACAAGCCAAGATTTTCACTTTCATGGCTAGGAAGAGTGATTTATTCATCGGAAGGATACTCCTTAACTACTTCTATGGTGGAAGTTGTTCAAGCCGTCGAGCTAATGATGAAGAAGATGAAGATAGAGAGGTATCGCTCAAGGTACCGCTACATCTCAAGGTACCGCTTGAAGGTACCGCTTCTTAGAGTGTTGCATCTCTAGAAGGTATTGCATCACAAGGTACGCCGCAGCAATCAAGTTCAAGCCGATGTTGCAGTTTCACCTTCTCCATCTCCTCAACAACTGCTCACGATTCACAACCGAGGAACATTCACCAATTCAAGGAGATGATCCACATACTATACCTCGTGAAGGTTTGACATTGGATAATTATGTTCGACAAGGGAGTTAGTCAAATTGAAGAAAACTACCGAGGCTCAAGCTAAATAGATTAAGAAGTTGAAACTCAAGTTTCAAGACTCAAGAATTTTTTTGTTAGGAATTAGAAATTCCTCAAGATTAAAGAGTCGGTCACCTCAAGTATATGTAATCGCTTAGAAAGCTCGATAGTCGTAGTTCTTTAAGTTAAGTAGTAATTTAGTTAAGTAACACCGTGGAGGACTGGACGGTCTTTACCCACTGTATGCCCGATCCACTATTATTGATCCATTAAAGTGTGGCGATTTGTGTAAGACTATAAATACTCTACCTCCCAAGGTAGAGAGTTAAGAGCTCATAATAATATCTTTCACTTTCTCTCACTAAGTTCCCTAAACCTCTAACTTTCTCTCTAGAATTCCATCTACATGCTACTTTGTGTTATGGTTTGATGTGTATGTGAAAAGCTTATATCTAACAATTGGTATCAAGAGCCATGGTTTGATCATATCTTACACATCTTTGGATTTATAATGGTTTTAGGTGGTTTTGAGTTTGAAAAAGTTTAGTGGTTTTGCATCATTTGGTTGATCTCTTGTGTTAAAGTTTGAATTTTGTTGGTACTTTTGTGTTTAGAATCATCAAAAGTGTTTAGGTTTTCATTTGGTAAGCTTGAATCATCTTGTTTGGGTTGTTTTGGATTGAAAAGTGAAGTTTATTTGGTTTTTCAAGCCAGCGACTTAGCTCTCAGATAGTTTCTTGCTAGCGACTTACTTCACGCTTTGTAGCGACTTACGTTGTTAAAAACTAGCGAGTTAGAGCTAGCGAGTTAAAGCACAAGTAGTGGAATCTCCACCACGGGTAGCGACTTGTTGTAGCGACTTGATCAAGAGCGAGTTGCTCTTTAGCGACTTGTGTTTCTAGCGACTGTGTAGCTAATTGTCACAAAATTTGGCTAGCGACTTGGACCAGAGCGAGTTACTACTTAGCGACTTGCTTTCTATCTAGCGACTGGGTTTCTAGCGACTTGGTCGTCCAAATAATTAATTGGTAGCGACTTAGTGCTTTTGTTTCTAGCGACTTAGAGCCTTATCATCTAGCGACTTGAGTGATTGTTTACGGTTTTCTCTTGATTTAGTAAAACCCGTGAAAGAATCTATTTCCGCTTTAATCATAGAGTTATAAAATCCCGTATAACTGTTAACATGTCTACCAACGTCCCCACCGCATCTCCATCGCTGTCGAGGATGTTCAAGCAAATGCTCGATACTCGCCCACCCATGCTTGATGAATCGACTACGATTCTTGGGCTCAACGAATCGATTGTATTGCCTTGAAAGGAAAATGGTGTCAACATTCTCAAATCCATTGATGAAGGACCATATCGGGTTGAGACGACTAGAGACATACTTGATACTAATGAAGATGGTACTCTGCTTACGGAATGGATGTACCTAAGATGTACAATGAGCTTGATAATGAGGAGAAAAGAGATTCGATGCGTATATCGTGGCTTCAAACATTGTTCTTCAAGGTCTTCCTAAAGACATCTACAAGTCGATCAATCATAACACCGATGCAAAGGCGCTTGGGATAACGTTAAGATGCTTCTCTCGTGTTCGTAATTAACTATGGAAGACAGAGAATCCCAACTCTATGACGAATTTGAGCACTTCAAGATGAAACCGATGAGAGTGTCTATGAGTATTATGTGAGATTTCATAAGTTAGTGAATGACATGAGGAACATCGAATGACCATGCCTAATATTCACCGAACTCAAAGTTTGTGAACAACATGAATCCCGAATGGCACAAGTTTGTCACATCCGTGAAACTCACTAAAGGATTGAAACATACTAACTATGAGCAACTCTATGCCTTCCTCCTTCGTAATGAGAGACATGCCATGTTTGAAAAGTTGATTCTCAATCGCTCAAAACCAACTGTAGGTGAGACAAGTTCGCCTAATGACTCAACAAATTTTCTACTCAAACATTGGAATCACAACCAAAGCATCACAAGTCATACCCTGGGTAATGGTAATCACAAACTCATCCTCGATCCTCGCTCAAACAAGTCGATGCCGATGCACACGCTGGTAACATCATTAATCAACTTGCTCTTCTCATTAGTCAAAACATGAATTCTCCCACAAACCAACAACAACCTCGAAATCGCATCTAACCCACATAATCAAGCCACCGTTAAAGATGGAAGGATCGTGGTGCAACCAGCTCAGAAAGACAAGATGATCGTGGAAGGGTGGTGCCGGTAGAGGATATGTGGGCAACCGTAATCGAGGAAGAAATGGTAACCAAGGTCAAGCCAAGACAATCAAATGCTATAACCGTGGTGGTGAAGGACACATTGCAAGGAACCGCACATCTCCAAAGCGCCCACGTACGCCGATTACTTCGTAGATAAGATGTTGCCGCACATGCTCGTGACAATGGTGCTGCGCTGATGAAGAGGAATTGTCGCTTTCTTGCCGAGGGCAATGCCAAGACCTATGATGCGATGTGGATGAACAAATTGCTCAGAGATAGGTCACAATCATCGAACGCCTTTCAAGTCGCCGATCGTGATGCATACGATTCGATGTAGATGATGGACCCATCGCTCACACAATCTTTATGGCTAGCATCTCTCCGATTGTTTCTCCCAAGATCCCTCTTCACCACATGCCGCCCATCCAAGGACAAACTCATCTCGAGGTATTAAAGCTATACGATGATGTCGATGTGCAACGGATGCATGACAAAGTACAACTAATCGAAACCTTTGAATCAAATATTGAAAATATGGGTAATATCAATATTGTCCCATACGATCAATACGTGAATCAAAGTGGAAGTGAAGTTGTACCAAGTGATGCATCTTCTCGCATCAACAATGACTATGTCTTTGATGAATACACCGCATGTGCTCCTCGATGATTCTGTAATTTCAACTAAATGCCTATAAGGAACGTGTTGCTATTTATGAACAACGCGCTAAATTTGAGTTGACCACCGTGAGCGGAAATGGATGACCAAGTGCGTCTAAAGAATTAGAAAAAGTAATTTTAGAGAAGAAGTATTGAAACAAGAATTAAATTCTTTGCAAGAAAAACTTTCTAAAACAAATAAGCAAAACAAGAACTTCAAGAAAATGTGAAAATGCTTAAGCAAGAATTTAATGCAAAAGAATCAAAGCTCTTGAGAGATTTTTCTAATCAAAACTTTGAAAACAAACTTGAAAACAAGTTGTACATACAAGGAAACACCATTCAGATCGCTCACATGATCACTAAGCATAGAGTTCTAAGCGATAAGCATAGTGTTCCCATTATAGATAAACCCAACCCCGAGTATGGAAAGATAGCAAAAGCAACTCAAAGTGTTATCTATGATGGAAATGAGATTCTTAAACCTAGACAAAACCTAGTTGCGTTGAGTGCACCGAGGATGACAAGAAATTAGATGAAGTAACTAGGAGAAGATGAATAAGAAACTAAATGACCCTAAGTGCAAAGAGAAGAAAGTAATTATCACTCCCCATGACTACAAGAAGGAAAACTGATTTCCTTGAACAAGTTTAAGACTCGACATTGTTGACTCCCAACAAGTCTTTTGGAAAATGGATTTAGATAAGCGTAAAGTCGAAAATATTGCAAGAATAAACCCTCCCTTTGAAAATGCCTAAAGCTACCGTGTATCCTCCTAACACACCAATGCATCTTGTTCCTAGAACAATTGCCACTAAAAGCAAGATCTTAATTAGCCAATACGTTATTTTTCAACTATTTGTTGATTTTGAGAAAACTTGCAAGAAAAGGATCACACCCACCGGCATAATCAAGGAGAAAGGGTTTTGAACAAATGAAAGAATGTTATTTAACCGAGGTCATGCCCTTCTTTAAACTTTTAAAGGATCACTTTGAGAGTCTTAAAAGGGATAGAAACAGATATTAAGGGAATGGAAAAGGAATTTGATGCAATAATAGTTGAAATTAGTGATTATGAGCGCACTAAAATATAATGAGATTGAGAGGAAGAACCCGCATACATTGAATGAAAATCTTATTATCGAATGTGTTGCTCAAGATGTCTTTTTCATCGCTTCAAATTGCTCTATTAATGCTTCCAAATTTCATGAACTATCTCGCGTCCCCGAAAGTCTCCCATGATCGTGTCATTGAGCTTGAAAAACTAATTCTAAACTAAATGAGAAAATTGAACCGATGATCATGACAATTTGGTTAAACATTTTTCTAAACTAGAAGTTGAGTATTTTAATCTACAACTAAAATATCAACATCTCAAAGAAAATGTCAAAACTTCAAATTTCAAGACATCTTCGATGCTCCGAGTTTGATGCGCTTTTCAAATTAACAAACGAGATGAATGATTCATGCTCGCAGTGTAACACGATCGTAAAGTTGAAAGCCCAAATCTCTCAATTAAAGGGTCAAACGAACAATATGACAGCTCCCAAATGCCTCCTTCTTTAGATTCTCGAAATTCTCAAACGTTTCATCTTCAAAACCTAGTAAATGCTTTACAAAAGGAAAACGAAAGTTTCCTAGAAGAGAATGAAAAGGTTAAACGTCATTTCAATGAGTTGTTTGAATCAATTAAAGTCACTCAGAACAAAAACAACGAACAAATAACTTCATTGCAAAAGGAAATTGAGAATCAAGAGTCGTAAAAGGAAAATGCCAATGATCAATGAGGAGAATGTTGTATCTAAGGTTCACTCGTAATAAATCGCTTTATCTCGTGACATATGTCCCCTCACCTAAGGAACAACAAACTTGCCATTCAAACATATTTCTCATCCCTTAAGGATTGCTTAGAATGCCCGCGTGAGATTGTTGAAGAGGATAAGCTAGAGAAACCTCATGATAATGCAATTGGACATGCATGCTTATATGCCAAACGATCTCAAGAAATCTTAGAATGTTTGATCACAATATGCCCAAAGACATTAGGTGAGAGAGTTAACCCTTGATTCCATGCTCAATGCCTAAGGCCAAACATGACATGCACTCGACTCCCAATGTTTTGAATGAGAGCCGTAGTATACCCTTGAGTAGTTCAGATTCTAGATCCACAATGCTAGGAAAGAGAACTCGAATGTGCCTTCTAGAGTACTAATTTCAAGAAAGCTAGCTTTATGAAAGTGAACCGTAGTGCACTGCATGTAGTTCGATCCCAAGACATCTAAACAGTGGTGCAAAGAGTAGTAAAACAAACTAATGTTCCCATTCCTCTACAGAGTAATCATGACATTAAAGGGAGCAGTCAAAGTCTCAAGACAATACAAGGAATGATAAGACCTCTCAAGCTAAGAATGTGCACCGAAGAGAGTAGAAGAACAATCTAGGAACCTTAAGTTTGAATCGAATAAAACGAATCGTGTTGATTCTAGTATTAGCCATAGGCGCATCGTAATTAATTCAATTCGATACTATTTGCAAACCTTGTACCGATGATTGCTTGAATTCGCTTTCTAATCATGAATGTGATGTTAATGTTCGCCTAATGATGTTAATTGTCCGCTAATGTTGTTAATGCTAAAATTCATGCTAAAAAGGCTAAAAGGCAAAAGCGAAAGAGAGTTAGAAAACAATGGAAACCCACAGAAGAACATTCAAAGAATAGGCTTTTATTGATACCGTTGGTCATAAGACTAATCGATAATGCCCACTAGAAAATGGATGCCTACCGGTAGAACTATTCCTTAAGAAGTGGTCACATCAGAATAGGGCTAATACGTACACTAGTATTGCATCTATTCACAATGATTCCATTACCTCACCGTCTCGATATGAATGCTTCTATTTCGGCGCGGGTGGTCCAACTGCTGTTACTAACCAAATGGAACCCATTCTTGCATGGGATCCCAAATATCCGCTATCCATTCTTGTCTGTGTTCAACCGCAGATCGCTCAAATCGCTCGTGGTACCGGACTCAGTCGCTCCAAGCATATGACCGAGACCGGTCACGCTCATGAACTTCGTGAGCAAATTCATCGGATCGTTAGATTTGGTAATGATCATTTCGGTGCTATTATGGGTTATGGAGATTATGTTGTTGGTGATAGTGTCATCTCCGTGAGTGTATTATGTGGAAGGTTTAGGTCATAACTGCTCTCTCGCTGGTCAATTCGTGATTCTCGATCTAGAAGTAGCCTTCGAAAACATACCGCTTTGTTAGAGATCTTAATGGAAAGGAACTGCTGAAAGGAACTCGTGGCTCAAACCTTTACACTATCTCTATCGATGACATGATGAGAGCATCACCAATCTGCTTGTTATCAAAGGCTTCTAAAACAAAGTCATGGTTATGGCATCGCTGCCTCAATCACTTGAACTTCGCACCATCAACGATCTTTCCGTAAAGGATTTAGTTGTAGGCTTACCTAGACTAAAGTATGAAAAGGATCATCTTTGTTCAAGATGTCAATTGGGAAAAAGCAAGAAGTATGCCCATAAACCCAAACCTACTAACTCGTCACGTAAGTCCTTCATATGATTCATATGGATTTATGGACCAATGAGGGTGCGTAATATCTTTGGGAAGAAATATGTGTTAGTTGTGGTTGATGATTATTCTAGATTCACCGGGTCAAGTTCTTAAGGACAAAGGATGAAACTCCCGATATCATCATCAAACTCATCAAACAAATGCAGTTAGACTAAACAAAACCGCCGTAATTATCGTAATGCATAATGGAACCGAGTTTGTCAACAAACAACTTAGTGAATTCTATGAAAGCGTTGAATCACCATCAAAGAAGTGTTCCACGAACCCCTCAATGTAACGGTGTAGTTGAAAGACGAAATCGTACTTTTGTTGAAGTCGCTAGAACAATGCCGATCTACTCAAAGGTTCCAATGTTTCTCCGGGTCAAGCAATTGCCACCGCATGCTACACACAAAATCGCTCCCGATTCACACCATTCATGGAAAACTCCATATGAACTTGTCCACAACAAAAACCTAATCTATCTTTCCTTCGTGTGTTTGGTGCCTTGTGCTATCCAACAAATGAGGTCAAGACTTGGGCAAACTTAGGGCTAAAGTCGACATTGAGTATTTGTAGGATATGCACCAAACAAAAAGGATACCGAATCTACAACAAAAGAACCCGAAATATCATGGAAACAATTCACGCTACGCTTGATGAGTCGACCGGTCAAATGGCTCCTCGACACTCCACCAGACCCGCACTTCAAAACAAATTCTATTGGTTCATTTCTTGTTCCAAACTCCTCTCAAGAAACTCCATATGTACCTCCATCCAAGATGATGTAAAGAAACCGTTTGATCCCATGTTTGATGAACTGTATGAGTCTACTACTAATGAGGTGCCGATCCCTACAACAGAGGATGCTCATATTCCAGTGAATGAAGTCAATTCATCGCCTCAATATCTCAGAAGTCAAGAAGCACCGTCACGATCCTTCGCCTCATCAACAAATCATCTCTTCAAATGTACATCATGGAAATGTTTCGCACCAATGATGAAGTTAATCCTTTGCAACTCCTCAAGATGCTCCATTTGAAAACATATTTGCTACTCCCGAATCATCATCGAACCATCTTCTTCAGAGACATCGACTCGCCTACTTCAGCCTCAACAAATGCCACATGAACACCTCGTAAAATGGACTCACGATCATCCATTAGACAACATCATTGGAAATCCTCTCGTCTCAGATCAACCCGAAGCAACTCGCAACCGATGCCTTATGGTGCTTCTTCAACTCCGCACTATCTAAGATCGAACCAAAAGACGTTAAACCGCCATGAATGAAGACAATGGTTCAATGCTATGCAAGATGAAATTCATGAGTTTGATCGCCTTGATGTATGGGAGTTAGTACCGCCCAGATCGTAAGCATGATTATAGCTCTAAAATGGATCTTCAAAGTAAAACTTGATGAGCATGGTGATGTGTTGAAGAACAAGGCTCGATTAGTTGCGAAAGGATATCGCCAAGAGGAGGGTATAGACTTTGAAGAATCTTTTGCTCCAGCTTGTTCGAATCGAGGCCATCGTAATCTTTCTCGCTAATGTCGCTAGCAAGAACATGGTGGTTTATCGATGGATGTAAAGACGGCATTTCTAAACGGAGATCTTAAAGAAGTCGCTCACGCCACCAACCCAAGGTTTTGTGAATCAAGAGCATCCTACTCACGCTTATCGCTTGAAGAAGGCTCTTTACGGTTTAAAGCAAGCTCCAAGGGCATGGTATGATACATCACAAAGTTTCTTCTTTCAACCGGATTCATCAAAGGAGCAATGATCCTACATTGTTCACCGTGAAGTCGTGCAAACATTTGATTCATGTTCAAATTTATGTTGATGATATTATCTTTGCCTCGATCGACCCAATGGAATGTGATCGTTTTTCAAATGAAATGAGTTCAAAGTTTCAAATGTCAATGATGGGACAAATGTCATTTTTCTTGGGATTACAAATTTCACAAAGTCCCGAGGCATTTTCATAAATCAATCTAAATATGCAATGTAGATTTTAAAGAAATTTGGATTTGATTCAAGTGACCTCGCTGACACCCCCATGATTGACCGAACCAAACTAGATGAGGACCTCTCGTGGATCATGATTGACCAAACGAAATATAGGAGTATGATTGATCCCCGATGTATCTCATCGCTAGTAGACCGTACATCTTATTCTCTCGGTGCATGTGTGCTAGATACCGTGCTGCCTACTAAAAAGCACCTTGAAGCGCTTAAACGGGTCTTTCGGTATTCCAAGGAACCATCAATATGGGACTATGGTACCAAGGACACCGGTATGTCACTAACGGCCTATGCAGATGCCGATCATGCAGTTGTCAAGATACTCGTCAAGCACGCCCGAGGTGCTCGCTGGGTGATAAGCTTGTGAGTCGGTCTTCAAAGAAGCAAATGAGTACTTCTATTTCCTCTACAGAGGTCGAATACATAGCCATGTCATCTTGTTGTGCTCAAATCTTATGGATGAGATCTCAATTATCCGACTATGGCTTTGAATTCAACAAAATCCTCTCAGATCGTGATAATAAAGTGCTATTGCTCTCTCATGCAACAACGCTCAACACTCAAGAGCAAAGCATATCGACATTCGACATCATTTCATCGTGAAACAGTGGAAAAAGGTGTGGTGGAACTATATTTTGTGAGGTCTCGAATATCGCTAGCGTACATCTTCACCAAAGCTCTTCCAAGAGAACGCTTGAGTTTATTCTTCCACGACTTGGTTTGAAAAGCCTTCAACCGAAACTCTCAAACGCCTTCGTGAGGAAGACGAGGAGTAAAGGTCTATCTTCATCTATCTCTTGTAAATATTTTTTCAAAATCAAAATACAAAATTATAAAACCCTCAAAAATCAAATAGAAAATTATAAAACTTTCAAAATCCATAAAATCAAAAATTCAAAAATCTTCAAAAATATTGTCATTTTGTCATGTTTTTCTCGCTCGATAATATCTACGGTTTTTGTGTGTGTCATTCAAAGAATGACACGGACTTTAGATGTTTGTTCAATTCTATTTAAAAAAAAAAAAAAAAAAAAAAAAAAAAAAAAAAAAATTTTGAGAGAAAGAGAAATGGTTTATTGTCATTTTCGTGCAATAACCCGTTTTAAAGAAAGAACAGAGCCATGTTTTACCATGTTTTCAAATTCTATGCTCGATTCTATAAACATTTATCTCATTGAAAACTAAATGCTTTGAAAAATAACTCAATCTCTATTTTTGATAATCATCTCGACTTATATGTCAAAATCTTATCTCTCAATCAACAACCTACGCTATTGATTGAGGGAGAATGATTTCAATTAAATTAAAAAGTTATTTGGCATTAAATTGTTTTCAAAAGATATACATGCAAGTTTTATAAATGGAGTTTAAAGTCTTAAAATCGATCCATATCGCTTAAAACACTTTCACAATCAAGTCACAATTCTCCTTAAAGCTTTCAAAATCAATTTAATTATACGAGATCACAAATCTCAAATGATTTGATAATTGTGATCGGGGAGAATGTGTGATTTAAATTGGATTTAAACCGATAATCGTGTAAATGGTTATAAAAGAATGTACATGTCGTCCTTCTCACATGTGACAAACGATTTCAATTTTTCAATGCACATGTTGAGGGGAGCATCTATCTTAAACCTTTGATTTAAAACGTGATCATTCATCCTATCGTGCAGTTTCCCTCTAGTATGTGCAAAACTCTTTTCAAACCTCGAGGCACATATTGAGGGGAGCAAAATTCATGGAAACCTCATCCTTCCCGGAAATGCTATACCAACTTGATCTATCGAGGAAGTGATGTTGATATCTTTAGAAAATGGTAATCAAAAGAAGTAAATTCTTTCTCTTGCCTCCGTGTGCAAAACATTTTCAATACTTGATGCACATGTTGAGGGGAGTTCTCGTTTAAAATATCAAAACAATTCAGTACAAAAGCTTTGATAATATATCACAAGTATTTGAATTGTTTTTCAAATGGTTTTCAATTGGATCCAATGGCGTATGAACAATACCAAATTGACCGACCAACTTTACTTTATGTACGGTGATATAAGGATGATAAGGCTAGGTATTGGTTCCCATGATCCGCCGTAATCCGGAGGGATCTACCCAGGACAATCCACTAGTTAGTATAGAAGTCCTTAGGTATGATGATAAAAGGAGAAATGTGAGATATGGGAAGAGTGCGGACTAAGACCGAGCTAGTATCGAATAAACCCAACAAGGTTCTAGCTATGAAGTCTCGTAAGCAATCAAGGGGTTGAAGAATTAAAAGAATTGAATGAGAATAGGGTGAAAACAAATAGCCTCCATTAATTCAACCTTAGGCGTAAACCGGTTCACTTCATATGCTACCGATGGTAACATCGGTATTGAAGACAAGACGTCATGGACCCAAAGGACGACCGCACTTCAACTTTCCAAACCACTCAAGTTCCTCTTAAAAGGACTTGTTTCATTCTCACGGGAACCGACATTATCTATCGACTTTCTCTTAGAGATGGTTGATATTGAAGAAGGAGACCTCTCCCTAGTCTCCGCTATAGGATCCAAATATGCACAAATTGAGTCTAGAGCCACGAGATCATCAATAAATCTCATTAGGACACTTTCAATGAAGACTCTCTGCTTCACACAATGTGGAAAGAGAGATTATATCTTGAGTCCCACGATTATCCTTGTGGTATTGCCGTAACATCCGAGTGATGTGTTTACATATTCACAATGAAGATGGAAAGCCTTCGAGCCAACATCAAACAAGCTCCTCGGTAGGTGGCATGTGAGATCTATTATATAGATCAACCATGTGACAACCGAATGTAAACAATGGGGCGATTCAATCTCTTGAATCAATCTCGTTCAGTTATGGATTGACGGATGCCTTTGAAAACCGGTCGTTGTGCTTAATAAACTCTTTTCTTTAGCACATCGATCGTGTACTAATTTTTCAAACCAAAAGGTATTTTTATGATTGATAATTGATTTTCAATAAAACCTTCGTTGTATTGCAAAACAATTTCTATTGAGCAATACACGATTGTTTTTCAAATCTCTTTTCATCAATCGCTGGACTTAAAATTACCGGTTCACTCACCCGTGTTGTCTTCTTTGAGATGTTCCGGTTTGAGAACAAATAGAACAAATTGCGAAACCTCGTCAAGGAGATTCCTAGGAATCCTACCGATCACAGCAAAGATTTGTATCGATCAACGGGAACCGCGGGTCGTGTACTCAATTCATCGAAGTGATCAAAGACACTTTCGCGCGATTTGTTGCTAATCGTTGTATGCAGTACGCCCGACGCTTGCAACCGATCGTAATGAAGCGGTCAATCCATAGCCGCATGCTCACTTAACACATTCATCTCAAAAGAAATCATGATTAGTGCATCAATGACTCGATATTTTCACTCCATGCTTCGCCACGCCGCCAATATCGTGATTCAACAAATGCTTCCGCTACTCGATGAGAAGATATCATGATCCGTAATGTGAGCATGTCGGTCCCAAAGTCACAACATCACAAAATACCAACATCACAAAAGATGTGTCGAGATTGATAATTGTCGATGATCTCCAAAGATGGCTCAAACTTATCATCACGTGGATCAAGAAAAGACCTCCACTTGGAATGACCAAACATGCAATGTGAAGAATCAATGACTACGAGCTTATGAGCAAAGGACTACATCAAGAATGCAAGATCAACTGTTAATGTAATATCTATTTGTATTCAATGTAATTTTGATATATAATTGAGGTGACCTCCTTGGGGAGATTGTTAGAATTAGAAATTCCGGTATTAAAGAGTCGGTCACCTCAAGTATATGTAATCGTTAGAAAGCTCGTAGTCGTAGTTCTTTTAAGTTAAGTAGTAATTTAGTTAAGTAACACCGTGGAGGACTGGACGGTCTTTACCCACCGTATGCCCGATCCACACCCCATTGTGTGGCGATTTGTGTAAGACTATAAATACTCTCTACCTCCCAAGGTAGAGAGTTGAGCTCATAATAATATCTTTCACTTTCTCTCACTAAGTTCCCTAAACCTCTAACTTTCTCTCTAGAATTCCATCTACATGCTACTTTGTGTTATGGTTTGATGTGTATGTGAAAATCTAACACCTACTATCTAACAAATTTGGAGCATGGAATGGAAGTAGAAGAAGATAATGAAATAACATGTCCGGTTATCAAGTCGCTTATCCGATGGACTACAATTGTCGATGATAATGAATAAGCGGTATGAATCTTAATTGATTAAATTTTGATATATCGATTTTATTCAAAGTATCGCCGATCAAACAAGATTTTCATCAAAGTATCGCTTGCGATTCTAAACCGCCATCGATTTTGAAAACTTTTGTTAAGTAATAAATGTTTTGAAACAAAGGTTAAAAGAAATAAATGGTTTTGAGATGGTAATACCAATAGGTTATCAATCCACCATGGTTACAAAAGGATTGGCTAATCCATGAGCAAACGGCTCGGTAAAGATATTTCAAATCCATTTTTAGTTGACAACTTGCTAATAAGTTGGATGGTAATCAACTCACCATATCGAATGTCGAAGAGTTGGCTAGCCCACAAGAAAATGGCTTGTGGTAAAGGTCGTGGAAAACCATTATATGGTAATTAGTTCACCATGATGAAAGAACTAACTAGTCCAAAAGGATACAACTTTTGGTAAAGACAAATCAAATCATTGATAGTCGATGATTTGCTCAAAATCATATGGTTATCGATGTACCATGATCTTACACATCAAAACATTTGGCTACTCGAGTTAATGGCTTTGGTAAAGAGAACTCAAATCCATTAAATTTTCAATGATTCACCTCTCACAGAGTTTACACACCGAAGTGATGAGAATAGACCAAACTTAACCGAATTTAATGTACAAATGGTCTTATGTTGTTTGAAAAGATGGAGCTTCTTGAATGTTTCGAAAAGAAATAATATTGTTGTTTGATCTTTGAAAAGAATTATACAAATAAAGACTACTTTGATGATGATATAGCGAGAGAATCTACAAAGATAAAATCGAAGATAAAGTAACAATTCCTCTTTGAAGATAAAGATGTTAAAGCTAAATCTACAAAGGAACTTGAAATCAAGCAAGTAGAATTCAAGTTAGGGAGGATTGTTGGGATACGTAAGATTAAAGTCTTGAAGATTAACAAAGTCTTGCAGAAAGTCAAAGTCTTGCTAAGTAAAAGTCAAAATCTTGCTTATCATCAAAGTACCGCAAAGGTTAAAGTCGGTTGTATTAGATTAAAGATAGAAAGTAATGTTTATCTAGAACTTTCTATGTATTGTTTACTTGACGTACAAGGATAAGAATTGTAAATCGTTTAGGGTTATCCTTGAGCCTATAAAAGGACCCCTAGATTGATATTAGATATACGTGATATTATTAGAGTTTTAGAGAAGTTCAATATTATTAGAGTTGTTAAAGAGTCTGCATAATAAGCAGAGTTAGAGTTATTAATAAAATTGTTTAAAGTTAAAGTTATTCTTATTAGCTCTATTAAGTAAATTCCGCATACTTAATAGAGTTTGCTCAGTGTTTCATTGTTAATAACTTAGGATTTATCCAAGGTTGTTAAACCTTAACAAGCTATTTAAGTTAGTTTGGTTAGAGTATATCGATCCAACAAACGTCCATTTCATCTCCAGCTGAGTATTTCTTCTTCACTGTCAGCAAGTTCTTCATCAGAAAATAAGATGTCATTGACCTCAACAACAATTAACAAACCAGTGGTGGTGATGGGTTCCATATCAGCGGGTGGTATTTGTCCCTCTGAGTCTTTGTCCCCCTGTGCTCCTTCAAGCACTGGTGGGTGATTCCCAGTGCTATATTTAGAAGCGGTGGCAGTGATATCCCTATCAGTGGGTTGTTCGTTTCCCCCTAAGTTTTTTGGGATCATTCATTTTGCCCTCAGACAAAAGCTATGTTTTGTGAGTGTCCTCCTCGATCTGAGTGGAAGGCGCTCCCCTACCAGCGGGTTGTTTGTTTCCCTCTGGATCTTGGGGAGTAGTAGTTGGGACACTGACTGTGATGTATCAGTGTCCTTTGTTGTCACCGGGGTGGATATTGCTTGATCACCTTTGGGTGTCTTTTCAGTCTGGGGCTTTTTGTGCCTTTTAGGCTATGCTCCAGAAGTCTCAGGGCCCTAAGACTTGGGTTTGGTCTTAGTCCTAGTCTAAGACTTCCCCTTTCTATTTTAAGGAGCAGGGTTTGGAGACACGGAATCCGCCTGGTTGTTTACAACAACCATATGCGCTAGGGATGGGTTCTTTTGAAAGTTTGATGCACTCAGGGTTGCTGGCAAAGCACCATGTTGAAAATCCTAAGTGTAGTTGCAACCCGGTAACACTTGCAAAACACAAGAAACAAATCTAGGGTATGAAACGTATTTCACCCTAGTTTTGTTACGTAGCAATTCTGAGATCACTTGTAAATGATCTCCCCATGTCGACATTAGTACCAATCATCAAGCGATAAGCCATCATCAACCGAATAGAATTAATCTATTCGGTTGATGAGTGGTTCACGCCGAGAACCCGAATCACAAATGTAAATAGGATCCTCGAAACAGCGGAAAGGAGTTCTTGGTGGTGGGTTTTGTCCAAAAGTTTTGGATCAAGTGCAATTTTTTCTAACTCACCTTTACAATGGTTTGGTTTAGGAGAGGAACATATTTCCATTGTTGTAGTCTAGCCACATTGATGAACAAAAGTTTTGAAGTCCATGGTAACAATTTGTTTCCATTTAAAATAGAGAACCGATGAGAAACTCCATGAGGGGTCTTGGCATGTTCTCATCGATGGAGGTGTCGGGTCATAGGCCACTCTGAGCTTGCCCGAACTCCACGAGGAAGTTATGGTACAATATAGATGGGGATGAGTAAAGGCTGTTTTAGTGGGCAATTCGGTAAAAATTTCATGATTCCCTTATAGGTTTGGGACATCATGTGGGTATTCAAAGTTGCCTATAACATTATTTGTTTTGAATTCAACTTTTCAAGACCGCCACCCATTGAGGTGCAAGCCAAGAGATTGTGTTCTTGCCATTTCCATTCGAGAAAAATGTTAGGGTTTTGAAAAAGATTTCTTGACAAGAACAATCAAAGAGGTTTGAGTCTCTTGAGTTTTGTGATAAAAACCTTTTGTAAATTGTTTACGAAAAGATTTTCTTGGCGATTGAGGATTTAAAGAACACACAAAGATTTCGGGTTTGAGAATTTATTTCGACGAGTTTTGATGGAGAAATAATTTGTGTGTTTAATGTTTTGAGAGGGTATTTATAGAGTGGTGAGAAGGGTATATTTTGCACTTATGAGGATTTGTGAAGTTGGTTTTGAAAGCGTTTTATTTACCTCAATTAATGCCACCACTCCTCTATCGTGATAATTTCCGGTTTTCAAGGGAGCAGTTCGATTACGATAAAGTGCATTTGCGAGATTAAAATATCCTAAGGATATTTGTTGTGAGAGAAGAATTTAATGCCAAGTGGGATGAGGTAAGGTTTGAGGACCCTTGACATGAGTGAGAAGGACATAGAGACATATATTCCTATATTAAATTGGTATGTATACCAACATAGGACATTTAAGTAATCAAATACTTGGTGCATTTAGTTACTCATTTAATGCTCAATATCAATCGTCGGGGTCTCGAATGAGTCTTACTCATTCGGTGAGAAGGTTGTTTTGGGGTTTTGTTCGGGGAGCATGGACCATTTCAAAGAGAACTCACCGAGATTGGGATTGATTTTCGAGTTCTTGACTTTCAATGTCAAGCATTCCTAATTCAACTTTCGATCTCTCAAGGTAGGTTCATCTAAGGGTTTGGTGAAGATATCGGCAAGTTAATATTCGATAGGGATGAAATGAAGTTCTATGTCTCCTTTCATTATGTGGTCCACGATGAAATGATATCGATATCAATGTGTTTGGTTCTTTGGGAAGGACGGGGTTGTTGGAGATTGCAATAGCACCGGTGTTATCACGTAAGATGGGTACCATTTGTAATAGATGTCATAGTCACCGAGTTGAATTTTCATCCATAATACATTGGCACAACATCCTGCAAAGAACCACATACTCGACTTGACTAAAGACATGGCCACCGATTGTTGCTTTTAGCACTCAATAAACTAGCTTTCCTCTAAGAAATTGACGGGACCACGAGGTACTTTTTCATCCATATTACGATCTGCATAATCAGTCGAATACCCTTTAAGGTCAAACCACGAGCACTTTGGATAGTAAAGTCCAAGGCTTGGAGTTCCTTCGTATCCGAGATTCTTTTAGGCTGCAGTGAGATGAGATTCTTTGGGATTGGTGATATCTTGCTATTAGACAGATCGAGAATTGTATGTCTTGTCAGGAAGCGATTAGATACATCGGTGAACCTACAATCCCCTAAAATAAGTTTGGTTGATTGATTTGCCGGTGAGATCGGGTCCAAGGTTGTTAGGAGGGACCATTGGTGTCTTCACCGAGGCACGATCGAGATCTCATATTTCTTCAAGAGATTTTGGTATATTTCTCTTGGTGATGGAGATTCCTTTACCGTTTGCACGATTTGTAGTCCAAGGAAGTAAGTGAGTTCACCCATCATGCTCATTTCAAACTTCTTTGTCATCAGTTTTTCAAACTGTTTGCAAAGAGTGTAATTTGTTGAGCCAAAGATGATGTCATCAACATATACTTGGACAAGTATCACATATTGTTTTGTCCTGTAGATAAACAATGTGTTGTCTATCTTTCCTCTGACAAACTTGTTTTGAATCAGGAAGGCTGAGAGAGTTTCATACCATGCTCTGGGAGCTTGTTTAAGTCCATATAGGGCTTTGTCAAGCTTGCAGACATAGTCAGAGAATTCACTACTCTCAAAGCCAGGAGGTTGCTGAACATACACATCTTCCTTGAGTTCACCATTCAGGAATGCACTTTTCACGTCCATTTGGTAAACTTTGAAGTTCATGTAAGTTGCAAATGCAAGGAATATCCTGATGGCTTCCATTCTTGCAACAGGAGAAAATGTCTCATCATAGTCAATGGCTTCTTGTTGACTTTAACCTTTAGCTACAAGTCTGGCTGTGTTTTTAATGACAGTGCCATTTTCATCAGTTTTGTTTATGAAAACCCACTTCATTCCTATGACAATGACATCCTGAGGACATTTGATCAAGGTCATGACCTTGTTTTTATCAAACTGTTGAAGTTATTCTTGTATAGCCTGAACCTAACTTGGATGTTTTAGAGCTTCAGTGACACTTTTGGGTTCTATTTCTGATAGAAAACCAGCATATAGACATTCATTGGCTGAAGCTGCTATTAAGTTGGGGAGCCATGCTTCTAGTGAGCATGCCTTCAGTGGGTTCACCAATGATGTTTACAAGCTCAATGTCCTGAGATCTTGTCCACTTACTTTGTGGTCTAGGATCTGAGCTTGAGGAGGTTACTGGAAACTCAGGAGTGAGTTCAGATGTAGGAGCCACATAATCAGTTAGATCATCTATTGAGATGCTTTGTTCAGGTTGGGGTTCTTGAATCACAGGTTCCTGAACATTTGGTTCAGTATTACCTATCCCAGTAGGGACTGCTTGATTATCAATTACTTCACTGATAGTTGGTTGAGGAAGGTTGTGGGTAAGACATAGTATGAGATGTCAGCATCAACTTGATATGAGGAATTGATTTCAGTGTTGAACTCATCAGGAGCATATCTTGATGAGTCATCATTTCCTATTTCCTCCACTGAGGTATTGGTAAATCTGATGCTTTCTGAACTTTCATCAAAGGTGACATGAAAGGTTTCCTCAACTTGTTGTCTTCTGGTGTTAAACACCACAAGGCTTTAGAGATCGATGAGTAACCCAAGAAATATCCATCATCAACCTTTGCATCAAATTTGCCTAAGTGATCCTTGTGATTGAGAATGAACACAGACACCCAAACACATGAAAGTAGGCGATATCGAAGTCTTCCTTTGAAGATCTCATATGGGGTTTTGTTATGTCTTTTGACAATGATTGACTGTTTTGAGTGTAACAGTTTGTTTTGACCGCTTGATCGGATGCTTTTAGAGTCTTGAGCCATTTAACATAGTTTCGATGACCTCAATGAGAGTTCTGTTTTCCTTTCACTACCCCATTTTATTCGGGGTGTAAGAAGATGAAATATTTTGGGAGATTCCTTTTTATCACGAAATTCTCAAGCTCTTAATTTACAACTCAAGTACCATTGTCGATTCGATTTGTTTAACAATAATGTCATTACGGTTTTCAATTGTCACGATGAATGACATTATTGTATCACCGCTGACTCTTCTTGGAAAGAAAGTATACCCGAGTATAGCTTGAGAAGTCATCAACAATGACAAGTGTATACTTCTCATCTTTGGATTGATCTTGGACTTACGGTCCAAACAGATCCATGTCACGAGGTGAAGGCGCTTTTGATGGAGAAATTTTGTTTTGTTTTGAATGATGCTCGTGATGTTTGTCTTTTTCACAGTGAGCATGGTTTGTCTTTTGCAAAACCCGGTGATGGTAAGCTAAGTACTTTGTTTTGTTTTGTTAAGTTGTTGATGTTTTTGAAATTTAAGTGAGAGAGTCTCTTGTGCCATAGCCGTTGACAATTTCGGTGGCTTTGGCAAAGAGACAGTTCCATCTTGAGAGGTGTTGACATGTCTAAGACATAAACATCATCTCTCCTAGGAGCTATCAAAACAACTTCTTTGTTGGCATTGAAAATGGTGCCTTGTTTGTCATTAAATTGCACAATGTACTTAGCATCACATGATTGATTGACACTGATGAGATTGTACTTTAGACCATTGACATAAGCTATTATGGAGAAAACTATTCCATTGCAGTATACTGAACCATAACCTTCAGTGGGACATGATGAGTTATCACCAAATACTACCTTGGGTCCTGGTTCCTTTACATACTTGTGCAGATACTCCTTAACGCCAGTCATGCTTCTTGAGCATCCACTATCTAGATGCCAAATAGGCTCCCTGGCGTGTCTCTGCACAAATAGTAAACCAAATTAGTTTCTATCGCTAACCCACATGCTAGTGGTCTTGGGTCTAAAGGTCTGCTTGAATTTGGCAATAGACTCATGGTCAGTGGTTGAGTGCATTGTGCTACCACAGGTTTTGCATTTGCTGACTGAGGATGATTCAGTGATGCGGGGTTTTTTTTTAACTTCTCCTTGCTTGGATGACATCATCATCTTGGGATGTCTCATGAGTGGATTTCCAAAAATATCACAGCAGGTGTTCATGAGACAATCATCAGGATGATGATCATCGAAGCCACAGTGTGGACAAAGAGGAAATGATTTTGCTCTATGCCTGTGAGCTTGTTTTGAGGTTGAAGCATGTTGATGACCAACATCGGTATGTCTTGCTTCACTGAATGAACTTACATACTGTAAGTGATCAGAAGTTCTGTGATCATCCTTTTTGCAAATCATACAAAAAAGGATTCTGTAGCAATTATCAGTGGTATGATTGGTATAATGGCACACATCACACTTCTGCATGGGTTTGGTGTTGGATTTTGACCTTGATGAACTAGAGGAGGCTGACTTAGTTTCTTTGATTGAATCAGGAGCTTTTTCGATGGATTCCATCTTGTCAGTCAACTTCCTCACAAGTTCAGTCAGTTGGTGGATTTGGTCTGCTTCAGTAGGAACTGAAGATGTGGAGGTCTCAATGGGAATAGAGTTATCTTAGGTTGGTTTTGTTGGTCTTTTCAGGATGGTTCTGCCAAGTCTAGATCTTTCTTTTGGTGAGTGAGGGTTGAATTGCAAAGGAGTAAGCTCGAGCTAGGTGCGGCACCACAAGAGGTTTCGAGGGTGGGCGGTGTTTGAGATTCGGCCGGACTCGAGATGTGTTCATACTCATCGGGCACATCGTGAGTCAAGCATGCTCTTTAGAGCTTGGCTTTCAGGCTCTAGTATTCTTCCAGAATCAAAATTTAGAAGCTTACTCTGAGGGTTAACCCGTTCAACCCAATCACTAGACTTGGGCAATGACAACATACTGGTGATCATGCCACCAGACACAAATGGTTTTGGACCTTGGTCTTTATTGTGAGAATCAGGGAGATGATTTTCACCAATGATTCTCTTTTTCCTACTGGTGCTCCCACAACATCAAAGACCCTAGGATTCTCAGCAGTCCAACTTGCAATAATATCTTTTTCCTTTTTAAGTTCTTCCTGAAGAGCTTGATTTCTTTTAACTAGTTCAGTGTTTTGAATTTGCGGTGTGACAACCTCAAGCTTAGCTTGTTTTAAAAGAAGCAATTCATCCCTACACTTGTTTAATTCAAGACTTAACTTGTTTTATTTTGAAAAAAGATTTAATCGTTGCTCTTCTACAAACTTAAGGTCAACATTGATATAGTTCATAAAAGACTGCCAATCAGAGTCATCATCCATAGAAAGTAAAATATTTACCTTCTTCATTGTGATGTTGACCCATTCTCCATTCCTGGCATGATTCTTCCTAACAGCTAGCTTGTCCTCTTACGAGAGAGCCATCGATTACTGCGACTTGTAGCATTTCATCGTCGCGGAGGCGGCTCTTCATCCCGGTCGAAGACTTGACAAATAGGGCATTGTTTGTTATTTACGAGGAGTGGCCTCAAGTAGTGCTAGCTTAGTTTGGCTTTCCTATACTTAGCTTCAAAATCCACGCTTTATTTTCATCGATTTGTTTTGAAGCGTCGATGAGGCCGATAGATTTTGGTTGAAATTGCTAAAGCTTGAGGACCGATTTGACCACGATGGTTTGTAATAGGGTTCATAAATTGTTTTGAAAAACAATCTTTGGCAAAATGACCTCTTCTGTGACACTTAAAACACTCAGTGTCCTCATTAGCTTTAGCATTAGAAAACCTTTGTTTCTTTTTATAAACCTTCTAGAGTTAGCAAGGAGTGCCCTTTCACGAAATTTGATGTTCGGGTAATTAAGGTACTCTCACTTGATCTCTCATCGGGCTCATCATCCGAATTTTCACGAAATTACGAACCCTTATTAGAATAAAAAGCAGAGAAATTGGTGTTGAGGTGGTGGTCGGGGACTTCTTGACTTCACGAGACTTCTTCAAGTCGGGGTATCGTCTGCTGATGAGGTTTTCCTCATAGACAAATTTCCCATATATTTCGGGAAGTTCAAGATTACGGATATGATTAGCATTCACGAGTCCCCGAGAGAAATTCAACTACTTCTCGGAGACTATTGACAAAACCAACATTGATTTCATGTTTGGACAACTTAACACCATCATTTGACAGTTCATTTAACAAAGTTTTGTACGGTGTAAGTTAGAGACGAGTTTCGAGTCCTTAGCCACAAGGTGTTATACTCAAGTTTCGTGTCCATAATCCTGTTCTCCTTGGTATCGAGGGACCTTCATGATTGTGGACCAGGTCATCCTGTTTTGTTTAGTCAGTACTACATCCTATAACAGACTCCATAACATCATCGGGAGACAAGATATGATGATGCTTTTGAGCCTTTGGTCTGGTTGACCACTCTCCTCTCGTCCCAGTCCATCGAGCTTGAGTTTAGGCAAACCTTCACCAGTCTTTGGGATAAATGGACCTTCATTAATACACTTAATGTAGTAAGGTTCCACCCCAGTCAAATAGACAAAGCATTCGCTTTTTCCATTTTTTAAATTTACCAACTTCAAGTCGAGGGGCAACAGCTGAATAAGCTCCACCCTTTTTGTCGACAAGTTGGGGCACATCAATTTCAGCCATTAGGATCCTGATTTAAAAACGTTTTGAGCGGCTTAAAAAGGGTTTTATAATCAGCCTTCTCTGATACCACTTGTTGTTCCCATTTCACAATCGTATAAAAACAATTAAAGCAATAAACCAACTGATTGTGAACAATGACTGAAATAATGTAAGTAAAAACACTGAATAATTTTCAACTTATATATTCTTTATTAGAAACAAATCAAAAAGAATACATTACCCAAGTACTTGCAGAATAGTACTTGGGATTAAAATGACAAAGTATGGTATCTCCTCAGTAAGCTCAGGCTAAGTCTGAACACAACTACAAAGGAACCACTGAGCTATCTCAGGGACAAAGTTATATTTGGAGGAGTGAAAGATGGCTTGTGTGTGTGTTTTATAATTAATCCACAAGCTTAAAATTCTTCCACTCCATCTCTTATGCTATTTATACAAGTATGGTTTTGACTCTATCCTAGAGGACAAATCGACAGATTCTGAAGACAAAATCTTGATGTATTTTGTCTCTGTTCATTAACTATATTGGGTATATGACAAAATCATTGTCTTCTTGTCGATGATGACACCGAGCACGATAGTTAACGATTCGGGAAAGTTTGATTTTGGTTGATAAGGACTTCGTCTTATCTGCTTAAACTTATCCCGCCTTGTCCCGCTCATTCTTGATCTTCATAGCCTTGATCTTGATCTTTAGTTTGTCTTGATGTTAGTAGTTGGTGAGGAGTTTGGGATTCGGTGATTATTGTCATCACCACCGAATCCACCATCTTCTTCTTGACTCAGTCTTCACCCCTTAAGTTCCGCCTTACTGAGTGGAGAGACTTCTTTGTCTCTTACTGAGTATCCTGAAGACAGCTCATTGAGAGACTATGCGCTCAGTGACTTGTTAATGTTTAAGAGATTAAACACTTAGGGTATTTTCTATTCAAATTCTAGACTTAAGGGATTTGGGTATTCACTGAACCCAACAGTATTTTTCGCATATAAATAAGTTTTTTTTAAAAGTACTGTAACTTTTAATGAATTTTCAAACTTCCTAGCTGTCTAAATTAATAATTGACAACACAAAACATTAGTGATTGAGGTTTGGTCGCATGTTGGGCGTGGGTTGAGAGGTATACAACATCTAATTATTTCTATGTATGTGTTAGAAAAAGAAATACAAAACTAGCTAGTGGGCACTCAACGCAACCTCGCACATCATAAGTCGACGCACTCGAGCACTTTTTTACTTTTGAACACCTTTAACTTGTTAAATATTAACCGCTTTGAGTATATGCGTCTGCTAAATGAGTTTTAGAATAACCTTAAGTTCTAGACCTCAAAATCGAAACACACTTCCGGATATTATCGAATGGGGATAATCGTTTAAAATGCATCTAACCTATTACATTTTCCTTTAGTATATACTGAATTTTTATTTTTCATATTTAATTAACAATCTTGCTAATCATTTCTATTGTAGGCACTAATATAGATAATGTTTGACGTGTCCCAAGTGTCAAATGCCACGTCTTAGCAAGTTTGAAAGTCCACATCGAATCTTACTCATAACAATTAGAGTGGCATAACAGTCACACGAACTGTTAAGACACGAACTCACACGAACACAGTAAGGTCAAACACGAACACGACTGTTAGCTTATCGTGTCATTTTTCTCAAACACGAACACGACACGAAAATAAACAGATTAACCTGTTAAAGACCTGTGAAGAACCTGTTAACACTTAACATGCATAGAACATTATCACATCACAATTTCACAAATCTCAAGTCTTAACTAATACATAATGATAATAAACCTTAACATTACAAAAGTTCACAAATCTTTAAGTGTGTCGGGAATCGGGATTGTTGACTGAGTTTGAAGCACCTGATTCAGGACCACCATCAAGCGACATCGACATTATATCTTTAGCGAGCTCTTCAAGAGGGACTTCATTTGAACCTGCAAACAACCAAACTTTTGTGCAAATAAGGGCCTCAAGAGTTTCTTTACTAAGTGAACTTCGATGTTGATCTAATACTCTTCCGCTAGCACTAAATGTAGACTCCGATGCAACAGTAGATATTGGAATTCTCAAAAATTCTAGAGCCATCCTAGCAAGTATGGGATATCTAAACTCATTGGATTTCCAGAAAGCCAACACATCTAGTTCCAATGTCCTTTCCATTCTTGGCTCCTCCAAATACAATTGCAATTCTGACTTTTTGGTGGAGGCGGTGTAGTTGAACGACCGGTGGTGGAGTGGAGGTGGCGAGTTGCAAGTTGTCGGCTATGGTTTGGATCTTATTTTACCAGAGAGAGAAAGACATTGCTACAGGGGTACCACATATATGAGTAGGGTTAAGCCTTATATATATATTTTAATTTTAACAGTCATAACAGTCTTATGAGTTCGACTGTTAAGACCTGTTATTTAACAGGTCTTAGTCGAACTTGTTAAGACACTGAAACTGTTAAAGGTCAAACACGAACTGTTAAGACCGGTGGGTAATAGGTAATAAATGTTAATGTGTTTCGTGTCAAAATTGCCACCTTAATAACAATGCATACAATAAGAATGGTTAACAAGTTTGATAATTAAATAGAAAATTTTAAAAATTATTGTATATAAAGAAAAATATGACAAGTTAAATGCTTTTTTAGACAATTATGCTTATGGAATACATTCAACCCAACAAGTAATCCGAAATGAACCATTACATGATTTCTGGTTTTCATGTTTCCAACAATGTGGTATTCTCTATATATATTATAGCCGGAAACTAAGTCAGCCTCCTAGGCAATCTAAAATAGGGAATACCACATTGTTGGACGGCAATTGTGATACCTGAGATGAAGGTGTCTCATAGGGATGAAGGTTTAACAGATATTAGGGCCGGAGGAACCAAATCATTTTGTTTCAATTTTATATTTTAGATATAAATTCTACCTTTGTTATGCTTTTGAGAAAATTTTACGCACTTGCGATTTTAGGTAATAAGGACACTCTTGTGATCTAATATATGGTTTTGACAACAAGGATATGGGTGATTTACAAGGGAACCATTGATACTCTGATTTTGTTGATAAAGTGGTTCTTGACAACAGTTGGCGGAATAAAGGTATACCGTTTACTCACAACTCAGCTTTACGTGTCGAAGCTACTCATATAATGGGCTTGCTATAATCATATTGGTTGTATATCTTTCCTACGCCTTTTACAGTTATTCAGATGGTCGAGCGTTGGTGTTTCACATCATGGCGTGAATCTATTTAGTGAACGCCGAGCTGAATGTGCATGTATATAGTTATTGGTGTTTATTTTAATGTCATTAAAGAACTAATGATGCAAGACACATATGTTGATTACTGTTTGCTTTAATATTTGAGTGACACAATTTTTCACACGTAATTTTTTTTAAACTTATTTTGAAGGCAGAAAAGGGGGCTTTGTTTATGGATTCAATGGTGCACTATAGAAAAACTGTATGCTATAACACGATGATAACAAGGGCCAATGACATGCTTGGAGGGTATTAGTTAAAGCTTGGACTTATAACATGAATGCCTCCATGATTGCTTCCAAACAGTCAAGTTTATCACACAAGCTAACCACTTGTGAATGGTCAACCGTAATAAACTTCAAACACTCGAAAACAATGCAATTAAGATCCGGAGAGTATAGTGTTACCTTAGGTCGTTAAGTCCCACTTGAGGATTAATGGTGCTCAACACTTTCGGATGTCGAATAATCACTAAGGATAGTGATCGGTAAGGATTTTGATTGATAACTACACTCTTGATTGATTGGAATGGATTTTGGATACGAATTGTAAAGCACAACAATCGATTAAATAAACTTAAACGAATCGTTTATTAAATTTACGTAAACGTATAAAATAAAACGTGAGTTTTAAGAAATAAAAGACCTACAAATATGAAAATGATATTTTTACAATCCTAATAATAAAAGAAAATTATTAGAAAAAGAAAATTATTTTTAAAACTATTTATTTAATTATTATTAATTAAAAACTATTTTTAACTATTTAATAATATCCTAAAATATAATAAAATATGAAATAAAGCTAGAAAATTGAAATTATGATTTATAAAAATCTAACATATTATAAAACTTATTTAAGAATTGAAAATATATTTTTTACACTTTTTATCTATTTATTATTAATTAATTACTATTTATTAATTATTTAAAATACACTTAAATACAAGAAAATATAAAATTAACCTGAAAAATAAACTTATAACTTAGAAAATCTAAAATATTATAAAACTAATTTTAAAACTAAAATCTATTTTTATGTTTTTATTTATTTATTATTAATTATTTAATACTTTTTAACTATTTTAAATTCTAATAAATACTAAACAAGCTAAGAAAATTATGAAACTTTTTCTAAAAATATCCTATGGTGACAGAAATCTAAGAAAATTATAAAAACAAGAAGTGCTTAATAATAAGCTGAAAAGAAAATTTAAAAAGCTAATTTCTATTAAATAAACGCTATCACTATTTTTAAAATGATGTTTTTGTGATTTTTCTTTTTGAAAACTATTTAACTACTTAAAATAAGAAACTTTTATGAAAACAAAAATTTTGAAACTTGAAAATAAGTCGTTTGAGAACTTATTATTTCAACAGTTGAGCTTATGAGCTTATTTGGATAGTTTAAGCTTAAACAAGCTTCACAGCTTGAAACAAAGGTAGATAAGCTACAAACAAGCTAAAACTACTCAAATAAAGCTAAAAAGAACAAATATCAACACTGATAAGCTATAAATAAGCAAATAAGCACTATGACTAAACTATGCAACCAAACAGGCCTGCAGCCATTTTCTAAAGCAATTTTAGCTTATCAAATAAGCTTAAAATCTCAAAGCAAAGACTGAGTCAACAAGCTGGGTTGGTGGGCTATCCAAAAAGCCAAAGCTCACACACTAGGGACCACTGGAGAGCTTATGAAGAGCTTGTGAAAAAGGCTTGTTAGCACTCGGTATTCAGTGTATACAAGAAAATGGGACAAAGAAAAAGTTATTTGCAGCCCTAGCAAATAAGCTATAAAATGGAAAACTAAGATTGGAACTTTGAGATGGCTAGGTTAGCTTTCTAAAGAACCAAAATTCACAAGCTAAGGTTTACTAGTGAGCTTTTGACAAGCTTGTGGAAATGGCTATAAAACTGTGCACAGGGCACTATTTTGAAACATGTCTTAAAAGAAGCTAATAAATAAGCTATAAAATAAACTAATTAGAAATTATAAAAAATACTAGTATAAAGCTGAGCAGTTGTATTTTACTATTCCAAAAGCTCAAATATTGAAAACTAATATTAAGTCCTATATAAATTGATCTATTTTATTTAAAAGCACCAAACCGAAAATTTTGACTTTTAAGATTAACTAAAGGTTGACTAAAATGAACTTTAAATTGATTATACTAACTGATTATGTTATATGAAGTTATAATAAGATGAGATTAAGCTATGTTAACAAGTTCTAAGCAACTATGATGATTTTTACACTTTAAAACCTAACAGTTAACTAGTTAAGTAAGATTAAAAGTATTTTTGACTTTTTCTCTAATAAGGACTGACTTTTATGGTTTATATGAGCTATATGGTACTAAAGTGACACCAGACAATAACAAGCAACAACACAAACACTCTCTAAAACAGTAGTAACTCAGTTAATCCAAACACCCTTTATGAGACTGATTTGAAACTTTTCAAAGCTTAACACAGATTAAGACCATGCCATTGATTCCAGACTTTATAATATCATATAATGGGACTAAATGAGCATTAAACAACAATAATAACAACATAGAACTTAGGATTGACAATTATGCTAATTTGACTGTTAAGATAAAATTTATAGCAACTACTAATCTTATTGAACAAGCAACTGGTTTTAATGCTTAATTATACTTAACTATAACTAAGAAATATAGAAACACAAAAAATGAAGCTTATAAGTAGCTTAAACAGTGAAAAGCTAAAATGCTTATAAAGAGCTTACAATTGCTATCCACCAAAGACCATAAACCAAGGACTAAGAATACTCCTAATAGCTTTCCCAAAGCTTCTAACCCAAGAGAATTCCGAGATTACCACCTTCAGTTTTGCACCATCTTCAGGATTTTGATTTTTAACTAATTTTTCTTGATTTTTATGAATTTTGCTTTTGCTTCTAAAGCTGAATTTTAAGGTTACTAAAAGCTTTAATAAGATTTCTAGGAGCTTATATGGGCTTATTCAATCCTTAACAACAACTAACAACAACATTTGATTAACATGAGATTTTTGAACTTAAAATTGCATAAACTTGAAAATGGAACTTAACACTGAAATTGAAACTGAAAAAGGTTCACATACACTGAAATGACTTAAACAAAGTACTTGAAAGACTTAAATTACACTGGAAATTGAAAATTATTTAAAACGACAATACTTGAACTAAATTACTCTAGATAGTCATCCACATTGCTTCTTTCTTGTATATAAAGATCTTTTTGGAGCTTGTCGACATCTCTGAACATTTCCCACCTCATCCCAACCATTGGATCTTCATAAATCATCAGAATCGTCCACTTGGAACTTTGGCGCCAAAAAAGTCTTAAGCAGGTTTTGTTAATTAATGCAATTTGGGAGGTTGTAGAGGTGGAAGGGAGTGGGTATACAAGTGGTGTAATGAGGTGGAAAGGTGAAAAGGTGGAAAAACCACCTCTGGTTTTGGTTTTACAGGCAAGGTGAAGGAGATGTACAGTGTACATGGTTTTGGGCGCGCGTTTGACTTGGTTTGACCGAGGATATTAATAACGGGAGGGGTCAAAATAGGGTATTGGCAGGGCAAAATTGATTTGGACTGGATCAAGGGTCTAGGGGTCAAGGGTCAAGTGGGATTGGGCTAATGACTGGGCCAGCTGGGCTTTGGTTTTGTTTGTGGGTTTAATATCAAAAGGGTCCGGTTTGGTTTATGATATACAAGGACCAATTTTGCAATTTCTGAAAAGTTGAAGGACTGAAAATGCAACTTTTCCAAAGTTATCAAAAGGACCAAACTTGACAAACTTTAATAGTACAAGGATATTATTTGATAATTTTCACTTTTTAAATATCCAAGGACTATTTATGACAATTTTCAAACTTGAGGGACCAAAGTTGTAATTTTGCAATTTTAAACTTTGAAGGGATTATTTTGACAACTTTTGAATCCCATGGACCTTAAATGATTTATTTTATTTATTTTGATTTACCAGGGACTATTTTGACAACTTTTAAAACTTGGGGACTAAAGCGCCAATTATGCACACTTGATCGTTTTCATCGATTTTGATATTTTGCATTTAAAACACATAATACACTTATTTGTGATATTTTTTCATTTTGATGCATTTACGAGTGTTTTCGGATATTTTTGCGTTTAAATGGTACAAAAATGATGAGTATTTAGACACTCATCAATCCCCACACTAAGATATTGCTAGTCCCTAGCAATGTTTTAAGAAAAATTAATGGATTTCATCTCTTTACCAAAAGCCATTACTCGGAGTAGCCAATTGTTTTAGTTCAAGTAAGAACCTTGGTACAATGATAACCAAATGATTTTGAGCAAATCACCAACAGAACGGATTTGATTTGTCTTTACGAAACCGTTTGCTTCGGACTAGCCAAATCTTAGATAAATTATCAATATTATCTTTGGTGAGTGATTACCAATTATGGATTTCAAGCGCCTTTACCACAAGCCATAAACTTGCGGGCTAGCCAACTTTTCACTAATTAAAGATATGGTGAGTTGAACACCATACAATTTTGGGCAAATTGCAAGCCATAAGCGGATTTGAGATATCTTTACCAAGAGCCGTTTGCTCTGGATTAGCCAATCCTTATGTGGGTTAGACATGGCGGATGATTACCATTCTTTGAGTAAGTGAAAACACTTACTCCAAAAAAATTGGCCAAAATGGGGAATTGGATGGCATAATTACATGATAAAATTCACGAGAATTCCCCCACACTTAGAAATGAATATTTCCTCAATATTCAAAGTACCATGTTATGCGAAACATAGAACGTAAAAGGGAAATACTACGGCCATTATTTTATTTTGATATATACACTTTTTTTTTTTTTTTTTTTTTTTTTTTTTTGAAAGGAAACTTATATACAACAATGAGGCAACTCCCCACACTAGGGTGGTAGAAAGTAGAAAGAAGTCGAAATATGGTGAAAACCCATATGGTGTGCTCTTGTTTTTGATTACCGAGTCACTAGCTTGACTCGATCCCGCATTCATTGGTTCATGGGGAAAGTTTGTAGATCCGGGACAACCACGGGTGGAATGTCCTCTCAAAATAATGGTTCAACCGATGACCATTCACTTTAAAATTTGGACCATCGGGTTGAGATAACTCAATAGTACCATAAGGATAAACCTTAGCAATAGTAAATGGACCGGACCAACGGGACTTGAGCTTTCGAGAATATCTTCAATCTTGAATTGAAAAGAAGGACTCGATCACCAACGTTGAAAACGCGGTTCTTGATTTTGGAGTCATGAATCTTCTTTGTCTTTTGTTTGTAGATCAAAGAGTTCTCGTATGCTTGATCACGGAGTTCATTTAATTCATTCATTTGACCTTTTACGTGATCACCGGTATGTCGAATATCGAAGTTGGCATGTTTTAAGGCCCGGTATCCCTTGTGCTCAAGCTCAATCGGCAGATGACATGCCTTCCGTACACTAGCTTGTATGGAGTACACCCGATGGGTGTTTTATAAGTATGCACGGAAGGCCCAGTCGTCATCTAGTTTATCCGACCGGGATGCACGGTTTTCGCCTCTTGTCCTTTCAAAATTCTTTTAATACCACGGTTGGAAACTTCCACTTGCCCACTTGTTTGGGGTGGTATGCGATGAGAGGCGGTGAGTTACACCATACTTTTGCATGACACGATCAAATTGGTCATTGCAAATGCGTACCACGATCACCGATTATAGCTCGTGGAGTTCCATACCTAGCAAAAAGAGATTTTAAAAATTTCACAACAACTCGGGCATCATTGGTAGGTAAAGCTTTCGCTTCAACCCATTTTGACAAATAGTCAACGGCCACGAGTATGTATTTGTTTCCTCGAGATGATGGAAATGGCCCCATAAAATCAATGCCCCAGATGTCAAAGATCTCACACACTTGAATGGCGTTTTGCGGCATTTCATTTCTTTGTGAGATATTTCCGTGACGTTGACAAGCGTCACAAGTTTTGACAAATTCATGGGCATCCTTGTAAATAGTGGGCCAATAAAACCAGGAATCAAACACCTTTTTGGCGGTGTAGTTTGGACTATGATGGCCCCCAGTGGGTCCAGCATGGCAAGCTTTGAGAATTTCAATAGCTTCTTGTCTATAAACACACCGTCGGATGACTTGATCCGCACAGATTTTGAATAAGTAGGGGTCGTCCCTGAAGTAATGTTTAACATCCTTGAAGAATTTGTTCTTGTTGGGTCGACATCCTTTCACTATGAAGTTACCCGCATGGTAATTTGCGGTCGACAAACCATGGGGTAGTAGAGTTCCACGAAAAGAAACCGCATTGAGTGTCTCGAGAGGAAATGTTTAATTTATTTCCTTTTCTCGAAAACATCTTGGTGAGGGTTTTCTAGGCGAGACGAGATGATCGTGACGGGTTCTCGGCTCCTTTTTATCACGTATAATGATATCAAATTCTTGCAAGAGGAGAACCCAGCGGAGCAATCTCGGCTTTGCATCTTGTTTTGCAAAGAGATATTTGAGAGCCGAATGATCCGTATACACCACGCATTTGGTCAAGATTAAGTATGGCGAAACTTCTCAAACGCATACACCACGGCTAGTAGCTCTTTTACGTGGTGGTGTAGTGGGTTTGAGCTTGATCATAGTCTTACTCGCGTAGTGGATAGGTGAAAATGCTTGGATCTCGTTGCCCTAAGACCGCACCGATAGCAAAATCACTTGCATCGCACATGAGCTCAAAGGCAAGTCGGTCGGGAGCAACTAGAATGGGTGCTTCCGTAGCTTTTTCTTTAATGTTTCAAAAGCTTGATGCACTCGGTGAGAAGATAAAGGAGCATCTTTTCAAGAAGATGGGTCATAGGTCAGCGATTTTAGAAAAATCTTGTATGAATCTGCGATAAAACCGGCATGACCTAAAAACTCCTAATACCTTTGACGGTAGTAGGATGAGGCAATTTAGCAATAACATCGACTTTTCTCTATCAACCTCAATCCCATTTTGGAAATCTTATGGCCAAGGACTATGCCTTCTTTGACCATAAAGTGGCTCTTCTCCCAATTTAGACAAAGATTGGTGTCTTCACACCGTTTGAGCATTTTATCTAGATGGGAGAGACATGTTTGAAATGAGTCCCCAATGACCAAGAAGTCATCCATAAACACCTCCATTGTTTCCCGATCATGTCGTGGAATATGGCCATCATACATCGTTGGAGCAGCGCGGGAGCATTACATAGGCCAAAAGGCATCGTGCAGTAGGCAAAAGTTCCGTATGGGCGGTGAATGTGGTCTTTTCTTGATCCCGTGGATCAATGGAATCTGAAAATAACCCGAGAAACCATCAAGGAAATAATAGTATTCATTCCACCGCTAATCTCTCAAGCATTTGGTCCATGAAGGGTGAGGAAAATGGTCTTTTCGGTGGCGTCATTCAACTTACGATAGTCAATGCAAACACGCCATCCGTTACCGGCCGAGTTGGAATTAACTCGTTATCTTCATTTGTGACAACAGTTATGCCACCCTCTTTAGGAACACGGTGAATTGGGCTAACCCAAGGACTATCGAGATCGGGTAAATTAATCACGCATCAAGAAGTTTGATAACCTCTGTTTGATAACATCATGGATTTTGGATTTACTCTTCTCGATGTTGAGCTACTAGTTTGAAGTCATCCTCCATCAAGATTTTGTGAGTACAAAACTCGGGGTTGATACCCTTAATGTCGGAGAGTTTCCAAGCAATTGCTTGCTTGTGTGACTTCAAGACCTTTATGAGGCGATTTTTAATCTTTACTCAAATCTCGAGCAATAATGACGGGTAATTTATCATCACCCTCAAGAAATGCATACTCGAGATGAGGTGGTAAGTCCTAAGTTCGACTTGAAATTCTTGATTTTCTCAACCGACTTGACTTCCTTGTTATGAAGCTCGGCGGGAGGGTGATGATGGATCATCATTAAGCAACTTCTCAATCAAGTATGTCCCCTCGATGTCGATGGGGCGTGATCAATTTCCCAAGGAATGAATCACTAGACAAGTATGCTTCAATCTCTTCCAAGATGAAGTCACTTTCCTCAAATGGAGTGAGAGAGGAGTAGAATTGGCAATGATGGGTTGAGATGAATGAGTGAGATTATCACTCGAAGAATTATGATCATAACCAAGAACTTCTTGAGAGTACTCTTGAAGCAACATCAATGATATCTATTCGGTTAACCGACTCGTAATCATAGTTTGCGGAGTACCTCGAAGTTTGATCAAGGTTAAAGGTGGCGACTTCATTACCAACACGTAATATGATTTCTTGCTCAAATACATCAATGAGAGCACGGCCCGTTCTCGGGAATCCTCGTCCAACAATGAGAGGAACCCGTGGATCGACATCGAAATCAACAACCACAAAGTCAATGGAAAATGGAACTTTCCTACTTTCAAAATCGTCCTCGGCGATGCCAAGAGGACGGGATATTGTACGATCTGCAAGCTCGAGAGTCATGCATGTAGGAGTAAGGTCCGGAAGAAAGTTTCTTCCATCTTGAATAAGGCATCAGATTGATGCTTGCACCAAGATCGGCTAAGGCAAAGCATTCAACCATTCACGGAAATACATAAGGTAAGAGAAATTTTCCGGGATCTCCAAGCTTCTCGGGAAGCTTCTTCAAGATAATCTGCAGAGCGCCTCGTTCAAAGGAGTTTAGCCATTTCAAATAGCTTTTCCTTGTTGCTTAACATGTGTTTGAGAGTTGATGCAAACTTGGGCATCGACATGATAGCATCCATAAAGCTTATGTCAAAATGTAGTTCTTGGAAAATTTGAAAAATTTGTCCATTTGATGGTAGCTTTTTCGGGAGCTTTGCTCATTCAAACGTGATGGGTAAGGAATAGAAGATTTGGTTGGGGTTTTCAACAGAGCTACGGGAGGTTCAAAACAACTCTAGATTGGATTTTGGTTTCGGGACAACTTGAGGATGGACATCGTTGGTACCTCTGTTATTAGTAGGAAGTTCCTTGTCCTTTGTTGCCTCGGGTTCACTTTCCACTACCTTAGGGAGAGAAGAAGAAGAGGTAGTAGGAATAGCGGGTCCATTGTATGAAACACCACTTGGTTGTGATCGCCTTTGCATCGCCCCTCGGGTTAGCGATCGTGTTGCTCGGAAGTTTTCACGAGCCCGAGGGTTGATCATTTAAAGACTTCTTTAGATCGTGATCGGACCGACCAACAACTGTTCATTTCATCTTGGGATTTCATGAATTGCTTCAATAACTCATCGGATGATGGTCTTGGAGGATGTGGAGCGAAATTTTGAGGTCGTATGTTTTGATTATGACCTTGTTGTTGAAAATTCCTTGGTTAGGATTCACATTTCCACGAAATTGATTCCTCGATTGAAATTGTTTTGATTAAGGTTTCCTTGATGTTGGAAACCTTGATTGGGTCCGGATAGAAATTACCTTGGTTTTGATAACCTTGATTAATTCTAGGTTGGTTCGATTCGGTTTTGTATGTTAGGATTACGGTTAAAACCGGGTGGTGCATGATAAGTATTAGCACGGTAGTTTGGTTCATTTTGAGGGCGGTATTGATTACCTCCACAAGTGAAGTACCGGCTATAGCATTGGCTTCAAACGGACTACCATCGGTGGCGATCAGATTGTAGTATGCATGAGGCCACCACAAGTAACACAAACATCGACTTTCTTCACTTCACCATGTGATGGTGTGCGTGTGAAAGTGACTTTCTTTGGTTAGCAAGAACCAAAGCTCGAACAATATCCGTGAGTTTGTCAATCTTAGCATCGGTGCTAGATGTACTCACGGGAGATGAAATAGAAGGTCTGCATTATCTTGAGGCCGATATATCTTTGTTCGGAAAGGGCGGACACAGGACTTGTTTTCTATGATTTGCAAGGCTTCTTTTGTGGTCTTGCTCAGAAATTACCTCCGGAGGCATTTAAAGAGTCTTGGTCGACTTGTCTCGGACCATTGTAGAAAGTATCCATTTGCATTAACTCGGTAAAACCATGATGCGGACACTTGTGGAGCAATTCTTTATAACGATCCCATGCCTCCCGAAATGATTCATCAAATCTTTGAGAGAATTTCATTATCTCATTCTTAAGACTTGTAGTTCGGGATGGAGGATAGAATTCGTTAACAAACTTAGTGACTAGATCTTCCCATGTCTCAATGGAGCGAGGGGTTGTTTCTCAAGCCAATTCCGGGCTTGTCCTCTAGAGAGAATGGGAGCAGAAGAAGCTTAATTGCTTCATGTGGGACATTCTTTTATTTGATGGTAGATGCAATCTAGTTAAACCATCGAATATGTGCATGAGGATCATCCCGCTCAAAACCATAAAATTGGCTTTGGGTTACAAGATTAAGCAACCGGTTTTGAGCTCAAAGGTATCGACCACGATGGTTGGGACAATAATGGCATCTCCGTAACCCTCGATGGGTGCTTGGAAGCTCATTCATCGGTTTGTCTTACGCCATTACGACGGGGGTGGTGGTGCTAGGCGTTCCTCGATCGCGGTGAAGGAGCGAGCGTCCTTCGTCTCGAGGAATATTTGCAAGCTCGAAAGTGGACTTGTAGAACGGAAGAGCAGTGCGCATGCACTAAGTATAAAAATCAATTTTAAAACAAATGCGAGGAAAAGCGACAAGTGAACTTAACCAATAATCACAAATGAAATGGCTTCTTTGAAAACGTACACCAAATCACAAGGACACAAAGGCAAGTTTTAAATCTTTTGTTCGGGAACTTATTAATGTTCACACCCCAGGTTGGTAGGTGTCTTGCCTTGGTTTCTTGTGGTTGATTTTATGTATTTATTAAGTACCACTTGAAAAGGCGTAGGTATGAATATGTGCTAAGGGTTTAAAACTTTTGGACAATATTTTTGGTATCGTCTCGTTTAACCAAATTGTACTTCTTTAAGAATCACCTTAAAGAAAATACAAGATAGAAAACGTTACGATTGTTTTGTTGTTTTATATTTTTGGTGTTGTTAACACTTTAGGAAAAGTGTTAATGAACTTTTGATTTTGATAACTTTACAAAAAAAGCATTTACAAAAGGTGGTATATGTGCAAGAATGGATCGAAAATGCTTAAAACACGCTAAAGCCTCCCGGCGTGACGCCTAAAATTTGATGGCTTCCAAGCAGTCAAGTTTATCACACAAGCTAACCACTTGTGAATGGTCAACCGTAATAAACTTCAAACAATTTCGAAAACAATGGCAATTAAGATCCGAGAGTATAGTGTTACCTCGGTCGTTAAGTGTCACGGAGGATTAATGGTGCTCAACACTTTCGGATGTCGAATAATCACTAAGGATAGTGATCAGTAAGGATTTTGATTGATAACTACACTACTGATTGATTGGAATGGATTTTGGATACAAAATTGTAAAGCACAACAATCAGATTAAATAAACTTAAACGAATACGTTTATTAAATTTACGTAAACGTATAAATAAAACGTGAGTTTTAAGAAATTATTAGAAAAAGAAAATTATTTTTAAAACTATTTATTTAATTATTATTAATTAAAAACTATTTTTAACTATTTAATAATATCCTAAAATATAATAAAATATGAAATAAAGCTAGAAAATTGAAATTATGATTTAGAAAAATCTAAAATATTATAAAACTTATTTTAGAATTGAAAATATATTTTTTACACTTTTTATCTATTTATTATTAATTAATTACTATTTATTAATTATTTAAAATACACTTAAATACAAGAAAACATAAAATTAACTTTGAAAAATAAACTTATAACTTAGAAAAATCTAAAATATTATAAAACTAATTTTAAAACTAAAATCTATTTTTATGTTTTTATTTATTTATTATTAATTATTTAATACTTTTAACTATTTTAAATTCTAATAAATACTAAACAAGCTAAGAAAATTATGAAACTTTTCTATAAATATCCTATGGTGACAGAAATCTAAGAAAATTATAAAAACAATAAGTGCTTAATAATAATGAAAAGAAAATTTAAAAGCTAATTTCTATTAAATAAACGCTATCACTATTTTTAAAATGATGTTTTTGTGATGTTTCTTTTTGAAAACTATTTACATACTTAAAATAAGAAACTTTTATGAAAACAAAAATTTTGAAACTTGAAAATAAGCTGTTTGAGAACTTATTATTTCAACAGTTGAGCTTATGAGCTTATTTGGATAGTTTAAGCTTAAACAAGCTTCACAGCTTGAAACAAAGGTAGATAAGCTACAAACAAGCTAAAACTACTCAAATAAAGCTAAAAAGAACAAATATCAACAATGATAAGCTATAAATAAGCAAATAAGCACTATGACTAAACTATGCAACAAAACAGGCCTGCAGCCATTTTCTAAAGCAATTTTAGCTTATCAAATAAGCTTAAAATCTCAAAGCAAAGACTGAGTCAACAAGCTGGGTTGGTGGGCTATCCAAAAAGCAAAAGCTCACACACTGGGGACCACTGGAGAGCTTATGAAGAGCTTGTGAAAAAGGCTTGTTAGCACTGGGTATTCAGTGTATACAAGAAAATGGGACAAAGAAAAAGCTATTTGCAGCCCTAGCAAATAAGCTATAAAATGGAAAACTAAGATTGGAACTTTGAGATGGCTAGGTTAGCTTTCTAAAGAACCAAAATTCACAAGCTAAGGTTTACTAGTGAGCTTTTGACAAGCTTGTGAATATGGCTATAAAAGCGTACACAGGCACTATTTTGAAACAGTCTTAAAAGAAGCTAATAAATAAGCTATAAAATAAACTAATTAGAAATTATAAAAAATACTAGTATAAAGCTGAGCAGTTTTATTTTACTATTCCAAAAGCTCAAATATTGAAAACTAATATTAAGTCCTATATAAATTGATCTATTTTATTTAAAAACGACCAAACTAAAAATTTTGACTTTTTAAGATTAACTAAAGGTTGACTAAAATGATCTTTAATTTGATTATACTAACTGATTATGTTATATTAAGTTATAATAAGATGAGATTAAGCTATGTTAACAAGTTCTAAGCAACTATGATGATTTTTACACTTTAAAACCTAACAGTTAACTAGTTAAGTAAGATTAAATGTATTTTTGACTTTTTCTCTAATAAGGACTGACTTTTATGGTTTATATGAGCTATATGGTACTAAAGTGACACCAGACAATAACAAGCAACAACACAAACACTCTCTAAAACAGTAGTAACTCAGTTAATCCAAACACCCTTTATGAGACTGATTTGAAACTTTTCAAAGCTTAACACAGATTAAGACAATGCCATTGATTCCAGACTTTATAATATCATATAATGGGACTAAATGAGCATTAAACAACAATAATAACAACATAGAACTTAGGATTGAAAATTATGCTAATTTGACTGTTAAGATAAAATTTATAGCAACTACTAATCTTATTGAACAAGCAACTGGTTTTAATGCTTAATTATACTTAACTATAACTAAGAAATATAGAAACACAAAAAATGAAGCTTATAAGTAGCTTAAACAGTGAAAAGCTAAAATGCTTATAAAGAGCTTACAATTGCTATCCAGCCAAAGACCATAAACCAAGGACTAAGAATACTCCTAATAGCTTTCCACAAAGCTTCTAACCCAAGAGAATCCCAGAGATTACCCTGCTTCAGTCTTTTGCACCATCTTCAAGGATTTTTGATTTTTAACTAATTTTTCTTGATTTTTATGAATTTTTGCTTTTTGCTTCTAAACTGAATTTTAAGGTTACTAAAAGCTTTAATAAGCTTTCTAGGAGCTTATATGGGCTTATTCAGTCCTTAACAACCACTAACAACAACATTTGATTAACATGAGATTTTTGAACTTAAAATTGCATAAACTTGAAAATGGAACTTAACACTGAAATTGAAACTGAAAAAGGTTCACATACACTTAAATGACTTAAACAAAGTACTTGAAAGACTTAAATTACACTGGAAATTGAAAATTATTTAAAACGACAATACTTGAACTAAATTACTCTAGATAGTCATCCACATTGCTTCTTTCTTGTATATAAAGATCTTTTTGGAGCTTGTCGACATCTTTGAACATTTCCCACCTCATCCCAACCATTGGATCTTCATAAATCATCAGAATCGTCCACTTGGAACTTTGGCGCCATAAAAGTCTTAAGCAGGTTTTGTTAATTAATGCAATTCGGGAGGTTGTAGAGGTGGAAGGGAGTGGGTATACAAGTGGTGTAATGAGGTGGAAAGGTGAAAAGGTGGAAAAACCACCTCTGGTTTTGGTTTTACAGGCAAGGTGAAGGAGATGTACAGTGTACATGGTTTTGGTAGCGTTTGACTTGGTTTGACCGAGGATATTAATAGCGGGAGGGTTCAAAATAGGGTATTGGCGAGGCAAAATTGATTTGGGTGGCTCGAGGTCTAGGGTCAAGGTCAAGTGGGATTGGGCTAATGACTGGGCGGTGGGCTTTGGTTTTGTTTGTGGGTTTAATATCAAAAGGGTCCGGTTTGGTTTATGATATACAAGGACCAATTTTGCAATTTCTGAAAAGTTGAAGGACTGAAAATGCAACTTTTCCAAAGTTATCAAAAGGACCAAACTTGACAAACTTTAATAGTACAAGGATATTATTTGATAATTTTCACTTTTAAATATCCAAGGACTATTTATGACTATTTTCAAACTTGAGGGACCAAAGTTGTAATTTTGCAATTTTAAAATTTGAAGGATTATTTTGACAACTTTTGAATCCATGGACCTTAAATGATTTATTTTCTTTATTTTGATTTACAGGGACTATTTTTGACAACTTTTAAAACTTGAGGACTAAAGCGCCAATTATGCAAACTTGATCGTTTTCATCGATTTTGATATTTTGCATTTAAAACACATAAAACACTTATTTGTGATATTTTATCATTTTGATGCATTTCTAAGTGTTTTCAAATATTTTTCGCTTTAAATGGTACAAAATGATGAGTATTTAGACACTCATCACTCCACCTCACAATGCTCTTAAATTATGTATGTATGATAAAACTAAAGAACACTATTTAAAAATGAAGGAAATGTACAACTTATTTTGGCGATTTCTATTTTAGAATCATCATGATAACTACTTTCATTTCGAGATTGTTATACTCAATTAGTTGTATAATGACATGTATCTTGCAATTAGTTTCATGATATTCATAACTTAGGTTTTTCGATTCTTTTGAGCTGTTTGTTCTGGTATTGAGGAAAAGGTATGCAAGCTTCTTGTGTCTCTATGTCGATGAGCGACAACAACCATCAACCTTTTCGAGTAAGTGTGATCTGTTTACTTGATGCATATAACACGTGCACGATACTTTATATTCTTATAATTTATTTTAGATTGCTTTTATGGTATGTATGAAAGAAAATCAAGCTAAGGACACCCCATTTTCTTTTCATAATGGCGACAACAAGCATCATATCTCAAGGTAAGCCAACTTATTAGCGCATGCTTAATTGGAATATGTGTGACACCGTATTATTGACAAACCCATTGATGGTGACGAAAAGGTTAATGAATGTAAATATAAAAGATGCTTTGGGTTTTAGTTGTTTCAAGCGTGTTGTTACATATATTAAAGAAAAATCGGGAATGGTTCCTATGTCCAGGCGTCAAGTAGCAAAACACACTCGTCAACCTCCCCAATTAAGTATGCTCTTGTTTTATTGTTGCATATAAAATATGCTAAATACTCTATATTATTTTAATCGATTTAAGCACTTATTGTTTTACGTATGAATGAAAGGCAGGATAAGGGTGTCTACATCCTAAGATCATTATATTACCAAGAGTTGCGGCCGGAAGAGTTTGAGTTATTGACCATGAGCAAATTAAGGAAATATGAATAGTAATTTTATTAGTGTCGTTTTGAGTCGAGGTGGAGTGGTTGAAGCCCTTCATCGATCATAAGCTTTCTAGGAAAGATGAAAAAATAGAATCAAAAGCGTGGTAAGAAACATTCTTTTATGAATTATGAAAACTTATAAGAATAATTTTGGTTATAATAAATTTGAAATGTGTAAAATTTTAATATATTACAAGGTGGATGAGATTGTTGCAATGATGTATGGACAATACAAGGTTCACTTGCGGTGTCACGAGCCATTACGTGACAAGCATCTTGCTAAATGGATGATTGCTGAACCAGAACCAAGTATAATCAAAATTAGATCTGAATGCGAGTTTTTGATCCTTGCTTCTAATGGAATTTGGGATACTGTAAATATCTAATAACAATCAGTGTCTAATATTCAACAAATGATTCATCTTTATACATATACTTGTTAATTTGCTCTACACTGATGTATCGTTTCTGGTTAGTAACCAAAAACAATGGACATTGTTAGCCATTTTGCATAGGAACCAAGAAACCTAAACCAACATATGTGTGAATAATAAACATCGTATGACCTCATAAGGTTGGTCGACTCCTCCTAAACATTTAATCTTTCTTGCCTTTTAGACCGAATTTATATTTTGCATTACATAATATTAACTTATTGATAATTGTTATCATTATAGGTATAAGCGAACAAGTAAGAGCGACTTCTTCGGTTGCACATGGTCATTATTATTGCACACAATCATCGATTGTAGGCAAATAAATGCGCAATTTGAATTTCCATTGAATTTATACATGTTTAATATCGTTATTTAAAAAAAACACAGGTACCGATAGTTATTGTCATTATAGGTGTAAGCGGACAGGTAAAAGTAAATTGGTTCAGTTTACATGAAAACTAGACGCACACCAGCAACTTTGCGAGGTCATTCAGCTACTTATTTCTACTAGTAATATGTAAATGTGAGTTATGATAAGGATTTAAAAGGTACCTTTTTGAAGGTCATTTAAGCTCTTAATTGATCACTTTTGTATCCGTTACTACTTAATTTCGTTACTTTTCACTTTTTGGGTCTCTTGAAGGCAAATTGATGGAATGACACTTATTCGGACGAAAAGGCGCGAATATACAAAGAAAATGGCCAAAGTCAAGAATCGAGACACTCAAGTCTTTGGGCCGAAGGGGCGTCGGGTTCTATTGTGGCGCCGTCGAACATGTTTTGTGAAGACTCGGTAGCCAAATTGCTTATTTACAAGTGTGACATCGGTGTTAAAGAGTAGGGCTTCGCACTCGGGCGGCCTAGATTTGATCGAGGCACGTCGAGATCGAAGGCGGCGGCGTCACGGGCATAAGGTGGCCGTCACAATAATAACGTGGCCAAGGCGAAACTTAATGACGGAAACCGGCGGCGTCACAATTAAAGAGTGGCGCGTCGCAGCTTGTAACACTATATATAGAATCCGAATTTTTCGGTTTTAGGGAGGTAGTTTTGTGGAGTAAAAACCTAAACCGAACCAAGGCATCTTGTCTGATATTTTAGGGTTCCATACCCTATTTTACATCAAGATAACTGTTTTACTTCATTAATTCAATTATGTCTTCAATTGATTGTGTGTATGCTTGCATGTTCTCCATGTCCGGCTAATTTACTTGTGTGTTTGCTTAGGTAATATGAAACCTAGTTATTGAATCTTGATTGGTTGTCTCTTATCTTAATTGTGATTGACCTATTATCGTGATAGGTCATTCGTTGTGTTATTAATGCTTGATTAATATTTGTTGAACCTTAGTTTATAATCACCTAGAGTTATTGTAGGCTAAACATCCAAAGAATACCTTAGTGTTAAGTTTATAAATCCTAGAGATTTTGTAGTCATTAACCTTTGGTAGCTTCAAAGAGTTAGGGATAAACGCATACCCTACGACCTTAGAAACACAACGCGTTAAGAATAAGAACGTGACAATTCAACCATCAATAGGAGATAACTAGGGAGTAATAAAACCTAAGTAAATACATTTTTAATCATCATACGAGCACACGACAATAGACATAGACTACCCCTAGCTTAGTTAATTATAATTAGATAAGTAGAGTAATCGGTTGAAATACCAACCCCCAAATCCAAACCCCAAGATTCGTACCTTTCCATTTCCTAAAAAAAATATAAAAAAAGATAAAAAAATAATCTTCCTCAACCCCAACCTTAGCGTAGTAACTTCTCACTAGCATTCCTATTCCCTTAGAGAGCGATATCAATACCCGTGGCTTACCCTAATACTACACTACAACGATTAGGTTCACTGCCTAGGGTGTTGAAAAACTTGATCGATGAAAAGGACGTTCCTTTGACCCGAGCAGCGTGTAAGCGTATCAAGTTTTAGGCGCGGCTGTCGGGAATAGAATAGCTAGTTAGAGTCCACCTCGTTAGGTTTCCTTGCTGATTCCTATCAAGTAAGATTTTTTTTCTCATTTTAGCTTCCTCGTAGTCTATCCCCTTCTTCATGACATTTGTTAGTAATCCCATCACTTTTCATCATGGAAGGTGATAATCAACCACCAAACCCGCCATTTCCCCTCCAATCCCTTAGACAACTTAGGACCCTTGAGTTGCACCATAACCCTTCTTGAACCTTTTCTTTGAACCCGAAGAGAGCTAAATAGGCGAAGAAGAGCTCTCCATGAGTCGGAACCTCAAGGCACCACCATCAACTTTGATGAAGCCGCAGTGACAAAGAGACCACTCATTCCCTAAATCCTGAAGCCATCAACATTGACAATCGAGCCAACACAATGAGGAAATTCCCTTCTCGGTCAATGGACCCATCCTTAAACCGAAGCAAAATCCCTCGGGGAATACTCTTCCCCCTCTGTATCTGGGTTTACCAGCGCCATTGTCTACCCTTATGAGCAGGTCAATGAGGTGTTGCATGCCACCGACATTTGGCTTATCCATAATCCATGTCAATTCCATGGATCCCCCAGCGAAAATCCCATTCATCACATCAAACAATTTTTAAAAATTGTGGATACTATCTATGATGACGGAGCATCCAAGGAGACATCCAGACTCCGGTTTTTCCCCTTTTCTCTTCAAGGACAGGCCAAGGAGTGGCTCGATAAGCTTCCTCCAAGATCCATCTTCACTTGGGAACAACTCACAACCAAATTCACCAAGAAATTCTTTCCCCCTGGGAGAACTGCATTTATCAGAAGCAAAATTCTTCACTTCCATCAAACAGATGGAGAATCTATCATTAACTCCTGGACTCGTTACAAAGAACTCATTCAACAAGCCCCACACCATGGTATCAACCTTTGGTTGCTTGTTCAAATCTTTTACGACAACGTCTCTCGAGACGATAAAAAAGGGATTGACCTCTCAGCTGGCCGAAGAATTTCCAATCTCACTGCGGAAGAAGGATGGGACCGCATTGAGGAATATGTCCAATACCAAGACAACCCTTGTAACGAGCCAGTAACTGTGATGAGTGTCTCTGCTGCCTCGAATAAAAACCTATCATCTCTCGATGATTGGGTAAAGAAAGCACAAGAGAAGCTTGCATACCTCACGAAATCACTAGGACCTAATAGGTTGTTTAACCCATACCTTATATGCGACATTTGTGGAGGGCCACACGAGAGCGATGAGTGTGATGATAACACACGCCAAGAGCGCTTCTTCCTTTCTAGTCATAACATTTATGATGACCCTTCCCTTATCACATTCTATCAAAATGATGAATGCACTCCTTGGGGTAATCTAAAATGGAAGAGTGAGGGAAAGGAGGGTTCTGAATACACCATCCGTGATGCCTTTGAAAAAGAACTCGGGCAGTTTACCATGGAAGGGGCAATGCTTTTAGAGGGTCTCGAAGGATTCATTCAAGAGCAACAAGCTGAATTAGAGAGTCAGTTCGCCGAACTCCACAAAAGAGTAAGCGAACCTGGTCCAACCCATCATGATCCAACTTGTGCCATTACTACTCGATCAGGAATTAGTACCAAGGATCCTCCACACCCGACCGAATCCCACCACGGGGCCCGAGTTAGGAAATGGAGCAATTCTCGAACTTCCTTCGACTTCCATGACCCCCTCATGAACATCACCACATACCCGTGATTGACTCTCGCACGGATTCCTTATCCTCGCGTCTTAAGAATCAAAGGCTAAAGAAGACAATGAGAGAATATTGTCTTACTTAAAAGCGGACTTCCGTCAACATACCACTTCTCGATGTATTTAATCATATCCCTAAACATAGCAAATACTTCAAGAGGTTAATATCGAATCGGAAGAAACTCGAAGGGTTGATATCATTAGGAGAAGAGTGCTCGGCTATCATCCAGAAAAGCCTGCCCAAGAAGAAAGAAGATCCAGGAAACTTCACCATTCCTTGCTCTATAGGGGCACTTTCTATGAAAAACGCCTTGGTGGATCTTGGGGCAAGCATTAACTTGATGCCCCATTCCTTGTTCCTCAAACTTGGATATTCAGGACTGAAACGAACTAGAATGAGTATTCAGTTAGCTGATCGATCAATCAAATATCCCATTGGAGTTTGTGAAAATATTCTTGTAAGGGTAGGAGAATTCAAGTTTCCAGTTGATTTCGTGATTTTATAAATGGAGGAAAATAATTCAGTCCCAATAATCCTTGGAAGACCCTTCTTGGCTACAGCTCGTGCCATCATCGATGTTCATGATGGTAAACTCACTTTACGAGTGGGGTCCGAGAGCTTAACCTTCGACATCAAGGATTCTATGAGTCATTCCTCCTCCTACGATCACCCTATTTATTTTGTCGAAGAAGTTGGTGAATTTGTTGATGACATAGATGGCTGTATTAATGAGTATCTATTAAACGAATTCATGAATGATGATAACGACATGATATACAATGATGAAGATATTGAAATTTTTGGAGTTGTTTCCTTTTACCCGCGTAGGGAATAAATCGAACCTCTTGAGCTTCCAAAGCCGGAAAACAAGCTAAAACCATCAATCAAGGAACCTCCTACCTTAGAACTGAAAGATCTCCCGAGCCATTTAGAATACGCCTTCCTTCAAGAAGAGGACCAACTCCCTGTCATCATAAGCTCTTCGCTGACCACTGGGCAGAAAGGGAAGCTCTTAGAAGTTTTAAGATAATATAAAGGAGTGATCGCGTGGAGTGTTACTAACATTAAGGGTATTGATTCTACTTTTTGTACTCATAAAATTCTTATGGAAGAAGATTACAAACCAACCATTCAACCGCAGAGGAGAGTTAACCCTAATATCAAGGAGGTAGTAAAAAAGGAGGTCGTCAAGCTCCTCGATGCCGACCTTATCTACCCCATTTCGGATAGCCCTTGGGTCAGCCCGGTCCAAGTGGTTCCAAAAAATGGAGGAATGACGGTTGTGAAGAATGAAAAGGGTGATTTAGTACCGCAGAGAATGGTTACTGGTTGGCGTGTTTGTATCGACTACAGGAAGTTAAATGATGCCACCCGGAAGGATCATTTTCCTTTGCCATTCATCGACCAAATGCTCGAAAGATAGGCCGGGCATAAATATTCTTGTTTTCTTGATGGTTTTAGGGATACTTCCAAATACCCAATGCTCACGAAGATCAAGAAAATATTTCGTTTATACCCTTACAGGACTTTTGCTTACAAGCGAATGCCCTTCGGTTATCTAACGCCCGCCACCTTTCAACGATGTATGATGGCTATATTTCATGAATTAATTGAGGACAACATGGAAGTCTTCATGGATGATTTCTCGGTATTTAGGAATTCCTTCGACCTTTGTCTATCCAACCTTAGAAAGATGTTGAAACGGTGTGAAGAAACGAATTTAGTCCTGGATTGGGAAAAATGCCATTTCATGGTAAGAGAAGGAATCGTTTTAGGGCACAAAGTCTCCGGAAATGGAATCGAGGTCGATAGAGCTAAAATCGAAGCGATATCAAAACTACCCTATCCTACTACCATTAAAGCCATTCGAAGCTTTCTAGGTCGTGCGGGATTTTATAGAAGGTTTATTAAGGATTTCTCAAAAATTGCCCGGCCAATGACACAACTTTTTGTCAAGGACGCCCCTTTTGATTTTTCTGAAGAATGCAACGAAGCATTCAATCGACTAAAGAAAGATCTCACTCAGGCTCCAAAAATGGTCACCCCTGATTGGTCTCAACCATTCGAAATCATGTGCTATGCTAGTGATTATGCTGTAGGCGCCGTGCTCGGCCAAAGAAAGGAGAAGCATTTTCAAACAATTTACTATGCTAGCAAAACCATGAATGTAGCGCAAGAAAATTAAACAACCACCGAGAAAGAGCTTTTAGCTGTGGTTTTTGCCTTCGACAAGTTCAGGTAATATCTCGTCCTTTCCAAAACTGTCGTCTTCACAGATCACTCCGCCTTACGCTACTTGTTTTCCAAACAAGATGCAAAACCCCGACTCATTAGGTGGATTCTATTGCTTCAAGAATTCGACATTGAAATTCGAGATAAAAGAGTGAAAATCTTCTGCGATCATACATCACGGTTAGAGAACCCAGACCTTGAGAAGTTAGACCATACCGAGATTCGCGACTCTTTTCTCGAGGAATGGCTAATGGCCATTAAGGAAATTGAGCCATGGTATGCGGATTATGCTAACTATCTGTCCAGTAGGGTTTTACCAAATTACATGACCAAGCAAGATAAAAGAAAATTCTTCACCGCACTAAAATACTATTTCTGGGATGACCCTTCCTATTCCGCATATGCCCCGATCAAATCATTCGACGTTGTGTTGCCGGAAGAGAGATTGATCGAATTATGAAAGAATGTCATGCGGGACCATCTGGGGGCATCATGGTGTAAATATCACGGCACAAAAAGTTTTTGATGTCGAATTCTACTGGCCTACTGTTTTCCGCGACGTTAAGAGATTAGTTCAAACGTGCGATGCATGCCAACGATCGGGAAACATCTCGCGAAGGGATGGATCACCTCAGAACTATATCCAAGTCTGCGAAATATTCGATGTTTGGGGTATAGACTTCATGGGACCTTTTCCATCATCTGGAGGAAATGAATACATTCTAGTGGCTATCGACTATGTATCCAAATGGGTGGAGGCCCAAGCCCTTAGGACTAACGATGCAAGAATAGTCATTCATTTTCTTAAAAGGCTCTTTGCACGATTCGGGATTCCCAAGGCATTGATCAGTGATAGAGGAACCCACTTTTGCAATGCTCAAATGGAGAAGGTGATGAAGAAGTATGGTGTTCCGCATAGATTTTCTACAACATATCACCCCAAACGAATGGGAAAGTAGAGAACACAAATAGAGCATTACTGATGGATACTTGAAAAACGGTCCACGAGAATAGAAAAGATTGGGCATTCAAACTGGATGAGGCACTCTGGGTATTCGAGCGCTTACAAAACACCTATCGGAACAACCCCTTTTCGCTTGGTATACGGAAGCATGCCACCTCCTATTGAACTTGAGCAAAAGGCGTACTGGGCACTTAAGGCCTGTAATATGGATTACTCTGAGGCAGGGTCAAATAGGTTCCTACAGCTTCAAGAACTGGATGAACTAAGACTTGAAGCTTATGAATCGTGGATCACATACCAATAAAGGGCGAAAAAATGGCATGATCAATGGATAAAGAATCCTAAAGAGTTTTTGGAAGGAGATAAGGTGCTCTTGTATAATTCAAGATTGAGATTGCTTCCGGGAAAACTCAAATCAAGATGGTATGGACCTTTTTCAGTAAAGAGGAAAATGGGCAATAGGGCTGTGGTGCTACTGGACCATGATGGAAGGGAATTTACCGTGAATGGACAACGTGTGAAACATTATCAGTTGGACAATAATGAAATGGTCAACGATGAGGATATTTTTTTGGAAGAAGGTGACGGTAATGAAGTCACGTAAGGGCACGACTTCGAGTCTAGCTACAAGACTCATAAATAAAGAAAAGTGCTTCGTAGGAGGCAACCCATGCTTAATTGTTTGCTTGTTTGTGTCGTGTATCTTTTAATAATTATTTATTCTCATGTTTAAATTTGTAAAAATGCTTTATTTTGTCTTCAACCTCGTCTTAATTACATATAAAGGTATTTTACATAAGGGATAAGTGTAGGGAGGATTACACACGTTTTCATAAGAAACGTGAACATGAGAATTACAATTATTTAAAAGATATACATGTGTGTTTGTTCGAGTCAAATGCTTGTATCAAGTCATAATGGATGTTTTGCAGGAAATTTTTCCAGATTTTAAAGATACATAAGGTTGGAAGGAGCTTTTCACGCAAACACTCTTCTTGAAGAAAGATTTAACCACTACTTCACACAGATCCTACCGAGCTAATCAGGGGAGTACTAGTTTCTTTCGTTTTTAATTACCTTCCATTATTATAACTTTGATAAATTCGGGGAACATTGGGGACAATGTTCAGTTTAAGTGTAGGGAGGGAAAATAAAACGGGAACTTTGAAACTATGCTTATCCTTGACTATTTGCTTTGTCCAATTTCATTTGTGTAATAAACCATGAGAACTATTGGTTAGGGTAATTTTGGCACCAAATTTAAAAATTTTCATGACATATAGGAGTGGGCCATTAGTCTTAATAAAGCGTCTCATGGATAGGAAGTTATATGACTAGCACAAAAACCCTTTACCACTTAAATTCCACCCAAAATGTGGGGATCTCCTTAGATTTGTAGGAATTCTGACATTCATCTTTGATGCTTAGAGTGTGAACCGGTAGTATAATAGATTCTAGAACTTGCTTTGTGATGCATTCCGAGATCGCTAGTCGACTACACTTGTGTAGTTAGGAATAGCTAAATGATAAGAGACATTAGGATAACCTTTGTTTGATACGTAATATAATTACTTCTTCCACATCGGTTGAGTAATTCCCCACACCCTGCGTTGTACTCATCTTTAGTACACGATACCCTACTTAACTCCTCGAGCCTATCCTTTTCGCGGTTCTCGTGATGTTTCGGTTTCGGAATATCAATTAAAGCATTCTTTACAATCCACCCCAAATGTACACCCAAATCGCCTTAGCCTACCTTGTATGCACTCACTTTTAGTGCATTATTTTTATCACACTAAACCCTTAGTTCAATTATCTAGTTGCTTGCATAAGTTGCTAAGTCGAGTCATATCCTTTGTACAAAGTTTTGGGACGATTGAGACTCATGGAAAAAGTTAAACTTTATGAAATGACGGGAAGGGAACGTTAAATTCAAATTCCCTTTATTTGCGTAATAATGTACTCCAAGTGTTTTGATCTTTTCAACTCCAAGTGTTTTGATCTTTTCAATTCGGGTCAAATTAGTGTTAGAGTAATAAAAACTCAAGTGTAGGGATGTGCCTATAAATCCCTACTATTTTGATGTTATCGTAGAGGATGGTAGAGTAAAAGTGTATGAAAAAAAAATCGAAAAAAAATATGAAAAAAAGAGAAAAAAAAATAAAGTGTTAAAAAAAACATATGGGCTACCATCCTACATCTATCTTTAATATTATGTTTGTTTATTTCAGTTATCTAGAGTTTAGAGTGTCGAGTCTTGGCTTAGCAACGCCATTCTTCGCGTGCTTGTAACATAAAGATTTTTGACTTGCAACCACTAAGTCGCCTATCCCACCAAACCCTGTGTTTCCCTACCGTAAGCCTAACGTTACAACCTTTAAAATACCTCTTGGATAGTCTTTCCTAGGTGCTTACGCCAAAGCGATGGAGGTTTGATCTAGTCTCAAGCCTATAGTAATCTATGTACTAGGACCGGTTAATGAGTGTTTATCTTCTATTTCCAACTTGTTATATTTCATATACACCTGAGAGATGTGAGTATCCAAACACCCCATGCGAGGTGCTAGTATGTAATTTCCGTGCTTGTTATGACTTTTTTGGGGCTTATATGTGTTGTGAATCGTTCTAAACTAATACTTCATGACCCCTAATTTATAAATCAATTGACTAAATGCACATTTGCTTGAGGACAAGCAAATACCAAGTGTAGGGATAAAGGTACCTTTTTTAGGGGCCATTTAATCCCTTAATTGATCACTTTTGTATCCGTTACTACTTAATTTCGTTCCTTTTCACTTTTTAGGTCTCTTGAAGGCAAATTGCTGGAATGACACTTATTCGGACGAAAAGGAGCGAATATCTGAAGAAAATGGCCAAAGTCGAATCGAGACACTCAGTCTTTGGGCCCAAGGGGCGGCGTCGAGTTCTATTTGTGATGCCGTCGGAACATGTTTTGTGACCACTCATTAGCCAAATTGCTTATTTACAAGTGGCGGCATCGGTGTTAAAAGAGTAGGCGTCGCGACTCAGACGACCTAGATTTGATCCAGACGGCGTCAGAGACTGAAGGCGACGGCGTCACGGGCATAAGGTGACGCCGTCACAATAATAACGTGGCCAAGACGAAACTTAATGACGGAAACCCGACGGCATCACAATTAAAGAGTGACGCCGTCGCAGTTTGTAACACTATATATAGAATCCGAATTTTTCAGTTTTAGGGAGGTAGTTTTGTGGAGTAAAAAACCTAAACCGAACCAAGGCTGTCTTGTACAGTATTTTAGGGTTCCATACCCTATTTTACATCAAGATAACTGTTTTACTTCATTAATTCAATTATGTCTTCAATTGATTGTGTGTATGCTTGCATGTTCTCCATGTCCGGCTAATTTACTTGTGTGTTTGCTTAGGTAATATGAAACCTAGTTATTGAATATTGATTGGTTGTCTCTTATCTTAATTGTGATTGACCTATTATTGTGATAGGTCATTCGTTGTGTTATTAATGCTTGATTAATCTTTGTTGAACCTTAGTTTATAATCACCTAGAGTTATTGTAGGCTAAACATCCAAAGAATACCTTAGTGTTAAGTTTATAAATCCTAGAGATTTTGTAGTCATTAACCTTTGGTAGCTTCAAAGAGTTAGGGATAAACGCATACCCTACGACCTTAGAAACACAACGCGTTAGGAATAAGAACGTGACAATTCAACCATCAATAGGAGATAACTAGGGAGTAATAAAACCTAAGTAAATACATTTTAATCATCATACGAGCACCGACAATAGACATAGACTAACCTAGCTTAGTTAATTAGATAATTAGATAAGTAGAGTAATCGATGAAATACCAACCCCAAATGCAAACCCGAGATTAGTACCTTTCTATTTCCTAAAAATATATAAAAAGATAAAAATAATCTTCCTCAAACCCAACCTTAGCGTAGTAACTTCTCACGAGCCTTCCTATTCCCTAGATAACGATATCAATACTGTGACTTACCCAAATACTACACTACAATGATTAGCGTGACTTACCCAAATACTACACTACAATGATTAGGTTCACTTGCCTAGGGTGTTGAAAAACTTGCTCGACGAAAAGGAAGTTCCTTTGACCCCGAACGCATTGTGTAAGCGAATCAAGTTATATATTGTTACTTTAGTATTTTGAAACAATATCGTTGGCATAATATATTATGTGGAAAACTAGAAGGGAGGGGTTGAATAGTTTTACCGTTTAAACTTCATTTTAAAATATTTAGATCGACTTATGTCAATCTATTTATATGTGTATGTTGGACATTGGTAGATATATATGTAAATGCGTAATGGAAAGATAAAGAGTAAGAAACACATAACCACGACACGAGTGTTTATAGTTGTTCGGCTACAAGGACACCTTCCTTACCCTACTCCACTCCCCGAGTCACCTACTCGAGAGTTCGTAAACAATACACGACACAAACTCCTTATGGCGGAGAAGCCTTCACAACGTCGCCTACTCTTTTTCCGGTACTAGGCTAGACACCGGGTTCTTCCACAAGGTAAAACCACACCTATCACAACGTCGCCTACCCTTTATCCGGTACTAGGCTAGATACCGAGTTCCATTACAGTGGAGGAACTACTACCCAACACTACACAACACCTAACCCAAAGAAGACCCACTCCTTATTACAACATCTGCAAGGATATCAATATCCTTGAATACAACCTACCTCTATTTGTACATCGATGCACCTCATCGATTATACACCCTTGGCATCTTTCACTAATGCCACTTGACTTGACTTCTAGGCACTCTTCACTAATACCCTTGACACGACATTTGGCACCTTTCACTAAGGCCTTCGTCTTGACTCCTTTGGCACCCTTCACTAATGCCATTGACACGGACGTTAAGCACCTTTCACTAATACTTTCGTCTTGACTCTTTCGGCATCCTTCATTAATGCCTTTGACACAACACTTCTATAGAGGAAGAAAGAACTATCAACAAGAAAACCTCAGTAGTCTTGATGATGACGAAGCATGGCAACTCATGGACTTGAGCTTGCTCGACTTCAAGAGGCGGTGATCTCGCCTTTAATAGGAACCTAGAGATTCACACAACAACAAAACAAAAACTACATAGAGAGATCCTTAGGATCTGGGGTTAGAAGATTTACAATACTATGAGAAAGTAAGTGTGGGAGTGGCGACCCAAAATGAAGAAATGGCTTAATATTTATAGAAGAAATTTAGCTACTGTTCCACGGATCTCACGGATCCCTCACTTGAGGGATCCGTCCGATCTATTCACAGGGATCCGTGGGACGCTCCTCTTGCCCATGGGTTTTGGGTCATGGGTTATGGGTCATGGGTCCTAGACTTTGGACCATGGCTATCCAAGTAGATACAATGTATCTATAAGGTGCAATGCATCTAGTCCATGGGTCATGGATAATATCCATTTATGACTTATGCATGATGTCATGCAATGGGTTATGGTTTATGCTCCATGGGTATGGGTCATAGACTTTGGGTTATACCCAACTACATTCAATGTATTTGGTCAATGGGCCAAATACTTAATCTTCTACCCATTGTGTTAATACAAATAAACCGTAAAAACGTTTATTAATATTTTGAGATCTCTTTGTGTTTTTTGATAAAAAATATAATGTTATCTTAAGTACAATTATAAGGATACATGTTATTTTTGTAAAGCATTTACATATAGCCATTTAATACAAAAATTTTGTAATTAATCATTTGTTGTAATAGTTTATTAGGATGTGTAAAACCACAACCCATGGATCATAACCCATACCCAAGATGGCTAGATACAATGTATACTTTAGATACATTGAATCTAAGAAAACCTATGGACCAACCCATAACCCATGACCCATAACCAAAAACCCATGGGCGAGGAGGGCGTCCCATGGATCCCTAGGATTACACTAGATGGATCCCAGTGGGAGGGATCCGTGAGATCCGGGGAACAGTGGAAGAAATTACCTATAAATAGAGAGCCATTTCTTCATTCTAACTTACCCCTCTTCTTACTAAATCTCTCAAACACTCTCATTCTCTTCTAACATATAGATCACTTGATCTAGAGAGTTGTTCTTCTTTCTTTCAATTGTGATTCTCAAATAGGTCATTCTCTAAGGCGTGATCACGAGCATTCTACAAGTCATCCAAGCAAGGGGTCCTTGATTGATTTGTTCCTCCATAAGATTTACAGCAAAGATCTTGTATTTGATATTTCACATATTTGTTGTGTAATAGTCGTGTTGGTTTGGTCCACGTGTTACGGACTCGGTATTTAGCTTCGTCTGGGAAAAGGTGTAAGCAACGTTGTGAAGGCTTCTCCGCCAAGTGAAGGAGTTTGTTGACATAGTGCTTGAACTCTCGAGTAAGTGACTCGGGGGTGGAGTAGGGCAAGGAAGGTGTCCTTGTAGCGAACCACTATAAATCGGTTGTGTCATTTCTATCCTTTGCATTACATTATTTACTTACTTTATCATTAGATCTATACTTTCTATACATCCATAAGATCTCACATATTAACGAATCTAAAGTTTTAGAAACTAACTTAAAATCGGAAAAACTATTCAACCCCCCCCCCCTTCTAGTTTTCCACAATTGGCATCAAGAGCTAAGTTTATAAAAGTTTTAAAGTGAAATTGTATTTTAAAAACTTTTCGATCACTATGGGTTCTGAAAATTATAAGGAAGGGCAATCTATGCAACGACCACCACTACTTGAAACTAATAGTTTTATATATTGGAAAAATAGATTCGAAACGTATTTGAAGTCTATAGATATTGATCTTTGGTACATTATTGTTGAAGGCGATTTTGAGGCCACCTCAAAAGATGATAAAGGGAATTTAGTTAACATACCTCATGATAAACTAAATGATGAAATGAAGAAAAAGCTTTCTAAAAATAGTGAAGCTAAAATGGTTTTATATAATGCTTTACGAAAAGGAATTGAAAGAATTTCTATGCTCAAAACCTCTAAAGAAATTTGGAATTCTTTAGTTGTAACTCATCAAGGTAATCAACAAGTTAAAAATAATAAAATTGATTTATTTGTTCAACAATATGAACAATTTTCAATATCGGATGAGGAAACTATAATCATTCATTTGCTAACTTTAATACTATTATTACATCTTCACAAGCACTTGATGAATCTTTTTCTAGCCGTAACCATGTTAGGAGATATCTAAGGGCACTTCCATCGAAGTGGAGATCCAAGGTGACGGCGATCGAAGAATCAAAAGATTTGACAATCCTCACCCTTGATGAACTCATAGGCAACTTAAAAGTCTACGAGCTTGTCCTTGCTAAAGACTCAGAAGCCTCAAAGGTGAAAGAGAACCACAAATCTCTTGCCCTTAAAGCCAAAAAGGCTTCAAGCGATGAAGAGAACTCCTCTTCGAGTAGTGACGACGAGGAGTACGCTATGGTGGTAAGGGACTTTAAAAAGTTCTTTAGAAGAAAGGGAAGATACATCAAACAACCGTATGACAATAAGAAAGGCTTTCGGAAAAGCAAAGAGGACGAGAAGCCAAAAGATGATCGTACTTGTTTTAAATGTGGGGACCCAAACCACTTTATTAGTAAGTGTCCTAAACGGGATGATCAAAAGGCGTTCGTAAGCGGCACGTGGGGAATAAGCGAAGAGGAGGACAAAGAAATTTGTCTCATGGCAAATGACGAGGTATGTCACGAATACTATAGTAGCTCATCACTTGATGACGACTCATTGCATAATGAATGTGACAAATTATGCAATATTAGCTTAAAACTAATTAACAAAAACAAGCTTTTAAAAAGTCAAAACCAACGTTTAGATAAAGATGTCATAGAATTAAAAGCAAAACTAAAACGTTTAAAAAAGGGTAAAATTGCAAGTGGTGAATGTGAACTTTGTGTTCAACTTCAAACACTAGTTGATCAACTAGATTCTAAAATTGCTAGAATGAGTACGAATACCTTAGATATGATATTATATAGTGTTAAAACCAGCAACAACCAAAAAGGTTTAGGTATTCAACAACTTGATCCATCAACTAGTGAAAACAAAGAAACACAATTTGTTAAGGCACTAGAAAAACCAGCCACTGTTGTGACGGATCCCATAAAAAGGGACCGGCTAGTGGTAAGCCAGGGATCCGTGGGTCCTGTGTATCCAACAGTGGTAATAACGTAGCTTCTTCATCTAGAACTGAGTTTGTTATCGTTAATAGGAAGAAACCAACTCATGTCACCACTAGACAACCACCTCCAAAATATAATCCTACTTTTGCAAGAAACAAAGCACCATCTTTCTAAAAACCTAATCCATCTAGGAGACCTAATAATGTTTACCCGAGAAGTAACCATCAAATGGGATGGAACCTAAATATGCAAAATGTTTTTCCCTTTCAAAACTTAGCTCCATGGAATGCATACTCATCTTATCCATACATGTCTAACATGAATGGAATGTTTGACACTAATGGACCCATGAACAAATGGGGACCAAACTTTTGAGTTTATTATTTTCTTAGGTATGCTTAAAGGTCGACCTAGACCCGGATAAATGGGTCAAGGATAGCGGGTGCACGAGGCACATGACCGGCAATAAAGATCTATTCTCCACATATGAATCCTTCAATGGAGGTAATGTGGTGTTTGGAAATAGCAAAAGTAGAATCATCGGTAAAGGTACGATTTCTAACAAATATCTAACCATTAACGATGTGTGTCACGTAGAAAACCTAAACTTTAACCTCTTAAGTATAGGACAAATATGTGATAAAAGTGCAATGTACTTTTACAAAACTGATAGTAAGATATTAAAAAATGGCATAACCATAGGAAGAGGTATTAGGAAACATGGAGTCTATGTCATTAAAATCGGTAATGAACCTAATGACAAACTATGTCTTACCTTTATGGATGATACTTCGACATTATGGCATCGAAGATTGGGTCATGCCAATATGCGACTTCTTCAATCGCTATCATCCAAAGATCTAGTAAGAGATCTAACTAAGTTAAAATATGAACATCACTTTTGTGATGCTTGTAATGTAGGAAAACAAGTTCATTCTAGTCATAAAGCTAAAAACCTAGTGTCTACAACTAAGTGTCTAGAATTACTACATATGGACTTATTTGGTCCATCCGTTATCCAAAGTTATGGAGGCAACTACTACACTTTGGTCATAGTGGATGATTACTCTAGGTATACATAGACAAAATTCTTAAAGAACAAAACGGAAACCTTTAATTATTTTGAAATATTAAGCAAAAAGATCCAAAGACAACTAGGAAGTCCTATAGTGTCTATTAGGACGGATCATAGTAGGGAATTCGATAATGAAGTGCAATTTGGAGCCTTTTGTGATGCTAATGGTATTACTCACAACTTCTCGGCTCCACGCACTCCACAATCGAATGGGGTAGTAGAAAGAAAGAATAGAACCCTACAAGAAATGAGTGAACCATGCTTAATGAGCAGTCCATACCTCAAAATTTTTGGTGTAATGCCGTTGATACTTCAATGTACATACTCAATCGAGTCTTAATTAGACCAATCTTAGGTAAAACTCCATATGAGTTACTTGAGGCAAAAAGCCTCGTTAAATCACCTTAAATGTTTTATTCTTAACACTAAAGATTACCTTACAAAATTTGATCCTAAATCAACGAAGGTATCTTTCTAGGTTACTCCCAAATAGCAAAGCTTACGTCATATTAAAGAAAGAAACAATGAAGGTAGAAGAGTCATTAAATATAAAATTTGATGAAAGTCCACCCAAAACCTCTCCACCTCTTGTCGATGGCGAGATTGTAGAAAGTGAAGCTATAGTAATAAAGAAAAGATTAATGAAGAAGAAGAACCTTTAAATGATGAAGTCATAAACATTAAAGAGTCCAAAGATCACCCGTAGATAAGGTCATAGGAAAGCTAAGCGAAAGAACATTAAGGTCTCAAGTTCAAAACCAAAGTAGCTTGTTTTGTTTCGTTTCAACCATAGAACCTAAGAATACACAAGAAGCCATAAAAGATGAGAGTTGGGTAATGGCTATGCAAGAAGAATTAAATCAATTTGTTTCTAATGATGTTTGGACACTTGTCCCTCCACCTAGTAATCAAACCATAATAGGAACCAAATGGGTTTATAAAAACAAATTAGATGCAAGCAGTAGTGTCTAGGAACAAGGCTAGACTCATTGCCCAAGGTATAACCAACAAGAAGGAATAGACTTTGATGAGACCTATGCCCCCGTGGCTAGATTAGAGTCTATAAGAATACTTCTTGCGTATGCTTGTGCTAATGATCTAAAGCTTTATCAAATGGATGTCAAAAGCGCTTTTCTAAATGGTTTCATTAATGAAGAAGTATATGTAGCTCAACCTCGGGGCTTCATCGATTTTGAAAAATCTAAACATGTGTATAAATTAAAGAAAGCCCTTTATGGTCTTAAACAAGCTCCAAAAGCTTGGTATGATAGACTCAAGTCATTTTTAATTAAACACAACTATACCATGGGGTTAGTTGACAACACACTTTTTACTAAGAAAAGAGAGTCACATATGATCATAGTGCAAATATACGTAGATGATATTATATTCGGATCCACTTGTCAAGACATGTGTGATGATTTCTCTAAAATCATGCATGACGAGTTCGAAATGAGTATGATGGGAGAACTTAGTTTCTTTCTTGGTCTACAAATCAAACAAGTAGAAGATGGTATCTTCTTTAATCAATCTAAATACATAAAGGAGATGTTAAAGAAATTCGTTCTAGAAGAGTCGAAACCTATTAGGACACCAATGTCATCCGACACCAAACTCACAAAAGATGAAGACGGCGAATCCGTCGGTAATACTAAATATCGTGGCATGATAGGTAGTCTTCTCTACCTCACGGCAAGTAGGCCGGATATGATGTTTAGTGTATGCTTATGTGCTAGGTTTCAAGAAGACCCTAAAACATCACACCTAAAAGCCGTAAAAGGATATTTAGATACATTAAGGGTACAACACAATTATGATTATGGTATCCTAAGGGCACAGGAGTAGAAACAATTGTATATCGATTCGACCATGCGGTGATTATGTTGATAGAAAAAGTACAAGTGGGGTATGTACTTTCATGGGATGTTGTTTAACATCTTGGTTTTCAAAGAAACAAACGGCACTAGCAATATCAACAACCGAAGCCGAATCGTTTCATTGCAAAGCATGCCAACAAGCACTATGGATGAAACAAGCGTTAGTTGACTACGACATTCATCTAAGCGACATAGCCATCCTATGTGACAACAAAGGTGCCATCGACTTAAGCAAGAATCCGGTATTGCATTCTCGCACAAAGCATATCGAGATTCGTCATCACTTCATAAGAGATAATGTACAAAAGGGGAACATCTCTATTGAGAAGGTATCATCCAAAGACAACATAGCCGACGTCCTCACCAAACCGTTGAAGCGGGAACAATTCAACCTACTTCATCTTGGTCTTGGTCTTGGTCTCATGGAACAAACATCGTAACTTACTTTTTGACTCTACAAGGTATGTAAACACTAGCCATCTTCTTTCTAAGTCTAGGATCTCTATTTCACGAACAAATCACAAACAATACGGGAATTTTCAAAACCCAAGATAAGTTTTCCACTTATAATTTCCTTATTTTCTTTTTAAAATAAGTACAAGTTACATACACATCCTTCGTTCAAAAGGATAAAACGTTTATATTTCAAAAATTCTTTCTAAAATGATACTCCTTCCCGTATCAATTTCACAAAAGCAATTTCGCACGTCTAGGACAAATCGCTTTTTCATTGCATCTCATGTCTTTTGAATGCTAAAGGGGACACATAACTAATATGTGTTTTTGGGTACATTCATTAAGCCACAATGAATTAGGAGCATTGGTAACACTAAATTACGTACTCAAAGGACTAAGTATGTGTTTTTCGGGTTATCTCACATAATAGTATGCTTTTTCATTTCTAGTTTATTTATCTTTTCTTCTTAGGAGTCGAGATAACCGCAACTCCAAATAGTTTGCATATAGGCACACACTAGGCAGAAATGTTTCCAAAAGGAAAATTTTGTGTTTCCTGAATCACCAAACCCACGGATCCCAGCCTTCAAGCTGGTCGGATCCCTCTAGGGAAGGATCCGTGGGATCCTTGAGACATAAGCTGTTTTTACCTTATATTTTTCTCACTTTGGATGAAAAATCCACATTTGTCTTATATTTTTGGAGTATGCTCTTTAATGCTTGTGTTCTCATGATCACATGCCTTAAATTCATATCTAATAATTAGATTTTAATTCACATTTTGGGTCAAGCATTCTGTGAAAATGTAGGGGGTGAATCGTTACCGCTTAAAAATGTTAGATCTTTTGTATCAAATCGTTTATGAAGCTTGTTATAATATGAAAGTACCAATTATTGTTTGTGACTAATATAAATCATAGTAAACCAAGTTGTCACACAAGCATAAACATCAAACCATATCACAAGTAATTATAAAAGTAAAGAGATAAAGAAAGGAAAGTGCAAACCGAACACGAGGATTTATAGTGGTTCGGTCACGGATCTCCTCTCCGCCCTACTCCACTCTCCGAGTACCCAACTCGAGAGTTACTTCACTAAATCAACAAGCTCCCTTCTCGGCGGAGAAAACCTTACAATCGTCACTTACACTTTTTCCGGTACAAAGCTAAATACCGGGTTCTAGTTCGAGGTAGAACCAACCTAACGTCGCCTATACAATATTTCCGACACTAAGCTAGATGTCGAGTTCTTTTCGGGTACAACCACTCTCGTTATGTTTTATGGCCCAACATAACAAACCTTGTGTTTATGGTTCAAACACATAACCCATCTAATCTAGTTTGGTGAAAGTGTTGTGATGATGCAATAATGTTTACAATGATGATCCATGACATAAATGTCTAATGGAAATAAATGACTAATCTAAATGATCTTCTTAAATAAGAAGTCTTCAATCAATGAGGATATCAAGAGATCTTGAATCTTCATATGTTGATATGCTTCGGTGAATGAGGATGGCTAGATCTCTAAACTTTCCTTGGTTGATCAAAATGTAAAATATGCTTACAACAAAGATGAATGTTAGAAGCATTATGATCATGTGATGGTGAGGGTGATTGATGTATGCTACTACATGTTTGTCTATAGACCTAAGTGATGAAAGAATGTTAGAGAGAATGTATGTTGGAAGGGATGAAGATATGAGAAAACCATGGGATGGTATTTATAACCAAAAGTGGTAATCAAAAATATAATAATTTATTAGATTTGATATCTTAGAATATCTTCCAAAATCTTTTAAAGATTTAGATGACACTATGCATGAGGTAATAAAAGAGTGTTTTCCTTTTTATGAAAATACATTTAAACAAATGTATATACTTATTAAAAAGGTAAGTTACTTGTAAATAAAATGTAAGTAACCTTTTGTAAAATAAAATATCTAGTTGAGTGCTTGTCAAAATAAAATATATTTTGTCAAGTGTAAGTAAACTTTAGTACTTGTATGAATATTATAGTTAGTTTACTTGTACAAATTAAAGTATATATTTGTTAGACATTTTACAAAAGATGTATTTGTATAAAATACTTATGAATGCAAAATGTAAAATGAGGTTCGAAATAGAATGGTTAACCTATTAAAATACTTGGTGACTCTAAACGTATTTTAAACATTCTAAATGATTTGTTAATGGGTTTGATCATAATGCCACATAACAAACATGTACGAACCTGTGTTGTAACATATGAGGACTTGAGACATCGAGAGGTGTTGAATGTATGTTGAGAGAAAGTGTGATTACAAGTAACTTGTACATTTTACGTTATGTATTACAAGTTACATGTTTGTCATCAATCAAAACAAACGAGACTAGATAGATTAAATATCGTAATATTTGCACTAACACATTCATTACAATGCTTTGTTTTTATATATAGAACTCCCAAAATGCTTGCATAATCCATCTCATCTTCTCAAACAAACTACACCATGTCATTCACAAACTCTTTAGATGAATCACCTAGTACAAACAATCATATTCATGAAACCCAAAACTTTGTACTTCCACCTTCCAAAATACCAAAATCAAACTCTAAGATATCCGCACGGATTAACATCCGATCTTGTTGCTTAGAAAAACCATCATCATATGGCTCATCACCATCAACTAACTCACCACAAGATGCTTCCATTATAGCACCTTCTTCATCACCAACGAGTACACCAACATCATCACCAAATCACTAACCACCTAAAATCACTCTTTTGGAACTCCTTACGACTCCAACAAGATCTCAACAACCAAAGCAAAAAGAATTAGCCTTTTTGACACCTCCAACTTCTCCAAACACAATATTCAATGATCTTGAAACATCACCACCTTTAGCTCCCATTAAACTACAAGAACATCTAGGTTCTTTTCCACCACCACTTCCAATCATTCCGGACTTTGATCCGTATTTTCCTATTTCTCCACCACAACTTCCGCAACTCACAAATCAAAACAACCCAGACGATTTCCGTACTCATTACCCACATCACTTAAATTGTGAACATTGCCAATCCACTAGGGAAATTGCAATAGAAGTTAGGGAAGAAATGCGATTCATACTCAAACTCATCCTTGATCGCATCAATACCATTACTCATCCAAACCTCCATCCATAACCTTATGCAAGCATGGAAGGAATCATTATTACTATTTTCTATTTTTAGTACTTTTTCTTTTTGAGTCATTTTGAAGAACAAGTCTTGTTCTTATTTTTACATGCTTGTTGGTGGCATAAATACCGCTATACTTTGTTGTTTTATTACAAGGCCTTGTTTACATAACTTGGCTCCCAATCTTGATTCTCGTCAATCACAAGATTACATAAGCATGTTACTAACCTTTCTCTTTGTAGGATGTTTATTTTTTCACTTGACGCCCAAACAAGGGAGCTACCGTCGAGGGAGTAAGCAATCGTGGACTAATTTTTCCACACTTTTATTTCTTGAAGGGTTAACTTTTTGTTTCGAAAAAAAGGGGAGAATAAGTAAAACTTAGGGGCTTTCAAAACATACATCTATTTTTAAGTTTTACTCATCATAACATTATGTTTTGTCATCAACAAAAAGGGGGAGATTTATAATACAAATAAACCGTAAAAACGTTTATTAATATTTTGCGATCTCTTTGTGTTTTGTTGATAACAAATATAATGTTATCTTAAGTACAATTATAAGGATACATGTTATTTTTGTAAAGCATTTACATATAGCCATTTAATACAAAAATGTTGTAATTAATCATTTGTTGTAATAGTTTATTAGGATGGGTAAAAACCACAACCCATGGATCATAACCCATACCCAAGATGGCTAGATACAATGTATACTTTAGATACATTGAATCTAAGGAAAACCCATGGACCAACCCATAACCCATGACACTTAACTAAAAAACCCATGGGCAAAGAGGTGCGTTCCACAGATCCCTAGGATTACACTAGACGGATCCCAAGTGGGAGGGATATGTGGGATTCGGGGAACAGTGGAAGAAATTGCCTATAAATAGAGAGCCATTTCTTCATTCTAACTTACCCGTCTTCTTACTAAATCTCTCAAACACTCTCATTCTCTTCTAACATATAGATCACTTAATCTAGAGAGTTGTTCTTCTTTCTTTCTATTGTGATTCTCATATAGGTCCTTCTCTAAGGCGAGATCACGAGCATTCTACAAGTCATCCAAGTAAGGGGTCCTTGATTGATTTGTTCCTCCGCAAGATTTCTGTAGCAAAGATCTTGTATTTGATATTTCACATATTTGTTGTGTAATAGTCGTGTTGGTTTGGTCCACCGTGTTACGGACTCGGTATTTAGCTTCGCACGGAAAAAGGTGTAAGCAACGTTGTGAAGGCTTCTCCGCCAAGTGAAGGAGTTTGTTGACATAGTGCTTGAACTCTCGAGTAGGTGACTCGGGAGTGGAGTAGGCAAGGAAGGTGTCCTTGTAGTCAAACCACTATAAATCGGTTGTGTCATTTCTATCCCTTTGCATTACATTATTTACTTGCTTTATCATTAGATCTATACTTTCTCTACATACATAAGATCTCACATATTAACGAATCTAAAGTTTTAGAAACTAACTTAAAATCGGCAAAACTATTCAACCCCTTTCTAGTTTTCCACACATTGTATCACCCATTATGATACATACTATTTATGTATTTATTTGCCTAATATGTAAACACTAGTAGTTGTATATATGTATTACTAAATCATGAAATCAATTTTACTTGTTTAGTGTTTTATGTAAAAACGTAAGTGTGTTAGTAAACTATTGGCTCAAACCATTTACGTATTTTATTTGTTTCGTTAAAATGATTTTACGTTTGTTATCGACAAAACATTAGAAGATCGTAAAATATAAATAAATGTTTTTACGACTTATTTGTATTAAAATCTCCTCTTTTGTTGATGACAAAACATAAATTTTTTAAGGAAAACTAAAATTGTAAAAGTTTGAATTGAGTTTTACTCTATTCTCCCCTTTTCGTCGAAACAAAAGAGCGTCGAAGAAACTAACACATTGTTTTAAGAAAAAATGTGTAATAAGAAAGAAAATAAGAGTATAGAGAGCAAGTGACGGGAAGTGTTCTCGTCTTAGCTCCCCCTTGACGAGTCCATCCCTTTGTGAGGGTGTCAAGAAAAAAAATAAACTAATGCATTGCAACTACGTTTGCAAATGGTTTCGTCTTTGTGACGATAATGCTCTCCCTTGATGATTGCAACTTTGCAAAGGGACGTTATATAACGTAATATATTGCAAATGATTTTTGCAATGTATTGCTTTGACACGAAACTCCCCTAGCTTAGGGTGTCAAAGTCTTCTTGTGTAAATTGAAAATATACAAAACAGAGGTTAGAAATCAAGCATATAATGTATAATTTCTTGCAGATTAGACTCAAGTTAGTAGAAAACAAGTCTTCATTGCACGGATCACATGGTTCCCTCCTTGGAGGATCCGTCTAGGCAAAATGGAGGATTAAATGCATCGAAAGCTTAAAACAACAATGGTGATGTGAGTGGCGATGTCACCATCGAAATGATATATGTAATTTTGCACCAAACATATACTCAAGATAATACAACATAAAACATGTAATTTCATTCAATAAAATGCGAGATGATCTAAAATCTCTAAAACTAAGAGAATGATTTAACCATGTAATATATTATCTACTAATTCTAATAAGTGACCAAAAACTTAAAAGGCATCAATGTGCTTGAATCTAAGGATGGGTAGACTTGTTGATTTGGTCCAATCGTTCAAGAAGATGATTAAACATGAAATGCAACTCATTTCGTACTTCTTGAACAAGTCTTTGGGTGATTAGACAATTAGAGAAATTATTGTCTTGTTTAGGAACCGGAGGAGATTGGATGTTTTGAGTAGGCTCTACAAATGATGGTGGAGGTACATTGAGAAATGTAGGATGAGGTTCCACTAAGATTGAAGGTGGTGGTAATGGAAAGTCCTCTATATGATCAAGTCCTTGGTGGTTCATTATCTCCAACGGTGGACAATTTGGTGATGTAGGTGGTTCCCTATTTAACGAGAAGGTTGGTGAGTGGGAAGTTCTCGGTGGTGAGTGCTCTAATGAATAGAGATTTGGATGAGAAAGAGGTTCGGTAAAGGAATGTAGTCTATGTTCTATGAATGAAGGCTTAGGCATTTTACTAGAACTAGGTGCATTTGGTTTAGAGCTTGATGAACCCTTTTCTAACCCAAGAGGTCTAATACTAATTCTTGCGGCTCTCTTGGCAATTGTTGATTGGGATTGTTGAGGTGGGATTCTAACATTATGACCTCTTACGGGTGATGATTCGGTGGATGAAATCTCATGGACTATATGACAATTCCTTTTGGATGAACCTTTGGTTGAAGAGTTGTTGTTAGATGCTTTAGTCATAGTGATGGTGAGGATGCAATAGAAGTCTCTAACTATTGATTTTTAGAAATGTGGTAAGAGTGATGACTTAAGCTCTCAAGAGTGTTTGGTTTATAAAGAGTGAGTGTGAGTTAAGGAATTAAATTCATGACCACTAAGAGAATTTGGCATGCACCAAGGTCAACTATGGTGTTGTTCAGCTCTAGGGAATCATTAAATGGTAACTAAAAGTGTTTAGATTACCAAAGATGGTTTAAATTTTGAAAGAAAAGCTGATTAGAATCCTTCTGTAGACACGGATCCCACGGATCCCTCTCACTAGGGATCCGTCTGGTTAAAAACCAGGGATCCGTCTGTCAGACAGAAATATGGTGAAGTGATTATGCTCTTGTAAGGTCTAATGCCTATAAATCTCGAGGGACTTTCCTTAGATGTCTTAAGTAATAGGTGACTTAAATGTCCAACCACAAAGAGTGGGGATACTTAATGATGGTATTGGATAGAAAAATGGACTTTTTGAGAGTGTAATTAAATGTTTAAGGATGATACTCATTGATTTGAGTATGACAAGTGATAGAAATTGATCCTAGAGATCAGATGATGACTTAGGAGAAATTTGAAATTTTCCTAAAAAATAAAGAAAAATCAAAAGAAATTAAAAGCTTGTTTTAAACCTTTTTTAGGGTAATGATGATTAAAATCAATTTGCTAAAATTGATAGAAATATCAAGCTAAGTGTTTTGAGATGTGAGGAACAATGTGTGAGCATTAGAGTGGAAATATGGTGAGTTTTGATGAGTTGATAAATCAAAAACACTTTGAATTAGATCCTAAGTTAGCTACGGGTGAGTGTGAGACCCATCGAGCTTGAGGAAGACCTAAGTTGTCTTAAATAATCATGTTTTGCTAGAATGATGTGATCTAGGAGACAGTTTGATGTAAAATGATATGTATCGGTATCATTAGCCCGGATCCCAAGGTTCCCTCCTTTTAGGGATCCGCTAGTTATAGCCTGTGGATCCGACTCTCGCACTGTAAGACTCTCAAGAATGTGCAATTTTTGCACTCTTAGCAAATGCTTATCCTAGTCATTTCTACAATCAAGAAACACATGCATACAACAAGTATAACGATAGTAAGTGGGGAGAGCTAAAGGTAATTGAAAATGAGTGATAACGACTACTTGAATAGAATCAAGTCGTCAGAAAATCTCATTTTACTAGTTCCTAAGTTAAGGTGTTCAATGCCAAATCATGGCAATTCCTACAACTACATCCTACTCTACACAAATATTGTTATGAAGTTACAAACCATTGTTTTAGAAATTGTTTTCACAAATTAAGGTCCTATGACCTTACCTTCCATCCACACCTCCTTCCATTTCACTCTCGTCTTCATCTCCATCTTCATCCCCTTCACTCTTCATCTCACCATCTCTACTTCTTCTTCTTCAAGAAGTTAGCGAAGCACTTGAAGATCCCTTTAGTTTGTTGCCACTCTTGTGATGGGATTGGAATATCCGACAATTGATTGATGTAATCTAAAGGGTCGAGATCGGTGTTGCCAAGGGGATTGCTACTTCCTTCTCATTCTTTTTGTCTTTCCCTCTTATCCGATGAATCCGTTGGTGGGTGAGGTCTCTTGTCATCCACCATGATCCTTGTAGTCTTTCCATCGGATAGCGGCACCATGACTTTGTTGCAAAAGCTATGATCAAATGAATAAGGAGAAGGTTCTAAATCAAAGATGAAGTTTGCTAGACGGGTTAGGAGCATTGCATAAAGGAGCACCATCTTGTCCATGGTTTTCACACTCGCTATCCTTTTTATCATGTAATAAGGGAGGTTGAAGTGAGTGCCGGTCATAAGGAAATAAATCATAAAGCTCAAGCACGCATTGGGATGATCTTTGTTCCCTCCCAAGCAAAGCACATTCTCCTTACCACGAGTTCCCATTTCTTGTACAACGGAACATTTCAAAGCTCCATTTGAAATGGATCCTATAGATCACCTTGGAATTTCTCATGACCTCGATGGAGATGCTCTTTCCATGAATACGGTATCCCTTACCGTGGTTGCATTCGGGATTCTCATGTAGTAGACTTCATGATGATCTACCATGTCATGTAGCTCGCCAAAGATCATTCATTGAATACATGCACACTCCTTGATATGGGACACGGAGTATTCTTCCAAATTCCACAAGAGAGAGGGTGTACTCATGCTCATTGATGATGAAGGCTATTGAGATGGTCCCGTTATCATTCCTAACGATTCTCATTGTCTTGTAAAACTCAAGCACGAACACCGGACAAATTTGCTCGTTAATGTCCAAAAGGCAATCAAAGCCAATTCCTTCAAATACTTGTCGGATGTTGGCGTTCACGAGGAATGATGGTTCAACCACACGGCCTTCATGAAAAAGCCTCTTTTCTAGCAACTTGAAAGCTTTCCTATCCTCCGGGCTTAGGCCTTCCTTACGATGGTACATTGGGATGTAGTGGGCGGTATCATGGTAATATTGTTGGCAGTTACTAGGCATGATTGTTCCTATACAACAAAACCACAATGTGGTGTTAATTTTGTGAATAGTAACATAAAGGGTTTGATCACAATTTTGCTCAAAACATCTTCATTGAATTCAAGGAATGAGTTTAATTTGTACTAACAATGTTAATTCTTTGATTTAGATTATCTTCGAAAATAATGTGGTAACAAAATATGACAAACCCATTTGAGCTCAACTTCTAAAGATGAAAAATTGTAATCCTAGGAATCAAGGAATGGAAATAACAATGTAGTGAAGATTATACTTACACAAGAGATTGTTTTGCTTGAAGAAGATGATCAATGTGCTCCTGTGAACAGTAACTAGGTTTATGTTCGTGAGTCTTGATTGAGAAAATGGGTAGTGGAACTTCCACAATGATGATTTCTTACTTATGTCAAGTTTCACTGCACGGGTCTCACGGATCCCTTGTATGAGGGATCCGCTAGTTCAAACTCGGGATCCGCATCAAGAATTTGACACTTAAGTGATCCTTGATAATTTTATTTTGGGAGTTCTAAATTGCCTAGGGTCGATGTTTATGCTCTATAACTTATGGTTTGTGGTTTTGAAGGGTTATAACGAGGTTCCCTTTCTATGAATAAATTATAATTCTTTAGGAAGTTCTCAAAGATTATGATAAAATCTCATTTTATCATAATGTAAGAACTTTCACATGGATACTTATTGACATAGATGAAATGTCAATAATCCTTTTGTGAGGAATAATGATCAAGACTCTCGAATAGCCGAGATATTATTATCACTAGTTTGTAGTTTAGTCTATAGAGATTAACGAAGAATACTAATATTGATGATGAGTTCAATATAGAAAACTACTTTAGTGATAATTAAGAGAGCGTAAATATACTACTAAAACTTAATCATGATTAAAGAAAAATGACCAAAAAAAAATTATTTGTAATTTATTAAGTATCATACCTTTGCTAAATATTCTTTTTAAGGAAAGAAATATTTAGAGAGAAATTGTTCATGATCTTCTTTGGATGCCCAAATCCAAGTATTGGAGAATTTTTAACAAAGAAAATATTAGAACGTTCTATCATTGTCCAACATTATAAAATACGATGATTTTTAAAAGCGTGGCCTTTTAAAAAAATCTTTGTTTGTAGTTTTCAAACATACACGGATCGTATCAAGTTTTTAAGTACAACATAATCTAAGAAACTTGGTAACGAAGCTCTGATGCCAATTGTGGAAAACTAGAAAGGGGTTGAATAATTTTACCGATTAAAACTTCGTTTTAAAATATTTAGATCGATTTATGTCAATCTATTTATATGTGTATGTTGGACATTGGTAGATAGATATGTAAATGTGTAATGGAAAGATAAAGAGTAAAAGAAACACATAACCACGACACGATTGTTTATAGTGGTTCGGCTAAAAAGATACCTTCCTTGCCCTACTCCACTCCCCGAGTCACCTACTCGAGAGTTCGTAAACACTACACAACACCAACTCCTTATGGCGGAGAAGCCTTCACAATGTCGCCTACTCTTTTTCCGGTACTAGGCTAGACACCGGGTTCTTCCACAAGGTAGAACCACACCTATCACAACGTCGCCTACCCTTTATCCGGTACTAGGCTAGATACCGAGTTCTATTACAGTGGAGGAACTACTACCCAACACTGCACAACACCTAACCCAAAGGAGACCCACTCCTTATTACAACATCATCAAGGATATCAATATCCTTGAATACAACCTATCTCTATTTGTACATCGATGCACCTCATCGATTATACACCCTTGGCATCTTTCACTAATGCCACTTGACTTGACTTCTAGGCACTCTTTACTAATGCCCTTGACACGGACGTTTGGCACCTTTCACTAATGCCTTTGACACGGACGTTAAGAAACTTTCACTAATGCTTTCGTCTTGACTCTTTCGGCATACTTCACTAATGCCTTTGACACAACACTTCTATAGAGGAAGAAAGAACTATCAACAAGAGAAGCTCAGTAGTCTTGATGATGACGAAGCATGGCAACTCATGGACTTGAGCTTGCTCGACTTCAAGAGGTGGTGATCTCGCCTTTAAAAGGAACATAGAGAATCACACAAAAACAAAACACAACTACAAAGAGAGATCCTTAGGATCTGAGGTTAGAAGATTTACAATACTATGAGAAAGTATGTGTGGGAGTGGCGACCCAAAATGAAGAAATGGCTCACTATTTATAGAAGAAATTTAGCTACTGTTCCACGGATCCCACAGATCCCTCACTTGAGGGATCCGTCCAGTGTATTCCTGGGGATCCGTGGGACGCTCCTCATTGCCCAAGGGTTTTGGGTCATGGGTCCTAGACTTTGGACCATGGGTATCCAAGTAGATACAATGTATCTATAAGGTGCAATGCATCTAGTCCATGGGTTATGGGTTAAAACCATGGGTCATAGATAATATCTATTTATGACTTATGCATAATGTCATGCAATGAGTTATGGTTTATGCTCCATGGGTATGGGTCATGGACTTTGGGTTATACCCAACTACATTTAATGTAATTGGTGAATGGGTCAAATACTTAAACTTCTATCCATTGTATTACCCATTATGATACATACTAGTTATATATATATTTGCCCAATATGTAAACACTAGTTTTGTACATATGTATTACTAAATCATAAAATCACTTTTACTTGTTTAGTGTTTTATGTGAAACCGTATGTGTATTAGTAAACTATTGGCTCAAACCATTTACTTATTTTATTTGTTTTGTTTAAATGATTTTACGTTTGTTTTACTGACTTATTTGTATTAACATATTAACTAACTTTCGCGACGTCATGTTATTATAGTTACTAATCAAAGAGCAGAAAACAATTAAGGCAATACCGATGGTAAAGAATCGAGGACCGCTTACTACAATGAAGGTAAGTAAATTCATTAGTTCCTATATCATTGGTTTGCTACATTTTGAGTATAATTATACATACTATCGCCATCGTTGCATACAACGTCGTTTAGGTGGTCAAAAACGATGCACTTGAGTTCATTTTTTTCCTCTTTGTCAGATAGGACTACCTTTAGATTATATGTAACAACAAGCCATTGTAAGTTGATGCGACCAAGAGGATTCTTGCGATAACAACCAATTTGACCGGTGAGATGCCCGAGAGAGAAATGACTTTGTCAGCCTTCATTTGGGGTTCTATGTTTTAATGCATATGTCTTGTTTTAGAGGTTATTTTGCTTTTTGCACATTTGTACCAACAAACACAACATTATGTTCTTCTTTGCATGACCATCTCATGCACAAACAACCTTGGATGCACATATCTTGGTATGCAATTAGATATACTAACTTCTTGCAATAAATTTGTTGCAATGTAATGATGTCGCAAAGATATATATTCTTAGACCTTTTTGGTGTCACTATATAGACTTTTACCTAATGTACTTTTACCCATAGTTGTCGGATCCCGATCCCGATCTTAGATCTTACGATTTTACGATCTCGCAAAGCAAAAACGATCCGATCTCACATAGGATCTTTGCGTGCTTAAGATCTTATAGGATCCCGATCTTTACCATACGATCTTACGATCTTATCCAATCCGATCTTACTTTTCTCGATTACAAACTAAAAACTACAAATTTATGGGTTGTTTGTTTGTAGAATTCAAAAACAACATGTTAATCTTTTAAACATTTTCTAATTATAATTTAGGACAACATTTATATGAAACATTCATAGTATTTTATTGTTATAATGTATTAGAATTTGTAAATTTGTATAAATTTACATAAACTATTAAGAATTAACATTCGAGTAGGATCTTACGATCCCGATTCGATCTTACGATCACGATCTTGCAAAGACGAAAACGATCCTGGGTAAGATCCCGATCTTGACAACCTTGCTTTTACCTATACTTTTAAGTGTAGAGAAGCATATAAAAATTTAGTGAAACTTTTTAACTTTTGGTGACACTGCTTGTATGTGTCACTATAAGACAATATTTTTGTAGTGACTCAATTTTTATTTTCTTATTGTGTGACTCAACTTTAAAACCGCTTTTGCATGTATCAATTCAAAATACATCATAATATATTTGAAAGATGTAGTGATACATACAAAATGTGGTTTAAAAGTCGAGTACACACAATAGAAAAGAAATTGAATACTAAGAAAAAGGTAGCTTGCAAACTTTAGTTTTCGTACATTTCGACAAAGCTAACATGGTTTTTAGATAGTTGAGCGTGTAAAACATTCCTCTTTGTATTGTGTATTTCAAAATGTGTGTAGACGCTACAAATTGTTGCATCATGCTTCAAATACTGGCACGCTTACGTTGGCGTTTTAAATATAATGAGAATTGCATATATACCCACTAAAACTTAAAACTTGCATATTTCCCATAATACAAGTTTTATTGCATGATGTACAATGCATTTTAAGCATGTTTTGGGTATATATGCAAATATGCAAGTTTTAGTGGGTATATATGCAATTGACCCTTAAATATATGTCTCAAACATCAATGTTATAAGTTCTTGTTAATATTTCACTTATGCGAGACTAAGTCTAACGATGACAAACATCACAACCGACAATCGAGAGCCATATCAACTGCTCATTTCACCACTAACTTTACGACTAAACAGCTTGTAACCACCAACTTAACCATCAAATAGACATAAAATAATCTTAAACAAACACAAAAATAACAAGATCACTACACGCAAGTCGGTGGTGTGCCTCCAACATCTCCTCCAAAACCTATCACCACGTCGGTAAGAGACTTTGGACCATGGGTATCCAAGTAGATACAATGTATCTATAAGGTGCAATGCATCTAGTCCATGGGTTATGGGTTAAAACCATGGGTCATAGATAATATCTATTTATGACTTATGCATAATGTCATGCAATGAGTTATGGTTTATGCTCCATGGGTATGGGTCATGGACTTTGGGTTATACCCAACTACATTTAATGTAATTGGTGAATGGGTCAAATACTTAAACTTCTATCCATTGTATTACCCATTATGATACATACTAGTTATATATATATTTGCCCAATATGTAAACACTAGTTTTTGTACATATGTATTACTAAATCATAAAATCACTTTTACTTGTTTAGTGTTTTATGTGAAACCGTATGTGTATTAGTAAACTATTGGCTCAAACCATTTACTTATTTTATTTGTTTTGTTTAAATGATTTTACGCTTTGTTTTACAAACTTATTTGTATTAACATATTAACTAACTTTCATGACGTCATGTTATTATAGTTACTAATCAAAGAGCGAAAACAATTAAGGCAATACCGATGGTAACAAGAATCGAGGACCGCCTACGAGTTGAAGGTAAGTAAATTCATTAGTTCCTATATCATTGGTTTGCTACATTTTGAGTATAATTATACATACTATCGCCACCGTTGCATACAACGTCGTTTAGGGTGGTCAAAAACGATGCACTTGTGTTCATTTTTTTCCTCTTTCTTGTATAGGACTACCTTTAGATTATATGTAACAACAAGCCATTGTAAGTTGATGCGACCAAGAGGATTCTTGCGATAACAACCAATTTGACCAGTGAGATGCCCGAGAGAGGAAATGACTTTGTCGCCTTCATTTGGGGTTCTATGTTTTAATGCATATGTGTTTGTTTTAGAGGTTATTTTGCTTTTTGCACATTTGTACCAACAAACACAACATTATGTTCTTCTTTGCATGACCATCTCATGCACAAACAACCTTAGATGCACATATCTTGGTATGCAATTAGATATACTAACTTCTTGCAATAAATTTGTTGCAATGTAATGATGTCGCAAAGATATATATTCTTAGACCTTTTCGTGTCACTATATAGACTTTTACCTAATGTACTTTTACCCATAGTTGTCGTGATCCCGATCCCGATCTTAGGATCTTACGATTTTACGATCATCAAAAGCAAAACGATCCGGATCTCACATAGGATCTTTGCGTGCTTAAGATCTTATAGGATCCCGATCTTTACCATACGATCTTACGATCTTATCCAATCCGATCTTACTTTTCTCAGATTACAAACTAAAAACTACAATTTATGGGTTGTTTGTTTGTAGAATTCAAAAACAACATGTTAATCTTTTAAACATTTTCTAATTATAATTTAGGACAACATTTATATGAAACATTCATAGTATTTTATTGTTATAATGTATTAGAATGTGTAAATTTGTATAAATTTACATAAACTATTAAGAATTAACATTCGAGTAGGATCTTACGATCCCGATTCGATCTTACGATCACGATCTTGCAAAGACGAAAACGATCCCGGTAAGATCCCGATCTTGACAACCTTGCTTTTACCTATACTTTTTAAGTGTAGGAGAAGCATATAAAAATTTAGTGAAACTTTTTTAACTTTTGGTGACACTGCTTGTATGTGTCACTATAAGACAATATTTTGTAGTGACTCAATTTTTATTTTCTTATTGTGTGACTCAACTTTAAAACCGCTTTTGCATGTATCAATTCAAAATACATCATAATATATTTGAAAGATGTAGTGATACATACAAAATGTGGTTTAAAAGTTGAGTACACACAATAGAAAAGAAATTGAATACTAAGAAAAAGGTAGCTTGCAAACTTTAGTTTTCGTACATTTCGACAAAGCTAACATGGTTTTTAGATAGTTGAGCGTAAAACATTCCTCTTTGTATTGTGTATTTCAAAATGTGTGTAGACGCTACAAATTGTTGCATCATGCTTCAAATACTAGTACGCTTACGTTGGCTTTTAAATATAGGAGAATTGCATATATACCCACTAAAACTTAAAACTTGCATATTTCCCATAATACAAGTTTTTATTGCATGATGTACAATGCATTTTAAGCATGTTTTGGGTATATATGCAAATATGCAAGTTTTAGTGGGTATATATGCAATTGACCTTAAATATATGTCTCAAACATCAATGTTATAAGTTCTTGTTAATATTTCACTTATGCGAGACTAAGTCTAACGATGACAAACATCACAACCGACAATCGAGAGCCATATCAACTGCTCATTTCATCACTAACTTTACGACTAAACAGTTGTAACCACCAACTTAACCATCAAATAGACATAAAATAATCTTAAACAAACACAAAATAACAAGATCACTACACGCAAGTCGGTGGTGTGCCTCAACATCTCCTCCAAAACCTATCACCACGTCAAGAGACTTTGGACCATGGGTATCCAAGTAGATACAATGTATCTATAAGGTGCAATGCATCTAGTCCATGGGTTATGGGTTAAAACCATGGGTCATAGATAATATCTATTTATGACTTATGCATAATGTCATGCAATGAGTTATGGTTTATGCTCCATGGGTATGGGTCATGGACTTTGGGTTATACCCAACTACATTTAATGTAATTGGTGAATGGGTCAAATACTTAAACTTCTATCCATTGTATTACCCATTATGATACATACTAGTTATATATATATTTGCCCAATATGTAAACACTAGTTTTTGTACATATGTATTACTAAATCATAAAATCACTTTTACTTGTTTAGTGTTTTATGTGAAACCGTATGTGTATTAGTAAACTATTGGCTCAAACCATTTACTTATTTTATTTGTTTTGTTTAAATGATTTTACGCTTTGTTTTTACAAATTATTTGTATTAACATATTAACTAACTTTCGCGACGTCATGTTATTATAGTTACTAATCAAAGAGCAGAAAACAATTAAGGCAATACCGATTAGTAACAAGAATCGAGGACCGCCTACAATTGAAGGTAAGTAAATTCATTAGTTCCTATATCATTGGTTTGCTACATTTTGAGTATAATTATACATACTATCGCCACCGTTGCATACAACGTCGTTTAGGGTGGTCAAAAACGATGCACTTGTGTTCATTTTTTTCCTCTTTGTCAGATAGGACTACCTTTAGATTATATGTAACAACAAGCCATTGTAAGTTGATGCGACCAAGAGGATTCTTGCGATAACAACCAATTTGACCAGTGAGATGCCCGAGAGAGGAAATGACTTTGTCGCCTTCATTTGGGGTTCTATGTTTTTAATGCATATGTCTTTGTTTTAGAGGTTATTTTGCTTTTGCACATTTGTACCAACAAACACAACATTATGTTCTTCTTTGCATGACCATCTCATGCACAAACAACCTTGGATGCACATATCTTGGTATGCAATTAGATATACTAACTTCTTGCAATAAATTTGTTGCAATGTAATGATGTCGCAACATATATATTCTTAGACCTTTTTGGTGTCACTATATAGACTTTTACCTAATGTACTTTTACCCATAGTTGTCGTGATCCCGATCCCGATCTTAGATCTTACGATTTTACGATCATCGCAAAGCAAAACGATCCGGATCTCACATAGGATCTTTGCGGGCTTAAGATCTTATAGGATCCCGATCTTTACCATACGATCTTACGATCTTATCCAATCCGATCTTACTTTTCTCGATTACAAACTAAAAACTACAAATTTATGGGTTGTTTGTTTGTAGAATTCAAAAACAACATGTTAATCTTTTAAACATTTTCTAATTATAATTTAGGACAACATTTATATGAAACATTCATAGTATTTTATTGTTATAATGTATTAGAATTTGTAAATTTGTATAAATTTACATAAACTATTAAGAATTAACATTCGAGTAGGATCTTACGATCCCGATTCGATCTTCGATCACGATCTTGCAAAGACGAAACGATCCTCGGTAAGATCCCGATCTTGACAACCTTGCTTTTACCTATACTTTTTAAGTGTAGGAGAAGCATATAAAAATTTAGTGAAACTTTTTAACTTTTGGTGACACTGCTTGTATGTGTCACTATAAGACAATATTTTGTAGTGACTCAATTTTTATTTTTTCTTATTGTGTGACTAACTTTAAAACCGCTTTTGCATGTATCGCTGAATTCAAAATACATCATAATATATTTGAAAGATGTAGTGATACATACAAAATGTGGTTTAAAAAGTTGAGTACACACAATAGAAAAGAAATTGAATACGGAAGAAAAAGGTAGCTTGCAAACTTTAGTTTTCGTACATTTCGACAAAGCTAACATGGTTTTTAGATAGTTGAGCGTGTAAAACATTCCTCTTTGTATTGTGTATTTCAAAATGTGTAGACGCTACAAATTGTTGCATCATGCTTCAAATCTCGCACGCTTACGCTGGCGCTTTTAAATATAGGAGAATTGCATATATACCCACTAAAACTTAAAAACTTGCATATTTCCCATAATACAAGTTTTTATTGCATGATGTACAATGCATTTTAAGCATGTTTTGGGTATATATGCAAATATGCAAGTTTTAGTGGGTATATATGCAATTGACCCTTAAATATATGTCTCAAACATCAATGTTATAAGTTCTTGTTAATATTTCACTTATGCGAGACTAAGTCTAACGATGACAAACATCACAACCGACAATCGAGAGCCATATCAACTGCTCATTTCACCACTAACTTTACGACTAAACAGTTGTAACCACCAACTTAACCATCAAATAGACATAAAATAATCTTAAACAAACACAAAAATAACAAGATCACTACACGCAAGTCGGTGGTGTGCCTCCAACATCTCCTCCAAAACCTATCACCACGCGTCGGAGAGTGGTGGTGTAATTGTTAGGTCACCATATTGTAACACAAGCATCAATATGTAAGAAATAGATGAAGGAAAGATCGGATGAATACAAACACACACACACACGTATGATAATAGAGAAAATATATGTAGGATATATGTGAAAGTGAACAACCAACCTTCAAATGAAGGTATACATGTCTTTATATAGGAAGAGGAGCGATAAATACTAACATAAAACCTAGTTAAGCAACCTATTACATAAAAGCCTAGTTAAGCAACCTATTACATATTGATTACAAACACTTGAAATATAGTTTAGGAGTGATTCCAACAATCTTCCCTAAGTGTTGGAAATTAATAACTTAAGTAATATTGAAACGCTGTAGGTGCCGATGTAATAGTTGCTTTGACGCCTTCCGACATTCTTCTTTCTTGTGAGAAAAAGTGCCTTGATTCCAACAATCCCCCAGCGTGAGGATCTTGTTTTCTTTGAAGTTTTTCACTTTGACGCTTTCATTAATCTTTGTTCTTTGTTCGGTGTGGATATGGTGATGTTATGTTGTGGTAATCAGACGTCCGCTTGCTTCTCTAGTGTCTCCACGCCTTTCTCCAACATGCTCACATGCTCTTTTGACAAAGTATTCCGGATGTGAAGTAGTTCTAGTCTTTATAACTTTGTAGATTCTTTGATTTGAAGAAGAATCATTTTGACTTTGTGTTGCTTTTGATAATGAGAGAACTTCTTTTGTTATGTTGTTGGTATGAGCATGTGGAGAATCAAGATGATCTCTTCATCCCATGAGCATCCATCGCCAGCAGATCTCGTGTATCCACGAACACCAATTGATCATTGTAATCTTTCATAAAGAATTGATTACTACAATTGTTCTATTGATGAATGTCTTGATTCCATTCACCTTGGTCGGGCGAATCACCGTCCTAATCCTTGTAGGGATAGCTTGGCATTACATTGAACAAGTTCAAGTAATGACCCACATATTCAGGACTCGATTCTTGAAAGGAATCTCCTTAGCGGGATTTCCAAAGACTTACAAGTTCAAATTTCAAGAGTGTTAACACCATAATGTGAAAGCACATCTCTAGTTCTAGCAAAGGTTGTTCCCGAAATCGATGCCCTCAAGAAGGCTAACACGATATACCAAGTATATCTACGGTTCGGTGAGTTCTTGAGGTACACCAAAGCATCACCCCACGATCAGACCGCTTGAGACACACTAAGCGTAACCCACAAGGAGTTACCGGCGACCTACCGCTGTCGGTCGTTTGATGTTGACCCGGCAGGAGTTTCCATTCAATCACTAAGGATCACAAATGTGAAACCCTCATAAATGTTCTCGCAGATTTCTAAGATCTGCGAAGGACTCTAGAATGTATCACTTGCGTCCTTATTGTTGAACGACAAGCGATGAAAGTTCAAGTGTTCCTAAGAGATCTTTGATGAATCTCGTGGCTCTATACTTAATAGTGCGCTTTGGTTTTCCTAAGCGGAGACTAGGAGATGGTCTCCTTCTTCAATACCAAAGAATCTCTAGGAGAAAGCCGACGGTTTACGAGAGTTCCTGTGAGAATGAAACAAGCTTCGCTGAGAGAAACTTGAGTGGCTAAGAAGGTTTAGTGCATGCGTCCATCGGGTCCATGACGACTTTGATCTTCAATACCGGTGTCATCTAGTGACACCAAGAGTATATGTATTGAACCCTTGTCCGCCCTAAGTTGAATAATTTGAGGGCTATTTCTTTTCACCATTTTCTTTACTTTTCTTTTAATTCTTCAACTCCTTCTTTCTCCGATTCTCATTTTCTCCTTTTATTATCATACATAAGGACTTCTAAGTTCTAACTATTGGTCGTGTCCTTGGGTAGATCCTCCGGCTCAAGCGGATCATAGGACGGTTATTCCTAACCTTAGTCACCTTATAACTCCATGACTAACCTATGTTGCCATAAACCATTTTTCTTGAAAAATCTCTCAAAGTGTTTATGAGTAAAAACATTTTGTACCACTTTGAGAGTTTTTATGATTAGCAAAATACCCCCTCAACACGTGCTTAAGTGTTTAGACGTAAATATGCACGGTGAGAGAAGAGCGCGACTTTTGAATTGATCGAATCAAGATAGACAATTCCTCGCAAGACACGGTTACGTTGCATAGTTAAAGAGTTACATTGTCGCCTTTTAGGTGACAACTAGCTCTTATAACTACCTTGAATGTGTGGACAAACCTCGAAAGGTTGTCAAACCCATCAAAGTTCATGTCTATCAAGAGTTTCTCAAGAAGTACAATCTACTCGGATAAGTCTTGAAGACAAATCTTTTCGATGTATGACATTCGAGATCTCGTCAATTCATGGGTTAAGTCTTTAGCATGAAGATTCAATCACCTTTACAACATATTTGTATCACACAATTTTTCTCCCCTCAAAATGGCATATATGGTATTTTGATGAAATTTTGATATCGAATATGTCCATTTCGAGTTTTGTGGGAAGATTTCCACGAAGAACAATTTGTGAACAAAGATTTTTATCAAATACTCCCCTCAATAAGTAATATTAATTTTTGAGGTTTTGAAAACATAAGGGATGTACTTGTTCTTTTGAGCAAAACTTTGAAAAATTAAAGTTTTGATAAGTTTTTTCTCAAAAGTAAGAATCTTCGCGCCTTTATAAGGATTGAGGCAATCGATGCGTACTACGTGGTCCTTTCATTACAAGTACGGGTTGTACATCGTTATGTGTGCACAAACCATAGTAAAATATAGATCAACACATCCAAATATTAATGAAAGAAACAAATCAAGGAGTACCGAAGCATTATAATATAAGCTTGGGTTGTACATATAATATAATCATATGTACACATAATATAAGCTTGGGTTGTACACAGAAGTCTTGTTATGTGTGTTAGGTCACTAGTTTTACAACACAAGCTTATAGAGAAAGAGATAAGGCGATTGAACAAGTAAACCAAACACACATACACAAGAATACTCGACCGGTTATGCGTAGAGTGTAGTGAAAGAGAATAACTTGAACAACCAACCTTCAAATGAAGGTTATTACAATGTATTTATAGGCAAGGAGCTAGGGCAACACTCCTCTCCTTCCCTATTCCTTATTGGGCTTGGATCTGCTTATGGGCCTTCTACATAAGCTTGACCTTAAACAAACATAAAGGCCATAACAAAGCTACCTATTACATATGAAATATAAATACTTGAAATATCGTTTAGGAGTGATTCCAACAATCTCCCTCAAGTATATATGAATGTAAACGGTGAAGGCGTTGATGTAATAGTAGTCGTGACGCCTTCCGCATTCTTCTTTCTTGTGAGAGGAATTGCCTTGATTCAAACAATCTCCCAAAGTAGAGAGATAGTTATCTTTGAACGGTTAAGCTTCGACGTCATCTTTAACTTTGTTCTTTGATCATTTGTTCTTTGTGGTGAAAGTGATAGTATGTTGTTGTTCCGCATCGATGCGCTTCGTGTCGCCTTCGTTGCTCCAATGTCTCCACGTCATTCTTCAACATGCTCATACGCTTTTGACGTTGGAAATCAATATCGATGAAGTTCTTTAAGTCTTTAACTTTGTAGACTCTTTGGTTAGACGAAGAATCATTCTAACGGTTGTGTTGCTTTTGAATAGAACTTCCATTAGTGATGATGTTGGCGTGAGCATGAGAAGAATCAAGACGATCATTCCGCCCGAGCTTCCATAAGAAGAAAACATTGCAAACGGTTAGAAATAAGCGGTTTCGCACTTACAAGTTTGAACTTCGAGAGTGTTAACAAAGATAGTGTGAAAACACAACTCTAATTCTTACAAAGGCCGCTCTCGAACCGAGTCCCACAAGTGAGATAACGCGATGTACCAAGTACATCTACAGCTCAGATGAGTCATTGAGGTACACCAAGCATCACCTCACGATCAGACCGTTTGAGACACACTCCGCGTAATCCACGGGAGTTACCGAAGCGACCGCCGTCGGTCGTTTGATGTTGACCCGGCAGAGTTTCCATTCAATCACCGAGGATCACGATGTGAACCTCTCATAAATGTTCTCGATGATTGCTAAGATCCGTGAAGGACTCGATATGAACCATCGAATCATCAAGACCTTATTGTTGATCAACAAGTGATTAAATGTCAAGTGTTCCTAAGAGATCTTTTGATGAATCTCGTGGCTCTAGACTCAACAAAGGCGTTTTGGTTTTCCCGAGCGGAGACTAGGAGAGGTCTCCTTCTTCAATACCAACGATCTCTAAGAGAAAGCCAATAGTTTATGTAGGGTTCCCTGTGAGAATGAAACAAGCTTCGCTGAGAGAAACTTGAGTGGCTAAGAAGGTTTAGTGCATGCGCCACCGGGTCCATGACGACTTTTAATCTTCAATACCGGTGTCACTAAGTGACAACCAAGAGTATATGAATTGAACCCGTATCCGCCTAAGTTGAATAACTGAGGGCTATTTCTTTTCACCCTTTTCTTTTCATTTCTTTTGATTCTTCAACTCCTTCTTTCTCCGATTCTCATTTTCTCCTTTTACAATCATTCCTAAGGACTTCTAACACTAACTAATGGTAGTGTCCTTGGGTAGATCCTCCGGCTCAAGGATCATAGGACAGTTATTCCTAACCTTAGTCACCTTATAACTCCATGACTAACCTATGTTTGCCATTATAACCATCGTAAGTTAAAATATCTCTCAAAGAGTTTGTAAATGAAAGACATGTTTGAACCACGGTGAGAGATAAGTTTTGCATAAATACTCCCTCCACATGTGCTTAATAGTTTTGATGGTTAAACGCACAAAGAGGAAAGAGCGCGACTTTATGAATTGATCCACTAAAGATAGACAATCTCCGCGAGACACGGTTACGTTGAATAGTTAAAGAGTTACATTGTCGCTTTTAGGTGACAACTAGCTCTAATAACTACCTTGAAGGTGTAGACAAACCTCGAAAGGTTGTCATACCCGCCGAGTTCATGTCTATCAAGAGCTTCTCGAATGGTACCTTCTACTAAGACGAGTCCTTTGCGAGACACGCTTACATCACTAGCGAACTAGCTTGAAATTATTACCCGTCCAGACAAGTCTTTTCGAGTTACAAACAGCTTTATTACCGTCAATTCGTTGGTTAAGTCCGAGGTACATGATTCATTTGCATTTTGTACAACATATTTCTTATCACATAATTTTCTCCCCTCAAAATGGCATATAAGATGTTATTTTTGAAACATTTTGAGAATAAATATGACCATTTTGTGTGTTATGGGAAGAGTGACCATCGTGAACAATTTGTGAACAAAGTTTTCATCAAATACCCCCAATTAGTGATATAAACGGTTGAGGTTTCAAAATCTTATGGGAAGTACTTGTCTTTTGAGCAAAACCTTGAAAATTGAAAGGTTTGATAGGTTTTACTCAAAATAAGAAGCTTTCGCTCCTTTTATAAGGATTGTGGCACCGAGGCGCACTACGTGGTCCTTTCTTGACATTTACGGGTTGTACATCACATGTGTGCACAAGCCATTCACATATATAAACATTCATCCAAAATCATATGAAGGAAACAAATCAAGGGGTACCAGAAGTGCGGTGATGTTCCCGTGAGTGCGCATGGCGCTGAAAGCCGGTGATGTTTATCCCGGGTCTACCACCAACATAGCTCTCCAGTGCGCTCGAATCGATCCCTTCGAACAACCGCTCATCAATCATGGTGATGATCCTTCTCACATCCCTTCTATCCCGAGAGTTCCAGCTTAGATTCCCAACTTTCAGCGATATCCTTCAATCAGACGCCAATCCATCCCTAACCATCTTCAAGGTATGATCCCGAATTTGTGGAGCTCACTACACGCCATTAAGCGCTTTCTGCAAGTTCACCGCGTAAACAATGCCGAAAGGTTTGCCGATGAGCGTAAGTTGTTTGAGCCGGTTGATGTCGAAAGATCAAGTTGTGGTGGAGTGAGGTTTACACGCTTCGATATGATTCAACAACCATCCGGATATCTTCGACACGCTCTTTGATCACAATGCGCCTTATGAAGATGAGAACCGACTTGATAAACTCACGTTGAATTTCGCTTGAGAATTGTCGATACGACCGTACTTTGGCAAGGTACAAGTCTTCGATGTCGCTGAGGACAAGTTCTCAAAGTCACCTCGAGAATTCATAGTCTTGTTCATCTTGTCGTTTGACTATGATATTCTTCAAGAATGTGTAGTCCCACTTAGACTTGAGATCAATGTGTTTGATGGCCACGATGTCCTTTGAGCTATACACTTCATGTTGAGACTTTGAACCGAGCACTCAGAGTAGATTCTTCTGCGCTCGTGCCAATGATGAATCCCATACAATGCATCTTGGTCGTATGCTTGCACTTTGTCGAGAACAAGTGATTTGCACGCCTCGATAGCTATGCGCTTTGAGTAACAAGTCACTGGAATGGAAGAGTCAATGATGTAGCGTATTTTCGTGAACCATTGCCACCATGGAGAAGAAATTCCGTGTCCGTGTTGAAAAATATCCAAGGAATCCTTGGTTCATCCGGTTGGCGATTGTTGGTAGAGGTTTGGTCCAACAATGTAGTATGGAGGGTTGTTCCGCTTAGTGAAGTCGATGTTTGCTTCGGGTTGAGCCAATCCATGTTGTTAGACATGGCTCGAGCAATGTTTTCAAGGTGATATTCAACCTCGATTGCACTTTCCGAGCTGTTTTCAACGTAAGAATGCGTCATTCTTGATGCGCTCAACTCGGATTTCGCCATCTTCTTCACACGGAATCGTTCTTGCAAGATTTTGCATGCTCCAATGTACTACCGCTCACCAGTTCTTGACCTTCTTCGTGGTAGGAGTGTTGTTAACAAGTGTGGAGAACCATTCAAATTCTCGCGGTTGTATCATTATCTAGCCATGATACGACATCCGGCCGAGTCGTCTTTTTCTTGCTTTTAGAAGGCCTTGATGATGATTCGGGTTTCTTCACTTGTTTGGGAGAGGAGGGTTGTTGTTGGGGCTCAAGGACCTCTTCATCGTCACCACCCGTATACTCAAAGTGATCACCGCTTTACGAGTCAAGGGTGGTAACTCGAATCGTCCCGAGGTTTATCGCTGGAAGACCGTGGTGGAAGACTTTGTTGTGCGTAAGTTCGATGTGGAGGAGGTGGCATAGATGTAGATTGACCGATCGCTTCGACGCTTAGGTGCGAGTCCTTATCCTTGTCATCGCCATCTCTTGGTCTTTTGGGTTGAGTGGTCGACTCCTTGCATGATGATCCGAGTTGATAGTCAAGTAGAATTTCAAAAATTTAGCTTCATCCAAGTAAACGCTCGCATCTCTTTGACATTTGCATCACTAGTTTAGCGATTAACCTGATTCGGAGAGTTCGACTTCTTTTGCCATTGTATGTTTGACCAATGCTACGATGTTAGGGTGAGTTGTCCGAAAATACTTTTGTCACACTGGGGACAAGGTCGAGAAGAAACTTGTGGGTTTGTTCTCTTGTCGACTTTTCCAGCCTTTTGGACTTTGGAACGATATCCTCAAGGTACTTTTGAGTGTAACCTTCAATCATTTCATTTAGTTCCCCCGACGATGACTTCTCATGAACTCCTGAATAGCTTTCCTATCTTTCCGCATCTCATCATTCTCATCATGTAAGTACTTGCATTTGTTCAAAGATACCAATTAAGTTTTCTTTGAAGCATGTCCTTCTTTCTAACTTGTTTGACAAATTTCACAATTCTTGCATGTGTTTGAGAAATCCAAGACTTTGGTGGTTTCTTCACGGATTGGATGATGATCCGTTGACTTAGTTGATGGTGGTGGTGATGAATGAGATGAAGAGTCGATGATGAGGAGACATGAGGAGACTTCATGTCCTTAGGAGTTTCGAGGTTTTCTCCTTTGAGTGAGTCATCGCCTAGAAGAAACTTTGTATAATCATCCTCATCATCCTTAGACTTTTCTTTCTCGCCTCGCTTCTCAAAATCATACACAATGGTGTCTTCAACAAAGGTTGTTGTTGCAGAAGAGTGGTGGCACCGATCCCTTATCGGGTTGATTAACCGCATCGGGATCCGTGAGGAGGGCAAGACCACTTGATCCTCCGGGCCGCCCATTTGGTCTTTTGCAAATTCAATGCCTTTTGAATGTGTCGGACATTGTGAAACCTTTTCCGTATGATTTATCCAATTGCTCTTCTTCTTCTTCTTCGAGCTCTCATCATAAGGTACAATAGTGAGTCTTCCTTTTCTTGGACAAATGGAGGACTTGGAGGTTTTGACACCGAGGAAAGTGTTTCGCCAGATGTGCGAGTAATGAACTTCTTCATCCGTCTCAAGATCTTCGAGCTCTCGTCCCTAAGTTGTCTTTGTGGTTCAAGTGAAAGGATTGGAGTTGCTTCACGAAGGAACTTTCTTGTTAGTGATGGGTTTCTCTTAGGAATAGGTTTCTTCTTCTAACATTCCTTTGACTCACAAGACTTGTTATGCTTCTCAGACTTCCTCTTCTCGGTTCTCCTTACAGTGTACCGAAGATTTTTCGTCAAGGTGACCAACCTTGCCTTGTCTTACCGCTTCCATACATACCGTTGTACGCTTCGAGCTTCGACATCTTCGCCAGCGGGTAATCTGCAACACCGCCACTGTTTCTTTGTAGATGATTCCTTCATTCGATGGTCGAATAGGTTCACCAACTTGTCGTGATTGTCGGGGTCATTGAGCCTCTTGGGAATATCGAATGTAGTCCAAGTGCTCTCGGATCAACAATTTGGTATATCCGATGTAGGGAATCTTTGAGCCAAGTTTGTTGAGAAATGACATCATGTCATCCCAAATCGAGCTTCAATAGCGATGTGTTTCATGTTGACAAATGCCCAAAATATTTGCGCTCTATGAGCTTAGGATGTTCATAGCCGCTATCACGACCGTAAATAGACTTGGTGATGATCATGTAGAGTGTTCTCCAAGGTTGAGGAATACTCTTGAGCTCTACGTGAGAGTGTTTGGTGATTACTCCGTAGCCTCATCATAACCGATATCGATTAAGAATTGGAGAGTGAGCTCTTCAAGAGGTGTGGCATAAAGTTTGTCGGTTCGACTTGAGAATTAAGAGAATGCCCTTAAGTCCGCAGTGTGATGGTGATTCTTTTGTGATTCGAGTCATCACACCGCATCCTTCCTTTGACCCTTTCCATGGTGTTCCGTAATGTTGGATATAGATCTCGTGAACTGCTGCGAAATGTGTGAGCATGTTCGATATGGATGAGTCCTCGAATGTCAATAGCGATTAAGCATGAAGACTCGAGCAAGTGAGAGTGTCAAGTCAACTCGAGATTATTCTTTCCAATCTTCATTGGGTAGCCATTAGGGTAGATGTCGCAATGGAGAGAACATTTGGTGCATCCATGTTTGGTTGAGCACCATGTCGTGATCTCGAAATAATATTAGCCAAAAGAACCAACATATCGAAAGACATAATGTTAGTCAACAGCTTGGTCTTATTGTCTAGTTATTTAATGTACAACGTCAATGATTGTTACGAGTCCTAAGTCACTTGTATGTCCAATAGTCTAATGACGCCGTGAAATGTTTCGTGAGTTAGTTAACTTTAAGTTTTAAAGCTTATGTTATCACTTATTGTTCACAACATATCAAACGCTTTGGTTTATTAGTGACATTATTGGATTCGTGACGTTATGATAAGTTTATTAACAAGTTTTGTACACGTAACAATTCATAATGAAGGTCAAAATGGCTTAAGCGTAGGATTGACAAAGTTACGCGTAAATGCGATGTGACATACGCCAGTAGGTGAAAGCTTATGCGAGGATCCTTTCTTATGCGTAAGAAATGTTACGCGTGGAAAAGGGACTTTACGCCAGAGCTTACGCCAGAGGCGATAAAACCTTACGCGTAAGGCTTACTCGTAAGAGTAGACCTTATGCGAGAGGTCATCGCACGCATATCCTTCACGTGATACGCGTAGTCCCACTGTAGAACCTTACGCGTAATAGTTATGCGTAGGTTTTATTTTACGCATAACATCACTACGCGTAGGGTAATCCTTATGCGTAGAGAGTCATATGACCTTGATTCTGAGTGTTTAAGCGTAGCAAAGCCTGAAATAAAGTTATCAACTCATCAATGTTCACACAAAACAACAATTTATCACAGATAACAACATCCTAGTCCATGTTAACTGTTACGCGTAGAATCACATACGCGTAGTCTAAACCCTAAACTTACGCGTATGAGATTTAGCCATGGGATGAACATCATATTGATTCTGGTAGTTCTAAGAAGTCCATAAAGTAGTTTTATCCAAGTTTTAACATCAAATAAGCATTGAATCAAAAATACCCAATTTATATGAACTTGAACCCTAATTTTCGAATTAAGTATCATAGTTGTTTCTGGGTGATTTCTGGGTTTACATGTGTTCAATTGAACTTGAAAACAACCTTATATGACTATCTTTTATACCAAAAACCTTCACATTTGAAAAGACCCAATTCTACGCATAAACCCTAAATCTCAAATACACTCAATTGTGTGTCTAGGTGCGTTTGATGTTTAATAAAGTATTATAGATGATATTAAATCATTTTGACACAATCCTTTTAACTTCAAACACATAAGAAGATTATGTGTTCATACGCATACGCCAGAGAACACAAAATCACCCATAGGTTAAAATCAAGCCGTTAACTTTCAAAATGGTTTAAAACCATTGTTTGTAATCTTGTTATGAACACACAAACACTTACAAAATGAAGATCCGAGACACGCAATTCTTGAATGATTTTAGGCGTAGGATTTGAAGGTTTTAGCAATAAATGTGGTTAGAATGGTAGGTGGGTATTTTATTGAAAAATACTTTCGGATTATGACAGCCAGGTCCCTCCACCTTTTCCTTTTTCAACAAAAGCCTTTTAACTTCCATTTAGGTTACCAAACAAAGTTTTTGAGAAAGAATCATGACGACACTCCCCCTCGGCTTGATAAATTTAAACGGTTTAAGAAATTTAGTCCGAGGAGTGTCATTGAGCCAGAAAGTCCACCATCATTTGTATAACGAAACAACCGAGATGTGATAATCATGCAAGTACACTTATGTTTTGAAACGGTTAAGCGATAAATTTCTCCCCCTCAACACTTGATCGAAAAAATACGAAATTTGAGAGATGCAAGTGTTGACGGAAGAACGGTACTTGCCATGTTAAAGAAAATAGATGAGAAGAATATTTTTGTTGTTTTATCAGATTTTATATTTTTGTATTTTGTTTTTGAAAGATTTTATTTATTTACAAAAGGTGTTTTGGTGTTTGACAGGTTTTTTAAGACAATTTTAAGAGGTCATCCAGTTCCTCTTGAGTCAAACACCTCATACCAATTCGGTGGATCAACTCATTAAACCTAGCGGGAGGCAAGGCTTTGGTGAGCAGATCTGCCAATTGGTATTCAAGACGCACAAAGTATAATTCAACGGTACTGCTCCACATGATCCTTGATGAAATGATAGCGTAGATCGATGTGCTTTGATTTCGAGTCTTGAATCGAGTTGCACGAGATTGCAATGGCACCGATTGTCGCAAAGACATCGGGATTCTCACAAATACATAACCATAGTCTTTGAGTTGTGTTCTCATCCAAATGACTTGAGCACAACACGCGACATGGCTACATATTCGCTTCGCTTGATGATGATGATGTACAATCCGCTTCTTTGATTACCAAGACACCGCTTATCACCGAGAAATTGTAGTGCTCTCAAGTACTTTTCCTTGAGTCTAGGCATCCCGCGTGATCGCCTCAAAAGCGATTAGTTCAAAACCGAATCCTTCTGATACCGATCCCCAAATTAATGGTTCCCTTGATGTATCGGAGGATTCTTTTAGCCTCGAGAGGCGGGTTTCAGCTTGGTCGCGATCGATAACGGGAGCATAGATAAACGGCAAAGACAATGTCAGTCTCGCTAGTGTTAGATACATGAGAGACCCAATAATACTTCGGTATTTGGTAGGGTCAACCAATTTCCCATGTAAATCAAAGATCTAATTTCTTGGTATGAGCCATTGGTGTGGCATAGGTATCACAGTATTCATTCCAAATTTGTTTAACAATTCAAGGGCATATTTGACCGACTCAAGAAAATACCACGGGTGATTGATGAACTTGCGATCCTAGAAAGATAGTAAGTTCACCCATCATGGACATTTCAAAATTTTTCTTCATGAGTTTTGCAAAAGCGATTGAAAACTTTTATGTGTTGACCCAAAATGATGTCATCCACGTAAATTTGAACAATTAAGATGTGTGCCCGTGATATTGTATAAAAGAGTTGGGTCAACCGAGCCTTTGGTGAAATTATTGGCAATGAGGAAAGATGATAGCTTATCGCACCATGCCCGAGGGGCTTGTTTGAGACCATAAAGAGCTTTGTTCGGTTTGTAGACATGGTTCGGGAACTCGGGATCAACGAATCCATCCGTTGGTCGACATATACCGCTTTTTAAGTTGTCCATTTAGAAACGCCGCTTTGACATCCATCCGATAGACCGTCATGTTCATATGAGCCGCGAACGCGAGAGATATCCGAATGACCTCAAGACGAGCAACTGGAGCAAAAGATTCTTCAAAATCTATCCTTCTTCCCGACGATAACCCTTAGCAACTAGCCGTGACTTGTTTCGGATTACATTCCTTCAAAGATCCAATTTGTTTTTCCAAATCCATTTTAGACCAATAACGAGACCCTCGTTGGTCTTTCAACCAGCCCCCATACTTCAAGACGCTTGAATTGATTGAGTTCTTCTTGCATGGATTCAATCCAGCTTGTCTTTGTCATTGCATCCTTAATGTTTTTAGGTTCGATTGGCGCATGGTGAGTGCATAAACGCAGTGTTCACCATCCGAGCGAAGACGTTGTCTCGTAATGACCGGTTGATTCGGGTTGCCAATAATGTTAGCCGAGGATGGTCTTTTGTCCATCTATGTGTAGAGGTTGATGTTGGTATACATTGTGCGATTCGAGGATTCAAATGGTTTGTTGAAGATTCCGCGACATCCGTGCGCAGCCTCATTGGCAAACGGGTCAAGAACGATTTGGATCAAAATCATGGGGGGTACTTCATTCGTAATATCATCACCGTTCATCATTGTTGGAAGTGGTGTGTTCAATCGTTGTGTTGGAGTCAATTGGTGTAGGTGCATCTTCAACAAGAGTTGTTGTAGCAGTGTATCGTATAGGAATATTGTCGTTGTGCAATGAAACAATGGATACACCGTGAGCATCGCTCATCAATATCGCCACGCAACGTAGGAGCAAATAACCTTTCCATTTGTTGACGAGTTAGTGAGGGCTTTCTTCACCGATGATGGGGTTTGAGGAAGTTTAAACGGTTGTAACCGGTTCTAAGTCATTATACTCGTAAGCCATATCCGTGAGTTCATCGAAATGAGCATGAATCGCTTCCATAACCTCCTTAGTTCGACGATTCCGCATTCTAAACCTTTAGAATTGTCACAAGATCCAATAAAGACACCAATATCGCCTTTGGCTTTTAGCTTTCCAAAATCATCACGATCATTATTTGGATAGCAAAGGATCCAAATACATGAAAGTGTTTGAGGTTCGGTTTATAGTTGTGGACAAGCTCAAAAGGTGTTTTGTTGTATGCTTTGTGATCATAGAATGGTTTTGAGTATAGCATGCGAGATACACACGCCCATAAGTAACTGAAGTTTAGCATTGATTAACATTGTTCTTGCAGCTTCCACTAACGCTCGTTTCGTCTTTCAACAACTCCGCTTTGTTCGTGTGTCCGCAATAGATGTTTGATGCGAATTCCCACTTTCTCATAAAATTCACGAAGGGTTTTGTTAACAAATTCGCCTTTGTCTGCTCGATGATTCCGACGGTGTTGCGAGTCGAACCTCGTATCTTTGTGAGAAAGGTGATGATCATTTGTGGAGCTTGGTCTTTACTACGAAGAAAGTAGACCCAAGTCCATCGAGAGTAGTCATCAACGATTACTAAGATGTAGCGTTTGCCATTTATCGCTTGCACGCGCATGGGGCCACACAAATCCATGTGAAGAAGATGAAGCACATGTCGAGAGTCAGGTTCCACCTTTGAAGGAAAATGAGCACGAGTGCTTTTCCCTTGTTCACAGTCGAGCAAAGGTGATCTTTTGAATACCGGAATCGTGGGAGTCCTTCAACTAGTTTGTGTCGAGCAAGATTGGTGATGGTTTGAAAGTTTAGATGTGAGAGACGACGGTGCCATAGCCGTGATTTTGTAGATGTTGCTTTTGAAAGTAAGCGATGGGAGAGGAAGCAACCATGTCTTGCATAGAGATAGTGTAGAGACCGGAATTACGCGAGCCGGACATAAGATCGCTTCCTTGTAGATCACGAATGAAACAAGTTTTCTCCCGAAAGCAACCTCCAAATCTCCATCACAAAATTGACCCATCGAAAACAGACAGACCGAGGCCTTCCACATAGTAAACCCCGCCGATTTCGATGTTCCCATTAACATAATCTCCGTAGCCATGATGGTCGCGGTGATCGCTCGAATCGACAAAGCCAATGAACTTTGCAATAAAGTTTGATAACAGCTTAAGATTGCTCGTCATGTGTCGGGAACATCCGCTATCAACAATCAGAGAATGATCTCAGATCACCGCATTACACATGCATTTACACGTATGGAATAGAAGTAGATGTGGAACCCAAATGTTAGAGGGTTCAAGGTGTACATTAGACATACACACATTGATAAGTTTAGGCATCCATTTAAATCCAAGTGTGTTATATATCCATTTCGCCATCTATAACTACTCTTTGCTTTAGTCTTAGTGAAAACACTAGGTGTTACTGTATTCTTAGGAGGTGTAGCGGAGCTACTGTGATAGCAATGGTTGCCTTAGAATCTAAAGAAGGTGGTTTACCAAGCACGACTTAGAATGATTAGTGGGCCTAGAGGTATTCCGATTCTTAGGATTCCGTAATCTAGAGATTATAGCTTTAGCAACACATTTGTCATGACAATCGAATTCATACTCTTTTGACAAATATCACAAGGTGCATCGATCAATATCAAAGGTACTTAACGGTTTAGCATTCGTTACATCACTATTTCTATTACATTTGCCGACGCAACATCTATAGTGGAAGTAACATGAGTTTTATTCGATTCCTAGGGTGTTCTTCTACTTTAGCATTCCTTATTGATCTTTTCTTAGGTCGCAACTTCCTATTCTTCGCTTGGGTGCTCCTAGGCGTGAAGTGCGGACGCTTGGAAAAGATGCAACTATTCTGCTTCAAGAGAGGAAACACATTAGCAACTTGTGATTTGACAAAGGAATTCTAGGTTCACGATTACTAAGTGTGACCGGTGCTAATCTCTTAATCACAAGAGGCGGAAGTTGTTCATACTTTCCTAACATTTCCGTAACTTAGAGATGGTGTGAATCGATTTTGATTTTCGTAACTAAGATTACCAAAGAAAATTCATGACTTCTCTAGTGTGAGCAAGATAGTGATCAAGTTCGTTTGATGCTACATCTCGAGTCTTTTGAGTAAATCAAATATGACACCATATTCTGCTTAACTTTTAAAAGTTCTTGTTCATATTTTGAGATTTGACTTTTCAAAGACACGCTTTGATCATCCAGCTGCTCAATTTTAGGATCAAGATTTAGCACTCAATTGAGCGATTTTCTTTTGAAAACCGAGTTGATGGTTGTGAATATCTTTTCACACCAATGAAGACGACGCTTTGCATTGTTAATTTCCGTGTAATCGCTTATTTTCGCCTTTTAAAGACTAGATCCGAAGCACATTATCGGTGTTCTCAACAGTTGTAACAATTTCAACAATATCGCAGAGATATGATCGATGCATATGGCAACGAATAGAGTAGCACAACATTATGGATATCAAGACGATAACATCTTCCAAGAGTCGATCAACATCTTTTCTCAACAGCTTTTTTTGCTTTGTGTTAGTAATAGATGTTTCGCTTTCTCGAAAACGTTTTCATTACCCCAAGTTCCTTATGAAAATCCTTTTCCTGTGCAATTGCACAACTTTTCAAGTTTTTAACATTAGGTAAAGGTTTTTCCGAAAGATGTCTCGTTGTTCTCTCGCCAGAGGCGATTGAAAATGTTCAACTTTGATTTCGATCGATATTCTATCTCATGTTGTAAAATTTTGAGGTCACCATGAAAATGTCAAAATATCGAAGGATTTTTCGATTTTCGTGTTTTGAGTTTACTTCACTAATGGAAGGTAAAGGACCGTAAGTTTGTGCAAAGACTGCTTTGGAATTAACAATAGAGGACTCGGGTGTTTTGATGATAACCCTTGGTGTGTTAGAAGAATCCGTTGGTGTTACGAAGTGACCGCTTTTTATAATTAAAAGGTTTGTTGTAAACAACATTTTTAATTTTGATCGACTCGCCTTCTCGCATCTAATTCCTCTTGACGATGGTATTCAACAACACTCATGATAGTATTATCAATTTTGTATGTCGACCGAAACTTCGTGAGTTGGTTTGAATGTTTTAGTGAAAGCTTAGGTTTGTAATCGCCTAGATTTTTCCAAACCGCTTGGATTGGGTTTTAAGGTAAACTTTTCAATAGTCATTACGGATTCACCATGTTTGTAAACAATGCTTTAAACTCTTTAAGTTTGTTTTGCAAGCCGATGATTTCTTCAAGAAGGTCATCTACCCGATTCGTCGAATGCTTTTGTATGCGGAGAACTGCTTTTGACAATTTAACAACTCACCTTTAGCTTTTGATTTTCCAAGGTGAGAGCGTTAATTTGCTTTTTATGTTCATGTTTCATTGTTCTAATTCGGACAACAAAGCATTCTTCGAGGCGGCTAGATCACGATCCGTCTCTAAATATTTTTCGCTTTGATGAGATTTTGTAAAGCGGCTTCAAAACCTTTTCACGGTTTTCTTGAGTTTTGAAAAGTTGAGTTGCATTTGTAAACATTCAAAATCCTTGGTTAACAAAGTGCATTTTTACTTTTTAGGGATTGATTTAATGCATAACATTCCTCCAATTTGATTTTATGGTCTTGAATTAACCGAGCAAAATCCGGATGAGGCAACAGATCATCTTGTTCAACGTGAGTCTCAACATGATCATTCTTTAGATCCTCAAGTACGACCACGAGTCAATTTGGTTATCAAAGGGACCATAAGGTCGCCTTGATCGCCAAATGTAACTACTGTGGTTAACTTGAAAATCATCGAAGAAGATGTAGAAGACTCATTTTGAATAATCCGATCCGTGCGGATTCGAGATATTGGCGGAGATATTAGTTCGAGATATGATGATGGTTTGTTCGGCACTGAGACAAGCCATCGATGTCATACACCGGGCCCGAATCACTCATGTGTAGTTCATGCATATTAGCCATCAACATAATAAATGCATTAGCCTGCAAGTCCTCCATATCATCATCTCGAGTCTCGCATCCGCCATAAAGCTCGTTCTTTGTTTGTGAGAGATCCACCGGCTTCATCCTTAAGAGCCAAAAGTAAGGCCTCTTTGAAATAAGCACCGCCTCGAGTCCTTGGCTTTGGGCATGCATTAGCCAGTGTCCTTCTCATTGCGCTTGTAGCATCTAAGACCATTTAACCGATTCGAGCATTTCTGCTCCACCACTGAGCTCATTGTTATTCCTACCCACAAGATTAAACCCTTGACCACCGCTCATCCGACGACCATAATCACGATTCTCGAACTTCAACACGTCCATTGTTCACAACAGCTTGAGTCCGTGTGTTAGATGAGGAACGAATACGATTGTTGGATTTGTTGGTGTAACGCCAAAAGCATTAGCAATCATCACAAATCCTTGTTGCAATGCTTCAATGGATCGATTTCCTCAAGAGCTTCACCGACATATGCTTGAGCATTGTTGTTGTATGGAACCAATTGATTTTGTTGAGGTTGAGGTTGTTCTTTGTGAAGGTGTGTTGGAAGCGCTTGGTTGAGTTCTTTGGTTGAGAGGATAATTCGCTGAGCATACAAGGCAAGTTGTTGATTGTCCGGTTGTGATCGTTTAGCAATTTGAGCACGGAGAATCCTTTCCCGATCAACTTCCTTTTCATGAGGCTTCAAGTAATCGTACAACAATCCATAAGTAGAATGATGCATGTTCTTCGCTGACGGAGAAAATGACATACTTCTCCCATTCGGGACCAAGACTACTCAGAACTTAGTATTCACCGCAATTCTTGGCATGATGATGTTGTGTTTATCCAAATCATTGATGATGTCCGAAAATCGGTGATGATATGACTCAAGTGTCTCTCCGTGTTCAATCATGAAGTGTTCATAAGCCAAGTAAATTTTGGATTCCAAATCCTCCCGATTGAGTATGATCCTTCCATAAGAAGACGAATGTGATCCCACATTTTTGTGCGCTTTTGAGCATCAACACTACGAAGAATTGGGTTTGGTAATCCTAAGAGGATGTATTCCATTGCAAGTTCATCGCCTTCATAGTGTAGAAGTTCAGAGGATTTAAGTCCCAACAAGAGCAATGTTGGTTTGTTCATCTCTTGTGGAACAAAGCAGCTGGATCTCCGGCACAATGACGGTAGGCATCTCAAATGGACCTTCCAAGATAACCTTCTTTAAGAACTTTCCATGTGGCTTCTTTAGATCACGTAACCTAAAGAACCTTATCACCCATTGATCGTAGTTTCGGAGTGAGCATTGGAGGTCTATCAAGTGATCCACTTCATGAATTGATTGTTGGTCGCTTAGAGCTTCACACATCTTTGCAAACCAAGTGGGTTCCTTCATAGTGCTTCGTGATGGATGTTGATTGAAATCGTTTGTGTAGGGTAGAGTTTGAAGACTTGGTGGTGGTTGAACCATTTGTGGTTGTGGAATTGCACCAAGTTGTGGAGTATGTTGCTGATTAAATTGTTGTTGATAAAGTGCTTGTTGTTGATTCCATTGTTGATGTTGTGGAGTTAATTGTTGTTGTTGTTGATGATTATAAGTGTGTGGGAAGTAGTTAGAGTATGGTGGTTGAGACATGATGATAAACTTGTGTAGTAAGAATGGATCTTTGTAGTCGAGTGAACCTTTGTTGATGAAGTATCCTTAGGCGTAGAAATGACAAGAACCAAGTAGTGCTTATGCGTAAAAACACCAAAAGTTACGCGTAACAAGAATAGTTACGCAGAGGATTTAGCTTACGCGTGGCGGTGAAAAAGACTAAAGTTACGCGTAAACGATGAAGTTAGGCGAGAAAGTTAGGCGTGGGATTACCTTATGCGTGGGACTAAGTCTACGCGTAAGATGAATCTTAAGCGTAAGATTTTCACGCGTAAGCTTTATGCTTGCGTAAGATTGTGGTTTTATCCCAAGTGATCTTTACACTTCACAAAGGCAAAAGATATCCAAAGTCGACGATTTTCGACTTATCCAAGTAAGAAAACACGGAATAAACCGTAAAATGAAGATCAAACCAAGGAAAGTCTTACGCGTAATTTTAGGGTTTTGTTACGCGTAAGATTACTCGAACTTTGATTCTATCCAAATGTGTTTCTAAACCGCTTTTGTGTGTTGAAGTAGCTTCAATAACACCAAAATAACACAAAATTATGAAACTTGATGATCCAAAGCACTTAAAACGATTACGCTGTAGGATAACACTTGCGTACAAAAACAAGCTTAAAACAAGGAAAACACGTAAAGTTCCAAACTTTTGCCAAAACCAATAGTTTAACACCTAATAACGTTGAAAGTACAAGAATCTTGGATTCAAAAGTGTAAAAAATTAGTTTTTAAGCATACCAAAGATTATGTTATCTTTACGCGTAAGACCCAAAACCAAAACTTCAAAAACAAACGAGTACACCCAACTATTTGGCGATTGATACCACTGTTAGGTCACTAGTTTTACAACACAAGCTTATAGAGAAAGAGATAAGGCGATTGAACAAGTAAACCAAACACACATACACAAGAATACTCGACCGGTTATGCGTAGAGTGTAGTGAAAGAGAATAACTTGAATAACCAACCTTCAAATGAAGGTTATTACAATGTATTTATAGGCAAGGAGCTAGGGCAACACTCCCTCTCCTTCCCTATTCCTTATTGGGCTTGGATCAAGCTTATGGGCCTTCTACATAAGCTTGACCTTAAACAAACATAAAGGCCATAACAAAGCTACCTATTACATATGAAATATAAATACTTGAAATACTGTTTTGGAGTGATTCCAACATCCATCAATAACACCATGAGTTCTTTCTGGACATTGGTAGCCTGTTAGAGAAATAGTCGGACGTCCGCCCACGAAGCTCTCCAATGTCCTTATCTGATCACGATGAAACAACCTTTCATCAATCCTTGTGATGATTTTCTTCGCATCCTTCTTTTGCCTCGAATTCCACCTCTTCTTCAACCCTATGCCTTCATGAATCTCCTTTAACCTATATGTCATCCCATCTCGAACCTTCTTTAAAGTATGATCACAAAACTTGTGAAGCTCATTACATGCCATGAAATAGTTACGGTGAAGTTTACTGCGGTAGACAACGCCAAACTTTGGTTTTGTGATAAAGGTGTACTAAGCTAGGTGGTTGATATCGGGAAGGTCTAGCTGTGGTTTAGTGAGATTAACACGTTTTTGGTATGATTCCACGGCAAGTTGAAGTTCTTTAACACGTTCCTGGATGATGATGCTTCTGATGAATATCAGCAATGACTTGATGTATTGGAGCTGGATGTTGGTGGAGAAATGTCGCATTCGACCTTGTACCTTAGCAAGATACATGTCTTCAATGTCATTGAGTGACAATCTCGAAAATCCGCTTGTAAAAGTCATATTCTGTTCGTCTTGGCGTTTGACTACGATTTTCTTCATGAATGAGTAGTCCCACTTAGTAAACGGTGACATGCATTATAGCAACTATCCATTGGTCACTGTACACCTCTTTCTTTGATTTGAGTACCTGGCAGCTTCTGTAGTAGATTCTTCTTCGTTCGTGCCAATGATGAATTCCATATAGTGCATCGAGGTCATATTTAACCACATTGTCAACGAACATGTGTGTGGCTTCTTCCTCGATGGCCACATTGTTGGAGAATATTGATGCCGGGATAGGGAAGGTGAGTGAGGTAGCTTTTTTTTGCTAACTTCGCTACTGTGCTGAAGAAATTCCAGGTCATTGTTGAAGAAATATCGGTAGGGAATCTTCGGTTGATCAGGTCGGCCAATGGTGGGTAGTGGCTTTGTCCAGTCGGTGTAGTATGGAGCTTTGTCAGGTCTGGTGAAGTCGATGTTTGATTCAGGGTTGAGCCAATCAATATTGTTGGACATGGCTTGTACAATGTTGAAACAAACAAAGACCTTGATAGATCTTGAGCTCGTGGATCGTTATGTATGCCTATGTAATCACAAGCACAATAAAAGACAATCTCTACTACTAATGTTTATCGAATATAAACACAAGTAACAAATAACTAAGAACTCTTGATCCTCTATGGATCTTTATATTAACTAAAACCGAGTTTTCCAATCGGTACATAACTTTTCTAATGTGTTCCTTTTATAGATAAGGAACCCTAAACAATATCGCTAAACCGCTTTCCAAGAAACGATAATCATAAAACTAAATAAGATATACACAATCACTTCCTAATAAAGCTCATGTATATCCACACTAAATAAACTAAACACGGAATAAACACTTCCGTAAACAAACTAATAACTATTATACTTCAAACAGATTATGTCTTCTAGAATCCACTTCACTTCAAGAGAAACACTTCGCATTAATATCAAGATAATCCGCACTTTCACATAATTCCCAACAATCCTCCCTAAACCGAATTTGACTTGTTAAGTTCCAGCTTGATAGATCTTACAAAGACCAGAGGATTGTACACAAACAACAACAACAAAGAATCCAAAGAACATCTCTATGATGAAGAAACTCAAACTCCATATCTTTGCAAAGAACAAATGACAAGAGGTACATCAAAACAGATTAGTTTCATACTATTCTCATCACATCCGTGTGTGTAACTCCTCGTGAGAGGTGAATCATTGAAAATAAATGGATTTGATGTCTCTTTACCAATAGCCATCACTACCGGAGTAGCCATATGTTTAAGTTCGTAAACTATGGTACACCGATAACCATCTCGATTTATTGGCAAACCAAAGAACCATATAAACGGATTTGAAATGTCTTTACCGTAGCCGCTTGCTCGTGACTAGTCAATTCTTAGAATTGGTGAATTGAGAACCAAATATGGAATGCCACCGCTTTACCACAAGCCATATACATGTGGCTAGCCAATTCTTGGATTCCAAATAGGAATAAACCATGGTGAATTGAAAACCATACAACACTCAAAGAATGAAGCATAGGTGGTTGCATACCCTATGATTTTTAGCAAATCATTACAACTATCAATGATTTGATGTGTCTTTACCAAAGTCAGCACTTTGGACTAGCTAACTCTTTGACATACACAAAGTATATCGTGTGAGTCAATAACCAAAAATATACAACAAACCCGCAAGAAAAGTTAGATAAAACCAAAATTACACAATTTTTTTTTTTTTTTTTTTTTTAACTAAGAAATAAACAAAACAAATATTACAAACAACCATAGAATTACAAACAAGATGAACCTTAATGTGACATAAGTCGATTTTTAATCAAACCAACACATTGAGTAGCATGCGCTCATCATTGCCAATGTAATTAGGAGGCACTTTCAACTTGTGTCTCAAAGAACTTTTCCATAAAAGTATCGATAAAGGATAAAGCTTATCCGATAGCATACACAAATCATCCCACATGTAGTCTCAGACTACATGAACACAAGGCGAGGATAAAATCTCCAACTCTCAATCTCCCACTTATGAGAATTCTTCCAAATAGAATATCCTTTACCATTTGGAGAATGAGAATCAAACATAACTCAAGATCACCCAACAAATATAAACCGCACCCAGCTTGTTGAATGAAACTTATAATATCGAATGACATGTTCATACAAAGATCCAAATCATGTCTAGTCACCAAATGAAGAATATCTTTCAAGAAATTAAACTCAAGAACAAGATTATCCAAATTTATAAACAAGTGTTAAGCTTTCCACTTTCCAATCAACCAAGACCACATGAGTTCCTTCAGAAAATCATCAACAGCCCAACTTCAATAAAGGTAGATTCATCACCTTGAGATCAAAATCAAGATTCCTTGAAGCATGTTTCTTAGCCAATCTATCGAACTTCTTGTAACCAAACTCGTTGTCCCATACCAACAATGTTATCGATCAAGTCAGATCACCCCCGAATCGAGAATCACTTAACTCCACATCGACAACATTTCGTAAGAAACCAAAGAAGATTCAAAGAAACAACCATATCGTAAGAAGGAGTAGCATCGGTTGTATCGTAAGGAACAACCGGAGATACCATCAAGGCAAAACAAGATCAAAATTATCCACAATTTCAACTGCTTTCGTCTCTTGGTCAGAGGAACATCACCATTGAAGCAATATTTTCCAATTGAGAAGAAGAAGTAGAACCGTAAGAAGAAAACTTCATAACCATATGATATCGTCTAATCAAAGCATCATCGACAAAGTCATGATTTGCTTCATTGTCATACCGTAATTATACATAGCAAAGATTCTTCACAACTCTCCTCATATAATTCCTCTTCCGAGCAACAAATATAGGTTTTTCTTTTGGCTTTATTTCTTTGATCAATAAGAGCTCTTCTCTTTGCAGCAGATTCTTGCTTCCTTTGATTACCAAGTGCCACCATTTTATCCACAAAATTATCATCATTAAAAGATTCTCCTAAGATAAGTTTTGCAAGATTTGGATCGATGCACCTTGAGAAATATAACCATCCCATTGATCATCAAGAATCGTAGGAAAGAATGCATCAAGCTCTAATTTCCTTCGTGAGACAAATCAAGCATACCGATCTTGAAGAAATTTAGCCACAATACGACTCTTCCGATATTCTCATAATCAAGAAACAATCTAGCTCGAGCTTGATTTTGTTCTTCACCACTATTCCCGAATTCAAGAGATCATCAATCACAGTGGTCCTGTCCTTTCTCGTAAGATGTCTCACAGAAACCAATTTCAAAGCAGAACCAATGTGAGCTTCGAAGAAACAATCAAACCCACATCGAGGAAATAGGTTGAGACAATTCCTCAACAGTGTAGAGAAACTTCGATGAAGCATTCAACTTATACATTCTCCCAAAGAATAAAAACCTCTTCGTCATCTCGTCAAGGTGAAACATTTAGTTGTTCTTGTATAGACGAAGTTTGACCATGATCAAGCAACCTCCTTAACTAGATCATCGCAGATGCATCAACCATATGTAGCTCCTTTGAAGTGTCACAGATACCTTATCCAAAGATTGTCTTCTTCTTTGCTAGTATATAGAATAGGCTCCTTGCTAGACTCCTTTCTTCGTGAAGATTTAGCAATAGAGAAGAAACATCGATGTAAGTGCCACATCACCAATATCTCAAGAGATTCATGAAGATTCTCTTCATCCTCCTCCTCGTAAGAAATCAAACTACTCTTTTACCTTCTCGACTTAGTAATTCCTCCAAGTGCTCAACTTTAGTCTCCAATTCCACAATCTTATTACCAAGAATAGACTTGGTTTCGCAAGTTCTTTCTTAAGACCACCACCTCACCGTAAGCTTGTTCATCGAGCATATAATGAGGTAAGTGTAATAGGATCCTCATCAAGATCGTGTGATTGCTCATTGAAATTGGAACTTCAAGAGACTGCTCAGAGCAACATTAACCTGATCAACATTAGAACATCCTTCACCAAATGGAGTCCTAACAGACTTGGTGTAGATCAATCTATCAAGATCAACCTCGAACTTCATCAATTTGATCCCGAACTTCATCAATAGTAACTTGGAACAATAGGAACTGTATAAGTGCAGGACTAGGACATGGTCTAGGTGAAGGTATAGATGCCTCAAGAACAATGTAAGGACCTCATCACCATCTACCGAAAGATTTCCATCAAGAGGAATGGAAGAAGGTAAAACAACATTAAGCTCATTAGCGCCTCATTCTCCGAGGTAACATGGCAACTAACAAAGGAAAATGTGTCCTTCAAATTTAGTCCTCATTGTAGCAAATAACTTAGGAGTCAAAACACTTATGGGATGAAAAGCTTGGGTTTGTGTAGAAACATTCAATATCATCTCGTAAGAACCTAGGGTACATCAAAACTTACCCTTTTCCTAGTTATATTTTCTACCATATTATCAAAGATATACTTAGAGAAATTATAAGTCAAACCCTTAGATAAACAAACAATACCACATCCCATTTGTGTTGAAAACCGATCCCATCCTCCGCACTTATTGCTCATACATCGTAGCAACGTATGAACCAAGAACCTCCACATAGGACAAAGCTTATTTTTCAACCACATATCCGTCCTCGTACTTTGATATCCAATCGCTCTAAGCCCTTCAAGTACCATCGTAGAATCGAATGATAAATTCCATTCTCATCATCCAAGCGAAGTTGTCTTCTCGATCGCCTCCTCCACACCACATACACTTGTCCATCAACACTTGCAACAATCTCAAGATCACCTCTTTTCTCGCCGACGCCCAAAATTGAGTAATCAAAGTTTCATATATAGCATTTGGAGAATGCGATAATGCATACAAAATCTTTGATCTTAGTAAGAAAGAAATCATCGGCCTATAAAGCTCATCTCCTCGAGCGCCCAAGAAAAGCAACCTTATTATGATCATGTTTAAATTGAAGCGCCATGAGAGATTTTGAAGATTAGGGTTACGATTTTGCACAAAAGGAAGTGTTTTTAATGAGAGTAATAATCGAATCACTTAATGTGGAGCGAAAATATGCCGAGAGAATAAATAGAAATTTCCCAATTTTGGTCAAAGTTGACCAAAGTCGACGTGATTTCTACTTTTAATCACATTCACTTATAACTTCGGTAGAACGAAACCATTCTCAATAAAGTAGAACAATCGCAGAAATGATGACTTACTCACTAAGCTTCAAGAATATCTTTTACCGCTTCACCCACACGCATTAATTCTCTTACCACTTGAACCCGCTATAAAACAATCCCAATGCACACTGACTTCTTCATCAAAAATCCCCAAATAATATTTCAAACCCTAATTCCTTCAATACTTCAAAATTAACCATAATCAACATGAGTACCAAACCTGAGATCATAGATCTCACAACAACATCCTCATCATCATCCTCATCATCTAGTGAAGATACCAATCCATGGTTTCACTATTTTCCAAAACCATATCCACTACCAAAGAAGTCACCCTTTCTCTCCTCATCAGAAGATGAAAGTGTTGAGAAACCAAGTGTATCAGCTGAAGACTCTGATGACTCCTATAAGGAGGGAACATCTTACTCCCAACCCTCAGCACCTAGGCCTCAACGAAGGCCACGAGCTAAAATCCACCACTTCCTATGGGAAGAAAGGTGGTGCTTGGTCTCTTGGCATCATGTTTTGTGCATCATCACATATCGATCGAGGAAATGAAAAGGAAAATGATGTAAGTTGTTGTATGATGGAAAGAGTAGATGATGCATAAATGAAAATCTTTCCTTCTCATCTCTACCACAATCGCCTTCACTTCTTCGCTTTCATCAATCCATCCTCCATTTTGATCCTTAGCATCCGTTAGGGTTGGTTATGCTTATCACAAAGGCATAGCCATCATTTAGTGCCAAAAGATGTGAGCAATATACTCATCGTGCTCATCTTAGATGATGTGGAACGGATGATATGTAATAGATTAGGACTATTAGATCATGTAGATGCTTTTGATGTTGCTAGTATCAGAAATCGAAGTCAGAACTGCTTCTTGAATGAATGAATGATCTATTTGCTTCAAGATTTTTTTTGATTGAATCATATAACTTCAAGATTTCAACTTCGTGAGGAAACAAATAACACACTTCAAAGACAATGAATTCAAGAGAAACAAGCTTAAGCTTTCTTGACCATATCTCAACCGATCGTGGACAACCATTCTCAAAAACAAACACGTAAACATACACAAACCAACAAAGAAACACACTAAAATTACATTAGCAAAGTTAGAGTTAGTTAAAATCAACCAAATATACAAAATTACATAGCAAAATGCAAAGTTATACACAATCCTCCCCGAGGCATATGCCTCCCCGAGGTTTATGCCTCCCTTAAACTTTGCGCTAAGGGTTACATGCCAATATGGACCACAAGGTGTTGAAACCTTGGTCCTTCAAAAGCCTTTGTTAACAGATCCGCCACATTATCATCAAGATGAATTTTGACCACATTTATCAAATTTTTATCATATGCATCTCTTATAAAGTGGTGCCCGATTTCAATATGTTTTGTTCGACCGTGAAAACTGGATTTTTAACAATGCATATGGTACTTTGATTATCAATAAAATTGTTGTGTTCATGAAATTATACCCATAATCCAACAACCGATTTTGAATCCAAAGAACTCGTCTACAAAGAATTAGCAAGCACCACATACTGCTTCAAGAGATGAGGTAGCCACAATAGTTTGTTTCTTGCATTGCCAAGAAATCAATCTCTTTCCAAGGAATTGGCAACCTCCAGTGGTGGACCTCCTATCCGATTAGCACCAAAGATAGTCACTATCACTATAAGCTTCCAACTTAAAAGGAGACTCTTTGGGTACCAAAGACCTAGAAAAGGTTGGCCTTTAAGGTACTTAAAGATCTTCTTAACAAAGATTGAGATGGGAAGTCAGTGGAGTAACTTGATGTCGCGAACAAACACTCACAAAGAAAAGTAATATCGTGCCTGAAGTCATTAAATACATCAAAGACCCAATCATAGACCTGCATAAATGAACATTCACAGTGGATCGCCTTCATTGTTGGTCTTTGTCTTTGAGCTTCATAAGGTGTAGTAGCAGCCTTACACCCTCCATACCAAACTTCTTCAAGATGTCCTCACATATTTGTCCCGACCGATAAAGATACCATCGTGTCACGAACTTGAAGACCCAAAAGAAAGTCATCTCTCCCATTGCACTCATCTCGAAACTCTCCTTCATAAGCTCCTCAAACTCCCCGCACCAAGCTTCCTTTGTGGATCCAAAGATAATGTCATCCACATAGACTTGCACAAGAATAATGTCATGGAATTCTTCTTTAGAAAAGAGTCTTATCAATTGCACCTCTTCTCAGAACCATGCTTCAAAGAGAAATGTAGAGAGCCTAGCATACCGTGCTCGGGTGCCCGATGTAGTCCATAGAGAGCTTTGACCACCTTATAAACATGATTAGGATGATCCGATCTTCAAATCCTTTAGGTTGAGTGACATACACCTCCTCTTCAATTTCACCATACAAGAATGCTCCTTTAACATCCATTTGATAGACCATAAAGCCCATATAGGATGCATAAGCTAAGAAAATCCAGATAGCCTCAACTCTTGCCACGGTGCAAACACTTCATCATAATCGATCCTCCTCTTGTCTATAACCCCGCAACTAATCTAGCTTTGTTCTTAATGACAACACCCCGAGCATCTCTTATTCTTCGTAATCCATTTTGTCCCAATAGCATACTTACCATCGTGTAGTGGTACCAATATCCAAACCTCGCCGATTTTGAAATTGTTGCATCTCATCCTCGCATAGCTTCAAGCCAACTTGAGTCTTCAAGAGCCCGAGTAACACCGGTTGGTTCCACTTGTGAGAGAAAACAAGCAAATGACAATGTTGATAGTCTCGTGTGATTGTCTCTCCGCGATTTGAGACATAAGAGACAAAAGCCACCGTCCATATTTAGAACGCGCCACAAGCACTCTTGTTCTAACAGTGCATTAGGATCACCAATTATATTAGACCGTGGATGAACATTGTTGATCCTTGTAGTAGTGGTGGTGTTGACATCAATGGAGGAATCAAGATTAGTCACAGAGGTTCAAAGTCAAGATCATAGGAAGGTGTGTTGAAGATGCCCGCTTTAGGTTGATGATGACCAAGATCTCAAGGTTTTGGAAACCTTGTATAAGGTTCTCCAAGGTCCGTTGACACTCTAGTAGAAATAGGAGTAGAGTCAACATGTCTTTCAAATTAATTGGAGAGGTGAGGAGAAATGAACTACCTTCAAAGAATTGAACTTTCCACCGATTGCATCACTTGTACTATTTTCAACATTCCTCTCAAAGATCTAAATTGGTCGATACTCTTGTTTCTTCACCCGCAAGGTCCTCAAAGATAATAGAATTCATCTTCACCCACATCAAGATAATCTTTAGAAGTGTCACCTACAAAATTGTTAGGAGAGAAGGAAGGCACTACAATGGGTTGTTCATCATCGCACCCATCGCCGAATGAGCATCCAAAGTGTCTCGCATTAGTAGTTGGAGATGCTTCGAATCAGATTTTGATTAGCCTTATGTCTAGCATAACCCAAGTAATCACCAAGTAATCAAGATCAAATGACCAAACATGACCCCGCCCTTGAACATTAGGCTTGTCTTCAAGATACCTCGATTCAATGTCTCCTCAATCTTCTTAGCGATACATTGTAAACCCCAGATGCCTTACTATGAGCGTAATACCCCACAATGTAACCATCATCGCCTTTCTCATCAAATTTGCCCAAAGGATCACCGGTATTCAAAATTGTCACTTGGCGTACCAAACGGTTTAAGGTAATGAATAACAGAACTTTTCCAAAAGAAGTTCATATGGTGTTTTAAGATGTGGTCTAGTAATGGACACTCTATTGAGTACATAACAAGTCGCACTAACCGCCTCACCCAAAACATGGTAGAAGTTTAGAGTCCGCTAGCATTGATCTTGCAACCTCTATTAAGGTTCTATTTTTCTTTCGCCACCCCATTTTGTTGAGGGTTCTTGGAGTGCTATAGTCCCTTTGATTCCCTTTAACCCGCAGAGTTCTATTAGAATGGCATTTTGAACTCGCACCATTATCACACCTAATTCCTTTCACCTTTTGTTCAACCGATTCTCAATAAGGGTAATGAAGTCTTTCAATACTTCGATGTTTCATCTTTGGTCCTTAGAAAGAATACCCAACAAAATTTGCTAAAACCATCGCTGATCACCGACAAAAATATTTATGATCAATGCTTCTCACTTTAGTTGGACCAAACAGATCCATATGAAGCAACCAAGAGGTTCGTAAATAATGGTTATCACTGAATAGAACACCTTTATATGAGGCTCAGGTCGCTTTCCTTTGTTGCATGCAACACGCTTATGATCATTGGTGAATACTTTGGCAGAAGACCTTGAACGAGGCCCAACTTAGAGAGTCGGTTGATGGTCTTGAAATTGACATGGGCCATCCTTCATGCCATTTGGTGGACTCATCCACGATGCTTTAGCCACCAAACATGTTAAGTCACCGGTTTGACATTAGTTGTTGAATGTATAAAGATTATGACTTGAGGAACCTTCAAGAGAATTGAAGTTTCTTCGGGAGTTTGAAGTCTTTAGACAAAGACAAGACATTCATCCTCTGTGAAGAGTACTTTGTTCTTAGTGTCACATATTTGTGAGACCGAAACAAATTGAAGTGTTGAAGTTCCTTGACATAGTAAACATTCTCAAAGTCCAAATTGAGGTGTTTTGATGGTCCCTTTCCAAGAATTCGTCCATCACTTCCTCCAAAGGTTACATTGCCTCCTCCTTCAATGGGTATAAAGTTATGCATCATGTCCCTGCTTCCGACATACTTCTAGAACAACCACCGCCAACAATTCCAACATCTTTATGCTTAAGGGATGATCCTACAACAACAAAAAAAATATACAGAGAATTAGTACACTATGGAGGCTCAAGTCATTGCCGACTTGAACCCGCCTTGTGGATCATATGAGTTGTGCCATGTAGAAGTATAAGATCCACTATTGTTCTTGGGTTTCCAATGAAACTTAGGTCTCTGCTTATTCCAAGAACAACTCACGAGGTCTTGACAAGAAGATCCCAAGACCTCTCCCATCACCATAGGGTTAACATATCTAGGCCAAAACCATTTTTAAAATATTCACCGTTGGTTGAACATATGGTTTTCCAATTGATCTTCTCCAAGGAAAAGAAGTATTATAATTAGTAGCTTGTGGAACATAAGGTGGTATATCATTAACATTGGTCCACATTGGTCTAGTATGCCTAGAATCACCACACCTACTCATTCTTTGCTCATGATAATCACAATCCTTAATTAAATGAGATTTACTTCCACACACAAAACATTTCTTCCAAGAGAAGATTTATTCAAACCAAAAGAAGTATTCTTACAAGCGTAAGTATTCAAACCAAAACCATGAAAAGAATTGTTTTAACAAGATTATTATGCAAAGAATTAAAAGCAAGTCTTCGAGGCAACTGCCTTGAAGTGCATTCCTTGGCAAAGAACTCGTCATGCTTATTGGTAGTCTTGGGTGCAGTGTGGGTGAAGACTGGGAAGGAAGGTCGACTTGTCATTTGAATCACACTCAGAGACCCTTGCTTGGAGGACTTGTCATCATAACACAAGAGACAAAGTCATTAGTAGAAGTATTAGGTCCGCAAGTCTCTTGACTTTTGCCATACGATGGTGTGATCCATCAAAGTCATTAAGAGTGGAAAGGTCAATGGGCATGTGCTCACCTCTAATTGGTCCACGACAAGATGTAGGTCACCTTCTTTCACAAAATTAGCTAGGCTCACGGTGTAGATTTACGTGTGTCATCCCTAGCTTCTAAGCCTACATATTTCTTAAAGCCTAAAGCCATCAGAGAATTGGGAGCTTGACTACTATAAATGAGACTAGCCAACTTATTACCATTCATCATCCATTCATTATTCCTAGCAATTTCCTCCTTAAGTTTCTCCTTAAGCTCTAGATTTTCCGACTCTACATCCGCTTCTTAACTTCTCGCACCATTTTAATTCATTTGTAGCACATTCGAGATCTCTTTCTAAAACACCTATTTTCTCATCATAAGCTATTTCATTCTTCCGAAACCAAACCTTTTGTCTTTCTAGTGTTTTTAAAGCCTGCTTATAAGCTTCTACTTCCACATAGCATTCATTATATTTAGGTTCCATAATATCATAAGCTTGTTTGAGTTCATTATAACGCCACTACAACCAAACACACGCTTTGTACCGAGAGATGCCCATCAAGGCAACTGATCATGCCTATCCTCCTCAAGTACAACTTGCAATCAACCCAACATTATCGTGACCATCATTATCGACTCCTCATGTTGCTTCCAAATCCACATTGCTATCCAGAGTGACCAAAGCAGCTGATCCCTTTGAAGTTCCTCGCATCCTTCCGACATCACGATAAGTAGAGTATCTTGTCTCATCACCGCCTTTCCTGCCTTTGCATTCTCTAGAAAAGTGACCCATCCGCTGGCATGTGAAGCATTTAACCTTCCTCTTGTCAAACCTTGCCGGATCACGCCCTTGAATCCAAACCTTCTTCCACTCTTCGCCAAAACTCTTGATGTCCATGGAAAGCATAGCCACCGCCACTTCACTTCATCTCTTCCATCTCAAGCGGGTCCACTTGATCAAAATCCTCATAAGCTAGATCCTCGCCGAGGATCATAATCAAGAAAGAAAGATCCAAGAACATCTTCCATAATTCCACCGGATCTAGGAAGAGAGCTTGATGAAGGAGCAAGATTAGATGATGATGGATATGGGCTTGGACCATAGCTAGACTTTGGAGTAGAGGCTCCAACAAATGCAAGATGACTAGCAAGAGAAGATGATCGAAAAGGGCTTTACATCATGTTCAAGAGCTTTAAGTTTGTTATACACTCATCAAAGGTCATCATGTCCAAACCACCTTTAGCTTTTAAAGCTATGCTTACATGTAGCCGTGATGGAGGTAATGACCTCGTAAACTTAGAGTTACAATCATCATTATCCGCTTTGCTCAGAGTGATTCAACCGACTTAAGATCTTGTGAAACTTATCATAGCCCTTGTGAATTCCTTCCTCTCGTAGATCCGAAAGTCCCAAACTGTTGTCTTAGCATGGACTTCTTCGCCTTCTAGACTCCTCATTCCCACCGAACTTCGCCTTAATTGCTAACCATATATCCTTGGCATCTTGCATGAAGTGAAAATCACTCAAGTGATCCTCGTGAATAGCTTGCGTAAGAATAGTTCGACCTTTGTTTCTCTCTCGAATCGCCAAAGAACTCTTCAAAGCAGCTTTGGGAGGAACATTCATCATATTACCAAGAAGATCCGTGGTAGTTCTCTTCAAACTGCTCCTTCAAAATTACCCGCCATAGATTCCAATCAATGTTGGAGATCCAGCTCGCATCTTCATAGCCCAAAGATCATATTCCTCCCTTTAAGGTAAGGAAACTTAGCATTGCTATTAGAGAGACTTAGTTGTTGCAGATGGGTGGAGTTTTGGTTGTTGGTGAGTTCAAGATCAACATCCGAACCGTGCATGATGATTTTGTTATGGTTGTATGGGTGTTTAGAAAAGCTTGTCCTTAGTATCGTAGAGACTCTCACGAGGCTCGATACCACTTGTTGAAACAAACAAAGACCTTGATAGATCTTGAGCTCGTGGATCGTTATGTATGCCTATGTAATCACAAGCACAATAAAAGACAATCTCTACTACTAATGTTTATCGAAATATAAACACAAGTAACAAATAACTAAGAACTTCTTGATCCTCTATGGATCTTTATATTAACTAAAACCGAGTTTTTCCAATCGGTACATAACTCTTTCTAATGTGTTCCTTTTATAGATAAGGAACCCTAAACAATATCGCTAAACCGCTTTCCAAGAAACGATAATCATAAAACTAAATAAGATATACACAATCACTTCCTAATAAAGCTCATGTATATCCACACTAAATAAACTAAACACGGAATAAACACTTCGCAGTAAACAAACTAATAACTATTATACTTCAACAGATTATGTCTTCTAGAATCCACTTCACTTCAAGAGAAACACTTCGCATTAATATCAAGATAATCCGACTTTCACATAATTCCCAACTGGAAACCTTAGATGGAACTTTCCTTTTGAGGAGGATTTCTCTTTGGATACTGCGGGTACTCGGTGCTTGCTTGCACTTCCAAAGATCGCCGATCTCCCGGTCTTCTTGACTAGTATAGCGGAATACTTTTCATCAATGAAGCCAACTTTGCCTGATGCTACTGTTTCTTGATATCGTGAGTATGATTGAAGATTCTTAATATCATTAGTGAGAAGGCAGTCTGTCAGTACAACACCTTGTTTCTTTGTTGTTGAGTCTTTGAATCTGACAACATTTAGTATAGGTTCAAACAACGTGGAGTAATGGTTGGGGTCATCAAGTCTCAAGGGAATGTCAAGATTATTCCCGAGTATTCTTTGGATCAACAGCTTAGTGTATCTGATGTAGGAGACTGATAACGCTACACTCGTGCTCGGGTCAAAGGAACTTCCTTTTCTTCGAGCAAGTTTTATAACACCCAGGCAAAGGAACCTAATCGTTGTAGTGTAGTAATTAGGGTAAGCCACGGGTATTGATATCGTTCTCTGGGGAATAGGAATGCTAGTAGGAGTTACTACGCTAAGGTTAAGGTTGAGGAAGATTATTTTTATCTTTTATATTTTATGAAAAATGGAAAGGTACGAATCTCGGTATTGGATTTGGGGTTAGTATTTCTACCGATTACTCTACTATTATCTAATTATCTAAACTAAAGTTGTGGGAGTCTATGTCTAGTTAATGTGTGCTCGTATGATAGTTTAAAGATGTGTTTACTTAGTTTGTATTACTCCTTAATTATCTCCTATTTATGGTTGAGTGTCACGTCTTATTCCTAGTCATGTTGTGTGTCTAAAGTTGTAGGGTATGCGTTTCTCCCTAACTCTTCGAACTTACCAAAGGGTCTTGTCTACAAACCCACTAGAGATTATAAACTCCTACTCTAAGGCGCTCTTTGGATGGTTTAGCCTACAATTACTCGTAATTATACTCTAAGGTTCACAAAGATGAATCAAGCATTAAGTACACAACGAATGACCTATCGCATTACTAGATCATTAATCAACTAAGATAAGAAACAACCAATCAATATTCAATAATTAAGTTTCATACTTCCTAAGCAAACACACAAATAAATTAGCGGACATGGAGAACATGCAAGCATACACACAAATAATCAAAGACATAATTGAATTAATGAAGTAAAGACTTATCTTGATGTAAGATAGGGTTTAAAACCCTAAAATATTGTACAAGACACCTTAGGTTCGGTTTTAGGTTTTACTCCAAAGACTCTCCACACAAAGATGAAAAATTGGATTCTATATATAAGATTACAATTGCGACGGCCACCTTATGTTTAGTGACGCCGTCGTGTCGCCGCCATTGGGGTTTCGTCTTGGCCACGTTAACCTTGCGACGGCGTCACCTTATGTCCGTGACGCCGTCCTCTTCGACCGGCGTCGTCGCGGATTGCATCTAGGCCGTTCGAGTAGAGACGGCCTACTCTTTCACAATTAGACGCCGCCTCTTGAAAATACGAGTTTTGGGTTCCGCCCGTCACAATAATTTTGGGACGGCGTCGCAAATAGCACCGACGCCGCCTTCTACTTTCAAAGAATCGTGAGTGTCTCGATTTCGACTTTGGCCATTTTCTTCATATATTCGCGCTTTTCGTCCAAATAAGTGCCATTCCAAAGATTTTGCCTTCACGAGACCTAAAAGTGAAAAGGAACGATATTAAGCAATAACGGATACAAAAGTGATCAAATAAGGACTTAAACGACCCTCAAATGGTACCTTTTAAAACCTTATCAAATATCCTTACACTTGTTATTTGCTTGTCCTCAAGCAAATGTGCTTTTAGCCAATTAATTTATAAGTTGGGGTCATGAAGCATTAATTCAAAATGGTCCACAACACATATAAGCCCAAGAAAAGTCATAACAAGCACGGAATTACATACTAGCACCTCACATGGGGTGTTTGGATACTCACATCTCTCTCGGTGTATATATGAAATATAACAATATAGGAAATGGAAGATAAACACTCATTAACCGGTCCTAGTACATAGATTACCATAGGCTTGAGAATAGATCAAACCTCCATCGCTTTGGCGTAAGCACCTAGGAAAGACTATCAAAGAGGTCTTTAAAGGGTTGTAACGTTAGGCTTACGGTAGGAAATAAGGGTTTGGTGGGATAGGCTATTTAGTGGTGGTAAGTCAAAAATCTCTATGTTAAATGCATATGAAGAATGGCGTTGCTAAGCCAAGACTCGACACTCTAAACTCTAGATAACTGAAATAAACAAACATAAATTTAAAGGATAGATGTAGGATGGTAGCCCGTATGTTTTTTTTTTTTTTTTTATCACTCTATTTTTTTCTTTTTTTCTTTTCTATTTTTTCGATTTTTCAATTTTTTTTTTTTTTTTTTTTTTCATACACTTTTACTCTACCATCCTCTATGATAACATCAAAATACTAGGGATTTACAGGCATATCCCTACACTTGAGTTTTATTACTCTAACACTAATTTGACCCGAATTGAAAAGATCAAAACACTTGGGGTACATTATTACGAAAACAAAGGGAATTTGAATTTAACGCCCTTCCGTCATTTCATAAACTTTAACTTTTCCCATGAATCCCAATCATCCCAAAATCAGTATACAAAGGATATGACTCGACTTAGCAACTTATGCAAGCAACTAGATAATTGAACTAAGGGTTTAGGGTGATAACAAACATTTGCACTAAAAGTGAGTGCATAAGGGGTAGGCTAAGGCGATTTGGGTGTATATTTGGGGTGGGGTGTAAACAATGTTTTCATTGATATTCGAAAACCGAAATATCACGAGAACCGCGAAAAGGATAGGCTCGAGGGGTTAACTAGGGTATCGTGTACTAAAAATGAGTACAACGCAGGGTATGGGGAATTACTCAACCAAGTGGAAGAAGTAATTATATTACGGTGTATCAAACAAGGGTTATCCTAATGCCTCTTATCATTTAGTTATTCCTAACTACACAAGTGTAGCCTCACTTATGATCTCGAATGCATCACAAAACAAGTTCTAGAATCTATTATACTACCAGTTCACACACTAAGCATTAAAGATGAATGCTTTTAATTCCTACTAATCTAAGGGCGATCCTCACATTTTGGGTGGAATTTAGGTGGTAAGGGTTTTTGTGCTAGTCATGCAACTTCCTATCCGTGAGACGCTTTTGTTAAGACTAATGGCCCACTCCTATATGTCATGAAAAATTTTAAACTTGGTGCCAAAATTACCCTAACCGACATTTTCTCATGGTTTATTACACAATCACAATTGGACAAAGCAAATAATCAAGGATAAGTATAGTTTCAAAGTTCCGCTTTATTTTCCCTCCCTACACTTAAACCGAACATTGTCCCCAATGTTCCCCGAAAGTATCAAAGTTATGATAAAGAAGGTAATTAAAACGAAAGAAACTAATACTCCCCGATTAGCTCGGTAGATCCGTGTAAAGTGGTGGTTAAATTCTTTTCAAGAAGAATTATTAGTGAAAAGCTCCTTCCAATCTTATGTAACTTCTTCTTGACAAACTAAACCTCGCACACTTGAAGAAAACAAACGAAACCTTCACAGTAAAATCGGCGGTAATAATATATATAAGACTCGATTTAAACTAGGATATAATGCTTGTGGAATGGATGTTTACTGAATTTCTAAAAGAATTAAGACCGAAAATTCCAAAATTTATAAATAGCTCGAAAACGAGAAAAAAGTAATCGATGTTTTACTCCTTCCGACGCCGTCAGTTATCCCGATAAAAAGCGGTCTCGCTATTTTCGGAAAAATTCGGAAAATTTACATCTTTAGAATCTGGAAAATTTCGCAAAACATCCATTATGACTCGATACAAGCATTTGACTCGAACAAACAAACATAAATATCTTTTAAATAATTGTAATTCTCATGTTCACGTTTCTTTTGAAAATGTATGTAATCCTCCCTACACTTATCCCTTATGTAAAATACCTTTATATGTAATTAAGACGAGGTTAAAGACAAAATAAAGCATTTTTACAAATTCAAACATGAGAATAAACAATCAATAAGAGATATATGACACACAAATAAAAATGAAAAAGGAAAAACACATGGGTTGCCTCCCAAGAAGCGCTTGTTTTTGTTCGAGTCACGAGCCTGACTCTACCCTTATTTAACAGATAAAGGGGAAGTTTTCGCTACACTTAAGTTTAAGTGCGGGTGATAGTAGCGATACACACCCTTAGGGTGGAAATTTGCTACGTGAGGAGAGGGTGATGGGTAATTTATATGCTCAAAGGAGTGTGCTCCATTCATTATAACCTTACCTAAGTCTATTGGTGTAGCGGGTGAATCAAATCTCTCTCCTAAAAATGGATCATCTTTTATCAACTTCAAAAGATTCTTAGTTAAGGATCCATCTTGACCTAATAAACCCGGTTTAAACCCATAGTGTTTCATGTTATCAACCATGAATGGGTGATATAAGTGTGTAAGGTCATGGGTTACTCCTATATTAGCTTCCACTCTACATGGCCTAGAATCTACCACTTTTATCAAGCAACTACCCGGACTATCTATTTTGATGGGTGGATTGGGGCCTAATTCAACTCCAAGATTCACATCTAAAGACGGAAAATTGGGTAAGGTTTTGGTTGAGGCTCGGTTCATCAAAATTAGGGACTTCCTAGGACTAAGAGAGAGGTCATGACAACAAGCATCTAAACCTACATTCTCTAGTTTGGTCCAAAGGTTCTCTATCAATCGGGGTTCCTATAGTCTCTTCTACTTCTTCCGGGTAAGTTATAGGTGATGTGTGCTCCTCAAGTGATGGTAGGACTTGTGGGTTATCCGATGGGATTGGATTTTCTACTCTATCCTCCATCTTATCAAGATCACCTATGTATTCATTTTGTACTGTGGTAGCGCCTAACCATGACATGCACCTTGGCACCTCAACTCTAATCATCTCCTTCCTAAACAACCTTTCCGACCGAAGTTTCCAAATTGAAAATAGGTCTAAAGATTCATTTTTTGGGTCCCATGTTCCACCTCTAAATTGGGCGTGAATCTCAAAGGTTTCCCATGCAATTCGAACACCACGTCCCCAAATATCCCCATCAGCTACATAGTCAAGTCTCCTTTGGGTTTCGTAGGCGATACGAGTGTAAAAGAATTGTAGTGGAAACAGTAAATCAATACCATGATAAAGGACTTTTGGTAATAAATATTTAATTCGAGTCCACGCCCGAAAGGATTCATCATGATGTTGCGGAACCTCAAGATCTCATTTTGGAGTGGAAGGGTAAATTATGTAGTAGATTTCACGATTGGGTGAAAGTTTTGGCGATTCGCGTTCTCCATAACGGCTAACGGAATAGTCAATGAAAATGGTTACGAACAAAGGTCACGAAGAAGGGGGATAGACTACGAGGAAGCTAAAAATGAGAAAAAAAAGGTTTACTTGATAGGAATCAAGCAAAGAAACCTAAACGAGGTGGACTACTAACTAGCTATTCTATTCCCAGCGGCCAAAACTTGATAACGCTACACGCGTCGCTCGGGTCGAGGAACTTCCTTTTCTTCGAGCAAGTTTTATAACACCCTAGGCGATGAACCTAATCGTTGTAGTGTAGTAATTAGGTAAGCCACGGGTATTGATATTGTTCTCTGGGGAATAGGAATGCTAGTAGGAGTTACTACGCTAAGGTTAAGGTTGAGGAAGATTATTTTTATCTTTTATATTTTATGAAAATGGAAAGGTACGAATCTCGGGTATTGGATTTGGGGGGTTGGTATTTCTACCGATTACTCTACTATTATCTAATTATCTAAACTAAAGTTGTGGGAGTCTATGTCTAATTAATGTGTGCTCGTATGATAGTTTAAAGATGTGTTTACTTAGTTTGTATTACTCCTTAATTATCTCCTATTTATGGTTGAGTGTCACGTCTTATTCCTAGTTGCGTTGTGTGTCTAAAGTTGTAGGGTATGCGTTTCTCCCTAACTCTTCGAACTTACCAAAGGGTCTTGTCTACAAACCCACTAGAGATTATAAACTCCTACTCTAAGGCGCTCTTTGGATGGTTTAGCCTACAATTACTCAGGTAATTATCAAGCATTAAGTACACAACGAATGACCTATCGCATTACTAGATCATTAATCAACTAAGATAAGAAACAACCAATCAATATTCAATAATTAAGTTTCATACTTCCTAAGCAAACACACAAATAAATTAGCCGGACATGGAGAACATGCAAGCATACACACAAATAATCAAAGACATAATTGAATTAATGAAGTAAAGACTTATCTTGATGTAAGATAGGGTTTAAAACCCTAAAATACTTGTACAAGACACCTTAGGTTCGGTTTTAGGTTTTACCCAAAGACTCTCCACACAAAGACCGAAAATTCGGATTCTATATATAAGATTACAATTGCGACGTCGTCACCTTATGTTTAGTGACGCCGTGTCGCCGCCATTAGGGTTTCGTCTTGGCCACGTTAACCTTGCGACGGCATCACCTTATGTCCGTGACGCCGTCCTCTTCGACTTCGACGTCGTCTGGATTGCATCTAGGCCGTCCGAGTAGCGACGGCCTACTCTTTCACAACTAGACGCCGCTCTTGAAAATACGAGTTTTGGGTTCGGCCCGTCACAATAATTTTGGGACGGCGTCGCAATAGCACCGACGCCATCGCCTTCTACTTTCAAAGAATGTGAGTGTCTCGATTTCGACTTTGGCCATTTTCTTCAAATATTCGCGCTTTTCGTCCAAATAAGTGCCATTCCAGCATTTTGCCTTCACGAGACCTAAAAAGTGAAAAGGAACGATATTAAGCAATAACGGATACAAAAGTGATCAAATAAGGACTTAAACGACCCCTCAAAATGGTACCTTTTAAAACCTTATCAGAGACCTTGGTGCCAGGCTTCTTGAGGTAAGACATCATGTCTTCCCAAATCAGACATGCGAAGTCAATATGCATCTTGTTGACCATACCCCAGAATATTTGTAGTTCCATGAGCTTAGGATGCTCATAACCGCTATCACGTCTAGAAACAGACTTGGCAATCATGATGTATAATGTTCTCCACGGCTGAGGGATGTTCTTTAAATCGACCGAAGAATGTTTAGTAATGATCCCCGCAGCTTCATCATAGCCAATATCGACCATGAATCGGAGTGTAGCCTCTTCTGATGGAGTAACAACATATTCAGCATGCTGGATAGCAGGGAGCAGGAGAATTGCTCTTAAATCTGCAACAGTGACGGTGACTTGTTTGTTGTTGAGAGTCACCGTGACCGCATCTTGACCATCAACTTTCTTCATAGTGTGCCAGAGCTGATGGATGTAGATTTCTGGTACAGTTGTAGAATTGGTGATCATGTTGTTGTATGGATGAGTCTTAAGAATATCCACAGCAATACGGCATGAAGACTCAGAGCATGTGAAGTTCTCAAAGTCCACTTTGAGGTTGTTCTTTCCAATCTTCATACTGTAACCGGTAGGGAAAATATCTTCCATTGTGAGTATGTTTGGTGCGTTAATGTTTTCCATTGTGACGTCCATATTGTGATCTGAAAGATATTGAGCCAAAAGAACCAACATATCGAAAGACATTACGTTAGTCAAAAGTTGATTTTATTGTCCAATTATTGAATATGTTATGTTAATGAATGTTACGAGTTTTGTGAGTTTATTAATTTTGAATAGTTATGTTAATGAATGATACAATGTCACTTGTTTGTCCAATAGTCCAAAGTAGTCGTGATAAGTTTCGTGAGTTTTGTGGAAAACTAGAAGGGGGGGTTGAATAGTTTTTCCAATTAAAACTTTCTTTTAAACTATTTAGATCAACTTATGTCAATCTATTTAGATATGTGTTGGATGTTGATAAACAAGCATATAGAAGTATGTAATGAAAAGATAAGAGTAAGAAGCACAAAACCACAACGCGAGTATTTATAGTGGTTCGGCACAAGGACACCTTCCTTGCCTACTCCACCCCCGAGTCACCTACTCGAGAGTTCGTAATCACTACACGACACCAACTCCTTATGGTGGAGAAACCTTCACAACGTTGCCTACTCTTTTTCCGGTACTAGGCTAACCACCGGGTTCTTTCACACCAAGGTGAACCACACCTAACACAACGTCGCCTACCCTTTATCCGGTACTAGGCTAAGTACCGAGTTCCATTACAATGGAGGAACTACAACCCAACACTACACCAACGACTAATCCCAAAGGAGATCAACTCCTTATTACAACATCATCAAGGATATCAATATTCTTGGATCTAATGCTAATTTATCTTGTACATCGAAACACACCATATCGAATGTACATCTAAGACACCTTTCACTAATGCCTTTAACTAGATCTTCAAGACACCCTTCACTAATGTCTTGTGACTTGGCTTCTAGGAACCCTTCACTAATGCCTACAATATGGACGATTGACACCTTTCACTAATGTCTTCGTCTTGACACTTGAGACATCTTTCACTAATGTCTTCAACACTACACTTCTTAGAAGAAAGAAAGAACCATCAACAAGAGGACTTCAGTAGTCTTGATGATGAGGAAGAATGGCAACTCATGGACTTGAGCTTGCTTGACTTCAAAGGTGGTGATCTCGCCTTTAAGAGGAACCTAGAGAATCACACAAACACAAAACTACAAATATAGATCACTTGGATCTGGGGTTAGAGAGTTTTAAACTCAGGGAGAAAGTATGTTGGAAAGGGATAGGAAATAATAAAGAAATGGCTCACTATTTATAGAGGAAAATATCTACTGTTCCCCGGATCCCACGGATCCCTCCCACAAGGGATCCGTCTAGCGTAAAGCTAGGGATCCGTGGGACGCTCCTCTTTACCCATAGGTATTTTCGTTATGGGTCATGGGTCATGGGTTGATCCATGGGTTTCTTATTAGATACAATGTATCTCATGAGTTCAATGTACCTAGTCAAATGGTTTAGATAAAACCATGGGTTATGGATCAATACCATTTGTTAGTTTTTACCCATTATAGTATATACTAGTTAAGTATATATTTACCCGAATATGTAAACACTAGTTGTTGTACATATGTATTACTAAATCATAAAATCACTTATACTTGTTTTAGTGTTTTATGTAAAAACGTAAATGTGTTAGAAAACTATTGGCTGAAACAGTTTACGTATTTTATTTGTTTCGTTAAAATGATTTTACGTTTGTTATCGACAAAACATTAGAAGATCGTAAAATATAAATAAACGTTTTTACGGCTTATTTGTATTAACAATCTCCCCCTTTTTGTTGATGGCAAAATATAAAATTATTTTAAAGAAAAACTAAAATTCGTAAAAGTTTGAATTTGTAGTTTTTACTTTCTTCTCCCCCTTTTTGTCGAAACAAAAAGAGCTTCGAAGGAAACTAACACATTGTTTTAGGAAAACATGTGAAAGAAATAAAAATAGAGAGCAAGTAACGGAAAGGATCTCGTCTTTACTCCCCTTGACGAGTCCATCCCTATGTAAGGGCGTCAAGAAAATAGTACTAAGCTAGTTCATTTGCAACTAAGTTTGCAAGAGATTTCGTCTATGTGACGAATGTGCTCCCCCTTGATGATTGCAATTTTGCAACGGGATGTCATGAAATGTAATCCTAATATTGCAATTAATTTGCAATGTATTGCTTTGACACAAAGCTCCCCCTAGCTTTAGGGTGTCAAAGTCTTCATGTGTAAATTGAATAACTACAAAACAAAGGTTAGAAAACAAGTATAATGCACAATTTCCTGCAAATATGATCCAAGTTAGTAGAAAAATAGTTTTTTGTATCACGGATCCTACGGTTCCCTCCTTGTAGGGATTCGCTCTAGGCAACTGAGGGATCCGTCACTCGATGATCAATTTCAAAGAATGGTGATGTAACACATTATGTTAATATCAAAGTGAGATATGTATTATTACAACATAATCATATACTCAGAAATATAGCAAGTAGCATGTATTTTCATTTAATAAAACTAGAGATATGATATACATGACTCTAAAAACTAAGAAAATGATCGATACATGACTTGGAATTACTAGACCTAAATAAGTAACGCTTGAAACTACGACACCACTAAAATCCTCTAGCTCAAGTTTGTTTAGGTTTAATCTCGTCGAAACGTTCGAGGAGGTGATAGAACATGAAACGTTGGTCTTCTCGTACTTCATGTATCAAAATTTCAACATGTTGACAATGATAACAATCTTTGTCATGGCTAGGTAGTGGTGGTGGAAGAATTGAAATAGCTTGATGCGAAGGATAAAGTGAAGCGGGTTGCGGAGCCTCAAACGATGGAGGGATTGGTGGAGGCGCATTTGAAAATGGCTCGACCAAGAATGGTGGTGGTGGTAGAGAAGTGTCAACTTCCATATGGTCGGGTGGTTGACTTTGGTAATTCCTCATAATCCAAATGGGATTATATGATGGTGACGGCGAAAAGGAGGCCGGAGCTAATGTTGACTCAACACCTTGATTTTGTACGATTATTCCTCCTAATGAGGAGAATGTTGCCGGCGGAGGAGGATGAGACCGCCTAGAAGGCAAATCCTCTAAATTGTAGAGGTGTGGTGATGATAGTGGAGTTGTAAATGAGATAGCTCTAGGAACCAATGGTGATGGTTTAGTGGAGATGATATTGTTTGGCCTAGGAGATATGATGGTGTTTGGCATAGGTAGTTTTGTGGGTAATAACCTTTTAGGAATTGGTTTGATTGGTTGAGAAGAGGTCCTTGCATTTGTTGGCTTGACCGAAGATGATTCGGTTGAAGAGATTTCGTGTATAACACGAGCAATTTTCTTGGGTGGTTCTTTGGTGGATAAGTTGCTACTTGCAGTTTTCCTCATGATGAGATGATTTCAAGAGGTTTGCAAAGGTTTCTTAAGTGTTGAAAATAAGGATGAAGATGATGACTTTAGAATTCCTAACAATGTGGTTTATAAAGCAAGGGATTTGGCAAGTGCATTCAAGACTTAAGCCACTAAGCTTCATTGGAATGTGATGATTAACATGCACAAGAGTCAACTTCAGAGTTTGTACTGATCTAGGAACTCAATTAAGATGAGATGGAGTGTTTAAGTTAGGAAGATGAGCTTGAAATGATTGATTTTGCTAGAGTTTGACATAATGTGTCACCCGGATCCCACGATTCCCTCCAACGAGGGATCTGTCTAGGCTAATCCTTGGGATCCGTCTGTCAGCAGCTAAGAAAAGGTAACAATGATGTTTGTAAGGTCTAATGCCTATTTCTTCTTGAGTGTTTCAGTTTATCTAAGTGTCTTAAATGAAGGGGTGCTTAAGTATTTGAGGGTAATGAGTGATGTAGTTAATGATTGCCTTTTATGGAAGAGATTGGAACTTTCATGAGTACCAATGAATAAACAAAGATGACACTAAAGATTTTTGAGAGTGTCAAGTTGAGCTAAATGATCCTAGAGATCAGATAGTGACTTGAAAAAATATCCTAAAGGCTTAAGATGGAAAAATTATAATTTGACCAATTTCGACCAATTTTGAGGTAAAGATGATTATGATTAATTTTGCCATAATTGAAAGATTTCCAAGGCTAGATGTGAGAGATGATGAGTGAGTTTGAGAGCGGAAGAGTAGTGGGTTTAAGTGAAACGATAGATCTACAAACGTCTTGATTGTGATCAAGGTGAGTTATGTAGGAAGGATCTATTTCACTTGATAATGACTTAATTTGCCTTAAGACACTATGTCTAGATTAGTGTGAGGTGTTCTAAGGACGTGTTTGAAATACAGTGATTGTAATTGCATTTTCTGTTTGCCGGATCCCACGGTTCCCTAAGAGTAGGGATCCGTCTAGTACAACCTTTGGGATCCGTCTATATACTAAGCAGAACCTTTACTAAAGGTATGCAAATGATTTTTACAATGCATTATATTTCAAGGTTAGTTAAAGAGGTTCTAACACTAAGATATCAAATGTAATATGTTTTATTTCATGAAGGAATTTGGATTACATTGATAACGTATGAGTAAAAAAGGATTGATCCTATTTGAAAGACTACTAAGTTCCTTGAGCATTATCTCTAGAAGGATCATCAAATGGTTGATGAGTGTTGGTGGAATCAAGAATGAAGAAAGTCTTCATGAGAGATATGTTTAGCGGTTCCGTCATCTTGTTCACAAGTACGTACAACGGACTTTGAAATTGAGGATGAAAATGCATGACGTTATGATAGAGGCGTGTCAAGAACATTCCATAAGGGATGAGTTTATTCTTGGAGTCTTGAAGATTTACAATTCGCCTTGCGAAGAAGTAGGCGAGATTGTATGGTTGTTGTGTTAGCAAACAATACATTATGTGAGCACAACAAGCGGGAAGGATTTCTCGATTTCCCCTAAGACTCCAAACATTTTCACGTAGGATGAGTGCAAGGGGCTTGTACTATTCTCGGATGTCCCGTGTAAAGATAATGTTTGGATCAGAGTAATATGGTCGAGGTTTGCATATTATGCGATTTAAATCCTCCGGGGAAGGTATGTGAGAACAATATGGACTATTTTCTTCATGAAAGTTGAAGAGAGAATCAAGAGACCAATCTTCAGTAAAGGCACATTGTCTATGATTTGGAATCCGGAGGATGTGAGAATCGCTCAAGACTTAAAACGAACTTTTGGTTTTTGATCCAAAACCAAAGAGAAAGAGAGCGATCCTCGTTACGAACGAGTTCAACTTGACGGAAGAATTCCATTATGAACCTTGGACATATCTTCTCGTTGATTTCAAAAAGACATTCTAGTCCTATGGCTCGGAAGGAGGTATTGATACCTTCTTCGAATTATAGAGAGGTGTCTACAATACGTCCTTTGTGGAAGTGACGGTTTTCGAGATTATTGAACCCACGGACATGATTGCCAGGTGTGTTGGGCTCAAGGGAGATGTTTGGAGTGTAGACGCTAGTGAGTGAAAAATCAAACTCATATTCATGCGTCATATTTGAACTTATAGAAATGATGAGTTAATAGAAAGTAATGTTTGTGGTCAACCAATTATTGTCTAACGTTTTTACTAGATTTTTATTAGCAATGACACTTAACTCACTTATGGTTTTGACATTCTAGTGGGATATTACTTTTTAGAAAGAAAGTGGTTTTTTTTTTTTTTTTATGCATGAAAAACTGTTGTCCAGATGTACGGTTCCCTTCCAAAAGGGATCCGGCTAGTATACTTTCCGGGATACGTGGGTCTGTAGTAACAGAAACAGATTTGATAAAAACATAGGTTTTACAATTTTATCCCAAGATATGTGTTTTAGCCTACATTTTCTTTTCGCATGCATACATGACTTCTAGTGTATTATGAAACATATAAATCAAAAGAAATGATAACACATTATGATAGTAATAACCTAGATAAACTAGACTATTAATAATATTTCATTTCAATGCTAAGAATGATACAAAGGATTGGGTATATGATCCCAATGTAGATTAACAACACAAAGTATATGTCTCCATATGAGAACTTCATCATAGGGAACACAAGAGCGATAAGTGTTAAGGCGATGAGCACGAGGGCGATGTAAACCATGTTGATGGCGAGCCTTCTTGGTTTCGGATGAGATGAAATGGAGAGGAAGATGAAGTTTTGAATCAGAAGAAATTTTTGAATTTGGAAGATTTGAAAAAGTGGGGATTTGATGGAGTAGATGACGGTGGGAGGTTTTATGGGGAAGGAGGAATTTTTGATATTTGTGTTTTTGTTTTATTATTAGAAAGATATAATTTTTGGATTAAATGAAATAAAACATAAATTATATAATCCTCGACTTTAGACGAAAAAGAAACACGTATGCAAGAAAAACTTCCTAATGAAGCTATATGTAAAACGAGTATAAGCACAAAAGATAATCAAATAAATACCTAGGAAAACATACTCATTTATCAAGCTAATGCCATTTAGAGATAAGTAGAAAGTCATACCTCTAATGCACTTATGAATGTCTTTACAAATGACACAACAAGTGTCAGAAGACAATTCCGGCTTCTTTGTGCTTAAGATACCTTCTTAGGGAAGGTATTCTTGTTACCAAGCGATTCCTATGGCTTGGTAGGTATGAGCTTTGACTAATCAACATGACAAAGAGGATTAGTGTATTTAAATAAATAATTAGAGAAAAAAAATGTTGTCATCTAATCAACATCCAAAAAGAGTTTTAAAAGACATGGTGTTTGTTTTTATGAAAAATCTTCTTTGTAGTTTTCAATTAACAATGGATCGTATCAAGTTTTTAAAGTACAATATACTTTAAGAAACTTGGTAACGAAGCTCTCATGCCAATTGTGGAAAACTAGAAGGGGGGTTGAATAGTTTTGATAATTAAAACTTTCTTTTAAACTATTTAGATCAACTTATGTCAATCTATTTGGATGTGTGTTGGATGTTGATAAACAAGCATATAGAAGTATGTAATGAAAACATAAGAGTAAGAAGCACAAAACCACAACGCGAGTATATATAGTGGTTCGGCTACAAGGACACCTTCCTTGCCCTACTCCACTCCCCGAGTCACCTACTCGAGAGTTCTTAATCACTACACGACACCAACTCCTTATGGTGGAGAAACCTTCACAACGTTGCCTACTCTTTTTCTGGTACTAGGCTAACCACCGGGTTCTTTCACACCAAGGTGAACCACACCTAACACAACGTCGCCTACCCTTTATCCGGTACTAGGCTAAGTACCGAGTTCCATTACAATGGAGGAACTACAACCCAACACTACACCAACGACTAATCCCAAAGGATATCAACTCCTTATTACAACATCATCAAGGATATCAATATCCTTGGATCTAATGCTAATCTATCTTGTACATCGAAACATACCATATCGAATGTACATCTAAGGCACCTTTCACTAATGCCTTCAACTAGATCTTCAAGACACCCTTCACTAATGTCTTATGACTTGGCTTCTAGGCACCCTTCACTAATGCCTGCAATATGGACGATTGAAACCTTTCACTAATGTCTTCATCTTGACACTTGAGACATCTTTCACTAATGTCTTCAACACTACACTTCTTAGAAAAACGAAAAGAACCATCAACAAGAGGACTTCAGTAGTCTTGATGATGAGGAAGAATGGCAACTCATGGACTTGAGCTTGCTTGACTTCAAAGGTGGTGATCTCGCCTTTAAGAGGAACCTAGAGAATCATACAAACACAAAACTACAAACATAGATCACTTGGATCTGGGGTTAGAGAGTTTTAAACTCATGGAGAAAGTATGTTGGATAGGGGTGAGAAATAATGAAGAAATAGCTCACTATTTATAGAGGAAAATATCTACTATTCCCCGGATCCCACGGATCCCTCCCACAAGGGATTCGTCTAGCGTAAAGCTAGGGATCCGTTGGACGCTCCTCTTTACCCATGGGTATTTTGGTTATGGGTCATGGGTTGATCCATTGGTTTCTTATTAGATACAATGTATCTCATGAGTTCAATATACCTAGTCAAATGGTTTGGATAAAACCATGGGTTATGGGTCAATACCATTTGTTAGTTTTTACCCATTTTAGTATGTACTAGTTAAGTATATATTTACCCAAATATGTAAACACTAGTTGTTGTACATATGTTTTACTAAATCATAAAATCACTTATACTTGTTTTAGTGTTTTATGTGAAAGCGTAAGTGTGTTAGAAAACTATTGGCTCAAACAGTTTACGTATTTTATTTTTTTCGTTAAAATGATTTTACGTTTGTTATCGACAAAACATTAGAAGATCGTAAAATATAAATAAACGTTTTTACGGCTTATTTGTATTAACAAGTTTATTAATTTTGAATTTTAAAGTCCAAATTTGCACTCGTTCACAAAACATTATAACCATTATAGCTTATTAGTGACATTTTGGTTTCGTGATGTTATGAGTTATTTATTTACAAGTTTTTACGCGTAACAATTCATAAAAAAGTTAAAATAAGGCTTAAGCGTAAAATTAGGAAGCTTATGCGTAAACAGTGTGTGACGATACGCGTAGGCATAAGCTTATGCGTAGGAACTCCTCTTACGCGTAAGAAATCTTACGCGTAGGAAAAGAGCCCTTGGCATAAGGCTTACGCGTAAGCGTATGTTGGGAGCTTATGCGTAAGGCTTACTCGTAAGAGTGAACCTTATGCGTAAGACTCCAAGTTTACGCATATCCTTCACAAGATACGCATAGTCCCCATGTAGAACCTTACGCGTAAGATTTCTCTTACGTGTAACCTTCTACGCGTAAGGTGATCCTTATGGGTAGAGTTCCAATCTTAACCTTGATTCTGATTATTCACGCGAAAAACCTGAAATAAATTGATCATAACATTTCCATTAACACATTATTCAACCTCTTACAACCTCACATGGAATCACACATTGAGAATGGTTACGCGTAGATTACACTTATGCGTAAACTAAAACCCTAAGGATTCAAATTTTACGAATAAGAAATCTAGCCATAGGATTTGCACCAAATTCATTCTGGAATGTCTTAGAAGCCTATTGAGTTGTTTTCAACTAGTTTTAACATCAAAAACCTCGAGAATCAAAATTACCCAATTAAATGAACACTTAAACCCTAAAATTTTAATTTAGTAAAATTAGTGTATCTGGGCATGATTCAGGGTTGATTTTGGTCAATTGAGCATGTAACAAACATCATACAATCATCTAATTATACAGAAACACTCACAAATGAGAACCCCCAAATCCACGCATAAACCCTAAATCTTGAAAAATGATTAAAAGGTTTTCTGGGTAAGATTTCTTGATGACAAAGGTTTTAAAACATGATTTTATCATTGAAAACACAGACCATTTCATCAAGACTAACCTAAATACGATTCTTAGTTCATACGCATATGCATAGAAACTAGAATCACTTATATAGGAAAATCTAGCCGTTGGATTTACTTGTAATTAATAACCTATGTTTAGAATCATCCAAGAACACTTAAACCACTTACAGATTTGAAGATTTTAACACGGATTTGAGGATTGAATCTTAGGCGTAGGATGTGTTAATTGAAAATTTTAATGTATGAATTTAATGAGTTAGAAAATTAGGTGGAGTGGTTTTGATAAAATTAGTTTAAACTTTTGACAACTTTGGTCCCTCCACCTCAACCATTTTCATCCATAGTCATAACTTCCAATTTGGTTAAGTAACAAGTATAAATTTGGAAAGAAACTTGACGACACTCCCCCTCGACTTTTAAAATAGAAAAATTATACAAATTTGGGTCCGAGGAGTGTCAAGAAACAAGAAATATGTCCACCATTATCAAAGATACAACCAGTTCTGGGTCACATGCAAGTACAAGGTTTTATGAAACAAAAATATTTACTTTCTCCCCATCAACACTTGTTCGGGAAAATTGTGAAAAGTTTGATAGAACAAAGTGTTGACGGAAGATTTGTACTTGCAATGTTTGAAAGAAATTAGATAGAAGAGTATTTTTGTATTTTATTAGATTTTATATTTTTCTATTTTGTTTTGAAAATTTATTTTTCTATTTTATTAGAAAAATTATTTACAAAAGAAGTTTTGGTTTTGACTAGTTTTAAGATTGTTTTAAATGTTCGTCCGGTTCCTCCGAGTCAAACACCTCATACCAATCCGTGGACAAACTCAAGAAACCTAGCAGGAGCTAGGGCTTTGGTGAGAAGGTCTCGCCATTGATATTCAAGACCACAAAATATAATTCAATGGTACCCTTTTCACATGCTCCTTGATGAAATGATATAAAGATCGATGTGCTTAGACTTGAATGTTGAACGGAGTTGCACGAGATTGCAATAGCACTTCGATTGTCGCAAAGACATTGGGATTCTCATCAAATACATAACCATAGTCTTTGAGTTGTGTTCTCATCCAAATGACTTGAGCACAACACGACATGGGTACATATTCTCGCTTCGATTGAGGACAATGATGTACAATCTCGCTTCTTCGATTGCCATGACACCAATTTATCACCAAGAAATTGTAGAGCACCAAGTACTTTTCCGAGAATCTAAGCAACTGCGTGATCGGCGTCTAAAAAGCTATTAGTTCAAAACCGTAATCCTTCGATACCGGATCCCCAAATTAATGGTTCCCTTGATGTATCGGAGGATTCTTTTAGCCTCGAGATGTGAGTTTCAGTTGGTCTCGATCGATAACGGAGCAAAGATATACAAGAAATACAATGTTAGGTCTATCGGTCGTTAGATACATGAGACCCAATAATACTTCGGTATTTGGTAGGGTCAACCAATTTCCCATGTAAATCAGGCCCGGTTTCTTGGTATGTGCCATTCGTGTGGCATAGGTATCACAGCTTTGCATTCTATTTTTGTTTAAAATTTCAAGAGCATATTTGACCGACTCAGAAAATACCACGGGGTGATTGATGAACTTGCGATCCTAGAAAGAACGTAAGTTCACCCATCATGGACATTTCAAAATGTTTTTTCATAAGTTTTGAAAAAGCGTTTGAGTACTTTAGATGTGTTGACCCAAAAATGATGTCATCTACATAAATTTGAACGATTAAAATGTGTTCCCCGTGATATTGTATGAATAGTGTTAGGTCGACCGATCCTTTGACGAAATTATGAGAGATGAGAAATGATGACAACTTATCATACCACACCCGAGGGGCTTGTTTGAGACCGTAGAGAGCCTTGTTTAGTTTGTAGACGTGATTAGGGAACTTTGGATCAACAACGTCGCCTACCCTTTATCCGGTACTAGGCTAGATACCGAGTTCCATTACAGTGGAGGAACTACTACCCAACACTACACAACACCTAACCCAAAGGAGACCCACTCCTTATTACAACATCATCAAGGATATCAATATCCTTGAATACAACCTATCTCTATTTGTACATCGATGCACCTCATCGATTATACACCCTTGGAATCTTTCACTAATTCCACTTGACTTGACTTCTAGGCACTCTTCACTAATGCCCTTGACACGGACGTTTGGCACCTTTCACTAATGCCTTCGTCTTTTCTCCTTGGGCACCCTTCACTAATGCCTTTGACACGAACGTTAAGCACCTTTCACTAATGCTTTCGTCTTGACTCTTTCGGCATCTTTCACTAATGCCTTTGACACAACACTTCTATAGAGGAAGAAAGAACTATCAACAAGAGAACCTCAGTAGTCTTGATGATGACGAAGCATGGCAACTCATGGACTTGAGCTTGCTCGACTTCAAGAGGTGGTGATCTCGCCTTTAAGAGGAACTTAGAGAATCACACAAAACAAAACACAACTACATAGAGATCCTTAGATCCGAGGTTAGAAGATTTACAATACTATGAGAAAGTATGTGTGGGAGTGGCGACCCAAAATGAAGAAATGGCTCACTATTTATAGAAGAAATTTAGCTCTTGTTCCACGGATCCCACAGATCCTCACTGAGGGATCCGTCCGATGTATTCTCGGGATCCGTGGACGCCCTCTTGCCCATGGGTTTTGGGTCATGGGTCATGGGTCCTAGACTTTGGACCATGGTTATCCAAGTAGATACAATGTATCTATAAGGTGCAATGCATCTAGTCCATGGGTCATGGGTTAAAACCATGGGTCATGGATAATATTCATTCATGACTTATGCATAATGTCATGCAATGGGTTATGGTTTATGCTCCATGGGTATGGGTCATAGACTTTGGGTTATACCCAACTACATTTAATGTATTTGGTGGATGGGTCAAATACTTAAACTTCTATCCATTGTATTACCTAAGGTTGTCAAGATCGGGATCCTACCGGGATCGTTTTGTCTTTGCAAGATCGTGATCGAAGATCGGATCGGATCTTAAGATCCTACTCTAATGTTATTTCTTAATAGTTTATGTAATTTTATACAAATCTACAAATTCTAATACATTATAACCACAAAATACTATGAATATTTCATATAAATGTTGTCATAAATTATGATTATAAAATGTTTAAAAGATTAACATGTTGTTTTTTGAATTCTACAAACAAACAACCCATAAATTTGTAGTTTTTTAGTTTGTAATCCGAGAAGAGTAAGATCGGATCGGATTAGATCGTAAGATCGTATGGTCAAGATCGGGATCCTATAAGATCTTAAGCTTGCAAAGATCCTACGTAGGATCCGGATCGTTTTTGCTTTACAGTATCGTAAAATCGTAAGATCCTAAGATCAGGATCGGGATCCTGACAACCATGGAACTCTATTACCCATTATGATACATACTAGTTATATATATATTTGCCCAATATGTAAACACTAGTTGTTGTACATATGTATTACTAAATCATAAAATCACTTTTACTTGTTTAGTGTTTTATGTGAAAACATAAGTGTGTTAGTAAACTATTGGCTCAAACCATTTACGTATTTTATTTGTTTCGTTAAAATGATTTTACGTTTGTTATCGACAAAATATTAGAAGATCGTAAAATATAAACAAACTTTTTTACGGCTTATTTGTATTAACATATTAACTAACTTTTCGCGACGTCATGTTATTATAGTTACCAATCAAAGAGCAGAAAACAATTACGGCAATACCAATAGTAACAGTAACCGAAGACCGCCTACACTTGAAGGTAAGTAAATTCATTAGTTCCTATATCATTGGTTTGCTACATTTTGGGTATAATTATACATACTATTAGTTACCGTTGCATACAACATCGTTTAGGGCGGTCAAAAAACGACGCACTTCAGGTTCATTTTTTTCCTCTTTGCTGTACAGGACTAAATTTAGATTATATGTAACAACAAGCCATTGTAAGTTGATGCGACCAAGAGGATTCTTGTGACAACAACCAATTTGACCAGGTGAGATGCCCGAGAGAGGAAACGACTTTGCCAGGCCTTCATTTGGGGTTCTATGTTTTTAATGCATATGTGCTGTTTTAGAGGTTATTTTGCTTTTTGCACATTTGTACCAACAAACACAACATTATGTTCTTCTTTGCATGACCATCTCATGCACAAACAACCTTTGGATGCACATATCTGGGTATGCAATTAGATATACTAACTTCTTGCAATAAATTTTTTGCAATGTAATAATGTCGCAGCATATATCTTGGTCCAACGCGACGCGACGAGCGCCATTTTAATTAGGTATGTCTTTTTAAATGAATATAACTAACCACTTTATTTTTAGTTTTTTCCTCACTATTACAAAATAGATCGTGACAGAAATTTTAATAGCACAAAAAAGTGTCATTAATTCTAACATTTTAATGACATTTTTTTAAGATGTGAGTAAAAGCTTAATTTTTAACGTTTAAAGAAACTTTTTATGTATGAAATGCGTCTTATAAAGCAAATATATATATATATATATATATATATATATATATATATATATATATATATATATATATTTTCTTAGACTTTTTGGTGTCACTATAAAAGACTTTTACCCACTCGTACTTTTACCTATACTTTTTAAGTGTAGGAGAAGCATATAAAAATTTAGTGAAACTTTTTTTTAACTTTTAGTGACACTGTTTGTATGTGTCATTATAAGACAATATTTTTGTAATGACTCAATTTTTTATTTTCTTATTGTGTGACTCAACTTTAAAACCGCTTTTTGCATGTATCGTTGAATTCAAAATATATCATAATATATTCGAAGGTTGTAGTGATACATACAAAATGTGGTTTAAAAAGTTGAGTACACACAATAGAAAAGAAATTGAATACGGAAGAAAAAAGGTAGCTTGCAAACATTAGTTTTCGTACATTTCGACCAAGCTAACATGGTTTTTGGATAGTGGAGCGTGTAAAACATTCCTCTTTGTATTGTGTATTTCAAAAATGTGTGTAGACGCTACAAATTGTTGCATCATGCTTCAAATATTGGTACGTTTACGTTGGCGTTTTAAATATATGTCTCAAACATCAATGTTATAAGATCTTGTTAATATTGCACTTATGCGAGACTAAGTCTAACGATGACAAACATCACAACTGACAATCGAGAGCTATATCAACTGTTCATTTCACCAGTAACTTTACCACTAAACAGTTGTAACCACCAACTTAACCATCAAATAGACACAAAATAATCTTAAACAAACACAAAAATAACAAGATCACTACACGCAAGTCGGTGGTGTGCCTCCAACATCTCCTCACAAACCTATCATCACGCGTCAGTAGTGGTGGTGTAATTGTTAGGTCACCATATTGTAACACAAGCATCAATATGTAAGAAATAGATGAAGGAAAGATCGGATGAACACAAACACACACACACGTATGATAATAGAGAAAAGATATGCGTAGGATATATGTGAAAGTGAACAACCAACCTTCAAATGAAGGTATACATGTCTTTATATAAGAAGAGGAGCTAGGGCAACACACAAGCTCCCTTCCTTTCCTTATTGGGCTTGGGTCAAGGCTTATGGGTTTTGTACATAAGCCTTGCCATAAATAATAACATAAAAGCCTAATTAAGCAACCTATTACATATTGATTACAAACACTTGAAATATAGTTTATGAGTGATTTCAACAGTAATAACTTTAGTGTGTCATAGGGGGAGGGATACGGCGTGTGGTTGAATCTATTACTACGCCTAGTATGTGAAGTATATAGAACTTTTAATTTGAATATCATAAGTGTATTAGTTTATTGTATATAAATTTATAAGAAATAGAAATTATAATCTTTTATATAATAAAAGAATTACATTATTTCAGAAGTATTTTGCTAAAACAATCGTATTGACAAAAACAATTTAGCGAATCGGGTTGCTCTATTTTGACATGTGGCAAAATCTTGGCCAATTTAAAGTCAAAGAAAAAAAAGAGAAATTTTTTTAAATAAACATTTTACCTTCACATTTACCAAAATGAACCATTTAAACCCGTTTTATCAAAATGTACACTTTGAGTGAGCAAACATGGGGCGAGCAAGTATTTGCTCTCCATGTTCTTTGTCTTGTGGCGAGGCGGAGATCAATTGGAAGAGAGAGCAAAGAATTTTCTCTCCATGTTCTTTGTCTTGTAACGAAGATATGTGGGTGGAATGAATTGGAGAGTAAATGGTTTGCTCGCCTAAATGATTTGCTCGTCCAAAGTGTCGATTTTGGTAAACTCTTTTGAAAGTGTTTATTTTTGTAATTGAATGTAAGAAGTGTTTGTTGTGGTAATTGATTTGAAAAAAAATGGTTAAATCTTGATAAATCTTGTAGAGAAAAAAAACATAAAAATATAGGTGTCAAATTTATGAAAACAAAAATTTTTAAAAAGAAAGATTAACTGTAAAAAAATTAAGTTGTTGAATTTAAAATAAAAGGGGAATTGCATATATATCTCTTCAAAACCTCATAATTATAACACCCTAAAACCGGGCCTAAGGGTTTTATTACAAGAATGCCATTTGAATGGTTGACTATGACTTTTATAAGTTTTACGGACTTACGGGATTGGTTAGTCAAACCCGATAGTCAAACTATAAGTGTTAATGTTATATAAATGATTATAGAAAATATGACATGTCACATTTATAAGAAAAAGGTACTAAAGGGACCTAAGTTGCCAAGTGCTAAACATGTTATAAAGTATGGTGTGGCCAAAATAGAAGGAATGAGACTTGAAGGACCTAATGTGCCAATTAGGCAAACATACCACCTACATATGTCTGGATCCTTCTCCTTGTATCATCAAATTTCCAGAATAATTTAGGTGTTTATGTGTGTGTGAAGTGAAAAGGAGGAAAAGACAAGATGGTCTTGATGATCAAACTAATGAGGTTTAAGGGTTCTAATCCAAGAGTAATGTGTCTAGCAATGATCCTTGCAAGTAAGTAACCTCTAATTAGTATTTAATTGATGATTGGAAGGTTAGAGTTTATGAACCCTAATTGGGTAAATTGGGTAAATGATGTTTATAAGATAAATTAAGAAGTTATGATGAATATAGGTTAAGTATTATTGAAGTTAAGTTAATAAGTTAGTGGGATTAATTATCATATAATCATCATATGATTATGTGATAATTAGTAATGGTTAAAAAAAGGGTTATGGTTATTATGGCCATGACATAGTTGATTAATTATGTGTTTATGTCTATAGTGGTATTGGCTTAAATGTCAAGTATGGAGAAGATGATGTCCTTGGTTTCACTAGCTTGAAATTAAGGTAAGTAAACCGGTTATAAGTTAATGTTATATGGATTTCAATGCAGTATGTGTTATGTGATGTTTATGTTAAGGACATGGTATGACTCAAATGTTTGTGCATATGTGATATTAGATAGTAAAGCTAGTTTGGCATAACTAGCAAATGAATGTTAGAATAGGAGGGCTTGACTAGGAAGTAAATGGTGAAGCTTAGTGATGGCTTAAGGTATGTCTTATGTTCAAATGTTGTAATGGATGAATGGTTATAAAGTGTATTGTGTGATTGATGTATAATGTTAAGTTATATCCGTTTTGCTTACTAAGCCTCGTGCTTTAGGTTTAAGTGTTTAATGTTTTGTAGGTTTTGTATTGATGCTTGACTTGGACTAAGGTCTAAGGTTGGATTATACGGAAGTTAGAAGATGGTAAGAAGGTAGAGCTAGGTAGAAAACCGAGCTCAAGTCAAGGTTGTACCCCCGGAAGTCTTTTAATGGTTTGTAAAGTGGAGTCAAGGGTCAAAATGTATGTTAATGGTGTCATAACGATTTGGTGGTCAAAAGGTGTGTCAAAGCATGTTTGATGTGTTTATAGTCAAAGTTTAAGGGGTGTTTGGCATAAGTGTGAAAATACCCATTTCGGGATGTAAACGGGTCATGTGTCTATGGATCGAGTTTAATATGTTAAGTTAATGATGTTGGTTAAGTTCGGTGGGAAAAAGAAGTGATAAAAATGGTTTATGGTGAAAATGGGTCGAAACGGGTTTCGGCTCAAAACACATTATTTTGTAAAGTACTATTCCGAGGGTCAAACGGTAAATGTTTTTATATGAAAATGAGCCCAAGGATAGAATAAGTAAATCTAGAAAGTTTCGTTAATTTTCGGGTCATTGAAGTTGTTTTTATGGAAAATGGGTCAAAAAGATGCATAAAAGGGTCATGCAGAAAAAGGGGCGTTTGGGTTAAGTGTGTTCTTACCCATTTTGGGTAGCAAACGGGTTGATTGATTATGTAAATGATTTAGTATGAAATGTTAATGGCTTTGAATGAGTTTGGTGTGGAAATAAGGTAGTATGGGTTGTTTATTGTGAAAATGGGTGAAATTTCGGTATGGGGTACACTAAATATCGGTATGGAACCAAAACTCCCAAATTTCGGTTTGGGAGTGAATTTGTGGACAGATTTTGTCGTTTTTGAAAAATCATATCTTTTAATCCGTAAGGCGCCAAGAGTCGTGGCACCCGGTGTTTCGAAGGTAATTGAATCTAGTTTCATTTAAAGATAGTCCCAAGGTCTGAAAGTTTATAGATTTTTTTAAATGGTCAAAAGAGTAACAGCAGATCAGTTTTGATCATGTCGCTTCCACGTAGAAGTTTAAATTTCAATGGTTTTAAGTCGTGTCGTTCACGGGGCGTTACAATAATTGCATATATATTCAACCAAAACTCATAATTAGATATATATCCTTTCAAAGCCTTAAAATTGTCATATATATCTAATCAAAACTCATAATTGCATATATATCCTTCCAAAGCCTTAAAATTGTCATATATATCCAAATGATTATTTTAAACATATATTTAATGAAAAAAATGTCTAATAATTATAATTGATATATAAAATGACGATTATAATTTTTTTATTATTATTATTATTTTTTATTTATTTATTTTTTGCTTACAATTACAAAATATACTTTTTTTGTTTGAATTTTATTATGTCATTTGATCTATATATATAGAAGTTTACGTTTAGATGGAACGATGGATGGTGCATTTGATCTATTGTTAAAAATTACAAAATATCCTTAAACCATTTTTTAAGAAAAGAAATGGCAACCATGTTCGGATACTCAACCGTGTTCGTTATCGACGAATCTTGAATAAGAATATCAACTGCACCATCTGTCGTTCATCTAAACGTAAACTCCTATATATGTAGATTAAATAACATAATAAAATTCAAACCAATAAATAGATATTTTGTAATTGTAAAAAATAAATAAAAATAAATAAATAAATAAATAAAAATAATTATAATAGTAATCGTTATTTTATATATATCAATTATAATTTTTAGACATTTTTTTCTATTAAATGTACTTAAATAATCATTTAGATATATATGATAATTTTAAGGCTTTGGAAGGATATATATGCAATTATGAGTTTTGGTTGGACATATATGACAATTTTAAGGCTTTGAAAAGATATATATGCAATTATAAGTTTTTGTTGGATATATATGCAATTATTAAGCTTTGCAGGGATATATATGCAATTCCCCCTTAAATAAATTATATGGAGTCAAGCATATTTATAAGTTTTCATGTTTTTAATAAATTTAAAAAATAAACAACATATATGTTGTTTTAAAAATACAACATGTATTTGCACATGATTATAAATATCAAAATGAAAGCACGAGTTATTGTGTATGTAAATAAATACACGAGGTTGTACGTATACGAAAAACTCATTTTATTCCTCTTTATGAGTTTAAGTAAGAATATGCTAAAAAAATAATTACTATATGCATTAAATAATGATTCATGTTATTCTTTTTTATAAGTTTAACACATGCGTACACAGTTTTGAAAATAAAATATGGCTCAATTATTATTAACGAGAATACAAATATCAAATATAAGCATGGGTTATTGTGATATGAAAATAAATATACGTGATCATACAGCACCTCCCATAATTTTTATTTAAGGTTTATATAATGATTTTTATTTAAGGTTTATATTATGTGCTATTCAACTCGCATATTGTGTGCAACATGATATTAATAGTTAAATTTAAACAACAACGTTAAGCTCAATATTTATGTCAGTAAACAAACTTAAATCTTACATCCAACAAAACATTTACAATATACTAATGGATATTAATATAATAATAAAAAAATTATGTAAAAAATCGTGCATAATTATTACTCCTTCCGTCAGATATTAACTGTCCACTTTGATTTTTCTAAGTCTTTCATTTCCAACTTTGACTTTAAAAATTTTTAATTATGTTATATAATACTTGATGCAAAATATATAAATAAATTGAGTTTTAAATGTATTTTTCATCGGTGTGATTTTTATTAGATATTATATAATACAAACAAAAATATTTAAGGTCAAAGTTGAGAAAGAAAGACTTAAGAAGTCAAAACATGACAATTAATATGGGACGGAGGTAGTAGTTGCCTTTATATTGCTATTACAAAATATTAAAGTATTAAACACGGGTAAATTTTTATGGAAAATGATTCTCATGCCTAACTTATATGCCTAAAAATACGACTAAACAATTCATCAGATGACACATGGATTCCACTAATTCTTTTACATATCTACCATCGATCTAAAAGTGTTTCAATCTCATTATTAGGCATAAAATTAGTCTTATAAGTTAGTCATGCCAATCAACACTCAATTTTTATATGTTTATGAGGAGAGTTATTTTACATACCAAACTCTTCTTATATACAAAGGGACTCATCTCCACCATTCATCTAAAAAGAAATCAATTGTTGAAATTAAAAGCATTTAATTATTTCACCTATTTTTTATAATTTAAATTACTCTTAAACCGTTAATCGTTAAGCAAAAATAATTACACCATCGCGACGAGCATTTAATTATCTTTCTATAGACGGGCACTTTGATATACTTTCGAAAAAGAAAAAATCATTTTTTCACGTTTTTCGCCTTTTTTTCGTTTTTCTTGAAACCTGAATTTGCGTGAAATATCATATATGATTTAACACTAATTTGAAGATCACATGATATTATTGTTAAATCACATATGATATGTAATATCATATGTGATACTAGTGTTAAATCATATATGATAAATCACATATGATATACATATCATATATGATTTAACACTAATATCAAATGTTGTATTCAAATTAGTGTTAAATCATATATGATTTTTTATGCAAATTTCAAGAACGTAAAAACGAAAAAACTAAAAAACATGAAAACACGATTTTTTTTTTTTTTTTTTTTTTTTTTGTCGAAAGTATATTAAAGTGTCTATCTATGAAAGATAATTAAATGCTCTTCGTAATGGTATATTTTTTTTTCGCTTGACGATTAACGGTTTGAAAGATATTTATATTTGAAAAAAAAAATGATGAAAGTGAGTTTTTTAATTGTTTGAATTAATCTCATACATTAGATCTAATAAAAATAGAGGGTGGAGATTGATCCCTTGGTATGTAAAAAATCTTTTGTCCTAAAATGATCTTAAATCTATGTTTATACATTAAACTAAAATTTTAAAATAAACTTATAACTAGTTCTCATAAATTAATAATCAGAGGGAGGAATTTTCAAATGCTTACTCTTATTTTGGTGCTTACCAAGGGACAAATCCCCACCATCCATCTAGTTTGATCTAATGATTGGGATAAATCTAATATTTAATATGAAAACGTAAGTCCATGTTTTTTTTTTATTCTTTTTCTTTGTCTTTTTGTCTCTCTTATTTATTAACATTTTTATTTTTTTATTTTATTATTATTATTATTTTTTGTTTGTGGAAATCACGTTATTATTTTAAAATCATGTTTTTTTTTTCAATTCATGTTTTTATTTAATTTTTTTTTAACTTCACGTTTTTTTCATTATTTTTTTTAATTTTAAATTCACCTATTTCTTTCTTTCTTTTTTTTTTTTTTTTTTTTTTTTTTTTTCGCTTACACGCTTTCATCCGTATTCATACGCTGCTCGCTTTTATACGCTTTCGTTCGTGTTCATATGTTTTCGTCATTTTTTACGCTTTCGTCTGCTTTCATCCGCTTTCGGACGCTTACATCCGCTTTCTTACGCCGTCCGCTTTCTTACGTTTCGCACGCTTTCATACGCTTATATACGCTTTGGTATGTTTTAGACGCTTTTAGACGCTTTTGTCCGCTTTTCACGCTTTCCTCCGCTTTTAGACATTTTCGTCGCTTGAAGACGATTCGCGGGTTTTATACGTTTTAAATGCTTTTCACGTTTCGTATGTTTTCTTACGTTTTCGCCCGCTTAGGTCCGTTTTCGTCTTTTTCTTACGCCGCGTTTGTTTTCTTAGGTTTCGTCTATTTTCACGTTTCTTCATTTTCATACGTTTTCGTCGTTTTTCGTTTCGTCCATTTTCATACGCCGACGTGTTTTATGCTTTCTTACGTTTTCGTATGTTTTCGTCCATTTTCTTACATTTTCGGCCATTTTCATCCATTTTCATACTTTTTGTTTGGTTTTTTAGGTTTTCATGTATTTTCGTCCGTTTTTAGAAGTTTTCGTCTGTATTTTTACGTTTTTATGTATTTTCATCCGTTTTCGTCCGTTTTCATACGTTGTCATCCGTTTTTTACGTTTTCATCCATTTTTAGATGTTTTCGGCAATTTTCATACGTTTTCATCCGCTTTTATCGCTATTGTCCGCTTATATCGCCGGACGCGTTTTTCCGCTTTCGACGCTTTCATTTTAATATTTGTAAGTGACACTTATTTATCTCTTGTGATATAACACCGTAAGGAAGATGAAAAGTATTACATTCTTCATCATGTATGTGTTATCGCCAGATACTCAACTAAGAATGTGATGATTGTGTTTTGAAAATATTTAGAAGATTTTGTGTTTATGATATTATGAAATATTAGAAAAGTTGTTCAATCGAAAAAAGAGATGTTATGATACTTTTGTTAGACTTGTGATGGATTTTCTATTTAATGGATACATTGTGCATTTTCGATAGGTTTATCGCGGATTTGAAAATATCTATAGTTGAATCGACAAACTAAAGAAGCTATGGTTGAAGAAAGCACATCTTTATAAACAAACCAAGGAAGCTCAAACACCGTGATATCACGGTGATATCACCACTTGTAATATCACATGATATCACACGTGATATCATGTGTGATAACACAGTGATATCACCGTGATATCATGTAATATCACCGGTGGTAGTATGTGTGATATCATAGTTTATATCACTTGTGATATCACCGGTGATATCACTCGTGATATCATGTGATATCAGCGGTGATATCATGTGATATCACGGTGTTTGAGCTTGCTAAGTTTGTTGTGCTTTCTTCAAGCATAGCTTTTTAGTTTTTGATTCAACGATAGATATTTTAAATCCTCTATAAAACCCATCGAAACATGCACAATGTATCTATTAAAAGAAAATGTCACCACAAGTCTAACCAAAGTATCATAACATCTCTTGTTTTCTCGTTAAACACATTTTTAATATTTCATAATATCATAAAACACAAAATCTTCCTAAATATTTTCAAAACACAAATAAAAATGAACAGAATCATCACGTTGATATAATAAGTGATGTATATTATTATTTCTTTGATATATACTTGGTAAAATACTAAATTTTATCACATTTGGTAAGAATGTAATATTTCACATTCTTAGTTGAGTATCAAAATTGATAACACATACATGATGAAGAATGTAATATTCTTCATCTTCCTTACTGATGTTATATCACAAGAGATAATAAGTGCCACTTAAAAATATCAAAATGAATAAAAATGAAGCAAACTATGAAAATAGAGATTTGAAATATTCTCAAATTCAAACAAGTGTTGCATTAAATTAGCATTTTTTTGAACAAAATAAGAATTCACCTAAAGAGACTTTAACTATTTTATTTCTACTAAGAGTATAATATCACAAGTGATAGATAACACTGGTTGCACTAAAAAAATATACGCTTGTCAATTGCGATGAAATGTACCAAAACTATCATGTAACTGAAAATTATAAAAATATTAGAAAACACATAGGTGATAATATATAAAATATACAGAGCAATGAAATATCTCGTGTGATATTAAAGGTTAAAAACATGCTTGTTTGTTTATGAAATATTACAAGTGATATTAGACATTAACTTTTTTTTATAAAATATCACAATTGATATTAGACATGTAATATAATAGAGTTTAATAATAAGTATGAAAACGTATAAAATAGACGAAACGATAAAAAAACTAGAAAACGGACGAAAACGTATGAAAACGCTCCGAAACGGAAAAACGATAAAATGAATGAAAAGCGATAAAACGTCTTAAAACGGACGAAATGTATAAAACGGACAAAACGATGAAAATGCATTTAAAACGTCGAAAATGATTTAAATCGCCTAAAATGGACGAAACGTAAAACGAACGAAAACGATATAAACCTATGAAAACCGATGAAAACGATAGAAGTGGACGAAAACGTCGAAAATGAAGAAAACGATAGAAATGGATGACGGTGCATGAAAACGTAAAAACAAACGAAAACGTATGAAATGGACGAAACGTATGAAAACGGACGAAAACGTATGAAAACAAAACGAAAATCTAAGAAAACGGACGAAACGTATGAAAACGGACCAAAACGTAAGAAAGCGGCCGAAAGCGCCTAAAACGGACGAAAACGTATGAAACGGACTAAAACGATATAAACCTATGAAAACGGATGAAAACGATAAAACGGGCGAAAACGTCTCAAAACGGACGAAACGAACGAAAATACAAGAAAACGTATGAAAACGGACGAAACGTATGAAAACGAACGAAATGTAAGAAAATAGACGAAACATATGAAGATGGATGAAACGTAAGAAATGGACGAAAACGTTGAAAACGGACGAAACAGATGAAAACGACGAAAACGTATGAAAGCGAAAAAACGCGAAAAAATAGACGTGAATAACGCAAATTTAAAAAAAAAAAAAAAAAAAAAAAAAAAACTTTAATTCATAAAAAAGGAAAATGATAGAAAAGACAAAAAAAAAAAAAAAGGTTAATAAAAAGAAAGACAAAAAGACAATAAAAAAACATGGACTTAGGTTTAAGTATTAAATCTTAGGTTAATCCCCACCATTAGATTATACTAGATGGATGGTGAGGATTTATCCCTATGAATTTTTAAGTAAGCAAAATAAAGTGCCTCTAATCAGAGGATTATATTTTAATTGATTGATCGGACGTTAGTTAATTAGAGTTAATTACGGCATTTGGATACATAATTACTAGATTTTAAATAGCCAAGATTAGGATGTTTAATGTGAAGGAGGGTCTACTAGTTCTTTATTTATATGTTTTTGATTTATTAATACCTATAAGTGGTAGATCCACTAAGAAGAATCAAACGGGCACTATGACGTTTTTCTTTCTTGGAAGATTATTGTCCGTGCGCCCGCAAGTTGTACTTATAAAATTGATAGTGTATTGCCCTTTCTTAAAATCGTTTTTGTTGTTTATTTAATTTGTTTATACTCATTAATTTATTGAAAGATGATTTGCATTGCTAGACTCATGTTTATATTTATGGCTGTTTCTTGAATGAAAGGTCAATTTTTTAATGACAACTATTTATCTCATACAATATTCATTACAATCAATCTCACACATCTTAAATGAGACCTAAACCTGCAAAAATTTGATGATACATGATGTATTATTGTGACACAAGTCCTTTGATCATCAATAATAAGCATTTAATTTTGAACCACAATTTTATATTCAAAATTCAGTTATAGTAACCGTTTCTCTTTAGCTCTTAATATAATATGATACAATATAAATACATGATTATCTCAAAATAAATCTACAATGAAAAGTCTTTTCACAATCTAAGCTTTATTCTTAACATTTGAAAACTTTTGTATATTTCTTTAAATTGTTTATGCCAAATGAAGGTTGTGTTTCGTTATAGATAAACTAAATCAACTAGTATCCTATATTCTATATGAGAACATTAAACTATATAACTTTAGGTACATACACTGATACACGTATGTGCATGGATATGTATCCAACATAGCTACCGTACCATTACATTTAAATATCCCAAGTTGTGAATATGGTTTGGCCGTATGAAACAACCAAACAAGCATACCGAACCTGACCATGTGAGACTTGGTCCAACTTATATGATTTAAAATATTACTAGTTGAATATTTCTAGTTTTTATTGGTTGTGTAAGACAAAAACTAACGAATAAAAAGAATAAAAAAATGGGCCATGAGTTCCGAGTCTATCCGTACCGATACGGCATTCCAGAAGAGTTGCCAAATTTATAAGTGAACGTTAATATTGAGTGGGACTCACATGTCGGCAAGTGCCAATTTCGTAGGATGTTGACATCAAAGTTGAAACACACACGTACATACGTACGAAGAGTCCACATTATGTTTTTAAAAGAATAGTAGTTTTTCTCCACTTGGCACTTGCAATATATATCTCAAACCGCAAATATGTACATAAATTTTGAACCTACAAGCCAGGAACAAAGGTGATACTTTCCATAATCGGCCAAACAAAATTAGTTTTATCAACGAAAATAAACCTAGGTCGTTCACTTGAATTTTAGTATGAATGAGAAACTTTTGCTCATATATGTTTTTCCTAGTTACTTGTTAGTTTAATGAAATTTTGATCAACAAATTGAGAATGAAATTTTGATCAACAAAATTCCTCAAATACCTTGTAAGTTGTGGATTTCAGTTCATTTAACCTATCTCGCCAAACACTTAAAAAAAAAAAAAAAAAAAAAAAAATCCTTTACTTTTCTTTTTTAATTCTTGATAGGATCGGAGCTCTATATATATATTCAGCTAATTGTTCCAGCTCCAAATACTAATTAGAACTTCAATTTATTTTATCAATGGCAATGTTTTGAAACCCGGTTTGTGATCGACCGGCCAAGTCACCGGTCACCGGTCAACCGGTTCGACCACGGTCAACCCTTAGACCCGGTTTTACGATATGTCCAAACATCCATTTCTAATTGTCCAAACATAACGTCCAAACACTACTTTTGTCCAAACATAATGTTCTAAACAACTATAAATCTGCATCGACACCGCATAATGTTCTAAAAGTTTTAAAAATGATAAAACTAAACCCTACGGATTTTGAAACCGGTCGACCCGGGTCACTTAAAACCCGACGGTCTAAACGATCGACCTGCTTTTTAAAACCCGGCTTTTGACCCGTTTTTGTCCGAACTGAAGCCAACCGGTTAACCCGACCGGGTCGACCCGGGTTTCAAAACATTGATCAATGGTATATATCATCATGTTAGAAGAAGTAATCTTGATTGACGTACCATCAAATTAGTCAAAGAATGATTCAAATTTTGCTTCATGAGTGGACCCGTTTACTTGTTCTATAAATTAAGTTTTCTATGTTGATTTTATTATCATGTTCAAAACACGTTATTTTTTATATATATATTTTTTTTGAAACGGCTAATTTCAATTAAAAGAGAAAAACGCTAGCCAGAGGCTAGATAATAATACAACCTCTTAAATAGGTTCTATAAGCCATTTAGTCCAATTAGAACCAAATCTTCTACTATGATTACAAATCCATAAAAATGAAAATTCCTTTATCGAATCAACTATTTCATCTTTCCACGGGTGACCATTTTGAAAGATGTTAGCATTCAAATCTCCAAATATACCAACATGTAATGAGACATATAGCTTCAAAACCCTTCTTCTTGTTAGCCACCATATGGTCGTTCTCAATCGAGACCAAATCTAGAGGAATGACCCTAGCCAAGCAAAGATTGCTCTCATATGTCCGGGTTACGCCGCATTTTAGAAAAAGATGGGTAGTGTCTTCTTGATCGATACCACAGTTTGGGCATAAACATCCGAGATGTCAATGTCACCAGCAACAAGATTCAAATGAGTAGGAATTCTAGAAACATTCGCCAACAGAGAATGTTCACTTTTCTAGGGACAAGAGGATTCCATCGAGTCACCGATACATTCGCTGGAAGGATAATGTTGTCGAGCCATCTTCGAGTATATTTAACTGTAAAATCACCACTTAGATCCGGGTTCCAAATCCAAGAATCAACATTGCCCGAACATGAGAAACTTTGAAGCTGTTCCATTAGATCTTGAAACTGAGATTGTTCCATTCCTGTTAGGTCACCATAATGTAACACAGGTATCAATATGTAAGAAATAGATAAAGAAGTGATCGGATGAACACCACACATAAACACACGTATGATAATGATAAATAGTTAGGCGTAGGATTATGTGAAATGAACAACCAACTTTCAAATGAAGGTTTACAAAGGTATTTATAGGGGAAGGGACTAGGGCAACACTACAAGTCCCCTTCCTTCCTTATGGGACATGGGCCAAGGCTTATGGGCTTTCTACATAAGTATTGCCATTAATACAAACATAAAAGCCTAATTAAGCAACCTATTACATATTGATTACTAACACTTGAAATATAGTTTAGGAGTGATTCCAACAATCTCCCTAAGTGTTGGTAATTAATGACTTCAAGAATCTTGAAAAGTTGTTGGTGCGGATGTAATAGTTGCTTTGACGCCTTCCGACATTCTTCTTCTTGTGAGAAGAAGTGTCTTAATTCCAACAATCTCCCAAGTGAGGATCTTGTTTTTCTTCAAGTTTTCGCCTTTGACGCCTTCATTTATCTTTGTTCTTTGTTCGGTGTGGATATGGTGATGTTATGTTGTCGAATCGCATCAGTCCGCTTGTTGCTCGTGTGTCTCCACGTCCTTCTCCAACATGCTCACACACTCTTTGACGTTGGATTTCAAGATTGATGTAGTTCTCTTTAGTCTTTAAACTTTGTAGATTCTTTGGCTTTGACTAAGAATCATTCTGAATTTTGTGTTGCCTTTCGAGAGAACTTCAATTTTGTTGTTGTTGGTATGAGCATGTGGAGAATATGCACGATCATCTCCTAGGAGCATCCATAAGAAGAAAACATAAGAATGAGTTAGTGATAAACACCAATCGATCACTGTGGTCGTTTCTTAGATAATTGACCACTACGATTGTTCTTCTGATGAATGTCTTGATTCCATTCACCTTGGTCGGGCGAATCAGCCGTCCGAATCCCATAAGGGACAGTAGACATTACATTAAACAAGTTCAAGTAATGACCTACATCTTCAGGACTCGATTCTTGAAAGGAATCTCCTTAGCGGGATTTCCAGCACTTACAAGTTCGAACTTCGAGCGTGTTAACAAGATAGTATGAAAACACATCTCTAATTCTAGCAAAGGTCGTTCTCGAACCGGAGTCCTCAAGTAGGATAACACGATGTACCGAGGTACACCTCTACGCTCAAGTGAGTCACCGAGGTACACCAAGCATCACCCCATGATCAGACCGCTTGAGACAACACTAAGCGTAACCCACAAGGAGTTACCGGTGACCGCCGTCGGCTGTTTGATGTTGACCGGCAGAGTTTCCATTCAATCACCGAGGATCATAGTTGTGAACCTCTCATAAATGTTCTCGACAGATTGCTAAGATCCGTAGGACTCTAGAATTGTATCACTTGGCCCTTAATGTTGAACGACAAGTGATGAAAATCAAGTGTTCCTAAGAGATCTTTGATGAATCTCGTGGCTCTAGACTCAATAGTGCGCTTTGGTTTTCCCGAGCGAAGACTAGGGAGAGGTCTCCTTCTTCAATACCAAAGAATCTCTAAGAGAAAGCCGATAGTTTACGTAAGGTTCCCCGTGAGAATGAAACAAGCTTCGTTGAGAGAAACTTGAGTGGCTAAGAAGGTTTAGTGCATGCATCACCGGGTCCATGACGACTTTAATCTTCAATACCGTGTCATCAAGTGACAACCAGAGCGTATGTATTGAACCCGTGTCTCGCCCTAAGTTGAATAACTGAGGGCTATTTCTTTTCACCCTTTTCATTACTTTTCTTTTTAATTCTTCAACTCCTTCTTTCTCTGATTCTCATTTTCTCCTTTTTATAATCATACATAAGGACTTCTAAATTCTAACTATTGGTGGTGTCCTTGGGTAGATCCCTATGGCTCTGGCGGATCATAGGACAGTTATTACTAACCTTAGTCACCTTATAACTCCATGACTATCCTAAGTTGGCATAAAACCATTTTCTAGAAATTCTCTCAAAGAGTTTATGAGTGAAAACATTTTGTAACACTTAAAGAGTTTTGTATGTTCCGAAATACACCCCCTCCACATGTGCTTAAGTGTTTAGCAGAAATCTGCACAGTGAGGGTAGAGCTCGAACTTTTGAATTGATCGACTCACGATAGACAATTCCCCGCCAGACACGGTTACGTTGCATAGTTAAAGAGTTACATTGTCAGCTTTTAGGTGACAATTAGCTCTAATAACTATCTTGAAGGTGTGGACAAACCTCGAAAGGTTGTCAAACCCGTCAAAGTTCATGTATATCAAGAGCTTCTCGAATAGGTACAATCTACTCAGATAAGTCTTGGAAGACAAATATTTTCGATGTATGACAGTTCAGATCTCGTCAATTCATGGGTTAAGTCTTAGCACGGAGATTCAATCACATTTACCAACATATTTGTATCACACAATTTTTCTCCCCCTCAAAAAATGGCATATAAAAGTTATTTTTGACGAAATTTTGATATCGAATATGACCATTTTGAGTTTTGTGGGAAGTTTCTACAAAGAACAATTTGTAAACAAAGATTTTTAGCAAATACTCCCCCTCAACAAGTAATATTAACTTTGAGGTTTTGAAAACATAAGGGAAGTACTTGTTCTTTTGAGCAAAACTTTGAAAATGAAAGTTTTGATAAGTTTTACTCAAAAGTAAGAAGCTTTTCGCTCCTTTTATAGGATTGTGGCAATCGACGCGCACTACGTGTCCTTTCAATACAAGTACGGGTTGTACATTGTTATGTGTGTACAAGCCATTTAGGAAATGATGTAATAAGTATGAAACAAATTAACCTCTCCCCAATTGACGATGTTTCTAAATCGCCTTCCCCAAACCGACAAACTGCTTTCAGCAGATTCAAACTTTGATGTACCAACATTTTCTAACTTTTGAATTTTTCAAGACGTGGCGGAATTTGTAGATGAGCAGAAACCACACCAAGAGAATCTGTTTTGTTACGTAATCACAGTTGTACACAATGCGGAAAATCCGTTCGAGGGAACATGCAAGATCTTCTCACGTATGTAGATGCTTCACACCAGACAAACCACAAAAGATGAAGTGAAATTACTTCCCCCTGGTTGTTGAGGTCTAACGGAACAATAATCAACTGTGAATATGCAATTACTCGCTTAAAATGACCGAGTGTGAGGCATCATAACATCATAATTAGGTAACTTCACACATGATAACCCTGTGAAAATGAGATGATAACACCAAAGTGAGACGTTTGAGCCATAGATCGTCTCATTTCTTCCCCTTAATTGAAAGGAAATCAAGGAAGCGATGAACAAATACACTCTCTTCCCCTCGATGTTTTCAATGAATCTGAATCATACACCACGTATGTTGGTGATGAGTTGGAGACAGCGAAACCATGTATGTCCAATGAGTCTAACTAGTGTGAGGTACCATAAATAAATCGTGAGAATCAACAGCGGATAAGACTTCTCAGTTCATTATGTTGAACATCGGCTGAGTTAGCCATTGTTCTTCCCAATAGTTTTGTCATAACCGGCTGGAAAGATGTCAGCCATTGTGAGCTCATTAGGGGCATTGATACTTTCTTGATTGACTGTAACACCCCCAAAATTATCACAGTGGAAGATTGTGTCACTGGGGTATTACTTCATAGTTCACAGCACAAGTTACAGAAAACGACTCTAAATGAGACGTTTTGAAACGAATTATCATTCGATTAAAATATCAGAGTTTACAAATAGGTCCCACAAGTTTGTACAATCATAAAAAGTACAACATAAAACTTGTAATATTTTTCGAATGATAATATATGAATTGTCTACAAAATGTTTTTCCGTGCGCCTTCACATGCCATGCCAGCTAATTCCTTTCGAACCTGAGATAACATGCTAAAAAGTGTCAACACAAAGGTTGAGTGAGTTCATAGGTTTGTAAGCAAAACAGTTGATCACAAGATATCAAGTTTATGAAAGTAGTGGGCGACGTTGTTATACGCCCATAGTGCGTTTGATTGCCTAACCGGTCAATACAAACGATAGAAACCACATAGGTTTGAAAACAGTAGTGGACAATATAGTTTGCAGTATAATTGCAATGTGTACAATTATCTTCTTGATAGTTATTATTGCTTTAAGCTCATGGAACTCGCGACTGAATGTTGTATATATATCACCGGACGATATATATAAATATATAAGTAACTTGCCCCGGGTAGGTATTTTGCCACATACCTAGGTAACCTCAAATATAGTGCGCCTTATTATTTCCGATAACATAGACGGGTTCATCAATTCCGATAGGCCTATCCACAATATTTGCGCCACTCCCGATGATTAGTGGTCCATGATGTTGGGGACTTTTGGCAAAACAACTTAGGCATGCAATAATACAGTCAAGGCATTCATTTTGCAAGTAATTGTCCATAATAAAGCATTTTAGCATGTAGTAAAAGCAGTAGCATGTATCTCCACCAAAAGAGTTTATAAAACAGTTAAACAAAAGTTGGGGCTATGAAACTCACGGTAGTGATCAACAGCGGAGTGTAACGATATGATGTATATCAACAATAGCGTATGGCAAGACCATGATATTTAGTGATTACCTACGAAAGTATAGTAATCGTGTTTTAGTATAGTGTACAATATAAGTGTACAAGTATATGTAGTTTGTTGGCTTATGATATTGTACGTGAATCCTTAAGTTAAAGAATCTCTTAAGTGTTGTTTGGCCTATAGCCCTTTTATAAATAACCTCGTACCATCGGCCGGGCTATCAAAATCAAGAGGTCGTGTAGTGAATGTATGAGGAGCCAGGACACTTTAAATCGTAAATCCACAACTCGTCAATACGACACTCCGAAGAGCCTTTTTATGATAATGAAATTCCCTACTATTGTAGTACTTATCATTTATAAGTGAAGTATTTGACGAGACAAATGTTATATAAAACATGTGTCGTGTTTCGTCAAAGACTATTGATTGACTTCTGTGACGATATGATGATATAATTTGTGTGTCGTGAAGTAGTTTAACATGCCATATGGTCATTTACTAAGTTTGTCACGGTCTAGCAAAGTCTAATCCAATGAACTAAGTTTTAAAAACAAGTTTCGGGTCATTAAGCCCAAGCTAGCCATGCGGCTAAGTTATGGTTAAGCAACTTGAGACAACAATAAGGCCATACCGAATGGCTATTTTTAAGTCAAAATACCTTGAGACATCAACCTTGGCTTAACCTTGGCTTTGTTTTGGCCTCAAAGAATCAAAATACACTAAGGTTTCTTAGCCATGGTTGTTTTCCGGTATACAACAGGTCCGGTTAGTTTTTGTAGTTTTTAGGATTTGTTGTTCATTTTTTGCTTATGTGCCCCCGTGTTTTTGTAGAAAAACCCATTCTGAGCAACTTTCGTGTTTTACACTCTTGCTGATTCGGACCAGAAAAGGGTAAAAACCTTGTTTTAAAATCATATCAGCAAGCTTTTTTGTTTCAGCACTATATTTCCTTTTAGTAACACTTAACTAGGCATAACTTTTTAAGCACAAGTCCTTTTTAAGTGATTCAAAAGCCCAAGTTTTAGTTTTTACTTCCTCTAACAGATTCTCAAACTTAATCAAGTCCAAAGTCTAAAGTTTACTTATATCAATAGTCTAATTACAAGTAATTACTTATATTTCATTGCAGAAAGTTTGGCTGCACATTCAGCCCTGTAAAAACGACCATAAGTTGAGTTCCACAACTTGTTTTGACACGCGGCTTTCGCCAAAATTCAAGTTTATGTCTTAGCTACATTTCATAAAACTGAGTCGACTTCTAGAAATGAACATAACCATGGGATTTTCTTAAATGAAATCTGGTGTGCAGATTTTGACATGTTTTGCCATTTTGGCTCTCATTTACTCATCGGGATGAGTTATGAGGTGCGCCACCCGGAGAAATGACCATAAAAAATAGATCTACAATCCTATCTTACTTAATTAACCTCAAGGTTTACTGAGATGATCAGTTTAATCAATCTTTGGGACTGTTGCAGAATTCACGTTCATAAAACCTACCTAAGGCTTGTTCTAGCTTCTTTTCATGTTACTAACTTCATGTACAACATCAATCATGCCATATTACATATAATAATTATATCAAATTACATCCAATAAATATTATTACAACCATATTGAATGTAAATGAAAAGTAACACAAATCTTACAATGATTTGGTTGGAAACAACAAGAATAATCAATCCTAAACCCTTTCTAATCTTCACCCTTGTCTTGAATCTTCAATCCAAGCTTACTTTAACCTTATGTAAGACTTGTATTGGACCCTTTTAACTCAGCCCTTAAACCCTTGTATATCTCCAAATTTAACCATAGAATCACTAAAACAACACTTGGACTATGTAGAGCTCATCAACACCTTCAACTTTCTTGTACAACTTGTAGCTTGATTTCAAACTATGAATGATGATGGTGAATTAATGGTGAATGACCCAAAGGAGTAAGGAGATGAGTGTGGATGTGATTTGATCAAATTTGCATGTATGTGTGAGTAAGTCATGTGTTATCTAACCTAGTGGGAACTATGTAAGTAGAAATAGGACATGTGTCCTTTGACACCTTCATACAAACGCCACCTCTACTATGAGGTGGTGAGTTTGGTTTGTTTTATTATCATTTGTGATAATATTGAGCCACGGAGTGTAGTTTGGTTCCGGTAATTACTAATGTTAAGCCCTTAAGTCACGAAACTTAAAACTAGGTAACGTAAAAATATAATACTTATAAAAATGTCTAAACTTATTAATACAGTTTAACTAGGTATATTAAATGTGTGATAAGTCTAATGAGGTGCGTTTATGTTGTTAGAACCTAATAACGTAGGTTTGAGCACGCGTATTACGTAAAGAGTAATATATTTACCTAAAACTAACAAAGTGGCAATAGTTCATATAAAATATGACTATTGTTAAAAATAGAGTATTTTGAACATCTAGATTTATCGTAGTCTTGTGTTGACCGCGAGGAAAGTTTACACGATTAAACTTTCGTAATTATTAAAGTCACAACTTTAAAAAATTATTTATAGCCAAAGGTGAATAAAAAAATGTTCAGAGTGTAATAATTCAAAACAGAGTGAATTATTTAACTTGAGAAATTACCGGTTACTACCAGTTACAGTATTTGCTTTTACGTTACAGTAAAAGTCAAATAGTCAAAAGTCAAAGTCAAAGGGCAAATTAGTCATTTTGCCTTATGAAAATTTACGAGTTGCTACATTGACAGCCATTTTGTGATCTGAAAGTAATTAGACAAAAGAACAAACATATGGAAACACTATGTGTTAGTCTTAGTTTGATTTATTGTCCAATTCCTTGTATGACGTTATCATGTTTATGATTGTTATAAGTCCTTAGTTACTTTAGTCTAATTGTTTGAAGTTGATGTGATAAGCAATGTTAACATGTTTATATTGAAGATTTAAAGTCCAATTTTCGCTTAAACACACAACAGATTAACATTTGTAAGCTTATGCGTAACAATAGACATATTCGTAACAATTAACTCGTATGCTTAGGCGTAACAGTCCAAAGACAAAGAGAACGGTAGGTTATGCGTAATCATGAGGCCTTATGCGTAAAGAAGGTGCTTACGAGTAAGCGTGAGCTAAAGCGTAAGACCAAATCTTAGGCGTAAGAATTTCTTACGCGTAAAATAAGTTCAAAAGCTTTAAGCTTACGCGTAGGATTAAGCTGAATGTTACTCGTAAGGTCTACTCATAAGAATAAAGCTTATGCGTAACAAACCTTGCTTACGCATATCGTTCCAAGATACGCGTAATCCACTGTAGACTTCTTATGCGAAAGAGCTTATGCGTGAGATTACTCTTAGGTGTAATCCTTTACGCATAAAAGTATTCCTTATGCGTAGCAATTTTAGAATACCTTTGTCTGAATGCTACGAGTAAGCAGACTGAAATTCATGAACATGAAAAACTTGATAACAGGTAATTCCAAGCACTAACAGGATCACAAAACAAGCACTTAGACCAAATCAATTAAACTTAGAATAGCATATTCAACCAAAAAAAATCAATCAAGAATCGTTTCTGGACTATCTTAGATGACATATGAATGATATAGAACAAGTTTTAACACAAATCAGCCACAAAATCAAAAGATTCGAGTGGTACAAAGCCAAGAACCCTAAAACATGAATTCTAACAATTTTGTTGTTTCTGGGCAAGTTAAAGGCTCTTAATGTGTTTATAAGCATATTCTAACACATTTATAAACATCTAAGCATAGCAGAACACAAGGATAAGATAACCCCCAATTATGAAATGGGTTCAAAACATATTTAGAAAGGTTTTAACACATCCCATTACAACACAAGCACACTTAGGTGAAATCCTCAATTCATACACATACACGTAACATTAAAAATCAAATTTTGCTAGATTAACCGTTGGATTGAAAAGATTTTCAAAGACCATAGTTTAAAGTCATGATCAAAACATAATTGAGTTTGACGAACGGATTTGCAGAATTAAATAGGATCATTGGATCTTGGTAGGAATGAGGTTGGAGAGGAGTTTTGATTAAAATTAATTTTCAAAGTTTACACATTCAGCCCCTCAATCTCAAACATTTTCAACCAAGACACATTAACTCCCGTTTTGGTTAGACAAAACATTTATTAGGCAAGAAACATAACGATACTCCCCCTCGAATTTTGAAATGATGAAAATTTTAAAACATTTTAGTCTGAGGAGAGTATTTAACAAGAAACATATCCACCTTTTCAGAATAAACAACATATTAATGGTAACATGCAAGTACAAGGTTTTATGAAAATGAAAAATATTTACTTTCTCCCCCTCAACACTTGTTCAGGAAAATTGATGAAAGGTTTGATAGAACAAAGTGTTGACGGAAGATTTGTACTTGCAATGTTTGAGAGAATTTAGATAGAAGAATATTTTTGAATTTTATCAGATTTAAAATTTTTCTATTTTGTTTTTGATAATTATTTATAAAAGAGGTTTTGGTGTTTGACTGGTTTTAAGAATGTGTTAAAAGTTCATCCAGTTCCTCCGAGTCAAACACCTCATGCCAATCCGTGGATCAACTCAAGAAACCTAGCGTGAGCTAAGGCTTTGGTGAGAAGGTCCGCCATTGGTGTTCAAGACCAAAAAATATAATTCAACGGTACCCTTTTCTACATGCTCCTTTATGAAATGATATCGAAGGTCGATGTGCTTGGACTTCGAATGTTGAACGGTGTTGCACGGAGATCGCAATAGCACTTCGATTATCGCAGTACACCGGAATTTTGTCAAATACGTAACCATAGTCTTTGAGTTGTGTTCTCATCCAAATGACTTGAGCACAACACGCCGACATGGCTACATATTCCGCTTGGTTAAGGACAATGATGTACAATCTGCTTTCTTCGATTGCCATGACACCAATTTATCACCAAGGAATTGCAGACCACGAAGTACTTTCCGAGAATCTAAGCAACCCGCGTGATCGTCGTCGAAAAGGCCATTAGTTCAAAACCGAATCCTTCGGATACCGGATCCCCAAATTATTGGTTCCCTTGATGTATCGAGGATTCTTTAGCCTTAGAGAGGTGAGTTTCAGTTGGTCGCGATCGATAACGGGAGCAAAGATATACAACAAATACAATGTCGCCCATCATGTTAGATACATGAGAGACCCAATAATACTTGGTATTTGGTAGGGTCAACCAATTTCCCATGCAAATCAGCATCCGGTTTCTTGGTATGTGCCATAGGTGTTTCATAGGTATCACAGTTTTGCATTCCATGTTTGTTTAAAATTTCAAGAGCATATTTGGACTGACTTAGGAAAATACCACAGAGTGATTGATGAACTTGCAGTCCTAGAAAGAACATAAGTTCACCCATCATGGACATTTCAAAATGTTTTTTTCATAAGATTTGAAAATTCGTTTGAGTACTTTTTATGTGTTGACCCAAAAATGATGTCATCCACATAGATTTGAATGATTAAAATGTGAACCCCGTGATATTGAATGAAAAGTGTTGGGTCGAACGATCCTTTAGTGAAATTATTGGCAATGAGAAAGGATGATAATTTATCATACCACGCCCGTGGGGCTTGTTTAAGACCGTTTAGAGCTTTTTTCAGTTTGAAGACGTGATTCGGGAACTCTGGATCAACAAATCCTTCCGGCTGACTTACATATACCGTTTCCTTCAGTTGACCGTTCATAAAAGCGGTTTTGACATCCATCTGATAGACCGTGATGTGCATGTGAGCTGCGAATGCCAGAAAAATCCGTACAGCCTCATGTCTAGCAACCGGTGTGAATGATTCCTCATAGTCAATCCCCTCTTCTCGTCTATAACCCTTAGCTACTAGTCATGACTTATTTTGGATAACCGTACCCTCAACATCTAACTTGTTTTTCCAAATCCATTTCAGACCGATGACATAGACCCTTGTTGGTCTTTCAACCAATTCCCATACTTCAAGACGTTTAAACTGATTTAATTCTTCTTGCATGGATTCGATCCAGTTGTCATAAGTCATTGCTGCTTTAATGTTTTTTGGTTCAGATAGACACACTGTTAATGCATAAATGCAATGTTCTCCGTCAGTCTGAAGGCGTTGTCTAGTTATGACTGGTTGATTCGGGTTTCCAATAATGTTTACTAGAGGATGGTCTTTAGTCCAACGATGTGTGGAGGGTTGATGTTGATATACATTGTGCAGATTAGGAGGATTCAAATGGCTTGTAGATGATTACGCAACATCCGAGCGGCGCTTTCATTAGTAAAAGGATTGAAGAACGATTTAGATCATAATCTGCAGTGTAGGTACTTCTTGGTTCGAAGATCATCACCGTTCGCGTCATTGGATGCGGTTTGTTCTACCGTTGTTGTAGAATCAATTGAGGTGCTTCTTCAACAGCTTGTTGTTGTTTCGTGTACTAGGTATTGGATTATTATCGGGTTGGGCGTGAAACATTGGATACATCCGGAGCACGTTGATCAATATCATCACTAAACGGAGGAGTGAATAGTCGTTCCATTTGACATCGAGTAAGTCGTAGGCTTGGTTCAATGATGATGGGGTTTGGGGAAGTTTAGACGGTTATGTCCGGTTCTAAGTCGCTTTTGCTCGAAGCCATTTCAGAAGCTCATCGAAATTGGCATGAATCGTTTCCATAATCTCCCTTGTACGACGATTCCATATCCGGTATCCTTTAGATTTTTCACAGTATCCAACAAAGACTCCAATGTCAGCTTTAGCCTTGAGCTTACCAAAGTCATCACGATCATTATTTGGGTAACAAAGAGAACCAAATACATGAAAGTGTTTTAGATTCGGTTTGCGGTTGTGGATAAGCTCATAAGGTGTTTTGTTTTGGCGTTTGGTAATCATTGAATGGTTCTGAGTGTAGCATGAAGTTGACACGGCTTCAGCCCACAAGTAATCTGGAAGTTGTGCATTTATCAACATCGTTCTTGCAGCTTCCACTAACGTACGGTTTCGTCTTTCAACAACTCCATTTTGTTCTGGTGTCCGTGCAATTGATGTTTGATGCTCAATTCCCACTTTCTCATAGTATGCACGAAGAGTTTGGTTCACAAATTCAGTTCCTTTGTGTGTTCTGATCTGTCTGACTGTGTTCCAGAGCTGAACTTGAATTTTCGTGAGAAAGGTGATGATCATCTGTGGAGCTTGATCTTTACTTCGAAGAAAATAAACCCAAGTCCATCTTGAGTAGTCATCGACAATTACCAAAATGTAGCGTTTGCCATTAATCGTCTGCACAAGCATTGGGCCACACAAATCCATGTGAAAAAGATGAAGCACATGCTGAGTGTTGTGTTCCACCTTTGAAGGAAAGTTAGCACGAGTGCTTTTCCCTTGTTCACAATCTGAGCATAGATGATCTTTAGAATACCGAAATCTTGGGAGACCTTCAACAAGTTTGTAACTTGCAAGATTGGTTATGGTTTGAAGTTTAAGTGTGAGAGACGACGGTGCCATAGGCAAGATTTTGTAGATGTTGCCTTTGAGAGTAGACAGATGGGAGATGAAGCAATCATGTCTTGCATTAAGATTGTGTAAAGACTTGATGAGCGGTTTCCAGACATAAGATCGTTTCCTTGTAGATCACGAATGAGACAAGTTTTCTCCCGAAAAGCAACTTCCAAATCTCCATCACAAAATTGACCGACAGAAAAGAGATTGTGACGAGACCTTCCACATATAAACTCTACTAATTTCGATGTTCCCATTGATGTAATCTCAGAGCCCATGATAGTGCTGCAGTGATCATTCTCGAACTGACAGACTGATGAACTTTGAAACAAAGTTTGATAACAGCTTAAGATTGCTCGTCATGTGTCGGGAACATCCGCTATCAACAATCCAGAGGATGATCTCAGACACCGCATTACACACATGCATTTGACACTGTGGAATAGAAGTAGAGGTGGAACCCAAGAGTTAGAGGGTTCTGTATAGTTATAGAAGACACACACATATTAATGATTTTAGGAATCCATTTAAATCCTAGTGTATTTTGTAACCATCTCTGCCATCTCCAACTAGTCTTAGCTTTGGTCTTAGTGAATGCACTAGGTGATAAGTTCTTCCTAGGAGGTGAAAGGGGTTCTATGGGTACATCAATGATTAAAGCATGAGCACTAGTAGGCGGTTTACCTAGCACAGAATTAGAAGCATTAGTGGGCCTAGAGGTATTCTGTTTTCTATTGTTCCGCTTATGAGATATGATAGCATTAGCAACACATTTATCATGACAACTAGAAAACATGCTTTTATGACAACCAACACAAGATGCTTCAAACATAACATTCAAAGTACTTAAAGGTTCAACATGCGTTACATCACTTTTTCTATTACATTTGTCTAACGCAATGTCTAAAGTGGGTGCAACTTGAGTCTTATTCAGAGTCCTAAGGTGTTCTTCTACTTCAGAGGTCTTTATTGTTCTTTTCTTACATTGCAACTTCCTATTCTTCCTTGATTTGCTCTTAAGCTGTGAAGTGCTAGCGTTGGGAAAAGAGGCAACTATTCATGTTTCAGTGGAAGGAAGCACATTAGTATCTTGTGGTTTGTCATTAGGCGTTCTAGTGTCAATTTTAAACATTTCTGGGAAAGTGAATTTGTGTTACTAATCTTATCTTGCTTAAGTGTCACCAACTCCGCTTTTAAGTCATGGATAGTGTGTAACAAATCTTGATTTTCAGAACGAGTGTTTCCATTTTGTCGTAAAACATCTTTGGTATATGCAAGATGATCATCAACATCTTTAGACGCTTGAGCACGAGTCTTTTTGAGCAAGTCAAATATGACACCATATTAAGTTTTGACTTTGGCAATTTCGTGTTCATATTTCGAAATTTGACATTTTAAAGACACGTTTTCATCATCCAGTTGTTCTATTTTTGGATTAGGAAATTTTGAACTCAACTGGTTGATTTTCTTTTGCAAAGCATGTTCACGATTTTGACAATCTTTTTGACACCATTGGAGACGACGTTTTGCATTCGAAAGCTCGTTTAACAATCGCTCATTTTCAGTTTTTAAAGATTCGATTTGTGACACATTATCGTTATTCTCAACATTTTCAATAGAATCAACAGAATCAACAGCGATATAATCAAATGTATATGCAACAGAATGTAATAACACAGCATTGATGGTATCAGCACAGATAACATCTTCCAAGAGTCGGTCAACTTGTTTTCGTAATGGTTTCTTTTACGCTTTGTATTTGAAATCGATGTTTCGCTTGATCGAAAACTTTTTCATAAGACCAATCTCCTTCAAGATCCCGCTCCCAATATATTGCACACGCCAAATTTTGAACATGGGGTAAAAGTCTTTTCTGAAAAATATCTCTTTGATTTCGCGCATGTGGCGATTGAAAATGTCCAGGTTTTATTTCATAATTAACTTCAATTTCACGTTCTAAAAGTTTGTTGTCAGACATGAATGTATCAAAAAATTTAAGAATTTGAGATTTGTCGGGGTAATGATTTAACTTCACTGAAAGACGGTAAAGGACCATTAACTTGTGCAACATTGTGTCGGGGACCATCATTAGAAGAAGACTCAGGAGGAGGTGTGATAACCCAAGGTGTGTTAGAATTATCCTGTTGTGTGACGAAAGTTATAGCTTTTGAATAGTTAAATGTTCCTTGTTGGTAAGAGTTCCACCAGCTTCATCCTTGAGAGCCAAGAGTAAAGCCTCTTTGTGCTAAGTGCTGCCTCTTATCCTCGGCTTTGGGCATGCATTAGCCAGATGACCCTTCTCATTGCAGTTATAGCATCGGAGACCATTAACCCTAGTCTGAGCATTTCCCTGATCAACCACTTGAACCTTTTGTTGTTGTGGAGCACCCATGTTATTCCTTCCATTAGGATTAAATGCTTGACCACTACCTGTCTGACGAACATTACCACGATTATGAACTTCAACTCTTACGTTGTTAACAACAACTTGATTCCTTGTGTTGGATGAGGTACGAATGCGATTGTTTGATTTGTTAGAATATCGGTCAAGGCTCTAGCAATCATGACAAACCCTTGTTGCAATTCATCAAAAGTTTATGCATCCTCATTAGATTCACTGTAAAGTACTTGATCATTGTTGCTATTGTATGGAACCAGTTGATTTTCTTGTGACTGTTGTTGTTGTGAGGGATCATATGGTGTAATCTGAGCAGTTGGTTGTGGAGGATTTGTGAAGACAGTTTGCAAGGTAGGGAATTGAGGATAACATGCTTGAGCCCATAAAGCAAGAGTTTGATTATCCGGAGTGAAGGCGAAGCAGGGACTCCACAGATGATCCTTTCTTTGTCAACTTCCTTTTGGTGGTGCTTCAAATAATCATACAACAATCCGTATGTAGCTTGATGAAGATTCTTCACTTGACGGATGAAAGTAACATACCTTTCCCTATCAGGACCAAGACTGCTCAGGAACTTTGTGTTGACTGCAATCCTTCGCATAATGATATTATGTTTCTCCAAGTCATTAATGATGTCTGAGAACCGATGATGATATGACTCTAATGTCTCCCCTGGTTCAATCACGAAGTGTTCATATGCTAAGTAGATTTTTGATTCCATGTCCTCTTGATTGAGTTTTGTGCCTTCCTTTAGAAGATGAATGTGCTCCCACATTGCTTTAGTAGTCTTCTGAGCATCAACACTACGAAGTATCGGATTGGGTAATCCTAAAAGGATATATTGCATTGCAAGTTCATCGGCTTCTAAGTGTAGAAGTTGGTCAGTAGTAAGTTGATCAAGACCGACAACGTTGGTAATATCATCTCTTGGTGGATTAGCATTCGAATCTCTGGGTACAGTGAGAGTAGGCATCTGAAAAGGACCTTCAAGGATGACCTTCTTCAAAAACTTTCCATGTGGATTCTTTAGATCACAAAACCTAAAGAACCTTATCACCCATTGATCGTAGTTTCCGGAGTGAGCATTGGAGGTCTGTCAAGGGATCCAGCTTCATGAATGGATTGTTGGCTACTTAAAGCTTCACACATCTTTGCAAACCAAGACGGTTCCTTTGGAGTTGTGACATTCATAGCATACTTGGCGGGATACTGATTTTGAAAGTATATATAATCTTGTACTTGTTGATGAGGGTTTGGTGGAACCATTTGTGGTGGAAGAGGATTTGCTCATTGAGGAAAGTGTTGAAATTGTTGCATTTGTTGTAGAGATGGTGGAGGATATTGTTGATAGAATTGTTGTTACGAGTAGAAAGTACAAAGTATCACCAAAATCTAGAAATCAAAGATAAGAGTCTTGCCCACGGCTGAGGGCCAGAAACCCGAAGATGATCATAGTCAAAACCACCTTGATTACCATAGATACTCTTGATGACCTGAACCCACAACATCGATTCATTACTAACAAACATCCACCACCATTTGAGAATCAAAGCAATATTACAACCAACAAGACTACCAATGTCAAGCCCTCCATGATCATGAGAGGCCAACACTAAGTCCCTTTTAATCCAAGAAATTTTGTTCACGTCTTCACTAGCACCCAAAAAAACCTGGAACGAATTCTTTCTAGTTCAAAACATCTCATTAGCTTACCGCGTATATATGTTAATTTATCATTTATGTACTCCGTACTTGTTTGTATGTATAAACTTTTTTCTATAATTAAGTTTTCTCCTAAAGAAAATAAAAGGCTTTTAGAAGACAAATGACCACTATAGCAAATCACAAATTTGAAATAATTAACACACGTAACATACATGTATATATACAAAGAGCATTTTTCCTATAATCATGCAAGTGATCCATGAATTAATATTTATAAGTTTCAATTGAGATCTCCGTGAAATATTAGGTCTTTGTCGTTGTGTAGATATTTATTTTTCTGGGAAAAATAATAACCCGTATAAGATATTTCCATATTAGGACAGCTTTTAATCCAAACACGTTCAATCGGGTCACTTTATATCATGTGTGGGTCAAAAGATTAAGATAAAAGTGAAAACAGGAAAAGAAAAGAAGAAAACTCCTTTCATAAAGTGTGTGAAAAAAAAAAAAAAAAAAAAAAAAAAAAAAGGAAAGTGTTGTATGATTTTGGCTTTGTAGATGGTCTTATTTCATCGATAGCAAATGCAAATTAGGCTAGCATGTTGCTTTTGTGTATTTTTATGATATGCATCACCAAGTCCCCTGTAAACTTTAAGGGTTCGTTTGGTAAGACGGAATTAAATGTCAACTGAATAGAATAAACATTGTAATGGAATGAAGATTGTAATGTAATGATTCATTGTAGTTATTAATCATGTTTGGTTTGTATGATAAGACGTAATTGAATCGATAATAAAAAGACTAAAATACCCATTAATGATAGAAAATTTATTTAATGTGGTTAATTAGTAATTGAGTTTTATGTAATTTTGATTCTATTACAAGATGTAATGAAAAAAAATATGAGACCCTTAAAGAAATGATTTTGGTGTAATGAATCATTACTTGTAATGATTTATTACATTATATGAATGTAAACAAACGACATTTATTCATTATATTGTAATAATATTTTCTATTACGGCTTTGATTAATTACAAAATACCAAACACTACATAAATAACATATCATCAATTGGATTAATCAAGTGAGCCATTTAATAAATTGAAGTCTAAATATATGTGATATAAAAATCCATGCATATAAAATTTTACAAGTCTACTACTTGACTACTTCAGTTGTCTTTATTATATTATAAGGCTCTCAAAATCTGATTGATGACCATGTAGATAGAGTCGATTATACATCATGCAGTTTACAAATTATGCCATTCTTTCATGTGAATTTGTTTCCTCCAATGCAAATGGTTGATAATAATATCATCACTTTGACGGACCAGATATTTTAATTTCTTTTTCTGCAATGGTTATTCTACTTTCTTAGAACCACATAAACACAATGAACTTAGGCAATAAGCGAGTAAGAGCAGTTTGTGATGTTTCTCTAGTGTCATGGCACTTAGATGGTGTTCAACGTATGTTTGAACGTGTTTAACAAGACTTGAGCTTTTGTCCATCTACAAAATGATGTAAGCCACTTGCCCTATAATATTAACTAAGAAGGCCGTATACTTTTAACTCATCAAGCAAAAGATACGTGCATAAGTATCTGTATTATTTCTAATATCTTCTCGACTAAATTATTAACACTTGTAATGAATCGTCAAATTTAAGTTTCTCAATTCTTGGTCGTAAGTCGTAACATTTTCCTTTTCAATCAATTGACGTTAACCAAGTAACCACCATACCAAATCCAATAATGCTAGCATTACAATAATCTTCGCGGCCAAAAATAATTGGCAGTTTGCATCCATGTTTATCTAATAGCATCTAATAAACTAATTTCTTCGATAAACTTATAGATAGATGAAAACTAAAAGGGTATTGGCCGTAGAATCACAACGAACTTTTTCAAATATATTGATTAAATACGTGTACTATTTTTTGTTTCACTTAATGTAACATACTTTTATGTTTTGTGCTACTTTCCACCAATGTTTACAGGCTACCGGTTAAATATGTATAAAACCGACAAAAAAAATCATACGTGACATATTTAATATTTTAAATAAGTTATAACTCCCATTTTCCTTACTCACTTCATTTCCCCCTTACCTACCCCCACCAAAACTTTCTCCTAATTCACTTTGCGAAGCCTAACCTTAGTTTCCAACATATGATCGAAACCCTCAATTGCCACTTCAAAAAACGTGGTTAACAGTTAATTTCCATCATGATGGTACTTTCACCCCATGACCTCTTATGTATAAAGAAGGAGACGTATCTAAAATACTAGATATTGATTTCATCGGTACGACAGTTATTGGGTTAATGAAGCTAATCAAAGGTCCATGTCAGTTCCCCGTTAAGGGTATTTCTTTCCTTATTCCTAGTAAAGAACTTAGTAATGGTTTAAAGGAGATTAAGGATGATGTTGGCCTAGCAGAATTTATTGCCCTAGGTTTAAGAATGAAAAAGTAATTGATTTGCATGTGGAACATCATGGGTATGATTTAAGTCATAGGTTACAAACTGAGATATGTGTTGATGAGGTTTCAGATGATGAGATAGGTGAAGTGGAAGATATTACAAGTTATGGGCATCATGATTTTGTAGGAGAAGATGATGTAGTGATATCAAATAAGACCATTAAAGACTCATTTCTTAATGCAGTAGAGGATTTATAAGTGACCATAATGAGTCTGTTGATGCTGGTGATGTAGTGATGGTTTGGTGCTCAGGAGAGAGATAATGATGATGAAAAATACAGTGGTGCCTGGGGTAGTTTATCTAGAACATGATCCTAGCCTTATAAGGAATGAAATGAAACCTACATTGGGTTTGAGGTTTGGACACCTAGAACAACTCAAAGATTGTTTTACAAATTATGGTGTGGCAAATAGATACCAGCTGTGGTATAGAAGAAATGATTATAAAATTTTGATGGTTCTTTGTGGAAGGGATCTTGAAGAGGGTAGAATTGGAGGTAAGAAAGGTGATTGGCCAGCTAAGAAAGGGGAACGTGAGGGTGTAAAGACTGCATCACTAACTAAAAAGACAAAAGGTAAAGGTGTGCAGACTGCATCACCATCTAAGAAGGCAAAAGGTAAAGGTGTACAAACTGCATCACCATCAAAGAAGGCAAAAGGTAAAGGTGTACAAACTGCATCACCATCAAAGAAGGCAAAAGGTAAAGGTGTGCAGACTGCATCACCAACTAAGAATGCAAAAGATAAAGGTGTGCAAACTACATTGCCATCTAAGAAAGGAAAAAGAACAAGGAAAAAAGAAAAAATAAAAATGATGGTTGCACATTTAGGATTTGGGCATCCTGGATGCAATCTAAAAACTCTTTTCAGATCAAAACCTTGATTCCAGAATACGCTTGCTCTTGGAAATTTGATTTAGGAGCATTGGTCACTTATAAATGGATTGCCAAAAAATTTGCGTATAAAGTGGTTCAGGAACCCACAATTAGCTCTAGGACTATTAAAGATCAAACTAAAAATAAATATCTTATCAATGTCAAACAGTGTAAAGAGCAAAGCAAAGGGCCTTGTTTGATCATGAAGGTGGCCTCATAAAGCTTTACAGTAGATTATGGGATTACAAGAAACAACTTCTGGACACCAATCCTGGTTCTTCAGTCCATCTATAGGTAGAGGAGAAAGATAATGGTAAGACCTACTTCAAAAGGTTCTATGTCTGCTTTAAGGCTATGAAAGAAGGATGGAATGAATGGTGTAGAAAAGTCATAGTTCTTGATGGATGCTTACTGAGAGGAACATGCAGAGGTGAGCTCTTGACAACCATGGGCAGAGGTGGAAACAACCAAATGTTTCCCATAGCTTGGGCTATGGTGAACATTGAAAACAGTGACGCTGTACAATGGTTTTTGCCTTGTTTAGGTGAGGATCAAAGGCTTTGTCAGGGTGCTTACTATCATTTCAGATGGTCACAAGGTAAAGCTATTTAACCTTTATATTCCTATCTAAGCATAATTATATTAATGTTATATCTAAATTAGGTTTACACTTGTGTTCTATGCAACAGGGCTTGATAGAGTCAGTGAAGACCATGTTACCATATGCAAAGCATAGGCAGTGTGCAAGGCACATATATGCCAACTTTAAAAAGAATTAGAATGGGCTGCATTACATGAGCTTATTTGGGGTGCTGCTATTTGTGCAGATAACACTTGACACTGGTCATACTTCTTGTGCGTCTAGGTACCAAATGGTCTCCTGAAGTCTTTCTGCATAAATTGTTGGGTTTTTGGTTCTGCTAGAAGAATTACACTAAGTGTGTTATCACTGCTAGTGTAATAGTTACCACGGCTAGAAGGAAAGTTACCACTGCTCAAGACAAAGTACTGCTAGTAGAAGAAGATTATCACTGCTAATGTTATTTACCATTGCTAGAAGTATTGTGTCGGTCTAAGTGTTTGTATTATTCTAGAATGTCTTGGGTAGAAAGTTTTGTATAAGATAAATATAGAAAAGATATTTATCTTGTAGAATACGTATTGTATATTTTACAGGACTCCTTAGCTTATAAAAGGAGGTCCTCGGTTAGAATTAGATATACGTTTTTGATATATCTAGAATCGAACACTTCAAGGTTGTAAAACCCTAATACTGTCAAGATTATTCGTATATTAATAAATATATTGAAGTGTTTAGTGTTACTACTGTTCTATTATTGTTATTCTTCTAAAGATTAAACACTAGATTCTGCATAGTGTTTAATATATTGTGTTTGTTAAGTCAGCTTCTATACTAGATCGTTTGCTCAACTGGGATCAACAAGTGGTATAAGAGCTTGTGATCTAGAAGCTGTAATCAAGAAGAAGTTGTGTTTGATTCATATATGTTCTTATTCAATCATTCAAGATGAGTGACGAAACTCACATGGTTACTGCCTCTAAGGTGCCTATGCTGAAGCTGGGAGGGTATGAGATATGGAAGATGAGGATGATGTAATACATTCGCATGATTGAGTACAACATGTGGGATGTCATTGTAAAGGGTGATACTCTACCAAAGATTGGTACTGATGGTAAAGCAACCACCATTATGGCTGAAACAGATAAAGCTCAAAGGAAGCTGGAGATCAAGGCTCATAGTATTCTGAGTATGGAAATACCCAATGAGTATTCATTGTACTTTCAAGGATATGAGACTGCCAAGGAGTTGATGGATGCTATTGAACAAAGATTCGGTGGTAAAAAAGCTACCAAGAAATCAAGGAAGAACATGCTTAAGCATCAATTTGAAAACTTCTCTGCAACCAGTGGAGAAAGTCTTGATGGAACTTAAAACAGACTTCAGAAGCTCATCAGTCACTTGAAATTACTTGATTATTCTGTTCCTCAAGAAGACATCAACCTCAAGTTTGTTCGAAGTTAGTACCGATATGTGCAAAACACATATCATTTCTTTATCAAATATAGACCCAAATAACCAAGAAAGAGCCGTTAATGCTTAATATTTGCGTGTTTCTTGAGTTTATGCATGTCTGATCTTGATATGATGAAAACACACAAAAGAAAGCCAAAACCAAAGAAAACCGAGCACGAGAGAAAGAAGAATGCAAAAGCCGAGGTGGGAAAGGAATTTGCAAGTTTGACAATCAATTCTCAAAATGGCGCTTTAGTCCTCAAGATTCGTAATCGATATGTTTGGTCCTTGGTTTATTAAAGAATGACAAAATGATCCTTCAAAGATATTTTCGAATTTACATCATCGGTCCTCGGAATTTCGTGGTTACATCTTTAGTCCTTATGGTTGCTCATGGATTTAACACTAGTCCAAATCCAATCCATTATACCTAAGCCCAAAATAATTCAAAACCCACACCCAAGTCCAATACCCCATACCCGTCCAACCATTTTACCCTATACCCGGTCAACCCACCCAATGACCCGGTCAACGAAATCAAATAAATATATAAAATCAAACGCTACTGTTTTTCCCCAATCCCAAATATTTCCGGATATTCTAAGAACCCTAAACGCCTCGAGATCAATTGGCCAAATTCACTATCATTAAGGGTAATTATGTCCTTTCCCGACACCACCGACACCACCGACACACGCGATCGCCGTGTCATCAATCCGTGTGCATTCTCTTCTCTCGATTGGTCATTGATACGTGGTGAGAGTGATCTAAAGGCTATAATTAATGGGATGACAAGAGACTATGATCCAAGGGTCAGAACTCTCAAGAGAAAGCACAAGATGGGACTTCGGATCCTTCCAAGAGCCTCAAGACCTCAAGCGTGGCTATATATACCCTTTCTTTCACAGATTGTAATCTCATGTAGAATAGAAGTAGAGTAGGAGTAGAGTAGCTTAATTTTCAAGTAGTTTTAATATTTTCAATGTTTCAATTTTAATTCAGTTGTTAAATTTCATTTTGTACTCAATTTTTATTATCAATAAACTCATTTAGCTTGAATTTTCGGTTTAAATCTAAATTCATTCTTATGATTACATTTGCTAGTATAATTTCACTTTAGCTTAAAAATACTCTCACCACTCGCTTATAATCTCAAAATTATCATTGGTCAACTAAAGTCAACACTGCAGTAATTGTTACCGAATTCTTTGGAATGGAGTTGGAAATGGGTTGATTATAGTGGATTGGGTTTGAGATCGAGTTAGGTTAGTGGTTAAGTAATCTCGATTGAGCATGTCATTGTGACAGACTCTTGTAAGTTCATAACCGTCCTTAATTTGATTCAAGAGTATAATGGTTTAATTTGATTATTTGTGTTAAATCTTAGTTTAATATTGTCGCTTAATTTGATTTTAGTTTGATCTCTCGTCTTACTTGTTAATCGCTCATTTGTCTTTCTATTATGCATAATCGCATATTATTCATAAGATTAGTTTAGTAGGATATAATTGTTAGACTTAGTTCATTTAGTTTCACTTAGCATATTAAACTGCTTTTGAAGGGTAGCTAGGTTTGGACTTAAGTTTTGATTCGTGAACTTGCATATCGTGCATCTTAAGTAGTGTTTGGATCCGAGATTATAATTGTGATAGAGGATGTTATATTAGTAGATTTCTTGCATTAGTGATAAATAGGCTTGTATAAGTAGCATAGATCATTATATTGCATCATAGCTTATATCATAGTCAAAATCGCTTTCTATAGCTTTCAAATTGCATATTAGTTTGTTATAGAGTAGCATAATTTGCATACAATCTTAGAATTAGATAGCATAACTTAAACTAGTCTCATTTCATGATAATACATCATTAGCAATCGATAAATTGGATATAATCTCACAAAAGTCAAAATTCAATTTCGTTAAAAAGTCAAAAGGTGCTAAAATGGTTTTTGCAAAACTTTCTTTGATGTTTCATGAGTTCATTTTCGGATCAAATTAGTTGAGATTTTGGATTTATAATCTTCAACCGGTTGTCTTTCAAAGTACTAATTTAGTGGAATTTTTAGAAATTTTATAAGCTCTCTAGCGACTTATCTTTTGATCAAATCGCTTGTGCACACTCTCGTGATCACCGAGTGTGCATAGGTGTGTTGCAATTACATAACTTGTTCATTAGGGTTAGTTTAAGGCTATAATTTGGTGTTTGAATTCTCCGGCTGGTTGTTTATCGATTTCAACTTCGGATTTCCATTAGCTTTTAGATAAGCTCTGCATAAGCTTGAAGTTAGCCGATTAAATTTGTTTGGCACTTAAGTTTGAATCTCATTTAATCACTTGTAGCTTGTACTTCAGGTATATTTCATTGTTTTAGGTTCATTTCGCTTAGATTTAGCTTATTACATGTTCTAGTAGCTTTTGGTCCACCATAGTAGCTTATAGCTTATTTGCTTATTAGTTTTATAATCTCATTTTGCATATCGGTAGCTTATCCTCTGCTCACGCTAGTTTTTGTTAATTTTCCTAGCATCATAATATCATTTTAGATTTTTCCAATTTTTCATAATTTTTAGTTACTGTTTGATATTTTTCTTATTTAAAATCTAGTTTTAAGACTTTTAAATAGCTTTTATTACAATTAAATCGTAAAAGTTCAAAAAATAAATTTTCAATTTTCATAGATTAAAATAAATACAAAAAGCAAAAAATAATTTTTCTAGATTTTTCCTAGCTTATTTTGTAATATTTAGCCATTTAATTAGATTTAAATAGTTTTAAATTGTAGAAAATAGAAAATAATCGAAAAATATAAAATTAGTTTTGAAAATTCTCTTTAGTTAATTTAGATTTTATAAAATAGTTTCATAATTTTCCCTTAATTTTCATAATTTCTAGTATTTTAATTTAGTTTTAATAGTTAAAAATTTAGTTTTTAATTCAAATAAATTCGAAGAATCCTAAAATTAGTTTTAATTTTAAATAATTTTCATATTACATTTTAGAGTAAAAGTAATTTTAGGTTATTTTAGGGTATAGATTAGACGTAGTTGCATTTTATTTACGTTTCATTAATTGCGTTTTAGTTTAATTCTCGTATTTAGGATTCCCATAGTGTAATTTCCTTTATGCTTCCCTTGCCCGTAGTTTAGAAAACATCAAATTATCCCTTTTTCCCATTCAAATCCGATAATCGCGACGTGAGTTGAAAATTCCATTCAACCTCGCTCGGAAGATCTCTGCTCAAACCTAACACGCTTGAGTTACCCAAATACTACACACTCTTATTATTGAATTCTTTCCTTAGAATCAATTTTGGCGCCACGCCGGGAGGGCTTGTAGCGAGTTTTCGATTCCGTCTCGAATCGCGTGCATTTGAAGATCCTTCCCGAGTGAAGTTACCGCTGTTTTGTATATATATATTTTCAAAACCCAAAAATCTAAAACACCAAAACATTCTTCCTAGAGTGTTTACAAAACCATAAAAATTAAAAAACCAACAAAAGAAACCGAACGTCAATTGTTACGCGGCTCACCTCGTAGTACAACCTATACACGGGTATAAGGAAAGTCTTGACATTAAATTGCGGATCAAGAACGATCCACTCTTCGTTCCGCTCAATGCTGCACTTTTGAGAGCTACCGAGCACCGTTGACGTGATTTGTTACAAAATATTGTGTTTTCTTAAATATAAAACCCAAAAGATTTTCCTTTTCAAAATTTGTTTTAAAACCCAAAATATTCTTCTTTTATCCTCTTAACCCGATAATTCTTTCCTCTTAGCCCTCTATATGTTTAATTCTAATGGCGGACACGCGTACGATGTCAGAATTGCTCCAAGTACCCACCGAGGGTTATGAAGATGCTATCGTTGTACCGGAGATTCTGTCCGAAAACTTCGAGATACAAACCGGTTTAATTCAACTAATTATGTCAAATCCATTCTATGGTTTCGAGAGGGACGATCCCTATGCTCACATCCGATGGTTTGATAATTTAATTTCGACTATAAAATATAAGGATGTTCCTCATGACACAATTAAGTTGATGTTATTCTCATTTTCTCTCGGGGGTAGCCCGGAATTGGCTCGATAAAGAACCCCTCGATCGATCAACGCTGGGAAGATCTCGTTTCAAAATTTGTAAATCACTTCTTTCCTTATTCTAGAACGAAAAATCTTAAGAACGAAATTACGAACTTCCAAAGCAGCTTTGATGAAAGTTTTGGTGAGGCATGGAAAGATTCAAAGACCTCCTACGAAAATGCCCACATCATGGTTTTTCGAATTACTTCAAATCGATATATTCTACAATGCTTTAACGCAAACCGATCAAGATTCACTTAATACACCGCGGTGGCAATATCTTATATCGCACCCCAGGGATATATTGATAATCATCGAGAACAAATCGAAAGTTCCGACATCAAGAAATAAACCGTTAAGATGGTGAGCTTCTGATGATATTCGATGCATGAAGCAAAAGTCGAGTCTGTTGATACCGTTACCAAAAGATGTGATTATTGTGGTGGTCCCCATCCTTTTTACGATTGTCAAGCCACCGATGACGACGTCTATAATGCTACAACAACCCAATATCGCAAGACTTTCGTTTTCGATGATGATGACGATTCCATTCAAATGAAAGAATATTATGAGAGTTTATCGGCTGAAACCACTCCCGTTTCTGAGCCTTTTATTTCTGACTCTTCCCCTTCACTCACGCCGGTTGAGAGAAGTGACGTCGTTTTGGAAGAGGTCGATGATCATATTTCTACGGATATTTTTGAACCCGTTGACTCTCTCATAATGGGGGATGAGCATCTTAGTACTATTCCGGAAACGGAATCGTCTAATGCTGAGATCCTTATCCCAATCCCAATTGAGTCCGAGGTTGAGGTTGATGATATTTGTGATGAGCCTTCTCTTGATATTTCGAGCGATCATGTTGAGATGTTCTCTGACTCCGATGACGATTCTTATGGAGACATCGATTTCGTCGACGATTTACCTTCTGAGCCCGTTCACATAGAAGAAGATAATGATTTCATGCCGGAAGATGAAGAGATTGAGCTTAATGATATAGAGATCGAGGATGAAGCATTACGTGAAACATTGTCGAATGTTTATCTTCTCATTTCTAAGATTGAAGCCTTGAACGATAATTCAAGTTCGCATCCTATCTCCGCTAAAGATAGTGATTTCTCTCCCGAGCTTGAGACTTTCCGATTTGATGAAGAGATTAGTGGCAATCCCACTATGGCAGATGTATATCCTCCGATTCTTGAGCAATTCTACTTCGAGGTTGATGAGAGCAAAATTTTGAATGAGATTTCCGATACTCCGGCTGATTACTCGATCATTGAGGATGCTATTGATGACCCAATACCACCGGGTATTGAGGATGTCGTACATGATCCCGAGGGGGATATGGTTGTTTTTGATGGTTTTCTTGACTCTCCTCTCTCTCATGAGTCCACCATCCTTTATCCTAATGAGCTGACATGTGAAGACAAAATCTTTAAACCCGGGATATTAGTCATAGATGAGCTTTATGCTAAAACCGTCATTCTAGTTAAGGATCCTATCTTGGATGCCTTCATTGTTGAACCTTCAAGAAACATTTCTCTGTACCATGGACTCCCTTCTTCTATGGAGTCGTTTCTCTTTGATCCGTCATTCCTTCGTCCACCTGCTAAACCGCCGGATGATGGATCGTTATTTCATGTTATCCTTTATGTGCTTGAGACCGACACTTTCTTCTCCACCCAACCCACCCAGTCTCATTCCTTCGGGAATGAGGACACCGTTTTTGACCCTGGTATCTCTACCACTTTCTTCCCCAAGGACAAATGAATTGGGACGAGTCGGGGCTAGCGACTCGGTGATCAAAAACATGGCGCTTAGTGGGAGGCACCCCATGCTTATCTCTATCTTCTTTCTATTTTCTAATAAGTGACGTGAAGGGGTTAGCCTCTTCGATTTCTCGTGTTTGGTTGTTTGTGCTTTTGTGTTTAGGATGTTCCCGATATGAAGACTCTCGTGCTCGAAGTTTGCTTTTTCTCCACTCGAGTTTCATGATCGATGCTGATGGAAATCCGATATCCTAATCTTATCGACTAACGTTTATCTTTTAGCATACTTAATAAACGGTTTTTAGATTTTCGTTATTACCCTTGCCTTTAAACATTGAGGACAATGTTTCGTTCTAGTCTGAGGTAGGGTAATCTTCGATTTGATTTGACCGCACTTGCTTATTTTTGTCGTGTACTCTCGCAACCCCGTTTTTCCTTAGAAAATAAAAAAAATGTGCAAAATTGAGAAATTTTAAAAATTTTTGTAAGCTTTTGCTAGTTTTATGATCAAAAAGTTCTTGCTAGTCTCTTAGAAGTTACTTTAAATATGCGTTTTTCTTGAAATAGTCTTTGCTAATTGCTTAGACAAGAGGCTATAAAATGCGATTCTAGCTCACAAGGCCAAGAATTTGCAAGTCTCCCTAAGTGATTTTAAATATGCGAAGCTTAAACAAGAATTTGCTAGTTTCTTATAAGTGACTTTAAAAATGCGAGACTTGAGATTATTTTACGAAGCATTTGCTAAGTTAATATATGTTTTGACACCTTGTTAACTTTCCATTGGTGAGAGTAGGAATGAAATTCGACTGACCGGGCGTGTTGAGCCCTAGCTTGTTCCTTAACCATAGATAATCTACAAATTATCGGCTAAGCATCCGCGGATCTCATTATTTGGGATTTTAAATTTGCGGAGATCGAGAAATGATAGAGTTACTTATGAGTTTAGATGCTAAACGTGGAGTAGTTGGTTCTCTTTAGAGCCCATCAAGGTACTTATGGCTTTTTGTTCCCACAAAATTGTTTCACCCATATCATCTAATAAATAATTAGAGATGTTGAGTTTTGGCGATAGTTAGTTCTTTATCTTCTTAAAAGAATCTTTGTTTTAAAAATTGGGTACACATCAAGGATCCGTAATAAATAAGCAAGTAATAAGTAATAAGTAATAAGTAAAGTTATGAGCTGCGGTGTCGAGATCGGACCCTTGGATCTTTAGCCAGGATTGGGTGAGGTTCTTAGTCTAGCCAACCGGGACCCTCATTTCATGAAGCCTATAGTCTTGGAATTACCCCGTGAAGCTCCGTAGTTCATAGCTCATATAAATAAAAAGTATAAAAAAAAAAAAAAATTGATGAAAAAGTCAAAAATATAAGTGAATAAAAATTCCTTGATGTGGACCTCATTTTTGAGACAATGGTTCTTGAGAGAAGATGTATAACTAATTAGTGACTTAGCTTTGTATCTTTATCAGAATAAAAGTTATCGAAACGAGAAATTTGAAGAAATTCATTTCCACAAAAATAAAATAAATAGAGGAAAATAGGAAAATGGGAACAAAAGGTAATTACACAAGTAACTTCCATGGGTAGTGTTAGCATCTAGAATCATATTTAACAATGATTTCGATTTTACGCTTAGTTTGGGATTTGTGAAAAATCAGGGACGATGTATTCTATCCGTATGGTCACTTCACGCTGTGTTGTGTTTCCTATTCCGTGATCCTAACGTGTCGTTTGAAAAATGTTGGAGTTATTGATCGACATGAAAGTTCAACAAACCGTCACTCATAATCAGAATGTGCTTAATCATAATATCTATATGTAAAATTAAAAGGTAAACGGGGCGTTTTTAGAATTAAGGCTTTCTTAATCTCTTTTGAGGAATCTTTGCTACTTCTTCATAGGTTTAGTAGAAAGAGATTGGAATCATTGGTTTTAAAAAGCGTGAGTTGATTACATTGCGTGAGGACACGAAAATGGTCTCGTCTGGGGTATTTTGATATGTGCAAAACACATATCATTTCTTTATCAAATATAGACCCAAATAACCAAGAAAGAGCCGTTAATGCTTAATATTTGCGTGTTTCTTGAGTTTATGCATGTACAGGTACGGATATGATGAAAACACACAAAAGAAAGCCAAAACCAAAGAAAACCGAGCACGAGAGAAAGAAGAATGCAAAAGCCGAAATTGGGAAAGGAATTTGCAAGTTTGGACAATCAATTCTCAAAATGGCGCTTTAGTCCTCAAGATTCAGAATCGACATGTTTGGTCCTTGGTTTATTAAAGAATGACAAAATGATCCTTCAAAGATATTTTCGAATTTACATCACGGTCCTCGGAATTTCGTGTTACATCTTTAGTCCTTATGGTTGCTCATGGATTTAACACTAGTCCAAATCCAATCCATTATACCTTAAGCCCAAAATAATTCAAAACCCACACCCAAGTCCAATACCCCATACCCGGTCCAACCATTTTACCCTATACCCGTCAACCCACCCAATGACCCGGTCAACGAAATCAAATAAATATATAAAATCAAACGCATGTTTTTCCCCAATCCCAAATATTTCCCGGATATTCTAAGAACCCTAAAACGCCCACGAGATCAATTGGCCAAATTCACTATCATTAAGGGTAATTATGTCCTTTCCCGACACCACCGACACCACCGACACACGTGATCGCCGGTCATCAATCCGTGTGCATTCTCTTATCGATTGGTGTTGATACGTGGTGAGAGTGATCTAAAGGCTATAATTAATGGGATGACAAGAGACTATGATCCAAGGGTAAACTCTCAAGAGAAAGCACAAGATGGGACTTCGGATCCTTCCAAGAGCCTCAAGACCTCAAGCGTGGCTATATATACCCTTTCTTTCACAGATTGTAATCTCATGTAGAATAGAAGTAGAGTAGGAGTAGAGTAGCTTAATTTTCAAGTAGTTTTAATATTTTCAATGTTTCAATTTTAATTCGGTTGTTAAATTCCATTTTGTACTCAATTTTATTATCAATAAACTCATTTAGCTTGAATTTTCGGTTTAAATCTAAATTACATTCTTATGATTACATTTGTTGTTATAATTTCACTTTAGCTTAAAAATACTCTCACTACTCGCTTATAATCTCAAAATTATCATTGGTCAACTAAAGTCAACACGACGTAATTATTCTTGAATTCTTTGGAATGGAGTTGGAAATGGGTTGATTATAGTGGATTTGGGTTTGAGATCGAGTTAGGTTAGTGGTTAAGTAATCTCGATTGAGCATGTCATTGTGACAGACTCTTGTAAGTTCATAAATCATCCTTAATTTGATTCAAGAGTATAATGGTTTAATTTGATTATTTGTGTTAAATCTTAGTTTAATATTGTCGTTTAATTTGATTTTAGTTTGATCTCGCATCTTACTTGTTAATCGCTCATTTGTCTTTCTATTATGCATAATCGCATATTATTCATAAGATTAGTTTAGTAGGATATAATTGTTAGACTTAGTTCATTTAGTTTCACTTAGCATATTAAACTGCTTTGAAGGGTAGCTAGGTTTGGACTTAAGTTTTGATTCGTGAACTTGCATATCGTGCATCTTAAGTAGTGTTTGGATCCGAGATTATAATTGTGATAGAGGATGTTATATTAGTAGATTTACTTGCATTAGTGATAAATAGGCTTGTATAAGTAGCATATATCATTATATTGCATCATAGCTTATATCATAGTCAAAATCGGTTTCTATAGCTTTCAAATTGCATATTAGTTTGTTATAGAGTAGCATAATTTGCATACAATCTTAGAATTAGATAGCATAACTTAAACTAGTCTCATTTCATGATAATAAATCATTAGCAATCGATAAATTGGATATAATCTCACAAAAGTCAAAATTCAATTTTTGTTAAAAAGTCAAAAGGTGCTAAAATGGTTTTTGCAAAACTTTCTTTGATGTTTCATGAGTTCATTTTCGGATCAAATTAGTTGAGATTTTGGATTTATAATCTTCAACTGGTTGTCTTTCAAAGTACTAATTTAGTGGAATTTTAGAAATTTTTATAAGCTCTCTGCGACTTATCTTTTGATCAGCGCTCACATGCACTCTCGTGATCATTGAGTGTGCAGTGTGTGTTGCAATTACATAACTTGTTCATTAGGGTTAGTTTAAGGCTATAATTTGGTGTTTGAATTATCGGTGGTTGTTCTTGATTTCAACTTCGGATTTCCATTAGCTTTTTAGATAAGCACTGCATAAGCTTGAAGTTAGCCGATTAAATTTTTTGGTACTTAAGTTTGAATCTCATTTAATCACTTGTAGCTTGTACTTGAGGTATATTTCAGTTGTTTTAGGTTCATTTCGAGTTAGATTTAGCTTATTACATGTTCTAGTAGCTTTTGGTCCACCATAGTAGCTTATAGCTTATTTGCTTATTAGTTTTTAATCTCATTTTGCATATCGGTAGCTTATCCTCTGCTCACGCTTAGTTTTTGTTAATTTTCCTAGCATCATAATATCATTTTAGATTTTTCCGAATTTTCATAATTTTTAGTTCTTGTTTGATATTTTTCTTATTTAAAATCTAGTTTTTAAGACTTTTAAATAGCTTTTATTACAATTAAATCGAAAAAGTTCAAAAAATAAATTTTCAATTTTCATAGATTAAAATAAATACAAAAAGCAAAAAATAATTTTTCTAGATTTTCCTAGCTTATTTTGTAATATTTAGCCATTTAATTAGATTTAAATAGTTTTAAATTAGTAGAAAATAGAAAATAATCGAGAAAAATATAAAATTAGTTTTGAAAATTCTCTTTAGTTAATTTAGATTTTATAAAAATAGTTTCATAATTTTCCCTTAATTTTCATAATTTCTAGTATTTTAATTTAGTTTTAATAGTTAAAATTTAGTTTTTAATTCAAATAAATTCGAGAAATCCAAAAATTAGTTTTAATTCTTAAATAGTTTTCATATTACATTTTTAGAGTAAAAGTAATTTTAGGTTATTTTTAGGGTATAGATTAGACGTAGTTGCATTTTATTTACGTTTCATTTATTGCGTTTTAGTTTAATTCTCGTATTTAGGATTCCCATAGTGTAATTTCCTTTTATGCTTCCTTGCCCCGTAGTTTAGAAAACATCAAATTATCCCTTTTCCCATTTAAATCCCGATAATCGCGACGTGAGTTGAAAATTCCATTCAACCGCTGTCGAACGATCTCGGTGCTCAAACCTAACACGTTTGAGTTACCCAAATACTACACACTCTTATTATTGAATTCTTTCCTTAGAATCGCACTGAATGGGCAATGCACACAGTTGTTTGGAGAAACAAAGATGATTTTGACAAGCGGACCACGGATGATCTCTATAACGACTTAAAGGTCTATGAGTCGAGATGAATGTAGCTAGTTCATCCTCCACTACTCGAACTTGGCTTTTGTGTCTACCAACAACATGAGTTCTCGTGAAACTACCATCGCTACTTATGGAGTTTCCACCGCTAACTCTAATGTTTCCACCGCTAATGATGACATTAGTGATGGTGCTATTTGTGCTTTTCTAGTCGATCTCACAACCAATACTTGTGTTGAACCGTGATTTAGATCACATTGAGTGTGATGATCTTGAAGAAATTGATCTTAAATGGCGATGGCTATGCTCACCTTGAAGGCTAGGAGATTTTGAGGAGAACTTGTAGAGATCAAGTACAATGGTCAAAACAAAGTCGGGTTTGATAAGAGCAAGATGGAGTGTTACAACTATAAAAGGAAGGGCACTTTGCAAGGGAGTGTAGGGCTCCAAAGAGAAATGGTGACAATTTCAAGAAGGAAACCAAGAACAAAAGCCTTCTTCAAATTGGTGGTTTAAGATGCAATTGGTGATTATGATTAGAGTGACCACGAAGAAGGACCTAATCTTGCTTTTCTTACAAGTGAAGCTTCCAAAGTACAAAACTTTGCTCTCATGGCATATGCTTCATCATCATCTCGTTACGATTCTCGGTATCCAATAGTTCAAATAGTTCATTTGTTCTTTTAAATCTTGTCGGGATACTTTAGAAGCTCTTAAATCGTGAATGAGAGTCTTAGAAAAGAAGTTGAACATCTTGAAATGGATAACTTAGGTTATAAAGTTGGACTTAAAAATGTAGAAGAAAGACTTGAGTTTAGTAAAAGTGTGAGTTTGAATATGTTGATAAGATTAACATTCTAGGTGGTGAAGTTGATATTAGAGATAGAGAAATCAATGTACTTAAGCGAAAACTTGAAGAAGTCAAGAAGTAAAACAAGAAGCCCTAGATGAAAAGAGAAACATGTAGTTAGGGTTGAGAAACAAAATATGATTCGAGTTAGTGCATAAGTCAATTGAAAGTCACTTAATGAGAAAAGGTTACGGCTTAGGTACACTAAAGTGGCACCTCCCATAAAAAGTGCTTTTGCACCACCTAGAACCGAGTTGTCATTCAAGAGTGAGTTTAGTTTTAACAAACCCAGTAGGTGAAAATAGTTAGTCTAAGTCACCTAAGGTAGTTGATGAGAGGTCATCGATGCACCAATCATTGAAGATTGGGTGTCGAAAGTGAGGATGAAAAGTCCGAGTCAACACAATCGAAAAGGTAGAAAACATTAAATCATGATTCAAAAAAGCTAAGTTTGTGAAACCTAGATTTGGATCACCTATCTCTAAGAAAGTTGTTGATTATAATGAAATTCCTAGAGAACGATGAACAAGTACAAACCTAGGGAAATCAAAGGAACTTTAATGGCTTAATCTCAAACAAGTTAGGAAGTGAGTTTACGTTTATTAAAAGGCTTGTTATCAATGTGGTAGTTTTGAGCATTTCTTTGAGATATTGTAACAACTACTAACCACCGCTTTGGAACCAATGGAAGAGGATCAATCATCAAAACTTTTCAAAACAATCACACACTCATCCTAATGAAACATGGTTCCAAGAGCGTGTTAATGAGAAATGGAACAACTAAATCAATCGTCACTTCTGCACCAAAAGGATTTCCAACTACTAGATCAAAATTGATTTCACTACTATGCAAAATGTTTTCACTGCTAAGCAAAATATTACCACTCCTAAGGCAAAAGTAGTTTCCTCATTGTGCCTAAGGTGATAATCGATCTGATGGTTGGAAGTCATTTTATTCTATAAAGGCCTCAACTTGCGACAATGGAAACCAAAGACAAAGGTTTTAGATCATGCCGTAGTGCATCAATGGACTTAAAGAAATTTGACTATGTTGATGCACAAGGCACCTAAGTCGAAGATTGGATTGGGTCCAAAAAGAAACTAACTTCTCTATTTTCATGTGCGGGGCAATCTACAGGAAGAGCTAAAAAATGTAAAATTTGTTGTATTCTTCTTCAAAAGATGCATGATATCCTACATTGACAAATCATTCGCAATGAAGGACTTGGTTGAAAGCTTGGAGGGCAAAGATGTTTCCACCGCTAGCTTTAATGGAATCATTGCTAGTATTGAAACTTTTGTGATAATGTATTTATTCCCAAATCACGCCCAATCATTCAATTGGTCTCACCAACACATTTAATTTTCTCTTAACACAAACCCTAATCACCCAAATCGCTCAATTGTACTTATCCCAAATCCCACGAACCCTAATTTTTACTATGGCGTGAACTTTCATCTTCTCATAACTTGGTTGCATACTTAGACAAGAATGAAGCTTGTAAGGGTTTCATGAGATGATTAATTTCATCAAACAAAGCCCCATCTCTTATGCTTTGATGGCTACACCGTTGTTCTTAAGGCTTACACCCATCAATTTTGGAGGATGGTGAGATTGTGTAGAAGGATAGTGTAGACACAATTAGGGCAATAGTTGATAAGAAAGAAATTTTGGTTCTTGAGGAGGTTATTAGGTGCGTGCTAAAGTTTCGAGATGATGATGGTGAAGTAAATATGGCGAATCCGAGAGATCTTTCTTTGATCCGGAAAGAATGGGTTATATGAGAGAAGGGTACCAGTTTAAAATTTCAAAAGGTATGTTTTCCCCAATGGAAGTTCTTGATACATACATGTCTTATGTGTCTTAGTAGCAAAACCACGGCTTTGATGAATTTCGATGAGTGTCTAAATACTCATCATTTTGTATAATATAAAGCGCAAAATCATCCGAAAACACTCAAAATGCTTCAAAATGATAAAAATATCACAAATCGGTGTTTTATGTGTTTTAAATGCAAAAGATCAAAATCGGATGAAAACGTATCAAATTTGCAAAATTGGCGCTTTAGTCCCCAAGTTTCAAAAGTTGTCAAAACAAACCTTTGAAATTTAAAATTTGCAAAATTACAACTTAGGTCCCTAAAAGTTTGAAAATGTCATGTTTAGTCCTTGGAATTTTCAAAGATGGCAAATATGGTCCTTATATTATTTGAGTTGGCAAGACTAAACCTTGGGCTACATTTTACGAATTTGCGTTTTGGTCCTCGGAGATTTGATTTGTACACTTTTGGTCCCTAAGCTACTTAATGGGTTCCATTTAATCCCATGGTCCAATAACTAAACCCTTGGCCCAATCCAATCCCTTTAACCCATAGCCCGTCCACTATACAACCCGTCAACAATCAACCCTCCCTAGTCAAACAAACACAACCACGGTTTCCCGCCCACCTTCTCCTTCACCCACCGCCTGCACACACATCTCCCTCTCTCCACCTCAACATATCATCACCTTTGTCCCTCCACCTCACCTAAACTACAAAATCATTTATTGCATCCTCCTCACCTCACTCAACCCCACTTTGTTGATAAACCTTTCCCGCCAAAATGTGATAAACGGCCAAGATCATCTCTTACCATCAAAAGTCCAAATTATTGGTGGGATTAGCTCGAAGTCATGGGAGAGAGCTTTTGATATAAAAGGAGGATAGAAGCTTGGAGGAGTTAGCTAGTTTTATTGTTTTCTTTAAATGTCGTTTCTTTAATTAAATGTTTTAATTTAAGTTTAAATGTTGTAATCTAGTTTACGTATCACATTTGAATGAATAAACCTTTGTAGTGTGCTTTTAATTACTTATCAAAGTTTTCATATAAGTTCCAATTTTCCAAGTCATTTGTTGAGATTTCCGCTTTATTTTCGTTGAACAAGCTTCCATTTGCTTCCTTGTAAGCTTAAACAAGCTTGCTTAAGCTTTATATAACCTTTGATAAGCTTGTGATTTATTTTCAAGTAATTTTGTGGAAAAGTCAACAAAAGTCAACAGGAGCTCAAAGTAGAATGGAAGCGATAATGGGTGCACAGAGGTTGCTTTGGAGTTGGAATAGACTAGGATTAGAGTAGGATTTGGTTTGGTGTTAGCACAAATAATTGGAACTCATGTGAGTGGTTTTCACTTTCAAATTTCAAGTCATTTTTCATTTTGAGCTTGTACTTGTAATCGTGAATCAATGGTAGTTAAAACCTATTTAAATACTAGTATTTAGGTTATTTGAACTTAGAATGATCATTAAAACATGTTGGTGCATCGGTTAGCTTATTTAACTTTCACAATAGTAGTGTAAAGGGTGTTTGGATTGAGCATATATCTGTGATTTAGGACGATTCGGTGGTACACTCTTGTTGTTTCAAGTTAGTTTAATCCTAATTGACTCATTTGAGTCAAGTCCTTATGCCTTTTAGCTCTCATAGTAAAATCCAACTTAACTCTCCTCGATTCTTTAACTGTTGTGATTTTGGCAAGACAATCACTTGTTTTGTGTTTGGAAATCTTAGAACTTACTTGTTTTAGTTTCATTTAACATATTACATCCATTTCAGGTCATTAAATTCAGATCAAAGTTCCTCAAAGTCAACTTTTTATTTTCCTTTAAAAGTCAAATTGCTAAAACTCGGTTTTGGCCTAGATAGAAGGATTTTATCAAGCTCATTTCGAGTCATTTTCTATGAAACTTGTGTTTTTAAAAGCCCTCTTGATCTATTTTCTTATGTACATTTTATTATATTTTTGTGATTTTCTACAAGCTTCAAAAGAGCTTGTCTTTTAGTCTCGCTTGCCTGTCACGAAACTCGGCATATCTTGAGTTTTCTCTCAATTCGAGAAGATGCAGGGGCTCATCGGGGCTCACTTAGGTCTATAACTTGGTTTATAAGGTCCCAACCAGGTCTAGTACAGATCCCAAGTTCTAGTTTTAGGTTTTAGCTTATTGGTGTGCTTATTTCTTTGCTCAAAGTTACCCCAGGCGCTTTTTAACCAAAAGCTCTTAGCCTCAAATCTGTTGAGCTTGTTGTATCGAGGGTTTAGCTTGTTGATTCTTGTTGCTTTTGGTCATTTTAGCTTATTGGTACTTCGTCTAAGTTGGGTAGTCTTTGGATTCCATTTGCTTATCAAAGTGCTTATTCCAATAAGCACTTACTCATCGATCCTTATTCCTCCTAACAACCCCTTGTTTTCTAATTTTCCTTTATTCCTTATATTATTTTAAACTTTTCCTGAAATTTTCAGATTTTTCTAAGCTTGTTTGCTATTTTTCTTATTTTAAATTAGTTTTAAGCATTTTTAATTAGCTTTAAATACAAAAATTAAGAAAAGGTTCAAAAAATAATTTTTCATTTTCTTAAGTTTAGATAAATATAAAAGCTTAAAAGTATTTTTCCTATTTTTCTCCTTTTATTTGGTATTTTTAATAATTTAAATTAGTTTTAAATAGTTTTAAATTAATAATAAATACATAAAAGTCAAAAAATATATTTTCAGTTTTAAAATTAGTTTTATCATATTTTAGATTTTCTAAGTTTTAATTTTATTTTTCTAGTCTTATTTCATATTTTCTTTTATTTTTGAGTAATATTAAATAGTATAAAATAGTTTTTAATTAATAATAATTAATTAATTAGTTATAAAATAATTTTCCTTTTCTATAAATTTTCTTTTATCATTAGGTTTGTAAAATGTATTTTCATATTTTTAGGATCTATATTGTATAAGTTTCACTTTTTATTTAATACGTTTACGTTATTTTTATTTAAACGTAAGTTTTAAGTTTTTAGTTTTAAACGTTCATCATTTTAAATATAGTGATAGCGTTTATTTAATATCTTTTATCTTTTAATTTTCTTAATTTGGATTTAAGTCGCTTTAGTTTATAACCTTTTCGAGTGTAATTATTCAATCCTAATCCTTTCGGATCATTATCCTTAGTGATCCTTCTATCATCTGAATTAGTGTTATACACACCATTGAGTCTCCGTGGGACTTAACGACCCGGAATTCACTATATTCCCGATCTTCATTGCATTTGTGCTTAAAATTTTTTAAGTCTCAGAAGACTTGGCGGTTTCTTGTGATCAATTTCCTCCAAGATTGCTCTTGCTCTCATATGCCTTACTCAACAAAAGGTCTATAATTGGCCAAGAATGGTCTTTGAAGCTTTACAAAAGAACATCAAGGATAAGGGCAAGTATTTCCTTTATCCTAGGTTCATCCAGATGATCATTGATAGTCAGATTGTTGACCCAAAACCACATCAGAGGACCTTTGATCTGTTTTTCATTACCACAAAAGTCTTTACCAACATGAAGAAAAATAGTAAAGGTTTTTCAGGTACTGTTACTCCTCTCTTTCCTCATATGCTTGCTTTGACACATGATTTAGAGAATGAAGAGGCAGATGAAATACAACCTACCCCAACCCCTGCTAAGCATGAGGTTTCCACTGCTACCCCTACCACACCACCACCTACAACAACTGTTGTGCCTTCACCTTCAACTTCTCAACCTCAACTCATTTTAGTCACACGTAGGAAGAAGAAGGGCACTAGGCTTCCTCAGGCTGGTGCTAGTGGTGTAGTTCATGAGGATGTCACAGGTGCTGGAGGTGACATGATTGGAAGGGCTATCACTACTGACTCAAGCTTAGTAGCTGAGCAGGGAAGTGATAACATCAATAAGACCCAAACAATGGCAACTCCTAATGTAGAGGGTTCTCTTGAACTCAATACATGTGGAGGAATCCCCAGCCAACTGGCTAATATGAGGTGCATGGATGATCAGGCTAGGCCTGATGCCATGTTAAACTCACCCCATGATTCACCTCTTGGAGAAGGTAACACATCTCGAAGTGATGAGGGTAGAATGGAACACCAATAGGAATTGATGGATCACATTTTTGTACAAACTGACAAGTCCAATGACCCACCTCTCGGACTAGGTAATACAGGTCGACGTGGAGAGGATAGCATGCAACTTATAAAGGAATTGATGGACAGGTGTACCACCATGGAGTCTCAGATCAATGGCTTACAATAGCTGACAACTTCACAAGCTGACACAATCAAGAATTTGCAGCACAGAGTTAGAGTTTTGGAGAGCCAAAGAAAGCCAAAGGTCAAACCATTCAAAATATTGAAGAAGGTGGGCACTGCACAAACGGTAAGCTTCTTTGAAAGTCAAGGTTTGGAGGATGCATCCAAACAGGGGAGGAATGATAGCATGAAATCAGGGGAGGATTTGGTTGATATGGAGATTGATAGTGGTGACAATGTTAATGATTACTTGGTGTCTGATAAGGATGGGAATGAAGTAGTGTTGGATAATCCTACAAAGACTGCAGTTGTGCAGAATGTAAAAGAAGTGGAGCAAGTAAGAAATGTTGTAACCACTGCTGAAGCTGCAACCAATGCTAGTGTCGCTGCAACCACTGCTGCAACAACTGCTGAAACCACGGCTAGTACAACTCAAACCACTGCTAGTTCAAAAGTTTCAACTGCTGAACTAAGCACTAGTACAACAACAACCACCACAATAACAACCACTAAAAAAATCAAAGGAAACTGAAGATGAGATTGCTCTACAACTGCTTAACTTAAAGCAATCTCAACCCAAGATAATTGAAGTACCATCAAAACCTGCACCTAAAACTTCAAGCAAACCACCTGTTAAAGGTATTAAAATTGGTGAGCCTGTACAAAATTCAGTAGTTACTCAACCAAATGATCTTGGAAATGGTAAAGCTGCTGTTATCGAAGAAGAGCCACCTTTGAAGTTTAGGAGTAAAGAAGAGCAAGAAGCACATGATGCAGAGGTGTCTAAAAAGTTACATGAGGAATTGAATGTTGATGTTCTTGCTGAACAAAGGAAGGCTGCAGAACAAGAAGAAGCTTCTCTTAAGGCTATTGAAAATTGGAATAAGGAACAAATATTTCTTCAAGCCTTTGAGAGACTGCAGAAAGAGATGACTATAGAAGAATGAGGTCTGTATGATATTGATACAAAGTCAAAGTTGCTGGTTGAGATGTTCAAAAAGATGAAACAATAGATTGACTTTAAAGAATATCATGCTAAGAAGAACAAGCCACCTACCAAGCAACAGAAGAGGAATCAAATGATCAAATTCATCAAACACATGAGTGAAAAGAAGAATTTAAATTTGAAGAAATGTTCATATGAAAGAGTTGAGGAGCTGTACAACACTTGCAAAAGAAGGATTGATGATTTCAGACCCATGGATTCACAAAAGGAAACTGAGATGGTAAGAAAACAAAATAGAGCTGGATCTATTTTGGAGGAATCTAGTTCTTAAAGACAGAAGCTTGATGATGCAGAAAAATGGATTACTTTGTTGTGGTTAATGAGCAAATGCCTGAAGATCCTGTCTTTGCTGAACCATTGAAGTCTAAGTTCCCTCTTACAGATTGGTAAATTGTCTTAGTTAAAGGAAAGGATGTCATTGAGTTGACAAGATCAGATGGATACAAGAGTCAATATTTTTCTTTTGATTGTCTTCTATTCTTTTTAACAAGAATGGATTTGGAGAAGTTATGGGAATTGGTGTCATTCAGATGTGGCAAGTTAGGACCCACAAGTACTATGGATTTTTCTATATGGTCTGCTTTAAAGTGCCTTTTTGAGCCTAATCCAAGTGATAAGTGATGGGAAGATTGCATGGTTCAAGATTGGGTACTATATGAATACTGTGGAGTACATGCTGTAAAGCTTAATGAAGAGAAACTCTATATGTTAGTGGATAGAGATTATCTACTTATGTAGATAGTAGCTAGATAGATGCTAGAGGTCAAGCTTACTTTATCCTATTCTAATCCAAAACATCCACTGATTCACCCACTTTTGAGAAAGACTAAAGAGATTGCTAACTATGAAACTCCATTAGCAATCAAGGATAAGATTCATGGAAGAAAGAAGAGGAAGGCTGATAGATCAAAAGCTGTGGATAAAGATTCTGAGTCTGAGACAGAGCATACAAAGACTGAAGAGGACATGGAAGCAAACAAGGAAATATTGATGGTTCTTATAAAGCTATCTAAAGAGAAGGATCCAGAGGTTAGTAATACAGTTCCTCTTGCAGTTCAACATCCAATTGTCTCTTACACATTTGAAGTCAAAGATGGAAGTGAAGGATGTTGGAAGTTTAAGAGAACCAATGGTGAGATTTATGGTTTTAGTAAATTTTCACAAATGCTTCATTCCATGGATACAGATGATTTGGTGACCATCTCGAAGCTGTACAAAGATAAATTTGGTGATGTGTGTCCAGATGATTATCATGAGAGGGTGATGTATTATAATTTGAAGATCTTGTTTGAACCCACTCAGGATGAACCAGAATGGAAAGGACTCTACAATGGCAAGGTTGTAAGATGGTTTCTATATCAGTCTTGTGGAGTTCATGTGTTAACCATTCTACCAGAGGTTATTCATATGTTGGTAGAAAATGATTATCCTTAACTGAATGCTCATCTAGAGGTTATTACTCAGATGTTACAGCCTGGTAGATTAAAGCTACAAAAACCCTTTGATGATCAAGCTTACAGGCTACTAAGGAAATATGAGAAGATACTTAACCCTGATAAGTGTTTGGAAGCATCCTCCAAGTAAGGTGTTCTGTGATTTAAGAGGAAACTTGATGATTTTGGTAGTAAATATCAAGTTTAGGGGAGGATTGTTGGGTTTTTGGTTCTGCTAGAAGAATTACACTAAGTGTGTTATCACTGCTAGTGTAATAGTTACCACGGCTAGAAGGAAAGTTACCACTGCTCAAGACAAAGTACTGCTAGTAAAAGAAGCGTATCACTACTAATGTTATTTACCACTGCTAGAAGTATTGTGTCGGTCTAAGTGTTTGGATTATTCTAGAATGTCTTGAGTAGAAAGTTTTGTATTAGATAAATATAGAAAAGATATTTATCTTGTAGAATACGTATTGTATATTGTAAAGGAATCCTTAGCCTATAAAAGGAGGTCCTAGGTTAGAGTTAGATATATGGTTTTGATATATCTAGAGTCGAACACTTCAAGGTTGTAAAACCCTAATACTGTCAAGAGTATTCGTATATTAATAAATACATTGAAGTGTTTAGTGTTACTACTGTTCTATTGTTGTTATTCTTCTTAAGATTAAACATTAGATTCCGCATAATGTTTAATATATTGTGTTTGTTAAGTCAGCTTCTATACTAGATCGTTTGCTCAACTGGGATCAACACAAATATAAGGTAAGTTAGTTTCTCTTGTGAGCCTATTTCTTAATGGACTCTTTGGACCGAGAAGACTTAGTCTTTATACCTATTCTTCTTTGAATGATTGTGTCATGCTCGGAGGTGTAGTGTGCATTACTTCCAAAGACATCAAATCCTAGATATTCAAAATATTCATCAAAATGATGATCATTGAGTCCACAATAAATGCAAGGTGGAAGTAGTTCAATTTTGAAGTGTCCGGGCTTTGGTCTTTGGGTAGGTCCTCTAGATAATTTACCCCGAGAACATTTCTCTGTTGAGAGATACTTCTCATGACTACAACATGTATGGCATGTTACGAGGAATTGTAGTCACCTTTGCAATATTTGAAATAAAGGACTTCTATTACAATCATCGAAAGATGATTGGTATATCTGAGTTCACATGAACTTAGGGTTTTGTTGGTTTTTTAATGGGCTTGAAAGACTCGGTGGTATTCTTTGAGGTTTGGATTGATTTTGATGAATTAATTGGCTTTTGGTGGTTTTAGGTTGAGCCACCTTGGATTAAGGTGTTTGTGCCTTTGAGGATTGTGGTATAGTTGAGTCTACCTTTTGTCAAGTGCTAACACTATTTTCAATAGGTCCGAGAACTTGTCTTCGGATCGCACTTATTAACCTTAGTATGAATTAAAGGTTTGTTTAGTGTTTCACCGATGTTGAGGTGATAACATCTTTTCTCTTTGAAGCATTCTTACTTGAAGAGGCTTGAGAAGCACTCTTTCTTGAATAAGCTTGTGATTCAGGTTGGTTATGTTGACTCCCTAAGATTTTAGTGACTTCTTTTAAAAACATTTTAGAGTCGGGTTTTGGTTGTACCCCAACATGGTTCAACACCAATAAGTTTTGTCGGTGAGGGTAAGGGTATCCGAGGAATAAACTCGCCTTCTTCCGTAATTCGAGTCGCCTGCGGAAGGTAGGTCGGTGGGTATGTAGGTTTAGATTCGACTAGTTGTCAAGTTGTTCACAAAACTCAGTGCCTTTAAATCCAATCCTTTTGGTTGGATTTACTTAAGGATTATGCTCTAATGTTCTGGAACAAAGACATTCTTATTCCTTTTGAGGAACTTTTAGAGAGTTGTTCTTTCCTAGAATCCTTTTCTTTTGGTTGGGAATTTTTCACTAATACACTAATTTACCATGTTATAACCATTAAACCATTTTTGATTAATGGATTTTTCTTGTTTTCGCCTTCTCGTTAGGGCCTTATTCTCATTAAGGATTTCAATGTTCGATGTTGAAGTGTAAGGACAATTAATTTAATTTGTTGAAGCTCTAACAATTCATCCTTACATTTGCTTAACTCTAAGACAAGATTTATATATTTGGAAAATAAATTATGTCTTTGTTCTTTAACAAAATTCGGATCATAATATAGTCAAAGTATGATTTCCAATTACCATCACCATCCGTAGATAAAAGAGTGTTTACCTTTTTCATGGTGATGTGGACCCATTGACCATTTCTAGCATGTTCCTTTCCCACCGCCGCTTTCTCATCATCGAGAGTGCCATGAGCACTTTCGGTTCAACCTCTTCATCATCATCATAGGAAACTTCCTCGTTGTCCTAATCAAAGGTTTCAACAACTAGACCTTTGTTCTTAGCTTGAGATGACCGGCAAGGTTGTGATTTTAAGAGGTTTGCTTCAAGAAGTTCAAGCTTAGCTTTCACCCTTTGTTATTTGATTCAAAATCTTTTAAACTCTTTGTTCGGTGTGGTTGTTTTAAAAAGCATGACATGAGGTGATCAGTTTAGCTAAACAAGATTTTTATGAAGTGACCGAGATTTCTATTTTAAAACACTCATTTGTAAAAGATTTTGTTCCAATGAACTTAGAAGAGTTTCTTTCAATAAATATTTTTGAGTTTGCAAGTTCCATGTACTTTTGATCGCTTCTTTCATCCACTTCATCCTCTCGAATCATCTTGATAATCCTCAACAACATCATTTAAAAAGAAAGGTTGATATGGGTGTTGTGGTAAGGGCCTTCTTAGTTTTAGGATACATCTTAGCCAAGAGGTTATCCTCATAAACAAATCTCCCATACATATCACCAAGTCAACTTTTTAACATGGTTTGCATTTCTTAATCCTTGATTAAAGTTAAGCCTTTTTACTCGGAGACCTGCCTACATAACCAAGATTGATTTCTTGGTTAGACATGGTGACACCATTATTGGCCGCTCATTCATTAAGGTCATATATCTAGTGTAGGTCCGAGAGAGACTTTCATGCTCTATGGATTTGAAAGTGTTATACTTAAGTTTCATGTTCATGACCTTGTTTTCCTTGGCATCGAGGGACCTTCAAAGTCGTGAATCGTCGGTCTATGTCTACTTGCCAAGAGGATAGTTAATCACAAATTCTATTATATCATCTAGCAAACATGATATAATTATGTTCTTCGATGTTTGGTCTTGATTGATGACCCTCCTCTCGTCTAGTGACCATTGGGCCTTAGGTATTTCTAGGCCATCCAGAACACCCCAAAATGCGGTTCAATGGAAGACTTACTAGCATTGGGGTGCTATGGGAAGTGGTTCCCGAGACAAGTATAGCTAAGTAAAATAGCTCATCCATAATATAAAAACATTGTCAAAGATAGTAATTAAGTTTTACATTTATTCAAAGTACGAGTAAGCCCATTAAAAAATTCTTAAAAGCGGTCCAATTTAAACATCGTAGTCGAACTAATCCATGACCATGCCAATGCCTCCAAGCGCCTCCCAAAACAACTTCCAAAGCCTAAACACATCAAATACCGAGAAAGACATGCTAAAGAGGTCAAGAAAAATCGGGTGAGTTCATAGGTTTAAGTAAATAACATAGTAAATGGACAAAATAGTGAAAATATCTTATTACGTAAGAAAGTCATAGCATAAGCAATCATCATATCCAAAACCCAAAACCAAACAAAGATGTTATACGTCATGGCAAATTTTGCAACCACAAATCTAGGTGCCACCGGCAAGTCGTGCAAAAAGTCCAAGATCGGGCGTCAACTACGATAGATCCGCTTACAACATGAATAAAAGACCTAACAATTGGCAAAATATAGTGAGGCTAAACCTTAGCCTAGACTTTGTTATAAGAGCAAACAAAGCATAGTTTTATAAAAGGGTCCGTCAAACAAGAGCATGCTTCTCACCCCAAGAATTAATAAACAAAGTGCGAATAAAAGTGGGGCTATGAAACTCACCTTAGTCCAAAGAAAAGCACAAGAATCAATAGGAACAAGAAGAGTATCGACTATCAAAATCAGCAACTACTAACTCGGCATGACCTAAAACCATAGACTTGCTTAGATTATGACTCCATTCAATAGTTCCTAATCCCGAATATAATCCGCTTTTATTTCCAAAACTCTTTCTCAAAACAGTTTTCTAGTGTTTGGTATCCGCGTGTGCATGGTGTCGGCTCATCAGGGATACATGTACACTCACGCTACTCAAGTACTCAACAAAGAAAGATCACAAAAATCTATGTGTCAAGTTGTAGTCTAATAAGTCTCTTGAACATATCGTCAAAACTTATTGAATTCGTCAATTCGATAAACCTTATGATATATTCGCCTTGCTTATTATTCGAAACTATACCACGCCCTAGGGCGTCGTGGGATAAGTGGTCATTACTAAACTCTCTCGACATAACTAACGAGGTCTCACTTGGTTCGTCAACCCAATATGTTAGTTAGTTAAGTAAGTCAAGTTTATTAACTCCAAATATCCGTGACAAGCAATTAAATGGTATTCATTTTATGTTCAAGGCATTTCTAGTTTTATGCCCTCAAAACATTAAGTAACTCCCACGTTATTTATTATATTCCTCTTTTCCGCTTTAAAATAGTTTATAACAAGTATTATATACTTGCTTCTATTAGGAAAACCATTTATTATTTATAGTTTAAGTTATAGTCATAGTTATTGTTATTTGAGTTACTATTTGTTTCGAGTCACAAGTCCGATTCATAACTTCTCAACTTATCAAATTGTATAAAGTCCAATAGTCAAATAAAAGTCCATGTCACGGCCTTGTCGGGTCAAAGAAGACTAAAAGTCAACATGACACCAACTTGGCGGAAAGTTCACAAGTATATTATAAGTCAATAACGCCAAGTCCCAATATCACAACTTCAACTTCGGTGGTCGCTCACGACTCACGCCTAACCTATCCTCCGTCATAACTAAAACAAATCCCATTTCAAGTCCAAAATACCAACCAAGTTTAGTCGCGACCTTTCGATCTCGACTCCCATTCTCATGTCCAACTCAACACAACAACAACGATATAACAACAACCTCCAACAAAATTGTTGAGACCTCGATGGCCTCGACCTACAACCTCCTCGACGACCAACAACCATATGCCCTTCGAGGGCTTGTCCCCATTCGACAACAACAAAAACCAAACCTATTTTCAATCATCCAAATACCAAGTTATCACCACCAAACGGGTTTTCATCCAAACCCGAGACAACAAGATTAACAACAATAAAAGTAACATAAAAATCAAGAATCAAACAAGATCAATAAGCCTCACCGAGAGCCAAGGCTCTCGGCTTGGTATCACGACACACACGACGCAACACACTACACGAGCACGGATATCAACAAGATTTAACACGTTTTATTTAACAAGAAAATCATTCCCATGTTTTTATACATCAAACCCAACAAGATAGTGAGTCAACTCGTGACTCACCACGAGTTACCAATAAAACGAGTCAAACTAGTGTGTTTCGAACCTACCTTCATTTTGACACAATAAAATGACCGATGGTAGCTTTGTGGTGGTGTTAGGTGGTGCGTGAGTGGCGTCGAGAGGAGGGAGGTATTTTGAGCGTGGCCTTGGGGATCGTGTAGAGGGAGTGACGGGAGTGTTTTGAGGTGGGTGGTGTAGTTGGGGAGCGGCGGTTTGGAGGTCTTGACGGCGTGAAGTGGTGGCCGATGGCTAGGGTTGAAAGGAGAAAGAGAAAGATGAAAATGATGTGTTTTATGTTTGTGTGTGTTTTGTAGGTGGTGATGAGGGTGATATACCACCTAGGATGAATTTATGTATTTTACCCTTAAAATTGATACATTTCAAAAATGGTGTGAGTGTGGTGCTGACCAACCAAAACCACGAGAGCCAATCCATAGTTTTTCTAAAGTTCCCGATTCCTCTAATCCGAGCTTAAATATTTCAATTAAAAGTATAACGAGATTCTCTCGAGTGCGCCAATAGATTTAATTATGTTTTCCAATATCACCGGTCACAAATATGCTTATGGAACTAAACAAGTGGTTTCTCAAGTTTTCTCAATTTATTGGTTTTTCCTAGTGCCGAGGTCTAGTACTACCTAGTCTAAAGTCACAAACAAGGTCGAACACAAAATGTTTCGCAAAATATCAAGAGTTTATAGTCGATAGATTAACTTGATAAAATTTGAAATAGTGTATTTAAAATAGTTTTCGTAATTTACCGGTTGTCACAACACCCGCCTAAGAAGAAACCCGTCCGGGTTTCATTTCGAATCGATCACGAGGTAGGAAAAACATGAGGTATTTTCGCTGAATTTTCTTCACGTTCCCACGTGAATTTAGGACCTCTTTAGGAATTCCATCGACTCTAATGTTAGGAATACGACTTTGCCTAAGTCGCTTGACTTCATGGTCCATGATCTCAACAGTTCTTCGATAAAGTTCAAATGATCGTCCATCCGGATCTCTTCCGGAGGAATGATGGTGATTCGCTCGCAAGACACTTCTTCGATTACACACGTGGAAAACATTGTGGACACCGCTTAGTTCGGCGGTTGCTTGAGTCTATAAGCCACCGGGCCAATCCTAGCAAGGATTTTGAACGGACCGATATAACGAGGGTTAAGTTTTCCGTGATTACTGAAATGGATTACACCTTTCCATGGTGAGACCTTCGGCATGACCTTGTCTCCCACATGGAATTTGAGAGGCTTTCTCCGCTTATCGGCGTAGCTTTTACGGCGATCGCGAGCGACTTGCATTCTACTCTTGATCCGAACGATCTTCTCAATAGTTTCGTGGATAAGTTCGGGACCGATGAGTTGTGAATCCCCAACCGCCCAACATATTGGTGATCGGCACTTACGACCATAGAGTGCCTCATATGGTGCAACCTTGATGCTCACGTGATAATCGTTGTCATAAGAAAATTACACCAATGGAAGGTGTCTAGTCCAACCATTGCCGAAATCGATGACGCATGCATGTAGCATGTCCTCCGGTGTTTGAATGGTTCTTTCACTTTGGCCATTTGTCCGTGGATGATAGGCGGTACTCATGTCTAGATATGTCCCCAAGGTCCTTTGAAGTGATCTCCGAAATTCAAGTGAAACGACTATCATGATCGAGATTATAGAATGTTGAATCGCTCCTAACTCGTAAATGGAACGACATTGACGGGATTACATTTCTATCTTTGTTACCTCAAACACAAGGGCTTGTTATGTCATTTAGTGATAGATGTAAGTGTTTGGATAAATACCCTCCATACTTCCATGGAGGGTGAGTCTCATTGTGTATTTTTCACCTTTTCTTATCAATAAAACACATAGTTTCTCCCTTCTCTCTAGTCTCTCTCTAACTTGAAGATGGGTTTCTTCCATCTTCCAAGACCTCCGAATCACCAAATCTTCCATACATACGATCCTTACATTGGTATCAAGAGACAGTCAGTTTTTTTATCATCGGTTGATTTTGGTGATATATCTTTTAAAATCGTTCTTGTTAAATCTATTAAAACTAAGCTTTTAACCTTTCATATACTTTTGTGATTAGCGCTTTATACAAGACTTTTTAAGGTATCATTTATGGTCAAAATAATTTTATGGGTCATAATCGCTTTGTATCCTTGTTGTTCACAAACAGCTTTTTAATCATATTTTACTCGTATGATATTTTGTCCATCTCGTGTGAATCGCCTTGTGGTCAAACGGTGTCTTTATGCCTTTTTTCGGGTCATATGAACCTAGACGGATTTTTTGGTCGGAATACATCGCGGAAAAAGTCAAAGGGTCAAAACCCTTTTCTACGCATAAGGAGAATCTACAGAGGTGTTACGCGTAGGCTGTGAAGTTACGGCGTAAGAAAAGTTACAGCAGATGCTCTTACGCATAAGCCTAGGCTTACAGCGTAAGAATGGGCTACGCCTAAGACTCGTGGTTACGCATAACTTAAATGTTTACGATAAGGCAAGATGTTACGCGTAAGAACCGAAAAGAAAAGAGAGTTATGCGTAAATACAACATGACCATGACCACTACCATATACCAAATACCATACAACTCATATTATGTGACATCGGATCGCTAATCCTCACGGTCCATAACGATCGACTCAACAAAGAACACCATAAGCCACAAATCCTAACCTATCCCCATACGTCATTTTGCAACAACATCTACGAGACCCAACATCAACTTCATCCCATCTCCAATCCAAACCCGACTCGAATAAAAAGGTAATAATCTGAATCTCGGTTTGTTCTCTCGATGTATACTCCGACACCTCTAGACTTGTAAAGTCTATAATTGAGAGACACAATCATCATTGATACGCCTATAATTTACTTAATCTGAGATATAAGAGATATAACAAGAATGTTATTCCTTTGTTTTTCTTGTTTCGCTCAAATGAATCTCAAGACAAAAACTATTAAACTCACCCGAGACCACATAGGATCTTGAAGGACCTTCTCTTGCTTTCTTGATTCTTATTGAGCGTAAAATGAAGAAAATGAGTACGGTGATGTTTAATTTGTTCGTTGTGAGATCAAGATCTCTTCTTTCTTGATCTATTTCGGTGATTTGATAAGGTTGGATGGATTACCCGGATTGATTTGTTCGCTTGATGTTAGATGAGAGAAGTATTTTATCGATCTATTTTGAAGGTGTGATTAGGTGAGAGAGAATATGTGGGGCGTATCTCTGTATGTGATAGGGTTGTGGTTTGTATAAAGGATTCCTATGTTACTGGTATGGCAAGTATGGATCGGGTCGGATTTGGTCTCACATAAAATTAATGGATCGTGGGTTCAAGACTTGTATATTTGGGCTTCAAACCGTTTAAATGTGTTGGGCCCGGTAGATCATGAGGATTGGATCCAAAATTAATTAAGACATGGGCCACAATGTGCTAGATTAATATATTAAGATACAAATGTTTTAACAAATTTTGGATAAGATAATGAGCGGCATTTTGGTTATGACAAAATTTTTACGGGATACATTTTTGACAAGATCGGGATAAACCATTATCAAAGTTCATTTTAAACCGTTAATGAAGGCTAGTTTTGGGCATTTAACCGCAAGATGTGATTACGGCGAGAATTCACTATTATTTATTTGAGGTTGAAGTGGGATATCACGGTGCGTGTACTTAGTATCCGAATATATCGGGGTTGGTTGGATGCATGATTCTTTGAGATCCTTGTTCGAGCTTTAGCCATTTCGAATGACAAAGACTTGAGTTATCTAGTTGAACCCGAAGTAAGGAGTTACGTTGTTGTGCTCACACTTATAACTATCACTTTTAAGGAGTTACGTTGTTGTGCTCAAGTGTCACACTAAGGTGTGGATAATTTGAGAAACTTTAAGTTTACCTTTTTTCGATGAAGTTAAGAAAAGGGTTCTTCGTCTCGACAATAGTGCAAGTTTAAGTCACAAGTTCGGGTTATACTACTTGATCTCAAGTTCGTCATATTGGGTTTTCTTCATCAAGAGTCACTACAAAAGTCGCCGAAATGATAATGGGGTCGGTAAAGAGTTAATGAGAAGAGTATAAACGAGTAGAGAAGTTTTATCGCAGCTGATTCTCACGAGATATTTATGGTACTTCACACTTGTTCGATTAATCGAACATACATGGTTTCGATGTTCCAATTTCATCATCAACATACGTGGTGTATGATTCGATTCATTGAAAACATCGGGGAAGAGAGTATAGGTGGTGTCTGCTTCCTTTGTTGTTTTTGTATTTTTTGCGAAAACCCTCTCCTTTTATGAATTTCTTCAATCGGGGAAGAAATGAGACGATATGTGGTTTAAACGTCTCACTTTGGTGTTATCGCTCACTTTCACGAGTTATCGTGCGTGAAGTTACCTAAATATGATGTTGTGATGCCTCACACACGTCATTTTATCGAGTAATTGCATATTCACCGGTAACTACTATTCCGATGAACCGCAACATTCGGGAAGTTGTTTCATTTCTTCTTTCGTGGTTTGTTTGGTGTGAAGCGCCTATATATGTGAGAAGATCTTGTTGATTTCTTGCATGTTACCCCCAACGGATTTTCCAAATAAGTCGATTACCTTGTGTGGTTTATCGCTCTTCTACAAATTCACTGCGTCGAAAACGTCAAAAGTTAGAGGAATGTTCACTACATCAAAGTTTCGAATCGCTAAAGACGGTTGTCGGTTTGGGGAAGCGATTCAAACTTCGCCAAAAGGAGTGTACGGAGAAGTCGCTAAAGACATGCGGCATGAATTGGGGAAGTTAATCCAATTTATGCATATTACATCATTGCCTACAAGTGAAGAAAACGGTTCTCAAGTCAAGGTACAAGAAGAAGACAAAGAGCGTAAACTTTCATCATCCTCAAGACTTGAAGAGCTTATGAAGACCTTTCTTCACTTGTTTTTATATTTGTAGTAAATGTTGTAAGTAATCCCTTATGTCGTCCCATTGGGGAAGATTGTTGAATCGCTCCTAACTCGTAAATGGAACGACATTGACGGGATTACATTTCTATCTTTGTTACCTCAAACACAAGGGCTTGTTATGTCATTTAGTGATAGATGTAAGTGATTGGTATAAATACCCTCCATACTTCCATGGACGGGTGAGTCTCATTTGTGTATTTTTCACCTTTTCTTATCAATAAACACATAGTTTCTCCATTCTCTCTAGTCTCTCTCTAACTTGAAGATGGGTTTCTTCCATCTTCCAAGACCTCGAATCACCAAATCTTCCATACATACGATCCTTACATAGAAATAGGTACTCCATGACGCGCAACGATCTCCTTCCCATACAGACGAGCAAGAGTATCGATACTATCGGTTTCTTTGATTGGTCGGAAATGAGTCGATTTTGTGAGATGATCGACAATAACCCGAGATAGCGTCATAACCGCTAGAAGTTTTCGAAGCTTAGTGATGAAATCCATGGTTATGCATTCCTATTTCCACCCCGGGATTTCAGGTTGAGTAAGTAGACCGGAGGGTCTTTGATGCTCGGCTTTAACCATGGCACAGGTTAAACACTTTCCGACATAAGTGGCGATCTCTGCCTTCATGTTCGGCCACCAATACAGCTTCTTCAGATCGTAGTACATCTTGTTGGAACCAGGATGAATGGAATACTTTGACTTATGCGACTCATGCATAATCATCTCACGTATATCTCCATAACGCGTAATCCAACTCCTTCCTTGATAGCATAGAGTGCCATCAGAACGTTTCACCAAACCGTTCTCACTCTCGATCATACCGTAAAGGTTTCGTAAGGTCGGTTATCTTCTTTGATGGCTTCAGCTTGCGCCGCAAGAATTTGGGTAGGTATCGGAGAATTGATAGTCATTCCTAAAGCTCTGACTATAAGCGGTTGTACTCTTTCCTTACGGCTAAGAGCATCTGCAACGACATTCGCCTTACCGGGATGGTAGCGTATCTCACAGTTCATAATCGCTCAACAGTTCCAACCAACGACGCTGTCTCATGTTCAGCTCCTTCTGATCTAGGATATGCTGAAGACTCTTATGATCAGTGTAAACTGTACACTTTGTGCCATAAAGGTAGTGTCTCCAAATCCTCAGTGCAAACACGACAGCTCCCAACTCCAAATCATGGGTTGTGTAGTTCTTCTCATGGGTTTGGAGTTGTCGAGAGGCATAGGCAATGACCTTCTCTCTCTGCATCAACACATCTCCTAAACTCTTATGTGAGGCATCACATTACACCACAAAATCTTGGCATCTCTCAGGCAGAGCCAATATAGGTCCACTACACAATCTCTCCTTAAGCAGTCGAAACGCTTCTTCTTCGTCTTTTACCCAAGTATACGTCACCGTTTTCTAAGTCAACATGGTCAGAGGCTTTGCTATCTTGGAGAAACCTTCGATAAATCAACGGTAATATCCAGCAAGTCCTAAGAATTGATGTATCTCAGTCAGGGTCGTAAGAGTAGCCCAATCTCTAATGGACTCAATCTTGGCAGGATCTACGTGAATACCCTGACTATCGATCACATGACCCAGAAACTGTACGGTCAAAATCCAAAACTCGCACTTAGAGAATTTCGCGTAAAGCTGCTCCTTCTTCAGTAGCTTTAGGATATGTCTCAAGTGTTCTCCATGCTCTTCAGAGTTTTTTGAGTAGATTAGGATGTCGTCTATGAATACTAGTACAAACTTATCCAAGTAAGGTTTGCACACTCGATTCATGATGTAAAACCTGAAAATCTAAAACATGATTAAAGACTAAAATACCCTTGGAATCGAAAATTATAAAATACGTAAAATACGTTTATAATCATTTAACGAAATTAAAACTTAACTTACGTATAATAAAAACTTAACGAATGTGTGTACGTGATCGATTTTGGTACGAAGAAATATTTAAACATTTCGCTAATATGTTGGGCCGCGTTTTGCATTGTTTCGTTTGGATCAAGAGCCGAGAGCCCAAAGGGCGTTTGTTTTGTTTGTTCGGTTGGACCCAAGCCGAAACCCAACCCATCAAATCATAGAAACATTTTTGTACTACCTACACTACATTTACATGAAATTGAAACCCTAGTTTTGTTGCCTCTCTCTTTTCTTTTCTTCCATTCGGCCGAACCCTAACAACCTTGGTGTCGCGAGTTTTGTTCATCAAAGCTAAGGTATAACGTGTTTATTCGTCTTCACTTATTACACCTTACATATATATATTGTAATATGTTTCGTTTAGTCGAGTTTTGTGTTTTACTTTTGTGGTCGAGCCGTACGAAACCAAACAAGGCAAACCATAATGACTTGAACCTTATAATTATTAAAGAGAACATGTATTGAATATGTTTTGTGAATCGGATCATTAGTATGTCAAGCTATATATACACCGAACCATATATATATATATATTCGGACCTTATATAAACATGCAAACGTGAATATGTAAAGTAGGTAGAGAGTTAAGGTATTGCTTAAAAACATGTTAGCCGAACCCTATATTCAAGCCGAACCATATAAGAGTTTTTGAACGTGTATTAAACGAGTAAAGATCATGTGAAACATAAACCCTAAGTGATGTGTGAACCTAACCTTAATTGGTTTGTGAACCGTGTATCATGTGTGCGTAGATGTGTAACTAATCCGAGTAATAAGTAACTTTTGGGGTCACATGAAATCATAAACGTGCATGGATATAAAAGTTGACGTATAACATATATATGAGTAACATATGATTAAGACATGAACGTGTTGAGTAAATAAACAAGAGTAATGAGTCATTAAATGACGAACATATAAAGTAAATGCACGTGGATATGATATTAAAAGAATGAGAAAACCCTAGAACATAAATGAGAGTCGATTAGGGTTGAAGCTAAGTATATTAATTAGTTATTTCATGTGTGAGTTATGACGTTTAAACTATTTTCACATTTAACCCTAAACTTTAATAAATGACATAATGAACCTTAATCTACGATATTGTTTATAAAACACTTAAGTCTCATTTAATTATAAAACCCTAAAGTATTAAGATCATCAATACATTGAGTATAAACACCAAATATTAAAAGATCACTGACAATTATGGAATCATGAATAACATGTACGACCGTTAATGTGTATAGGTTCGTGAAGAAGGAGTAATCCTTTGCTTTCCGTGTTTCGATTTTCGATCATTTGCTTTGGAATAAGGTACGAGATATTCGACCTTTTCAAGAAGGTTCCTTATAACGTTTTCTTTTCGTTAGCTTTTATATTAGGATTTCCTAAGCCTTTGCTATGAACCCCATTTTGTTTGTTTGAGCTGTTGCTTATCCGAACTCGATTTTGAATTATAAAACATCCGATTTTGAACTATATGATATGAAAACCTTGATTTTGAAAACATGATTAATCTTCGATAAAGTATGATCTGTGTCGGTTTGACATTCGATTTGACCTAAGATAGTTTGACACCCGAGCCAAATATTAACTAGTCATGGGGTTCCATGTCCGTGTCGTTGATGCACTTCGACATGACTCTAAGGCGAGAGAGTGAAGTTCGCCACGTCCCTTATCTCATTATCTGTTATGAGCTCAAGTTATATTATATTACCAATATATGTTTGTGGGCGATGGATGCATCCTAGATCATTATCTCGTTATATGTTATATGTTATATGCTATATGTTATCCGATGATTGATGTCATGCGTGCATGCACGTCCTTCATAACTCGTAGGTCTCCCTACAAATGTTGCCTTGTGTGAATATGAATATGATTATGATCTATATATGTCGGGCTCGAGGTAGTTAACTATAAAACTTATTCTATTATTCTGATTTATACTTTGAAATGATTATGATTTTACTATCTTTCTTTCACTTTATTTCGTATTCGATTTTGGTTTCGTATTCGTTTTGCTTGTATATCTGTTCACTGGGCTTTTGAAGCTCAGCCGCATTTCTTTTCTTCCGCGGCCGGTATCTAAGCATTGGAGCTGGGTTTTGCTTTGGGATGAGTGCTGAGTGGACTTACCTTAGAGATATTTAGCTTTGATCTTATGATGCCATTTAAGACTTAAAATTTCAGATATTTTATTTGGAGTTTATTTTTCCGCTGGGACCTATGTATTGAAGTCATTTTGACTTGAATTATTTCAGTATTTATATTAAGACTTCTTTTGGATATTTATGTTTGCTTTGATATGACACCATTACTTGTGATTCCTTTACCCTTGTCGGGTCGGGCGTTACAATTTATGGCATCGAGCCTGTGTTTACGACTTGTAGTCGGGACCGAGACATATGGAGCCTAGGTTTGAGACCCTTAGAGCTTAGGCTATGACCTATGAGGATTTGGGTAGACTTTAGGATTCCTTCTGCGTACTTCGGTTCGATCTCACCTTTGTTCATTTTGCTAATCGTTTGAATATCGCTCGGATGGTTCGAACTCGTACTACCGTAGCGTGGATGGAGATGATGATGCTACTAACATTGATGTGCGATTGCTAATGCCCTCAACACTCTTTTCCCTCGGTCTTACTACACCGAGATGATGGAACAGTGATCAACAACATTCGTAATCGACCGGTGCTTCGGTAGTGGTGGAGGAAATCAACCCACATGCATTCACACTTGGCTCGAGCGCTTTGGTAAGCTCAAGCCTCTTTCGCTTAGCACCGCTACTCCCACCGAGGCCGAGGACCGGATCACTCATATTGAGAAGTCGCTTGAAGTATTGGGTTGTGGAGACGAGTTTAGGACTCGTTTGGTTGCATTTAAGTTGGAAGGTGATGCTTTGAATTGGTGGAAGGCACTTAAACAAGTAAGAGGTGGAGATGCTTTTGTCATTACTTGTACTGGACCGAGCTCCTGACTATCTTCTATAACCACATTTCCCGATCTTTGAAAGAAAGGTATGAGAGGATTATCGTGCAATCTACCACTTGATCATGAGAATTCCAATGAGTACATGAGTAGGTTTATGAGGTCGGTAAGTTTTGTGGGAACGATTGTTGGAGATGATAGGTGTCAAGCTAAGCACTTCAAGTGGGGACCAAGAAGTGGGTGTTGGACCGATCGCTAATATTGAGTATGAGAATGTGTCGGCTGCAATGACGCAACTCGTAACATTGAGATCTTTCATGAGGTTTCGGTTCCAACAAGCGAACCGCTGATGGTGATCGGATTCAAGGTAGGACTCAAAGCAATGATTATAAAGGAAATTCGGCAGGAGTTATGATTCGAGAGGTCAGTGGATAGGAGTTATGATCGTGGGTCGATCAGAAGGAATGTTGACTCTAGGCGCCCGAGGCGAGGAGTCAAGATAATAGAAATCTTGGTAGGAATGGAAATGATCGTCGTAATCAAGGTAACAATAACCGCGTTACAACAAAGATCGCCACCGAGGATCAAATCGGGTCGTGCTTGGGATCTTCCAGTCGAGAAGAGACGGTGAGGTTTTGCCTCCCCACCTATCTCGTACTTTCACGTGTGGAAAGGCTCATCCGGACCGTGTTTCAAGGCCATCGTGGATGTTTCTCTTGTGGTTCTATGCTCACAAGATCAAGGATTGCCCTAAAAGAACCCGTGATTCACGGAAACTACATCAAGCCGCCAACTACTATTGGACGTGTTTATGCTACTACTCGGAATCGGTGAGCACACTTCGTGTACCATTACGGCACTCTTTTCATTGATGATTATTCATCACGCTTTATTTGATACCGTGCCACACACTCCATTATATCCGCACATTTGCTAAGAAACTTAATATGAAGCCCAAACCATTAACAAATCACTTATCTATTTCTCGCCTATGAAAACCACATAATCATTGATCATAAATACGTTAAGTGTCCTCTTCGCTTTGATGATCGTATTAACTTTAAATCAGAACCTCTCGATATGGTCGACTTTGATATCATTCTAGGCATGGATTGGTTGGCTTATCATAGAGCTTCAATTGATCGCTATGCTAGAACGGTGATCTTTGGAGACGAAACATCCCGAATTCGTTTATCATGGTTCTCAACCTCTCAAATCATTAAGCTCATTTCCGCTATGAAGGCACGGACCATGATTGCTCATGGGTGCCAAGGTTTTCGGCATCCGTTAAGGACACATCTTTGGAGAGTCCTAACATTGAAAATCTTTACATTGTTTGCGAATTCACCGACATTTTTCCCGATGAACTCCCCGGTCTTCCCCGCTAGAGAAGTTGAGTTTAGCATTGAGTTAATTCCAGTCTTGAACCGATTTCAAGGCTCCGTGTCGTATGGCACCAGAGAATCAAGGAGTTGAAGGAACAACCGCAAGAGATGATAGAAAATGGATTTATTCGACCCAAGTTTCTCCATGGGGTGCACTGCTTTTTTGTGAAGAAGAAGGATGGAAGCATGCGTCTATGTATCGACTACCGTGAACTCAACCGTATTACCATTCATAATCGTTATTCTCTGCGTATTGATGATTTGTTTGATCAACCGCAAGGAGCTAAGTTCTTTTGAAGATTGATCCGAGATCCGGTTATCATCGCTATGTGTGAAGGAGCAAGATGTTCCTAAGACCGCGTTCGTGCAGACGGTCATTACGAATTCCTCGTTATGCGTTTTGGTTTGACAAATGCGCCTGCTGTGTTTATGGATCTAATGAATCGTGTTTTCCATGAGTTCCTCGATAAGTTCGTTATCGTTTTCATCGACGACATTTTAGTTTACTCTAAGTCTGAAGAAGAGCATGAACAACATCTTCGAATAGTTTTGGAGATTCTGAGGAAGAAGAAGTTGTACGCCAAATTTTCGAAGTGCGAGTTTTGGTTAAGACAAGTCGCTTTCCTTGGTCATATTGTATCTGCTGATGGTATCACCATGGATCCGTCTAAAGTTGAGGCTATCACTAAATGGCCAAGACCTCGACGATGTTGAGAGGTCGAGTTTTCTAGGACTTCTTGGTTATTACCGACGTTTTGTTGAAGGTTTCTCTCGCTTAGCTCTACCCCTAACCCAACCGATGAGAAAAGGTGAAAAGTTCGTATGGACGGATGAAAGAGAAAAGAGTTTTGAAGAGTTGAAACGGAGATTGGTGTCCGCTCCTATTTTACTCTTCCATCCGGTTCTCGAGGATTTCAAATTCTGATGATGCATCTAAGAAAGGATTGGGTGTGTTTTGATGCAACATGGAAAGGTAATAGCTTATGCTTCGAGGCGCCTAAAACCTTATGAAGATAATTACCCAACTCATGACCTTGAGTTAGCCGCAGTGGTGTTCACGTTGAAGATCCGGAGACATTACTTGTATGGAGAGACGTGTGATATATTCATCGATCATAAGAGTCTCAAGTATATTTTCACCGTAAGGAACTTAACATGAGACAAAGAAGATGGTTAGAACTTCTTAAGGATTATGACACCAACATTCGAGACCATCCGTAAGGCTAATGTAGTTCTTGACGCACTTAGCCGAAATCGTGCATTCTTGCAAGTATCGAGATTGAACCTAGGATTTTTCGAGACTTAGAGAGTTTGGATGTTGAGCTATGCGTCGAGGTTTTGATGGATACCGGGCTAGTATGAAGGTGGAGTCGAACCTTATATCGCAAATTAAAGAAGCTCGAAAGATGATGGTGAGTGTGGGCCATGGCGCAAAATGTTGAAGAAGGTAAGCGGATGGAGTTTAAGGTTGATAATGACGGAATTGTATGGTATGAAGATAGGCTTTGTGTTCCCAATGATCCGGTGCCGTGAGAAAGTTATGATGAAGCTCATAGTTCTCCTTTCACTATCCATCCCGGTTCTACCAAGATGTATAGGGATTTGAAGCAAGATTTTGGTGGAATGGCATGAAGCAAGATGTGGCGACGTTTGTGTCGAAATGTATGATTTGTCGGCGAGTTAAGATTGAACATCAAAGGGCTAGTGGATTGTTACGACCATTGGATATTCCAACATGGAAGTGGGATAAGATATCTATGGATTTTGTGATGGACTACCTCTTACTCGGAAGAAGCATGATGCAATTTGGGTAGTTGTTGATCGACTAACCAAATCGCTCATTTCTTACCAATCGAAAGGATTATGGTATTGGTAGATTGGCGGAGATTTTTCAAGAAGAGATCGTTAGACTTCATGGTACTCCGCATCTATTGTGTCCGACAGAGATCCGCTTTTACTTCTCGTTTGGAAAGGTTTGCAAAAGCTTGGGGTACTCGACTTAATTTTAGTACGGCATTTCATCCTCAAACGGATGGTCACGAGAGGACTATTCGTAACTTAGAGGACATGCTAAGGGCTTGTGCTTTGGAATGGACCGGCGGTTGGGATGAATATTTGTGTTTAGTAGAGTTTGCATACAACAACGGTTGGCATGCTAGCATTAAGGCAACACCGTTTGAACTTCTTTATGGAGGAAATGTAGAGCACCTACTTGTTGGGATGAAGTAGGTGAACGCTAATTGAAGGTCCGAAATGATTGAGATCACTAATGAGAAAGTAGTCATTGCTAGAGAAAAGTCAAGGAAGCTAGGTCTCGCCGAAAAGTTATGCCGACAAGCATCGCCGTGATTTAGAATTTCGGTTGGAGATCGTGTATTTTTGAAAGTTTCGCCGTTTAGAGGTGTGAAACGTTTTGGAATCAAGGGCAAGCTCGGTCCTCGATTCATCGGTCCGCTTGAAATTCGAACGATAGGAGAAGTTTCGTGTCGATTAGCACTTCCGCCTCGCTTATCGCATGTTCATGACGTTTTCCATGTATCACCCTAAGGGATATAACTATCATCCGTTACACGCTGCTTCTTATCCGCTTGATCAAATTCAATCCGTATGTCTTTATCTCAAGAACCGGAAGCTATTTTAGAAAGGCAAGAAAGAGTCATGAGAAATAAAGTCATTCCGTTCGTTAAGATTCTTTGGAAAATCACCCGAACGCGAGGCTACTTGGGAAACCGAGGAGTCGATGCGAGCTAGTTATCCTCATTTCTTTGAATAGTTGGTATGTTTTCATTTCGTTTCGTTTTGTTTCATTTCAATTTTCGAGGACGAAAATTTTTCTTTAGAGGAAGAATTGTAAAACCCGAAAATCTAAAACATGATTAAAGACTAAAATACCCTTGGAATCGAAAATTATAAAATATGTAAAATACGTTTATAATCATTTAACGAAATTAAAACTTAACTTACGATAATAAAAACTTAACGAATGTGTACGTGATCGATTTTGGTACGACGAAAGATTTAAACGTTTCGCTAATATGTTGGGCGCGCTTGCATTGTTTCGTTTGGATCAAGAGCCGAGAGCCCAAAGGCGTTGTTTTGTTTGTTCGGTTGGACCCAAGCCGAAACCCAACCCATCAAAGCCTAAAACATTTTTGTACTACCTATATATACACTACATTTACATGAAATTGAAACCCTAGTTTTGTTGCCTCTCTTTTCTTTTCTTCCATTCGGCCGAACCCTACCAACCTTGGTGTCGCGAGTTTTGTTCATCAAAGCTAAGGTATAACGTGTTTATTCGTCTTCTCTTATTACACCTTACGTATATATATTGTAATATGTTTCGTTTAGTCGAGTTTTGTGTTTTTCTTTTGTGGTCGAGCCGTACGAAACCAAACAAGGCAAACCATAATGACTTGAACCTTATAATTATTAAAGAGAACATGTATTGAATATGTTTTGTGAATCAGATCATTAGTATGTCAAGCTATATATACACCGAAACATATATATATAGATTCGGACCTTATATAAACATGCAAACGAGAATATGTAAAGTATGTAGAGAGTTAAGGTATTACTTAAAAACATGTTAGCCGAACCCTATATACAAGCCGAACCATATAAGAGTTTTTGAACGTGTATTAAACGAGTAAATATCATGTGAAACCTAAACCCTAAGTGATGTGTGAACCGAACCTCAATTGGTTTGTGAACCGTGTATCATGTGTGCGTAGATGTGTAACTAATCCGAGTAATAAGTAACTTTTGGGGTCACATGAAATCATAAACATGCATGGATATAAAAGTTGACGTATAACATATATATGAGTAACATATGATTAAGACATGAACGTGTTGAGTAAATAAACAAGAGTAATGAGTCATTAAATGACATAACATATAAAGTAAATGCACGTGGATATGATATTAAAAGAATGAGAAAACCCTAGAACATAAATGAGAGTCGATTAGGGTTGAAGCTAAGTATATTAATTCGTTATTTCATGTGTGAGTTATGACGTTTAAACTATTTTCACATTTAACCCCAAACTTTAATAAATGACATAATGAACCTTAATCTACGATATTGTTTATAAAACACTTAAGTCTCATTTAATTATAAAACCCTAAAGTATTAAGATCATCGAATACATTGAGTATAAACACCAAATATTAAAAGATCACTTCTACAATTATGGAATCATAAATAACATGTACGATCGCTAATGTGTATAGGTTCCGTGAAGAAGGAGTAATCCTTTGCTTTCCGTGTTTACGCTTTTCGATCATTTGCTTTGGAATAAGGTATGATATTCGACCTTTTCAAGAAGGTTCCTTATAACGTTTTCTTTTAGTTAGCTTTTATATTAGGATTTCCTAAGCCTTTGCTATGAACCCCATTTTGTTTGTTTGAGTTGTTGCTTATCCGAACACCGATTTTGAATTATAAAACATCCGATTTTGAACTATATGATATGAAAACCTTGATTTTGAAAACATGATTAATCTTCCGATAAAGTATGATCGTGTCGGTTTGACATTACGATTTGACCTAAGATAGTTTGACACCCGAGCCAAATATTAACTAGTCATGGGGTTCCATGTCCGTGTCGATGATGCACTTCGACATGACTCTAGGCGATGAGAGTGAAGTTCGCCACGTCCCTTATCTCATTATCTGTTATGAGCTTAAGTTATATTATATTACCAATATATGTTTGTGGGCGATGGATGCATCCTAGATCCGTTATCTGTTATATGTTATATGTTATATGCTATATGTTATCGATGATTGATCTTTGCGTGCATGCACGTCCTTCATAACTCGTAGGTCTCCCTACAAATGTTGCCTTGTGTGAATATGAATATGATTATGATCGATATATGTGTCGGGCTCGAGGTAGTTAACTATAAAACTTATTCTATTATTCGATTTATACTTTGAAATGATTATGATTTTACTATCTTTCTTTCACTTTATTTCGTATTCGTTTTCGTTTCGTATTCGTTTTGCTTGTATATCATTCCACCTGGCTTTTGAAGCTCACCGCATTTCTTTTCTTCCGGCGGTATCTAAGCATTGAGCTGGGTTTTGCTTTGGGATGAGTCTTGAGTGGACTTACCTTAGAGATATTTAGCTTTGATCTTATGATGCCATTTAAGACTTAAAATTTCAGATATTTTATTTGGAGTTTATTTTTCCGCTGGGACCTATGTATTGAAGTCATTTTGACTTGAATTATTTCAGTATTTATATTAAGACTTCTTTTGGATATTTATGTTTACTTTGATATAACACCATTACTTGTGATTCCTTTACCCTTGTCGGGTCGGGGCGTTACACATGAGGTCCATGAATACAGTTGGCGCATTGTTAGCCCAAAAGGCATAACCTGAAACTCATAGTGCCCGTAGCGAGTTCGGAACGCGCTCTTCGATATGTATTCTTCTCGGACACGAAGTTGATGATATCCGGATCTCAGATTGATTTTCAAAAAGACGCTCAATCCTTGGAGCTGATCGAAAAGATCATCGATTCTAGGTAAGGGATATCTATTTTTAACAGTTAGCTTATTTAACTCTCTATATTCGATGTACATGCGAAAAGATCCGTCCTTCTTCTTGACAAACAAGACTGGAGCTCCCCAGGGCGAGGAACTTGGTCTGATGAGTCACTTCTCAGCCTATTCGGTCAACTGCTTCGATAGTTCTTCCAAATCCGAAGGGGCTAATCGATACGGTGCTCGTGCCACGGGTGTAGCTCCTGGCACCAAATCGATTCGGAATTCAACTTGTCTAGCCAGCGGTAGCCCACGCAAGTCTTTGGGAAATACTTCGGGAAAATCCCAAACAACCAGTACGTCTATTAACCGTTTCCCTTCCTCTTCCTTGCTCTTCTTCTTCAAGATTTGGGCTAGAAATAGAAGGATTCCCTCCTCTATTTGCTTCTGAGCCTTGGTGCAGGAAATGATGTTTAGTCTAGACGACTTTCCTCGAGTACTACCATCTCCGTATATAGTCAAGATCTCGGTACTGTATGGCACACACACTATCTTTTCCCCACAGAGAATGGCAACACGATACTTAGACAACCAATGCATTCCTATAATAACATCGAAGCTACCTAATGGCATAGGCATGAGGTCAATGTTGAATGGGTGATTAAGAAGATTCAGGGTACAACCGCTGATTATGGTGCACACCCTCTCCATGTTAACATTGGCTAACTCGATATCATACAAAAAATCTAGGGCAATAGGGACCTTATCAAGCAGAGAGCTAAATGTAGTGGACACAAAACTCCTATCGGCACCAGTGTCAAACAATACATAAGTGTAACGGTTATTGAGAAGGAACACACCCGTAATGACAGTCGGGTCCTCTTTGAATCCCTTTTCTTTAACCACATACGCTCTTCCTCGAGCTTCTCCGGTGTTAATCTGCTGATTCCCAGTACCCTGATTTCCCTGGTTGCCACTCGCTCCACGATTAGCTTGGCTTCCTCCACTTCCTTGGTTCTCACAATTACACAGTTCTCGACACTCATTCTTATAGTGTCATTTCTTCCCACACCCGAAACAAGTAATGTTAGCCTTCCCATCCGACCCAGGGGTTGCTTGAACCATAGCAAGAGTCTTAGACTTACAGTCTCTAGCCAGGTGTCCAACCTTTGAACATGAGCGACACACCATGGTACACTGTCCATGATGATGAAGCTTACATCGGTTATAGTAGGGTTGATTTCTGGCATAAGCCTTCTTCTCTCCAAACCCATAACGTAAGCTTTAGTAGTCTCCTGTCACTTGTTAGGGTACCTTCCCTTCGAATGATCTTCCTACTTCCTCTTGTTATCGAATCTACCCCTAGCATTGTCGCGAATCACCAAATCTATCAAGCTATGAGACAAAATGATGGTCTCTTGAAGATTAGCGGGTTTCGAAGAGATCACATCATTCCTAGTAGATGGTGGAAGTCCATCGGTGTAACACTCTATCTTAAGCGTCTCAGTGCGGACCATCTCAGGACATAGCAGTGCCAATTCTTGGAAAGGACAAGTATAAGTTGGCATGTAAGTGTCCTTCACTTTGTGATTCTAGAATTCAAACTCCAACCTCTTCACTTTGTTACGAGGGCAATAGTTCTTAGTGAGCATTGCCTTTAACTCCTCCCAAGGCATAGCACAAGCCACATCGATACCCACAGACTTGAGGTAGGTGTTCCACCAAGTCAACGCCTCATCCTTCAAGGTAAACGAAGCAAACTTCACTTTTGATTCTTCCTCGCAGCTACAAACATAAACACAGTCTCCATATTCTCCAACCAATGCGTCAACACAACAACTCCCTCAGTACCGCTGTATTCAATAGGCATACAGCTTCGGAACTCCTTGCAAGTACACCCACGGTTACTACCAGTAGGCCTAAGAGGTCCAACCATAACATTTGGATGATTTGGCCCAACAAGGATCTCCGCTACACGTTGAGCCACAAGTTGATCGATCAAAGCTAGATCAGTTACAGTAGCTAGTGGAGTAACAATTTCGACATTCGAATTTTCACCAACCGGATTGACGTTGCCTCGGTTATTGGTGTTTGGATTATTAGCAAATCGGACAGAAGATCGACCACATCGGCTGGTAATGGCAGTAGCAGCAGCTGTTGTCGCTCGTGCGTTCCGGGTTGCCCAACGAGTTTGAGCCATTGATCTGAATCATAGAGACATGAGAATATTGAGATCACAAGAGAAGAGTAACAACACACGAGGACAGAGGCAATAAAAGAGAACAAAATATCATGTGGAAAACTAGAAGGGGGGGTTGAATAGTTTTACCAATTTAAATTTTGTTTTAAAATATTTAGATCGACTTATGTTAATCTATTTGGATGTGTATGTTGGATGTTGATAGATACATATGAAAATGTGTAATGTAAAGAGAATAGTAAGAAACACAAAACTACGACACAAATGTTTATAGTGGTTCGGCTACAAGGACACCTTCATTGCCCTACTCCACTCCCCGAGTCACTTACTCGAGAGTTCGTAAACACTACACGACACCAACTCCTTATGGCGGAGAAGCCTTCACAACATTTCCTACTCTTTTTCTGGTACTAGGCTAGACACCGGGTTCTTCCACAAGGTAGAACCACACCTATCACAACGTCGCCTACCCTTTATCCGGTACTAGGCTAGATACCGAGTTCCATTACAGTGAAGGAACTACTACCTAACACTACACAACGCCTATCCCAAAGGAGAACCACTCCTTATTACAACATAATCAAGGATATCAATATCCTTGGATATAACCTATCTCTATTTGTACATTGATGCACCACATCGATTATACGCCCTTGGCATCTTTCACTAATGCCACTTGACTTGACTTCTAGGCACTCTTCACTAATGCCCTTGACACGGACGTTTTGCACCTTTCACTAATGCCTTTGTCTTGAATCCTTTGGCATTCTTCACTAATGCCTTTGACATGGACGTTAAGCACCTTTCACTAATGCTTTCATCTTGAATCCTTTGGCATTCTTCACTAATGCCTTTGACACAACACTTCTAAGGAGGAAGAGAGAACTATCAACGAGAGAACCTCAGTTGTCTTGATGATGATAAAGTATGGCAACTCATGGACTTGAGCTTGCTCGACTTCAAGAGGTGGTGATCTCGCCTTTAAGAGGAACCTAGAGAATCACACAAAAACTACATAGAGAAAGTATGTGTGGGAGTGGCAACCCGAAACGAAGAAATGGCTCAATATTTATAGAGGAATTTTAGCTACTGTTCCATTGATCCCACGGATCCCTCACTTGAGGGATCCGTCCAGTGTTCTACTGGAGATCCGTGGGACGCTCCCCTTGCCCATGGGTTTTGGGTCATGGGTCATGGGTTATGGTTCATGGACTTTGGACCATGGGTATCCACGTAGATACAATGTATCTACAAGATGCAATGCATCTAGTCCATGGGTCATGGGTTAAAACCATGGGTCATGGATAATATCCATATATGACTTATGCATGATGTCGTGCAATGGGTTATGGGTTATGCACCATGGGTATGGGTCATGGACTTTGGGTTATACCCAACTACAATTAATGTATTTAGTCAATGGGTCAAATACTTAAACTTCTACCCATTGTATTACCCATTATGATACATACTAGTTATGTATATATTTGCCCAATATGTAAACACTAGTTGTTGTACATATGTATTACTAAGTCATAAAACCACTTTTACTTGTTTAGTGTTTTATGTGAAAACGTAAGTGTGTTAGTAAACTATTGGCTCAAACCATTTACATATTTTATTTGATTCGTTAAAATGATTTTACGTTTGTTATCGTCAAAACATTAGAAGATCGTAAAATATAAATAAATGTTTTTACGGCTTATTTGTATTAACAATCTCCCCCTTTTTGTTGATGACAAAACTTAAAATTATTTTAAGGAAAAACTAAAATTCGTAAAAGTTTGAATTGGAGTTTTTACTCTCTTCTCCCCCTTTTTGTCGAAACAAAAAGAGCGTCGAAAAGAAACTAACACATTGTTTTAAGAAAAACATGTATAAAGAAAAAAAAATCTAGAGAGCAAGTGACGGGAAGAGTTCTCGTCTTAACTCCCCCTTGACGAGTCCATCCCTTTGTGAGGGCGTCAATTAAGAAAAACTACTAAGCTAATTCATTGCAACTATGTTTGTGAATGGTTTCTTCCTTGTGATGATAATGCTCCCCCTTGATGATTGCAACTTTGCAAAGGGACGTCATGAAATGTAATCCTAATGAGGATTATATTGCAAATGATTTTGCAATGTATTGTTTTGACACAAAGCTCCCCCTAGCTTAGGGTGTCAAAGTCTTCATGTGTATATTGAAAATCTACAAAACAAAGTGTAAGATATAGGATTTCACAATCACATTAAAGCACAACCAAGAGAGGCGTATGTAAGCTTTAGAGAGAGAAAGGGAGATGTTCTAGTAAGAGAAAACTCATGGAAGGTTAGATTCCAAGTGAACATTAAACCCTCTCCCTTGTGGGGAGAGGGCTAAATATACAAACTATAACGCCCTCCTACGGGCTATGGATCAGGCATACAATGGGTAAAGACCCGTCCTTCCTCCACGGTGTTGCACTAGACTAAACTAAGCTAATAATTGACTAACAACTAACATAATAAACGATATGTCTACGAGCTAACTTAAGCTAGATTATTCTTGGGGTGACCGATGCTTCACAATAGAATTTCCAATTCCTAACAATCTCCCCCTAAGGGAGGTCACCCCATGAATTACATTGTGAATCCTAGCATTCTATTTAATCTTTAATCTTGAGCTCGTAGACATAAACTCATCAAAATATTCAAACATTGTGCTTCCGAGATGATTTCATCATGGTCCAACTATAAAGTATATTTAGTGGAGGTTGTAGGGCTGATCCACTTTGATGAACTTTGATCATTAGTAGAAGTCATCAGCCACTGTTAATCTCAGCATCACCCATTGTAGTGTTGCCAACATATGATGTTGCGACATTTGGACCGACATGCTCACATTCTAGATCATGATATATTCTCATCAGAGTAGCGGAAGCTTTCATTGATTCATAATATAGGCAGCAGCGTAGCAGAAGCATGGAGTGAGAATATCAGAGTCATTGATGCACTAATAATGGTTTCTTTTGAAATGAATGTGATGTGTGAGCATGGGGCTATGGATTGACCGCTTCATTCTGATCAACTGCAAACAGTTAGCAATAAAGTGCACGAAAGTGTCTTTGATCACTTTCGTTGAATTGAGGTACACGGCCCACGGTTCCCCGTTGATCGATACAAGTCTTGCATGTGATCGGTCTAATTCGAAGATTTTCCTTGACGGGGTTTCGCAATTTGCTCTAGTTGTTCTCAAACCGAACGTCTCAAAGAAGACAACACGGAGTGAGTAAACCGGTAATTGAGATTCAGCGATTGATGAAAAGAGATTAGAAAAACAATCGTGTATCGCTCAATAGAAATTGTTTTGCAATATAACGAAGGTTTTAATGAAAATAAATTATCAATCATAAACACCTTTTATTTTTGAAATATTAGTACACGATCGATGTGCTAAAGAAAAGAGTTTTAAGCACAACGACGGTTTTCAAAGGTATCCGTCAATCCATAAGTGAACCGAGATTGATTCAAAGATTGAATCGCCCATTGTTTATGTTCGGTTGTCACATGGTTGATCTATTGGATAGATCTCACATGCCACCCACCAGGAGCTTGTTTGATGTTGGCTCCAGAAGGCTTTCCATCTTCATTGTGAATATGTATGCATATCACTCAGATGTTCCGGCAATACCACAAGGATAATGCGTAGGACTCAAGATATAATCTCTCTTTCCACATTGTGTGAAACAGAGAGTTTTCATTGAAAGTGTCCTAGTGAGATTTATTAATGATCTCGTGGCTCTAGACTCAATTGTGCATATTTGGTTCCTATGCCGGAGACTAGGAAGAGGGTCTCCTTCTTCAATACCAACTATCTCTAAGAGAAAGTCGATAGATTATGTCGGTTCCCCGTGAGAATGAAACAAGTCCTTTTAAGAGGAACTTGAGTGGTTTGGAAAGTCAAGTGCGGTCGTCCTTTGGGTCCATGACGTCTTGTCTTCAATACCGATGTTACCTTGGTAACCACCGATAGTATATGAATAGAACCGGTTTACGCCCTACGGTTGAATTTTTGGAGGGCTATTTCTTTTCACCCTTTTCATATTCATTTCTTTTCATTCTTCAACCCATTCGATGCTTACGAGACTTTATTACTAGAACCTTGTTGGGTTTATTCCGATTCTAGCTCTATCTCGATCCGCACTCTTCCCATATCTCACTTTTCTCCTTTTTTTCATCATACCTAAAGACTTCTGCACTATCTAGTGGATTGTCCCTGGGTAGATCCCTCCAGTTCTGGCGGATCATGGGAACAAATGCCTAACCTAACCATCCTTATAACTCCATGCATAAAGTAAAATGGTCAGTCTTTTGGTACAGTTCATTCCATTTTGAAACCAATTCAAAATCATTTGGAAAAATCAATCAAGGTACATGTGATACGAGATCAAAGCATTTTGTACCTTAATAGTTTTGATCATTTAGAAATGCTCCCCCTCAACATGTGCATATGATCTTGAACTTGTTTAGCACATGGAGGTAAGAGATCTTTGAAATAATTTCTTGATCACAATTTCCGTAGAAAAAGCCATTTGATTTTCTTGGTAAATTCTCCCCCTCAATATGTGCTTTGGATAGTTGAAATCATTTTATCACATAGAGGAAGGAGTACTTTTAAAGTATAACCACGATTACCAAACATTTAGAAACCATTTAACACACTCAAGGTACCTTATGATAAAACATGGAATTATACCTTGAAGATTTGTATTTGATTTGAAATGCTCCCCCTTAATATATGCTTCGAGATTTGAAAACAAATTAGCACATATTAGAGAGCAGTATGCACTTTGAAATGGTCATCTTTTATCATCTTTCATATTTATATCACATTTTCTCCCCCGATCAAAAATTTCAAATCCTTTGAGATTTTGGATCTCAAGAGATTTAAATATGTATGAAACAAAATATTTGGTGGAGAAAAATGTATACGGTTTTATAAGATCCGAAGTGGACAACATTGAAGTTCCTTTTATATAAAGGAAGCCACATTACATAACCTAGAACTATTACATACATTATAGTTTTTATAGTAATTACACCACTTTTACACATCCAAATACAAAACATAAACTACTTAGGAAGATATCTTCATTCGGTTCTTTGAAGCGACTTATAGTGACACGCATGAAGTCTACCACCCACAAAGCTTTCAAGTCTGCGATAGATCATCCTAGTCTTCAATCTTCGTCTGATTGCAGCAATGAAATCTTCACACCTCTTCACATCCTCATCAGACCAGAATTTTGTTTTGTTCCCCGGCTTCATATCAATTTTGATTTCTTTCACTCTAGTGTTCAATTCTTCTTCGACCATCTTGAGTGTACCATCACTGAATTTGTATAACTCACACAATCTCATTAACATTCTTGACTCGTATCTATCAGTGAAGATGACTGCTATGGGGGTGTCGATCACTATATATTCATGACGATATTCATGTCCTTTGGCTTACCATTGCGGTCTTGTTAGGTTGACACGAGTCTGGTAACTTTCAATTCCCAATTGAAAATCCCCAACTCTTAGTCGAATGACCAAGCCTCTAATCCGAGATTGACGGTAGAGAGATCCTTTTCTCACGGCGGGAAGATGGTCAAGGTGTCCTTGGAGGTTCGGAAGATAGAGATCTTCAAAGTCATTTGGCATTAGATGCTTGAAGTCGTTTTCTTCTATAGTGTACTCTTTCAGTCTCTCTTCAAAGAACAATCTTCTTCGGTAATCATACCGTAGATTGAGAAGATATCTATTCGATAACACTTAGAATCGCGACTGGATCGAGCGACTCTGGGACTCTTTTTAGCACTATGTCTTCGATGTAGAATTGCTTCTTCGTGAACCACCAATGAGAAATGCCATATGGTGGCAATGTCATACTATTGCTCTTTATGCGCCCGAATTGATCCGAAACCATCATTCGAGACCTTGATCGGTGTAGTAGTCGCTTTCATCTTTGAAATCGATAAAGTGGTCTTCTTTCGAAGTGCGACCACATAGATAGTCGGATCATGGTTGAAGAAGAATTACGGTGAATGGTCATAAATTCGGGTTCACCGCCGAGAGGAAGAGGGTTGTTCACATCAAACCAATTGATCGCTCATCGACTTGATCATTCAACATTCTATAGCATTCCTCCATCGATATTGAAGCTGATTAACATCCGAGTGGAAGACTTTAACTATTTCAAATGCTGGGCCTTCAAGATCTTTAGGAGTGATTGATGTAATTTCCTTCTTCTCACAAAACCACTTTATAAAGCTTCCCATATCCCCTGTGAAGTGAAGAAGAGAATCTTCTGCTGGTGCTTCATAGTTGGAAATAATAGTTGACGCCCAATTATTTTCTGGGTTTGTTGAATCAGACTCGGGAATGAACCATGAAGGTTCAGGAGTTTGAGGTTTATCTTGGGTAAGCCAACTTTGAGTAACATCCTTTGAAGGTGTAGCTCTAGACGTTTTGATTCGTTTTCCCTCAATATAAGCATCCAACCAATCTTCTTCTTCTGTAACATTTGGGATGTGCTTGGTAGAAGCATCTTCATCTTCTGATTTAGACTCTTGAGCAACAAAAGACTCTTCATTTGTTATTTGCTCTTCTGGAATAGTGGGGATGGTTGGTGTAAACCGGGAGTCGACGGTGGTCCATGCAGTAGACAATTTTTGAGATTTTTTACCACTTGAAGTCCCAGATTGTGTCTGAGTTGTTGGTGGTGGTGAAGGTGGGCTTGCGTTGTGAGAAGTGGTTATTCCAGAGGATCCTCCAACTCCTGATGTGCCAGCACCACCAGTAGGAGGTGGTGGTGGTGACTTTTGACCTCCAAACATATCTTTTGAATCCATCGAAACTGATCTTCTTTTCTTCTTAGCCTCCCTTTCACGAACATAGACTACAAACTGCTCATAATCATCATGCCTCATAGATTCCTCGAGTGCCTCGTATAATTTCTTATGTGTACTGTGCAAGTGCTCTCCTGCCTCATACATTCTTTCTGAGAGAGCTGATCTCATGTCAGAGATCGGCAAGTCTTTGAATCACTGAAGTAATGGAGCCTTCATTGCCCATTCAACCGCGTCTTTAATATCTGATTATATTGCCTTTGTTACGACTTCATCGAGATTAAGATTCTCCGGTTTTTGACACGATTGTCAAGATTGTTGTGACTATAGGAAAATGTTTCTCAATAGTTGCAATGCGTAACATGGCCTCTTCAAGCAATTCCTCGATTGTTTTAACAGGAGGAGGTGAGGCACGAGTGGTGAGGCGGGTGGAGTGACAGGATCACGATTGTGACAACTTGTAGTGGATCATTTGCGGGTTTGGGTGGTGGAAATGCAATAGTCATAGCGAGCTCGAGTGTCGGTGTGATTGATGGAGATGTGTCGATGGGAGACCTTTGGAGCCATCATCGGAGGAGCAGTTGAAGAGTCTTGTTGAATAGTGACCAAGAACATGGACTGAACGTCTTCCTTTTTATTTGTTTGCTTGTCTGATTCGATGTCTGAGGGACTGTCTTTAATGAATTGGTCACCGTATGAGAAGTCAGCATCAAGATTCTTGAGTGAGGAAAGAGATCCTGTAGACATGTTTGTTTCTTCAAGATGCCTGTGTACTTCAGATTCTAACTCAAGGTTCTCCTGTGGGTCTTTAACCGGATCATTTTTATCACTTACTGTATCAAGAACTGGAATCTCTGCAGTAAAAGAGGTCTCCAGATTATCTTCCTGTGCATCACTGGACACAGGGGATTCAACCAATCTATCTGCCACATCAATGTCCATCCCAGATGGCTCTTGTGTAGAGGATGATACAACATCTCTTTTCTTGAGGATAAACTGGGTAGTTGTTTTGGGAGGTAGAGAAGAGATATTCAGTAGCATGTGTGCAGCTTGTTCTGCTTCTCTTCCAAAAATTCCCTTACCTTTTTCTTGTGTGGCAAGATTGATTTGTCGAGTGCGAGACTCGGGCTCTCTTATCGTGACTCCTCCCATTGGTGGTCTTTGAGACTCGTTCGAATGTCAAGGCTTTCTTTGAATTCCTTGTTGAAATGCGACTTCATCTTCATCAATCAACTTTGTCTCTCTTCACGGAACCTTAGTTCCTCATCATTACCACTACCGCGTCTCTTTTCTCCTCTTTTGCTTTTGTGAAGGAGACATTAGATCTGAGCTATCGGTCTCTTGTTTTCTTGGGAAGACTTGAGTATGTGGTTTGTGATTGTTTAGATTTTGATTGTGTGGAAGTGGACTTTGGGATGTCAGCGGTTGTGGCGGAGGTTTTCCTTACATAACTCTTGAAGTAATCAGCATTCTTGATTCTATCATTAAGCAAAGCTTCAGGCACTGGCATACCAAAAATCTCCTTGTCATGTCCTCTGGCACTATATTTAAGGTTGCCAAGAAAAAATTCATCAACGGCTTCATGCCGGGGAGAATCGCTTCGTGAGTTGATCCGGTGAGTTTGTAGCCAGATGATGGATAATGAGCTTTGAGAATCGATCTTGGGAATCACTCTTTACCAAGACTTTTCTTCCTTTGACTTTATTCTCGAGTTAATTCTATCGAGATAAATGTGTCCAAGGACAAGATGAATTCTTCCCGATAAGTTCGTGAAGTCAATATTTTTCCTTTGACTATTCCCCACAAGATATGCATAATGGGAGCTCGAACTCTGTCTGTCACGATGTTTTACCGGTTAGGCATAGGTTGAGGATTGTGACAATTGATCTCCATGGTTGATATATTTACGCATTGATGAGTGATGAAATCTTGGTTATTCTTTCCGGGTATCCTAATTAAATCGACAAAGTTTAAGATATCATGAATGGAGGGTGGAGTGATGAATTTGTTGGAAGGGTTTCTTGGTGTGATCGAAGAGCATCCCGAGTGTGTCAACCGAGATGTCATACCATTTGTCTTGAGCTTACAGAGTATGGCCAAATCTTATCCCAATAACTGTTTTCGAATTCTTGAAGATAGATGGATGGGATAGTGCAACGCTTGGTTAAGGCATTAAAGTTGGTATCCTTCAAGATGTCGACGACCCGACGGTAAGTAGGATTATGTTGCCCTCTATCTCGTCTAAAGCGGTTGCTCTTAGCAATTGACACCCATTCCATACGAGGAAGTAATTCTTCATCGATCGGGGTGACGGTTGGTGCGAGGCGGTAGGAACATCGAGAGGATGTGATGTCGACCATTGAGATCGAAAGTTACACATACAACACAAACCATATCCGGAAAATTGTTAGGTTAAGTCACTGATACATATTATGACCAATTTATAACCCAACATTTAGAATTTCAGAAAGAAGGATATGACATATATGGAGACATAGGATGCAGCACTCAGAAAAATGTGATCAATATGCAGAAACTTATGGGTGTAGGATAGCATTTGGGAGAAGACATCAAAATAGATAATACCATAAGCAAAATTGACAAAGATATATGTTAAATCACACACTGCAACTTGCTTTGGAACAACAATTTGAGCAACTCGCATAACACACCATGCATAAGTAATAGTTGGAAATCAACATGCATACTACAAGACATATGAGATACGTAGCATATGGCAACTCGCATCCAACAACTCGCTTAGGTTATATAGTAACTCGCATACATTACAATACTATAGTTAACTCGCATACATTACAATGTATGAAGCAAGTCGCATATGGCAACTCGCATGCATCAACTCGATTTGGTCAAACTATGGTTGGTCAACATATAAATGCTAACTCGCATACATTATAGACATGAATCAAGTCGCATATGGCAACTCGCATATGATGAAAGATAACACGCATAGCCAACTCGCATATGCAACTCGCATATGATACGTTGAATCTGGACATATCGCATAGGCGACAGGCAACACGCATACATGACAGTGCAACTCGCATATAGCAACTCGCTTTCAATAATAATCAATAACAACTCGCATTTAAGCACACCTTCAATGAACCATCATGTCAACACGCATCCAAGAAGTTCTAGCCAACTCGCTAACAAGAACTCTCCATGAGCAACCCAATTAAACACTCGAACACATGAATATATATATTCAAACAAGATCACAAACATGTAAAAGACAATGCCAATCAACCCACTCAAATCCAGTAGTAATTTTTAACCCTAACCATTAGTTACCCACAACACGCATAATCAAAAGGATCGAGCAGACATTAACAAAATATGTCATAACTTTAACCGAATGCATCTAAGACTACTTCCAACAACATTTCATCTAAAACTTACAAACCTAGCATCCAAATAATTGATCGAGATGAGAACGAGGGGACAAGATCTGCAGGGGTTTTAAGATAAAATTGGTTTAAGTACAAATCACTTCAAAGCGTTAAGATGAACATGATCAGATAGCAATAATGACCTACCACACAATCACCAATTGATAACTCGCTTAAAAGAGAGTTGAGACAGAGAGTGGTTTTTGCGAGATGCGAGGTTTGACCGAGAAAAATAATGTTTTGACCATGACACTCAACCCGCACACTTAGGAAAACACTTATAGAGAGTTGACACTTTTAGTCTCTCTACTTAGCAAAGCAACTCGCATACCAGGTACATAGATATAGTGGGTTGACACTTTTAGTCCCTATACAACGCGTAGCAGCTCGCATACAGGTAAAACAGAGTAACTCGCATTATATAACAAAGCAACTCGCATAGCATAGCAACACGCATACATATAAAATAGCAACTCGCATAATATAAAGACTGGACTAAAATATCATCACATAGCAAACCACCTTTTATCATACCAAGAATCATAAATTAACACCACATAGCATGCAACAGCCAAAGCACACAAATAAGAATGCAGATGATTAATCAAGCAATGTACTGAATCAACTAAAGGTGCACAATTCTCCCCCTCAATCAATGATACAAGATAGTGAGTAATCATTGATTGACATAGTATTATGAGATTACTACAGCTAAAGTATGAGATTGTAAAAGCAAATAAAATGAAAGGTTTTAATGGCTCTGTTCGAACTTCATCTAAAATCCTGTGTCATTGTTGAATGACATTTCTAGGACCGTAGATGTTATCGATGGCGAAACTAGAGTAAAAAAAGAGTGAAATAATAGAAAATATAAAATTTGAATATATATATATATATATATATATATATATATATATTTTTTTTATTTTTTTTAATTTTTTTTAAAATGAGTAAAAATGAGTGAAACTAGAACAATTTTTTTTTACAAGACTTAATAAGTACGAGTCCTGAAGAGAGGGGATCAGGAGTCAGAGTATGAGGTATATCAATTCTGACATGATACCATTCCAGAGTGAGCATTCTTCAGTTCCGATGGAAACCATGTCATGATGTTCATGAATGAATTGAGCATTATACTTGAAATGGATTGAGGACACTTTGCACTAATAGCACATGTAGTATTGCAAATAGATGGGTTAGTGATGGTATATTCTCAATTTTGATGTAGTACGATCATGTCTAGGAGTATCATTAATGGACATCTCTTTAAGTTCAACATTCTTGAAGGTTTTTCCGTGGGGATCCACCTAAGACAACTTCTAGGTGAGTAAGTCCGTTTGGTACCGTAAACTTAAAGAGTCTACCGGTAGAAATCCACTTAAAACAAGCGCTAACAACGTTAGATGAGGCTAGATTCTGTTCGACCATTGGTCCTTTCGCATTTAATTTGCTTCTTAGTGGATTGATGCGTCATTTGACTCCTTAAATTCACGATCTTAGATTTACGAGCCTTCTGTTGGGAATTGTCATTCCTCAAGTTGGAATGAATTAGCGAAGTGGTGGTTTCGACAAAACTATATTATTTTCAACTTGGGGCGAGCTTAGATTTCGATGCTTTAAATCTTTACATCTTAAATGCATTGGGCAGTTATTTAGTGGCATTATGAGCAGTTGATTTCTCCAATGTTGATGGTTTTGCGAACTTAGTATTCACTCTATTTCCGTATTTTTCCTAAGCTCATTTTTAACGCATAGCGATAGTGAAACTCTTATCTGAATTTGGTTTTGAGGGCATCTATGTCGGATGTCATGGAGTTGATTTTATCTATCTGTTTGGTCCTACACTCCAAAAATTCTTCTTCAAGGATTCATTTTCTCTTAGCAACTTAGCAACACATAGGGCTAGTTCCTCATTCCTAGACTTAATTGCATCACAAGCTTCATATTTAATATCCGTATTCATGTTCATTTGAATGTCGATATTTGTTTTCGAGTTACAAATGGTTGAGTCTTTGTCTAGAATCGTGTTTTAATTGATTAATTTCAAAAATTCACGGAATTAAGGAATTCGGATTTGTGCATGCATTTGAAACAAGAGAATTTTCTTCCTTTTCTTTGTAGTGCAATTTCCAAGGAAATGCGGTGTTTTCAAAAATTGAATATTTGCAAGAAAGCTCATCAAATGCCCTTTTTGAAACCATATCATTAGTTTTAAAACATACAGACTCAGTCTCAACCATATCAATTTTATCAAACTCATGTTCAGCATTAAGATCAGAATGTTTAGGTACATTAGCAGATGCACTATGTTGAATAGATAAGGGTACCTCATCACATGACACATGTTCATTTGTAGGTCTGATATTTGCATCCACATCATGAGTAACAAGAGTCACTAAACTACTGGCTGTTTCAAGCTTATCGTCTCGAGCCTCGTATTCGGTGTCAAGCGATCCATCACCCGATGCCTTCTTGGTCTCAACACTACAATTTATTAATTGTACCCGACATTCATTCACCTTTCGATCACAACATCCACTTCTTGTGTGTTAAGAGTAATCAAGAGTGGTTACATCATTAATTGTTGTTTCGATAGTACGCAATCGGCAACACCCGACCTTTCAATGAAACATTACCCAACTTATCACAACTTTCACTTAATTGCACGACACTCATTCATATTATCATCCTCTTGAGTCGCTTCCTTAATGTACTTTTCCACATTATCCATAAGTTGGATAAATGTATTGATGAACTCATGAATTTCCATTCGGGATGTTTCTTGAAAGAAATTCCAATCTCATGTTGATCAAGTCTGCTGAATATTCCCCATTGATGAATGGTGAAATTGTTTGTGAATCATCGAAATCTGACCATGGAATCATTTTTATTATTTTCCGTTGATGAGTTGGTTCTTCAATTGTTCAAGGTATTTTAACAATGTTTTCTTTAGTGAAGGTAAATCACGACGGAAAAGGGCCTTTGCATGTTCGATCCATGGATGTGGATAAAACTTGTGATATATGAGAATGAAGCAGTAAATAAGGTTCAATACTGCATTCAATATGTAATTTCTGCTGAGGTTCATTTGGATTGGACTCAAAGTATGACGGGTTTAGATCATCATTTGTTGAATCTGTTAAGGTCAAGCATTCTGAATAGTACATACTTTGTCTGCAGTCCACTGAGTCATATAGTTTGAGCACTTTAGCGATTACTGAATCAGTGGAGTGAGCCATGAATGTTGGACTTTTACGGGATTTTATAATTCTTTGATTAAACCGGGAAATAGATTCTTTCACGGGATTTTACAAAATCAAAAGAACAACCGTAAAGCGTAGAAAAAGGAAGTAAAATGTCTCAATAGACAAGTCGCTAAATAACCAAATCGCTTTAGTATCAACTCGCAACACAATCAACTCGCTTAATGAACCAAGTCGCTTTAAGAATCAACTCGCTTAATAGCAAGTAGCAAACAGGCACAACTCGCTTAACCACCAAGTCGCTTTAGAGCTCAAGTCGCTTAAAGAAACAACTCGCTTAGAACCCACGTCGCATAAAAGGTCAACTCGCTAAATAGCCAAGTCGCATATATCAACTCGCTTCTAATGAAGAAGCAACTCGCATACAAGAAACTCAACTACGAGACTCAACTCGCTTTGTACATTTTTTACAAATACCCACTATATCACTCAAAAACGACCAAACAACAATGATTTAAGCCTTCCAATTCAAAACATAAACACATATGATGATCCTAAACACAAAAGTACAAGCAAAATTCAAACTTTAACACTAGAGTTTGTCCAAATGATTCAAACTCTCCTAAACACTTAATACCCCAAAAACCTTATGAAATCCACCAAAACAAAGAGCATGAAAGATGAGTGATCAAACCATGGCTCTTGATACCAATTGTAAGATATAGGATTGCACAATCACATTAAAGCACAACCAAGAGAGGCGTATGTAAGCTTTAGAGAGAGAAAGGGAGATGTTTTAGTAAGAGAAAACTCATGGAAGGTTAGATTCTAAGTGAACATTCAACCCTCTCCCTTGTGAGGAGAGGGCTATAAATACAAACTATAACACCCTCCTACGGGCTGTGGATCAGGAATACAATGGGTAAAGACCCGTCCTTCCTCCACGGTGTTGCACTATACTAAACGAAGCTAATAACTGACTCACAACTAACATAATAAACGATATGTCTACGAGCTAACTTAAGCTAGATTATGCTTGAGGTGACCGATGCTTCACAATAGAATTTCCAATTCCTAACACAAAGGTTAGAAAACAAGTATATAATGCATAATTTCCTGCAAATAAGACTCAAGTTAGTAGAAAATAGGTCTTCTATTGCACGGATCCCACGGTTCCCTCCGTGGAGGGATCCGTCTAAGCATAATGGAGGGATCCGTCTGTCTGAAAACAGAATCCAGCAATGGTGATGTAACAAATGATGTTAACATCAACGTGAGATATGTACTCAAGCAACAATCATATTCTCAAAACCACATGGCATAAAACATGTAACTTCATTCAATAAACTATGAGAAATGATCTACAAATCTCTAAAACTAAGAAAATGATTAAACATGAAATGTGATTCCTAAGCGATCTAAGTTAAGCTTAAGACTAGAACACCACTTTAATTCTTAAGCTCACGGTTGTTGATAAGCTTTTAAAATGTACCTTTTTGAGGGGTCCTTTAAGCCCTTATTTGATCACTTTTGTATCCGTTATTACCTAATATCGTTCCTTTTCACTTTTTAGGTCTCTTGAAGGCAAATTGCTGTAATGGCACTTATTTGGACCAAAAGGCGTGAATATCTGAAGAAAATGGCCAAAGTCAAGAATTGAGACACTCCAATTTCTTGAAAACACAAGGTTCTGATGTCATCTTTGCTTAATATGGCCGTCGAGAGGAATTTGTGACGGACGAAGCCAAAAATCTTATTTTCAAGTGACGTAAAGTTATAAAAGAGTAGACCGTCGCAACTCGCACGGCCTAGATTCAATCCGACGGCGCCGGTCAAGAGGACGGCGTCACATGCACAAGGTGACGCCGTCGCAAGACTAACGTGGCCAAGACGAAACCCTAATGACGGCGACCCGGCGTCCACAAAACATAAGGTGGCCGTCGCATATGTAATCTTATATATAGAATCCGAATTTTTCAGTATTTGTGTGTAGTCTTTTGGAGTAAAAACCTAAACCGAACCAAGGCTATCTTGTATAGTATTTTAGGGTTCCAAACCCTATCTTACATCAAGATAAGTGTTTTACTTCATTAATTCAATTATTTCTTTGATTATTTTTGTGTATGCTTGCATGTTCTCCATGTCCGGCTAATTTACTTGTGTGTTTGCTTAGGGAATATGAAACTTAATTATTGAATATTGATTGGTTGTCTCTTATCTTAGTTGTTAATGATCTAGTAATGCGATAGGTCATTCGTTGTGTACTTAATGCTTGATTAATCTTTGTGAACCTTAGGTTATAGCACCTTGAGCGGTTGTAAGCTAAACTATCCAAAGAGGCCTTAGAGTTAGAGTTTATGATCCCTAGTGGTATTTTGTAGACGAGACCCTTTGGTAACTTCAAAGAGTTAGGGATAAACGCATACCCTAAAACTTTAGATACACAACGCAATTAAGAATAAGGACGTGACAATTCAACCACCAATAGGAGATAATTAAGGAGTAGTAAAACCTAAGTAAACACATCTTTAAACAATCATACAAGCACACAATAATTAGACATAGACTACATACACCTTAGATTAGATAATTAGATAAGTAGAGTAACGGTAGCAATACCCACCCATAAATCCAAACCACGAGATTCGTACCTTTCCATTTCCTAAAAACATAAAAAGATAAAAATAATCTTCCTCAACCCCAACCTTAGCGTAGTAACTTCTCACTAGCATTCCTATTCCCCTAGAGAACGATATCAACACCCGTGGCTTACCCTAATACTACACTACAACGATTAGGTTCACTGCCTAGGGTGTTATAAAACTTGCTCAAAGAAAAGGAAGTTCCTTTGACCCCGAACGACGCGTGTAGCGTTATCAGTTGTTTAGGTTTATTGAACTCATCGAAACGTTCGAGGAGGTGATAAAACATGAAACATTGCTCTTCACAGTTCATGTATCAAGGATTCAACGTGTTGACAATGATAGCAATCCTTGTCAAGGCTTGGAAAAGGTGGTGGTAAAGATAGAGCGGCTTGATGTGGAGGTTCTAGTGAAGGAGGTTGAGAATCCTTAAACGAAGAAGGGATTAGTGGAGGCACATTCAATGATGGCTCAGCAAAGGATGATGGTGGAGGTCGAGAGGTGTCAACTTCCATGTGGTCGGGTGGTTGACATTGATGATTCCTCATAATACAAAATGGACCATTTGAGGGAAATGGATAAAAGGATACTGGTGCATGTGTTGATTCAACACCTTGGGTTTGTTGCACATTCTTCTTTATTAAAGAGAGTGTTGGCAATGGTGGAGGATTAGATGGCCTAGGAGGCAAGTCCTCTAAATTGTAAAGAGGTTGAGATGATTGTGAGGTGGTAAATGATATGGCTCTAGGTACCAATGA